>CM047928.1:26384663-28784663 GCA_026230145.1 Diorhabda elongata
AAGAGAAGAGAAGAGAAGAGAAGAGAAGAGAAGAGAAGAGAAGAGAAGAGAAGAGAAGAGAAGAGAAGAGAAGAGAAGAGAAGAGAATAATTTAAGATTTACTATAAAGGAAACAAAAAAAAGGATTTTAGAAAGCATAGACAAAATTAGTTAAGAAATTTGGAAAAAATAGTGAGCTTCTGGTGGTTCATATTGCAATCGGGAATTTTGTTCAGATCCAAATACCTTATTTCAACAATTTGTTAATGAACCAACTATTTCAATGTACGATCAATGTTTTTACAGAAAAATTGCTATGATAAGCTCGAAAAAATATCGTTGACTTTAACAGATAAAGCACCTTCTGCAGAAAAATTATTAAAGAATAATAACTTTCACAGCTAAAGAAATAAAACAAAAGATGAGTCTGGAACACGTTTTTTTCATTGGACCCATTACGACACTGTTAAATTATATTTCGTGGTACATTAATCAAGTTGCAATGTACAGTGGTCGACAGGGCCCTTAATAAATATGGTAATGCTGGTAGAGCACGCACGCGATACGCATATCTACGCACATGGTAAACTTTTTTAAGGCCTGCACTTTTCTAATTCATGGTTTACCCTAATAATCTTGTTAAAACACATAGTAATATAGTAAAGAAAACTTATTACTCATCGCAAATTGAACTAGTTATTCAATTTGACATTATTAATAGACTGATAAAATAAAATGAATAGGCTCTCTACTTTCTAAAACTAGTACAAATATCAGAAATAAAAAGATAATTATACAGTTTTTATAATATACATTCCACTATAGTCACCATTTAATGTTGTGGAGTTGTGCGACAGAACATATTCGATTCACTATGAGTATAAGTCAAGGGAATTCCTATACATACATAATGAATTCATAGATAAAGCAGTACACGCAAAAACCATTAGGAAATATACTTCTATATCCTTATATAAAAAACAAATGTGACCTCACAAAAATATTTTCCTATAAAATAAATAAACCACAATATTGTTGACACATTCTTCGAATCCTGCTCATAAAGAAATAAATAATATAAATCACAGTTGCATAAAAATGCCGGAATGTTTCACTGTCAGTCAATAAGATCATGACCAGCTATCAGTATCACTGGTATGACATTAGAACTGGTCGTAGAATAATAATTGATGATACTTTTAATTGGTAACAGCAAAGTAAACAAGTTATAGATCATATATATTGACTACAACACCAGCGCAGCGTTTTTATTAGAATATTAAATTCATAACAATTGTATCATGTATACGAAGGGTCAAATTACATTTCTTTATTAGTGAAAAATCAGAGAAAAGCCAGCGTCTTTGTATTTTGCAGAAAAATTGCTTACTTACATCTTCAAAATTCAAAGATTTTATTAACAATCAGAAAATTTTTTGCATTCCATAGGTTAATTTGCTCGTGAGTGTTAGATAATCTAACATCTATAATATCTTGGTGAGGCTTACATCCAGTGATGCAACATCTTATACTTCATATTAGGTCTATTGGTTAACTTTTTTTCAGTCTTTTCGCGTTTCGTGGCGTTAACAACTCCACTTGTAGTGGATTTGGGTGGGTTTCTATAGTTTGGCGGTATTTGATGATTCTCTCTTGGATAACTATTATACAGTGGGCACTCCCAGGTCCACGTGAATGGTGTGATTTGTTATATACCATGGGACATCTACTAGTTGACGGATTATTTTAGATTGGGATTTCTGAATAATATTTGTATTAGATTTGGAAGCGCAATACCACAGCTCTATTCCATATGTCCATATAGGCCTGGAAATTTTTTGCTGCTGTTTGTGGTTCTTGATCAGTAGAGAATATGACTGTGTCGTCAGCAAAAGTTCCTGTTGTTGTATACTGTGTCTCTGGTATATCTGATGTATGCAGTATGTAAAATAGCGAGCCTAGAACCCTACCCTGTGGCACCACTGCTGCTATAGTAAAATTCTCGGAATTTTCCTCATTACCTTTGTTTTGAAGGTTCTGTTGGTTAAGTAAGATTTCCAAAGTGGGTAGTAGTTTGGGAAAAGGGTAGCCCTTGATGCCACACTCTGTCAAAAGCCTGTCTGATATTAAGGAAAACAGAAGAGCAGTATTCTTTATTTTCCAGTGCTTTATTTTATTTTCTGCTTGGGTCGGTTAACTTGTTGCTCTGTCGAATGTTTTTGTCGGAATCCAAATTGATAGCAGAGGATCTAATTCTGTCGAGGTAAGTCTTCAGTTATTCTATGTAGGAGTAATTTTTCAAGAAGTTTGGACATTATAGGTAGAAGGCTTATTGGACGGTATGATGACAAGTAGGTTGGGTCTTTGCCTGGTTTACCATTCAATATGATTTGTGCAACTTTATATGATTTTGGCCAGTATTCCAGTCTCAGAATTGCACTGTAGATGTATGCATGACTACCGCTTTTTGTGGCAATTCTTTCAGCATTTTGGCGGTTAGTAGGTCAGGTCCTGGTTCTTTTTTCGGATTTTTGCTCTACTTCTTGGTCTGTCTCGTGACTTAGTGGCTGAAAGACTGTAGTAAGATGATTTGCAAATAAGTCTGCTCTTTCTTTATCGCTTCTAGTACACTGTTCATGTTCGTTTATTCGTACAGGTAGGGCTGTTATCCTGGGCTTTTTTGAATTTTTCATTGTCTTCCAAATGGAATTATCCGTTCTTGTTAATTTAGATACGTATTCCTCAAATTGTGCATCCCTTATTTCTTTAAGTTATTTCTTCCATTTATGACTAAGTCGATTGAAATTATTTTTGTCTGCAGGAATGTGACTCCGTTGCCATCTTGCGCGAGCCTGTCTCTTTTCTGTTATTCTAGTGTTCTAATTGTAATTGACGCTCCAACGGTTGCAATAATAAGCGAGTGATCAGAATTTAAGTCATAACTGGGAAGAATGTATCTGCAAGTTGAGTTCATTCCGTTTGTAATAAAGAAGATCAAAAGGTCCGGAATTTTGTGGTCAGCTGGCCAGTACGTCGGAGTACTTGTCGAGATAAATAAATATCGGTTAGCTTCTATGGTTTTGTATAGTTCCCTTTCTTTAGTTGTGTACAGTCTGGATCCCCACATGGTGTGTTTGCAGTTGTAATCCTCCTGCCATGAATTTGTTTCCTAAGGTGCAGAAGAACTCTTCGAGATCATTTTGTTTTATGTTGTATCGAGGTGGGCAATAGACTGCGGATATTGTGAGTTCATATGGCAAGGCTGTTACTTTTATTGATGTAGCTTGGATTTTGTTGGTAGTTTAGAAGTTCGTAATGTTTGATTGTATATTTTATTAATATTGCTGTTCCTCCATTTGCTGTGTGTGATATACAAGATAAATTGGTGTTTTAAAATGTTTTTGTTTTGTGAAAATTGTCTTGCTAACAAGTAGTATATCTATTTGGTTTTGTGTTAAAAACAGTTTGACTTCTTCATTATGCTGTTCTGAGCCATTGGGCTCCATTGTGCTACTCTAAGGAACATTAGGAAATAAATTTATTGAGTATTGTTGTTAGCATGTTTAAAACCTTGCTATTTTGCTGGTGTTGTGTGGGTTATTGTTGGCTGCTTCTGCTTATGATTTGTTTGGAATTGTTTGGTTGTTTGTTTTCTGCGGCGGTAGATATATTTGGTTAACATTTTAAGGTATATTCTTTTTGTATGCTGGGTTGCTTCTATGACTGCTGTTTATTAGTTTGTGGTAGTGTTCGCATCCTTTATAATTGGCCGCACAGAGCACATTTAGCTGGTGTGTCCCTTGTTTTCTTACAGCTTGTAGTGCTGTGGCCTTGTCCACATTTTACGCATACAAAAGGTTTATTGCAGTACATTTTTGAGTGGCTGACATCTCGTACATTGTACTATGTTGTTTTTATTTTTGTGTTGTGGTTCTATTTTAATGTTTGTATTTTGAAGTTTTATTAGTTGTTGTGCCTATATTATATTTCTGACTTTTTGTTCTCATTTGTTTAGCTCTTCTTCGATTTCTTTAGTGTTAAAGGAGTAGTGCAAATATTTGATTACAACTCTGTAGGCTTATTCTTTTTTTATTTGTAGGTGTGATGTATTATGTTTTCATTTTCCAAGTGATTGGATAGCTTTCTATGATTGTCTGGGTAATTACAACTTACTCTGACAACATTGTTAACCATGCATTTTGTGATGTACTCTTCTTGTTCTAAACAGTCGCATATCTGTTCTATCATTTGGTTGTAGTTGATTACTCCATATACGTAGATAGGAGGGGGCTTAGTTGTCTATACTTCGGACTTATCTTCGTTTGGAGCTGAATGTTACTCTATTGTTAGAGAACTGAACCTGTTCTTCGTTGTAGTGGTATTGCTTTCCATTCTGTCTCTAGTTCTTGTTGTCTTCTTCCTTTTAGTGCTTCTAACTTGCTGCCATGGTATTTTACTTGTGTTCTCTCTTCATTACGTTCCAAGAATGCTTTTGAAGACGATTAAGTTCTTTTCCAAGCACATCTCACAAGAACCTCGGTTTAGAAATTCGGAATGGGTAATTTCTTTCAGGTTTATAAGGTTAAAATGACATAGTCTGTATATAGTGCTGATGCATAATGTACACATTATAAATGATTTGAATATAATAATTATGGAAAATAGTGAGGAGCATATTCGACACTGTAATGTGAAAAATCAATAGTATACGGAAGGTGCGACCTTGACATCAATTTAGAAGAAACCGCAATTTTAGCCACGAAAAGGACCCTTAGAAATTTCATACAAAAATTATGAGTCTAAAATTTTTATTGTTTATCAAAAAGTATAATCGATGTGATAGTATTACATTTAGAAAAATCCAAATTTAAAAATTAAAACCTATAAAGATTATACTTCATAAATACTTTCACAGCATTGATTTCATAATAAATCGAAGTTATTGTAAATACTACTTCAATGAATTCTGTAGATTCATTCATTTAATGAATTCTGTTAATTGAGTCGTTGAAATTAATTGAAATCATTCAACATTTGTGAAGTTGTAAATTGTTTTTTGTTTTGTGAATCAAAGTTTTCAATATTAAAGTTTTGAAAGTGAAATTTATAATTGCCACAGTCATAATAGGTCGTGTGGTCGTGTATTTTTAATGCAACGAGGCGATAAAAAACAATTAAGAATTACAATACGTAATGCGAAGATCTAGGATCTACGAGGTAGGCAAAATAGGACTTATCATTTAGCCTGTAGGTGCCAAGCTCCATATTTTCTTGTATTTTTCCCTTTTCAGATAGGAAGTAAGAAAGAGATAATGTATCAATTTAAAATATATTTCTAAATTTTTTATGAACAAATTGGACAATTTGCTAAATACATTCAAAAAATTAAATATCGATATTGATTTATTTAAAATGGCCACCAAAGACCCAAAAACCCTTAATTGGCTACTCTTCAAATAAAAATTAGAAAATATTAAGTATTACGACGGAGATAGTAATACTTCAATAAGTTTATCAACAAATAAAAAAACTAATCGAAACATGTGACTAAAAGGTTATCAATACGATAAAAAGAAATAAAATTGCATTAACGGACCATGAATTATCAAAAACATAAATTCAATTATAAAGATTCAAAAATTCTTGGAACGGAATCTAATACACGAAAAAGAGAATTTTTAGAAATGGTTCACATTCATAAGATCTAAAAAGCTATAATTGATAAAAAAACCTGAATAATTCAAGTAATTTTATAAATTCTAATAAAACTACTGACTACTGCTATATATTTGAGATGTTAGGGCTAAGGAAAAATTCATTTTTCTTATTGGAACAAAGTTCTAGTTTGATTTTATTCTTATTTTCCTATTTTGATATTCATGATGAAGGTGATCTATTGATCAATATAGATATGCGAATTGTCAGTCTCAATATCATATTTTGATGAAGACTTAAAGAGAAGTCGAAACGAGTTTTATCTATTTTTTTTTAGATTATTAAAAAATCTAATTTTAAGGCAGGAGAGACCTAAAATCATAAACATTTAAATGCATTAATATAGATAGTTATATATACAGTGCTTTTCAGATAAAAGTATCCACCTTTAATAACTTTTGTAATACTGGTATTTAGAAAAAATCCAAAAACACGTCAATTTTTGTTGGAAGGGGCAAGCTTTATGGCTTATTTAAACTTACTGGAAAAGCCACCCCCTCACCCCTAGCAGCATCCCCTTTATTTTTTTAAATTACTTTTCATATTTTTTATGTAAAATTTCAATACTCCTCTTTGAGCTGATTTCAAAAATGTATAATACTTGTAGGTTAAAGTGGTTAGTTTATCAGATAAACAATTTTTCTTTTAAGAGCACAAATTTCACTTATTATTTACTTTCACCTTATTTGCCTGTACTAAAATGGGTTAAACAATATTTGCTTTTCTGATGAATGCTCATGGTCATTAAATGGCTTAGTAAGTAGGCATAATTGTAGATATTGGAAAGTGATCCACATATTATGCGTGAATTCCACACACACCATCCCCAAACGTTAAACGTTTGGTGTGGTATCCTAGGTGACCACATTGTCGGACCTTTCTTCATCAACGCAAATTTAAATGGTGAATCATATCTTGTGTTACTCAGAGAAGGGATTGACCCACGTATTACAACAATAATAGAAAATGATGATAACCTTTCCGAAGATTTACTGGTATTTCAACAAGACTGAGCACCCCCACACTATGCTATGCCTGTCCGACAATTTTTAAACGAAACCTTCCCCGCTCGTTGGATAGGTAGAAGGGGGCAGATGATGGAGTGGCCACCTAGGTCACCGGATTTAACACCCCTAGACTTCTTTTTATGGGGGTATTTAAAAACAAAAGTTTATGCTACCCAACCAGAATCTCTGGATGATTTACGAGAGAGGATAGAAAATGAATGTCGACAATTAAATCCAGCCGTATTATATTATACCATTGTATGGAAGTGAATGGTACTCATTTTGAACACTTATTGTAACTTCATAATAAATAGCACAGTTAAAAAGATTAAAGAGTTTGAACTGTCGTACAACCCATTTTAGTACAGGCAAATAAGGTGAAAGTAAATAATAAGTAAAATTTGTGCTCTTAAAAGAAAAATTGTTTATCTGATAAACTAACCACTTTAACCTACAAGTATTATACATTTTTGAAATCAGCTCAAAGAGGAGTATCCAAATTTTACATAAAAATTATGAAAAGTAATTTAAAAAAATAAAGGGGATGCTGCTAGGGGTGAGGGGGTGGCTTTTCCAGTAAGTTTAAATAAGCCATAATGCTTGCCCCTTCCAACATAAATTGACGTGTTTTTGGATTTTTTCTAAATACCAGTATTACAAAAGTTATTAAAGGTGGATACTTTTATCTGAAAAGCACTGTATATATATATATATATATATATAAATAAATAAATAAATAAATAAATAAATAAATATATATATATATATATATATATATATATATATCATATTTCTTTAATTTCTACCCTATGCAGACAGCGTCACAATTAATACAAGGCACTTGAGAGAAAGAGATAATATGTCAAAATATTATCAAATTGTTGAATTTGTCATCCTTTATAAATAGTTCGTAAATATTTTATCATTTCTAAAATATCCTGACTCGAAATTCCTGAATTATGAATTGAGTTTAATTTAGAACATGTGATTCCAATTATTTATGAAATTTTTCTAAATTATCTAAGTTTTTGTTGGTTAAGCCATAAAGTCGTTATCGATTTATTATAATGATCAATATTAATGTCCCGAGTGCATGTCAAATTGTCGATAATTTAATTATGAGACAATTTGACATGCACGGGAGGGCATTTTGGCAGACTATTTCCTGAGAAAAATTTAATTTAAAATAAACAATAATTGTTCCTTTTCTTAAAATATAAAATTAAAACCAAATGATGTTTATTAATCCTAGACGAAAATTTGGCACTAGTGCAAATTATCGATATTTTGCACTAGTTCAGTATTATCGCTGAAATTTGATCGTTGCTAGGTAAACATAAAATATTACAGCTTTTTGGTTGGCTTAAATTTTTCGAAGGAAATAGTCAACATAATTCCTGCATCCTTAAAAATAAAAAAATATATATATTTATTTTTCAGGTCTTGCCTTCATTTTTCAATTTCGAATTCTTCTTTCTTCAGTATTCTGCTTTCTTGGAAATATTTCTCTTAATTTTTGATTTAACCAAAATATTAAAACTATTATAGAAAATAAATAAATTGTCGTATGGCGTTTTTGCAATTTTATCGATTCAGATAAGTTTTTCAAAGTCTTTAACTCAAATCTTGTGACTTATATATTTGACATTTCAAAAATTTAAAATATAAATTTGGAAAAATTATTCATTTTTCTTCTTTATTTTGTGTATTAGTTGAATGATTTTGTTTTCTATTAGTATTTCACAATTTTCTGGAATCCTGATGATTGATGGACTTCTTATTTCCAAATACCGATCTGAAGCCCATTCAAATAACAATTTTGACATTCATCTTCTATTAAAATTACTAAATTACTTCTTCTAGAGTCTTAGCTAAGTAGGGTTGTGAAGGAATAAATATTTTTTTATTTTGGATAACAGGATACAAATAGAAAAATTCGGGAGGTTTTAATATAGGTACATAGGTAGCAAAAATCATTTTAGATTTGAGAGAAAGAGATAATATGTCAAAATATTATTGAATTATTGAATTTGTCATCCTTTATAAATAGTTCTTAAATATTTTATCATTTCTAAAATATCCTGACTCGAAATTCCTGAATTATGAATTGAGTTTAATTTAGAAGATATGATTCCAATTATTTATGAAATTTTTCTAAATTATCTAAGTTTTTGTTGGTTGAGCCATAAAGTCGTTATCGATTTATTATAATGATCAATGGAATTTTTATGTAAAGATATTTACATATTTACTTCTTGAATTATTTATTTTTGATTTTGTTTTGTAAAATATTTATTGCGTTATCGCATCTTTCCTTATCGTCTGAATCAAGAGTTCCAAAAAGCCATTCATCTGTTTTTCCTACAGCATTTATAAATCCTCTTTTTAATCTAATATGCAGATAAATATTTTCTGATTTTCTATCTACTGCATTAATGAAATATTTCGTTCTTTCTGTCATTTGTTCAGACAGGTTATGATATGAAATAGAATTTGTTGAGTCTGCTTCTATTGAACTATTTCTTAAAATAATATTGTTTCAAATTTTCTATTTGCTTATTGATTCTCTTAAATCCTCATAATATATAAAAATATGTTTAAAATATCCTAAGTTAATTGGTAATAATAGGTTTTTTATTGGTGTAATTTGTACGTTTTCTATCTAGCACTTCTAGTTAAATATTGGTAGCATTGTCAGTGTTGCCACTCTCATTTTTCTGAATTTTAGGTTCTTTGTTTATATTTTTATGATAAGTTCCTTCATCTGTTTCTAAAAGTAAGCTAGAATCTTTTAAAATTTCAGCTTCCTTAAATTTAGGTACCTTTTTAACTCTAAATTTTATTCGAATATGTGTCATATCTTGATTCGAATATGATGGAGGTTCAGTCTTATTTTCATTTCTTCTATACGGTAAATCGTGATGAGTGACATAATTTGGTAAGTTACATACAACAGAAACACTATACTTGAAATAGGATATGATTGTTCGTAACTTTAGAATGCATCTATTACTGTTAAATATGAATGGTTCGCTATTTTAAAAACATCGATATGTATATGATCAAATGGTTTATTCGCTTTTCGGGTTAAATTAAATTTAATAACTGGGGGATTTCTATCACACTCCTACTTTAACATATTCTACAATAATTAACAAAAATTTTCTTTGTCTTCTCACATTTTTGGCTAGCAATATTCTATACGAATTTTTATGTTTCTTAATTCCTCTATGTCCTTTTTAATATACAATATAGAGCTCCATGCTTTCTTATTGCTCTCCAATTGTCATTATATCCTTAAGATCATTTATGCAGTGAACAAATTTAAATACTGAATGTTTAAAATACTTTTCTACAATAGCGATAAATTGTTCAGGTTTTAAAGTTTCTCTAAAATATAATGCGTATAATTGTTTAGGGTCAATAAATTGTTTTATGAATTGAACTATTTTTTGTTCTGATGAATTTACTTGAATCTGTATTATGTATCTTTTATATTGAGCCAATTAGAAGTTTGATTTGTATTACATTGACTGAATTTTTCAAGTTATTTTTTCTTTCTCACTTCAGTCAAATAAACAAAACTATGAACTTCTTATATACTCTAATTGATAATTTTTTCCATTATTCTAGTTTTGCTATCATAATAATTATTATTATTATACTAATTATAAGTATTATTTCTTGATGAATTAAATTGATTTCTGTCATTATCATTGTTATTATTATTATGTCGACCATGATATTGATAACTGTTTGTTGATTTATTATTATTTTATTGACTATTCTAATCATTTCTTATTAAATTTAAACTGGATATAAAATTATTATTATTTCGAACTTTGGGCTCCTAAAATTGGGCATAAAGTTTTACGAAATTCTTAAATTAATCAACATATGCCATTGCATCTTCTAAGAGCTATGTTTCTTGAAATACACAAGTTTGCTAAGGACAGTTTCCACGAGATTTTCCATTACATTACATATTGCGCTATAGCACATGAAATGGAAGCTCGGATAGCACAAACAAGCTAACTAAGTAAACTTGATATAGATATTCCATTCTTTTTCCCATATTACTGCAGTATCAAACAATTAAATTGAAAACTAAATAAAAAATTCAATTTTATCATGAAAAACTTCAATTCACAAACGAAATCTAAGACAATAATAAAAACAATTTTATGTCACGTTATATAAAATTAACAATAACGTAACATCATAATGGTATACGGAACGAACCTGGTCATCAAGATATTTAAACTTCAATTCATCTCATCCTATGTCACAAAAAAGATCACTAACAAATTTGGCTAATAGATCTATCCAACTATCCGATACAGAGCTATTCAAAAAGCAAAAACTGCATTGAAAGAAAATAATTATTCGAAAAAAATGATAAACAACATATTCAACAAAAGGATAAACAGACACTACAATCATTTAAAACACAGAACAGAAACGAAACATTAAAACATTTTTCTTTACCTTATGTACAAGGATTTCCCCAGCAATTATTGAATTATTTCAATGAATATGATATTAGTATAAGTTATAAAGGACATAATACGTTATCCAAATATTTCGCTAAATTGAAATCTAAAACACCAAAAAACAAAAGAAGTGATATTATATATCAAGTGCCTTGTACTAATTGTGACGCTGTCTGCGTATGGTAGATATTAAAGAAATATGATATATATATATATATATATATATATATATATATATATATATATATATATATATATATATCTATATTAATGCATCTAAATGTTCTTGATTTTAGGTCTCTTCTGCCTTAAAATTAGTTTTTTTAATAATCTAAAAAAAATAGATAAAATTCGTTTCGACTTCTCTTTAAGTCTTTATCAAAATATGATATTGAGACTGACAATTCGCATATCTATATTGATCAATAGATCACCTTCATCATGAATATCAAAATAAGAAAATAAGAATAAAATCAAACTAGAAATTTGTTCCAATAAGAAAAATGAATTTTTCCTTAGCCCTAACATCTTAAATATATAGCAGTAGTTAGTAGTTTTATTAGAATTTACAAAATTACTGGAATTATTCAGGTTTTTTATCAATTATAGCTTTTTAGATCTTATGAATGTGAACCATTTCTAAAAATTCTCTTTTTCGTGGATTAGATTCCGTTCCAAGAATTTTTGAATCTTTATAATTGAATTTATGTTTTTGATATTTCATGGTCGTTAATGCAATTTTATTTTTTTTATCGTATTGATAACCTTTTAGTCACATGTTTCGATTAGTTTTTTCATTTGTTGATAAACTTATTGAAGTATTACTATCTCCGTCGTAATACTTAATATTTTCTAATTTCAATTTGAAGAATAGCCAATTAAGGGTTTTTGAGTCTTTGGTGGCCATTTTAAATAAATCAATATCGATATTTAATTTTTTGAATGTATTTAGCAAATTGTCCAAAATGGAAAATGGCACCTAATCATATCTCTTCAATTTCTACCCTATGCAGACAGCGTCACAATTAGTACAAGGGACTTGATATATAATATCACTTCTTTTGTTTTTTGGTGTTTTAGATTTCAATTTAGTGAAATATTTGGATAACGTATTATGTCCTTTATAACTTATACTAATATCATATTCATTGAAATAATTCAATAATTGCTGGGAAAATCCTTGTACATAAGGTAAAGAAAAATGTTTTAATGTGTCGTTTCTGTTCTGTGTTTTAAATGATTGTAGTGTCTGTTTATCCTTTTGTTGAATATGTTGTTTATCATTTTTTTCGAATAATTATTTTCTTTCAATGCAGTTTTTGCTATTTGATCTGATAGTTGGATAGATCTATTAGCCAAATTTGTTAGTGATCTTTTTTGTGACATAGGATGAGATGAATTGAAGTTCAAATATCTTGATGACCAGGTTGGCTCCGTATACCATTATGATGTTACGTTATTGTTAATTTTATATAACGTGACATAAAATTGTTTTTATTATAGTCTTAGATTTCGTTTGTGAATTGAAGTTTTTCATGATAAAATTGAATTTTTTATTTAGTTTTCAATTTAATTGTTTGGTACTGCAGTAATATGGGAAAAAGAATGGAATATCTATATCAAGTTTACTTAGTTAGCTTGTTTGTGCTATCCGAGCTTCCATTTCATGTGCTATAGCGCAATATGTAATGTAATGGAAAATCTCGAGGAAACTGTCCTTAGCAAACTTGTGTATTTCAAGAAACCTAGCTCTTAGAAGATGCAATGGCATATGTTGATTAATTTAAGAATTTCGTAAAACTTTATGTCCAATTTTAGGAGCCCAAAGTTCGAAATAATAATAATTTTATATCCAGTTTAAATTTAATAAGAAATGATTAGAATAGTCAATAAAATAATGATAAATCAACAAACAGTTATCAATATCATTGTCGACATAATAATAATAACAATGATAATGACAGAAATCAATTCAATTCATCAAGAAATAATAATTATAATTAGTATAATAATAATAATTATTATGATAGCAAAACTAGAATAATGGAAAAAATTATCAATTAGAGTATATAAGAAGTTCATAGTTTTGTTTATTTGACTGAAGTGAGAAAGAAAAAATAACTTATAAAATTCAGTCAATGTAATACAAATCAAACTACTAATTGGCTCAATATAAAAGATACATAATACAGATTCAAGTAAATTCATCAAAACAAAAAATAGTTCAATTCATAAAAGAATTTATTGACCCTAAACAATTATACGCATTATATTTTAAAGAACCTTTAAAACCTGAACATTTTTACGCTATTGTAGAAAAGTATTTTAAACATTCTGTATTTAAATTTGTTTACTGCATAAATGATCTTAAGGATATAATGACAATTGGAGAGCAATAAGAAAGCATGGAGCTCTATATTGTATATTAAAAAGGACATAGAGGAATTAAGAAACATAAAAATTCGTATAGAATATTGCTAGCCAATAATGTGAGAAGACAAAGAAAATTTTTGTTAATTATTGTAGAATATGTTAAAGTAGGAGTGTGATATAAATCCCCCAGTTATTAAATTTAATTTAACCCGAAAAGCGAATAAACCATTTGATCATATATATATCGATGTTTTTAGAATAGCGAACCATTCATATTTAACAGTAATAGATGCATTCTAAAGTTACGAACAATCATATCCTATTTCAAGTATAGTGTTTCTGTTGTATGTAACTTACCAAATTATGTCACTCATCACGATTTACCGTATAGAAGAAATGAAAATAAGACTGAACCTCCATCATATTCGAATCAAGATATGGCATATATTCGAATAAAATTTAAAGTTAAAAAGGTACCTAAATTTAAGGAAGCTGAAATTTTAAAAGATTCTAGCTTACTTTTAGAAACAGATGAAGGAACTTATCATAAAAATATAAACAAAGAACCTAAAATTCAGAAAAATGAGAGTGGCAACACTGACAATGCTACCAATATTTAACTAGAAGTGCTAGACAGAAAACGTACAAATTACACCAATAAAAAACCTATTATTACCAATTAACTTAGGATATTTTAAACATATTTTTATATATTATGAGGATTTAAGAGAATCAATAAGCAAACAGAAAATTTGAAACAATATTATTTTAAGAAATAGTTCAATAGAAGCAGACTCAACAAATTCTATCATATCATAACCTGTCTGAACAAATGACAGAAAGAACGAAAATTTTCAATAATGCAGTAGATAGAAAATCAGAAAATATTTATCTGCATATTAGATTAAAAAGAGGATTTATAAATGCTGTAGGAAAAACAGATGAATGGCTTTTTGGAACTCTTGATTCAGACGATAAGGAAAGATGCGATAACGCAATAATTATTTTACAAAACAAAATCAAAAATAAATAATTCAAGAAGTAAATATGCAAATATCTTTACATAAAAATTCCATTGATCATTATAATAAATCGATCACGACTTTATGGCTTAACCAACAAAAACTTAGATAATTTAGAAAAATTTCATAAATAATTGGAATCATATCTTCTAAATTAAACTCAATTCATAATTCAGGAATTTCGAGTCAGGATATTTTAGAAATGATAAAATATTTACGAACTATTTATAAAGGATGACTAATTCAACAATTTAATAATATTTTGACATATTATCTCTTTTTCTCAAGTAACTTTTTCCAAATCTAAAATGAGTTTTGCTACCCATGTACCTATATTAAAACCTCAAACTCCCGAATTTTTCCATTTGTATCCCGTTATCCAAAATCAAAAAATATTTATTCTTTCACAAACCTACTTGGCTAGGACTCTAGAAGAAGTAATTTAGAAATTTTAATAGAAAATGAATGTCAAAATTGTTATCTGAATGTGCTTCAGATCGGTATTTGGAAATAAGAAGTCCATCAATCATCAGGATTCCAGAAAATTGTGAAATACAAATAGAAAACAAAATCATTCAACTAATACACAAAATAAAGAAGGAAAGTGAATAATTTTTCCAAATTTATATTTTAAATTTTTGAAACGTCAAATATATAAGTCACAAGATTTAAGTTAAAGACTTTGAAAAACGTATCTGAATCGATAAAATTGCAAAAACGCCATACAACAATTGGATTATTTTCTATAATAGTTTTAATATTTTGGTTAAATCAAAAATTAAAAGGAATATTTCCAAGAAAGCAGAATACTGAAGAAAGAAGAATTCGAAATTGAAAAATGAAGGCAAGACCTGAAAAATAAATATATATTTTTTTATTTTTAAGGATGCAGGAATCACATCTTTAAAAATTTAAACGTTTAAAGATTATATTTCATAAACACAGCATTTATTTCAATATAAATAGAAGTTATTGTAAATACGATTTCAATGAATCTTATTGATTCATTCATCTAATGAATTTTATTAATTTAATAGTTGAAATTAGTTGAGTTCATTCAACAATTGTAAAATTGTAATATGCTTTTTTGTGAATAAAGTTTTTTAAAAATGAAGTTTCGAAAGTTAAATTAGTAATTCACTAGATTTTTTTATCTATAATTCATTCAATTGAGCATAGACTTAAAATTGATTTACACAATTATATTTTGTTATCATTTGAATATTTGAAATTATATAAATAAAACATTTATTTCTCATAAATATAAAAAACGTTCATTGTTTCCTGTTTATATGGGCTTTTTTCCTATGTTTTGTACTCCCACTCATCTACATTATCAAGATATAAATTATTTACCACTATGAAAGAAAAATACTCATTCAAAATATTCAAACTAACAAAATATCATCACGTACTTTGAGATAAGCTATAAGCTGAGCTTATTCTTGCAAATTTAATCGCAATAATCATGTGGTGAAGTGGTATATTTATTTCATCATCATTTAAACAACATAGTTGTGATGATCTGACAAGATTAATTAGCAATCAAAATAACATATTACGCTTAACCTGTATATAAGTCTATTTTACTGGTTTTTTAAACCTGATAGCTAGTCCATTGAAATGTTACATTTTTTAGGCCTTACCTTGCATTTTTTAGAGGACGCAATATTATTTTTTTGATGTGTAGGAGGGGTCAGTGTAAAGCTAAAAACAAGTTTGTGGGGTCGCATCCCTTGTCCCACGGCCGCCATCTTGAAAATAGGGGTTGAAATGGTTTTTACGATATATCCCTTAAACTATTTATTTGATAAAAAAATTTGTTGCAAATTAAATTCTCTACAACTTTGGTCCAGTAACTTTTTGTCGTAGAACTATAAATAAAAAAGTTATAAGCGAAAATCTTCAAAAATTCCTTAAAAAAATTTATAGTTTTCGATATAATGAAAAAACACCAGTCGACAGAAGTAAAATTTGACAAGAACACCATACCGACATTATCACAAGAGAAATTTCTTGGCAATGAGAAGAACAAATCTAACTTTATTATACTTCTTAAAACTGTATTCTCGGAAATTGGTTTCACTATTGACCAAGCAGAATCAGACGCAGACGCTCCTATCGTTCGCACTACTCTTGCTGCATCTCCATTATTTAATACCGTTACTATAGTAGCTGAAGATATTGACATACTGATATTACTCACAGCACTTGGCAGAGAACAAGCAAATGTATTTTTTTTGAAACCATCAAAAGGACGAACAGCAGAACAATTATATTGTGCGTCAGGTTTTATGTACGGAGATGTCTTTGCGGATAACTTGCTGTTTCTTCATGATTTTTCCGGATATGACCCAACTTCAGCTCCTTACAATATCGGTAAAATGAAATTTGTGAAAACCCTGGAAAAACATTTAGAGTTTGCAATTGGAACGGCTTTGTTTCTAAACAAGAGAGTTGACCCTGTTTTTCTCATTGTAATTGACGTTTTTTTATCTCTTTATACGGTGGTAATAAAGATGATAATTCTCTTGACAGCCTAAGATACAAACAATTCGCCAAGGCAGTGACAAAAAGTACATTTAACTTTTCTTCACTTCCTTCACAGCTCGCTTTCATACTTTCCGAGTCTACCATCAGGTCCAGTCGTGGCTTGGTAATTATAATAATCCTGAAGACTGGGGTTGGAAAAATGTGGAAAATTATCAATGCCAGTGCAGAACTCTAAACCTCCAGCACCCTCTAAGCTTCCAAAATCTTTTGCAAATGCAAAGGAAACTGTAGAGCGATGTGTGGATGTCGAAAAGCAGGGCTGAAATTTTCTGCAGTGTGTTTCCATTGTTCTGGAGAGACTTGCAGCAACGTAATGGAACTCTCAGAATTAATAAATGAAAATGACTTCCATGATGAACCGCCGACATTAACACCCCTTCCTTCTCCAGTTCTCCCACTGGTATTTAATTAAGAAAGCCGATCAGATGCTGAACTGCAGCCTAGTCCATCGAAACGACTGAGGACGGAGTAGTTCTAATTTAGAAAATCACCATGGATTATGCCTATTGGGGATACCACGTAAAAAAACGCGCCTCTAGACTCTACCTCGTGGGTGGTGGGGAAAAGAGTCAATAATTAATTATTAATAATATTGCAAAATTTGTAATTAAAAAAGTTATAATAACAGAATAAAACAAAACAATAACTGATGACATATTATTAGTACACACGGATAATATAGGTATAGTTAAGAGTACTGAAAAATAGTACTCACTTCGGAGCGCTGTAAAACTTTAGCTATTGACTTAATGAAAAAAATGATGCGAATAAAAGTTGTTCCTCAAAAAACCTATCTACAAAAATGGTCAGATATCATTTTTTCGTAAAATGATAAAAAAAAGTTATATCGAAAAATATAAATATTTTTCTGGAATTTCTGAAGATTTTCGCTTATAACTTTTTTATTTATAGTTCTATGACAAAAAGTTACTGGACCAAAGTTGTAGAAGATTTAATTTTTGCAACAAATTTTTTTATCAAATAAATAGTTTAAGAGATATATCGTAAAAACCATTTCAACCCTTATTTTCAAGATGGCGGCCGTGGGGCAAAGGTTGCAACCCCACAAACTTGTTTTTAGCTTTACACTGACCCCCCTACATATTAAGAAAATAAAATTGCGTCCTCTGAAAAACGCATCCCCAAATGTAACTTATCAATGGACTAAGCCCCAATTCTAATAATTATTTTAAGCAATAATTCACCGGTACTTGTTTGACGATATTTAAATACCACCTTAAAGATGATTCAATCATATTATTCTGGACATTTGAAATTATAAGCAACTAAGAACCGTAATTCTGTTAAAAAATCTGGCTAAGAAAAACGGAAGAAGTATAATTGTAATTTTATTCTATAATAGTATTCGAGAGGAAAATATTTGTAGATGAGTTTAGGGAAACTAATTGATTTGCACGTTGTAATTTGATCTTAATTATAAGGCAAATTTTTTATTTCTCTTCTGACCTCATCTAAAAGGGGTTAAAGATTCATTATGCGAACGTGTTAATTAATTGGATAACTATCGATTAAGTAAACATTTGCAGAGTTTCCGGCAATTACTTGAACAAATACATAGTACCTGAGTGACGTATACTTTCCAATTTTTTCAATTGCATGTAAGTAAACAGATATATTGAGCTTCTAATAGTTTTCGTATTTTTATTCCATTAATACAGAGATGGACTAAGTATTATATCGTATTTTTATCTTTCAAGATTACATGAATCGTTTTATGGAATAATGTTCCATATGATCTCAATAATATAACAGTAATCTCTTCAATGATACTTGCCTATTTTTGAATAAACAGCGATTTGCTAGCTGTTAACTTTCTGTGTTAACAAAATAAATGGAATGTAAGAGAAAACCAATTAGTTTTCTACTGGTTGATGAACCAAAGGTTTAAGAAGAAGTTAGTAGTAATTAGTCATTGAAGTTTTATCGTAATGTAAAGGTGATGTTTGGTTTGTGTAATTCTATTTTTAAGTAATATCTAATATTTATAAATCCAAAGAGAGATTTTCACGTTTTTTTGTCAACTTCAGAAATATTCAAATCATAAACTTGGAAAAACTATAAGAAATAATCATGTCTAACAATGAATGTGATTTAAATCTTTCCCATACCATTTATAATGCTATAAATTGATTTTTTTCTTCAATTTTCATTCATTTATGAATAATCTGATTATATTATAATGTGATTAGGTATAATAATTGGAAATATAAGCCGTTTATTTATTTCTTATGTATTCTTTGAGAGAAAATTTACATTAATTGATTTTTATGATTTTCTAGATTAGTGAGGTTAAGCAAAATCATTAAAAAAGTTTTAATGGGTATCACTGATAATTTCATGGAGTTTTTTTCTTTGATTATTGATTACCTCCTTCGCCATCAATTTTCTCTCCATACATCTCTATTAACTTTATATAAATTCTGTGTATGGATGACTTTTTTGTGTTTGAGTGACTTTAAATCAATTTTGACACATTGGTCTATTCCGATTGTATTATCACCTCGCATTTTAATGATCTTGTACAAATTTGATAAACATCAACCGCTTTTTCTGGAAAACCACAATTTAAAGATTTTGTTGAATTGTCCTGATCCGCATAATAATAGTATTAGAAAAAAAATATTATTTGATATCAAAAACAAAAATAATTGATAACATGCAACTCATTTTGTTCGCTTCAGAGCCATTTTCACGGTTACTGAAAGTAAACCCGGATTTTTTTTATAATCAAGATAACGTCTTCATGGAAAAAATGTTTTCGTTCTATTAGCTAAATGTTACGCTACTATAAATCAATGATAGATCAGCTTCTTTATAACAAAAAACTGTATGCGCTATAATACGAGTATTTCCATCTGGAGTGTTCGAAACACTTAATTTGAGTAGAATCATGTATAATTTAAATCCAGGATATATTCATGTATGATTCTAGGAGATAGTTTGTAATAAAATATAGTATATTCTTTTTGTAAAATCCATGAATATCCTCAAGGAACTTACATTTTTTCCAAATATATATTGTTAGAATATATGATAATATGATAAGAAAGGGCGATAAGGACAATAAACTTCATAAATTCACTCATCTATTTTATTTCGGTGAAATGAAATGAGATTTCGGCACTGGTCAGCTTCATTTAGAGTGATTTCATAATTAACGATGTGTTTGAATTATTCATTCTCGAAATACTTATACTAATCAATGCCCGGGGCTAAATTTGTTTAACTACTTAATATATTCTTCCAAATTAAACTGAGAAATTATCTATGAGAAAATTATTGAAGAGAAAGAAAACACCAAAGCGGACTTCAATATATTTTCGGAGCTTTCGAATGCTTATGTATTCATCGTCTGGGACTGAAATTAGGGTCAAATACAATATAAGAAATATAATATAAGAACAATAATAAAATTTTACTTTCAATAATTAATTGAGATTTTCGGTGATTTTGATATTATTAAAGCTTGTAAAAATTTTTAATCTCATGAAATTCAAAATTCAAATTGACTTTGATATATTTTTTGAAATATTGATTATTTGAAATATTTACGCTGGTTACTATAGGAATTTTTATTAATACTAATAAATACTATTTTCTTTTCCCAAGATATTTAAACTTCAATTCGTTTCATCCTATGTCACAAAAAAGATAATATCATAGATAATAAGTTTGGCTGAAAGATCTATCCAACTGTAGGATCCTGAATTTAGATGCTTAGCTATTCAAAAGGCAAAAATTGCATTGAAAGAAAATAATTATCCGGAAAAAATGATAAATAACATTTAATTGGATGAAATTTTGCTTAAAATGAACCGAATAGCTTCAAATTGTTAAGTATTCTTTTATCAATGTGCAATTTCGATCGTTGTCTATCTGGATATTTTACTGCAAAATAAGCACATGTTCTTGTGACAACTTTGCCATATTTACCATGTATTGAAAGAAAATTTACATAATCGTTTTTATTTCTTAGTGCTTGTATCAACAGGTCGAAATAAAATTCATAAAGGTCTGCAAGGGTCAAATTTTTTACAAAAAAGTTAATAATTCAAAAAGTATGCATTTTTCGAGAAAAGTTTTTAGACAAAAGTATACTAAAATTTCACATAGACTTCAAAAATGTATTAATATACAGGGTGGTCTATTTAAAATAACAAAGTAGAACGGAAAGTCTGCCATCTTTGAAAATATTCTAGTTAAAAGGATGGTATCCGAGAACCCAAACATAGAAATTTTTATGATTTTACTTTAAGTATTTTACCACATACAGATAGCTTTAACTTGTCGTGGGACACGTATATATATATATATATATATATATATATATATATATATATATATATATATATATATAGGCGCAACGTGCGCCGGGAATTGCCGGCCGTTGTGGTCTAGACCAAAACAGCCGGCAATTCCCGGCGCACGTTGCCTTAGACGTTGCCTTAGAACTGCCGGCAATAGTGTACTGGACGGAGCTATTACTCGCAATCATTTGGAAAGCACCCAGAGAGTGAAACTGGCTTACGCATAAGTATGTAAATACTATTGTATAAGGTAGAATTGGATTCGACAGTGTATAATGTTACACAGTCTATCGTAAGCTGTACGACGAGACGCAATTAAAGCTGACAGTGCTTTTTTTTCGTTTGTGTGCGCTCTTCGCCTTTTGTTATCCGTAATAACAACGGTTGCAAAATGAAAACTCAACAGTATCAAAACCTGATAAAAGAAGTAGAAGATGCAGCAGTGGCTAGGCCAAAGACTAAACACCAAAGTAGACTACTCAAGCGTTTCAAAGTATAAAAAGTAACTGGATTACCTACTAAGCTCATTGATGCAACTAGTAATGAAGTGAGATATTATGAACCTGCTGAAATTTAATTTGTTGAATTTCTCAACATACATCTTGCTACTGGACATGGTGGTCGAGACAGTATTATACATAAGGGAAATAAAGAGTTTGCTAATATGACAAAAGAGCTCGTGCATAAATATTTGAGTATGTGCGAGTCGTGCAACCAGAAGAAAGTTAAGGTGAAGCGTGGTTTTGTTTCGAAGCCAATTTCACACGAGGAAATGAACAGTCGTTGCCAAATGGATCTTATTGATATGCAATCCCAAGCAGATGATAATTACAAGTTTATTCTTGTCTACCAAGATCATATTACAAAATTCGTTTTTTTTTGCGGGCACTGCAAAGTAAAACAGCATCTAAAGTCGCATATTATCTAGTTGACATATGGAGTCATGTTGGAGCTCCATATATTTTACACACAGACAATGGGGCTGAGTTTGTCAATACACGGCTTTGAATTCTGGTATTCAAGAATCTCCTCACAAAACTATGTTTGGTATGGAACCCAGGGTGGGATTATCGAGTACTAGTCTTCCACGGGAAGCTCTTAGTTCGACGCGCCATGGAAGTGATTTGGAAAAGTTCATAGCCACAGCATCTGTAAATATTTATCCTTCTGAAAACCAGTCAATGAACTTTGATGACTCTGATGAGTCTACTCTTCACTCCAACACGGATTCTTCTCCCATCGTACTCCTTTCTTCACAGCAGATCACTGAAAATATTGAGCCTGCGTCATCTTCTAAAAACATGAATTCCAGTCTTGCAACACTGCAGTCAGTTGTTTTTAACCTTTGTGATAAATCTACATCTGATACTCAAAGAAATATTCCACTCTCTACTCTGTCTTCCAAAAGAAATAACGATATAAAAGCAGCTAGAAAACGAGCGGCAGATGCACTACAGAAGCAAGCTAAGCGAATGAAACAAAATTCCGATCTTCTTCACGCACCAGTAGCTATTGGATCGTGCCAAAAGCGCCTTAAGGAATATTATCGGTATTGTTGTAGAAAAACATGATGAAGATTTTTATAAAATCGGTACAAAATATGGGATCCTAGACAAACGTTACTGTAGGAGCGAATTTGATTTGTATTCGAGAAAATTCATTTCTCTCCAGAAAATCAATAGAAAACAGTTATCTTTACGGTCAGCTGCAAAATGTGACTCCAACTCTCACGGGCAGGGCTTTTTTAGGTGTCAATGTCGCACTGGTTGTGTGACAAATATTTGTATTTGTCAGAAAAACAATGTATTATATAATTCGAAGTGTCATGCCAGCAGTACCTGTAAGAACAAATCTAAGTAATATTTTATTTTTAATTCAATTTAGCCAGCAATGAGGACGCTGTTAAAATTTTTAGATTAGTTGACGATTTTTTTGTTGATTCCAAGACTGCTAAGAAATTAGCAAGACGTTCTTAGTTCGTTGCACTTTACGAGGCTTTTCCGATCGTTCATTTAACTATTCGCTACTACGTATAAAAGTAGATATGTACATATGACGTAATTAAGTAGCCAAACTATAATAAATATTTTACTACATCTTATTATTGTCATATCAGTTGCTATTGTCATTTTAGACATACACAAAAAAATAAAGAGTAAAAATTACCAAATTCAAATAAACATTTAAATATAACACCTGATCTAACTTGCACTTATTGTCATTTATACTCAAACAGAAGTACAGCTGCCTTCCAATTGTATTATACAAAAACACGCAGCGTAATATAATCGGATAGGGTTAAGTAGTACACTTAGACCAGAACTACCAGCAAGTTTACAACGCGCGCCGGGAATTGTCGGCAGTTGTGGTCTAGACTAAAACTGCCGGCAGTCCCGAGGACTGCCTGGGGTCGGGAACTGCCGGTAACATATATAAATTTATTTAATTTCTTAGACCTTTTGATATGTTTATGTTTCTACATTGTCTTGATTTTATATCTCATCTGATTTAAAATTGAAGTTTCAAAATATATATATGACTTCGAAACGTCATATCTTTCTTTATCTGTCTTTAAAAAAATTAAAAAAAACTGATTTCAAATCAGAAAAGATATAAAATCAAAACAATTTAGAATCATAAATATATATATATAATTTCTTATTTCTTAGACCTTTTATATATATATATATATATATATATATATTGCATCCTTTTAATCTTGACAATGTCTCAATTGAGAGAAGAAAGAAGAATTATCAGTCCCTTTGTATTGAATATTTTTCAAATTATTTTTAGATAGTGTTTAAAAAGTTAGGTATGCTCTTTGTGCATATTTCGAACAAAAATTTCAGAAGCTATATATTTTTATTATATTTGATAACATGTAATAACGAAAATAGAGGCACATATCAGTAAAATACTTCCTTTTTCTTAATTCAAAGAAAAGGACTGATAACAATGTCGGGTTCATATTCTCAAATGATTGGGAAGGCCATTACATAAATTTAGAAATTTACCGCACATCTCTAGCACTCATAATAGCGCTGATATAAATATTTAAAAGTGGAATTTTTTTAATCCGCCCTTATTTCTTATTGCAAGGCGCCAATCGCTTGCTACGTCACCAGCTTTGATCGAGTTTCGCCCGCCAAGCTATAGCAGTATACACATAACATTGTTTTGTTTTACTATACTATCGCGTCGTATTAGTTGTATTTTTTGTTAGGATGTCGAAGCCTGGATCAACAATCCTTCTTTATAAATATTGTGTTGTACGAAAATGTACCAACACCACTATTGCTGCTCCAAATAAAGTATTTTCAAGTTTTCTCGGGGAACAAAAATTACGTAAAAAGTTGTGCAATGCAATAAAAAGGAACAATAAAAGAAATACTGTTTTATCAAGTACAAATAATGTAGGTACTTACATTTTTCAAGTAGCATATTCAAAACTTATGATGTTGGAATCGTACTGATTCATGTACGGACATATTCATTTTGTTTATAAAAAATCCCATTGTATTCGAGAAAATTCATTTCTCTCCAGAAAATCAATAGAAAACAGTTATCTTTACGGTCAGCTGCAAAATGTGACTCCAACTCTCACGGGCAGGGCTTTTTTAGGTGTCAATGTCGCACTGGTTGTGTGACAAATATTTGTATTTGTCAGAAAAACAATGTATTATATAATTCGAAGTGTCATGCCAGCAGTACCTGTAAGAACAAATCTAAGTAATATTTTATTTTTAATTCAATTTAGCCAGCAATGAGGACGCTGTTAAAATTTTTAGATTAGTTGACGATTTTTTTGTTGATTCCAAGACTGCTAAGAAATTAGCAAGACGTTCTTAGTTCGTTGCACTTTACGAGGCTTTTCCGATCGTTCATTTAACTATTCGCTACTACGTATAAAAGTAGATATGTACATATGACGTAATTAAGTAGCCAAACTATAATAAATATTTTACTACATCTTATTATTGTCATATCAGTTGCTATTGTCATTTTAGACATACACAAAAAAATAAAGAGTAAAAATTACCAAATTCAAATAAACATTTAAATATAACACCTGATCTAACTTGCACTTATTGTCATTTATACTCAAACAGAAGTACAGCTGCCTTCCAATTGTATTATACAAAAACACGCAGCGTAATATAATCGGATAGGGTTAAGTAGTACACTTAGACCAGAACTACCAGCAAGTTTACAACGCGCGCCGGGAATTGTCGGCAGTTGTGGTCTAGACTAAAACTGCCGGCAGTCCCGAGGACTGCCTGGGGTCGGGAACTGCCGGTAACATATATAAATTTATTTAATTTCTTAGACCTTTTGATATGTTTATGTTTCTACATTGTCTTGATTTTATATCTCATCTGATTTAAAATTGAAGTTTCAAAATATATATATGACTTCGAAACGTCATATCTTTCTTTATCTGTCTTTAAAAAAATTAAAAAAAACTGATTTCAAATCAGAAAAGATATAAAATCAAAACAATTTAGAATCATAAATATATATATATAATTTCTTATTTCTTAGACCTTTTATATATATATATATATATATATATATATATATATATATATATATATATATATATATATATTGCATCCTTTTAATCTTGACAATGTCTCAATTGAGAGAAGAAAGAAGAATTATCAGTCCCTTTGTATTGAATATTTTTCAAATTATTTTTAGATAGTGTTTAAAAAGTTAGGTATGCTCTTTGTGCATATTTCGAACAAAAATTTCAGAAGCTATATATTTTTATTATATTTGATAACATGTAATAACGAAAATAGAGGCACATATCAGTAAAATACTTCCTTTTTCTTAATTCAAAGAAAAGGACTGATAACAATGTCGGGTTCATATTCTCAAATGATTGGGAAGGCCATTACATAAATTTAGAAATTTACCGCACATCTCTAGCACTCATAATAGCGCTGATATAAATATTTAAAAGTGGAATTTTTTTAATCCGCCCTTATTTCTTATTGCAAGGCGCCAATCGCTTGCTACGTCACCAGCTTTGATCGAGTTTCGCCCGCCAAGCTATAGCAGTATACACATAACATTGTTTTGTTTTACTATACTATCGCGTCGTATTAGTTGTATTTTTTGTTAGGATGTCGAAGCCTGGATCAACAATCCTTCTTTATAAATATTGTGTTGTACGAAAATGTACCAACACCACTATTGCTGCTCCAAATAAAGTATTTTCAAGTTTTCTCGGGGAACAAAAATTACGTAAAAAGTTGTGCAATGCAATAAAAAGGAACAATAAAAGAAATACTGTTTTATCAAGTACAAATAATGTAGGTACTTACATTTTTCAAGTAGCATATTCAAAACTTATGATGTTGGAATCGTACTGATTCATGTACGGACATATTCATTTTGTTTATAAAAAATCCCATAAAACTATATTTTTTATCTAAGTTGATTGACATCTTTTGCTAGTTATCAGACATTAACTAAATAAAATCCAGGGGACTATAATTTCTAAAAAACAATAAAACAATAGTGTTTTCCTATCTCACTTTAATTATTTTGTGATAAAAAATCAGACAACTCATTACTCGAACACCATAAGTTCAACAAAATCAAATTTGCTTCAAATTAAATGTAATATTTTTGTTTAAGCTTAGTATCCCAAAATTAAATGATAAGAGGTTCCGTGCAATGAAATATTTATTTTTCGCCTCATGAATATGTTATTTCATCGTTCTGTCTGCTCATCTGCTTCATGCCGCGGATTTTAACATTCACAAAATCATTATTTGTGGCAGAACAACTAGCCAATGGAAGGGAACCTATTTAGAGCAGGTTGTCTGAAGAACCATGGAAAAACCCTGTTTTTTTATCAACATATAAATTTTTTGTCGTCAAAATAGCGACAAGTTACTTCAGCCAGTAGCATTTCATCAAACAAGTCGGCCACTCTTCTACTCAATCGGTGTTGATGACATAATACTTACTTGAACGAATCTCGGGCAGTATAAAATATATCTAAACTTTATAAGTTAATACTAATTCCATTGTCATGAAATAAACACCATTATTCCTAAAATTAAGTTGTATTTATTTTGGTTCAAAAAGAATATACTTTTTAAAAATTTTCTATCCCATTTCTAAGGAAACTGATACTATGTATATAGGAATGATAAAACTTTCGTGAATCATATAGAAGTATCGTGTGCATAACCTCTGTTGCTGATTTTACATGTAGAATGTGAACTTAGAGAATGAATATTTGTTGTAATTTTCGTATTTTCAGGTTTTTTAATGAGCGCAGACCATTTACTATTAATCTATTGTCCAATTGAGGGCAGAGGGGGCATCGTATTGGACGTCCATTATTTACGTGATGCGTTCAAGGAAGGGGGTCTAGCTGAATGTCATCTAATCTTACTTTGGGGACATGAGTCTCGGAAAATATAATGTAATTTTTTTCTGTAAAAAACAGAGAAAATTGCGAGATGATAGTATTAAATTAGAATATATTTCTTGACTAAAATATGGCCAAATCGTACACAAAAGTTTTTACGAGAGTGCATATGTGATTTATAATTCGTTATAAATGATCTAGTTTCATTAAGCCCTGACTAGTCTTAGATAAAAGTATTAAGCTAATTACTTTTTTTTCTTTTTATAAGAAATCCGATATATTTACACTAGAGGCACACATTTTAAAAAATATCACGTGAGATTGGGGGAAGGAGGAGGGCTTAAGCCAACTTACGAAATACCACCAGCGAGAGGCAAAGGTTTAGAAAAAAATGATGTCTAAAAACGCAATTAATGGACGCCCTCGGCAGGACGTTTCAAGAAACACTAACAGGGTAGTATTGGTACCATGTGGTTGTTAAGTTCATTTCGTTTTGGTGTGTACTAAGTAACCTAGCCTACATCCAATAGCGTATTAGAGTTTTGTATAATGTGTCTTTCATATTTTCACATGGAGAGTAGTTATTTATTTCTTGAATTTGCAAATTCTTAGTCCTCTTCCGCAAAACAAAATATTTTAAAAGAGAAAAGAAAGAAAATAAAATAGAATATGGGTAATTTATTGAGAATGCTTCTGGAACCCTTTTTTTAAAATTTTATGGTTGTATATTCATTTTTTTATAAAGAAATAAGATTTACTTCTAGGAATCTCAGTTAGCGGGATGTATAACAGTTTGAAAAGAAGAACAGTTGTAAAAGACATGGATCAAGTGAAAATACCAAAAACATTGAAATCATTGGTGAAAAAGACGATGATAAAACTATGGGAAGACTAATAACAAATGATAAATACTGTGACGAGACAAGTGAATCGGTATTGTTTAGTAGTGTAGTGTAGTGATAGCATAATGAAAACATGTAATATCTGTTGAAGTATAATTGAATAATCAAAATAAATGAAAGAATATACTGATGACTTAATTCTAATAGAGAAGGACTGCTTTGGAAATAATCGTACATTAGAAAAAAGTGTAAGAGAGAAAGAAGATGGAAAAGGAATCAGGAAAAGATAAAATATATGGAAATTGAGAGAAAATATGGAGTTCGCAAATCAGGAGCAATCAAGATAAACGGCATCAACTTCAAAGTAGTCCTCACAAAATACTTACGTGGCGGATACTATAAGACTGATATAGGCGGAGAGTAGTTGAGGATATGTGGAAAATGAGTAGTTCATGGAGCATAAAAATTAGGAATATCTAATGTCAATAGAGGATTCATGGACTATGAAATTAAGATTAGGTTAGAAAATGAGGATATATTGAATACAAATAGATCAAAAAGATTCCGAAAAACACGTTAAAAAAATGTCATTACCAAAGATGAAATCATTGGATCATAACAACTGTAGAAGCTTTTGAAGTGACTTTTCACTGAAATTCACCAGTAAAATGTATAAATGATTACCTTCTCCTTGACAGATGTTAATAAAATTGATATCGTTGCCATTAAAATCCTTTCTCTAACATTTTTACAACAGTTTTTCATTCCGAAAAATGTACTGAAATAATCAAATCAACTTGTGAAATCAATTTTCATCAATCAATCAATATCCCTACAGTCTAAAATAAGCAAGATTGAGAACTGATTTAACTTCTTCGAAAATCATTTTTCAAAACCATCCACACGATCACTTACTGTCAAAGCGCTTTCAACAAAAATATCTCTCGTACTACAAACAAAAACGAAAAGACTGAAAAGAAAGAAAAAAAAACAGTAAAGATTTTGAATATGTTTGAAAATGATTAATTCTAACAATCATTACGAAAATCGGGGTTAGCGGTGCAAGTTTCTTCACATCTGAACAATTCAATTAAAATTAGTATAGCAATAATTCAGATTTAGGAAATTTCATAATAATAAGTCTAATCCAAACGTATTAATCAAATGAAGTTAATTTATGAAAACTAACCATTCTCAACTCCTTAACTCAGAGGAAAAAAAGAAATATTTATCAATTAAAAACTTTTCAATTTATCAATATTTATATCAACGTCACTTTGAATATTGAATTTTGAATCCTATGTATTTTTACAAGAATTTATAAATCTTAAAGACTAATCACAAATCTCTATTGATTATTTCCCAGACGATGAATACATTTCATATATTCTCTTAAACAGAGACGGCTTGCTTCGAGGCCTACACAAGTATGTAACCCTGTTTTTTTTAAAAATAAGTTAAATATATAATAGTTGATTCTAAAAGTAATCTAAATTTCCTAGGCAGAAAATTTCCTATACAGAATACACATGTTCCCGCTTTGCAGAACGATTTTATGTAATACGCTACAATTTTTTTTGGTATCAAATACATATTTCTCAATTTAGTGAAAAGTTCCTGAATAGTTGTTTTTAGCCTCAATGTCTTTTTATACACAATAACTAAGGAATATGGCGTATAGAAAAATTCCATTATGTATTTAGATGAATTGCTGTAGGGTTTTGATGTTTTCACTTGTTTAATATTCACCTCTCCATGTTTCATTATCAGTTTCATCCAATCTGCATAAAAACCCAATAAGTTCTAGAAATTTTCTTCTTGGGGACGTATAAATATTCCCTCGAAGATAATTAACATCTTAAACTGATGCGAAAGATTATTTATAGCTTAAAAGAAGTTGATTTAGCTCATGTTATTCTCATTATTTATAGCATGTTACATTTGTTCTTTTCCACTTTTAACACGTTCTCTATCGCTTGAACTTCATAAGCGCATAAACTAATTACCCTACAAGTTAATTAAAATACAAAAAAGTAGTGTCAGTGTAAAAAGAATTACATATAGATAGCCATGAAAACTGAACTGCATCACCTTTATCAACATAAACAATCAATTTTTATATGATTGTTTGGAATGATTTTTTCGAAACATAGAACTTCTCAATGATACATGCGATCTTATTATTTCATCATAAAAATATGTAGATGTGTTTGTTGAATACATAAATAAGTATATGTAATATTGGTACTGACGGTAGAAACATTTGTCATATACTGTTGAGCAAAATAATAAAAATTGGAAATAATTATTTGTTCTTCCATAATGATTTATGGCAATTTTTAATCCATTAGTTTGATCTACTATAGCTGAAAATATCGCAATTGAAGTGAGTGAGTTAACTGATTCCAATAATTTCAGGGAAACAAAGGACTTGTAATTATAATCGAAACAAGATAATAACAATACAATAAAATTAATTTTCTGGATGTCACAATTTACAAAATCTAGAGTAAAATGAAATCAGAATGGTAGATAGATAGAGCTATTCAGTTCTCAGACCCTTTTAAAGATGCATACCTATTGAGAAAGGAGAAACTATAATTGGGCAGCCATCGAGATAGAAAAATGTCCAATCTGCTAAAACTCAAGGGGCGATAACCTGATCATTGTCAATATTAACAACTTTTCCTCTAAACCTACACAAGAAAAAGAGCTCCACACATCTGTTACCATCCCGTCAATAACTCACTTCCCACACGCACTGTAAAGTCAAAACAATAGGTACACTACATTTAGGTGCAGACGGCTAGCCCATCAGTGTGCTCTAAGCCACTAGTGAGAGTAATTTGCGATAATAAGCATATTTTTATTTTAATTATAATTTTTATTTTCTCGGTGGAATTCTATTGAGTATGAAGATTGGCATCAGTCGAATGGGATGATTTGTTGCATGGAAGTGAGCAATGAACAGGAAACATGATGAAATTGGAAATTTGCGATACGTTTCAAACCGTACATTTATTATTCATTGTCATACTTCAAGAAAACTTGTTGAGGGTTGAGAATGGTTTTATATATAATCAGATTTGAAATATTAGTTTTTTCAGCATTTCAGGGAGTGTGAATAAACTATAATGTTAAAAATATTTATCTCATACCTATCCAAAGAAAAAAAAGTAAAAACAAAAATTTTACAAAAAAATTGAAATTAAGAAAACATAAGAAAAATATAGTTATTTCAATTCCATTGTATATGTATAAGATTTTATCAACATATCAACATTATCATCCCGAAGCAAGTAAATTTTGTTAAGTAATACAATTATTATCTCACTTTTAACCTGAACAATGTTTTCTAAAATGGTTATATTATAATGAAAAAGTGTTTTGTAGAATACTTCCATGCTTTGCCTGATATAAACAAGAATGATTTTTAGATGATGATTTACGTGCAATCCACAGAAATTTAATTGGTAAATTATCCTCTACTTGTGAAAAATGACAACTTTATTCATATATCAATAAACGTCTGAAGGCGTAGATAAGCATAAAATTGTTTTGATATTAATAAGCTGCATAAATTATGGTTTGTAGCCTAATAGGTGATTTAATCCTATAAAGGATACCTATAATTTCTATCAATGGCATCAATTTGCATCGAAAGATACTAATATCAACCCAATTTGATATTTTTTTGTTAGTATTATATTATTATAGTATATCAAATGGCTTCAATAAACGAATGTGGATATAGGAAATATATTGAAATAAGTATGAGTTAAAACTTCACAAAGAATATAATTACTGTAAATCAAGCATTAAAATTAAAATTTTTGTGAAAACTTGAAGTTTGATAACACAATGACATCTAAACTTTGAGCGGCTTATGATTTCTTGAGGCTACAGTATTGAGGTAAAAATTTATTATTAGTTTTCATCAAATTTCACTGGAGGAAAATAGCAATAAATATAATTATAACTGTGACTGCCTATAACTTTTTCACGTTTATTTGTGGAAGCCATTCGCCAACTAAATTATCACACTCTTATTTTTCCCTATTGGGATAGCAAGAATTCCATTTAAAAATTTGGTTCGTTAGTGAAAGATTAACTCTTCTCAAAAATATGAAATATCAAAATAAAATAACATTCACCATGAAAAATCATCCGTGGCACTCGATCCAGTAATTATTTTTATGTGTAAAATTTCTGAAGTTGTTCAAATAATGATTTAAGTGTATTGGTAAGAAATGAACTATATAGTTTATCATATATTAAAAAGAGTAAGAAAAAAGTAAATGGAATTTTCAATGAGAAACTATTAATTCTCATTAAATTGGATACTACAAATTTCAAATCTATTTTAACTATCAGGTAAAGAATAAGAGAAGTCGCTTTGTTTCATAGCAAACGTTCCACTAAAATTTTTTCATTAATAAAATAGCTGGTGCCTGATAAAACTATTATATAAAAATTTCCTTATATAAAAGTACCAATTTCCCATTTCAGAACTAATAATAGACCAGCTACATTACTTGGCTTGGTTTGATTCGTTCATTTATTTTCCTGTAGCTTAGTATACTATAGAAATCAAGCATATCTGTTTCCTAACCAGATTTTCTTTTTCAGTAATAGATGTGCTATTTGTGGGATAAACTCAATGACAATTACTACAGATGTTGTTGTTTGCTTTCAAGGGCAAATATCAATATCTCTTGTGTAATGTGTCACCTTATTAAAAAACTGTGAAAAAACTAACAAATATTGTTTTAAGCTATGGTAAGAGATAATGGGTCCCTGGTCCTGGCATTGGGAGCCATGATTAATCATGTGTTCTATTTTACAGATTTTAAGTTAGCATTATCTACTTTCTTATATATAAATTTTGTGTGTTTCGGCCATTGCTTTCTAGTTACCGAGTATGCCAAGATAGAATAACATCCAAATAACATCACTTTCTTGGGTCTTTCTTTCCATATCAGGAACTTTTTGATCGTATTTAATAATGAACTATTCAAAATATTATCACAATAATTACAATTAAATTGATGTCAACATTTAATCAAAGATGGGAATTCTTTACGTATCTAATGTAATTGAAAATGTTCAATATTCTATGGAGTAGCTAACGGAATAGTAGTAAAAGAGTATTGTTATTGAAGCAATTAAACAACTTCTTAATATAATTTTGCTTTGTGTCTGGGTGGGAGAATACAAATTCAATTTAGTTTAATCGCAAATATAAGTCATAAGATATTTCAGAACTATTTGTATTTCTATAAGGTTTATGGTCAATCTTGAATAAAAAATGTTCCTATTGGAAGAGCTATATCGCATGCTATAATGATTGTCGCGTAATTTCATATATACCACTCAAAAGCTGGTTTTTCATCCTCGGGATTATTCAATAATTGTTTTAATGTATAGTTGGATTTATACACCAATTTCAAAACCCACTCTGTTAAAAATTCCTTATAATCCCTTTGTATAAAGGTACTAGAGTAAATTTTTCATGTTTTTAATTTTGACTTTGGAAAACGATGGTTTTACAGAGCAATTTCTCAAACCTGTGATGGTTAATTAACCTAATTCTCTACACTACCAGCTGCAGGTGCCTCCCTGCCGATTCTATCATTACATCCAACATAAGATAGCCAGTCTCCATTTCCTGGTACATTGTTTAATTCACTTTCCACTTAACATCGAGAGATACAATAACAAAATGAATTTTACGAATATTGAGGTTGTAGCTGTACGCAACGGTTATGATAAGAGAATTGTTAATAGGTTAATTAACCGTCATAGATTTAAGAAGTCTCTCTGTGAAACCCCCTTTTTCAAAATCAAAATGAAAAACAAGAAAAATATGCTCTAGTACCCTTTAATCCTGTTGATACAAAGGAAAGGGAAGCAATTTTTAACAGAGTGGATTTTAAATTAGTTTATAAATCCAACTATAAATTGAAACAATTATTAGGTAATCCTAATGATAAAATACCAAATTTGGAAAAAAGTGGTATATATGAAATTGGCTGTAGTATTTGTGACGGAAATGTCGGGCATACTAAGATATCCGTTAATGGTTGGTTTAAAGAACACATAGCTCATTTAAAATATAAACGGACCGAAAAATAGAGTCAAACATGTATCTAATAATAAATTCTCGGATGCATATGAAAGCTTTGAAATTGTTGTAAGAACTGTTCAAAAAGTGACAGAAGGCTTATTCTTCACAGCCCAGTCTATAGTTCAGTAGTTATGGAATAAATGTGAAGATTCCCGCCAAGGAGATTTTTCCGCTAGAATTGCTTTTCACGAGGAAGGTTCAATGGTGGGAAAATTTAGTATCAAAAAGGTAAGTCTAATTAGTGTAGTGGTAGTGTAAACAGTGTGTTCAACATCTCTTTTATTTGTATGTCGAACGATGCCTCATAACTATTATTATTCTTGGAATTATATAATTGTTTGTATGTATTTGCCATCATTATTCAACTTAAATTATAACACACTCTAGATACTCACGTAGATATCTATAACAGTATTCAACTTTCAACCATGATTCACATTTCGATTCTTAATAAGATCAAATCTATTGATAAAAAGTCAATAATTTCAAAAATTATGGAATTATGGTATGAATATTTAAATTTTTGAAAAAAATAAAGCCATCAGTCCTTCTTTTTCGAAAATAAAAATTTATATTAGAGAATTTTCTGCATTGCTCCTTCCTTTTCTGACAAAATAGATTTATTTTTCCAAAAATTACTATCAATTATATAACTCTAAAGAAAATTGTTTTTTTTTGCTAGGCTCCATCAATATCGCAAGTTTATTTTTGGACATTTCTAAACTGACATTTTGAATTATAATATAAAATGTATCTGATATAGTATGATCACTCTTGAATTTCTTAAATCTACGTTGATTTTATAATAAATGCAATTCATGTTTCTCACTTAGAATAGACCCAAATATAGCTTATTCATCTAAATTAACAGAATTAAGTCTGCTATATCTTACGTGTTCCCCAAACAAAAAATCATTACGATACTATTCAATTATTCTTTGTATTTCTTTCTTTTGTTTCGAAATTTCATATATTTTTTTCAACACAATAATAATTGTATGTTTTATAATTTTGTGCGAGAGAGACTTGACGAAATTTCAATTTTTGATTTGCACTTTCATATTAAGTGGGACACGGTTTGCTACAAAGTTTATAAATGGCAATGAGTCTATAAGTTATTTGAAAACCTACATTTTAAAGTGATAAATGAAGGAATCCACCCTATGTATTCGGTTATTATTTAAAAAATATTAGTCCTTTGTTAGATGGCTTTATTCATTTTATCCAGATATTATATTACGTACGCAAACCATGAAAGTATGAAAGGAGGCAGCAAGGACCGGAAAGGTAGTGAAAAGCCTCAAGTATGGTTAACATATAAATATAACATATCGTATTAGTCTTGATCAAGTGTTCAGTGTTCAATTTTAGCGTGTTGTAGTAATGTAATGTTTTTTTTTTTATTTATTTATATGATGTCTGTTTATGGGGTGAATTGTCTCTTACGTTGTTATTTAAACACTATACACATTTAACTAACTTATAAATTCACTTATCACTATCCCTTCCCTAACTTAGATAATTCATTTAAATTTTTCAATTACCTTGCTACTTCGTTCTGTTAACTACAAACAGAATTATCCAAACTTCTAGAACATAAAGAAACAAAACAAATGAGTAAATAGACATTCCTACAAATTATGAATCAATGTAAATAATCAGTCTGCTATAATGGAAACTTCATAAAATAAAAACATCAAACGATTTCAATCACAGATTGCCGCCTTCGCCGAATTTTAGAATTTCATAATAGCTGGACAGGGCCGGCTTAGTGACCCATTTCGTGAACTTGTTCTTAACAGTAATAGTGGAACAATAAATGGAGCTTCTTCTTATGTGATATTGCCTAGGTAGTTTATTAAAAAATTGCTGAATTATTTGTATATACGAGTAGGTCGTACCCGGTCGAGAATACAAAACTTTCAATTATCATTAGCAAGTAACTACAGATATAAATTTGTATTTACTTAATAACTTGTGTTTCTATTTTCCACTCATTTGCTTCCAAAGAGATCCTAGACGGATGATCCCATGCACTCAGTACACACCTATCACGTGTCTACCTACTTTATGCAAGGTACTTACATCTTGTATCAGTAACAGAATATATAGGCATGTCGAGGAAAATAACATCTTAGCAGAGGAGCCGAAAGGCTGCAGAAGAGATCACCAAGGGTACAGAGAACAACTTATTATGGATTCTGTGATACTTCGGCATCACCGAATACAAATACTGCTTTCGTGAATTACAAGAAAAAGTTTGATAGTGTACCTCATTCCTGATTTGTGGAGGTCTTGCAGATTTAAAAAGTCCACCCAACTATTGTGAGCTTCCTTTCAACAACGATGAAGAAATGGCGAACGAACCTACATCCTCAAATCGGTTCAAGCTCCCTCTTTACTGACGAAACACCAATTCGTAGAGAAATAAACCAGAGCGACTCCTTGAGTCCGTTGTGGTTCTGCCTTGCAATGAATCCCTTACCTACCATGCTCAATGATACAAAGTACGGATTAAACATAGAAGCGAACAGAGACACCAACTGTATAATCTCCCATCTTCTTTACATGGACAATATCAAACTATACGCTGCGAACAAGTATCAAATCAATCACCTTCTCGATATAACACATATATCTAAGTGCAAGACTCTACATATCGAGAAAGGGATTGTCATAAACGGAAATGTGCAACTTCTAAACGGAAAAATCGTACAGGCAATGGTAAACAGAGAAACCTACGAATATATAGGATTCCAACAGACTAAGTTACTGGACCACAAGAAAGCTAGAATCCAGGATCAATATACCAAAAGAGTGAAGTCACTTATGAAGTTCGAATTGAATGCAAGCAACTTAGTCCAGACAATCAACAGCTAGAGTGTATTCAGGGGTTGACACGAACAATGATGACGAAGAACAACAACCACCACCCGAAGTCATCCACTATTAGAACAACATTACCTCGAAAAGAGGATGGGAGGGGTTTGATCGACTAAACTAAACTAAACTAAACTCTACACGGGATTATATCCAAAGCGGATAAGGATTACTCACCCTTCAACCTTGCATCGCCAGAATCTAACTTGAATATAGTATGTGACACCGAGAAGCTGGAACAGTGGTCACGAAAGGCACTACACGGTAGACATCACCACGACTTCAAACAGCCGCATATTGACAAGGAAGTTTCAAACAGATGGCTTACTAGCGGCAATCTCTTTCCAGATACCGAAGGCTTCATAATGATTACCCAGGATCAAGTTATTAACACAAATAACTTCAAGAAAAATGTTATAAAGGATCTGAACACTCTATCTAACAAATGTAGAAAGTGCCAATAAACATCAAAGGCTATTCACCATATAACATCTGCTTGAAGTGTGTTGGCTCATACCGACTATCTAAAACGGCATAACCAAGTGTGTAACATCTTCCACAAGAAATTGGCCAACAAGTTCGGTCTTCTCAATAGGTATATACCGTATTACAAGTACCAAACGCAGAAGGTGATCGAAAACGACAATTTAAGAATTGTAACAAAGTCTTTGCCAGCTATATTATGAGCGGTATCTTATTGGGAACGTTGCAATGAAACACCAAAGTGGACTAATATATTTTCCGAACTTTGGAATACTTATGTATTCATCGTCGGTGGTTTAGGGTTGTATTAATTCTTGTAAGAGTTTTTACATTCATAGGTTTTCAAATTCAATATTTGAATTGCCGTTGATAGAAATATTGATTTAAATCAGTATTCAAAAGCTCGGAAATTATATTAATTATTATACAGGGTGATTCATTAAGAATGTCCAATATCTGAACTGTAGATTCTAGACCTCAAAATATGATGATTCTGCCCAAAGTGGCTTATGCAAATATTGTTAGTTTCCGAGATACGGGGTATTCAAAGTTTAAATTCAAATTTTGATTATCGCAATAATTTTTTATGTTTTCACAATTTCTCTTTGAAAATTGACAATTTCACGTTTTTTGGCATGAGGAATCATAATTTGCACTCTAATTTAACATTGCTAATAGAGGGCGCTAGTTACACTTGTTTGTGTGAATTAAATCAAAGTAAACTTTTTTTGGGCTGAACTTACAACTGAAATAATAAAAAAATATTAAAAAGCATTCTACCGAAAAAGTTATTCCGCTTTAATTCATATAACTCAATCGGTTATTGTGTTATTTGCTTCTAAAATGTTCAATAAATTTTAATTTTTTCATAAAAAAATTTTATTATCCCTTAAATATGTAACAATAACAAATTTGCGTTACCATAGCAACGAACAATCACTTATTAGGAGTATCAGTGTGAAATTTGACGTTAAAAAAGTAAATCAGATTTACGGAATAAGTTAAAAGAAAGAAGATGTCCTCCGAAATGGTGAAAATCGAGAAATTTGAGTATCGAGCCATCATCAAGTACCTGTATTTAAAAGAGTTTAGAGGTAAACAGATTTACGAAGATATGCTAAATACCATTGGTGATCGATGTCCTTCGTAAGCGACCATGAAAAATTGGTCTGCAAGCTTCAAAAGAGGTAAAATTTCCATTGAAGTTGATGACCGATCGGAGAAGCTAGTTTCTGTGTCAGTCCCCCAAAAATATCGATGCAGTTCATGACATGATTTCATCAAACCGTCGAATTGGGCTAAAACGGATATCTTAAGCACTGAATATTTCATACGAATGCGTTCATCATATAGTTCACGTCAATTTAGACATGTGAAAAATTGCTACAAAATGGATCCCCAAATGTTTGAATGTTGACCAAAATCGTGCAAGGGTAGAAGCATCGCGTTCGATCTGTGCTCGATTTGAAAACGATGTAGACTTGTTAAACCGAATTGTTACTATGGATGAGACTTGGGTACATTTCTACGATCCAGAAACAAAGCAACAATCGATGGAATGGCGACACTCAGGTTCTCTAAGACCTAAGAAGTTTCGTGTACAAAAATCTGCTGGGAAAGTTCTTGCTTCAGTTTTTTGAGATTTCCATGGAGTAATCATGATTGATTTTTTGGATAAGGGTAGTAGGGAATAACTGGAGATTACTATTCGACATTATTGATCACACTACGGGAATATATATATATATATATATATATATATATATATATATATATATATATATTCATAGAAGCTATAGAACTTACACTTACAACAACGTATATACAAACAAGTTGATAGTTGTGCTATGGGGGCTTACATTTCAAATGTTATAACACAATTAGTAATGGAAGATATTGAGGAAGCTGTCCTAAGCAAACTTGATGTAAATATTCCATTCTTTTTCTGATATATAGATGATTGCATTACTCAAATTGAAAACATAAATAAAAAATTAAATTCTTATCATAAAAAACTCCATTTCACAATCGATGTCGAGCAAAACCATAGAATCAATTTCCTTCATGTCACATTATATAAAATTAACAATATCAAAAGAACAGAATGGTATACGAAACCAACTTGGTTCTCATGATATTTCAACTTCAATTCGTGTCAACCTATGTCCGAAAAGAGTTCAGTGATAATAACTTGGGCTGATAAAGCTATCCAACTATCATATCCTGAATTTATATACTTAGCTATTCAAAAAGCAAAAACTGTATTGAAAGAAAATAATTATCCGGAAAAAATGATATATAACTTATTCAAAAAAAGGATAAACTGATACATACTACAATCAATTAAAAAACTAAACAGATACGAAATATCAAAACATAAAACATTTTTCTATATGTACAAGGACTTTCCCAACAACTACCGAATTATTTCTATAAATGTGATATTAGTATAAGTCATAAAGGACATAATACATTATCCAAATATTTCACTAAATTAAAATCTAAAGCACTAAAAACAAAAGAACTAATATTATATATCAAGTGCCTTGTACCAATTGTGAAGCTATGTACATAGGGCAGACTTCTCAGTATTTAGACAATAGACTAAGAGGTAATCAGTACGATGAAAAAATAGCTTTAAAACTGCTTTAACGAACAATGAAGTATCAAAAAAACAAATTCAATTATAAAGATTAAAAATTCTTGGAACGGAATCTAATACATGAAAAAGAGAGCTCTATTTTGAAAATTCTAATAAAACTACAATTATTTTATTTCATCACTGCTACATATTGAGATGTAAGGAGTAATTTTTCAAATTAGAACAAAGTTTTATTTTGATTTTATTCTTATTTTAATATTCATTATGAAGGTGACTTAAAATTAGTCGAAACCTCAATTTTTATCTATTTTTTAAAAATATATCATCAAGCTAGACAAGCAAGTAATTGAATGGAAAGGAAATATCTGAGACTCATACTAGATAGTAAACTTCTCTGAAACAAACTTGAAAAATATATAATCACTATAGCCACAAAGCCCTGATGGAGAAACTTCGCAGGGAAGAAATGGGGCAGTAACACGAAGATCGCACTGTGGGTGTACATGTATGGGGCAGTGGTTTGGGGTGCTAGATTCAGTCTTAATACGAAACAATCTCTCAAAGGTACAAACACTGGCTTGCTCATGTGCAGTCCCGATCATGAAATCATGCTCCACACTGCATTAGAAATAATTCTAAATCTCTCAATTCTCTACATAGTATCGAAAAGCGTTGCAGAAAAAACATCACTTAGAATGTTAAGAGACGGAATCACCAAAGAAAAACCGTCCCTAATGATCAAACCCGGGATAATGCATCGAATAAGTTTAGCTGTGAGTAACATTTACCTAAATACTAAGCTGTAGAAGTAAGTGAAATCATAACACTATACAAGAAATCAACAGAAATATTAAATGGTATACCGACGGATGTTAAACAGCAGATAGAACTGGAATAGGAGTGTTCGAGACCAGAACAAAACACTCTAGAAGTCTGTATAATACACCAAGCATTTTTCTAGTAGAAATCTATACAACTGAAAAATGTGTCCAGTTCAATCTAAAGAGGAACTATCGCAACATCATCATCCTAACCAATAGCCAAGCAGCCTTTAGTGCTCTAAGCTCCAATATCATCATATCATCATTGAAGCTAGCCCTTCTTGGGATCTGAACCGTTATGTGGCATCAACTACAGAACAAGGGAAAAAGCAGTGGAAAAAAAGGTAGATAGGAGCAAAACCAATTATAGGGGCAACCTACAGGACTGTGACAGGTAAAGACACTCCTTGGACATTAAAACCAGAGAAGATCTGCTGAATGTATCAACTTAAGTGGGAACAATATACGAATACTAACAGGAGTGCTATCGGGGCACTGTCGCCTCAACAATTTCCTGAAGAAGACGTTAAACTTAGCAGATAATGCGGCGTGTAGATTTTGTTGTACAGAGGTTGAAATCTTCATTCACATTCTCACGAAGTGTGAAACACTACGGAAGTCCAGAGCACAACAGCTTGGAGTGTATGGAATAAAAGACGAAGATCTTTGACAACCACAGCCATTACTCATTCTGGACTTTTAAAAAGAAGTGGGATTAACATATCAATTGTAAAAAGTGGGTTTCCCAGTATAGCAACAAGAAAGGGAAACACCATAGATCCTTTAGATTCTAGTCTATATGATATTCCTATATACATATATACAATATCATTAACGAATACTACATATGTGTATGTCTTTATCTATAATCTATTTGCTGATTATCATATATTTATACAAATATCGATGTTCTTATTTATAAGGTGACGTTATATAGATACAATAATTATTATACGGGGCGTTCCGTGACTTGATGCAAAAATCCAAAATGAGTAGATGACGTGAAAATAATGCTGTCATAAAAAATGTTCTCACATGAACCCTCGTTTCTAAGTTATAGGCTTTGATGTAGCGAAATCATAACTTATATTTAAGTATATTTTGTACATGTATGTCCATGTAGTGTTTTTGATGGAATAAATAATTCTTCACTACTAGGGGCGGCTCATGCCCAATAGTTAACAATCCGCAACTTTTACAGGGACAACCTGTATAATCCAAAGATAACAAAAATAAATTTTTTAATATATTTTTTTCCAAAAAGGTAGTCTTTGTTTAACTCCATAAAATTTGTGGTTTAGATACTGTCAACATCGTAGTAGTTACAAAAAGAAAAAATTGAAATGTAGAAAAATTAGTTGCCATTATATCAATGACTTCGACAAACAGCTCTATTAGCGATACCTGCCCGCCATGAGTTATTTACATTGTATGACCTTTATTCGCATATAATGGATGAATTTCATTTACTTCTGAATCTAATCATCTAAAATAATCGGGGACAAAACGCATTTCCATGCTTAACTAATAGCGTACAAAGTAGAAAAATTTAGTTGGTTATCCTACAGCTTATCAAATAAAAAAAAAGACTATAATAAATGTTCGAAGTTGAACATTTCCGGAGTCTACGAAGCCATACAAATCAAACTCCCCAAAGAAATGTTTAATCATGTCTTAATACCTCCAATAAGTATTTTCGTTAAATGATCACAATTTATGATAATTTGTTCAGAATATCTCTGTATGATGAACGGTTTCCTTGAGATGTACAAGGATCTAAAAATCTACATAGCTCATAAAGCAAAAATTTTTCGTTTCGTGTCAAACAAAAAGTAGCTTTTTAATAAAAAGTCGTTTGAAATAATCATTTTTGCTATCTTGAGGTTGTACAGGTTGTCCCTGTAAAAGTTTTCGGATTGTTAACCATTGGGCATGAGCCGCTCTTGGTTTTATATAGTGGTATACAGTTATTCATTCCATCAAAAACACTACATGGATATATGCAATCATCCATCAAAATTCATAATGTTTGATTGAATAATTTGGAAAATATACTATAATATAAGTTCTGATTTCGCAAATTTAAATGCCTATAACTCAGAAACTTAGGTCGTATGCAGAAATTAATCAATTTTACTCGATCCTTTGGCTATAACTTTGACATTTTTGAGTTAACAATAAAAATAAAAGTCGACGGTACACGTCGACAGTATGTCGATAAATACTGAAGGAGTAGACCTCATATAATATATATCATGGGTTCTGATATTTGGTGTAGGTAAGTTGTTTAGGAGCTACATGTGTATAGTTTCGAGTTTCTCCATTTTCAATCTCTTACTTACTTCTCTTATGTTTTCTCTCTTTAAATTTTTCCAGTATCAAATGGAAATCCGAATTCAATGATGAACTCATTGCTGAAATCTTTGTTATAATATTCGTAGGAATCATCAAGAAGTTTTGATCCATTCTACATATGCTGTAAATTTCGTAAGAGTATCCAGTAAATATACGACTATTGTATATTTCCCATTGAATAAACTATGGAGGGTAGAGGTAAGGAGAACCATCTCGGTGTATCAAAAAGTGTCTGGAAGCAAATTAAGGTGGCGCTATAGTAGCAAGTGGAAGAATTTTAAAAAGATCGTCATGAACTATTAGAGTAGGATAGTAAATTGAATACTTTTAATATACAAATTCATTCGAAAATTATACATAAAATATATAACTGCTATATTCATATAATTTCCACTTGCTACACTAGTGCTATTCTGGAGTGTCTTCGTATTATAATTTGCTGTTTACAGCTGAACACTTTCTCAACTAATCCCCCATATAAGATGGTTCCCTTACCTTACCTTACAGATTGAAAAGTTAAGGTTATGCTATTTTGTTGTAGCGGTGTTTAATTAAGAATTTTTTAGTTTTAACCAGCGAAATAAATAACGGTGAGTATTTTTATGACTCTGTAAATATGTGGCTATATTTTTTTTGTGAGAAAATTTTGAAAAACATTTTTTAATGTGCTGTCGGGCAAAATAGGATAACAGGCGGTCGGGTAAAACCGAATACTATCCGGTTTTGTCCAATAAAAAACGCTATAGAATTTAATGACGATTTTAAATTTTGTTTTTTACAGGCTGATTTAAAGATGGGAAAATATAAAAGAAAAACCGATCGGCAGTCTTGGAATGAGGAAAGTATGCGCCAAGCAGTGGAAGAGGTTCTCGAAGGAAGAATGGGCTATCTTAAAGCTTCAAAACAATTTGAGGTTGAAGCCAGAGTAAAAAAAATAAAAAATGGGTCTCTTTGAGGAGCAAGAAGAAGAGTTGATCATGGAATCGCGACTATTTGGTTTTACTTTGAAGCTTGGCTTTTCAGTTAGCTCAACGCAATGGCTTAGCTAATCAATTTAACAAAGACAAAAAAATGGCCGGTAAAGCTTGGTTATACAATTTTCTAAAGAGACACCCAAACATTAAACTTCGTGCCCCTGAACCAACATCACTTGCTAGACCTACTGTACAAAAATATTTTTCGTTGCTTTCTGAGGTGCTTGAAAAATATAAAATACCAGCCGAACAGATTTGGAACGTCCACGAGACGGGTATAATGACAGTGCCAAAGAAAATATTAAAATGTTTATCATTGCGAGGGAAAAAGCAAGTTGGATGTATATCTTCAGCTGAACGCGGCGTTCTGCTGAAATGTGAAACTGTGGAAATTTGCGTGCTGCTGGTATATTTATGCCACCTACCTTTATTTTCCCCAGATCCAGAGCAAAACCTGAGCTGCTAGATGTTGCTCCTCCTGGAAGTAAAGCTTTTCATCATTCGTAAGGATGGATGCAAAAAGAGATTTTCACGAATTGGTTCAATCAATTTATTGAGCTCTTCAAACCCTCCAAAGAACATCCTGTGCTGTTACTTTTGGACGGACATACGACCCACACAAAAAATTTAGAAGTGATGGAGAAAGCTAGAGATAACGGTGTTATAATGCTCTGTTTTCCACCGCATACCACTCACCGTTTGCAATCTCTAGACGTCAGTTTCATGTCACCACTTAGCACATACTATACGACAGAGGTTCAAAAATGGATTCGGCAACATCCAGGTCGACCAGTTATAATATCTCAAATAGGCAAGCTTTTCGGAGAAGCATATATTACAGAGTTTAAAAAGACAGGCATTCAACCTCTTAATCCAGAAGTCTTTGACGACTGGATGTTTGAGCCAACTGAAACGACAGACACCCCGATGAACAATCCTATAATTGGCCTAGTTGAACAAAATAATAGGCCACTTAAACCATCACCAATACCACAGAACCGAGTTGAATTTGAAGAAGAAAAAGAAGGGTATGATGTAGAAAATGTTAGACACTCTCCAGGAACACCGTCATTGCCTCCAGATCCTGTCACACCACGAAAATCACCCAAGATGCTTGAAAATAAGGATTATAATACTCCTCCTCCTGTATCTTGTAGCAAATTCTATACAAATGCGACACCGTCCACCAGCACGAAGTTTGAAATAACACCCCAACAAGTAGTTCCTCTTCCTCACGCAGAAAGAAAAATTAACGCTAATGATAAAATGAGAGGAAAAACGGCTATAGTAACTTCAACACCTTACATAGAAGAACTTGAAACATCTAAAGAGAACAAGCCTAACAAAAAGCCCAAACTGAACTTGGAAGAAAATCAAAAACCAAAAAATACCAAAGGAAAAAATAAAAAAAAAGTGTTACTAAGCCAAAAAAAGAAAAGAAAAAAGAACAAAAGGTTTAGCAGTTCAGAAGATGAAGAGGACAACGACGAAGTTTGTATTTATTGTTCAGAACTGTATTCCAAATCTAAGTCTGACGACGGTTGGGTAATGTGCCCGGACTGTCGACTTTGGGCTCACGAAGCTTGCGCCTGGGTGGAGAGCGATGGTGAGCGATACTCGTGTGATTTCTGTGGGAATTAAATTCCTAACTCAATCTAATTTTGTTTTTTATTAAAAATATAAGACCTAAAATGTATTCTGCTTTATTTTCAGTAAATATATTTTATTTTAATGTGTTTTTTGTATATTCAAACACTATCCCATTTTACCCGACCAGGTGGGCAAAACGAGATATTTTCCTTTCTTTAAGTTATCTTTAAGCTATTCAGAAATAACTATACTTAAACATACAAAGGAGTCAATAGAAAAGTTACAGTTCAAAAATAATAACTATCAATAGAATAGTTAGGGAGTTTTGAGACAAATAATGTTAGCTAGCTAGCTAACCGGAGCAAATTTTCTGTTTGGCTTTTTGAAAAAGGTGGTTCTACAGAGGAAATTTAGAAATTTTTCTCATCATGACCGTTAACGAGAGAAAGTCTGATTCATATTATATCTTTCAATGTTAAGTGGTCAATTAAAATCAAATGATGTACACAAATGGAGAATCTTCATTTTATAGGGATATAATGGAACGAATTAAGTAGTAGGTACGTACCTGCATATATCGGTGGTTTCCCTAAATAAATCAAATTCGAACCTATTCTTATTCACTGAGGTATCTTTAAATGGTAACTCTCCTTTATTTTTCATTTCGTAAGTGAATTTCGTTTTAAAATGAATTCTGAGATGATATTCCATAGGATACAAAATATTCTATACATTAAAAGCAAATCCGAAAATTAGCAGACTATTGGGAATGCGAAGCCTGGACGCTGGAAGCTTATATCATAAGAAAACTCCAGTTAAGATTGGAATCTATTGAGCGAAGTATACTAGAGATAGCCAACAACTTGTTATACAATCTATTTTCACTAAAATGAAAGATAAAACACCAATCAATAAATTGCCTATCAGAGTAAATGAAATTCCTTGTTTAAATTGTGACAAGAATTACATTGGTTAGTCTAAGAGGTCACTTACCAACGGGATAACCTCTCACAAGACAGCAAATTATATCCTGACAGGTGTTCATTAGCGATACATGTATACGATGAAGGGCATGATTTGAATAATGAATCTACCAAAGTTTTGACGAAAGAGGAAAATCATAAAAAATCTTTGGAAACAACATATTAATATATTAATATTAAAACTGATTTAAATAACATCAGGGTAATCTGCGCAAATCAAACGTATCAAAATAGAGAAAGTTGGGATAATGAGAGAGACTTGGTCACTAAAAGAGGGTTAATAGATGGTTTGGTTAAAGTTATTAATGGCTTTTTAGTAATCTCGACTCAAACGATGGTGATCTTTATGATAATGGTTTTAAGGTTTTACATGAAAATCAGAAACACATGATTAATTTCTGAAGTAAATTTGCAAACTATTTGGTTCAAAAAATTAATTAACCATAATAACCAAACAGTTGTAAAGCGATGGAAGAATCGAAGGCACTCCGTAATTATTTGGAGAAATTTCAAATTCTAGAGATGAGATCACATTTGTACGATATTTATAACGAAAATTAGATTTCAAAATTTGCTGATGTCTTAACATACTACACATTTCTTAGAACACAAGTAACCCTTTAAGGCTCCAAATTATTATTTGTCATATACTAGAATTCTATCATGTCTATCGAATTATCCAAAATAACGAAATAATTACTCCTTCTTACTCCTACTTGACACGGGAAGAAAGGAGTATACAACTAGAAGATGATGAATGCCCGAAACTTGAAGATACCTACTACTGTAAACAAGATACTACTGCAAGAGACAACTGTACTAACCAACCAACTGCCACGCCACGGAAATCAATATTCAAGAATCCATAGCTGAACGAGTGAGCAACAACGAAGTAGTTATAATTCCAATTGTACCAGAAACTGTCTCATCCTTTTACCGAAATAACAGTTTCCAATACTCCATCACTAATCAGAATACCAAATGGATGCGAAATTTCAATAAAAGTTTTTGATGAAAAGCGACATCAGTGAGGGAAACCATTGCTTATAGTTAAATTAGAATTAACAGGAATCAAAACAGTACATAGCAATCAAGCTCCGAAAATTTCGAAAATAAAATTAAATTTCCTATATCAGATCGACAAAATTATTGCCAAATAACTGACTCCCATCAATGAATAAAAGGATACCTGCAAAATAGCGGCGCTAACGTCAATTCCAATACTAATTCTTCGATGTATAGTAATATTGATATATCTTAAATTTAGAAGATGACTCCTGTAATCATAAAAAAAATTAAATAAACCAACGAAAAAATACCAATGGGCTCAAAAAACAAAAATCATTCCATAATTTTTGATTCTTAAGGGCAGAGAAGTTAGGGGGCCATCTTATCATGCCAGCTGAAGTAATAAGAGACTCTTCTGAGTTTTGTAATCATATATTTATTTATTAAAATTCATTGTATATTCAGCATTGTCGTATATTCAGAATTCGTTCTTAATATATTAATTGTACTTTGTATATTTTTGAAGAACCAATCCTTATTTTCATTAACTATAACTTCCCTAATCATCTTTGGGTCAATTCAAGATATCGCGATGAATTCTAATAATACTTTGTTAAAAGTAATCTATACAATTTCTAAAACCACTTCACTGTAATAAAATTTATTTCAAAATAACGAATCGTTAAGAATAAACCAAACATATTATTATGTTACAAATTAAATTAACTGTAACTTCTCATTTTAATCTACGGAAAATTAATTAACAGTACCGAAAGAACTATATTAAACGTATATTTCTGAGAAATTGACATTTAAGTGTTAAATAATTGATTGGATTTTTTGTTAGGTACTTGAGTAATAAATAAAGTCATTGCTGTAGGCTCTTCCTGATAACTTTTCGTAATTTATTCCGAAGCACTTTCTCAATAACAAATGGTTGAACATTTTTTTGTTTAATTATTATTTAAATGTTGAGGTTATGAACTTTTAAGCTATAAGTATAAAAACACTGGAATATAAAAGGTACTAGAATGAATTGATCACATTGAAAAATTTATTTTCGAGAGATGTATCTGGCAATTTATTTAAAAGAGTGACATAATAGAGGAAAACTATTATAGGATGCTCGGAAGGAGCTTCTTTTTCCAAACGATATTATGTTCTTATAAATTCACGTCACCTTACAGGAAGGTGTTATGGCGTTTGCTTTTGACAGTATAAAAAATCAAGACTGCATTATATTCGATCAGATATATTCGTATTGCGTATAAAAATACCAACAGTAAAATGTAGTGTTGCTACAACTGTATTAGTATACTAGGAATGATATATATTTGAGAAATATAGAGCAATGCTGACTAAAATATTTGATGAATATTAATAACTGCCCCAATATATCCAAAATATTTTATTTGACCAACAGACCAAAAAATATACGAATATTCAGTAAAAAATTCACAAAGTAGTCCCGAATTCATACGAAGAGCTGTTTATCATTTATGTAAGGTTAAAAGAGGTACTCTGTGCTACTCGTTATAATACATTTATTTCTTTGCATTTTCTAATATGATGTCATTCACTGGTAACAAGTTAAACAATGAACAAATAGTACATAGCGCAACGAGTTGTCCACTGCCCACGAAAGTTAAATTGAGCGCTCAATTGCTTAAGGAGGTAATCGATAACTTCGTACATACTATTTTTTATAGCGAATGCGGAATGAACTCGATCATAAAAATGAGAAAACTCCTTCGCTTTCCGATATTATTGGCTCCATATCCATCTTGAAATCTTCGTAACTTAAATTATAATTTATTTACTACCTGCCACGTCACTTCACTTCTTCCAAAAAGTATGCAAAAATAATTTGCGGCAATTTGTAGCAATTATACAATGGGAAAACGCCATTTTTTGAGCGTAATAGCGGAATGAACTCGATCATAAAAATGAGAAAACTCCTTCGCTTTCCGATATTATTGGCTCCATATCCATCTTGAAATCTTCGTAACTTAAATTATAATTTATTTACTACCTGCCACGTCACTTCACTTCTTCCAAAAAGTATGCAAAAATGATTTGCGGCAATTTGTAGCAATTATACAATGGGAAAACGCCATTTTTTCAGCGTAATAGCAAGTGTAAAGATATCACTTTTCTTATTGAATATCAAAAAAATTGAGATGATGCTTTGGATCGATAAAGCAGATTTTCATCTCAGCTTGATTTACTTATACATTACGTCGATTAATCTAGCTCCTAAAATTGAATGATTACTATCTCGTTCATGGTATATTTTTCCAGTTTTTTAAAATATTTTGATACTTCATAAAACTAATTAACTCCTTTGATGCCTTATATTTGAATACATCAGCTACAAACTACCTATCTACGTATATTGACCATCTGTCCTAGATTTTCACGAAAACCCATATCTACCCATCACTAATAACTTCATAGGAATTGGTTAAAGTATATGTCTAGGGTTTCTAGTAAGTCAGATTTGCTTCTTTGGATGCATCTTTACTCAAAGCTGTTATAGGTAAATTAATATAGTGCAGGGTATAGTGGCGTATTTGTTTGCAAAATTGTTTTAAGTCGTAATTTACTACATTCTTAATAATAAAATAGTTTATGTATAGATACATTGATTAACATAGAACAATTTCTGAATATGTAATCCCTTAGATGAAGGTGTTTTTATTTAGGGTATAAATGTAAGAAAATTGATTTGGAAATAATTAGGTAAATAGAATCTTCTTTTTCTAATTCATTTTCTAATGTCTTTAAATCAATCAGGTCTTGAATCGAACAGTTAATATCTCTTTGGTATCCAAAACTTGAGCCTAAAGTTGTGTGATTTCATCTCACTATTTGTGTTATCCGCGATGACCAATTAATATTTGAGCTCTACCTATTAGACCAGAGCACAGTGGCGCATTCGTTTGCAAAATTGTTTTAAGTCGTAATTTTTTTTAAAAAAGTCCGGGAGGTGTTCCTGATTATGAAAATGTAAGATGATACTTGATATCTTTTGATGTTATTGTGAGATAGAAATACTTCTCTTTCGAAAGTGACTGCGCGTAGGAAGCATATTGTTATAACATAAATAAAACAAAAAATAAAAATCTTCAAATCTATTTAGGTTAATTTGTTTAAGATATGAAAAAAAAATAATTCATTGCAAAAAATGCTTGCTCTCTGGCTTATTCAGTTTTTCGTTGTCTAAATAATGATATCAAAAGATATCAAATGTCATCTTTTTTAATCAGATAACACAAATAGGGAGATGAAATCACACAACTTTAGGCTGAGTTTTGCATACCAAAGAAATATTAACTGTACAATACAAGACCTGATTAATTTGAAGTCATTTGAAAATGATTTAGAAAAGGTAGATTCTACTTACTTAACTTACTTAAATAAAAACACCTTCATCTAAGGGATTACAAATTCAGAAAGTGTTCGCTGTTAATAAATTCATCTACACAAGCTATTGTATTATTAAGAATTTAGTGAATTTGTAGAAGAAGAAATCTACTTGTATTTTATTAATATCAAGTTATTAACATCGCAGGTAGTTTCAATAAAACAGTAGGCATGTTCATTTAATACAAAACTACCCACTATTCTTATATCGACAATTATTTCACAAGGTACTTCTTTACCTTTGATACAGCGTTTTCTAAAAATAATTATTTGAAGAGAATGTAACCAAACGATAGAAAACTATGTAAGAAAAGACTATAAGTCATAATTGTTTTATAAACACACAATTAGGGTCAAAATTAAAAAATATGGGATTAAACTAAATGATTTCATAAGTTTGAAACACAATTAAAAAGTGAAGTTTTCCTGTTGCAATGGAATGAATGGCTGCTTTCTTTCGGTATCATCCCAGTTTTATACAGCTTCAGAAGGTCAGTTTTCTTCGGTTGAGAAATAAGCAGTTCGTTTGTGTACAGTTGCTTGATACTCATTTTCTAAGACATCCCTGCAGTTTTCCCATGAAAATATATTTCCAGATACAGATCATTGTAATTATATTATATTATTATATTACATTTTTGACTCGGCAAGTATCAGAAAAAAATTATACTTATTTCACAGTCGCACTTAACGTGTTAAGCTATTATAGAATAGCAGAACCAATCTCTCAACTTCCTCGCTTGCAATTATTTTCTGACCAAGCGAAGCAATCTGCATGAATCAGAATTGCTGCTTCATATACAGTTATAAACGCAAAATTCTTTTCAGCATACGCATCAATATTTCTTGTAATATGCTCCAAATAAGCTCTTTTCAGATTTTTTTCCCATTCTCATTAGCCACATAACATTAGAGACTAATCTTTGGCAGTCGTACAAAAAATATAATAAATACCGCGTACAAAATATATTCCTGTAAATATTTTTCTTTGGAAACCATTCTTCACATGGATGATATTGACTTTACTCATACTTATATTCAATACTTAACGACAAGTCTATGCATTTTCTACTAGTGTATGCTCTGTAGTAATGACTCTTTTTCAATTCATTTTGAAACAATTTGACAACGAACGTGACTTTTAGAGATTTCATAGATCTTCACAACACGTTTTATCTTCATTTTAACAAACAAATTAACACTTTAAACATTTCTCCTTAATACATCATCATTTATGATCAAACTATTATGAAAGCAAAACTCAATGCTGAGAAATTCAAGAAACTTTCAAAAAGTTGTAACTAAATTTATGATTGAGAGATATGAAACATACAATAACTTGCATTTGTCAGCAAAACAATTATGCTGGTCGCAAATCTCATGTTCCGATAATGATAAATGAAACCGCATCTGAGTTCTTTCAAATTATACACAACGAAGTTATTATTTATGACGGCTAGTCTTATGTATCTTCACCAGATGTATTTACAGAATTTACACAAGTAAATTTTTACAAGAAAACTGTTATTATAAGTAAAGCTATTTTTCATCCTTTGAAATACAATTAACATTTGTTTCAGAAAAAAGTAGACAATTTAATAGCATCATTGAATAAATTTTTTGTTTCAATTAAAATGATCATAGGTGATTTAGAGGAAGCTTGCAACCATCCAAAAAAATTTTGGACACAAGAAATACACTACTATCAGTTTATCTTTATCATATTGATTCTCATTAAATTGTTTAAGTTTAAAAATAGTTCTTCACACAATTCGCGCCGCTCTCTCTGCATAATATCGGACAGGATTTATTTGCACAATCAAACAATCGTACTGATGTTCTAATGGTTGGAGAAAATATTAATTAGGTGCTGAAAACGAGGTTCATTGATCAAATATATTTGTCCAAAACTTGCAAATAACACTCAGAATCATTTCATCATTTAACTCCCATATGATCACATCTTTATATAGAGCCAATGAAAAGAAATATTTAGATTTGCTTTGTACCGATGATCAATAACCGCTGCCACAGCTGCTGTACCATTTGATATGTTAGAAATATTAGAAATGGTGTACGAGGAATTGCGGCTGCAGGAAAGTCCCTATTAATTTTTCTGTAATGATTGCGGATGACGATCGTTAATAAATATTTATCACAATGTAGAGATCGAAACAAATATATGTCAACCGATTGACATGAGGCGATTTTTACCAGAAGGACTGGAAGTCAAAGGTAGAAACTGTTTATTTCATCGAAAAAGCATCATACAACAACAATTGAAAAATCAACGATTTTGTGATTAGATTTTCGGGGATTGAAAAATTTGTATTTTTTGAAATATACATATAGGTACTATAATTTTATAATATAATAGTCCACCAGATTACTACCAAGGCAAAAAACTAAATCTAGCATGATATATTTTCAAGGATTTTAACGTAAACCATATTTTTTCTTAGAAACAGACATTATGAACATATTTCTAGATCGAAAATTGAGCACTCAGTTGTTATTTTTCCATGAAAATTGACATGAGAAGTTTGCTTACTCAAATAAGCCCTCTCAATACTATGCAAATCGCTTTGTCCAAGGTACCCCTAGAATAAGGTTGAATGTAGATACACTCATTTTTGGTTAAATATTTATTGAGTTATATTTATTGTTCTTAAGATATTGAAAGAAAACACAAGAATAATAACTTTGAATTGTTTAAACCGCCTATGCACTGAAAATTTTTGTTATTTTTATTATTTACTATTATGACTTTTATAAAATTAGCATATTCACATCATCATTCATCCAACTCTATAGCCGATGGCAATAATAGGTTTACATACATAGCTCTTTTAATTTCTCTCTTTACGAAATAACTTGTCACACAGATTTTAGAGTAGTAATGTAATATATACCTCTGTACCTCTGTATATGACTACTTTCTTAAATATTTAAATCACACATTTAGAAAGTTCACGAAAAAAGGATAAAACAATATAGAAATTGATTATCTAATAAAAATATATATTGGAATTCTATTCTCAAACGATAATCCTTAGTTCTAATGTTTTCAATTTTTAATTTTAGAAAACACAATAACTCACATTATATGTGATGAAAAAATGTAATCACTTTGCATATAAATTGATTGACAGTATTCATAATAATAACAATAATTCTTTTTGTCAAACTTCACTGAACAATAAAATTTTGAGCATAAAATATAAACCAATTATATGCACTCTGAAATAATGAATTTATTGAAGCCCTTTCTAATAGTCAGCGTAAATTTTGATTTTGAAAATTAGAACCGCCCTATTCTTTCTCAATAAAAATTGTTTCGCAATTTTTTTATTAGCCTTCAAAAATTAATATATAATATAATTAATTTCATAAAGCCGCCGAGTAGATATTACTTTGTCTTCTAAATTTTTAGTAACTTTCATTTTGCTTGATTTCAGACTCTCATTATACAAGAGAATCAACCAAAAATTTTCAGTTTTCCATAAGCAATATTTTTGTCTAAATATAGCAACAAAGCATTTATTAAGAACTTGATTAATGATTTGATACCTATCCTTCACATACAATCAGCAATAAAAAAATCATGACCGTAAAAACCTGATTTTGTGCAAAACAAGTAGATTATACCAAAAATAATCTGATTGTATGGAATTGAATAAAAAAATGTCAACCTCATCATTGTTTGTGTTCTTTCTCATTGTCACAATAGTCTATATTTATGACGTTCAACCGCGGGTGGTACGAACTTCTTCACCATACGTTGATTATTGTTACCAGAACAAGTAGCTTATAAGCTTCTGGAATCGATCGAGGTTTCCGATAAGGTGATAGATACCTGTCGGATCAATTTCAAGTGAAGGATTATTTCCTAAAACTGATTTATTAACTATAGTTAGTTATTCGAAGTCAGTTAATCATAGAATTGAACTGCTTAGTCACAACATATGGAGAACGACGTGTGGTTGAGGATTACAATTTAATGAAAGAACGCTCAACTAACCTGTTATTTTATTTTCCTCTTAGCTTCTAAAATATACATAAATTACATATTTTCTTCAAATCGCACAGTTTCCATGTTAAAAAGCCATATTTTTCAACAAAACAAATAAGATGCACTTCTCGCCTAAAGTTATCAGAAATAGGATACAATAAGATCTTGATTTTGTGCACATCAAGATACTGGAGGATTAACCCTAGAGACTGAAACAGTACTATTTACAATCTCTATAACTAAGACAGAAATAAGTCTCATGTTAGTTAAATCCATACAACCATCTTGGTCCCACGGGAATCATTTTTAAAAGAGAAATAAATACTCAGCTAGCATTGAAACATTAGCGTAGTCTTGACCAGGAACCCTAGTTCTACACAGATATAAGAGGACCTGAAAAACACCAAGGTAATATACTACACAAACATCGACTGCATGTATCATGATAATAAACGACATAAATCACTTCGATGACTGTACCGCCACTGGAACTTGTGGAGTACTGTTAGAGTAACGAGCTGGAAATACTGTGACGAGGGCTACTACTTAAGTTTTGAGATATTATTGTATGTGGCTCTATTGTTTTTCAAAATATACTTCAACTCACTTTTACTTACGTTTGAACCAATTGTCAATACATTTTTTCTATTCCGATTGAGGTATCCCATAACATATGCTTTGATTGTTTAACACGTTTTTGTTTGAAGTGATATGTGATTGTGATTTGAACGCATCAACCGGTTCTTCAGGTGTAGAAAAACGTGACTCGATATGATACCTCATTACCAAAGTTGAAGCGAGTAGAACGATACACTTCTGTTGGTTTAGTCCACGTCGGAAATCATTAATTCCATTTTTTGACTAAGCGAAGTGTTTCAACTATATGTATACATTTCAAATATCACTCGTATGACAATACGTTCTGAGTACGTTCACCATTAAAAATATCGAATTTTGCGATGACAATCTCAGATAAAACACTTATATGGTATATTTTAAATAATAACCCCTACCATGTTAAAATCTTAGTCAACACATTTTTAATGAAGTGTATCGGGAACTGGCAGAGCTACACCAAGAAACTCACTACAGCAAAGTAATTAGAAAAGCGGCAATGCTTCAGAAAATTCTACTAAAATCAATACGACAATGGCACTGAAAAAGTCAGATGGCAGATTCACGGAGGATGGGCAGAACATAGCTACGAGAGAAACTGCATCATTGGCTAATCACGTGTGCAGCAGTGACCTATAAAATGGAATCTTTCCAGCGTTTCTTCAAAAAGGGTAGGAAGAATATCTGCCACACATGATATAACTTAGTCGAAGCAGTCTAGAGCTGATATATATACCAGAGCACTGGAGGAGGGCCAAAGTTACCTTCACATCCTTCATAAACAAATGAAAAATGTAGTCAATAACGTGATTTGTGCATTTTTAGACGTGGAGGGCGCCTTCTATTGTAGTCCACATAAGGCTGTCAAAAGAGCATTAGATGCGAGGTAAACAGGGAACAACCTCCAGATAGATGCCACAACTACTATCCACCAGAATACTAGAAATGAGAGTAGGGCAAGACAACATTTCTATTACTGCAAACAGAGTTTGCACAAAAATGAATTGTCTCTCAAGCATAGTTCAAAGAGGTGTTGTCGATCGGTGAAACTAAATGTCAATCCAAACAAGACCTACCTAACCAACTTCACTGAGAAAAAACTCGATTATTATTTATTATTAATTTCAAGCCAATCAAGTGAACCAGCAAACCAGTAAGTGAAAAACAGAAGGAAAATATCCAGATCTATTTCTCTGGATCAAACATGAAACATGAATTGATGTTGTAGCCCATAGATCTCGCTATCGATCTACATGGCGATTACTAGACCAATCATCACGTATGGAGCGTACTAAACCTGATCTGAGCACCGCGAGGCTAATTTTTTAAAACATATGTGCAAAGACCATGAAATCATTCTAAACAGCCACACTAAAGGTAATTTTAAATCTTCCACCTTTTCATATAGTATTGAAGAGGTGGCGTAAAATACCTCATTCTGAATGTTGAGAGAAGGAGTCAACAACGATAAGCTACCAATACTAACAGGAATATTGTCGGAGCACTACCTCCTCAATGGATACCAGAAAATACTATGTTTAGAAGAGAGTACAACGTACAGATTGTGTAAAGAAACTACGGGATTCTAGAGCATAATGCCTGTGAAAATATAAAATAGAAGATCTTTGGCACCTAGAGCTATCTCGAATTCCGCACTTTCTAAGAGGAGTGGAGTTAAAAGATAAGACAAACACAGGTACAATATATCCTTTGGGTTGCAGTGTACATGACACCGTGATTAAATACATACATCCATTGCTTTTTTTGGATGTAAACGAGTAGTCAATATTATTATGCTGTTCGTTACTGCATACACGCTCGTATTAGCGAAATAAGCTTTTGATTGCTCATTATGCATACAGTTTTTGCAGATGTATATGCATTGAAATAGGTTTAGATGTAAATTTTCAAACAATCCTAAAATAAATCGTATTTTCGGAATATTGTAATGCTGTCGTACTGGTTTTACCTACTTCTATGCATTGCAGAATTGTATTATGAAAATTAACTTGATATAAAAATTATTTGGAATCGAAATCAAAGTTTCTGCTCCTGTAATTGTACTAGAAGGGTCTATGAATTGATACTTTGTGTGGCGCTACATCCATCTGTGTCTAATAAGTAAATAATTCCAAGTAATTTATATCATAACATTGATTTTGTGTTATTGTTATAATAAAAAATTTTCCCAGATGTTTTATATCATTGTAAACCAATATATCCCCCAAAAAACCATGCTATTCTTATCTTCGATAATTTAATACTGTAATGATAGCTTCTTATTCATAATTGATGAGCTGGATGTAATGCAATATAATTTCAAGTAATAAGCAGTATAAACCGAGTGGTGAGACGGCAAATGTTATTCTCTTCCTTAAGCATTGAAAGTTATTGAAATATGTTATTATCAAATTTCTCTTAGCCGTAAATAATGATTATGAACACCTTTGGGTACTTCAATGTATTTAAACATGTAACTGGATAATATTCCAACCACTGGTATAAAAATAGCTGGGTGAGATCATTAACGAGTCGGGTTGATGTAAACTAAAAAACTGAATAGAACCAGGTGGAAAATTTCTACCATAATATGGTAATGATAAATTGTAGGTGTGTATCGATAAAAGCTGCAAAGCAGATGGCGTTACCTGAAATCGTTCAATGTCTAACAGGGCGAGACTATTTTAAAACATACGAATGATGTTTCATCTAGTTTTGAATGTTATCTAACTATATTTGACAACATAAAATTCACTGAGCTTGAAATTTTCCACCACAAAAATTAGTTTTGAGGAAATATTGGCTGCAAAAGAAAACTGTGACTTCAAGCTAATGTTCCGAATGTTCACTTTGATCAAAACTTTAAGTTCGTGTACATATTAAACCGTATAATAGCATAGTATGGAAGTCAAAAATAAAATGAATTGTTAGCAGAGATAACACATTGAGGGAATTATAGAGATTTTCTTCTCAATGATCAAATCCAATATACTTTTCATTTTATTAGTGAGAATTAGTGGGAATATCATGAAATAATGATGGAAAGATACTGAAAATTTTCTATCAGTATACTCTGCTGAAAAATTCGTGTATTTCACCTTGCTATTTGCATTTGCGACTTCCTTACATTTTTAGCTTATCACGGTAAAATTGTATATAAGAGAAATTTCCAGATCATATGAATAATATAATTTAGATATAATATGCTATGCGTTATCTTGAACCTAACGTTGAAATAACAATTAGCTAAATAGATATAAGCAATATGTATAAAGGAATACCTTCATTTGAAACTTTCGAAGTTTTTTCCAAAATGATTCAAAAACCATTCATAATCATAACGGAAAACATATTTTGAAAGAAGCATAATACAAAATAGTTGAAATAAATGCGTTTATCAATTTCAACAAATCATATGTTCTTATTCTTCATTTCACTATTTTAATTTTTATTTCATTAATATATGCAAGATTATTTATGGAAAGCACGAAATGATACTCACATAATTCAATCGATCATTTCTGAGAGTTGTCTAAACAGTATTCCACTTAACAAAGAAACAAGATATTTTTTCCAATTATCCTAATTTTTCAACAGTCTTGTTTTAAGCCTATGCACTTAGTTCAGCGATACTCTTAGTATACTTAGTATACTAAGTATACTTAGATACTCTCGACTATTTCCTTCGAAAAATTTAGGCCAACCAAAAAGCTGTAATATTTTATGTTTACCTAGCAATGATCAAATTTCAGTGATAATACTGCACTAGTGCAAACTATCGATAATTTGCACTAGTGCCAAATTTTCGTCTAGGATTAATAAACATCATTTGGTTTTAATTTTATATTTTAAGAAAAGGAACAATTATTGTTTATTTTAAATTAAATTTCTCTCAGGAAATAGTCTGCCAAAATGCCCTCTCATGCATGTCAAATTGTCTCATAATTTCCTCTCGTGCGCATTCGCGCACTCCAGAAAATTAAATTATCGACAATTTGACATGCACTCGGGACATTAATATTGATAATCTGTCTAGCCAATCCAAATAATAGTTGCCGTCATTCTCCTTGATGAAAATATCTCCTGCAAGTGAAACTTCAAGGCTAGGACACAGGAAGCAGTCGCCAGAGGCAATATCTGGTGAATACCGTGGGAAGTCAACCAATTTGAGCATGTCATGAATTTCAGTCATACGATGACGAACTATAAGAAGGTGTGTTAACCTGATGGAAAAGCACTTCATTTGTCTACAAACGCAGTCGCTTTTATGCAGTTTCCCATTTACCACGACATCACTTTTTCATTCAGTGACGTTTTTCGATGATTGTAGCAGTTTTTGGCCGTCCCAAACACTCGTTGTCAATTTAGCTGACATTTGAATTCAACTGCCAAAACTTTACGGTCGTGAATTGTGGTGCAGAGTCTTCGTATACAGCTTGATACTCAGTTTGTTCCATTTTCGGGAAAATCTTCACAACGAATCACTTATAGGATTGTTAAACATCCAAAATGTTTGAAATTTAATTTAAAAAACAGAAATTTTTTGAAGAATAGAAATCAAATTTAATGAACTCTACAACATGAAGGCTAAAATTCTCCTTCTCTCTCCTTAATCAAATATTTTTTAACAAATTCTCAAAGCTCTGTTCAACTTATACTGAGCTTAGTGGCATTCTATGTTTGTTACCAGAAACAATCCTATCTAACTGAGAATTCTCACGTCTCATGAGAAATGCCAAATGCCAATTTGGATAATTTTTTCCAGCAATTTCCAAATAATAAACATGACTTATGAATTTAACGCATAGAGTTGCCTTAGAGAATGACAAATTCAGATTCACATTCATCATTTTTCTACAACACTGTGCTCTCCTTAAATTACGAGTCTCCATTTACTAGAGAGACACCACGGATGTCGCTCAATCGCCTTTCAACATTAAAGACGACTTATTTTCGTTGAGTGCAAAAGTGCCATCCTCGATAACTAATCTCTCCAAGAATTTTCGATTGCGAAACTTTTGTCTTCAATTCTTATATCCTTCCCATTACGTCCTCACATTATGGGTTCAATCTAATATTTATGATTTCCACAGTGTCACGCAACGCAACATGTTTTTCATCAAATAGCTCTTTCGAGATTTTTTTTACTCTCGTGTATTATTATCTATTCAGTCAAATCGTTATTTATTCTTAGAAAGCAGGTGAAGTACTCCCCTATATGTAAAAAAATTGATCCTATTTATTTGCCTTTTTATTCTGAAATTTTATTTACCAACAATTACATATTTTGAGGTGTGAAATATTGAACTTTCAAAAATTAAAAAGCGCGAGTAAAAATATCTAATCAATTGAATCATTTGAAATACATACTGTTTTTGTGTTTTAAGATTACCTCAGTATTTCAAGTACCATATTCCTCTAGTCGACAGTACATCGAACAATATTATATTTCCAACTGCAGCAATATTACTTTTATGTAGTTAATTTTAAGGTTATATATTCTAACTATGATCCGCTTTAAAAACAAACATTTTACTCAATTAATTGTCGGATAATGTCATTCAAAATATACTGCAATTGTCAATATTAGCAGATTTTTTTGTTATTTACCATACACTTTTTTTGGTAATTCCTGATTCCAGCGAGACGAACAGAAAATTAAATGGAAATAAATAAAGTAGTGTTTACTTAATATAGTTGTTGAAAGAGAATTGATTTGAATCAGACTCAGGCACTAATAAAAACAGGATACTAAAATTTGAAAAAAAGCATTCAAAATCAACTTCCATCTAACATCAAAGTTAATTGAAACGACTAAAAATATTTTGTTTAGCATACATTTTAATCGAAATATGTTTTCTTCTAAATATCACTCACTTTACAATTTATTTTTTTCAGCTTTATAAACAGCAATGCATTAGTACTTACGTAGCTCATTTGCATTAGACGAAAGATTGAGTATGACAAATTATATAATTCTTCATCGTTATCTAATATATTTTTTCATATATCATCCGTAAGTGAGGATAGTCTTGTTTTGGGCATAAATGAACTGATTTTCAATAATCTATTCATGCAATCTAGAAATTTCACACTAAAGACAGACTTTAAGAACGTGTTTTTTATGTCAGTAGATACCACAATCCCTTCGAGACCGTGATATACTTGTCCGACTCGTAGTCAAACGATCGCCATTAGTGGCATGCAAAAGCTTCTTCCCCCTGCACCCCCAACAGCCCGTTAATTAATTAGCTTAATGTATTTTCTTCTAAGAATTCCTCCTGGTGGACTGATAGTGTTCGTCCAAGAATAAATGAATTTTAATTTCATTAGAGTGGCAGAAATCATTGGCGTTTCTTAGCAAAAATTCAACCAATCAATATTTTGATGTAATATTCATGTTCTCAAACTTACCTTATTCATGAATTCATTGCAATTATAAGTTCGGTGTGAAATTTCAATTGTGGGGGGGTTTTTGATTTGGAAATGGAATCAGGTAGTCTATATTTTGCATTGAAATTCAATTTGACTCACATTAAAGATTTGCGTCTATCTGGTTGTGAATAGACCCTTCAACTGAAATTGAGATTTTTGAATTTTTTATGATATTGTTTAATTTTTTTTATCACGTTCACGAACGAATGCTTGATTATAACATGTAGGGAAGTGAAGTATAGGTCAAAAGATATGTCACGATATTACAATATTTTCACCTTGTTAAAACATGACAGTAGGAGAGACAGTCACAGTCATTAATGAAATTAGACCTTGATTTTAGGTCTCTTTCAATGAAGAATTTGGTTCTTCATAAAAGATATCTATCATATTTTGATCTAATTTCGATCTTAAGGCAAATATAATCGGACATTCACAATTTCTATGATTACATAAATCAATAAGATAATCGATAAGATTTATTTTAATTAATTAACATTCCTTAGAAAACAGTAATCATTGTTGAAATTACATAAAAATCAATTAAGAACTGAAATAATTTTGCAGAAACTCCAACTAAGTTTCTGAAAATATTTTAGATGTCTCTATAAACTCTACCCACGTTCGCTGAAAATTCTCCTTAACGTACTTTCTCTCCTCAAATGTAGATTTGAATCTTTATCTTTCTAATGATGAAAATCATGATTGCTGTATATTCTTTTGAATTTCATTCAATCACACGTAAATTTCTTTTGAGAAACTTTGGATCATCAATATCGTAATGCTGTAGTTACTGGCAGGATTTCACTTTAGTATGACGAAAAATGTATTTTCATTACTCATGACAGTTTTCTATCGTATTGATCACTTTTTATTCTATTTTCTAAATATTGATATGACTCTTCTGGGTAAACAGGGAACTTGTTGAGAAATACTTTTAATTGTTAACTGAGTATGACATTTGTTTATCCTTATTATTTTCTCTGAATACTGTTTTTGCTTCTTTAATAGCTGAGCATTGAAACTCTGAATCTGATAATTCTATAATAACGTTACAATTATTATGTTATTGTTAACTTCGTATTATGTGCCATCAAGAAAATCAATTTCATCATTTGTATTGATAATGTATTTCTTATGATACGGTTTGAATATTTGATTCATCTTTTCAATTTCATTTTCTGATGCATAAATAATGCAATCATCGATATTATACACCATATAATACACTTTCATCATTATCTATCAACATATGAATATCGATATATTTTTGGCATGTTGCAAATTCTTCAAAATTGTATAGTTGTTTCAATGAATCATTTTTCGGTAATTTTAAATGCCTTATCGCTAACTAATGAATTTATATGACGTCACGAAGCAACAGTATTGAATTCGTTTTGTTTGCTTCTTTTGATTCTGTGAATCACTTCTTCGATTCTCAACTAAGTTCTTATTTCTCTTCAATACTCCAAGCATATTTTCCAATCTGTTAAATAAGTAATGTGCTATTTTTCCACTTTACTCCTTTATCAAAATATTCATGTTGACTGAATATACTTCAAATTTTGAGAGGAAATAACATTTATCAATAGATGAATGAATAATTTAAGCTGTGCTAAATGATATGAGGAAAACACAAAAATCTGTATTTTTCTACATCGAAGTACAGCTACACAATTATATTATTTCTTTTAAAGATGTAGTTACAGCTTTCTCACTCACTTATTGTTCTCATTCATGGATTTTTGTTCAATATAATTCGGATTATAAATGAGAGTAGTTTCCACTTAGAAATAACTTATCATTTTTAGCATCAATTATTATTTATCGATAACCATCCTTCAAACGAAACTGCGCAGACACAACATCAAATTACTCTAACGAATTATATAAAACATTTGATAATGATGATCCACGAGTTTCATGGTAGAGTTACATTTATCTCTATTGTTATATAATGCTATTTGTTTTGATTATGCCATTAACTGAATTAGAAAGATGGAATTAGTAATAACAGAGGAAGTCCGATTTATTACATAATTTACAACATCTTTGTGAAGCAACGTAAAAGGTTACATGTCGAAAAATGTTGGGTTAATTGATTTTTTATTACTTGCTATAATCAATCTTCTAATATATATTTAGAATAACGCAGCATATAATTCAAATTATGAAGTACCACGTGAAATGATAGGTCTAAATTTCGTTAAATCAAAACTGTAGTAATAATGATTCAGATAAAAATAAGTAAGTGTAAACCAAAATAGAAGGATAAACTACTTATTTTCAAAGTGAAAGTTTTATCAAATAGATCAAATTTGTTCTTTCGATTATTGCAGGTTCATAATATACATGTTAAATTACTCGTTGTTGAAATACAGTAAAACGTGTCTAATAACAGAAGCTATAAGTTAAGCTTATGGAGGTGAGCTGCATTACAACTGGAACAATAGTATGAAAACGAGATTGCCAGCTCTAATAATTCCAAGAATACTTCATTTCATCATGGTTGCTCTATTGACATCTGTCATAAAAAACTTTTGTCCTATAATTTTGTACAGTGAGCTGAATGGAAGTCTTACATGGTTATATAGACGCTTTATCTAAAACTACCTTTATTATTGCTAGATTTGCTGATAGTTTAGCATCATTCTTACAGAGCTGAGCCTCACTGTGTCATATATTCTCTTATGTCGCTCAATACCTTCTAGCAAAACTGGCGATTTCAATATGAGATTATTTGCTTCTAAAAGGAAAGTATGCCCAACCAATCTATTTTTGCCCATATACTAATATGATTATAAATCTAGAGATTTCTTTTACGACTTTTTTCATCCTTTGACTGTTTCGCTGAATAACTATACTAAAACTATTTTTCTGTCACTCGACTAACTGACGCATGACCAATTAAATTCAAAGTTGCCTAACCTTCTTAATTTTCTAACTCAATACAATAGACCGAAACCTCTGAAATGTACCTTATAGCACGTTTCAGATAAAACCGACATACTAATGTCCCTCTACCTTTGGCACTGTTTTACAACACTTTTTTCTACCTACTTCTGCACAGGAGCCCAAGGGGGACATTTCCGAACAGATGGTTGACCGAAACAATCATCCTCCCGACATTGACATGACAACAACTCGACTCGACTTCTAGCTCATTTCTAGCCTACTGTAGCTGCTCCTAGAAGTTGGATAAGAGCAGAGGACATTGACTTGGTTTACTTTAATTGCACACTTTATTTTCACTTGAGCTTTACGGCGGCCTTCGCCCCTTTGTAACTTCGTTACTCCATTGTATGTCTCTAATATAGGAATTTTATGTATTTAATCGAATTATGATAATTGTGTACCTTTTCCATCCCCAATCGTAAGACACACGCCCATATGTTTATTAAGTACCATCTCTAAAAAACCAAACTGGAACTATATATCTTAAAACAAAAGCAAAATATAACATCTTTATTAATATCGTTCAGTGAATGATATGTCAAGTGTAACAATAGTTAGAACGACGCGGAGCGGAGTTCGGGCAAGCGGTCAAGTGTGGGAAAGGCACTTTACGCATGAGTTAGAAACATTATTTTTTCCACGACTGTATATACAAAAAAATTATTTTATTCCAACAAACATAATATACGAAACTTCAACTGAAAACTAATGATTATTATAAATATTAATATTGAAAACACAATTTGTTATATTCTGTAGACTAGTAAGAATTGCCGGTCCGGTGGAGTTATTTGGTTTCAACTGGAAGGAAGATGACGATGACGGTGACGGTGACGGCAACGGTTTTAAGTCATTTGTAGTACAGACAATTTTATTTGATATTTTTTTTTTCTGATTCTCGTAGTCCGCCAAATAGCAGTCAGCGACAGTAGTAGAATTCCAGCCACCGAGGCGCTTTAGGCTGGTTATTTCTTCGCCGGAGTCTGCTAGGAACGTTGCAGAAGAACGTCTGAATCTGTGTCCTGTATAACGTTCAGTATTAGGTAGGCGTAAATATGCGGCAATCTTTGCTGGCATCTTACCAAAAGTGTTTACGCCAACGCTTTGAACTGAGCATTTTCCATTCTTATAATGAATAAAAAATCGGCGTTGTGGTGTGGTCGTAATTCTGCGTATTTTCTGTACAGTGTCACATAGGTTCCATCATTTATTTTCACAACAATAATGCCTTTATCTTGAATGTCGTCGACAGTGATAGCTCGAATCTGCGGAGAGCACCAGCCAGTGCAAAAATGGCACTCACTTTAATCATCTGGTATACCTCATTGGGAGCTAGCATAACCCTGGATATATCTTCTTTGGTAAAAACTTGCGCTTTCTGTGCTCGAAAACTAAAATGCGTGCGGGAAAATGGGTTAAAACGCACGGCTTGCAGGGTAAGATTAAGGTAGAAAATAATATTAACATAAAAACGATGAGTTATTGACATGATTGACCATTTACAAACGAAAGAAATAGAAACAAGAATATAATTTTCCAAACAAAAATTCTGATCTAATGAGAATTGTGTTGAAAATACAAAGTCTTTTTGTTATAAATATCATGAAAAACTTTTAATGTCACTCCTCAATATTCTTATGGTTAGTATATCTTGGAAAAATATGAATATTTCAATAAATAATAATCAATTCGAAATTACAATCGGATAAGCATTTATAAAAAATAAAGACCTCGCGTTGAACAATAATAAGAACGTAGTAACGAAGTAAAATAAGAATAGAACAACTACAAGATATTTTGAAATCGCCGGTTCACCTGAACCTTAGTTTCAAAGTTTTTCAGTCTCACTTGAAATAAGACTTAAGACAAAATGCAGAAATCATTGCCATCAATATGCTACCAGCAAATTACAGAAATTAAGTCAAACATTTACACTTTATCGTTATTCATATAGAATATAAATCAATTATAATAGGTTCAGGTACATAAATATGCTTATAAGAAACATATTTATTGTAAAATGATTCATTTTTAGAAATAAAACTGACAACCTTGCGAATATCAACTAAAGGTATTAGAGAAATAGAAATAATGATTTTAACATTCATTGCCGGATGTGAAGAAATCTAAAAGGCTTAATAAATGGTTTTGGATTACTGTTGAAACCATAACAGGTAATTTAGATTAGATTAAATAATTCCAATATTAAATCACTTCAAGGCAATTCACAAACATAGAAAAGATATAGTATTGTGCCAATCAATAGATAGATGATTTTAATACGAAGGTTTTTACTTAAATTTTTGAGATGGGACAACACTGATGTGAATATGTCAAACCTGACATTGCCATCATGAATTTTGACATTTTTAATGATGAACGTATTTAAAACGTTTTGTCATATGAGTGCTATTTGAGTTGTGTACAAATACTTGAAACATTCAACATTCAAATCACAATGATTTCCTATGACTTTCGGCGTGGATTAAACCAAAAACTGTGTCGATCAACTCGCTTCGGTTTTTGTTGATAAAGCACCATCTCAAATCACCCTGTATCGCTGATTTTCCGAATCCAATCGTGGTCCCACTTCGCTACATGATGAAGCATTTGGCTGTCAAAAGGAATTGTTCGCGTTGCATGATTTTGAAGAAAAAAAACTTGTGTCGACGGACATGTCACCACCGTTCCATTAGAGCAACGTAGAACGGTTAATTATCAATGGATTATGAATGAAGACGAATCATTCCCAACCACGACAATGCGAGCTATCACACATCAGTTCACACAAAAACGTTTTTGAATAGTCCAAACATCAAATTGAAGGGTTATCCGCCGTATAATCCTTGTTTGGCACCCAATTATTTCTTCCTATTCCCAAAAAATGATCAGAAGGGAATGCTACGATAATTACTTCCAACGTATGCAAAATTATATTGAGAATAATAGAGAAATTTTAGAAAACAATAAAGCCTTATCCAATTATAAATATTTGTTTTCAATTGTCCATCTCAAAACTTAAGTAGCAGCCCTCATATAACCCTAAATATAAAAATTCATCATTCGTTTTTGTTTTAAGGGTAATATAGACTCGAAGTATCTAGTTTATTTGCTTCAGCCTCATCTTTTAATTCGTTCATATGATACACAATATTTATCAGCAACTATATCGAAACTCTTTTCCGATTTTTCCGATTTTCCGATCTTCATTCAATTTACCTGAATTAATATTTAATACTAATTATTATTAATATTTTACAAAAATCTTAAATAAAATATAGAGAAAAAACTGAATCACTTTTAATAAATGATAAGAAAAAAATTTTTTTTAATAATTTTGAAAGAAAAATCAAATTTGACGTTTCGACTTTTCTTTGAGTGCTTATCAAAATATATTTTGATAAATAATATTTATTGAAATAATTCGATAATTGTTGGGAAAGTCCTTGTACATATGGTAAAGAGAAATGTTTTATGTTTTGATGTTTTGTTTCTCAATTGATTATAATATCTATTCATCCTTTTCTTGAACATGTTGTTTATCATTTTTCCGGATAATAATTTTATTGCAGTTTTTGCCTTTTGAATAACTAAGCTTCTAAAACGTTAGATAGATCTATCAGCCAAACTTATTATGAATGATCTTTTTTGTGACATAGGATGACACGAATTGAAGTTCAAATATCTTGAGGACCAAGTGGGTTTCGTATACCATTCTGTTCTTAATATATTGTTAATTTCATCAAGACATCAAGAAAATTGTTCTTTCATTTTATTCGATTTCGATTGTTTGTGAATTGAAGTTATTCATGACGTTACGGAAAAAGAATGGAATATATACATCAAGTTTGCTTAATATTCCTCAATATTCCATTACTAATTGAGATATAACAGTTGTTATGGGAGCTCCCAAGCACAACCATCAATTTGTTTAGGAGACGTTGGAAGATGGCGACCAGTTGAAGGAAATTTTTCTACATAAAGAAGAAAACGCACATTGCAAATTGTTGCAACGTATAAATATATATAATATAATTTAGTCCGCTTTTCGCGGATCTGACGAAATGTGTAACAATGTTTTTACATAAAATTAATAGATTAAATATATGGCGTATTAGGAAAATTACATTTACATGGTTGCCATCTTCTGGCGTCTCCCAGTTTTAAGAAGGTTGCCTTAAGCAATAATAAATCATTGTTTGAGCATCTTCAGTTTGCAACTCTGTCACATGCGTTTTATGTGGGTAGCTCTCCGTTTCCTATGGGCAACCGAAACCACAGGTTTCATTTTATTTCGTTCAGGAGGATTTTTATTTTATATAAGCAGAGGGTCAATGGACAATGCAATGCTACTGTACACTTATAATACCTCATGGTTAGGTTCTTTCCCTTTTGATCATTGTTTATATTAATATCTTGCTGAAAATGTATTTGGTGAAATAAATCGATTGATGATTATATTTTTCATGGTAAGTTCTAAGCTAGATGTAAATAGTTTCTTTTTCGGAAATGGTTTGATATTTCTAAAGTAACTGGTCAAAGCGATATCAATTCGTATAAAATTATAGCATTGAATTGGAAACATATAGTCAAGCTGAATATTTGACTATGCAACTGACAAACAAAAAGTTTTTATAATATTTATAACATGATCACACAACTATAATTTCCAACTGTTCATTAATTGTTGAATTCGGCAAAAAATCTGGTTAATCATTTCTTAATATCTTTATTATACAGTATGATTGATGTGTCATATTTAGAATATACAAGGTTCCAGTTAATTAAAATATTGTTCGCATCACATATGTAACAACCACGTGTTTCTATCTATGGTTGATTGATTAACCTGTCGAATGAAAATTTTAAACAGTTATCGACTTCCGCTTTTGGTATTTTATTTAGTCCAGTTTATTATAAAGCTAACGCTAGTTAAATTGATATGCCAATTAATTGATATTTCACGTCCATATTATAAATAGTGTCCAAATTTTCTGGTCTATTCATTATTATAGAAATTTTGATTGTATATTGAAACTACTAAATGAAAATACGTCATAGACGAGAGACAATGGTGGAAACTGTCACATACAGGGTATTTCAAAAAAGGTGATCCTGTCCCTAAGATAGATATAAAATTAAAAAATATTTGGCATCTGTTCGTTTTTATGTCTGTCAGTCATAGAGGGCACTAGTTACACATTTAGTACCAAATAGTTTTGAACATAACTTTTACAATGTTAGATTCATTAACCAAAATTTCAAGTGAACTTAAACATAATTTAATTTTATACCAAAAAGTCTTGATAAAACTCGATACTGTGTACCGTTTTCGAAATATTTTGATTTGAAAATTATAAAGTAATAACTGATGCTCGTATGAAGTGATGATGAACGTATTAATTAAACAAAAAATCATAAGATGTAAATTTTAAAAAAAGCTAATAACACAAAATAGAAATCAATTAGAGTCGGCGTTCAAAATGTCCTCTGTTTTGACGAATACATTTAGGTTCACTTTAAATTAATATATATAATATTGAAAAAGTTGTGTCGACACTCAAACTACTGTGAAAACGTATTAAAACATCTCAATGGAGAGAGTGATGATCATTTACACCACAGGGTAAGTACTGAATATGAGAGATGCTGTTTGAGACGTATATTTGGTTTTCACAGCTGAGCTTTTTAAAATGGCAAATTGTATTGCTGTTCCTTCCAGAATCATATCGTTTTCCATTCAATATTATCAGACAATTCTATACTCCTCATTCATATATATTTACTTTCAATCTTCAAATAATAAACCTTTTTCAAACTTGTCCTACTTCTCTATACAGGATATGCCGATCATTATTCGCCAATAATTGGCTCATTTCCATCTATAATTCGCTCATAACATTTTGTAAACACTATTCAAAACCATTACATAATTATCATAAATATAGTTCAACATATTTTGAACGTATTTGGTACTTTTTTTCAACTTGAAACTTAATATCTATATTTCACTACAGACACTAGGAACACGGTCACACCGATAATCGGAACTAATTCAAACTTGTGACTGCTTGTCCCAGCATGTGAGGGTATACTAGTCGAAGCAGATCCAGCCTAGGGATTACCTCATTGACCTTATTTTTCACACATTTCGCATGTAAGTATGTAGTGAACGCCAAATAATTATTTATTTACATGGTTTGGATGATGATAGTTACATTTTCGGCCCTGCTCGTCGCCTCGGGCATCATGATGAGCAGGATCCAGATTTTAACTTTTGGCCCGTATTGTGTATACGATTTTTCTTCAAAGCCGGTCGAAAGTATGTTATTAATATCACTTTTTATAACATTAATAATTATTTATTAAGGTTAGAGGTAGCAATACTAATAATAAAAATAAATAGTCCCTAGTTACGAGTGTAATTACGCATGAGAAATTTTTCCCTCCCGCTGTTATGGAGGACGTGCGTCTACTTTCTACAGGGACTAAATGTTGAACTTTCGTCCCTGCTACTAGGTACGAAAGAACGTACTTTCGACCGAGGTATGAAGAAAAAATGTTTTTTGAATACCAACTGAGTCTTAGACCACTTAATTGAAGCAAAAAGTGTTCGCAACACCATTAACGTGAGTGAAAAAATCCATCACGTATTTTTTAATGTTTGAGAAGAAAAGATTAAATCATACTTTGAAAATATAATAGGTTTTAACTTGTAAATTCATCCAGTCTCATTTAATTTTCAATGGTATGATGGAACTGAAACAGGCTTAAAATAATGGTTAACAAGTGTTATGTAGGTATAGTTCCTTCAGTGATTTAAAAAAAGTGGTTATTGAGGTTTTTAGAGGTGAACCTGTGAAGACCACAGAAGAAAATCAACTTGCTCTGGTGAAAATTACAATTTATATTATTGTATCAATGACTCCGACAAACAGCTTTATTGGCGATACTTGCCTGCTATGAATTATTTACATTATATGACCTTTATACGCATATAATAGAGGGATTTTATTCACTTCTGACTTTTTTCGGATTATATGGAGCTGATATCAATCTATCTGTCTGTATCATATTAAAGTGGAAGTGAGCTAATGATTCCAAATCATCGGGCAAACACATTTCCTCGGTTAAACAACAGTGTAGAAAGTAGGAAAATTTAGTTGGTTAGCCTACAACTTATCAAATAAAAACAATGAAAAAAACCATAATAAATGAATAAAGTGGGCACCTTACACTTCTACACACTTCCGGAGTCTACGAAGGATATTCATTTAAATGCCTATAACTAAGAAACGAGGGGTCGTGTGAGAAATTTTGCTTCATATCGCAGCATTATTTTCACATCATCTACTCACTACCGAATTTTTCACATCAAGTCCCGGAACACCCTGTATACAGATACAATACGCGTAACTAATCCTCATTTTGCCACAAAGTGAGTTATAATAAAATTAGAATAATTGGTGAAAGTCAAACTTTTCGATAGATATAAACAACGAATTTGTATTCTGCAATTTAATATGTTCTTCTATAATTCTTTCAGCTTAGGCAGAGGATAATAAATCAATGATATTGTCTAGTTTTGAAACCATAAACTGAAAATCGTGAAAATAAACCATAGTGATTAATGCAACGCTCTTCCATTTATTATATTCGATTGCTATTATCCCAAAAATAGATGGTAATTGTATATACTTTTGTCAAAATTGAAGAGTGAGCACTGATCCACTCAACAGCTTAGTATATACTTAATGATATTGGGATTCCTGCTGATATGATAATAGAGGCAATATTTTATTTACTATTAATCCTGCAGTTAAACCAACTACTGTCGTAAGGCAATTTATCAAAAAAGTGAGTAATTCAGTCGATGTGAACGGAAATATTTTTGTTGATTTTTGTTTGAGTTGTATTGGTATCAGAGTATTGTTATTATAATGATCCATATATAGATTCACACAATTTCAATAGTAACATTAACTTTTATAAAATCGCAATTTCAAAAAGCCACCTTAAAAATTATTGTCGATGAATTAGCACATCAGTCCAATTCACTCATATGAAGTTTGAGAAACTCAAATTTCTTTATCTCTTGGTGGTTCATTTTGTCAGCTGATCCAAATAGTGTTCTTCCATTATCCGATTTTTTTCCAATTAGACAAAAAAAGGAATCGTCTTAAAGGTGCTGAGTTAAGATTCGTTACAAATTTTTATAGATTGTACATTTTATATTTGTGTACATATATATTTTGACGGATAGAAAAAGAGGCATGCTCCATTTTCACTTGCTCTAATTGATCATCGTCTAACCATTATATATTTGTTCACTGTTGGACATTAGTCTTCGAGTGGATAGCCGGATGTGTCAAAAAGCTTTATCTAGCACGTCTCCATATTCTATACTGGAGGATAGTGTCAAATAGTTTAGCATTCTCTTCGTAGGGATCATATTTGAAACTCATGATATGTGGAATTAGAACATTCATGCTACTGTTGAGCTTTGTTATGAAATTGTGCGCTGTTCTGAATATAATGTACATTCTATGATCCACTAATAATGGAAGATATATTTTTACGTTAATGTATTATAATTTGAATTCATTTAAATAGCATCAGGAACCTTTTTGGCATTATCAAATAACAAAAATCATTTAAAACTTAAAAATGATATCCAATAGATAATAGTCAGTCCTTGAATAATCATTGAATTTGAAATTGATGGGCGAAGTATTCATAGACTTTCCTGTTGAGCTGCTCAGCAATATATCTACGACTTGACATTAACTCATACAGACTGCATAGTTATATGATTTAAATATAGTTTTAAAAGAAAGCCGTTATAGCTCAATCAAAATCTGATTAACTATATAGTTATAAGATACCAACTTCTTTGCTTCGTGGTGTCGTGCTATACACTCGATGTATGAAAACTTTGTAGCCAAGATCAGTCAATTTTTGGCGTGTCATTAAAGATCTATGTAGCCTGTCGTTGTCGTTAGGAACATAACGCCCGTTCTATTGATTAGCTTCGCGCGCTTCCTTTGAATTTCATTCTATAGTTTAACAAGTTTAACAATTCGCTTGATTCGATTAGAACAAATTTCAGAAGATTACAGCTGTCTAGATATTTTCAAAATATGATACGTTTCTGTCAGAAAGGCTGGCAGGAGCGAATCAAATCTATTACAAGCAACTTCACACTAGGGAAAAGTTTAAACTCATTACGCATTCCTCAATGTTTACAGCACATATTTCTCTTAATGTTTGTCTATATTAAAAAAGCGATACATAGACTATTTGTTCAGAAATTTCACTAATTTCAAAGGTTTATTATAACTTACAACACAAACACTGTTTAAAAAAACTCCCTTCACGAAAATGTAACCTCAAACTTGATGCTTGTTTTACAGCTGGCAGAGAAACGTGCATGGAGTTGGCTCAATCGGACTGGTTTTTAATATGGAACCAACAAAATCTATTTTAGAATGTGAATCATGTATTATAAAGGTTATAGATTAGATATTTGTTTAATAGCTATCCCGCCACCTTTGTACGAGTCAATTAATTGGCTCAACAGGCATGGGGGGTTGAGGCCAGTGTTTTGGACTCGAGAAAAGACGACTCTAATACGCGGCTTTTCGTCGAGACATTTAAATAAAGACACATGGTGTTACATTTACAGTTTCGTTTTATTTTAATAAACTAGCTCCGATCATGGTATAATACAAATCATATTTTCTATAGAAGGACTTTCTCAACAGTGTATCTAAGTAAATATGAAATTACAATAATTCATGTAGGGTATAATACATTATCAAAAAGGAATATTATTTAAAAGGAGTTCTTTTTAAGAATTGTATTTTTATACAGCTGTCAGTAAAAGCGCTACAGTTTTGAAAGTGATAGTTAATATGGCAACGAGTTAAAAATATTTTTTACAGGGTAGTATCGTCTTCAATATTAATGTTTTTTGACGTTAAATGCCATTCCAAATTCTTTAATTTATTATCTAAATAGGGCAGTTGTATAAAAACGTTCCATTATATTTGTGTTGAAAGTGTTTTTTTAAAACGGGAGAGAAATTAGTACTATCCGGTATTTTTAGTTCAGAAAATCTAATGTTGTCGGACCGAGCCAGAAAATTATTGTGATAGTCCGGTAAAAGCTTTTACCGGACTTATTTTTATTTACTTTCCGGCCTATCTTTAATGAAAAAAATAATAAAATAGTTAGTCTAAGATAGTGGTCAATTGGTTTCTATAGTAACCGAGTTTGGTATTATTTAAAACTATAAAATAACTTTACATATTTTGACGTTTAGTTGAAAACGTGACATTTATCATAAACTGGTATTATGGTGGAACAATGCACGTTTTAAAAAAAATCTTGTACGTAATACATTCCGAAAATGGTTTTTTCGGGACTTGTTACGTAAAATACTATTTTATTTTGTTCGTAAATTTGTTCAAATCGCTCCGCTCATTTCACTAACGTTTTCACTTACAAAACAAAACATCACTCAGTACTCATATAATAACTTCTCTTTTTAAATGAAATTGTGTGGGTGTTTGAAAAATAGATAAAAAGTTAACAATAATATAAAAAAATTATAACAAAAAAATGCACAACGGTAGTAATTTTTTATTCATTAATAAAAAAATGAACATAAAATATATATTAAAAATGTAGCAGATTAAATCACCCAGTACAATGAAATAAATTCAATGCAGTACTCTTCACCTATGATTTTATGTTACTAATTATACCACACCTTGTATTATTAAATTTTTTTATCAATGAACTGACCCAGTAAATATAACTGTGTTATAAATGACCTCTTATACCGACAAGAGGCTCACGTTGATACAAGATTGGTGGATTGATTTTTATACGAAAATTAAATCATAACTGATCTCACATTGATTTGATTTAATCGTTTACACTCGTGGTCAACGTATCGCTCACTAATTTTTTCCTGAGGATAGATAGTACTCTCAATAAAAAAAAACCGTGGCACACATTATTTACATAATGAGACTCTAGGAAAACATGCAAGAAACGCAATCGTTTATAATTTGGTAAAGTGGAAAATTATAATTCACACAAACCAACCTATTTGATTAACTAAAATTGTTCCCAATCGGATTATAGTATTGACATAATCTTGTAGTCACCACATGTAAATTTATTATAATTTCTAGTTATTGTTTTCCAGCTGTGTAATGTAATCAATAGTAATAGTTGGTTTTAAAAGTCCCATATCACATTTTACCGCTTGCTTATACTCTTGTAAATACAATCCGTATAATTGTGCCCTGCGAATCGGTATAATAGATAAAACACAAGATAGGCTGTCATTACTTCTATTTCAAATGATATAAATGTATAATATAAGTACTGGTCTTAGCCATGTTAATATTCTAATTACCTTCAAAGTATATTCACTTCTCACTTTTGAATAGTAAGCAAATTAAAAAAAAATCCGGATCGAAACTACGTCAATTCTGATATGAAAAACGTGTTCTTCGGTGCAAAAAATGGGAAATGTCTATGCATGAATAGTGCTAGAGACAAGTTAGTCATTCAAGCATTTGCAACGAGAAACCTCTAAACAAACTCGTGATTAGAATGAGTGATTTATCGAAGATTTCATTTGATTCTCAATCCCAATTCATCAAAAGTATTTGCAAATCCAAATCAAAAATATGTTCTAGAATTTACTGCCAAGTTTGATGAATCTGGTTCCGTTGCAAAAAAGTGATCGCCGTGTTATGGATTAAGCAGCACAAACAGAAGATTGAAACACGTTTACAAAAGAATTTTCCACAAATTTGACTCTTGTGAAACAGCATTCTGACGACGAAATAGCGTGCACGATTTCTTCCTATAGGGTACCTAGAATAATTTAATTATAGAACACAATTGAATTGAATACAAAAGCAACCGCAGCATGCAGAATGCTTGAGGCAGGAGTTTTTTGAAAAGCTAGAGGGGAGTTCAAGATCCACGTGAAAGAAAGTAATTTTTCATCGCAATACAAAAAATAAATCTGTTTTCTCTTAAAATATTGAAAAGAGAGATTTCCTACTTATGAAAAAATAATCAATTATTTAAAATAAGGTATCATTGAACCTCCACTCATATTTGACATTGATCGCTTTCACTAGACCGCCGAAGAAATAATTTAATTGGAGACCAGCCAAAAAATTGTTACCCTACATATGAGGAGTAAGTTTTCAGTAACATAACAATCGATCACATCGATATTATAACCACATAAGAAAGATGAAAGAATTGAGGAAATACAAAATAATCTATATTTAATTCTATTTCCATAAACAGTATATTTTATAAAAATATAACGTTACATACACAAATCTGATTATGAAATAGTAGATAATCTATCACATTAGTAACTAAATAAAAATTGCTTAAACTTTATAATTTTTCTATTTTTACTTATTTTTCTCAAATACAATTCACAGGAGTAAATATTATTCAAAATTATGCGTATTTACACTGGATTCTCTTAAATACAATCAGAAATTGAATTAAATGCTCAAAGCAAATCTTAACTGTGAACTACTTTTCCTTAGCATGTGCTGAAGGACTCAACAGCTCTCAAATTATTTTTTTGATAAATATAATATTATACATATTCTTCAATTTTTCATTTTTTTATTTTTCGAATTGATGAAATATTTTGATGAGGTTCCTTATTTACGTTAGACAGACATATCAGTACTTAAAAAATAGATTGAGAAATCATCAATACGGTAAAAACGTAAAACAGAAAAAAAAAGATAGTTGTGAGAAATGGTCCATACACGTAAAAAGTATAATAATTTGGATTCATAGTTGTACCATTTTCGTTTATCAAAATTTGATGTATGACTATGAAGAATAGAAAAACTTTGTATATTTTGAGATCCACTTGGTAGATGAGCTATTGATTCATATAATTTTCGGGGCTGTCTATACCAAATAATATGTCGGTAGACATTGAAATATTTTATCAAAAAATATAATGCAATATTTATTGAAAGGGTGCCTAAAATCGTTAATTCACAAGAATATGAATTTATGAAGGTTTTTTAGAAAGGTGACATCGGCTTAATTCATATAGTTTCTCGAACTCTCAATAATAAAACCAAATTCCAAGTCATATCTTAATAACATATTCATGAAGCTGCCGTTGCGTTTTTGTTTTGTTCCATATCGAGCTGAGAAGCAATGCCGCCTTTTGTGAACAGTTATCCAAACGAGGAGCCCACGTACGCATTCTTTTCACGTCGCTCCGCGGAAAACACACTTAATTGCGCAAACAAATGAATACATTAATTGTACATAATAACAACATTTTTTTTTTCGAGATTGCCTTGGTGGACCGACAAAGTCGTAAAAACTCTTTTACCGTTTATTAATATTTTTTCAGTTTCATGAATACATCCGAGCATCATTTCAATCAAACAGTAACGAATAATAATAAATCTAGTGCCTATTATTATTCAAAATCATAATATACAATAAAGAAGGCACAAGTACAACGGAAAAATATTGATTGATTTCTGTAGACAACGATGCGACACGACATCTCAATTACTTTTATAATTGAATCGTGAAAATACATTCTAACTATTATTTCATAATTTTATAATAAAAAATTTCATTCTCATACTTCGCTAAACCAGTCTTACAATACTGACAGTAGTCTAGAAACTACCAAAGAAATACGAATAAAAGGGAAACTACATAAACAATTAAAATTGCCATTGATTTTTTCAACTGCTTGTTTTATCAGTAATCTAAGACATTATTGAATAAATTATATGAATAAATTTCGGTCTTTATCAAAATATAATTAACATTGAAAACTACGATAATTGTATGAATCAATAACCCACCACATGAATGTCAAAATATAATAATTTTTAACCATACAAATATTCTATATACTTGTATTTAATTATGTTTTTGTTTATAAATCCTCTTGATTTTAGTTCTCTTCTGTTATAAAATTTACTATTGAAAGGCAGATAAAAATTTGACGTTTCGACTACTTTAAATCTTTATTAAAATATATATTTTGAAAAAGAGAAGAAACCAGAAACATGGATAAGACCCAAGGTCTGAAATAATCGAGAAGATTTCTCTCTTATTCCACCAATTGGTCTGAAAAAGCCCTGTTATTGAACAAAGACGCGATAAGAAGGGTTATCTGAGTGATTATTAGACGCTGTTTGGTGAACTATCATCTGAAGTACACTGGAGAACAAGCGACAAGACCTTTTGGTCTGTATGAAACCACAAGAAACCGCCGACATCTCCTTTGAGAGTGCGAAGTAATCCATAAACAAAGACTGCGGCACTCATATTCAAGATTTTCAAAGTCAGAAGAGTAAGCCACATAGCCCCCAGACAAGTAGCTCACTTTACGGAGTACATAATATATCTTATCTATGTTATTTTATGTTATCTAATCTAATCCGATTCATGCGGGTGAATTTTCTATTCTTCTGTTTTTGCTAGCTAGCTCCCTAATTAGAAAAGCACTGTTATTTCTTCATAATAAGCCGGAAAATAATTTCCTGAAAATGTAAACTACCCTTTTCCAATAACTTGGATAGCTTCCATAATAAAAATCACAAACCAAAAGCAGCAGCTGAACTATACTCGTTATTATCTTTGGAATAATCTTTAATTTTACAAATTTATTTGTTTCGAGAAAATATAACGGTGTACTCATAAAGTTGCGTGACATACCAATATTTCGATTTCTGTTGAGCATACAAAACAATATTGAAGAAAAGTTTTTTCAAAGAATTCATGACAAATCGGACAGTTCTTGTTATTATAAATGATAGTTGGTGACAATATCAGTGAGATTTGGCATCAGCAAAAAGGTGCAGCAACACATTTTAAGCAGATGGATTTGATGAAAATGCATAATGGAGTGAGCAGCCAGATATCTCGATTTATCGTCTTTAGACTATTTTTCTTGTGATATACAAAGAACATTCTCTGTAAGACAAAACGTGATAATCGGATTGAGCTGAGAAATGATAATAAATAAAATTTCATCAATTCAGTTGAAGTAGGTAGACAGTTTAATCAACTATAATTAAATAGAATTAGTTGAGCCTGTTGATTATTTTTGTAACAGAAATATTCCCGTGAATTATCTTCTTCATCAATTGTAATAAATAAAGTCAGAATAATATATCGTCGATAGTTATATTTGTAATTTAATAGTTTATGAAAAATTAAATATATTTACACGGTGAACAGTTTGAAAAAATATTATATCAAATGATATTTTTAACTATCAGTTTATTCGCTAGATAGCTTCCTAACAATACTCATTTTCTCAGAGTGCATACCTAGATTCCAAATGGTTAACTTAACGTTCATAAAAATTTCAAGATACTTCATATTGTTGAAGATTTGGATTTTACCTTCAGTAAATAACTAATCATAAATTGAAAGCACTTCATTTAAAGTAACAGCCATGTATTCTACATTAGAATTTAAATGCAAATTACAGTATAATTGACGCAAAATTGTCAAGATGCTATCTTACAAACTTAGCAATTAATTATAGTCTACTAATGTATTGAGCATTAATCTAGGTTAACCAGTGAGGAGTATTGTTCAATAAGTATGTCAAGGTTCATCAGATTATTATGAAAAATTCTTAATATTTCTTCAGATTTGGAAACTATAACTACTCAAAATAGTTCTAAGATTTGTTCTAAATTTTCAAAATATACTGAGAAAAAATTTCCTTTCTTATATACACAAAATCAGCAAGTCTCAATTTATCCATTAAGTGTATATGTTGTACTTAATTGACGAGTTCGGACAATTACCGATATCTACACCCACAAAGATTAGTGGACTACCTCTTTCTTTTTTATGACCAGTATTTATCATTCATCTTTGTATCTTTTAGCTATTAATTTTTCATATTGATCAATATTTATAAAATTGTATCTCTAACTTCACCCATTATCAATTTATAGTCACCTTATAAAAGAAGTATGGATCTAATATTAGACTACATAAAATTTATTCAAACCAGCTTAAAACATTTTTCCCATATCTTCCATATTCTCATCGAATTATCACACCGAATAAAATAGCTTATGATGTTTCGCTTTGTAGCTCTTTACCCATAAAGTGTTTACTTGCTTATATGTTAGATCGTTGTCGTCAAATCATGTTACGGAATTTGCTAATTCACTTAATACGCATTATGAGCAGTATGCTCCGACAGGGGCCGAAATAATGCGGATAAATTCACCTACATTTCGATCTGAGTATATTGCTAAGTCCACTACGCGTTGTGGGTATATATTTCGGTCATTGTCCGAATTTGCAAATTGAGTACAACATAAATACGCTTATTTCTAGATTGCAAAGCACCGGTTCATGGCTTCAAAACAATTGTCGGTTCAAGCCTGAATATTATATTTCATTCACAATAATATCAGAAAATAAACAGAAGTATAGTATAGTAAAATTCATAGTTCATTTTTTTGTTATAAACTCGGTGAACATGAGAAACTACAAATAACTCATTGAGCTGGAATTAAATGAACGAGCAATTTTTTATTCATAAAGCAAACGTTTACTTTTTACCAATTTAGTAATGTCTAGCTTAAGCATTCAGTGGACAAGGAAGTCATGCTGAACAATATTACACTCTGTAAAGACTCTGAGGAGCAGCCTTTCATCCATTTCCATGTGTTATTAGATTATTCTTTCACCAGTGCCACCCTGGCTCACCACCATCCACATTATATGTATTAATTTGTCAATTATGGAACCGTTGGTGAGATTCATAATGAACACACTGTTTACACTACCCCAACACTCACAAGTACAATGTCTGAGGCGCGTTTCGATAACCAAGTTATCGTTTTTAGAGAGTGAAGATAAACTGTTCACTTTCAGTCTCTATATGTATAAATTTATTTTAATATCTATGTACTTGAATTATTTATATTCACATTAATATTTTCAAATGAGATTCATTTTTGTTAAGATTTTTAAATAGACTACCAAATAATTAAATGTATGTAAGTCAGAAATGTTATCTTATGTTAACATCACAATCTAGAAATAATCACTAATCATTTTTGCGAGATGGAATGACATTAATTGAAAATTGAATATCTTGGAGGCTAAAATAGAGAGATTAAGAAAAATTATTGTATTATTTCAGTTTATTTCATTCTCATAATTGACTTACACTATCTATCACGTTCCTACAACATTTAATCAAAAGGAACAGTGTGACAATATTCCAGTATTCTCAATACCCTGAATGTGCTACTAATGAAATAATACATTTCGAGTCCTGAATGAGAATGTTAGCTATAATTTTCTTATTCATTTTGGGTATAGCAATAATATAGTCACCTTAAATGTTTCATTATTAATTATGCTATAACATTTGATATGGATGCGTTTCAGTGCAATTAAATACCAAGTCATACAAAATAATGTGTACGTTACATTCTTGAGATATATATTTTCATATATTCTAAAAAAGTTTTGAGCCTTGATAGATCCCAACATGCAGGAGAATAGTTTAGGATTTTATTGAGTTTTTATCCATGGTGCACCAAGATAATTTATGTGGAAAATATAATTCCTCATCGTTCGAGTCACACCAGAAATATTTCAATCCCTGCTATTCATTTTATTAGAGTGAAATCAATTCATTTTCTCAACAATATTGATCTATTGTAATTTTTTCCGTTAGTAATCCCATTCTATGGTATATGAAAAATGGAGGCGTATTATTTATACTATTTTGAAAGCCTTCAGCTACGTAGTAAAAGATGTGGCTAATACTTCATTCTATAAGTAAACGCTTGGTTTCTATTCACATTGTCATTGTAGTAGCCTGAAGTTATGTTTCATGTCCCTAATAAAATTCACAATATTGCTATACTCACGCAACATGAATTTGTTGAATATTGGCTGGACGGAATTATTACTGACATCAACCATTTAAATGGAATCAGTGTTTTTATTGCCTTCAGATAAACCTGAACCTTATTCATATCGACCTATTTGAATGACATGAAGCTAATACAAATTAATAAATAACTTGGAAAAAATGGAACTTTTAAAGTGTAATTAATAATGCATTTAAAAATCAATTATTATCTATTCGTACTATTAAACTTATTCAGTTATTACACTGACGAAAAGATTATTTCTTTAATATGCAATACAATCGCCTTAAGTATCATTCTATTTATTCAGAAAAAATTAAGGAACGTTATCTTGTCAAATCACGTTGATTGCATCCACATTATTGGCTGTAGGTGTAGGATTCATTTCCTGTGTCTTGTATTAATGTAGTATTACTTGATAAAATGTAGATATTAATTTTCGATCATATTCCGAACAATGGGATGTCCCGCACAGAGGTCATTGTTATCTAATGTGAAAAGTACGACATTTAAAGCTCTCAGTCATCATAAAAAACAATGAAATTAGTTTTTCAAAAGATTTGTTCAGGTTAAATGTCGATATAACACTTTATTCATAACAGTAATGGAATATAATTTTATCATCAAACATTAACCTTATAGGTGAATTCCTCAGAAGTTTCAATTAGGATTCAATCAATTAATAAATCAATACAAAGCAAAAACATATCATTTGTACTTGTTCTCGTGTTTTTATTTAGATTAAAATTTCTCGAAAAATATTTACTTATTCCTCCATACTTATTTCATCATATTTCAACTAATTCTCTTAAGGTGTATTGGAAACACAAGTATTCATATACTCATACACTCTGTTGTATAAATTTATACTCCTCCCGTGATTCTCAATTTCAACATATAACTTAATACTTTTTATGTTTGTTTTCTTTTTTTGTTGAGAAATCGGTTCAATAAATGGAGTAACTGAAACATATTTTAGTTTTACGTTATGGGCGATGAAAAAGATATGGATTATTTTGCCAAAAATTTGAGCATTGTTTTTTTTATCACTTCACGCAAAAGACCTCTTAAAAAGAAGTCATCTCACACCACATCATTTAAAATGGAAAAAACACAGTCCCTTTCCTAATCTCATGGCTTTAATAGTCGCTTCCATTGGAATCAATGGAATTTAACTTCAAAGTCATAACCATATATAAAAAGTTTCTTATCATTTGCAATGATTATAGATAAATGTTACTTACCTATTACCCATAGTAAGTGTTACTAGTTCATAACTTCACACAAAGGATTACTGATGATAACTATAGATTCATATGAACTATACCGAATTCATCACCACTGTAATCTCTTATACTTAAATCATTATTATAGCACTAATCGATTCCAACAGAATATGATTACTAACTAAAAGTAGTGAAAATAATATTAAACTACCGATTTGTATGTAACTTCCAGGCAGCATATATTTTTTTTTAAATACTACTCCATTCATTTTCCAATAAATCGTTAGAAGTCATACATCTACGTGTTATTCTTCATATAAAAATAATAAAGGAAAATATATTATACAGAGAAGCATATAGAATGAAAGGATGTGGAAAATAGCAGCATGGGACATTAGAGGAATAGCATAAGAGGAAAATATAAGATTTTTTAAAAGAAATGCTGGATATATTGGGAATTACAGAAACAAAAAAGAAACGTCGTCGGGAAATAGTACAAATCTAATTATAGTGTATGGTCCGAATGAAGATGCAAGATTGAAAAAGAATGAAAAATTTTGGGACGAATTGAGTGAGACAATAGAAGATGCTAGAGACAGATTAGTAATTATGAGAGATTTTAATTGAAGAGATGTCAGCAGCAGGAATTAAAGAGCAAAATTCAAAATGACAATCGCGAGACAGACGGAAACCACATAAGATAAATAAAAAATAAAGAATAGAATTCAATCATATAAGTTAAGGGAGAAGTAAATAATTGAAAAATTCAAATAACATACTGAATAAGAAATGGTAATATGGCAAGATCATATCGTAATTGAATCAATAGAAGAGATGAGGAATAAATTTAAGGATTAATACTAGAGACTGCAATGAATGTGGCAAAGAATGTGTCAATACCAGAACTGGTGGCAAGAAAAAAGTAAAAAGATAGAGGAACAAAGATAGACAAGAAGAAACCACACTAAAAAACGAAAATGGAGAGAAAACATACGAAATAAAACGTCTGAAGAAAACAAGAATTATAAAATCAAAGAAAAAAGGTCAAAGATATGTTAATCGCAGCGAAAAAAGCAAGGGAAGATTTTGGCGAAAAGATATAAGAAGTCAGTAAAGGAAATAAGAAATTCTTCTTCAGAGTTCTAAAAGCACTAAGAAATCGAACAATATAAAATAAATAGGAAACTAAATGTTCTATTGAGACAAGATGAAGAAAGTATAGAGTGATGGCAGTTATACTTTGCAGAGCTTCTTAATGTACAAGAGGAGAGACAACTGAAAATCCAATATGAGAGGCATCTAGAACTAAAAAACAATGGAAGCGAACAATCGGTACGGAAAGAAGAAGCTCAATATGCTGTACGAAAACTGAAAATAAGTAGCTGGCTATGCCAATATCATATCAGAAATGCTACAAAATTTAGGAGAAAGGAGTATACAAATGCTAACAAGAAAACCAAAGTGAATATAGATGGAAGGAAAAATTCCGACAAAAAAGACTGCAATAATTCTAAGGGCATAACATTGTTAAGCGCGGTACTGAAAATCTACGAGAATAGACTAAGCAAACTTTTGGGCAACCAATTAGAGGAATCGCAAAGCGACTTCAGGAAAAGAAAAAGGAAAAGGAAAAGGAAAAGGAAAAGGAAAAGGAAAAGGAAAAGGAAAAGGAAAAGGAAAAGGAAAAGGAAAAGGAAAAGGAAAAGGAAAAGGAAAAGGAAAAGGAAAAGGAAAAGGAAAAGGAAAAGGAAAAGGAAAAGGAAAAGGAAAAGGAAAAGGAAAAGGAAAAGGAAAAGGAAAAGGAAAAGGAAAGAAGTACACAAGATCATGTATTTACATTGGGACGGATAAAAGAAAGAAAAACTAAAAACAAATCAAGAACTATACATCGGTTTTATAGACATCCAAAAAGCATTTTATAGCGTTCTAAGCAACCGAATATGGAATAGTTTACAACAATACAACAAAGAAGAGTTGGAGTCAAATTGGAAAACAATATATATATATATATATGAAGCAACAAGGAATCTGGTAAGGGAAAATAATAACAAATCCGAGAATTTTACGACTAAAGAAGAATTAAGACAGGGGGGAGTACTGAGTCCTGAGCTATTCATAATTATAATAATGAATAAAGTATTGAAAGAAGTGAAAACAAAAGTGAAACAGATAGAATTAGAATAAAAAAACATGAAAATAGTTAGAATATTTGAATATGTTTTTAATGCCAAAATTTATCATTTAATTTACATGGTTTGGACACATTTGTAGAATGGAGAATAATAGACCGACAAAAAAAGAATGCCACAATTCTAGGAGAAAAAAAATATCATGGAGTGAGGCTTTAAAAAAAGCTGGACATAGAAAAGAATGGCAAAAATTTGTACATGAATAAGAAGACACACACACCCGATACTTACAAAGGGTACACACTGGTCTATGATTAATTATCAATTTGATGAGGCTTTCTTTTTAAATGTTGTTACTACAAAAACTGCATTGAAATTTTGAGATTTGACCAAAAGGAGTTTTAGTGTGCTTCGAATAAGAACGCCCTCAATATCAACTTATGCAAATTTTTAAAAGTTATATTTCAATGAAACTCATGTTTTCGTGAAATTAATAACGAATAACGCGTACATCAAATTTTCAAAGGCCTTTTTAACTGGAACTCACATGATTTTGACAAAGTAAGTATTTCCTTGCGTGTAACTATAATTAAATTATTATGTAAAATGCCGAATTTTACGAAGCGAATAATCCTCATTAAAACAAACATTCAACTTTCTCCCCAATGCTGTAATTTATCTTTCATCAATGTTAATAATGTTACACAAAAAACACTATAACCTTTTAGCATCTCTTATCACCCCCAGGTTATTACAAAATTACAGAAGGGTGAGAATGGTGAATTTTAAAGAGGGTACCGACATAATTCCGAAGAAAATATTTTCTAACGAAAGTGGTGGTCGTCATATTACATTGTAAGCTATTGAACTCACTTCTCTAAAAGATTAATGATATGCAGTTTAACTTTCACTGATTTTTTTATCTAAGTACAATTTTTCGGTCGGGTGTTCGATATAGTGACAAACGGATAGACACTGGTCATCCTGCATAAGTCTCTCTAAATAGTACTGTGCGATTTGAAAAAGTTATTTTCCAACTTGATCCAAGATGCCCAGGAATGAGCAAAATTGTCCAGGTTAAATGAGGCTCATGTCCAGCAGTCGACGAGACAGGCTGCTAAATGATTATGATGCAGTACATACTAAGTGGCGCAATAATAATTAAAATCGCTTTCTGCTTTTTAGTGTGCATTTTTTTCCGTGAGACAATAGATAGCGCATACTCATCAGTTCTCTGCCGTCTGTGATATCGAGGTAGCGTGTTCTATTAGTTACTTTGTTCTTATTTCGCTTTTTATAGCAGATATAATTTTTCTGCGTATCAGAAAGTTGAAACTTGTCGTCATATGAAAGAACAGCTTGAAACTGATCCTGATTTTCTGTTCAAGATCTTTATAGGTAAATGATTGATGGTACTGTAGTTATGACCCACAACCAATGTGATAGTCGAGTTATGGAAGACACAATTGTTACCTCGTCCACAAAATATAGACAAGTCGAATCAAACATAAAAAAAACGCTAATTTGTTTTTTGAAGCCAAAAAAACCTTTCATTTGATACAGTTGAGGAATTTGCAACGCAGTATCCGTAGAAGAATACACGATTTGTGGCTGATAGGAGACTGGTTCATTCACCACAACAATGCACTTGTACACAGAGCTATCTTCCTCCAACGACATTGGGCTATTAATCGCACCGTGAAAACTCCAAATTTCAAACACATTACCCAAAAGGAGCCCAATCATAATGAGAATTCAAAAATTACTCTTAACGTCAATATTTATTTTTCTTCTAAGAAATTATTATATATATATATATATATATATATATATATATATATATATATATATATATATATATATATATATATATATATATATATATATATATATATATATATATACAGACTGATTCATTAAAAATGTCCAATCTCTGAACTGTATTCTAGACCTCAAAATAGGATGATTCTGCTCAACATGAATTATGCAAATATTGCTAGTTTCCGAGATACCGTGTGTTTAAAGTTTAAATTTAAATTTTGATTTTCGCAATAATTTTTTATGTTTTCACAATTTCTCTTTGAAAATTGGCAATTTTTCGTTTTTTGGCATGGGGAATCATAATTTGCACTCGAATTTAACATTGCTAATAGAGGGCGCTAGTTACACTTGTTTGTGTTAATTACATAAAAGTAAACTTTTTTTGGGCTAAACTTACAACTAAAATAAAAAAATATTAAAAAGTATTAAATTCTACAAAAAAGTTACTCGTCTTTGATTCGTGTAACTCAATCGGTTATCAAGTTATTTGCTTCTAAAAAGTTCGAAGGCAACCCAATTACAAACTGTACCTAAATCTTTACAACCGCTTAGGTGAAACGGGGTCTTTACGCTCTAAAACTGAGCACAGTGCTACAAAAAAAAAACACTGCCGGTGAAGAAGATGAAATTTTAATTCGTGTTACAAAGAATCCAGATATCAGTACTTGTCGATTAAGTCTGCAAACAGGTATAAGCCAATCATCTATTTTTAGAATACTGAAGAGGAAAAAATTGCATCCATATCATTACACTCCTGTTCAGAATTTTTTACCTCAAGATTTACCCAAGCGTCTACAATTTGTCCATTTTTTGCAAGATAAACAAAATGTTAACCCAGATTTTATGGAAACAATTCTTTTTACTGATGGGGCAACATTTACCAAACGAGAAATATTTAATTATAAAAATAATCATTTGTGGGATTCTGAAAATCCACATGCTATGAGGGAAACACATTTTCAGCACGAGTTTAAGGTTAACATTTGGTGTGGTGTAATATGTGGGCATTTAGTAGGTCCTTTTGAACTGCCAACCAATTTAAATGGACCTCTTTATTTAGATTTTCTTCAAGAACATTTACACGAATTACTAAAGGAATACATCTCGCTTTAAGACAAAATATGTGATTTTTGCACGACGGAGCACCACCACATTATTCTTCACAAGTTCGTCAATTGTAATGAATTGTTATTCACTAACATAAATTGTGTCAACCTTCAAAAATTGGCCGAAATACAGAGGACGCATAATACATTCATGAGCACAGTAGCTTGAAATGTGGACTCATTAAAAAAGAATTTAACATTGATTTAAGTTAAAGTAAAGGTCGCTACCAGTTGGAATAAACGTCAAAGGTTAAAGAGTCACGTGATATTCTAAACATAAAAACGTGACCACTAATGTTTCGAACGCGTGCTACCCTAATTCGGTAATGGGGTAGACACCACACGATCGTGTCGGGTATTCGGGGTCATTCTGTTTGGGGAAGAATTACGATCTCATTACACTAATTGACTGTGCGGTTGTTACCTGGCGGCGAATGGTTTATGCCGGAAAACCAGCTGTCACCTTAGCGGTCATCACAAAATCAATAAATCATTCACTTAGTGTAAGGGTTTTCCACCCTCGGGTTTTGTTCACTATCCTGAAAACGACAATTCAATCGAATTTTGAGGAACTATTTATATATTTATGTTATTTCATGTGAGCAAACCATAATAATTATTTATATCCTTCCAATTGTCGAAATATATTACAGCAAGAACAAGCCGTAGAACTTTTCCCAAGTTAAAAATGAGCAAATCATAGTCAAACATCTTATGATTTATATATTCTCCTTCTTCCGTTATATACATGATTGCTTCACAGCTGTAGCAGAAAAAATCGTAATTAATAGTGTAGAAATATGTATTCGAGCGTAATTATACAAAATAAAGATTCCATTACATTTATCTCAAGCTTCAAATGATAAGCATTAACAAGTAAAAGGAATGTTCCATAAAAAAAATATTTTAGTTACTTAAGCTTCGAATCGTTATATCCTAACCCTAAACTAAGCAAAATATTTTGTTAACAAACCTTATATCAATTCAATTTCTTTATCTGAAATCATCAATGAAGCACTCTCTCCGATAAAATCCATAACAGTAATTAAAACAATATTTTTTACCCAAAAAGTGCTTTTGCGGAAACTTTAATTGTCAGAAGAAAGAAATGAATAAAACATCACATCTTGTACTTATCCTATTTCACAGCAATATTTTATATATATATATATATATATATATATATATATATATATATATATATATATATATATTGGTCTATATCGCAATAGTTATGAAGCACACTGCATAGAAGATGTAATAGATTAACATTTCATGTAAGTGGACTGTTACGTTTTTTACACACCAAGCAAGAAAAGTTTTGTATTAATCTTCATTTCTTCGGGATTCTTTATATCTGTGCAGCTTTTCGTCATTCTAAATATGTTTTACGATCAAATTTCTCTAGGATGGAAAACTCTTTCAATAATAAATTAAAAATCTTCTTAAAAATTGAAGTCAGCATCTTCCCATCGTTAAATAATTTTTCCGAAATCATTAGATAAACATCAGCGCATCGTATATTATCATATTTCAGCATAGTTTTCGAAATAATCCAATATAATCACAGCATTTGAGTAATCCTATGATATTAGAGATGAATTTAATGGTTACCATTAACACTAACACCTGACTATTAATTGTACAGCATTTTAATCGATAAATTCATAGTTGATTACGAATTCTCGTAGGTTGCGCTACGTGGAGGCATGCCTTGAAACCGCAGAAAAAAATATTTCCATTGAAACGGTACAGTCGAATGAAGGATTTTCAGATGTGATTTATTCTAACTTCAATTCAAAAACGGGAAGAAGTTGGAAGAAAACATATAAATATATTTTTTCTTTAACATGGAAAATTTGAAATTACCATGTACAATCAATTTTTGCTAGAATTCACATGATACTTACAGTATTGTCTAATCCTTAATTAAAATCGTTCCACAATTTTAAATAATGTATTGACTTACCTCTTCATGTGATCGGTCAAATAACAAAATAAAACATTGGGTTATGTAGTAATTTTAACGGCATCCTCTCGTGTAATTCTGATTTATGAAAATTTTCGAATAGCACTATACATTCAAATTTTAAGGATTGTAATAAAGATTCTTAATATTGGCGTTAAAATAGTTATTTATGTACCAAGCGGAAGAACACGTCCTGAAGTGCTTTAACGTCAGACTTTTTCTGGTTACGTTTTTTAATAGCAAATGTGAGCTGATAATCAACCTCGGTATACTAAACAAACTTTTTACTGCTATCATTATAATCCAATTTACGTCTTCAGAGACCTTCGGACGGGACACAACAATGCCAATGCCCATGTTTAACAGTATCAAGTTGCAATAACATAGTATTCCGTTGCAATTTAAGTACTTTTCATATTTCAGTGTTTGAATCTTCCCTACCACTCTTATATATAGAGCAAGAAATGCAGAAAGTGATCTCTACCCTTCAATTTGTCCAAAGTGACATTCACCATTATTTTATCGGGTATCGAACGTTGTAAGTGTTAATAGTAAAATATACACAGAATTGTGACTTTTTATACCACCGAAATATGATCTATTCACTACTATTAGTGATTAGTTGATTTGAATTATTTATACTTAAGACAGCTGTAACTAAGTTGAAATTTCTGGAACCGTTGGAGATATTCATACTGAATACTCTGTTTATACCACCACTACACCAACACTCACAATTACAATGTTTGACGCGCATTTCGATAACCAAGTTATGAAAGCATTTTGAAAAACAAATAAATCATTCTGGAACTCAACTCAAAATATCCATCTATAAAGTGTTCCTATGAAATGGGAATTAATGGACAGTTACCATTTTTAGATACTTTAGTAATTAGGAATAGTAATAGGCTAGAATTTGATGTACTTAGGAAAACCACCGCTACTTACAGATACATCCCGGCTGATTCTTTTCATTGTATCCAACATGGCCAATCTCTATTTCTTGATACATCGGTTAATCCACTTTCCACTTACCATCACCATCGAGAGATACAATAAGGAAAAGACCTTTATTGAGGATGTAACTGTACTCAACGGTTATGTTAAAAGAATTATAAATAGGTTAATTATTCGTCATGGGTTTAAGAAACCAATTTTTTCCAAACCCAAAATAAAAAACAAAAAAAAATTGTTCTGATACCTTTCAATCCTGTTTTTATAAAATGAGTGGAAGGAATATTTAACAGAGTATTCTCTAAATTGGTTTATAATACCAACAATACATTAAAACAAATGTGTGATTCTAAGGTTAAAATACCAAATTTGGAAAATATATATGAAATTAGCTGTGGTGATTGTGACGGGAAGTATAATAGTCAGACTAAGAGATCCGTTATTGCCTGGTTTAAAGAGCACATAGCTCATTTAAAATAAGAACGGACCGGAAAATCGAGTATTGTCACGCTGCCAGACGTAAATATTAATGACATAAATATTAATAATTTAAAATTGTTAAAAAATGTATCCAATAATAAACTGTTGGATGCATTTGAAAGCATTGAAATTGCCAGATGAACGAGTAGCTTAAACAGGGACAAATTCATTAGATCCAACTCTATAGTTTAGTAGTAAAGGAATAAATGTGAAGATTGACGACAATGAGGTTTTCCCCCTTAAATTAAATTTTGCGGGAAAACGTTTATTGTTGAGAAAATTTGGTAAAAACCAGGTAAGTCAAGTCATTAGGTTTTAGTTCACCTTTAAGCAAGACGATAACTTGGTTATAGAAACGCACGTCAGAGTGTAATTGTGACTGTTGGTGCAGTGGTGGTGTACACAGTGTATTCAGTATGAATATTTCCAAGACAGCTGTGACAATAGTGACCATAAACCTCGTGAATCTTTCACTACACTCGGTAATTATTCTTTAAATACGCATCTGTTAGTCTATGAATTATTTAACAATCAAAGTTTTCTCCTAATTTGGTATCAATGCGGTTAAAATTTAATTCAATTCATAAGATTGGCTTGCAATTAAATAACTCAGCTTAATATTTTGCTAATCATACTGAATTTTCAATAAAACAGAAGATAAACAACAATTGTACAAATGAATTCAGGAATAGAAGATTTGTTACAAAAGATTTGTGGAAATTGATTACTTGGTAGCATGCATATTATATACGTATCAATCCAATAACAGAATATGAAGTTATGGTAACTCTAATAATTATCAACAATTAATTATCGCAAAAAAGAGTCAATTTCTTCTCATATTTCAGATTTTTTATGTAGAGCTTCAGTGATTACTAATATTTGAGGTATGTTACTAGAATATTTTTGTCTACCTGAGATAGTGTGGTCACATTTTATATTCTAATTGATTTTATAAATTGAAATTTTTCAACAATTCAATTCAACGAATGAATATTTGTTGAAAAGTGAGCTTAAATAAAATATTTCAAATAGTAAATATGAATAAAAATTCCTCTTATGTCTTATTACTTAAAATTGTGAAGTTCGTGAACACTACCAAAAGTCTAATTTTCTATTTCATAAAACCTGGAAAATAATTTGTTGCAAAACTTACTGGCTATCGAAAATGTTTATCTTGATTTCTCTTGATTGTAAAATCCATCTTTTCATTCATATTATAATTATTTTGGCCCGTTAAAGAAACATAAAGATTACGATAAAATATCGAAATGGCGATATTTTTTTAACTAAATCGCAGAAATAGTTCAAATTGCAGTTATTATTGAGTCGGGAAACCAGTATTGCAAACCCCAGCTTTAAGATATACCTAGTTTGGAAGATTTGCATTATTACTAAAAAAGCAAAAATATCCAGCTTCCAATAAAAATATTTCAGTTGCACAATGTAAATTAACAGATAACAAAAAATAATTTACCTAGTAGCATTTGAATAATCACTTTTTTTATCAATTGACGCATTGCAATTCACGAGTTGTTAATAAACGCTCTGCTCTGACCACTAATCAATCTTAATTGTAAATTAAATTAATTATAACTGTGTAATCAGTTTCTGTTGCTAAGTAGTGGAAAATTTGAATATTCTATTTCAATTATTATTTTTCCGATTCTCCAACATGTACAATTTAAATATATAAGTTAAGTTAAATAAATAGAGCACCTTGTATTTCATTACATTTTCGTCTGTATTTTTGAAGCCAAATCGTTTGATATCATTGTTTCAAAATCCAACCACTTTAGAAATATTTCTTTCTTAGTTAAAATACTAAATTATTCAACAATAGAAAATGGTAGGCCTTGATTTCCATTATATAAGGACATAATACTAAAAAGTTATGAATGACATTAGGGATATTAATTTTTGGATATTATTAAGGACGTTAATTAGGTATTTTGAATTAATTCAATTAGATAACTTACAAACAAAAATAACTAGATAATAAACCGACATAATTTTATATAAAAATTCAAACCTATCACCATCAACTTCTAAATATTTATAAATTGCTTTCCTTTTTAATTTGGAAAAGATGGTCGGGTGTTAGAGAATTGAAAGCATTATATCTGATTGTCATTGTAACTTCAAATACCAAAGTCTAAAGGAGCCAAATGAAGAGAGGTCGTAGGTAATTGACAATCCATCTATCATCAAACATGTTGTAAAAATGCTGAGCAATACGCCCAATGTTATGAGGTAGTGGTTATACTAAGCAGAAGCCGCCTCTCTATTTCTATGTAGAATGTAACTCAGGTCGTATGGCTTCTTCTGAATTGTGGTAATATCTTTCCACATTCTTATTTTCATAAAAAATGGTAATGCTGGAATTTTATCGTCTTTTAATTAAAAAAAAACCTTGAAACTCCAACTATCATGGAACGTTCTTTACTAACAGGCGGATTTTCATAAGACCAACAACGAGAATTACGTCTATTGTATAATAGTTGCTTCATCACTCCATATAACTTTTTTATGAAATTTTAATCCTCTTCCAGGAAAATGTTGCACAGTAGCCGTAAAATAATCAAAAATATTAATTTCGCTTATAACCCAGACCACTAGGGATTTGTTCTTATTAATTTTTGCCTCACTCACAGCAGTTTTTTCACAATCTTACAATATTACCAGTTGCATTTGGTGCATTAGGATATCATAATGCAATAACACAGCAAGTCCGTTCAACAATCCTATTATACTCGTAGTAAACAATAATGAAAATATATAAAACAATCGTCATTAGTACATCTTACATTCATCATTATCAATGAGTTGGATATATGGAGTTAACGGTCAAGAACTTTTGGTCATGGACTACAATTTCACGTCACCAGATTTGTTCCCAATTGAGATACTATTATTCAATATTTACTAGACTCTTTCAACATTTTGAAAAAACGGGATATCTCGAATGTTCTTCATAGATATAGGACATTGGGCACAATTTATAACTAAAATTTTATGTTGCTTCGAAGATAAAATAAAAACAAAAAGTTGTATTTAAAATGACATAGTTGAAATCTACTTCCGGTATAATCGGAAGTTTCACATTCAGGACATTATATTTGAACTTAGCTTTATTCAAAGGAAGTAAATTTATAGAAAAATTTTTTACTGTTATACTAATTTATATAATTTAACTTTCCTTGATTGTAATTCATAATATTTGTAATTTCTCAATTATTCACTTCCTATTTTTTCAAATTATACGTTTCTGAAGTTGCAAACAATAATTTTTCTTTCGCAATGTCATTAAGCAAAACGTCTTCTGATTGGCATACCTAATACATGTGTTCAATTAATAGGACAACTCCCTCTATAAGTCACGATTCAGGATTCCTCATTCAGGAAAATCAATAGAACATCAAGTAGACAATATATGTGGGCGTAATGCGTAGCTAACTGCTATTTTCAGGAAAACAGCGCATGAAACGCGCGCCTCTCCTCGACAATAGCGTCGACGAATCATATACGTTTTGAGATGGTTGGATGATTAGGTAAAAATGGAGATATGGAAGGTTGAATCAATGAATACCTTCGAATCATTTTACTTCAATACTCACGTTCGTAGTGTTTTATGAACTGTTTCATTTATAAAATTCAAAAATTATGTATACAGAAAACTTTTGAATATTTTAAAATCAAAGATTTGTTCATATATTGATGTTCATATATAAAAATAACCCAAATAAACTCATTAGTAAGGAATATAATTTGTGAAGTTATTTTCAAACATGTTTACAAAATTTCAGGACTACCAGAAATTCAAACGTATAACTACAAACAAAGAACACAACTCTATAATACACCATTAGCGAATGTCCTGTGAGGGGATGATTCTAAATGAGAAAAGAATAAATATATAAAGGGTGTTCCCATCTCTAGGATATATATATGAAATTGAAAAATTTTTGAGGTTTGTTCGGTAACAAATTTTCGTAAAGTCGTCCGTTTTCAAGATAAAGGGCTTTGAAGAAAAAAAATACACAATACACATTAATTGAAAAAATTTTCTCAATTAATCAATATTTCTATTAACATCAATTTGAATATTGAATTTTGAATTCTATAAGTTTAAAAATTTTTACAAGCATCAATAAAAACAAAAAACACCGGAAATCTTAAGTAATTATTTCCCAGAAGATTAATACATAAGTATTCGAAGGCTCGGAAAATATATTAAAGTTAGTCCACTTTAGTGTTTCCTTGCCACGTTATAAATAAAAAACCGCTCATAATATAGCTGGCAAAGACTTCTTTACAATTCATATAAAATCATATATATTTTTCATTCATATAATGATATTATTGATGCTTGTAAAAATTTTTAAACTCATAGAATTCAAAATTCAATATTCAATTGACGTTAATAGAAATATTGATTAATTGAGAAAATTTTTTCAATTAATGTGTATTGTGTATTTTTTTTCTTCAAAGCCCTTTATCTTGAAAACTGGCGACTTTACGAAAATTTGTTACCGAACAAACCACAAAAATTTTTCAATTTTATATATATCCTAGAGATGGGAACACCTTTTTTTGGAACACCCTTTATATATTTATTCTTTTCTCATGTAGAATCATCACATCACAGGACATTCGCTAATGGTAAATTATAGAGTTGTGTTCTTTGTTTGTAGTTATACGTTTGAATTTCTGGTAGTCCTGAAACTAGATTTTTGGAATAAAATTTGTAATAGATAGATATGTTTATATTATTAGAAAACCATTTCTAGTTCGTTTATAAGAAATGTTTCTACTCAATTTTGTTTTATTGCGAATACAGGATGAGTCATATGTTTACCATATGAAGAGAGCCTCAAGGAAGATCATGATGCTACTAGAAAGTTTCAACTCTTCTTTATTAATTCACATTGTGGCTTGTGAAATTGGTTAAAGTGTTTACACAGCTAATTTGATTTTTTAAATTCTTTCATGATGAAGCAGCACACTACAGTACAATAAGCACTGGACAAGTAAGTCGAGAACTAATGTTACTTAATGAAAAGTAAGTAAGTAAGTAAGAAAAGACAATTTGCGTATTTATATTGATCTATAGATCACCTTCATCATGAATATTGAAATAGGAATAAAATCAAAATAGAAATTTGTCTTAATAAGAAAAATGAATTTATCCTTAGATCTTACATCTCAATATGTAGAAGTAATCAATTTAATTATTTTTAGAAAATTAAAAAAATAGAGCTATAAATTTTACTTAAATTATTTAGTTCCTTTTTATCATTTATAGCTTTTTCGTTTTCATGAATGTGAACCATTTCTAAAATTCTCTTTTTCGTGTATTAGATTCCGTTCCAAGAATTTTTGAATCTTTATAATTGAATTTCTTTGATGCAGTTTTATTTTTTTTTTTATCTTATTGAAGAGTTTATTTTTTAAATACTGAGATGTCTGCTCTATGTAGACAGCGTCACAATTAGTACATTAATAATATCATATTTATTGAAATAATTCGATAGTTGTTAGGAAAGTCCTTGTATATATATATATATGCTGAGGAAAAATGTTTTATGTTCTGATGTTTCGTTTCTGTTTTGTGTTTTAATTGATTGTAGTATCTGTTTCTTTATTTCGTGAATATGTTGTTCATCATTTTTTCCAGATAATTATTTTTTTTCCAATGCAGTTTTTGCTAGTATCTGAATTGTGACATAGGATGACATGAATTGAAGTTGGAATATTTTGAGGACCAAGTTGGTTTCGTATACCATTCTGTTCTTATGTTAATGTTAATTTTAAGGAATTTGACATCAAGAAAATTTATTTTATTATATTGTTAGATTTCGATTGTGAATTGAAGTTTCATATGGTAAGAATTAATTTTTTTATGTATGTTTTCAATTTGATTTTTTGGTACGGTAGTAAAGCAATCATCTAAGTTTTCTTAGGACAGTTTCCTCAAGATCTTCAATTATTAATTATTATTAATATATATAATATATTAATAAGAGCGAAAAAGGTATAAATGATAAGAAAGATCTAAATAATTAAAGTAAAATTTATAGCTCTATTTTCAAAACTCTAATAAAACTACAAATAATTTAATTGATTGCTGCTACATATTGAGATGTAAGATCTAACGAAAAATTCATTTTTTTCATTAAAACAAATTCCTGTTTTGATTTTATTCTTATTTTTATATTCATGTTGTAAGCGATCTATTTATTATTATAAATATACAAATTCTCAGTGTCAATATCATATTTTGAAAAAGACTGCAATAAGTCGAAATGTCAATTTTTAGCTTTCTTTGAAAAATTATTGGAAAAAAAGGAATTTTTAAACAGAAGAGACCTGAAATCAAGAACTTTTATAAGATGAATATTATTAAAAAAATAGATTAAATAAATATAAGTCATTGATAGAAATACATTTTTTCGTAATACTTTTAGAAACTACCCCCAGAGTATCCGTAGTTCAAAACGGCAATTAACAATCCTGCAACAAAAATATGTGAGTTCCATTTCGAGAATCTACTTTGAATTGTTTTTATTTGTTGCGATTGTATTTTTTCCATTTCTTATTTATGCGTCTTAACCACATAATTTTAGTTATTGTTATAAAATTGCAGCTAGTTATTTTTATTAGTTACTGTTTTTTGATGTTTGGTGTTTGACGTTTTTATAATTAGATACAGTTTATTATTTCAGTCGAATTACTTGAGATTTATAAGAATGCTTAAATCAATAACTTATTATATGTCACTTCATTATAATTGCTCTATGTTTAATAAGATTTAATCATAAAATGATAATTCCTAATCCTGTTATGGAATTTTGTATTTTAGCTAATACCAGTGAAATGCTTAATAGTAGTTACTGCATCATGAACTAATTTTGAAAAATCAAAAGAGCTGTATAAACACTATAGTCAATTAAAATTTATCGTCAGTTTCACAAATCAACCTGTAAATTAATAAAGAAAAGAAATTGACACTTTCTAGTAGCTACTTGATATCTTCCCTGAGGGACTCTATATATACTCTCTATAGAAGTATGTAAAACTCCTCATTCATTATCTCCTCCATTATTTCGATTTTAGGAAAATACACGTACTTCTACAGTACAAATACTATGCTTATACGATTCAGTTGGACTAAACTTATCAAATCTTCATAATAACTCTCACGTGATAATTCAAAAATACATTAATTATTTATTATAAATGAAAAATATCCAATATTTCAATATGAAGAATTCTCTAATAATTAAAAAATAATCATATAATTGAAACATTTGCAAACATTTTACAGGTATCGATTTCAATACTTATAACAGATATAGACCTTCCTTTTTTAAAAAACAATATTCATTTTTGCAGATACAGATATCGCATATTCTTCCTAATAATTTTCATGTCCACTTCTCTCATGAACAACTGTTGTTGGATGTGGCTCGTCTTAGAAGCCCACAAATTTGAATTCCGTTTGGTTTGGATATCATATGCATAGATCTATGATTCGTCACTTTTGCAAAAGTTATACACAACCTTTGCAAATTATCGAATATTTCAATGCACCAGCTTTCTTTTAAGCAATAGCCAAGTTATTCGGGATCCAAAAGGAACAATTTCCAGAGTATGTATCTAATAAATGCTAGTTATAAGAATGACAAAAGATTACTCTTACTCTTGTTTTTGTCTTAATAATTTATGTTATAAAAAATAATTTTTTACTTGGGTTTGCATTTCTGAATCAACTAATAAATTACCCATAATTAATAAAAGGCATTCTTCTCAGTTTGCGTATTTCCTTTCAATTTCTCCAGTTGAAGTATTATCATTCAAAATTAAATACTGAAGAGCAATATTGTATATTTTTCTTACACGTACGTTTACAGTATAAGGAATACAAATTAGTGTTCATGTTTTACTGAATCTTCCTCCATTTTCCAGTAATCAAACAAAAACGTTGCGTGACGGTTCACCAGTGCGTGGCATTCGCTGGTGGCCTTTGACACTGGAGCGCCTCGAAATATAACTGTAGCCACGCTACCTGCTTATATCGGACACTCTTAATAAAATATTTAATTACACTTTGGTTCTATGTTTATCTCATAGTTGTATCTAACGGGAACGAATATTAAGTTTCCAAATCAGAAAAGCACCAATATAAATCAACCTATAAGTTATCTAGACCTAATCTTCAATGAATATTAATACTCGTAATATCCAAACAAAAATTCAATATATAGTTTGTAATTTCTCAAAACTTCTAATATGTGAGGATCAGTGTTATCTTCCACTTATAGGTGAATAATAAAGGATATGCATCTATAGTGTAAAAATCATTCCAAATTATTTTTAACTAATAACACACCAATTTGAAATATTGTTCATATCACGCATAAAAAACCTTATCCAACCTTTTCATACCTATATTCTAGTTTTTTTTATTACCTGTTTATGGATGTTTACTTTCTTGATGTAACTTTAGACTCCAAATCTCTTTATTCTAGTTAGTGTTCCAGTATGATGGTATGGAGCCGAAAGCGGCCCGGAACATTCCTATCCCGAGCTATGTCCTTTGCTTCTTCCCAGTTTATTCCTCGTTCATTCAATATTCCGGTTATAACGTTATTCTACGATTTTCTTGGTCTGCATCTCTTTCATCTTATATCTATATTGTTTTTCATCTTTTTTTGTCACTCTAGTCAACAAGTTAAAAACGTCAACAAAAACGATAAAGATCTTATTGTATCTTGAATTTATTTAACATAAAATTTAAGATAACACCTTCAACACAATTTTTCTTCCTGCATATGAACATCATCGTTTTTGTCCATTTTAGATATTTTTACCGATGAGTCGCTATTAAACTTAAATAGACAATCGCTGACTTTCCTCACAACCCTAAACAATCACTGATTGTTAAGATATTTACAATTTTAAATAAATATCTGAAGGGATAGTCAATATTTTATTCTATCAGTACACTAGCCTATTTGGACAATTCATTTTTGTGAATAATATAATTAAATGGCATAGAACTAAAATACAGTAGTTTAGTCAACTAAACAATAATAATAATCGGCTCATTTCGGATGAAAATAATTTTTTAAAATGTCAAAGATCAGTTTCAATTACATGAAAAATTGATAAGAATTTGTGAAAGAAGTATGCATTAGGTTAGAAATCGACAGATATAATGTTTCTTTGACACGCCTATGCTCAATTATATACGCTATACTATAAGTTTGATAAAGACTCTCTCGCAATACCTATATTTTCTTTAACGAACATTTGAACCAATATCTATTAGTTCTAAGTCGTGACGCTGCTACCTCTCGTGAATAGTATTTCAAACTTATGTGTTGTATAATTGTATTATGAAGAGAAGATTGTATTCCATGAAACAAGGCAACTATACTAAATTACTTAAACATCTGCATGCCACAAAATAAGTAAAGTTATCTGATAATAGTAATGACAAGATATCAATTGAAACATGAAAGGTTAAAGTGAGAATAACCGCAGTTCCTCATAATCATGAACTGATGGACCTTCCAGAAGAATCAAAAAATCAAATCATATATAATCACTTTTTTGATACTTCATTCAAAATACTTCAATATCATGGAATTAGACATGATTCTAACGCAAATCACATCTATTCTTTATTTCTATATATTCATGTTTTCATAATGTCTATTTAATTACAAAATTATTTATAATCACACACCATCTAGTTGAACTATTTCGACAATTGAATAATATTGACAATAGTATTATTCGATCATCATATTGAAAGTCACTGAAAAATTTAAAAAATCCATAATTTTGGCACTGTTAAGTGAAATATCCTGGACATTATATGGTTTATTCATTTCGTTGGTCAATGGCAAAAATTTGTGGGAACGAAGTTAAACATCAAATATATTTGATATATTAATGCATCTAAATTTTCTTGACTTTAGGTCTGTTTTATTTTAAAATATTTTGATAAAGACTTAAAGAAAAGTCGAAACATCAATTTTATCTTTCAAACATTATTTAGAAAAATATATATATTTGATTTGATTTGATGTTAAATTATCGCCCGACTGAAGAAAACGTCAAAAAGTGTCGCTATTTGGTTCATGTTATACATTCCCCAGCGGTTTCTTATTGAGAACTTGGCAATGAAACACCAAAGTGGACCAACAATATATTTTCCGATCTTTCGATTACTTATCTATTCATTGTCTGGAAAACAATTAATTAAGATTTTTGGTGGTTTGGAACTGACCTAATTCTTGTAAAAATTTTCAAATTCATAGCATTCAAATTCGATATTCAAATTGACGTTGATAGAATTGATTGATTGAAATATTTCAATTACCATAATTTCAGTCCCAGACAATGAATACGAAAGTAATCGAAAGCTCGTTGTGTCATTGCTACATTACCAATAAAGAAGCGCTCATACTCCAGCTGACCAAGTACGCAGAACAGCCATATATTATATTCTCTGGTGACGGTAGCTTCCAAGTCCTTGTATGGGTGTTCTGCGTTCTTCCTGCTATCTTTGACAGACAAAAAAGATGTGCTCTGTGTAATAATAGTCTACATTACGATAATAAAGATAAGTTGGAGAGTCTATGATTTTAAACCGGTGAATAGCTTCCTCAGCTGATAATTTATACATCCATGTTTTCTATTGAGCCAAACTATAATATTTGGAATTAATATTTTTGACCAGCTGTTTCTGTCTGTCATACTGGCCCATCATCTTTGGTAGCTTTCCATGAATATCTTTTTCTTCATTACTTTGGCTACATTATGTTTACCATACATCGAGCTTCTTTCCGTTACCAGTAAGTCTATTGATATCAAGCCAGCCAGTAGCACAACTGCTAACGTTGACACTGTTCGAAATGCGCTGCAGATTCTAATAACTAGTATTCTTTGGAATTTCTTAAGCATGTTGCTGTACTTTTGGAATCAGAGTGCATCTGACCAACACGGAGCTGTATAAAGCATGATCGAATCAGGGACTGTACTCATTTTACAGAGGTAGGAGCATTAAGATTTGGCATTAAGCAGCTTAAGGTCATCCCAGATGACTGCTATTTGCAGGCGTTCAAAATATGTCTTTTCATAAAAGATCCCTGGTCTATGCAAACTCCGAGGTACTTTAATTCTGATTTAGGTGTGATACGTGTGTTCTTCACTTCTATGGCCATATATATATATATATATATATATATATATATATATATATATATATATATATATATATATAAATGATTATTTTCCAGACAATGAATACATAAGTAATCGAAAGCTCGGAAAATATATTAAAATCAGTCTACTTTGGACAATATATATAAAAATGCCTTTATGATATTTGTATACTAATAATGTCTCGAAATGATATTCATATAATATATATATCAGATATTTTCATGTTGGGACTAAATTACAAAAAAATTATCACCTCTTATATAATGAATTTATAATATTCAGACGCTTACTATTATATTATGTGAAATATTTAATTTACTAATGTATTTTGATCGATATTCTAATATGTATCTTTTATCTCATATCTTCGCTTTGAAAATAAATATTATGATAGAGCCTTCATTATTTTTTTAATTGCATGTTTTTCCAAGTAAATTATTGCAAACCGTAACAATCTCACAAAGTTGATAAAATGTTAATTTAATAATACTTATTATATTGGAAAACCAGTTGATTATATTCACATTTATTATATAGACAATCACATTAAAATATTATACACACAAGTATGCAAAGACGGTCACGATAATAAGAAGTATTTAATTTGCAATATCACCTAAATTAATAGAAACTTGTATAACCTCGTAGATACACTAGTAATCCCACCGTTTCCTATGTATTCGTGTTGTGTTCAGTGGACATGAACGAGCTTCAGATTTTTAGAATTCACGTAAACCGATGTAGCATACCGACATAGAGGGCCGTTGCTAGCCAGTAAAGGTTAAAAAAAAATCAAATTACTGGTATTCCACGTGGAATACCTTGTTAAGTAATATAACGGATTGCCGAGCCTTTAATCTTAATTTTTATTTGATCTGAATCGATGTTATGAGCTACTAATATCCAAAGAAATTGATATGCTGGAGATCTCTCATTATTTATTTGTGAATGATAAATTGGACACAATAAACGATACTGAATGAAAACATTATTATCTAATCGCATTATTTTGTTTATATCATATTGAGGAAAAGTTGAAAAATTGAGGACCCATGAAACTACATCACTCAATTACATTGTAAATTAAGTAATGTTGAAAATGACTTTAATTTTTTCATTACTTGTTTCATAATTCAGTTATAGTTGCGATTTGACTTGATTTGATGCATATATTTTCCTGTGCTATGCGCTACCAGTCATCAACATACCATTTAGCAACCGTTGAACTTTATTTGCTGATTTTAAACATTTACGAATTTACAATAGTCGTAAAATAAACTTATAGCAAGTACTCTGTACTGTATATTATTTTTTATTGTTAAAACATGTTCATTTATACGAAGTGAGTACATTTATATGACCCTTAGTGTATAAACAGTGACAATGCTCAGAATTTTCCTCTGATAGTTGTACTATCAATCACAGGTACCATCTAAAATTATTTCTAGAAATTCAGGATGTCCCATAACTTGTTAAGCAAATCGAACATTCTTTTTAATGGAAATGTATGTTAACATTTTTTTTCATTTTCCACGAATCCAGTTTCTTTGGACAAGTGAAGTGTACTACAATGTTCAGGATACTTTGAACTATCAACCATTATATTTGTTGCTCTATTGATAAATAAGAGGATGTTGAAATATTAAGGGTACTCCAAATGAATTACTAAATTTTGAACATTAGGTATATGTATTTGAATTGATCAAGATGAGTGTCATATATCACAAATTGTACTTCAGATCTGTAAGATAACCAACAACATTCATAAAATTCAGATGTGGGGATCTAGGTAGCCAACTGCATGGTCCTACAATTCCTATGCATCTATTTGGAAATTTCTTATTGCTAATTAAAAATTCTCCAGAACGTCATCTAACTTCAGCCACATCTTTGCTCTGATATTTGAAGAATTAGGATAAAATACAACTCAAAATGGAAGTAAATTATTCTTAAAATGAACGAAGAACTTGATTTTAGGTCTCTTCTGTTTTAAAATTAGTTCTTTTGAATAATTTTTGAAAAACTGATAAAAAAATTATTAAAAAAAACTAATTCCGAAACAGAAGAGATTGATTCAAGGAATCCAAAATGAGTATTGTAAACTTCACTTGTCTAAATTATGAATATAATTAAAAATGTTATCAAATATCTATGAAAAAATGTTTGCCCTCTAGAGACCGTATAATATATATATATATATATATATATATATATATATATATATATATATATATATATTATATAGAGTAATTTCTTATATGTAGAAGGATAATTTTATGATAAATAGAATCACTATGGACTGATTATGGCCATAAGTCAATTTTAGTTTTCTTAAGTTATTCATCATCTATCAAAATATTTCTATCTCCAAAATTCGCTATAGTTCATTCCCTTGTTGTTAGTTAAAAATTTGCAAAATATATGCCTCCGAGTCATATTTCATATTCTTTGTTATGTCTTCACGCTTACAAATGAAAAACTACACCAGTACTCTAAGTCTTTTACCAAAAGCCTTAGAATTGATTCATTTAATAGATAAATTTTGCATCGTCTAAATGACTAACGACTCTGTCGAGCTTAGTTTAATGATATAGAAGTAAGACAACATGAATGAGTAAAATTTGCATCATTTACAGCATAAGATTTTTTTTTGATAAACAGTAAAAATTATTTCCGTGCTCTCAAAATCAACAATTGAATGTATTCTCACTCCAGTTGTTGTACCCCTGCCGAAGAATATGTCCGGCAAAAAACTGAACTTTTTTTCGTCATTTGCATGATTTACCTTACAATAATTTTTGTGACGCTACTTCCACTGTTTCTGCTAAGCTTAATTCAAAACATAATGAGTGAATGAATATAATTATATTGACAAAGGTTTATTTAACAACGTAGATCTAATCATCACTATAAATAAAACAGCCTCTAGTGTAAAAATTCAAATATATTCATAATGTTCTAGCCTCAATAAAATATAAAATAGAGACAGATGAAAAGGCCTCTACATTAAAATAATTGTTCAAGTATCATAATACACTCATGCATGATATGTTTAGGAGTGGAGTTCATAGTAGCTGAAAACACTGTTTGTATTTGGACAACTTAGGTATTTATTTCAGACTAAACTTTCTATTCACGTTTGGAACCTGTTAAACTGCTAGGATATTACATGAATATTCTGATTATCAAGTTAACAAGTGATTTGACCTTGAAAAAAATCTATAGCATTGCACAAACCAAATAATTACTGTTTACTTATTGATTCAGTAAATTTTATCTGATTGTTATGAATCTATATTCGTGTTTCCAGTTGGGATTCTTAAATAAAATTTTTCGTAATATTTATATAAAACGACAAAATGCTTGCCTTTTTTACTATCTTCTGTAGACAAAATTATGTTACGCCTATTTGAAATTCAAACGGTTTTTTTTCATAAGAAGTCATATATTTTATATATTCATAACAAATACAGAATTAATTTTTGACAACCGGAATGATATATTAATAAAAAAACTTGAAGAATGGATTTATTGTTAGTATATTTGAGCATAAATTATTTTTTAACTTTTATATAAGCATATATATATATATATATATATATATATCAATGTCATGTTTGAGTGCCAAGAACTGAAAAAATAGAGATAAATATGTAAATTTCTAAATTCATACTTACGTGAGATAAACTATTATTAAAATTTTGAATTTGATCACCATTAACAGTTACATTTTCATTCTCGAATTTCTCAAGGTTAGAGTTTATGTCATTTCTAATTGCTATTAGATACTTAAAACTTGATCATATGTATTGAAACTCCACTAGCAGCACGGTATATAATTCAAATAGAATTCTCTTGAACTAAACCAACATATTGATTGAATAAAATCAATCCTTTTTCCGTTGTAAATAACATTAGTGAAGTCTTTTTCATCATTTATAGCTTTTTCGTTCTTATGAATGTGAATGAGCCATTTCTAAAAGCTCTCTTTTTCGTGTACTAGATTCCGTTCCAAGACTTTTTGGATATTTATAATTGAAATTTTTTTATATTTAATGGTTCGATAATGCAGATTTATTTTTTTATCGTATTGATGACCTTTTAATCTATTTTCTAAATACTGAGATGTCTGCCGTATCTAGACAGCGTCAAAATTAGTACATTACTAATATCATATTTATTGAAATAATTCAATAGTTGTTGGCAAAGTCCTTGTACATATGGTGAGGAAAAACGTTTTATGTCTCGATGTTTCGTTTCTGTTCTGTTTTTTAATTGATTGTAGTATCTGTTTATCCTTTTCTTGAATATGTTGTTTATCATATTTTACGAATAATTATTTTCTTTCAATGCAGTTTTTGCTTTTTAAAATGGCTAAGCATCTAAATTCATGTCATCCCATGTCACAAAAAAGATCAGTGCTAATAAGTTTGGCTGATGGATCTATCCAACTATCTGATTCTGAATTAACTTAAATAGAAGTCGAAACGTCAATGTTTATCTTTTTTTTTTAATTATTGAAAAAACCAATTTTAAAACAGAAGTTATACGGAATATTGGATTGGAAATTTTGGAAATGATAATTAATATATCCTCAAGACCTTATTGGTATCCTAAACCAGTTGTCTAAAATGTCTTCGATTCTAATAAATTAATGTTAAAAAAAGTTATGGATTGCTCTGCATTGTTTTTTTTTATATTGAATTGAATATGATGATCCATACTAAATTTGGGGCAGTAAAATATGTTATATCTGCTTTGCCCTTAGACATATTCTTTATTAAAAAATATGTAGATGATCTCTTCCATATAGTGATATGATAATTTGCTATTTTAATTCAATGGTTTCGATACTCACTATAGAACTCACTATATAACCATCTACAAATTTAGTATTGAACCTCGAATTACTAAGAATATTTCAATTGAAACTATGTTAGCCAATATTGATTTCATATCTCCTTTTATACAAATAATAACTGACATTTCTACTAACCATACTCGTGAACCTAAACAATCTTTTCTATTTAGAGAACTGTTGTATAAAACTAAAAAGAGAAGATTTTAAAACAAAATCCAAATTTAATAGACATACCATATGACTTATAACAAAGGTAATGTCCATTTATAATGGAGAAACAGTAATATTTAGATTTATCCAGAGAACTTATCGACAATAATAATTTACTTACTAATGATCCAAATCTTTCATCAACTAATAATTGTAGTGAATTGATATAAAAGCTCTGAAAAAACAAATCACAATAAAACTAAAGTGAAATTATGTAATATTAGGGAAACTTTTCATGACATGGTTTTATCACTGGTTTTGAATCTCTCATGTTTAGAAGTAATATTACTTTTCAGTATTATCTAAATATATATTTAACAGCTCTTCCTTACACATGAAATAATACAAGTATAAACAGCAACCTCAATGAATAAACTTTGTAAGAATTAATAACATATCTATTTTTCAGTAACTTCTATAGTAGCAGTTTATGTAATGGATTATATTTTAAACTTATAATCTGTTCTGCACCTAAAACTATTCTTCAATGAAAAAAATATAAATTATTTGATTGTTTTCTTTCCATACGATTAAGTTGATAATTTACTATTTTACATGAATAGTATCAATCATCTTTTTCAATTTACTATATAGAAAGAGAGAATGCTGAGCAATCCTTAACTGTTCTCGACACTAAATTTATTAGAATTACAAACAATAACATTTTAATCAATTGGTTTAGTATACCAATAAATTCTGGAAGATATATTAATTATCATACTTTCCTTTCCGTCTCCTCTGAACTTTTCAGAATTTTTGAGAAATTTATTATAAAAATAGCCTACAGACAGAACCAGAAAACAATTCAGTTTGTTTCTCCTAAAATCAAAGAGCACCAACCAATTAATGGACTAACATAGTTAATAAAATGCCTTGTTTAAATTTTGATTAAGAATACATTGGCAATATTAGAGACCACTCATTAATCGAATAACCTCTCACTAAAGTGACAACAAATTATATCCTGACTGATACTCGATTACCAAAAAATTTTCTAAGAAGGTCATTCTATGGATTATAAATATCTCAAATTTTAAACAACTGAAAATAACAACTTGAAACGCTTGTTTTTATAAACAACATATATTGCTTAAAATGATCAGTGTATTATTAAAAGAACTAATTTAAATAACCTTGGTGTAATGTATGCATATCTTTTATATTTAGACAAAACAAATTCTATAACAAATTATTTGTCATAAATACCTAATTTCACCTAACCTATAAAAATACAATGATATTCATAACGACTCAATAGCAACATGAATCAACAAACTCCATATTCATATGAAGTATCATTTTGAATATTGTATTCTGTGTCTCAAAAATTCAATAATATATACAAAATGTCAAGGCACTACAATTTTTTATTGATTAATGTAAGTTTCAATATTGTTATACTTTTATAGAGTGGATATATTTTTACATTGTACTTTTCCCATATTTTCAGTACCCGATGATGAGTGCATAAGAATTCGAAAGCTGACAATATATGTTTGATTGCCACTGTCCCATAAGTATCAAGTTCAGAATTAGAAAATAATAAACTGCTGAGTCAATTAAGAATGAAAAAACTGATGCAGATAATTTTATTGTCCCTATTCAAGTGAGTTTTAGATCAAAAATTATAGCTATTGAATATATTTGTTGTAAAACTCCACAAATGTGGCGTTTAAGAATAAAATAAGTCAGTTATATATGGTTTAGATAGAAAAGTATTTGAGAAATCAACGAATCACCAGGATTGACATTTCATAGTTGTAATATCTATATTTGAAGCTGTAGAATCCAAATGTTAGAAATATATGAGGGGATCTTATTGAAATTTTAATTAATACCTTGTATAGAAAAAATTGAAAAATAGGTTATCAATTACTGAATCAAAGGTACAACAGAAAACTGTATGAAATGTCATTTCTACTATAGACTATAGGAACAAAAATTAAGATAAGAATGTTTGGTAGGTGAATTCTGGTTTAGTCCCATGTATTTTATACAACGATATTTTCCAAGATTTAAGAGTAATATCCGTTATTTTTCATTTAAAAAATAGATAGTAACGGCTTCTCAAATACGTTTTGAGTAAAATTCTAGTAAGTGTGCCAACTGAAACAGGACGAGGCTGAAATTTCACATGAAAAATAAAAATTATTATTAAATAGTAACTAGAACCATATGGAGTCAATGATAAAACTGATTGCGAGATAAAATTTCTGTTTCACGAATAAGAAAATAGTAAGTCAAACGATACCCTCTAGAAGTTTTTTAAAATAAAACAGTAATATATGTATAAAAAATTATTATTAAATAGTAACTAGAACCATATGGAGTCAATGATAAAACTGATTGCGAGATAAAATTTCTGTTTCACGAATAAGAAAATAGTAAGTCAAACGATACCCTCTAGAAGTTTTTTAAAATAAAACAGTAATATATGTATAAAAAATATTCAAACTTTTACTAGTGTTCGAAAACAATATCTCAAGATAATGTAGATAGGTCTTAACAAAAGAATTTATTGTTTTCCGTTATCAGTTGAAATAAAAGTCACGTAGTATATTGAATACTGTACAGTTATGTAAGCAATAATGTCAAGGAGAAACTACAATTACAATTTCGTGCAGATTTCCTAACCTAACCAAAATCGGTATATCTCCTTACTCATCTCTTAAATATAAATAATAGACTCGTACTATATATTAATTTTAAAGTAGTTATCGGAACGCTTGATTGACAGGGCTTCAAAAGAAGAAAGTAGGTACAATTTGTTTCAAGAACATTTGGATGATCTGTGATATCATACCAAGTATATATGATACAAAGAAGTATATGTATATATCAATCTCCCGTGACACGTCATATCAATGTTTCAGACAGCTTCAGTAAGAAAATAATTAAAATCTCTTTAAAAAGAAATATATTATTCCAATATAGTTTATTATTCATTTGAACAGTTAAGAGTCGAATCATTCATAAACGCAAAGTAATCCAGCGGCGGATATAGATAATTATGTTCATTGCAATCACATATGAAATAATTAAGAATGTAAATGTATACAAAAATAATATTTGTATACATTTATTCTCAAATCACTATATCAAAAACGAATTAAATAGCTATACTCTTCAGAAAATGATTCAATATTCATTATTTTGATACATTTTATATATTTATATATTTTTCTTAATAAATCTTGATTTTAGATGTCTTTTAACAGAAAATAAAATTGAAAATTTGTTTCGATGACAAAAAAGATTTTCCTTAGCAGTTACATTTCAAAAATATGTTGATTCTTTCTGTATACCTCGTTAGGTTCAGATCGTTAAGTTAACTCCTAACAATAATAAATTATTCGCTTTTTGTTGTAATTAAAATGTGATACCACAAATTGTCGAAGCAGCGTTTTTATCATAGAAATTGGTAAATATACTTTAAAATTATTTACGTATCCGGATATCAATAGGCCAATCACTGAGACAAAGACTGTTTGGTTTTTCTCGAGCTGAGATCTATTTATATATTTCATCCGTTTTTCTTTCTTTTTTTTTTTTCTTTTCAACTATTGACTGTGATTTTGGCAACCAAGATCACAGCAATATGTCTAACCTTCCCTCACTATCAAAAATCAATCCAAATACTAACTCTCCACCTTTATCATATGCTGCAGCTACCTCAGCAAAATCCCCACCCCCTTCTGTGCCCTCACGAAATCAGGCCATCATTATGCCTTCTATCCCCAACACTGTACTATTTGACTACATCAAATCAATAGGTAGCATCGTCTCTCCTAAAAATGTTATTTTCGCATCCAGAATATCAGACGGACGCATATGCATTTATTTATCATCGATGACTCTAGTCGACGAACTTCTAAAAACCAACCAAAGTATCCTAGTTAATTCCAATTTGATCCCTATACGTCGGCTTATATCTCCAACCAAAAGAATACTCATTTCCAATGTCTGTCCATCCATTCCCCATTCCGTCATTGAGAAAGCACTACAAGACCTAGGGTTATCACTCACCTCTCCCATATCATACGTCAAATGTGGCTCACCTAATGACGAATACGCACATGTGCTCAGCTTCCGCCGAGTACCAACCAATAATGATTTTTCTCTGCAAACTTCGACTGTCATCAGTCATGAAAATACAACGCACAGAATATTCATTTCTACCGACAAACTTGAATGCTTTCTCTGCAAACAGGCTGGGCACACTGCTGATTCATGCCCCAACACTCCCATCCCTCAAGATCCCTCTCCCAAATCAAATGATTCGGTCAATCTGATCCCCACCTCCTGTGCTGACCCTACTGCCACTACTAATACTTTGGTTATTCCCATAGTATCCTCGGAGGACACCCTTTCACATTTCCCCCCCCCCTAATTTCCTTACCAAAAACTAGCGAAAAACGTCCCCGTTCAAATGACAGCAGCCTTGACTCGCCGCAGTCTATATCTCCTACTGATCTTCATCCAGATCCAATGCCTCCCCCCGAATTTTCTACATCCAGCTCCGGAAACCCTGCGAAAAAGAAGACCAAAAAATCTAAACTGACTAAAAACGATTGTCACTTCATAAGCCCTGAATCACGCTCCGTTATACATAAACAATTTAACGATTCTCCTGAAGCATTTTCCCTCACAGGCACCCAATTTATTGCGTTTCTGGAAAACACGTATGGCATCAATGACCCCCTCCCCGAAGCCAACAAATTTATTTCCGACACAACCCTACTTCTGAAGGATTTGTCCCGAATTTATCCTAATATAAAAGAAAGATCTTTAAAAAACCGTATTACGCGTCTAATCAATAGAATTAACTTTAAACTTCACCCCGAACAAAAAACTCCTCCCGAAGTGTCTATTACTGATGATGGGAATACCACTGACTCCTCGACATTATCTCAGTAAATACTCTCTCCCTTCTTCCTAATCAAGTACATTCTCTCTGATACAGTGGAACTGCGATGGATTTTATCCTCGACTAGAAAGAATTCAGAAAATCATTTCCTCCCATAAACCTGACTTCCTTTGTCTCCAAGAAACCAACTTTAAAATTGATCATAAACGCAACTTGAGAAATTTTGACGGATATCATTACATCCGTACCAACTGCATAAGAGCCAGTGGCGGTACTTCAATATTTGTATCCAGCGACATATACTCATCCCACCTCCCATTATCAACAAACTTTGAAGTAGTAGCTATAACTACTTGGTGCCCCAATAAACTTACCATTTGCAGTATATACATTCCACCGGACCACCCCCTTGATGAAAAAGAGTTAACAGACTTAATTCGTCAGCTTCCTCAACCATACATTCTTGTTGGAGACTTTAATGCACATCACACTATGTGGGGCTCCGACCACACCCGCACGAGAGGCAACACAATAGAAAAAGTCATAAATTCAACTGGTACCTGTCTGTTAAATACTGGAACCAAAACTCACTTTAACATCTCCTCAGGTTCCTTTTCTGCTATTGACCTCAGCTTCTGTGACCCTAAAACGGCACTATCTCTCTCTTGGCAAGTTTTCGATGACCTACATGATAGCAACCACTTTCCTATTATTATATCCAATCCCTATAATAAAGAAAATGTTGCCAAAAGCTTCTGGCAAATAAAAAATGCAAACTGGCCTGAGTTTACCTCTCTCTCCGAAGCATACTTATCATCTTTGATCATTTCTACGAATATAAACGATACGCTAGATATGTTCACTAAGAGCATACTTGCGGCTGCCGAGGTGCACATTGGTAAAACGGTCTTTTCCTCGGCATGTAGGGCTGTTCCATGGTGGAGTCCGGATTGTGCAAATGCCATACGTGAATCAAAACATGCTCTTAATAGGTTCAGACGTCACAAAACACAAGAAAACCTTATTGCACATAAAAGGCTTAAAGCTAAAGCTAAATTTATTGTCAAGCAAAGTAAAAAATCTGCTTGGCAAAGTTATACTTCATCCCTTACCCACAATACAGACCCCAGTCAAGTTTGGAAAAAAATTGCACAAATTCAAGGCAAAAAAACTAATATCAAAATTCCTTCTTTAATATCTAACGATCTGCTTATCACCGACAGCCAAAAAATCTCTGACACACTCGCGCAACATTTTAAAGAAAATTTCAGCATCCATAATCCGGCATCCGATTTTCATAACTCATATATTCAGCCCTCCTCCGCACTACAGCTAAATCCTCTCGATATTGCGTCTGTCAATGCTCCTATTAGTTTAAATGAACTAAAATTCGCGCTATCGTCCTGCAAAAATTCTGCTGCCGGTCCTGATGATGTCCTGTATATATTTCTCAAAAAACTATCCGACTCGTCCCTCTCCAAGCTCCTTGACATCTATAACATTATTTGGAATACTCACCAATTCCCTGATGCATGGCGCAACTCTATAATCATTCCAATTAAAAAAGCAGGTAAATCCACATTATCCCCTAAGTCTTTCCGTCCAATCTCACTTACTTGCACTACTTGTAAACTCCTTGAAAAAATAATCAATAGAAGACTCCTATGGTTCCTTGAAAAATACAAACTTATTCCCGACGCACAATCGGGTTTTCGACGTAATCGATCGACATACGACAACCTTGTTCTCTTGCAAACAGATATCTCCTCTGCATTAAATAACCATCAGGACGTCATTGCAACTATTCTCGACATTGAAGGCGCTTTTGACTCTATATCCAGAGGTGCAATAATGAATAAACTCACTCAATACAATCTACATGGTAATATATTATCATTCATCCATAATTTCCTAACTGATAGAATTTTCAGGGTTTCCGCAAACGGTAAGCTCTCCCTTCCTCATCCACAAAATACTGGCATCCCTCAAGGTTCAGTATTAAGCTCTACTTTATTTATCCTCACAATAAATGAGCTATGTGACAACTTCCCATCTCCCGTAAAATATGTCCAATACGCTGATGACCTAATCATTTATTGCCACGGTAAATACGTCCCCTCTACATGCCAACTGCTCCAAAACGCAATAAATCTACTACAAGAGAGATCCCCCTACCTAGGATTATCATTTTCCCGAAACAAATCCATGCTGATAAAATTCTCTCGAAGAACATCTATTCACTCACCCCAAATTTTCCTTGATAACTCCCCTCTACCTATTGTGAATCAATGCAAAATCCTTGGTATGACTTTTGATTCTCGACTCAACTGGAACCATCATATTCATGATGTAAAAGGTATTTGCCTAAAGAGGCTGAACATAATTAAAACCCTTAGCCACCTTCACTGGGGCTCCAATGAAACTATACTGCTAAGAGTTTACAGAGCTCTCATACGCTCAAAGCTTGACTATGGTTGTTTTATCTATATGTCCGCCTCCAAGTCTAAAACTGACTTGTTGAACTCTGTACACAACACCGCTCTTCGCCTTTGTCTTGGTGCCTATTCTCCTGTCATATGCTGCTAAAGTATCTTCCAATCCTTCTAATCCTGTCCATTCGCTATTTACCACCACTTCCGTACCCAATAACTCACGAATAACTGTAAATTCAATCCCTCAATTGCTCACACCTCTACTCCAAAATACCAACCTCTCAATGACCTTTCCACTTTCTTTCCCTTCTTCTCCCCCGTGGATAAAAAATATTCCCATAGTAGACACATCACTAACCATCTACAATAAACACGAATCCCCTAGCGCTCTTGTTGAGAAAGCATTCTTGGAAATTATGCATAAAAATTCCTACGACCTAATTCTCTATACGGATGCCTCCAAAGCTGAATCCGGTGTGGGTTGCGCAGTCACTACAAACCACGAACTCATAAGTTCTTTCCGTTTACCCTCGACGTGTAGTGTTTACACTGGTGAACTTTACAGTATCCTTCAAGCCTTCAAATATATTTCTTCTCCCCATAAACATATCGCCATATGTACTGACTCTCTTTCATCCATACAGTCCATCTCAACCATATTCACCGACCACCCAATAGTCCAAAACATTCATGACATCTACCAAACTCTCTTTGCTCTTGATATAACAGTCTCTCTCATATGGCTTCCATCGCACACTGGAATTGCTGGAAACGAATGTGCCGATCGTCATGCCAAAGAAGCCACAAAAAATCATCTTGAAATCCCAGTACAGCTGGACAATGATCTGAAGATTACTTTCAAACACCTCACTAAAAAATCTTGGCACGATACATGGAGCATTAGCACTACAGCACTACATCAAATCCACCCAACTACTTCTCACATTTCCCTAAACTTTCTGAATAGGAGAGAAGCTGTGACAATAAGAAGACTTCGCATCAACCACACGAAACTTACTCACGGCTATTTGATGTCGTCAGAAAGTCGTCCTGTCTGCCGAACTTGTCTAGTTCCTGTGACTGTTAAGCACATCCTCACCGACTGCAGAGAATACTCTACCGCATATCAACAGCTTGACATGAAAACCAACCTACAGGAGACACTTAACTGCCCGACGGAAATAAGGAAAATCGTGCAGTTCCTTAAAGTCACCAAGCTGTACAAGAAAATATAATTTAATTTATACATTGTAACAGATTTTATTTTTTGTATGTAACTGTATTTAACTTTCATTTTATTTTTATTTAATTCGAATGTATTTAACTTATGATTGTTTTTGTGTGCCAATGACCAGCGCTGTCGAGGCACGTTAAACTGAAATAAAAAAAAAAAAAAAAAAAAAAAAAAAAAAAAAAAAATATGTAGCAGTGATTAGTCGAATTATTCATAGCTGTATTAAATAAAATGTATAAAATAGAAATATGAATTTTACTCAAAATATAATTCGATTCCATAATTTTTTGAAAAACTAAAATTAAATCAATCGATACCTGCTACAAATCTTTGAAATGTAACAACTAAGTAAAAATTTTCCGTCTTAAAAACAGATTTTTATTTCAATTTTGAAACTAGTTTCATATCAAATATTTTAAATTACCTTAAGAACCTATCTCCTTCACTATAATGATTGTAAAAGTATAAAAAAAATTATTCAAATAATAATGTCATATAACTATTTATATATTAATACATCAAAGTGTAAACTAAAGATTTCATGAGTAGAAAGCGCATTAATGGTTACATAATTGAATGTTCTATATGATAAACTATGATATACAAATAAAAATAGGAAAAATATTTGTCTTTTAACTTATATAATGGAAACTGCATAAGGACGGATCGACTTTCAATTTTTAAAATCACCGAAGTAAAAACACGATACATATTTATATTTCATGAAAATTTTGAGAGGAGATGAAAAAACATGGTCGCTTAATGTATTGTAATGTAATCAAAGTGTTCACGCAGAATTAATTCAAAACTCATGAAAACTGGCAACGCTGTCCTACCAACCGATGACTGAGCGAATTGAAGAAATGAGAGATATAATAAGTTCTGTTGTTAAAGCTATGTAAAAATTTTCTTACAAGTAAATGTTAATGTGAACGTGTTAATAATAACTATAATACAAAAAATGGTCCTTACGAGCGGATTATAAACAAAACCAGTGAAAATTCGCAATAAACAATATATTATTAACAACTATAACCCAAAAACAATTTACCACGTGCTGCAAGCAACTATCAACGAGTGCAAGGTGATCGACCAAACAAGTAGTCGATACAATATCACGGCGACCAGACATCAACTCAACTGGCCGACTAGTTCAATTGCAAGAATCAGGCAGTTCGACCGAAATCAGAGTGAGTTTGTTCCAAATTATTTATTTCCGAATTTTCTTTCCATTTGCGATTTCAAAGCTTCTCTGTTTGTGCTTGAACAATTTGACAATATAAAATGGCAGAACTTGGCAAACTAATAAAGAAAAGAGGTGTAATTAAAGCTCAGTTAACTATTTTCACAAAAGCGGTAAATGAATTTGCAACTATATCTAATTTAAGCCAAACAGAAGTTACAAAATTAAAAGATAGGTTACGAGATGCCGAAAATTATCTTGACGAATTCAAATCATATCAATTAGAAATAGAGTTACAGGATGATATAAATTTAGATGAGCAATTAATCGAACGAGAGAGATTTGAAAATTCATATTATGATGCAATCGCTGTTGCTAAAAACATTTTACAAAGCTACAATAATCACGATAATGATACAAATCTTAGCGTGATTTCAGACAAAGCTTGTTGTAAAAACGAGGGTATAAAGCTTCCGGATATATCACTTCCTAAATTCAGTGGAAACTTTGAAGATTGGTTAGAATTCAGGGACACATATAAAAGCCTTATTCATGATAGTAAAAAATTAGATAATATTCAAAAATTTTATTACTTGCGAAGTGCACTAGGAGGAACAGCAGCGGCGTCCATTTCCAAAATCAAATATACGGCCGACAATTATGAAGTGGCATGGGCCACAATTTCAAAAAGATTTGACAATACTAAAAAATTAATATATGAACATATTAGAGCTATTTTTTCATTAGAAAACATACAAAAACCGACAGCTGAAAAACTACAAAATTTAGCTGACGATATTCACAAACATTTGGGATCTATTGAACAATTGGGGCAAAATATAACTAATTGGGATCCTCTACTAATTTTTTGGATTACTAATAAATTAGATACTAGCTCAAACCTTGAATGGGAAAGGGAAAATAGAGATCAGGAAGAATTGCCAAAGTTAGATAAATTCCTACAATTTTTACAAAAACGTTCCAATTTTCTTAATATGTTAGAATCAAAGAACAGCCTCAGTTTAAATAAATCAGATTCAAAATTTAGTAATGAGGAAAATAAATTCAATAAACAAAGTAGAGTAAGGTCATTGACCTCAAGTACATATACATGCTCCTATTGCAAGAAAGAGCATTCAATATATCGTTGTGCAGAGTTTCTCGGATTAACAATAACACAAAAAAAAGATTTTGTCAAAAAATCAAATCTTTGCCATAACTGTTTGCGTTCGGGTCACTCTGTCAAACAGTGTAAATTAGGGCCTTGCAAAGTGTGTAAAGCTTGGCACAATACAATTTTGCATGAAAAACTCGAGATAGCGGACAACGCGAGCTCAAGTTCCGCAGCACTAAGCAGTGGCGTAGTGGTACCAGCGGCGGAGCAGGTGCTATTATCTACCGCCTGTTTACTCATTTCAGACAATTTCAATAATTTTCACAAAGCAAGAGCGTTATTAGATTGTGGTTCTCAAACTTCCTTTATAACGGAGGATTTGCAAAAGCGTTTGAATATTGCGACACATAAAACAGATCTTTCAATTTTCGGAATCTCAAACAATATTTCAAAGGTCAGTAAAAGGTGTAAGGTTTCATTTAAATCTATACATACCAATTTTAAAGCGCATGGCAGTTGTTATATTCTAAAAGAGATTACAAGTGTGATGCCGTGTTGTCGAATCAACACGCAATCTTGGGCGATTCCAGGTGATCTAAAGCTAGCTGATCCACAATTCAATATTCCCGGACCAGTAGACATGCTCATTGGCGCGGACCTATTTTGGACAATTTTAAGCAATAACAAAATTTCGCTAGGAAAAAATATGCCGCTATTAATTGATACAGTGCTAGGTTGGGTTGTATCTGGGCAAATAAGTACTAACAACGTTGAAAAGGCTTCTTGTAATTTAAGTATAAACCAGGAATTATTAAATTCAATAGCCAAATTTTGGGAAATCGAGGAAATATCTAGCACGCGACAACTATCTCCAGATGAACAATTTTGCGAGGACAATTTCATCAAAACTACTACCAGAGACGCGAACGGACGTTTTACAGTCACTATACCTTTGAAACAACAACCTTCTAGTTTAGGTGAGTCGAAAGCTCAAGCCGAAAAACGTTTCTATGCATTAGAACGAAAATTCGGGAGAGATCCAATGCTGCACAGCAGATATATACAATTTATGAACGAGTATAAAGAGCTAGGCCATATGACAATTTGTAACGTCAATGATTCAAGCTTCGAATATTTCATGCCGCATCACGGAGTTTTGAGAGAAGAGAGTTTGACCACAAAACTACGGGTAGTTTTCGATGCATCAGCGCCCTCTAGCAACGGTCTATCATTCAACAATATTCAAGTCATTGGACCCGTTTTACAAGACGATTTACTATCAATAGTCTTAAGGTTTAGGAAACATAACTATGTAGTTTCGGCAGACATAGTTAAAATGTACCGGCAAATTTCAATAACGCTCGAGCAAAGGCATTTGCAAAAAATTGTATGGCGCGAAAATCCGAGTGATAACCTGGAAGTCTACAAGCTAAATACCGTTACATACGGGCAAGCCTCTGCCAGTTATCTTGCAATACGCTGTTTAGCTAAACTCGCTGAGGATATTCAAGAAATGAACCCGGAAATAGCCGAAATCATTAAGCACGACTTTTATGTAGATGACCTGTTAACAGGTGCACCTACACTTGAGCATGCGCAATACATATGTAAAGCGATAAGTGACACTCTTAAATCGGGATGTTTCGCACTTCGAAAATGGTGCTCTAACGACACCAACGCGCTCAAAAATATAAGTTCAAATGATTTAAAATCCGATATACTAGAATTTGCGCATGATGGCAAAACAAAAACATTAGGCTTGATATGGGTTTGCAATAACGATAAGCTGCAATATAAAATTCATACCAATCCTATAGGTACAAAGGTCACAAAACGCACAATTTTATCTACTATATCAAAAATATTCGACATCCTTGGTTTACTAAGCCCATGTACTATTATCGCAAAAATGATAATGCAAAAATTATGGGAAAATAAATTAGCTTGGGATGACGCTATTCCAAAGGCTATATCTGAAAATTGGGTAAGGTTGGAGAAGGAGCTTCTTATTCTGAACGATCTTGAGTTAAATAGACAAGCTATTTGCAAGAATGCTGTTGAATTACAACTGCATGGTTTCGCTGACGCTTCGGAAAAGGCTTACGGAGCCTGTGTTTATTTGAGAAGTATTGATTCCGATCAAAAGGTTCATGTATCCCTGTTATGCGCCAAAGCAAAGGTGGCACCTATAAAAACAATACCAATCCCGCGGTTGGAATTATGCGCAGCATTGCTTCTAGCCCGCCTAACAGATAAAGCTAAAACTGCTTTGAAAATTCAATTCAAATCTTTCACACTTTGGTCGGACTCAACTATAACTCTAGCTTGGGTACGCACAAGCCCGAATCTGCTAAAAACATTCACGGCCCATAGAGTGGCAGAAATTCAGTCTCTCACTAAACACGCCGATTGGAGGCACATCCCCACCCACGATAATCCAGCAGATATTGCTTCAAGGGGAATATATCCTAGTCAAATTTTAAACTCTGATTTGTGGTGGCGCGGCCCTACTTGGCTAGCTAAGGACCCAAGTTTTTGGCCCAATGACAAGCTGGAGGTGGTTCATGATTTACCTGAACTTAAATCCAGTCTTCTGACCAATGTTGCGCCCCCTACTCTGAGTTTTCCCTTTGAACGTTTTTCAAATTTCTCAAGAATGCAACGAACAATGGCATACATTTTACGATTTAAGGATAATTGTCTTCAGAGAAATCGCAGAAGAGGCGGTTCTCTTACAGTACAGGAGTTAAGTGATTCTCTAAAATGTCTCATTCGAATTTGTCAATCTCAATCGTATTCTACCGAAATTGAAACATTGAAAAATAACAAACCTTTGAGCTCCCATAGTAATCTATTAAGTCTTAGTCCCTTTCTAGAACCCGATGGTTTGCTACGCGTAGGAGGGCGACTAAAATATTCAAATTACTCCTTTGACAAAAGGCATCCAATTTTGATCAATTCAAAGCATCATTTTTCAAAGCTACTATTTTTACAAGAACATGAACGCCTATTGCATGGCGGCCCTCAGCTGCTCTTAAGCACTATAAGAGAAAATTACTGGGTTATATCCGGTAGAAATCTTGCACGAAAGACTGTTAAGAATTGTGTGAAATGCTTCAAATTCAATGCTAAAACCATACAGCCAATTATGGCCAACTTACCGCGCGATAGAACTAATCCTTCTAGTGCATTTTCAATAGTGGGAGTTGATTACGCGGGGCCATTTATGATTAACGATAAGAAAGGTAGAGGTTGTCGTTTAAGTAAATGTTATATTGGCGTATTTATTTGTTTATCAACTAAAGCAGTCCATTTGGAATTGATTTCTAGCCTTTCTTCAGAATCATTTATTCAAGCGCTATATCGTTTTGTCTCTAGACGAGGCAAACCATCAAAAATATTGTCCGACAATGGAACAAGCTTCGTCGGGGCACAGCGAGAGCTAAAGGATTTTCTAAAACGTGGCAGCAACACTATAATCGAGAAATGTAGCTCTCAGAATATAGAGTGGAGTTTTATACCACCCTACTCTCCTCATTTCGGAGGTTTGTGGGAAGCAGCTGTCAAAAGCGTAAAGCATCATTTAAGGCGCGTTTTGACCCAAGTTCATTTATCATTTGAAGAATTTGCCACAGTTCTCGCACAAATCGAGGCGATTTTGAATTCGCGTCCTTTATGCCCACTGAGCTCTGATCCCAACGATTTTGGACCTCTTACCCCAGCTCACTTCTTGATTGGAAGACCAATAATTGCAGCACCTGATCAAGATGTCACCGACATAAAAATGAATCGACTTTCCAGATTTCAGCTCGTACAACAATTAGCACAGCACTTCTGGAACAGATGGAAATCTGAGTACATTGCGGAGCTCCAACGACGCACCAAATGGAAGTCCAACCAAGGCCATCTAGTAGAAGATTCTCTCGTTTTAGTGAAAGGCGAGAACACTATGCCCACTCAGTGGTTATTAGGTAGAATCAGCAAGCTCCATAGAGGCCCTGACGGCATCGCTAGGGTCGCTTCTATAAGAACTCCCTCTGGAGAAATCATCAAAAGAAGCTTTCAAAAAATCTGCCCCCTTCCAGTTGACCTTTGAAAGCCATCCTTATGCTTTCAACGCGGGGAGTATGTTCACGCAGAATTAATTCAAAACTCATGAAAACTGGCAACGCTGTCCTACCAACCGATGACTGAGCGAATTGAAGAAAGGAGAGATATAATAAGTTCTGTTGTTAAAGCTATGTAAAAATTTTCTTACAAGTAAATGTTAATGTGAACGTGTTAATAATAACTACAAAGTTCTAGTTTTTAAGAAATTCCATCGTTTACAGATGCTCACTTCAAGCTTCAACTTTGTTCGAATTTTCATTAATTTCGTGAGACTCTATGTTGAGAGACTCAATAAATTAGGAACCTAATAAAGACAAACGGAGTTCAAATGAATGAAAAATACCTCATTGATTAAATAAGAGGGCTGCTACTTAAGTTTTGAGATTCACGTATGAAATTATAATTGAATATAGTATTTTTTTTTTTTCAAAATATTGTCCATTAAAATCAATACAGTTTTTCAAGCGTTTGAACCAGATGTCGAGTTATTTTTTCCATTCCGATTGAGATACCACCAAAACATGTGATTCTTCTTCATTTTATTTTTGATTTGGTAAAATAAAAAGGACTCTACGAGGAATAAATCATCAATCCTATGCTTTGACTTTTTAAAAACGTTTTTGTTTGAACTGATTGGTGACAGCCCGCATTGTCGTGATAAGGAATTATTCATCCTTTGCGATTTGTTTCGTTATTCTGAAATAACAGGCGACCATTTGCTTCATAGTGCCTCGTGCGTGAACAACTTTTACTGGATTTGGCCCATACAGTCGATTGTCACTTAATTTCGGGTACATTTGATTGATCTATGATTCGTCGCCTGTCGCATTCCTACAGTGTTGAACTTTTCCATGGATAGCAATCCTCGTATAAACTATACATGATGGGAAAACAAAGGGATTAGATGGAAAGTATGGCGTATATATATATATATATATATATATATATATATATATATATATATATATATATATATATATATATTGTTATTAGTAAAAAATTAAAGATTCAAGTTTAGGCTGTTATCAGACTATAATTATGGAGTACAACGTATATAATAACAGATAAGTTAATAAAGCACCTAGCGCAAATAATGAAAAACTAATTCAAGAATATTAGTTGAGTCATAACATCTATTTTGACTATGCTACAAAAAATCTTATAGAGACATATTTAATATTGAAAAGAGTATATGTGTGACATAATGACAAACATTGCGAGATTTACATCATTCCAACTACGCTCATACTATTTCATATTCAACCTAATTGAACACTTGTGACACCAGTTAAATTTATCGTAGATTGAAAATTTCACTAGAAGGTGGAACAGATCAATGAATCTTAGAATCTAGTCGAATCAAGGGCTTAAAAAATTATAGAGTTCGTTTTTCATTTTATGCTTCACACGTTGCAAGAAATTTTACGTGAAAATATTTGTTAGAATGTGGTTGAATTGAATGAGCCTTGTAATCCCCATTCCTTTACTTGGTTTTTATCTAGTGAAGATATTCAGGCCTAGACTTTTAATTGAATTATTTGTAGAAGAATTAACATCAACAACAACAGAGTTTTGGAAAATATAAAGTTATCTATAGTTATGCATTATATTATTATTATTGCTATATATATTGGTACAACATACGATATTTTTTACCGTTATCCACCATTCTCTCAAACATGAATTCACCATGTCACATGTGAATATATTTATTCCTTTTTCTATTTTTCCATTCACATTTATTTATATGAGGATTAGTAATATCTCAAATGTTTTATCTTCACATAATAACACTTAGGTACATTTCTCAAATTTGTTTTAAATGCTTTTCTCATTTTGGTTGTTTTTTACAGATATCAAATTGTCAGTGTTAATATCATATTTTGTTTAGAAGAATATATATGAATTGTATTGAATCATTATGATAAAACGTAGTAACGTCGACACAAGTCAGTGGTTACAAACAACTCCTTGCAACTGCGAGCCATTGGGGATGTTAATATCGATAAAAACGTCAATTGACATTAGGCTTTTCAGAGGAAATGTAATTCAATAATCGTCGAGGCATTAGGAAAGTAGTTGTTTTCTTCTTTGAAGAGCGGCAGAATATATTTTCTAAATTTTCGAAATATACATACCTCGTCTCCATAATTGGTTATGTCAATTCCAAGATGCTTGTATTTCATTCTCTGTTCTATTATTTGACTCCCTAGCTCTAATTTGCATCTAATAGGCTCTTTCGATGTTTTTATGCATATTGTTTTTTCAGTCGAGATAGTCATATTGCTTTCCTGTGAGATTAAGGATTTAGCGTCATCGGCATATTACAGGATTTCTCTGTCACCTATTCCGTAACCTTTTACCACCCGCACCTTTTTATGATTTCATCCATTATAATGTTAAATAATAAGGGAATTTTCTTGTCTGCTACCGCTGTTGACTGGTAAGGTTTTGTTTCTTTACTATAAACGCAAGCCTGAACTTGATTCCATTCCATTCCATTCCATTCTGATCGATTTCCATTATACTGTACTAATTATAATTAACACCACATTCTTAAGGTGAGTGGCCCTATTATTGCATATCTTCTATTGATCTTGCAATATTCAAGCCCCATGAAAAAGAAATTTCCTTAAACTTATGTGTCCACATTGGATATTAGTGTATCTTAATCGATATTTTGTAATAGAATAGGAATAAATCACGGAATAACGACTATAAGAAAAGGTGTATTCGAAACAAATGTACCGTAATAGTCTGATACTGGTGTTATTGTTTTGGATCAACATTTTCTTCTATTCTTATTATATAATTATATGATTATTTTATGACTAGCTTGTACTAACCTGTTCCGGATTACCAAATACATACTCATATATTGTTACGACGAAATACCTTTGAATGAAATATGCAAAACATCTCTCGATATTGAATATTTTCAGGATTAGCTTTTTAGCAGCTTACGACTCATGAGTTCAATCCAAATCAAAGAAAAGTGGTACACCAATGGTTAAATTGGATTAAGAATCCTCTATAAAGATAATTTATGACAGTCAAGACTGTGTTGCGTAACGTTGGTTGAATTTACTGTTAGAAGTTGAATGAATCGGTTAAAGATATATGCAATATTTTATTACATTCATGTACAAATAACTGACCACATGTCCTTTTTTATTTCTTCAAATTTCTCATAAATTTTATGTTTATTGAATATCTATCTATTGATTTCTTATTATTGTCCTATTTTCAGCACTGATCTAGAACAATAAACTATAAGGATTTGGTAACAGATCTTCTTCTTCTTCGAACAAAAAAGTTGATGCTTTGATAGAATTGAATTTCATTTATACATAAGCTTACTAGAAAATTCATATCACAGTTGATGTTAAATGAGATGATTTAGTAAAGTCATGAATCAGTTATATTTGTTTCATAACTGCTATATACAAAGATAAGAATGATTTACGCAAACAATCTATTCTAAATTATTCATAACTATTATAAACAACGGAGGACTCTGTATTCCTTCATGTCTTAGGCCATCTTTTATCATGAAGCTTTGAGACTCTGAGTTATCTTTAGTGACGTAGGCTCTATTGTTGGCAAATAGACTTTTGATTCAGTTTATCAGTCTTTTGGTTACATGTCTCTGTTTTTGACCCTGTTAAAAGCTTCTTAAAAATCTAGGAACTCAACATATACTTGTTTTATTCTGTTTTTCTCTATCAATTGCTTAATTGGAAATAGATGATCGAGGTCCTTTTTTAATCTCACTTTGGGCTTTGTCTAGTTGACCCTCAACTAATGTCCTAAGCTTTTTCTCTAGTATTTCCTCGTATACTTTATACCTATAATTTGAATATATACCTGAATATTATCAGTAGCATATATTTGTCGTATTTACCTAGATTTATTATCATATTAGATGATATCGTGTCATGTCCGCCGATTTCCCTGTTTTTACCCTTTTAATGCTTTCGTCGATATCCTTCTCTGTTATTGATTCTCGTCTATCATTATGATACTTCTATTCATCTCTTTTTCCTCTATCTTCCTGAATGTAAGTTAATTGTTCAGTAGTAATTAGAAGTCTTTCCACTGTTGCATAATTTCCTCTCCACCTCTTATTATTTCGTTGTTTTTTTCCTTCACTTCTATTATTTACTATTGTTTTTGTCTTCGGATTCTTTTTTGCTTTATAAAATAGCTTTCATTTGCTGTTGCATCCTTCTCCAATTTCTTCTCCACTACCTCTGCCTATTTCTGATTTCTTATTTTTATCATTTCCTTCTTGTTTGTCTTGATTTTTCGTTTTTTTTTTCTATCACTAAGGGATGATTGGTATTTTTCATTCATTTGAAATTCCATTTTCATTACCTTTATTTTTCAAAACGGAATCTAATATAACTCCTGTTTTTTTTATTCAACTTGTTTTTATATTTTAAGAATGTATTCGATATCATTAAAATATAATCTTCGCATAAGTGAATTAATCTATTTTTGTTGTTACTTTTCACCTCTTCACCAAATGGGTTTATTTCCATACGTCCATTTAGCTACACTCCCATTGACTCCTAGTATGTTTATTTCCATTTGTCTTCGACTACTTCCCTTAATTTTTTTAAGAATTTTTCCTTCTTTGTTTTATTTTTTTTTGCAACCTCATTTTATTCATATATAACCACTATTATTATTAATCTATTATTAATCTATAATATAATAATATAAAAAATCTATATTTCAATGGGCAAAAATAACAAGACAAAATTTCAGAGACGTATTGCTAATAAACATTTGAAATATTTAGATGCATACTTTGATATGCGTATAGTTTGTTTTATGGTAAAGACCATTATTAGCGTGTTTTATTTTTTAAAATTACTAGCGTCGGTCGGACCAGCCATATTTTCTCACACAAAGTGCCGAAACGAAAGAAATTCTGAGCATTCTTAGGAAAAAATTAATTAAATCAACCAAAATGTGATTCCATTGATCCCGTTAGCCAAATAACCCCGAAATACATTAATTGTCGTGAATTGATCATCAATCAAAGTCAACAGACATCATAAAACATCGATCAACATCAAATGACAATAGTCGTCAATTGGCATCAATGGACATCAATTCATGTCCTTTGAGGTCATTTTTCATTTCATAAATCAATTATAACAATTGTCAACAAATAATGAGAACAAACTTATTGAATCATTCAAATTTTTTTGGTTTATTTTTCAAGGAAATGTTCTTTCATAAAATATGATTTTTCTCAATATTTACTGATTGCTAACGGTAAAAAATGCGCTATAGTCTCACGCGCCGACTATGCGACGACTTTTTTACTTGTTTTATTTTTCGTATTGCAAGATGTTCACCCAATATTTATAATTATAGTTCTAATGATAATATCGTGAGCTGTATATCCGTATCAAATATTTTCTTTCCACTCTATTTGTTTCTTAATCTTTTCAATTATAGCATATGAAATTCTAAGGTCATAAATTTTATACTACTTTTATCAAATGTTAATACCGATATATTAAGACCTAGAGGCGAATTAATGCAGCTATCAAGGACAAATTCAACTATTAGTTCATTGTTTTCTATTGAAAAATTTTCTCATTTATAAATATACATTCTTCAATAAATATATCGTAAAGATACTGTTATTCGTAATTACAGACTGTTCGAAGAGAATGATTTGCAGGCTTTTTTCAAGTTCATACTTAGGTATGTTGTGGTAATAATTGTTGTATCCAATAATGAGGTTTGAAATAAATGGAATAATCGCAGTTAACTGAATTATTGAGCATTGTCACAGAAAGCCAAAAGGCACTCGAATACAAATTTATACATAACAATTGCGTGAGCTAATTTTAATAAGCTTAGATTTCTCATTTAGAATTTTCATGTAGAAAATTATATTCATAACTTCGATACATCAGTTGATCATGTTTGAAATCCATCTAAAAGAATTATCTCTCTGGTAACATCACGGTTTTCATCTAAATAAAATGTTTTTATTTTCCTTGAGTATGAACATAGCTTCTCCTACACTGGCAATGTTTCCACTAATGTTCCTGCTTATACTTCTCCTTATCAGACTGATCCAGAATGTTTTTCTTTGTATACTTTCAAATACTCTATCCAAATTCATTAATACTAACTAAATGTATGTTATTCGTGTAATATGGTTGTTCCTCTGTAGTTCTGATAGTCGCGCTTGTTGTTATACATACTTAAGATAAAGATAGTTATGATTATGATTATGCCCCACTCTGACAGTAGCTGATTTTCTCTTGCCTTTATATTTTGTGTTTGGACTTATACTGCTATTCGGTTATCTTCTAAGTTCAATAACAACTCCGTTATTTCAGTAAGTCCTGCTACTGTACGTATTTTATTCTTATTGCGACTTCTTAAACATGTTAATGATGTTGTCCTTTTTCCTTATCCACTTATTGTTATTCCTGTTTATCCGGTTGTAATATACCTAGTAATTTATTGAAGTATATTCCCACCTTGCCAATATTCCAACCATTTTTCGATGTTATATAAGGTCCTGTATGATTTTCACTTTTCTACGGGTTTTTTAGTGCCTGGGAGAATAATTTTCGGTTTTTGCCTATAGCTCCTTCCAAGCTATTTGTTTTGCGCTATTAACATTGTCCTTAATTTGAAATCTCAATACTTTATACAAATTCCATTGTTTCTGTTTTGTCGAACTACTTTTTTGTTTTAGTATTCAATGCTCATCTCAATTTATTCTTATTTTTTATTACTACTTCCTTCTTTAGTCCCTTCATTTCTTTATTAAATTTCAATACATGAATTTTCATTATCTGTACCGTCCTTGTATAACAATATTTCTGCCTTTTCCCTTTTGAGGTTTCCTGCTTCTTTTGGGATTATCTGCTTTAGTGCAGTATTTTCTCGTTTAGTTTCTTTGTGTTCTTTCTTCGTTTCGTTCTTCTCTCATTTTTTACAATTGTACTATTAGGTATTATATTGATAATGCATCCTCAGTTCCTATCTATTTCATGGGCATCCTCTCTTGTATAAAAAATATCAGTTTCTGGAAATCCATAGTCAAAAAATTTGAGCGATTATCAGAATTAAACTCACTTCTCAAACTAGAAAACTTCTGTTGAAAATTGTTATACTATTAGTAAAATCTTGGAGCACTTTTTTATTTCTGCCTTACTTCTAAACAAACCTAGCGAAACGTTTTCTGATATTGAGATTTGCGTTATGACAGATGAATAAAATATTCTAGTGGTAGTTGGTCTATTAATTCATATGTATATTAAATTCTTATTGTCAACATTTGTTATTTATGTCAAAACGTCAAATATGGTTTCAATAAAAAAATGTGTACTGAAACTTATCCAATATTCAAGAAAATAGAATGTGACTACCGCTTTCAACCAATTTCTAAATGTTTTTCTGTATTGGATTTAGAATGATTGCAAATACCTGCTACCTACATTTCACAAAAAAATATCATTCAAACTGAAATCTCTACTATCTCCACATCACACTTACGAGGGTTTCTACTTAAATTTTGAAATAGGCCAATAAAAACAAATTTTTATGATTGATATACTATACTTTGTTTGAATTTCCATTAATTTCATTTGAAGAACACTACTACTGAAGACAAACTCAGATCGAATGCATGAAAAATATCCTATCGATTTAATACGAGGGCTGCTATTTGAGCTTTGAGATACATATATGAAAACAAATATTTATAATTGGATATATTGTTTATCAAAATATTGTCAATTAAAATCATGCGTTTGAGCCAATTTTTTCCATTTCGATTGAGGTCATGGGCAAGTCATGTGATTTGGACACATCAACCGCTTCTTCAGGTATAGAAAAACGTTGAACTCGCAATTTGTTTTTGATCTGCGAGAGTAAGAAATTATTGGGTGCCAAACTGTACGGTGGGTGAGCCATCAATTCGATGCTTTAAATGTTTAAGCCTTTTGTTTGAACTGGTGTGTTAGAGATTGATTGTCATGATAAGGAATGATTCGTCTTCTGCGATAGGTTTTCCTGATTTTTTAGAATACTTCTGACAAACAATTGCTGCTCTACAATTTAGAATGGATCGCTCTACGTTGCTCTTATCGAACGGTGGCGATATGTTTTGTTATTTTGTAAAAACAGGCGATCATTTACTTCAAAGTGCTTCGTGCGCGAGCTTCGTGCGCGAACAACTTTTATTGGATTTTACTCGTATTGAAAGACTCAAGATACGATAGCTCGAGATAATGCTTCATCACCAAAAATCGAAGTGAGTTCCATTCCAATTCCATTTTCTGACGAAGATAAATATTTGAAGTATTCGTTATCAATTCAAATAGGACTCGTAGGATAACAGGTTCTGAGTACGTTCACCACCAAACATAGCAAATACATTTAATAAGTTCCATAAGTTCCGAAGATTGACAAGCAAATTTCTGCTTGAAAGACCTTATTATTCTGTGGCAGAACTCTAGAATTTACCATATATTTAATAGACTGGCATAATTCAATTTAGTATGAAGCTAGATAAGAGTATTATATGTACTATACTTATAACTTTATGTTATCTAATATAAAATTGTCTTTAATGAAGATAAAGCTTATCCTCTCTCCCTCTCTCTCCCTCTCTCTCCTTCTCTCTCCCTCTCTACATCTCTCATAAAAAATGTCAAACATTATGGTGACAATATCAGATTTGATGTATTCACATCATTGTTTACATATCTTAAAACTTAACTAGCAACCCTCGTATAATGTCACACAATGTAACGTTTCGAGAACCGGGCTATAGTCTTCAAAGACCAAGAGTTAGAAACTCTAAACAGTTACAAAATGACACCTTTTTTGAACAGATATCTTTAGGAATCATATTGTAACGTGGTATTTTCTATAATTCTTAGGGTAAACTAGTGTAACAGTAAAACATACGTTTCGTTTTCTAAACATAGATTAATTACCACAATTTGGTTCACGACACTAGTCGAATCACACTTCTCCAATCGCGTCGAAATGTAACTACACAACAAACTGATTTTTAAAGAAAACCCTTTAATTTGCTCTACAACTTCACAGTTATACCAGCATTCTCAATGTGAATATACAAGGATGAGTCAATTGTCAGAATCACAACTTCTGGTATGCAATTCGATAAACCTTCCAAAATCAGAACGTTTTGCACAGCAAACGTCCAATCTCTATAGTTTTCAGGTTCCGTCAACTTCACGAACCTGGACCCATAACTTATTGTTTCTCCTCATTGGTTCGATTCAACCTTCCTGTCATTTCATTCTGCTCCGGGGTAAATGGGTTAATCGTTTGATGAATAATTCCATTTTGCTTTGCATTCTTAAATCTTTTAAGACAACCTTTTTGTTTTAATAAAATATACAAATGTCATTTTTCTGAAACCATCTTCAAAATTAACAAAATACTTTGCTCCGCCAAGGGACATATTTTCCATTTGACCACACACGTCCCTGTCGATAATCTTCAATAATTCTTTAGCGTGCGTAGTTTAAGTCTTAAATGGTAATATGTGCTGTTTACCTTCACAACAAACTTCACAGTTTGACTCAGTAACATATACTTTACCTAGATAGCTAATCCCTTTTAGTAAGTTATTCTTTTGTTTAAATTGTCACGTTTTAATATGTCAAACCTTCGATGTCATATTTCACCAGTGCTCTCTGCATTTTTTTGCAAATAAACATTTTTCAGATGCTAAAATATTCAATTTGTAAATAGGTTCTCTTAATTAAGTGCGCGGTTGCAACTAATTCATTTTCCTGATTATAAAATTTGCAACAACATACTTCGAACTTAACAGTATTGCAATTTTTTTAATTGGCTAACTGATAATAAATTCGGGGTTAATGCTGGTAGCCAATGATCACATAAAGGTTATAATTAACAACAAAGTAGTTACAGACGACATCAGTGACTTAGGAACAGTTTCAGTGGGAGATCATAACAAGGAAACTGATGGATCTGGACAGTCAACTAGCTAAGGTGAAGTCTATGTTCAGAAACCGAAACGTATTTCAATATAACATTTTATTTTATTTCACATGTTCTTCTCTCAACCAAACCACCAGCTAATTCTATCAATTTGTATTTGTCTGATGAATTCTTGCACAATCAATAAACGAATTAGATAATAACACCTATCAAAAAAAAAATTAGTCCATCTCTTTCAAAATTTTAGAAAAAGAAATGATATTGCATAGATATTTGAACCAAAACAACAATATTGAGTTTTACGTATAAGTCATCTTTTAAAAAATTTCATACCAAATTCATCATTGTATCATGCCTCTTATTGGAAAGTGAAAGTTATTTTCTAGCCATTTTAAGTTATTGACAAGTTCAATAAATAGGTATGTTTCTATTTATCTTTATTTCTAATTCTTAATTTCTAATCTAAAATATTGTTTTTATCTAATATGGAATCAATCAATCAATGGAATTGATTTTGGCATGAGCAAGATTCAATTCGAATAAAAACTACAAAGAAGGTACAAACTTTTCAAATAATAATACATTACCATAATAAAACTAAGGGTTAATATGGATGGTATACAATAAAAAATTAGAATAAAAGACGTACAATCAGACAAATGTAGAACATAATTATGAATTAAATTATATACAAAATGATATACACTCTCCTTTCATTCTATTTCCTCGTCAACGATTTTTTATGCATTTTATAAGTGCGTCACTCTGATAAATAATTTTGTCAATCGTTTACTAAAAATACATTACCGTCGTTCATGTCAACTGATCATTTCTTCTCCTACCTCACATACAGATTGCTTAGTAATTCACCGTTAGGTAGGTTGCTGTGGTAATTTTTTCTTAACCGTTCTATCTCAACAACTTTTAATATGATCTTACAAATTCCAACGATTTGAATTAATTTATTTCCCGTATACATCCATTTAAAACACCTTTGGAATTATTTAGTATTGCCTTCTTTAGTAGGTTATTTGCATGGAATTATAGAGTTGCAAGTTTTCTTCTTAGTGCATGAGCTACTTAAAACGTTGTTTGAGAAGAATAAATATTGATTATATTTCTGACTACTGGTAGGTAATGACCTCGCTAAGCAAGTCAATTTTAATTTTTTTAACAAACTATTTATGTATTGAGACAAGGGAGTGGACTAGGTCCATTCATTTAAGATATATTAATGAAATCTAATAGTAGAATAACGTTAAATACTTTTAATTCTTTATTTATTCATATTTCTAAAATTACCTATTCATTCGCGTATTTCATACTCGATAACTTGTTTGGTTGCCAATAAATCTGCTGCTTAACTTAATTAAATACCACACGCATACTACTATTAACAAATTTGATAAAAAAATGATGTTTTTCACAAATAATTTAGATATTACCAAATTTATTTGATTCTAAAGAAACATGGTCCATTGTGAATGATCTAAAAAATAAGGCTTCTTCATCGAACATAATCTCCACTTCACCTGATAACCTCAATAATTACTTTGTTAATGTATATAGACACTAGTTTCTCTTGGAGCAACCCTGATCTCACAGAGTCGCATCTCCGATTCTCTTCAGGGGTACGTGTGTTGCGACTCAATTTGAGCGAATTTTTAAACTACAAAAGAGTGCTGTTAGATATTTACTCGGACTAAACAGAATTTCAAAAATGTCTTTCCACGGCTATCCACTTAGAAATGCGGAGCACGACCTGTACCTACCTACTCCACGCGCAGAATTAGTTAAGGGCTTAATATTTTACAATGCAAAAAAATGCACAATCACTTGCTAATTGAAATCAAATCGATATCATCTTTTCCTGCATTACGCAATAATTTGAGGGCATATTTACTAGAAAGTTCTTTCTACTCTGTAAACTACGTTTATTCTGATAATAATATTTCATTCAGGACATGGCGCATACTGATTTAATTCTGTTATGGACTTATATACTAATTATTACCTATTACTTTTTCCTATAATTTTGTTACTTATTGTGGTTTTCTTCTGTATATTTAAATTTTATTTTATTTGCATCTTTCTTTAGTTATTTTTATGTTTGTTTTTAGTTTTTTACAAGCTTTTCTCTACAAATTGTAACAATTTGTTAACAATAAACCATTTTGTTAAGATAAAATAGAAGTTTTATAAATATAAATCAACCTACGAACAAATTTCAATAATAAAGCCAAAAAGGTAGAGAAAAAGCTTTTCAAGGCATCTTTGATCTCATCTATATTGCATATTTTTTTCAGTTTTTGAATTCTATATTTTTCGTCTATTATTTTGACTATGGATCTTGTGGTTATTTTATCGTTTCATTCCTTCTGACTCAACTAGACTTATAGGCAAGGGCATTTACGAAAATACGTGACAAAATTAGTAGTACAAAAAAAACAACGCCATCGTGTTCTGGGGGTTAAATAAAAGTTATGTGCATAAAATTCAATATTTTTTGTCGATGCGTTATTTTTTTAAACAATAAAAACACCAAAAAATCGGTACAAATTTTGTTTTTTGCGTTTTGCACTGAACCTAAGTAATACTCGTTTTTTAGTTCAACTCTTCTTTTTTCCAACGCGACTTTCCAAATGATGATAGGACCATCCCGTGAGGAAGAATAGCCCTTTGAAAAAAAGTGCCTCCTATGGTTTAATTGCCATTTTGCAAAAACTATTGGGGCCACAGGGCTCATTTTCACAGCATTGATTAAGTACATCGAGATCTCGGTTTATTCAGTGAATAAAAAACCTTTATTTTTAAACAAATTATAAACAATTTATAAAATTAAAAATTCTCTCCTTTCCGTTAAATTATCTAAGCAACAGATTTTTTTTTGTTTTTATTGCTTAAAAAAATAACGCATCGACAAAAAATGTTGAATTTGATGCACAACTTTTATTTAACCCCTAGAACACGATGGCGTTGTTTTTTTTTTCTACTATTAATTTTGTTTGTAATTAAAAGCCTTTTATTCGTAAGTTTCCTGGCCCTTAAATCTACTGTAGATAGAGGTTTGTTCCCTCTTAGAACTCACAGAATCACCAATTATTTGGATATTTTACTTTTACACTTGCTAAAATTCTAGTTTTGCTCTATTAGTAAAAATAACAATTGATGATTACTATTATATAACTAATAATTTAAAATACAATTTAAGTTTCCCCATACATTGTTAATGAGCCTTAATATCACGTTTTATCACAATACCCATCTTAATTTAGACCATTTTTAGTTTCGAAAGCGATGCAATGATCCAGGAAACAAAAGAAACATACGTGCTGAATTCACTCATTACCCGCCAAGGAATATATTAACCTTTAGAATTGCATCTTGCTTCTAACTATTCAACAACGAAACATATCAACATAAATTATCCCTCTGAGATATTGATTACCCTTTTCCTTATATTTTATTTAACAACTTTCGTTTTACTGCTCGCGTCGTGCAATTCGATTCATTTTGCTACTGCCAACCATCAAGAAAAAATTCTAAGAGAAACACATGAATGTTTCATAGCGGTCAATGCGTGGAGTTTCACTAATTCTGAAAAGGGAATATGTCATCGTTTCGTATGGGTTAAGTTACGTGCTGTTGCCGACAAGAAATGTATTGTAATGGTATTCAATAAATACGTGAGAATTCTGTAGTATCATTTTTATAAATACAGATAATTATTATGTTACGATGGAAGTAGGAAACGTGATTTTTTGATTAACTCTGTCTAATTCATATAAGATATTTATAATAATTTATCTTAGGTTAACATCTTTGCGGTTATAATAAGGAGTAAGAAAAGTTTTAATAACGTTTATGGTAATAATATATACTTTTACTTTGACACATTTTTCTAGGAATTTGATAAAATAGTGTACAAGCTATTTACTAATACTTCACCAATACTCACTGTTAGACTAGTGAGATGGTTTCAATAACCAAGATAACGTCCTCAGACACCGATGATACACAGATATCTCACAAATATGTGTATTGAGTTACACATAACAAAAAATCACAACAGTAACTATAAATTAACAAAAAACAATACGCAACCTTTTGTCAAGAGAAATGTAGAAAGAAGTACATATGATTATCTATTACTAAATGTTTTTCTACTGTTCCTATACAATAAACAACTGCTATGTGTTTCTTGTTTGCTATTCCTACACTTTAAGCTTCGTTTTTTTCCTCCTCTCGTTTCATGTGACAAAACATATCTTTTGCCAATGTCTATTGTTGCTTCTATTATCGATCCTAGACAGTGGTGTTGTGCTAATTTTTTTTACCGGAACGCATATATATATAATTATATAGACAGGGCCGATCCTGAGTAGCTGGTCGCTCTGTGCGGTCTCATGTCCCAAATTTAACGACGAGGAGAGGGTGATTTTCCATGAGAATCCTGGCCTCAAATTTGACAACGGTGGGAGGGGGGTGAGATTTCCCTCATTTTCGCCCGTCGCCAGGATCGACCCTGTATATAGCATAAAACCCATTTTGTGTATATATATATATATATATATATATATATATATATATATATATATATATATGAATGTTTATGACAATAATAGAAACGTTTAATTAGTCAAAAAATTATAAAAATTATAAAATACGCATAGTAGATACTCAAACAATATTGCATAAATATTTTTAACAATACATGAAAACCCCAAACAGCCTCTGATGCTTCTATGAGTTTCTTTCATTTTTTAACGTCTTTTAGTGATTCCAAAAAGCGAATAATTCGACGGATTAGTTTGTCCGCATATACTATCGTTACACTTCTGTTCTGTAACGCTTCAGACAAGATGGAAAGTTCATACAAAACGTCATACATAAATGCCAAGTTAATTATAAACTGTTTAGACATATTTTTTTAGACCAATGTATTCTCTGAACAGTTTTTAAACGAGTTTCATCAGTTGCGGCTTGATGAAAATGTTCAGCAAAAGATTTTAAATTTTGCCAAACTGCATTAACAGTTCTGAATGAACTAGCTATCCACCTTATTATTAAAACACTTCCTATTTTTTTAATTCCTTCTCCTAAATTTTCCGTTCATGATTCTAGTTCCCGTTGATTTTTAGGAGATTGATGATAAATGGTATATAATTTATCCATAAATATGTGAAAATGGTTAATACCATTTACTTCCGCGACAGTATCGTTAAAAGTGAGCTCCAGACGATGATTTAAACAGTGCCACGTAATTATTTTTGGAAATTTATTCAATAATTTTGTAGCCACTCCTGACCTTTTTCCTAATATTACATTTGCTCGATCACTGGTAAATGCAAATAATTTTGTTTCAAATAATTCTCGTCGAAGACATATTTTTCCAAATTATTTATAAGGTATTCTGTAATTGTGGATGCTGCTTGATCGGACAATTCTATTAAATCAAAAAAAAAGGGATCGTGGTTCGCAGATTTTATTTATTTCGAATTATAAAAATATAATTGGAGTAGATTTTTTACTTAATGTTGTAGATTCGTCAATGAGAATCGAAATCTTTCCATTTGTTTTAATAATTTCTGAACAAATTCTTAATTTCATATTTTTGGATATGTGATCAATTATATTGCAGGTATATCTGGACCGTAAACTAGGTGCCAGAATTGTTCCATTTAATTCTTGCAATTACAATAAATTATAATAATCAGAATATGGTCGGTCGTGTTTGGTTAAATAATAAGCAGTTCTAAATATTAAAGACGTGCGCCTACCAACTAATGTGCACTGTTGTTTTCGCATATTCAAAATTTATTTTCTTAATGACGGTAGCTGCGATTTTTTATCTTTCCCGTAGTAAGAAACGGATGTGGAACTCCATTCCTTTGAAATATTTACACCACGGGTTTTAGGTATCATTTAGTGCTGTATTTTGTTACAAAAAGAGCAACCTAATTTTCCGGATTCGGAAAGTAACCAAGGTCTTTTCTTTTCTAACCACATTTCCGCACTCCAAATATTAAGCCACGAGACTTCGTCATAATCGTTATCATTTTAAGTACTTGTTTACGTTGACTTTGATGCTAAGGCTGAAAGTTCAACAGATTCCAGTTGTGCAGCGTTGAAGTTGGTGTTGGATACTTGGCTCAATGTTGCATTTTCCTGGGTCATTCACTCATCTTCGCTGCTTGTTTTTAGTTTCTTTTTAAAAAAATCGGTGATGCTACTGTTTTTTTCTTATTTCACTCGTGTTGAAATTAGAAATAAAATAAATACTATTATTTAATAGGAAAAAACGGATATTTTTTTATTAATAATGAAAATGAAATATACTTACACTACAAGTTTAGTAGATTAAAGATTATAGAAAAATGCAACTACTACATAAGTGCATATATGTAGCGCGCACGTAATCTTGTAGCGAGAGTTTGTGTGGCACTTATTCACTAACTAAAACTTCCTCTTTCTATAAATGTGCTGTCGCAAATATGGTTTTAAATACTTAAATTCTTACACTAAGGGTGGGAAATGTGAAAACTATAAAGATGAGAATTTCCCATCAATGCACATTTCAGATGAAATTCGGCATTTTTCTTAGCATCATTATAATAAACTGATAAAGTTTAAAACATCTACCAATACTGGAAACCAACATCTGGAAATTCTAGTTCACAACAAATGTATAATAAAAATTCTTAGCATTAGCCGCAGGCCCATTTGGATATGGCAATAAATTATACCAGGGATGAGTAATTTACGGTCCGTGGGCCGCTTGCATTAAAATTTATGTATGAAATATTTACATTTTAAAATTTTATATTTTTTTCTTCTAATGTTTATTATAAATAAAGTTTATTTCCCGTTGAACCGGTTCAACGTATTTGTTTCGGTTCGTTTCGAGTTCCGGTTCAGCAGAAAAAGCGTTCCGGGCTCCGGTTCACGGTTCGGAAAAACAAGCCGGTAAGTTCCGGTTTTTGTTCCGGTGCGGGTTCGGTACAAACCCTTGTTTGACGTGTTTGACAACACCACTGATCTACTATAAAATTAAAAACTGTGCGGCTGATTATCATAAAGATATGAAAGCAGAATTATTTGAAAAGTGGTTTAATAAACAGCTTGAAATCTAAATATTTTTTTTCTTCTGTTTTATTTGCAAATAATTCATTTTCCTCTATGGTTTTTGTTTTGAAATTTGGTTTTCCAGCATATGAAAACGAATGGGGTAGAAAAAGGGCTCAGTTCCCGTCTGATACCCTGTTTAAACGATACTCCCTTAAAGGCAGGTACATTTTACTCGTCTATTTAACTAGTTAACGAGGTATAATAATGTTTTTTTTTTCAGGTTCCAAGTAGTACTACATTTAAGTGCATCTGTCTAAATAACGGCGTATAATGCGTCCAATTGATAATGATTCGATTGCCTTTTAACGAATACTTTCTCGCATAAAATGTACACATTTTTGCAGGTTTTTATGAAAATAATAAAATTATAAAATGAGGTATCTACGTCTACGCTAAAACAAAATTGTCAGCAAGGGTTTTTATAATCTGCAACTGATAGTAGGAATCACAGAGTTTGCTTGAAGGTCATTTCGACGTTCTAGCAAGGGGACTATGTAAGTATTAACATGAACGGTATTACTGATACTGAATCGGCACTTGTATTCGCAGTACCTGAGAATGGACTGCTCGCAGGTCAAGGGTTTTTTGACGAAAGATAAGGTGCTGTAGGTGCTTTATGTTCGGTTATAGGACGGATGTAGGTTTATACGTATGAAGTAAGGTGAGGGGGTGGGTTTTTGTGTAGGTTTTCTATAAAGTCAATAGCTGTTTAGAGTTTTTATTCCATGAAACAATCTTTTTAGCAGAGGCTTTGAAGAATACTTACGTAACTGTCGTTGTTCTTCGAGGAAGTTGGTTTGGATGGTAGAGAAGGAAAATCCTCCAGTGAAGTAGGGGACACTGGCTTGATCCTGGTTTGGATAGCATAATGCAGGTTTGGTTTTTGATAAAATTGGGGGAGGAGAGAAAAAATAAAAAGAAGGAAAAATTAAAGAAAGTTCTTGTCAATAAGTTAAAATAAGGTGAGGAATGAAATGAGGAATTCAATAAGTGGATTTCGTTCGGTTAATATCTAATGAGATGGTTGACTCTTAAAGCCGACAGCGGTTTTACTCCCAGAGGGAGTGTCTCCCCGGTTAAAAGTTCAGGATTTTTTTGATTACATGCTAGTAATTGATAATAAAACAAATATTCACAGAGATTCGGGATCCTTGTTACGGGCACTCACTTCATTAATACACCCCGAAAAGGGGTAATCTTTATATAAATCAAGATCCGAAAACGGGCCAATTTGAGGTGCTGTATTTATTTGGCACTATAATCACTGAATAAAAATTTTCTATTTGTAGTGAGATTTGAATCGCTTGAAGGCGACCCTGCATTAATCAGTTTTTTTTTTTCAAAAAATCAGTGACCGAATGTACTCTTTAAGACTTAACAACCGTCCTTGTCGTATCGCTCCAAGAAAGCACTTTTTTGATACTTATAGCAGCCATAATACGAGGGTTTTCTATAAAATAAGTTTAGCAAAAAGCTGCGATGATTCACGTCAGCTGCGAATTACACTGTCTGATTCGTTTTATTTGTGTGCATAAGACGGTCCTCCGGTGGACATCTATTCTCAACTGTGTAAGGTGTATAGGGAAAAGTGTCAAGTATATAACATTAATTAAAGAAACAATTAAAAAACTAAAAGTGAGTTTTGAAGGTATCTTCGCCGCAAGGAGGCGACTTCTTCGGCTCAGGCATATAGGCATGCAAAAATGGATCACAAATGGCGATTATGTCAAAAAATGGATGAAATTCTAAGCATTCCAAACATCTATTATTCAATGCTAATAAACATATTGAACATTGTCAAAATTAGGTAAGAATCTTATTTTATGGACAAGCCTTGTAATTTAAAAAATTACTTTTCAGCATTTTCTTTTTCTCCGAAATTCGATTGAACCACGGAAAGAGCCTCAAACATATTTATAGATTTCCCATCTAGGACTAAAATCAGATAAAGTGTAACAAAGCTACTAAAAAGATGAGTTTTGTAAAATTATGTGAAGAGTGTGTGACATTTCGATAAATATTCGAACATGATATTTGAATAGTTAGTTTGATAGGTTGTTTCTCCTTATAGTTTGTATTTTACTATTGCTACAGTTATTAATAGCACTGCATTCCATATATAATATCTAATACCAACTACAACGTACAAAGCTAAACAATTATTTCTATTTACAATGATACATTAAACAAATTGCACTAAAACTAACCATTTATGGTATTATTGATAATTGAGTATAATTTAATAATGAAACTTTATGACTGTTCATCAAATTATTTATTAAAGTTGAGGCACTTTTACCACACCATAACTTAATGTAAATTGTGATATTACTTCTTGTTTGTAAACGTGAGTTGGTGTTTTTTGAAATGCGGGCTTTTCCTCGATAATTTTCTCACTCATTCATTTAATAACTCCCTCACGATATACAATAATTGTCCTCAATTTTATATTGTCTGTCAAGTCAATAATTTAAGATTACTCACTATAAATTTTCATATTTGTTTGCCAAGAATTCTTTCTCAGTTTCATTTTTCACTCATATTTGATATATATACAAAACCAACCGAAAGAATTTCTTACACCATATTTTCACTATGAAACAGCTGTTAAGCTGTATAGCAAAGGTTTAATTTAAAACCTTAACAATAACCGTCAGTTATAATAAAAATTCATATCCTAGTGATTCAAAAATACTTATTAATTTCGTAGCAATTTCGATATAAAATTGGTCACAGTTTTCAAAATGCCTTAAATAATTTGGTAAATGTAAATCAGAGAAAATATACAGGTGTAAAACTTAATAAGTATATTTGCTTTTTCCCGCAGCTATGAGTAATCCTGTAAATATCAACATATTTTCCAGATAAGGAACATGTTTTTCATCATAATGTTTGTTGATTTTGAATAATTTCTATAATATCGGAGTAACCAACCATTGTCACACTATAAAAAAAGCAGAACCAAGAATATGACCATCTTTAGATCTGCAAGACGAAGAAGTGCAAGACTCACACAAGACCAAGATCTAGTATTGCAAGACACAAGAACAAGTTCGAGAACGCAGGACTACTGCATTTTTTGAACAATTTTTATTTGTTTAAATATTTTTGAGTCGAAGTATAGAAAAAAAATTTCCTTCAAACGTTTCTCAAAAATTGATAAATTAGAGCATCAACCTGGCATGGGCTCTTCCCACAGTAGATATTAGAGAAGAATGTAAGTATTTGGGATCCTGAAAACTATAGGAAAAGAAAAAATGTTTAAACGGAAAACATTGTTATGATCCCAGTTTATTATAGTAGAGCTGAATCGACCACCCAGTCAAGTTAATTTGAAAAATGTTTCAAATTAAGCTTCGCATAGTTTAGTCGGACTTTTGACAAAATTCCGACCTGTTACAGTGTCTTGTATTCAGCATTTTTAACAATTAAAATTTGGTCCAGGTTGTTTCCCAGGGGATGAGTATAAGAAATTTCAGCACAGACGGGCAGCGTAGAGCAAAAGCAGGGTCGAGTAGAATATTGTGAGGGATTTTTAGAGCTTTGCCGCGAGAAGCAAGAAAGTTTAATCCGATCAATGGTAACTAACAATTGTCTTTACTATACTTCGACATCCAAAAGAGGTAGTTGCGTCAAAAAGTTATCGAAAAAGTGCACATAATATCAGTCTAAATGCGCTTAGTTCATGACAATGCTCCAGTCCACAGTGCTTTGTTTTCCAAGGATAGTGTACACGAATGTGACTTCACAGAGACTATATAGTCCAGTTCTGACCCCATACAACCATTTTTTGTTCTCAAAGTAAAAGGCTGAGTTAATGAGTAAAAGATTCAATAGCTACGATAAAATTAATCAGGCGCTGTACGAATATTTTTACTCTTTCATAGTGACATAGAAGCTTTAGATGAACGTTCTGAAAAGTATCCGGGAATAAAGGGCGGATATATTGAAAAATAATCACAGTTTGTTCTATTTATGACTTAACTTTCTATATTGAGCTAAAAACTCATGAACTAGACTACTTACTTGATAACTTTTCAAAAATTGAGTTAAGGTACTGAGCGCCTACTTCACTACATGCTTAGTATACTAGACAAAACGTTAAAATAACTATTTCAAAGTCAATTCTGCAAACTTCAATTTTTAACAACACGCATATAGAATAAAGCACTTTTCATTGTAGGCTTGTAAAGCGCCTTCAATTTTAAAAGGTTAGATTAGGTTAACAGGGTGATCTCCACTTTTCAGCCGAGATCGATTCGAAGGCATTAGGCCCATTGTGATACCCTTGCTGACTTTTCAGTCAGTACCATTTCACTTCCCGTCCCTATCTCTACCGTTGCCAGGTCATTTCCCCCTTCCCAAGCTTTTCCAGTTTGCAATGAAGTGATTCAGGACCTTAGCACCCAGCTCCTCTGCAGTGCAGTGACACATTAGGTGTTCTATTGTCTCTTCCTTTTCACTGCATTCTGTACAGAGATCGTCAGTTCTGATACCCAATTTCCTGAGTCTAGAGCCTAGTGTGCAGTGACCGGTAATCACTGCTACGACCCTTCGGATCGAAGCTTTCCCATAGCCTAGCAGTTCTGTTGTCTTCCTCTTCTGTAGCACCGGCCACAAGGAGTGTGAGATGACACAGTCATCTCTATTACTCCATCTCTTGCCGTGCTCTCCCTCTAATGTTCTATCTATCGTGTCTCTCAGCAATTTGATCGGTGGTAGTGGCAAGCCCTCCGCTTCGTCCCCGCTCCTGGTCGGTCCCAATTTGGCTAGTTTGTCTGCCATTTGATTCCCTCCTACATTGCAGTGTTCAGGTACCCAGCAGAGTCTAACCTTTCGTGACAGCTCTCCACTGACCTAGATCTCACTCCCGTAGACGATAGTGATTTCAGATCCGCTTGGCTATCCTTGTAGATTGTGATGTCACGCACCATTTCATCTCTGCATTGGATTAGTTCCGCGGCTCGTTCTATTGCACGCAGCTCGGCCTGCAGTATGTTGCACCCATTTCTAAGCCTCAAGGATTTCCTTATTCCCAGAATTTCAGAGTATACTCCCGCTCCCGTCCGTTCGTTCTTTACGGACCCATCCGTGAAGATCGAGTTACTTACTGTTCCTGGGCTCTCTTCCCAGTCTTCTCTCGTTGATATGAGGATGTTCAGGTCTATACCAAAAGTCAGTCTGGCGGTAGTGTAGTCGGTACGTTGTTTAAACACCCCTTTCTGTGTGTGTCTACTGTATCCGCCATATTCTCTATCTCCCTTAGTATCCTGGTGTCCCCATATTTGGATTATTTCCACAGCCCAGTTTCCCTCAGTCTGAGGGCACTTCTAGCTGCTAATCCTTTTATGTGTAGATCCAGTGGTTTCAGAATCAGCAGCACATCCCGTGCGGCCTGGGGTGTGCTTCTTTGTGCTCCCGTTATGCCTATGGCTGCTAGCCTTTGCACCTTGGCGAGTTTTTCCGCATATGTCTTCTTATTCATGGCGTCCCACCACACTACGGCTCCTTAAGTTATAATGTGTCTTACAACCTCTGTATACAGCCAGTGTATAAGCTTTGGTTGTAGTACCCATTTTCTTCCAAACATCTTTCTACAAATGTAGAAAGCGTTGATTCCCTTTTTCGTTCTATCCTCCACATTCCTTTTTCAGGAAAGCTTTGAGTCTAGGATTAACCCCAGATATTTCGCCTCCCATGAGAGGGTGAGAGCTTGCCCCTTCAATTTTGGTAGCCGAAAATTAGTTATCTTGTATCTCCCCTAGTGAACAAAATCAGTACGTTCTTTTTGTGGTTGACCCCAAGTCCATTGTATTCTGCGCAATCGATGATTTCCTAGAGAGATGCCTCCATCAAATCGCTTAGCGTCTGTGAGTGCTTGCCCATGGCGAGTAGCACGACATCATTGGCATATGCTATTATCTTTACTCCTTTACTGCTGAGTTTTCTCAGAATTTCCTCAATTACTATTAACCACATGGTTGGAAAATGACCGTGTTCTTCAACCACTTTACCCACACGCCTATTTATACCTAAGCGTGAGGAGCGCTGCACGTACTTGTTAACTGTACAGCACTTAGACTGTAGCAGTTGCTGATTTTTGGTAGCACAAAACGGTATTTTAGTATAAGGCTAAAAGACATACGCCACTATGAATAATCTTTTATTTAGCAACTACTTTAGGTCGTAAAGCTACAGTAGTTGGTGCCTTATTGACTTCTGTCGATATAAATTGAGACCCTTTCAGGATAAAAAGTTATAATAAAATATGACTACACTACACAAAATGTTAAACACAAAACTTGTCCTGCGCCCAAATACAGTAAATAACACTTCAAACGTAAATTGAATAAAAGAACTATGTTAATTCATCAAGAGAAATTAATTTGACTTTTCATTTTTAAAATGCACTGACAACTCACTCCCATTTTTTTTTTGATCAGGTAGTCGTAAATTTATTAATCATTTTTGAAAGATCATCGATTCTAAAATCGAATGATCATTCATTGGTTTGAGAATATAATTCTCGAACATATTGGGCCCCTTGAAACTTGAAAAGTTTCAAAATGCTCGATAAATGGGACTGAAATAGCATTAAAATGTTTGTAAGCATGTAACCAATGTAACTACTAAAAAAATGTAAACAACAAGGTGGTTCATATAACTTACAAGCCTATGTTGAATATCAGTCACTTTTCACCGAGAAGTGACTCATCAGACTCAGGAAAAGGGACTATTTTAGAGATGGCTCTGGTGTATATACCAGTTGCTGTTTTAACTTTTACTACCCTCACATTCCCATCAGGCCCCGGCATCGTTTCGATGATTCTTCCTGTAGACCACTGTAGAGGGGGTAGCATATCCTCTTTAAGAAGAACTAAAGAATCAACTTTCAGATTAGGGAAAGACTTAAGCCACTTTGGTCGATTTTGTAATTGATTCAAGTATTCAGTCGACCAGCGGCGCCAGAATTGTTGTTGTAACTTTGTACATTGTTGCCATAGTGACAGCCGATTTTCAGGGATGATGGTATTATCTTTTTCAGGAAAGGAAGTTAGGCTAGCGCCGATAAGAAAATGACCTGGGGTCAAACATTCCAAGTCAGAAGGGTCATTAGATAATGGTGATATGGGTCTGCTATTTAAAATTGCCTCTATTTGGGCTAGAATTGTAGAGAACTCTTCATATGCTAATTTGGAGTTTCCAAGAATTTTTGACATGAGCTTTTTCGAGCTTTTTATTCCGCTTTCCCATATTCCTCCAAAATGTGGCGCTCTAGGAGGTATGAATTTCCATTCAATTTTGGAATGCGTTAAAAAATTTTGAATAGAATCAATATTATTTTGATTTTTGAAAAATATTTCTAAATCTCTAAAAGTGTTATCAGCGCCCTGAAAATTAGTGGCGTTGTCGGAATAAATTTTGGCAGGTTTGCCACGACGGGAAATGAACCGTTTTAGGGTCAAGATAAAGGCTTCAGTTGATAAAGAAGTAACAGCTTCAATGTGAATAGCTTTAGTGACAAAACATACGAAAAGCGCAATATAGCATTTCACCAAGGGAGCTTTTCGTAATTTGGAAGATTTTATGAGAAATGGCGCACCAAAGTCCAGTCCTGTTTTTTGAAACGGTCGAGCAGGGATGACTCTATCTCGTGGAAGGTCTGCCATAATTTGTGTATATGGCTTAGTTGAAAAACGAAAACACTTATGACAGCTTCGAATAAGCTTTTTGGTAATTTTTAAACCATTTAATGGCCAGAAATTTAGTCGAAAATTGTACAACACTGTTTGAGCTCCAGCGTGTCCAAGCCTTTCATGTTCAGCTTTAATCATTAAGTTGACAGTTATATTTTTTGACGGCAGAAGTAATGGATATTTTTGGTTAAAAGAAAGGTCAGCGTTAGCAAGACGTCCACCGACTCGAAGCATTCCTTTATCGTCTAAAAAAGGTTTCAGCTTATTTATTTGCTTATCAGATAAAATTTTATTCTGTTTAATCTCATTAATTTCCTTTTGAAATTTAGTTTGTTGTAGGGTCTTGATTATAAAGATTTCAGATTTGCTCAATTCGGATACTGTCAAAGGACCAGAAAATTTGTTCGAATTCTTACAATTTCTGATGAACCTATGTACGTACGCCATTGTTCTTTGCCACTTCTTATAACAGGAAAATTTAGAAAATAAAGTTAAAAGAAAACTTTCTTCTGTTGGGGTAGTCATGACGACAGTTTTTGTTTCGGGAATGTCAGAAAGATGAAGGTTTGGGTATGCAAAATTATCATATTTTGATAAATCGAGAGTGGGATTTGATAGAAATTTCGGTCCATGCCACCAAAGTTTATTAGAAATTAAAATATTTGGGCTAGTGCCACGTGACACCAAATCAGCGGGATTATCGATATTATTTACATACCTTCATGAATGATCTTTAGTTATGGCTTGAATTTTAGCAACTCTGTTGCCTACAAATACTGTCCAACGGCTGGGTTCACCATTGCGCCAGCATAAAGCGATCTGGCTGTCGGACCAGAGATTTACAGAAATAATATTAATCTTTGTTTGAAAGTTTTTATAAATTTTGTCCACTAAATTAGACAGTAGGAGCATGGCTGATAATTCTAGCCGAGGAAGTGTAATTGTGGTAGAAACGGGGGATACACGCGATTTTGCCGAAATTAAATTACAGGAAACAGAATTGTCAGAATAAATGGTTCGTAAATACACGCATGCGCCAAAAGCTTTCAGACTCGCGTCTGAGAAACCATGCATTTCGATGAGATTGATAGATTTGTCCAAAAAAATGAATCTTGGAATAGTTAATTGAGATAGCTTAGGAAGATTGTTTACGAATGTATGCCATTTTTCCAATATGACTGGATCTGATATCTCTGTGTCCCAGTAAAGTTTAGCTTGCCATAATTGTTTGACCAAAAGTTTTCCAGACAATATTATGGGATTATAAAGTCCAAGAGGATCGAAACATCGCGTTATGGTTGAGAGAATTTTTCTCTTGGTTGCGGGGAATATTGAAAAGGTAGTGGGGACAGAAATGTTCAAATTATCAGAAGCTGGGATCCAATTTAGGCCTAGAACTTTATTTTGAGAATTTTCCAAATCAAGACTAATGCATTTTTCAGGATTTTGTAAGAAGGAAGAATTGTTTGAATCAGAAATTTCAGCGAGAACGTTTGAGTTATTTGAGGCCCACTTATGTAAATTGAACCCGTGATTTCCTAATACAATTTTTAATTCTTGAATTAATTTTATCAATTCATGTTCAGAATTTGTACCTGAAATTATATCATCCATGTAAGTTTCGGATATGAGGGCGTTTGCCGCTAAAGAGAAATTGGAACTATTATTATTTGCAATCTCTTGCAATACTCTTGTCGCTACAAACGGAGAGAAATTGCAACCATAAGTTAGAGTTGATAACTCAATGCACTGCAGGGGTTGTTGAGGATTTTCTCGCCATAATACATTTTGTAAAAAACGATGTTCTGTGTTTATAGAAATTTGACGAAACATTTTTTGTACGTCAGAAGTTATCGCAAACTTATTTAGCCTGAAACGGCAAAGAATATCGAATAGATCTGGTTGCACCTGGTACCCTTTCAAAGTTATATCATTTAAAGAAACACCTGTTGAGGTAGGGCAACTAAAATCAAAGACAACACGAAGTTTTGTAGATATACTTTGTTCACGAATTACGCATAAGTGTGGGATAAAATATTTTAATTCGTTTTTTGAATTAGTGAGGTTAAGAGTGACATATTTTGCATGTCCCAAGTTTACATATTCAGAAATAAATTTACTATATTCAGAAAATAATTCTGGATTTTTATGGATTCTATTTTCGAGCGAGAGAAATCGCCTTTTAGCGATCAGAAATGATTCACCGAGTTTATGGTGTTCTTTTTCAGATTTCAACGGGAAATTGACTTGGAACCTGCCGTTTTCCAGAATTTGTGTGGAATTTTGAAAAATAGTTTCCGCTAGTTCGTCGTCAGACGAGAGAATACTCTTAGAAGGAATTCCCTCCTGTTCCCAAAATTTAGAAAGAGATGAACTTAGGTCTTTGTTCGATATAGAAATATGATTACAGCTTGTAAACACGGAATCATTATTTTGAATATTCACGGAATTAAAAGAAGCACTGTTTGGAATAGTTCCAGCAATTATCCAGCCTAAGCTAGTATTTTGTAAACTAGGTAATTTTTTACCGAGATCTATGATACCTGGTGTAAGAAGTTTGTAATATAAATCGGCCCCAACTAGAATGTGAGTCTCCGATGGTATGTTAAATTCTGGATTGGCTAGAATAATATCAGTAGGCAGACCTAGCTGGCTTACGTTAATTTTTACTTGTGGTAATTTGCAAGTAATTTTTGGCAATACTGCACAAGGTATTTCAAAGTGTTTGATCGGATTGGAATGTGGAAAGAATTTTAAATGAACCATTTTATATGTAGTTGATACTGTTTGTGATATGCCGGAAATTTGCAGTGTTTTTTCAAACGTTTTCAATTGTAGTTTATTTACTAGTTCTTGTGAAACAAATGAGTTTTGGGAACCGTTGTCTAGCAGAATAGTAGTTTTAAATGGGTTATTGTGAGAGTCATACATAATTATTTTTGCCGTAGCTAGAAGCACGTGGCATTCAGTGGATAGAGCAGATAAGGATTGTGTTTGTATAGCAGATACGTTAGAATTATTATCTTGTGAGTTTTCGTTGGTTTCAGCATTATCATAATTCTTCTGTGGTCTAGAAGGATTTTGTCGATTATCAGTAGCCTGGTGAGAATGTGAATTTTCGTCAATTTGACGATTAAAGTTATTATTTCGATTATTTATCGATTTGGTGTGAGGATGTTGACCATTTGTCGTATGTACATTGGAGTGAATAGATTGTGAGTTGTTATAACGGTTTTGGGAAATAAAACCATTATTATTATGTGCATTATCATTTGCACGGAAAGAGTCAGAATGGAGATAAGTATGATGTCTTTTTTGACATATTGAACAAGATTTTAGAGATTTACAATCCCTTGTGATGTGGCGACCTCCTAGACAGTTTTTACAGAGATTATTCGAATGTATGAATTTATATTTATCACTGATAGACAAATTTTTAAATGATTCACACGTATAGATACGATGTGAAGCATTTTTACAATAATAACAATCTGATTGACTGTTTGTAGGAATCATAGAATTCACGTGAGCAGTTGTTTTCGAATATTTGGGACTAAACTTTTGTTTAGTATCATTTGAATTAGAAGTAGAAGCTTCAATATTTTGAGTGGGCTCTAGAATACCACTACGTTGTTTCAAAAAATCGAAAAAATTCTCAAGGGACGAGATTTCACCTTGTTTTTTACTTTGTTCAAATAATTTACGAGTTGGTAGATCTAGTTTTTTATCTATCTATCTATCCAGAAAATAAGAATATAATCTAATAACTGTTTTTAATTTAAAGTTAGTTTTGACATTGATTGTATATTTTTATACATTTTAGCCGTTATTTCACGTAAAAGCGTAGGGCAAGTTTTGCTCACAGGTTTTTGTTGGTATATTTGATCAATTAAGTTATACAGTAGAACACTTTGATCATCATACCTTTGTTTTAAAGTAACTATAGCTATTTGAAAATTGTCATCACAAAGTTCTAGATCGTCTATCAATTGCAAGGGCTCATTAGAAAGGGAAGCTTTTAAATATAGCAATTTTTTGATATTTGTTAAGCTAATCTTAGAAATAATCAGATTTTCAAAGAGTTGAATGAATGAAGGCCACTCTGACGTCTGACCCTTAAATTTAGGCAAGGAAATATCAGGTAACTTGACGTCGATATTACAATTATTGTTAGTTTGACTCTGAGAGTTTGAATTATCGTTCGATGTCAATTCATCAATCATTCTAGATAGTTCAGAATTAGTTGTGAAGTATTTTTTCTCAACTAAGTCTATGTCTTCGTTATCTGATAATTCATCCTGAGAGTTTTCAATAAGCATTTCAATTTGACCTTGAATATTTTCATATTGTAAGAAATACTTTTCAAGCTTGTCGCGTCTATTTATACATTCATTCATGAATGCAATTTCATTTGTAACAGTAGATTGGGAAGTTATCCAGTTATTCATTCTGGTAATAGAAGATTTCACAGATCTTCTCTGTGTTTTTAAATTTTCCAGAGACATTTTTTGGGAATTTCACTTGCAATTGTACGAAATAGAATAGATTGGAATTTTACAATTGAAACTTGAAATTATACTAAATTGAGTTCGAATATTTGGAAATATTAAATGAACTAGCAATATATTGATTTTTTTGTTTTTTAACACACAATGCACTTGGGAAGATTAAAGGTTTGATCCTACCTTGAATACTGGAAGTTACTGCTGCCTAGGGACACAGGAACTTGAATATCTTGAAGGAAGCTGAATTTTCTGTGACAATTGCATATAATCTCGAAGAATAGTATGAAAAAAGGCTCTGTAAATACCTTTTTTGCTATCCGGCTCGAAGGACCACAAAGATGGTTGGAAAATGACCGTGTTCTTCAACCACTTTACCTACACGCCTATTTATATCTAAGCGTGAGGAGCGCTGCACGTACTTGTTAACTGTACAGCACTTAGACTGTAGCAGTTGCTGATTTTTGGTAGCACAAAACGGTATTATAGTATAAGGCTAAAAGACATACGCCACTATGAATAATCTTTTATTTAGCAACTACTTATTGACTTCTGTCGATATAAATTGAGACACTTTCAGGATAAAAAGTTATAATAAAATATGACTACACTACACAAAATGCTAAACACAAAACTTGTCCTGCGCCCAAATACAGTAAATAACACTTGAAACGTAAATTGAATAAAAGAACTATGTTAATTCATCAAGAGAAATTAATTTGACTTTTCATTTTTAAAATGCACTGACAACACACTCCCATTTTTTTTTTTGATCAGGTAGTCGTAAATTTATTAATCATTTTTGAAAGATCATCGATTCTAAAATCGAATGATCATTCATTGGTTTGACAATATAATTCTCGAACACCACAATAATGGGGATTTACACCACCCTGTGTTGTGTCTCTGGTAGTCCTCTTTTTGGCTCTGATTTCTCACATTTCAGAACTGATCTGCCTGCTCTCCAGCATGCATACCAGCCAGTTTGAGATGGTATCGTCAACCTTGTGATTCTCCAGAGCTCTCCTGATTGATTCCGTCTTGACGTTGTTGAATGCTCCCTCTATGTCCAGGAATGTACCCATAGTGAATTCTTTACTTTCAAGAGATTTTTCAACTGTTCTCGCCACTTCATGCAGAGCACTCTCTACGGATTTTCCTTTCAGGTATGCGTATTGAACTATCCACTGGTTTTCTATTTTTGTATCTTCTTTGACAACTTGATGCACTAGCCTTTCTAGTGTCTTTTGCAGAAACGATGATAGGCTTATGGGTCAGTAGTCCTTCGGTTTGGTGTTGCTTGGTTTACCCGATTTGGGCATGGAGACAACCCTTATTTTCCTCCACCTTCTCGGAACATGTAGGCAATACGAGAAGATCTCAATAGACACTACCATTATATCACCCAAAGCCTCCTTGGTGATTGTTCTTCTAATAAACTTTACATCAGTAGCTCCAGTGTTTCACTGCAGGACTCAGTCCACGTACCGTTTGGCCTCTCTATGCTCCCTAAGACCACAAGGTCCTTTGAGAACATTTTCCTGAGCCTTATGGATTCCATAAATTCCTGCCGTGACTTAATCTTATTTCTCCTGATCTCTGTTTTATAGCCATTGAGCTAGCTTTATAAGCTTGCCAATGGCTATCAACTTCTTTGTTTCGCTTTGCCATATTGTACAGCCTTTTATTATCTGCCATTTTTTTCTTCAAATCCGCATTCCTCATTGGTTTGGTTTCTTTGCGCGTTCGGCTAATCGTACAAGATTTCCTGAAGTCTTTTAATAATATGTCACCCAGTGTGCCGACTGTTTCTTCGAGCTTCTCAATCGAGGGCTATACGGGTCTCGAGTCCCATTTCGTTCTCGTCTCCCCGAGTTTCTTCCCCACGATCTCTACTAATCCCGTAGAGTAGGGTTTCCTCGCCACTGGTTCGCGGTTGATTTCGAACGATATTCTCCCATGATACGAGAACGCGTATTCGGGAGTTACCCTCCAATTCTCAATCTCTAAACCCTGCGAGCTAGTAGCCAAAGTTAGATCAATAACCGTTTCGGTCCTCCTATTCGAACAGTTTGGGGTTCCTCTCCTATTACAAATAACAAGATCTGTGGTTAGAATAAAATCAAGTAGTGACTCACCTCTTTAGTTTATAACCTTTCTTCCCCACTGGGTATGGTGTCCATTTGCATCACATCCTATCACCATGTACTTTCTCTGAGCTCCAGACCTCGGACCATGTCTCTGACAGCCACTGGTGGTGGTTCTTTCTTTCGCCGAGGCTAGAAGTAGTTGGGTTTTTGCCCTTTTGCTCCCATGCCACTACGGTCAGTTTATTGTTGTTATACTGTGAAAGTAGAATGAAATGTAGTGATTTCTTTGATACTATACACGCTCTTTTCCTACCTTCAGTTTGTAAATGGAATATTTCATATTCCTTTGTCCCCAAATATCGAATTTTGTCTCTATAGAGCCATGGCTCTTGGACAATGGCCACATCCACATCCTCCTTTGTCAAATACTGCATGAAATCCTCCGAGACCACCTCGCAAATGGTTCAGATTAATCTGCACCACCCGAAGCTTCCCCGGATTGTTGCCCGGTTCCTTTGGAAGCCTAACTTTCAGGCTTCCCAGACCGAACTTGATGTGGCCCTGTATTTTTCTCAACTCATTGACTGACATGACGATATCCTTGCCTTTCCCATTTTTACTTTAAGTGGAGGATAAAACTCTCCACTCCTTTGTAGTCAGGCATTTATTCATTCTTTGCACGACCGCCAGTGTCTTCCGATCCTCCACATTTGGCGGCGAGACCCACGATCTTCCTCAATAGAAGCGACGATTTCGGGAGCCCGGCTACAGGTCATTGCAGCCGCCGACTACTCCTTTTAGGAAGTCAAGAGATTCCTGTTTGAGCATCCGATCACCTTGACACCCCTCAGCCACCCCGCGTCGTCGAAGGATATTTCCTCGTCGCCACCATCTCCTTCGAGATCAGCAATTGCCATCAGGACCCTTTTCTCAACCTCGAGCCACCTGTCGGAAGACAGCCTACCATCCAGATTTGATCGATCTACGATGGCAACCTGAAACTCCTGTGACGACTCAAAGCTAGTCGAGGGCTTAGGCTTTTTTACCTTCTTCTCATCTTCCTCTAGGGATCGAATCCTTATAGACGCTTTCGTTTCCGGAAGCGTTTTTTTGGCTTCAACCCTCACTGTCAGTGAAGAAATGACGTCAGCCCTTTTCAGGCTTTTACCACGACCTCCAACTATTGAGGCCTCCTCTGTGATTGTTTTCAAGGCATGAGACGGAGGGTTTTTTTCCTCTCGTACTTGTTCACAATCTTTTTGTTCTTCGCGATGTATTACCTCTCTTTTTCGGTGAGGTCAGAATCGGTCTTTTTACTCATTTTTCGGAGATACACCTGCGCATTTTAATAGCCTTTTCGAGCTTTTTGCGCTGGCGTGCTCTCCTTTTTCATTTTTTCTGAGCTCTTGGTGTCGACTGCGTTAGCCCCATGTAGGAGCGTCTCCTCTGTATCGGTGTTGATGTCGGTGATGGTACCCCTTGACGATATCTCGTCTTCGGTTACCCCACCAATTTTCAGGCCACCCATGACTGATGATACGCTCCCGGGGCCCCCTTTGTCTCCCTCAAGAGTCAATTCTAGATCGCTTGTAGCTGTAGGTATGCACCATCGGTGGTACCAGGGATGATAGTGTAACTGCCCCCCCCCCCCCCGAATCCCCAGAATCCGATCGGGGCCCGCCCGCTTGCGCGGCAGGATTGGCCTCATCAAGAGACGTACATTACTTAGTCTACTGTTTTGCCTTATTTTTTGATATGCCAATAACCTCTTCTATCTCTGTAATCTGAATCCGACGGATATCCGTAGAATTTTTCCAACACCATATTAAAATCCACTGGTGATATTGGATGGAATAAAGTTTCAACTTCACACAATTTTTTTCGGGAGTCCTAGTATATTATAGGAAGTATACGTTTTATTTAAATCTACTGTGTCATAAGTCTGCTTGAAATTTATAAACATTATACCAAGGTATATATGTCGCTTATAGCTTTTATCCATGATCGATGGAGGGAAATATCTGATCCGTTGTTCCTCTTCCTTTTTTGAAACCTCCTTGGTATTCTCCAACTATCCTTTCTTGGTACTCGTTGAGAGTGTTTCTCACAACTTTAGCAAAAGCTTTGTATACCCGATCAAAAAGTGATATCTTCCTTTAATTTTCACATATTCTTTTCTGTATACCTTTCCTGGCGTATTTGATCATTTCTGCTGGTACCCTTTCTCTCCCGCACTCATATGGTTTTGCAAATTTCTCTACAGTTCTAAGAATTCTTCATCAATTAGCTCCTCCAAGAGATCCTCATTTCTTATTTCATCTCCTATATCTTCTTCCTGTTCCGGTTCTTCTTCTTGTCCATTTAATACTCCTTCAAAGTATTGACCTCATATTTCAACTTTTTCATGTGGATCTATTGAAAGCCTTTTACCGTTATCCTTGATATAAGATACTTGTTAATTAACTGTGTTCTTTCTTGATTTTTTGGTCTCTTGGTAAAAATTTCTCAGCTCTTTGTTTCTAAAGCGTTTCCCAATATTTTGTAGTTTTTTGCGTATGTTTATTTTCTTTTTCTTTCTGAGTATGTATTTAGTGTTCTTACGAATATTTTTTTTTGGCTTCTGTCGAGTCAATTTTTGATGTACTTAATAGTATCGATTCCTTTTTTCCAGTTTCTTTTTATAATAAACAATATGAGTACACAATAGAAACTTGGAGAATGCTAAGTTAACTATTCCAGATGATAAGATTTGCTGTCAGTATGGATAGTTCTTTTAGCTGTTACTGAATGACTTAATGAAAGGAATTAGAAAAAAATAGGTGGTAATCGAATTATGTATCGATAGATTACTTTCTTCTCACATACTCTCCATGTATAGGAATTTTGCAGTTCTAGAAACCAAAAAAAAAATACCAAAACTAGAAAATAAATGTGATAATAATGAAATAGATGCTTTTTTATTCTATAGACTATGAAACAGATAGTATCTTAAGACTTGCTTATTATTTAAAATTCAATGTATTTTGTACTTCTATTCCAACTAAAATATGAGTATCTTCACTTCCCTTCAATGTTTATGAGATAGAATTTTATACAATCACAAAAACAAGTCGTTACTTTTACAAACAATTAGGATGATTCAAAACAATACATGTTTGTTTAGATATTCAAATTCGATTGAATTTGTGATCACGTCATCTTATTTATTATTGCTTTGTCAATCAAAAGTTTATTCTAAATGCACACGCCCTAACTCTCTTGCTTATCCAGCCCACTTTATTTTCTGAATATACTTCACCTGACTTTTCCTTGGATTATGAATATATACTGTGCAGTTGCTTTAGACAGTCTCAATTATAATATAATAACAAACATTAAGTGCGATATAAAATAAAACCTACTTACTAATCTAAAACTTACGTACAGTCATTTTAAATTTTATTACAGAGTAGTCTAAATATTTCATAAACATTTTCATAAATGTATATTTACATACAAACAATTATGTAAAAGTGTTGATGACACAATGGAATTAGTTAGTAGTACGCTTGGTGTCGAGAAATCTACGATTTACTGAGTTATTGAAGATAAGAAATGTGAGTTTCGAACAGCACGTAAAGCTCCAGGAAAACCAACATTTCAAATAGATAATCATTTTAGAGAGAAATGATTCGAAGAAAAGTATATACTTTCTGATACAGTGTGAATCAAAGTACTCATACATATTATTTTCTCGTTTATTTTTAAATGAATCTCCTTGTATTTTATATGAATATCGAAAAGTACTTTACCTTTACCTAAAATTAGTAGCTCTTGAGATATTTTGATGTTTATGTGCGAAGCAATGATCTTCATATGATCGGTTAACAATTAATTTTAAGTTTGCTATTTGTCAAAAACTTTATCATTTTATCATTGCTGTTTGTTACAGTTAAGTTTGAATTGCAAATAAAAGGAAAATTGGGAATATTACAAATGAATTACGGGAACGAAACAATAAGGTGTTAGAAATGACCTACAAAGACCTCTATGCATTCTTGAAAGTGATAAGAGTTACTCACATTACGAAGCATTTCTATAGGAATATTTTGGTATTGTTGGAGGTATGTGTAGAATTCATTGTTAATGTGACCACAGAAAAATAATTACATTTTATTAAAATCTGCTGTACTTCGTTATCACTCTACTGGACCATTTCTTCCGATCCATCTTCCAGGAAATAGTTTATTCAGTTCATCATTAATTAATTAATTAGCATTAGCAGGCGCACCATCATGCATCATGCTAAAACCATATAACTTGTGTTGGTTTTTAGGAACTGCAGCAAAACATCAATTTTATTTTCTTCTGTGACAGAAGTTTCCAATCGTTCATGTTTTTCATAATTAACTGAATCCGTGTGATTTAATCGCTCCATAAATCTATCCAAGCTTACTTTTGCAGGCTGTTGCCTTTCAGGAGTAGGTGTTTTTACTGCATTTTCTAAATATCCAGATCATATCAATTATTTCATCACTGGTGAAATTCATTTTTGCCCTTGATATAATTCTTCCACCAAAAAATGTACAAAACATATCATTGTCAAATACTTGTTTTTGGCAGATAAATCATAGCGAACTCACAATTAATTGTTAAATTATTAGATATAGGTACATAAGAACTAATAATTTTAGTTATAGAGAATGCTTGATAACAATAGAAGTATGTAGTTAGTACTTTTCGATATTAACATAAAATACAGGGTGATTCATTCGAAAAAATCGAGAAAATATTGTATTAGTAGTTTGATTCACCTTGCATCAGACCTTGCAGCATCTCCTACATTGTACGCGTATTGCGCTTGTTACGATTTTTATGAAAAATTGGTTATAACTTTATAAATGCCTCGTAGTCAAGTTGATTCCAAATATGCAATAAAATATAGGATTTTCGTTAAAAGAAATGTAACTTTGATATGTAACAGCATTCTGGAACACCTAGTAAGATTGTAAATAATTTTGAATTGTGAAGACTAATGATAGCTATAATCTCCAATTTTTAAATTGATATCTCAGATGGCAAAGGAGGCACTGATTTCATTTCATTAATTTGATTAATTTGATTAATTTGATTAATTAATTTGATTTGATTTTCTACTTCTAAATGTAATTCATTCGTAACTTCAATTCAAATTTCTTGCAAAAACTGACATACTCTGTGAACTAGAATTCAATATCATGTCCGTGGCGTGACCTTCATGTTTTCCAAAAAATAATTTTGTGGTATTAACAAGTCATTAATAACATTATTTCAAGTAATACGCAAACTAGGTGGTTCAATTGCAAGAATCGCGACCGAGTATTTTAGCGGAATCGCAATGTGTTTTAGTATCATCTATCGTCCCGTTCTACTGAATTAAACATGTCTCGTTCATATTCAAGTTTAAGGTTTGATGCTTTGAACCTCATAAGTTACGCCGATGGTCTCTCATGTTGTTGAACGATCGTAAATTTTGTATTCTTTACACACTACAATTTTATTTTACGATGATACGGTCAATGTAGATAAAAAGCAGGTAAAATCTTTAATATTTATTCATAAACAAATTAGTTAGGAAACTGTGTTCATGTCCCATTTATTAAATTATGCTTAGAGTATTTTCTTCTTTATTGGATTATTCATTGGCTTATTAACCTCAGTATTTAATTTATAATCTATTATATCTTCTTTCCATTAATATTTAGATTCTTAGATTCTCATAGTTTATTGTTTGATATACGAGTATACCTAATGTAAAATTTATTGTGAGCTAATTAAGATTCCCCAAATAGTTATTTTTAAAATAGGTACAAATAACTTTTCATGCTGCCTCAACCAACAGTTTACTTACTCTGAAGAGAATATATTCTACTTGAGGCGTTTCTTCCAATCCCTCAAATAATTCTCCACCTCATGTAAGCATTCTTTGGGTTGTCTCATTTCTCTCCAATGTTTTAGGCAGCGAATAGGAAATTCCTGGTGAATATAGTTCTGGTATTTGTGTTTTTGTGTGCCAAATACCCTCTTTATGCTCGAATTCTTCTCGTTATCTTAAGTTTTCCATTTTACTTCTGTTGTTTTGACTCCATTCACGTAAATACTTTTCTTCCAATAATTTTAAATTTTTTGTTATTCAGCTGCATCATTATCCATGCTTAAACTCGTTTATCAGAGTTTCTAAATAAATATAGAAGAGCTGCTCAGATATCTTTTCAGTAAAATTTTTTGGAAACCTTAAGTGATGACTGCTGAAAACTAACGATCATTAAATTCAACTCGATACTCCATTCTTTAGTTCGTTTAACTACAGATTGAATTGCATGCCTAACATTCAGATATACCGGATGAAATAAATCAATGGTTTGTTTGGTTTATTGCCATGTCTTGGTTTGTATGTTGACTTTTTATTCTTTCCATTTTTGATAGCTTCTAACATTTATTCTGTTAAAACCACATTATTGGTAAATAACAAGATACAAATTTTCAAAATGTTGTAAAGAGGTAATATTGTTTCTTTATGATATTGACAATGATATGTATAAATAGTTATGGACGTTCCCTAATTCTTCTCTCTCTGTTCTAAACTCCTCTGATGTTTGCTCTATATTTAATGCTCTTGCCGACACTATCTTGTTCTTATAATTAGTGTCAGCCTTCTAGCTCTTTTAATTTATTTGTTTCTAGTCATATTCTTATCAACAAACTATTTGTTCCTATATCCATATTTACTACTTAGTTCATAGATATATAAATAAGGAACGTGAAATCTATCATTTCAATTTTTCACTGCTAAAAATCTTTCCATTCTTTGAAATTCCATATATTTGAAATAAATGTGTGAATAATTGAAAATTATAGAATACGCATTTTAACGCGTCTGAGATATAGGAAATTGAAATTTAAATAAAACTGGGAACATTTCAAGGTTCAGCTGAGTTATACCATGTTCAACTAATTTTTCGGTTTTCTCAAAAAGTTGAAATTATTTATTATATAATTTTTTTAATGAAATATGTTTCTATTAGGACTTTCTTACTGCAGTCGATATACCATACACGAAAATGCCTTACCTACTTTTCAGTATATTTTTAAATAAATTCAAGCTTAACTCTAGATATGGAGTTAAGAGTATCTTATAAAATTAATTACTAATTTTTTTGCTCTCCATACATTGTTATTACAATAAGTAAAACCTCTTGTTGGATGTGACTAGCACATGCTTATAGAAAATTCATGACATTGTTTAGTGAAGTTAGTGAAGAATGTTTGCCTTGATAGTCAGTAAATTCTTGAGTGCCAGAAGCTAAACCATCATGTTCAACTTCTTCAATATTGAATAAGCTAATAATCAGTTGTCATCAAAAATAGTAGGAAATAGTGCATAATAAAGCACAATCATCTAGATAGATGATTCTATAGACTTCGAAAACTTTAGCATAGATCTTTAGTTTTGTTTTTTATCAATGACAACTTTATTATTTTTCACCCACAAAATTCAGTTACAAAATACATATATACAAACAGCGTAGGTTAATTGTTTTGATGATATCCAAACCAGATTTGGATAAAAAAAGTTTATCTCCATGGAATGATCAATATTTCATTCATAGGTTACTTTATTTCACTCGTTTTTTATATTGAATCTTAATTATGGTATATACAATGTCAACAAGATTATTAATATGTTGCGAACGCAATATTCAGTATGAAGTGACTATTATAGATTATATCCCGTCAAAGCGTTAAAGTACAGGTAGACAATTATCAATTTTTTTCTGTAATATATCCAGTTGAAACCTATTAACGGTTGTTAAATCAACTTCCTTTTAATATCACTTTAAAATGTCCTTCGTCCACTGCATTATAATTTTTTCTTAAAATGCTTTCACGTTCCACGTGAAACAATAATAATAAAAAGTAATAAATGTACACATGCATCATGAGTAATGTTTTACATATGAATAAAAGGTTGCGGTTAAAATGTTAAATACTTAGTCCAGTGAAAGAGCTATGCTCCTTTTTGCTCTAAGACATGAATTTATGACTGATTGATGATTCATAATTGCAAATTACTGTTTCCAATGAACTGATTATTGAATTAAATTTGAAAAATGATTTAATTTGCATAAGATGACGTTAGCGTATGAGGTAGTATTCATAATTCTTTTTTGATTGAAGTAGCCGTAACTACTTATTATAACTATCAAAATAATAATATTCTATCGCTTCAATTTTTTCAACATTTTATAGTATGTCATTATTATAAGTACTTTAGATTACATCCACAACTTACATAGGTTAAATATATAATGGGTTTTTTAAAAGTTTGGCATTATAACCTAGTATGAAAAAATGATATTGTGCATTTTTTAAAAGGAAACGAAGAAATACTGCACCAATAGTAGTCTGAAATAATAAGTAGCAAACTATCCTTCAGTACTTAAACATAATCCAAATACCGTAGAATAAAATTGAAATACACGGTGTATTTCGTTAACAGCAACTTATTTATATACTTCATTCAACCTTCCCAAATAACCAATTCATTGTTACTTGTTAGTTGTAGTTCAAATATTTTGCTACTGCTCGATTTTGTAGTATTTATAACGTAATTTTTGTTCCGGAATGTTCAACTTCCACGTGCTCGCCAATAATCAAAAATTTGAAATGTTCCATTACGCAGGGGTGGTTACGAGACCAACAAATTACATGATTGCATAACAATAAGTTAAACTAAGGTAAGAGGTAGTAAAAATAACAATTTTGAAAAAGACCTAATATTGGCAGAGCATTTGACAATATAATATAGGTTATAATAGACGAAAGCACGACAAAAATATTAAAAGCAACTCACAAACTGGATAATAGATTCAAGCTGTTCTAATACTATAATATAAACTAGTACTATGAGAAAGACGGCCAGAAAATTAAAATGACAAAATTAATCAAAGAATAACACGTGTATAGAGTTGGCGGGGTAATTAAAACATCATAAAATGCTATTCGATAGAATTAAAAAATGTCGAAAAATAGCAAGAAAAATTGACATTCATAGCAATTCTGAGTTAACCTTATGTCATCAACAAGATTAGGAATGCATAGAATTGAATGAGAAAATACTAATTTTTTTAATGTAGAACACATATTAATAACTCGTTTCTTCGACATAGATAAAATTTTCCATTCATTTTAATGAAATTTTTCAAAATTACTATGCGATTTACCGTTGAAATTTTCAGTCTAATCGTCATTTTTATGGCCATGAAATTTGAGTTGAAAGGTGGTCTTATTGAACTTTCCTTCTAATTTGATAGCAACTTCAGATCTTAGGAGGATATTTTATTCATCATTTATGCAATTTGTCACATCAATTTTTAGCTTTTAATTGGATAACTTCTTCTTTCGTCTGATCTTTCAAGAAACTTGTATCATATTAATAGCCCTTGTAAGATTAGACATAGTACTAAATTTAGTTTAAGTTTTCTGTCTTAATTTGTTTTCTATCTCCAATACCATATAGCGCTTTTATAATATCTTCACTCTCTACCTCTCCATAATTCTACTATCACATTCAACATCTCTTCCAGTTTTCTACAACTATGACGTGCTTTTTAAATCCGGATTAATTGGAATGACCAATCAAAAGCTTCTTCAACGTCACACAAGTTAAATTCGTGAGCCCATGTCTTTCTTCAAGATATACGGTGTATATATGCATACATTCAGAGAGCTCCGAGTTAAGCATTAATTATCATTCAGTATTCCTCTCACATTTTATTTTTATTCAATCACTCACGAAATTGCATGGGGAAAGACAAATCTAACAATCTGTATTTCAATAACATAATTTACTAAGAATTAGCTCTAACATGAGAATTAAAATCGTGCTGTCTTTATTTTTGTTAGTATTAATGCTTGTATAAATTTTGAAACTCATAGAATTCAAAATTCAATATACAAATTGACGTTGATAGAAATATTGATTGATTGAAATATATACGCATACCAAGATATTTTTAAAAATTACATAAAAATACATACAATAAAGAAAAAGTTTCAAATAGGTATCCGATCTATATGTATATATATATATATATATATATATATATATATATATATATATATATATACAGTGCTTTTCAGATAAAAGTATCCACCTTTAATAACTTTTGTAATACTGGTATTTAGAAAAAATCCAAAAACACGTCAATTTATGTTGGAAGGGGCAAGCATTATGGCTTATTTAAACTTACTAGAAAAGCCACCCCCTCACCCCTAGCAGCATCCCCTTTATTTTTTTAAATTACTTTTCATATTTTTCATGTAAAATTTGGATACTCCTCTTTGAGCTGATTTCAAAAATGTATAATACTTGTAGGTTAAAGTGGTTAGTTTATCAGATAAACAATTTTTCTTTTAAGAGCACAAATTTTACTTATTATTTACTTTCACCTTATTTGCCTGTACTAAAATGGGTTGTGCAACAGTTCAAACTCTTTAATCTTTTTAACTGTGCTATTTATTCTACTTAAAAAATGCAAACAACAAAAAACTCTACTTTTTATTAAAGTTTGACTTGTCAACTAGAATTTGTAGTCACTATTGATAGTGTAATTTGATACATTATTTATTTTGTTTCTCTGAAATGGTTTACTCTTTTCAAGAAAGAATTGAAATTGTAGGTTTATACTACCAAAATAATAATTGTGCAAGAGCTGCTGCTAGAATATTTAACGAATTACATGACGGAAGACATGCAACTCATAAGTATGTAATTCAACTGATGGAGAAATTTACCACAACAGGGTCTGTTTGCAATAAAGTGCATAAGCGAGAGGGACTCGTAAATAACGAAGCAATCCAAGTGGCAATTTTAGGGCAAGTCAGCTTAGAGGATCAACAACCCCAATCGTTGTCAACAATAAGTAGAGCGAACGGTGTTTCATCTTCTACAGTGTTCAGAGTTCTACATAAATTCAAGTACCACCCATACAAAGTTAAGTTGGTGCACGAGTTGAATGAAGATGATTTTGATCGTCGTCTAGAGTTTTGCGAATCAATGACGCAAATTATCAATAACAATCCACAATTGTTAAACAATATTTGCTTTTCTGATGAACGCTCATGGTCATTAAATGGCTTAGTAAGTAGGCATAATTGTAGATATTGGGCTGAAAGTGATCCACATATTATGCGTGAATTCCAAACACAACATCCCCAAAAGTTAAACGTTTGGTGTGGTATCCTAGGTGACCACATTGTCGGACCTTTCTTCATCAACGGAAATTTAAATGGTGAATCATATCTTGAGTTACTCAGGGAAGGGGTTGACCCACGTATTACAATGATGATAACCTTTCCGAAGATTTACTGGTATTTCAACAAGACGGAGCTCCCCCACACTATGCTATGCCTGTCCGACAATTTTTAAACGAAACATTCCCCGCTCGTTGGATAGGTAGAAGGGGGCAGATGATGGAGTGGCCACCTAGGTCACCGGATTTAACACCCCTAGACTTCTTTTTATGGGGGTATTTAAAAACAAAAGTTTATGCTACCCAACCAGAATCTCTGGATGATTTACGAGAGAGGATAGAAAATGAATGTCGACAATTAAATCCAGCCGTATTAAGCAATGTCAGAGAGGCATTTCAAAATAGATTATACCATTGTATGGAAGTGAATGGTACTCATTTTGAACACTTATTGTAACTTCATAATAAATAGCACAGTTAAAAGGATTAAAGTGTTTGAACTGTTGTACAACCCATTTTAGTACAGGCAAATAAGGTGAAAGTAAATAATAAGTAAAATTTGTGCTTTTAAAAGAAAAATTGTCTCATAAACTAACCACTTTCACCTACAAGTATTATACATTTTTGAAATCAGCTCAGAGAGGAGTATCCAAATTTTACATAAAAAATATGAAAAGTAATTTAAAAAAATAAAGGGGATGCTGCTAGGGGTGAGGGGGTGGCTTTTCCAGTAAGTTTAAATAAGCCATAATCCTTGCCCCTTCCAACATAAATTGACGTGTTTTTGGATTTTTTCTAAATACCAGTATTACAAAAGTTATTAAAGGTGGATACTTTTATCTGAAAAGCACTGTATATATATATATATATATATATATATATATATATATATATATATATATAGTTTCAAGGTTTTAAGGTATACTGTAACATATTCTAAGTGAATCAATAATGAATGCGCCTGAAGATATACAAGGAAATAATCATAGAGTATCAGCATAATAAAATCTGCGTCTATAAATAATAAAGAATGACTGTTGAACATTAACATTGACTGAATACTAATATCCAATTTAAAAATACGAAATACGTAGGTATGAGTAATATTAAGAGAAGAAAAATAATTTAGTTGCCAATTGAAACGAAGAACATTATTGTCAACATCGATCAAAAATTAAATGAAACGGTAATGTAAAAACGCTAGTGCAAATTATTCATTCGAAATTCACTCAACGTTAAACCACCCAAGAAGTGATTATTATTGTGTTTGACAACCAGGACAACATGAAATGCACAATGTAAGATATGTTGATTTGACATGACTTAATTTAAAATTATTTACCGTATAGCACACGTATGAAATATTACAATTACACAGAAATTTCACAAACTTCAGCATAAGTAGATAGTTGATTTCCACGAATTGTATAAAAAGACACTTGACCGTCCACTGTGATCTTCTAATTGAGTTCTAATTATCATTACTATTCCTTAGTGGTGCCGATAGAATGGTAATAGGTCGCAGACAAAACGTATGTTGAATATCCTAGTAGACTATGACGATGTCACGTATACGTGTACTAATCACAAATATAACTTGTTTCACGATGAGTTTCTATAGATCTAATTCCCAAATTCTCATTCCATCGACTTCTTGCTCTTTCACATTTTGGTAGTAGAGTGTTAGTAGTATCTTCATCTAACTTATTTGGGTTTCTATTCTTTCTAGCCTAATTAACTAACTAGAATCAAGATATTCTGAACCAGAAATAATTATAAATTTTCATTTTCGGAACATACATTTTCTTCTAGATATTATGCTACGTTTTTTGTGCTAACGATAAAATGCCATTTAAGTATTATATATAAACAATATCTCTATTTTTGGAATCAAAATTATTCCAGTTCGAAATAAGAAACTAATTTTTTCGGTCTATTTTTTCATTGTGTATTTGAAATAATTGATCATTCTTCTTAGCTAAAAAAGATAAACCTAAAACTGGAAAATATTTCCACATCTGCTCATATTTTTTAGAATAAACCTTCAAAGTCTCCTACATCAACCATAACAGGCATAACGGTAACTAAGATATTTGCTATTAAAGCTGTCATACAAACACATTTATATCTGAACTACAACATTGAGCAACCCGGGGTACCAATATTTATATGTGCGATGGCAGCTGAAATACATTATCTTCGTTGTTCATATTCTTCACTGACATTCGAGTTTACTCTCAAAAAACTTGCAAAACATTGCAATCATATATATACAGGATGTCCAGGAACTTAATTTCAAACTTTCGGAATACAATAGAAGGCTGAGTAATGTCAGAATTTCAAATAAATGTCTGTTATATAAGCCTCCGTTGGAGTAGTATCGAAATAAAAACTTATATTTAGACTGATTCGCTGATTCATTATATTTGTTTGCTTTGTTTTACAATACAAATGAATGGACATTGCACACATAAATCCTTAGGTGGCTTGCATACTCTTATGAAATATGAATTCTAAAACTAAATTCCCAATCTCTATCTGAAGCATATATATTATTATTTGAAGGAAATAGACATATTATGTGGTTTAGCAGCTATATTCTGGAAAAAGAGTTACATCACAATTTAATTTTAGTTCAATCGTTAAAGTCTGATTATGTTAGTGGTTTAAAGACACCCTTCCATTTTTTTGTTTATAAACGAAATTATCACAATAATCTTATCTCTAATGAATGGATTATATAGGGAAGTCCATTTTCAGCACCAACTCAGTATTCAACAGCATAGGTGAACTCAAAAAGTGCGAAAAAGTAAGTACATTAGTTTGATCTATTTAGTTTAACAGGTTTTTTCGTATTATCATTAAACTGGACATTATACTGGATTTTTATTGACTGAACTCGGGAGAATGGAAGGCCCTTATGGCAATAATGCCCCTTCTAGAACTTCTCAAAATTTTGATAGAGTTTTTCAGTATTGGTGAGGTATAAAAACTGATATAGAAAGTCTCACTCAATCAGCCTTCCAATAGTGAGCTCTAGCCACTGGCAATACCTGTATAATTTAATTTGACCGGAACCTATTAGAAATAAAATATAGCAATTCTATCCGATTACCTTCCAAATAATGAACGCAACGCAACACTTTCCTTCTGGATGCCAGCATACAGGGATATGGAATCAATTTGGCAAAAAAATGCGACCATTTCCACAAAAACCGTGTTGTTTCCCAGTAGAGGAGAGGAGATAAGACACAGAACAAAAGGAAAATCCGAAAATGGTTGAGACAGAGACAATAGACCAAAATAGGACGGAGAAGTGGTCCGAAGTGTAAGATAACAACAATCGTCAAGATCAGGACAAAGCCCGTGATTCGAGAGCCCTACTGAACTGTAATAGATTATTATCAACATAAGTCATAACCCAGCAAAAATAAAAGACAGGAAGCAATGTTAACTGATCTATCAAAAATATTTTGATATACTTATAAGGAAAGTCATAGCAAAAATATGAAGATACTTTTCAAGCCAAATACTAACCTGGAATTAAAAAAGCTAGAATGGAGATCATTTTTACAATATAAAAACTAAAGAAATTGCTTTATGAAGAGATTAGACGTACTCATTAAGAAAAGACAGCAAATACACCAACAAATACGAATTGAGGTCCCAATGAGCCGTTTCAAAGAAAAATATGGGAGCATAGACCAGCTGAAAAACAAGATGAAACGCTCGGAGGTATTGCGATAGAAGACCAGCATATTGGTGGACGAACGAAATTAAACAGCTTAAAAGAACTTGACTCGCTTTTAGACGGGCCTCAACCAAAAGAAATATATCTGAACCCGAAAACATCGAGGTGATAAAGTCCGAAAAGCACCAAAACCAGATGGAATTCCATCAGAAACCAGAAAACTGGCATATGAATATATCACAGATTCATTCTTTGAATTTTCAGTAAATCACTCGAATCCGGAACCTTTCTTGAAATCTGAAAATACGCAGACCCTATACTAATGCCGCAAAAAAACTCTGGAAGCTCCCTCGTCACAAAGACCCCTGTATCCTCTTGACACTGCCGGTAATCTAATGAAACATCTTATTATTAGCCGACTACAAAATGAGCTTAAGACTAAAGAGAGTATATGAAACCGACAGTTAAATTTTACGTGAGGCAAATCAACAACAGACTGTTAAAACAATAGTAAATCAGACAGTCGGCAGTAGTTATAAATGGCAAAATGAAAATATGCGCCCTAGTTACCTTTGATATCAAAATTTGTTTATGTCCGCAACAGACGGAAAATCCTAAACGAGCTAGAAAGGATAAAATCTCACATTATCAACAGAACAGTCCATATTTGAAAATAAATGACAACAAGATTTCTACTTCATTTCTACTACTACTTTGGTCGATTATATACCGAAAAAAAACTTAAATAAAGAATTTTCAAGAAAATTCTCCATTATTCTGTTTGTAAATCTGAATAAATACGAAATTTTTATCTCCACCAATAGGTTGTAGTACATTGAAAAAGAAGGTAAATAGCGAATTTTTCATAAACCTCTAGATTATTCTACTTGCGAACAATAGGTTATGGAGAGTTATGAAAAATAAGACGTATGAGGATTGGAAATGAGAAAGTGATCCTCAAACTTAGTGGTGAAGATGATGCCTCTGTGCGACGGACATTTATCTTAGAAGGTCTTGTATACCAGCGAGTAGTGTGTGGTGGTTATCGCTAGATGCTAAGAATAAAATGGAATAGCTGGAGTACTGGAGACAGCTTCTACAAAAACTCTTAAATATAGAAGAACAAAAATTGATGAGGTCCCCGGTTATTCGCCAAAAAAAAAAATAGACCAAGACGAGTTCGACTTGCCAATCAAAAGGAGCATAACAAATGGTGAGGAAATGGAAACCCAAGATGCGATATAGCCTGTGGTCTTCTCCTATAGTACTGGTCAAGAAGAATGAAGGTTCAACAAGATTCTGTGTCGACTAAAGAAAGTTTATTGATGTTACTAAGCAGGACAGCTCTTTCCTGCTTAGAACTAATGACACCCAGGATACTATGACAGTCGTAGGATGCTCCTCAATCTACTCATTGAATCATACGCTTGCTTGAAATCTACAAACAGGAGCCTTAGGTTTAATCCCTGGTCAAAGTTATTGCTCTGCACGGCCTTTAATATACAATACTTGTTCGGTATTTGCTTAATCTATTTTTGATGATTTTGAGTTTTTTTATACGAAATACAACAAAGTGATACCTATAATTCTCGCACAATAAATGCTCGTTTTCCTCGTAATCTCCTGTTCCATCATTTAGCAATTTATTAAAATATTCCCTCTACTTATCCAGTTTTTCTACGACTGAACCATCTTTGTAATATTTCTGTCTGGTCGTGTTTGATATTTTACTTTCTTGCCTCTTGATAAAAATTTATAATGTCTTTGTTTATGTAATATTCCTCAATTTTTCCAATTTGTCCTCCAGATGTTTTCGTTTGCTCTCTCTGAACATTTTTTTCTACTTTTTTCCTTTTCTGTGAGTACTCCTGTCTCAATTCGTTCTGTTTGCATTCTTCATCAAACCATTTTTTTTGTCTGATTCTCCAATTTTCCTACTTGTTGGTTTGTCATTTCCATTGTTTTCTCAATCTCTAGCCACGCCATCTCGATATCCAATTATATTCTTCTTTTAGTTTTATAACCAACAATATGTAGTTTTAATCTACGTCTGCTCCTCTGTAGCTTCTGACATTTGTTATCAATGTTTGATTTTCCACTAGTACATAGTTGGTTTGGTATTTGTTCGGTAATCCGTAGAGATCGAGGTTTCTTTATGGATAAACTTACGGTGTTCATGGTCCTCATATTATCTCTGACTGCCAAATCTATCGCCATTTTACTCTATTCATTACTCAAGTCAAGTTTGCTTTTTCCTCTTGTGGTACTTTTGTAAATTTCTTCATTAGCAGTTTCACAAAGACTTCACAAAGACTAAAACCTCATTTTTAGTACGCACTTTTATCTACGTCTATTTACGTCTATTTAGTCCTCCATTACTGAAGAAGGTGTAATAATCAATTGGCATTATGTTCTCCTCTGTCTGCTCTGTCTCTTGCGTCGCCATTATATCATAAACAGTGCTCACTAATAGAGCACATTTCGTGGTGACTGAAACAGTAGAGAAATTACGGGTGAGATTCTAATGGATTGGATACAAGTACGACGTAGCAGATTGGTGTTGTGAAACATGAAGTTTTTTCAATTCAGTTTAACTGATAAAAAATCTATATTTTACTATTATTTGGCTACCAGTGCATTTCTTTTACTCAAGACTTTATTTTTAATTTTTTGGAAATTTTTCCCTGCATCAATATATTGGAGAATTTTTGAAAAATGGCAATTCTTTATATTTATTTCATCGTTAATGAGCTTGATTTGTAGATTGATATTTTGGTCTAGTTTTTTCTAATCAAAATATTGAACTGGTGTTCAAATGTTTCCGCTCACAATCCTCTCGATGGTCTTAATATCGTGTCAAAACTTAAAATCTCGAAAGGTACTCTCTGACCATGAATCGCCATCACCTCTTTAATATTATTCATCTTTCAAAACTCAAATTTCATGCAAACATATTGTTTCCAAAACGCCTCTTGAAGCTGGAATTCACCTTGAAGTGTTTGGTTGAAAAGATATTCAGCGGGAAGATAATACCATTAACTAATACACAATGATTGTTGGTTTTGCATTTGAGACGTTCAAAATCTATCCGATCTCACAATATAAGTATCTTGAGGATGACATTTATAAATAGGCAAAAACTACCTGTTTTTATTAGTATAAGACGTCTCTGAAGACATTACTTCGTGTGTGGTACATATTACAGATCAGTCTTTGTCACATAAACACTAGTATCCATAATTTATCCGGTTGAAAGCCTATAGTTTTATATGATATTTGACACCATGGAGTTAATAGTGGTAATTTTTAATTATTAAATAGCGCTTTCCACAATAAAAAACGAATTTTAAATGGTTAAATCGTATTTTAAAATAATATTGAGTTGTACAAAGTAGTTTATCACACTGTTATAGTAGTATTGTCGTATAAGGATGTTTAAATTTTGGATTTTATTAAGGTTTTTTATTATGATTCTTGTGGTGGCACTTTTCTTCGATTTATGTTGTTGTGAGACCACATCCCAGGTTATAAATTATATAAATGTGGACAATAGCTTCAACAAAGGAATGTTACTAGAATAACAGCAATACATACAAAAGCAAAACTGTTATTAAAATTTCTACTTTATATCAAAAATTACAGGTGGTAAGGATAAACTTCAGTATCTTTATTTTTTCTCAATTTCCGAGTAAGAAAGGACGTTAGAGTCGAATAAACGTATGACATTATTATATTCTAAGTAATTCCTAAGTAAATCCTAAGTAATTAGTATCATTTACATCAAAGAGAATTGCAGTATTTCATTTTATATACAAGTTTGTAGGTTATAATGAATTCATATAATGCAAAAAAAAAAACGATTTGCTGAAGGACGAAGGAAATAAACATTGAATTTGTTATATTCTGTTTATTTGTTGATTAAAGCTTAGTCTACATTATTACATATACACTATCAAATTACACACAATAATTCTCGGTTTATTTCCGCAAGTAATTTCTAATTTTTCAATATTTTTCCATAACTTTAAATATATATCTTATTTCTTATTCCACTGCCACAATCCTGCAATAATATAAATACATCATTTCTAAAAGGGAAGAATAAAGGTTTCGAAGTTATTGCGTCTCATCAACGCGATGTAACATCATCCAATTATTGAGACTAGCGTTAAAAACTTTCTCATGATAAAATACTATTTATTACCTCAATAAACGATTTTGAAAATATTTATACATTTTGTTGATTTTTTCTAAATTGGAACTCGTTCGATTAGATTTCGTTAGGAAAGAAGTTTATTTTTTTATTATTTTTTCTCAAAATCTACTCCTATATTATACGAGGTTATTCAAATTAGTTATCAATTAATACAATGGTCATCTCGAGCAACACATTTTTTCTTGAAATGTTCTTTTCTGCTGTAATTACTCTGGCATATTCAATAAGAAACTTCATAAAGTTAGTCAATATATTTAGTGTTTAAAGTCTCGGTTATGTTTATAGCTATTCAATTTTGCATTGTATTTACATTATTTCATCATAAAAACATTCATAATAAAATATATAAAAGATTTACCAGTATATATAAAAAAAATATTCCATTAACTGATGAGCAAATTTTCAAGATATTTTATTATAAAATCATTTAAATTGATGATCCTTAAATAATAAGAATAATTTAAACGTCAACTGTCAATTAACATAACCTAAAAACAGGAATTGGTCTTTTCATATCTTCAACCAGCTGTCATAAATTTGAATACCATTTCGAAGGAAATAATTGAAACAGGTTTATTGAAGAAAAGTTATGTCTAATGTGCAAAAATAGGAATAAATTGATTGTAATATTTACCAGGATCAAAGACTGATTCAATTAAAATTATAAATTGTTAGAATATGGACTAATTATGTAATTGTATATGTGAACTATTGAGAAAGTCGGTGACTCAAAAATACTTATATTTAAAAGGAAACATGAGATAGTAACAAATGATAAAGGTCGGAAGATATAAATAGGAAAGAAAGTTGGGAAAAGCTCTTTTTTGTCCTATTTTTTTCCGGCTCTCTTTTGTCGTAGCTCCCTATTTGTTTTTATAATTATATTAAATAATTATAAACGTAATTAAAAGTGAATGTAAAATTTATATTTTATTGTTATTAGTTAATTGTTCCCGAAATATCTAACTCTTCATATTAAAATAACTTATTCAAAATTAGTGACATCAATAATATTTATTCTGATGTAGTCAATTTTATTACAATGAATATGATACAAAATTATTAATTGAATATAGTTGATTCATATGTATACCCATTATAATGCCAGAATTTAAAGTGAAACCGACTTAATTAGAGCTAGCCGTAGTTAGTAATTGAATTATAAATAATTAATAAAAATTCATGAATATAAAAATTATAAGTGAAAATACAAAATATATTAATAAGGAACGTAATAAAATTCAACAAGATTGCCGATTAAACGAAACCAAATCATCTTTTATTGTAATTCTATTCAAATATAATATTTTTGAAATGTAGAAGATGAGTCAGTGCAACAGTTTTACTACTACATAATAATAATAATTTTCAACAATATCTACTAATTGGAACGAAGCATATTTCAAACTACCAATCACCATGAAGTGATGTCACTCCTGTTATGACAACTTATTTGATGTTACGGTTGTTGGAATGACTATAATTTCAGGGAAATAATAATTGCGTTTTTAAATAAAAAAAGAAATTTTGATCATCAAAGTAGACTTCAGGAATGTTGCTATACCATAAAAACTTACACTAATAATTTACAAGACAGTTTTTCAAAAGTAATGTTTCGTTTTTTGAGATATTTGTTAAATTTTCCAACCAGTTCGATGATTCATATAAACTGTCTAAAATCTTACATTTTTGTATTCCTATTATTAGTCCGTTCGAGTGAAATATATATTTTTTTCAAAAATTTTGGTAGCGTAAACAGTGTTAAAAATATAACTATTTATAAATAAATATTACACTAGTGAAGCAAACAATCCAGCTCCAATTTCGTTGTGTCCATAAGAGTTTTCAAGATTCACTTCATAAGGACCAAATAAATCAATATATATTCACCAAACGTACATACTGTAAAAGATGTACAGAGTGTTTTCTTCTTTTGAAACAAATGAAATTTATGTTGATATTCATGATTTTGAGTCTTCGATGAGTTGCAAAAGTTCCATCGTACATAAATATAAGTTTATCATAATAATCCTCCTATAATAATTCAACAGTATCAGCTAGAAGTACATCAGCCTTAAAATATTTTATTACAGACATGCAATCTTCTAGAGAGTTCTAAGTAATCTTCTGACGATTCGTAGAAATCATCAAAAACTTCTGAATCTTTTCGCTCATACATTTTTATACGACAGGCTCCACATACTCTAGTATTAAAAAACATTCTGACATCTTTCGCTGTTATAAACATTTTTTTTTTCTCATTCTCTATTTTTAAATTTCGATTCACTACTAAAGCCACACGAAAAATTGATAGTGGACTGTATGAAAACCAACTTTGAAATTATTTAATTTCCTATAAATAAACACGCATCGACCTAGGTGCTCGTAGGAAACAAAGGTGTCGGATAAAGTGGTAACTAAAAAAACATTGATATGTAAAACAACCAGATAATTTAACATGACATGATATGAATGACGAGAGCACATAGTTATAATTCATGAACATTACTAATGATATTCATTAATTTTAACTTATTAATATTATCAATAATTATTATAATTATAACTGGATCATTTGCTTAGCTAATGTAATATTATCTATAAATAGTTATAACATATTTTTGAACAGTGTTCTACTGTAACAAAATTTTTGAAAAAAATATAGAGCACTTCCAAAAAAAAATTCTATTGATTATTTTATTTATATATAAATATATATATATATATATATATATATATATATAAATATATATATATATATATAAATATATATATATATATATATATATATATATATACGCATTAGGTCGTTTTAAACAACGAAACAATCAAAAAGAATTTTGCTTCTTATATGTGTCCATGTGTCCATTTGTCAGTTTGATCGATCAACAATAATTAATGAAGATTAGGATGGAGCCCTATTATCAATTCTTAATTTTCACTCACATTATTCATAGCTCTTTATACATTGCCGCTATAAAATGTATCGAATAACTCGTGTTAAGATGTTTTCAAATGATTTGCGATATAGGAAGACATTCCGATTCAACTAGCTAAAAAATGTGATACAAGAAGTATACTCTCACTGCCAATGAGAGACAAGACAAGATCCAATTAAACGAGTCTGAAACTAATAAATATTTAATAATTGAATACTTTCACAAAAATATCATCGGTCTCGACTGGTATCGATGAGAAAAACCAGATGTCATCATACATTAAGATTAAATGGTGAAAATGTAGGGTAAAACTTAGATTGCACGTGCAAATCTTATAACATGTATTTGCGGATTCAGTTTTTATAGGTTACTGTAACAAATTAATGTTAATTATATATAAATTTTGATGATACATACTTTACCTTCTCTTACATTGTGAGAACAAATAACCTTAAATATAAGAAGACCCAATTAATCTCCAATAATTACATGTAAATATCATTTCAACAATGTATTGTGTTGAGAAATATGTGAGTAGTTATTTGATATATTACATAAAGTGATTTAAAATAAATGTTTGTACGAGGGTTTGATACTTTTAATAGTGAACCCATTCAGAAAGAGTTATCATAAGAGTGTTATTTGAGTTGTTTACATATACTTGAAATATTGATCTTGGTCAAAAAATTGAACCAAATCACGAACATTTTTGTGCGATAAAATCGTTTCGACTTTGGTAATGAAGTATCGAGCCAGCGTGTTTCGCTGGTTTTCCAAATTCAATCGTGGTCGTACTTCGCTACAAGATGAACTTCGTGAAGGTTATCCAAAATCGGCTGTTCTGCCAAAAACCATCTATACTATGCGTAAACTGATATTGCAAAATCTTCATGTTATATACCATAAGATTGACATACTTGTTCCACTCGCCTACATTCAACATTGGTTGAAAATTTGGCTGTCAAAATGATTTGTTTGCATTAGATACCACATAATTTGACAATCGTTAAAAAAAAGGTCTCGTGATTGGTAAAAAGGAATCTGAAAAAGTTCAATCGCGGTGCTTCAAAAGACGTCGATAAGATCGTGACAGGCGGATCTATGCGTATGAACCCAAAATTCAACATCAATCGACTGTATAAGTCTTTTAAGAGCGCTTCGAAGCAAATGTCATCACCGTTCCATTAGAGCAACGTAGACCGGACAATTCTGATTGCCACATCAGCTTTTCAGGGAAACCAATAAGGGAAACCAATTGCAGAAGACGAATCATTCTCCATCAATATTATAATTTTATTTCAAAAAACTGCATCTCGAAAAAAACTTTTGATATGAAATAAAGTAAGGACTGCTCATTTCACCCCCGTATAATGTAACAGGAATATTGAAAAAATACTCGTGGTTAGTCCTTTGCGAGTGTTCGAAAACTACAGAGTTTCTAGCTTCACTGTAATTTTAGAAGAAGAAAAAATAAAAACTCAATTTTAGTCACCACCTTTTAAGGGTGATTTCTCGGAAAGAGGTGAGCTGAGGAAATTTTGTTTTAGGAGAGACCCATCTTTATTTCATACGAGCAACCACTTCTTAATTTTATGATTTTCCGAGGTCCTCCTATGTTGCCATACTATAGTTAATTTTGAAAATATTCCTCAAAAATATTCAATCCAAATTACGTCTTTCAAATGTATACCACACACACATCGAGATAGACGCATTTAAAATATTCATTCAATTGTTAAATATCAAAACTATTGTAGTGATTTCTTTGCTAACATTCAAATATTCACATTATTCTGATTCAGTTAACTTCAAATAATTGAATTTATTTTTTAAAACTCTTTTGCACACATTTGTTTACCATGTAGGTTGAACAGTATATTAATCCTTAGAATTGTGGATAAGAGTTATTAAGTACTATAAGAAATTTCCTACTCCTTCTGAGAAAATAAATGTTGAACCAAATTATTATCATGCAAGAACAATTATTTTTCTTTAGAATGATTATTATACATGCCAAATCAGCATATTTATTGCAATGATTATTCTAATCTGATTGTTTTATTGCAAAACCAGTTGTTATATAAGTTATATATTTACATTAATAAATTAAGATTATTTGTATTGTCACGTGGAAAGATATACAGTTGGTAACTAGAAAACAAATCCATCGTTCAATAGAAAAACTAGATTTTCCAGGATAAAATTTTAAAACTGAGACTAGTGAAAATTAATCTCAAAATCATTTCGAGTGAGGACTTTAGTTATTAGTTTTGCAAGTTCGGAAATATATAAGAAACATAGAAAATTAAACTATTTGACCGTAAAATTTATCATCCGTTATGTAGATCCATAATTCTCTTGCCCTATATATTCAGGACATGAGAAACATACAATTTTCTAAATATGAAGAAAAACAAAATACCATCTGAAGTCCAAAATTATTATCTTTATGACACTCGTCGCAAAAAACATTGAAAAATTCAGCCAGGTAAATTAAAGAATACCATTTTCTGCACAAGAAAATTTCCGCACAAATGATTACTACCCTATTACTTAATGCTTTTGCATTACTGTCTAGCTCAACTAGTTCAAGAAATTGATTATTATGACCCAAATGATATTTTTAAGTGAACCATAGCCAGGAAAGAAATTTTAAAATTGATTTTTATTTAAAAAAAAAACATTCATTTATTTGTGTAACGTTAATCAATATTTATTATTTATAATGGAAAATGAGAGCGTAATGAAGCTATTTTGAATTGTAAATAAAAATATTGTATCGAAATTAAAAAACATTAAGGGCGGCGCGATAAACAGGGCAGTATCAAACATAAATCCTTTACTGACCATATTATCCTGATGGTAAAAAAAATATTTCTGAATGTGAACTAGTATATAGTATATACCAGGTTTGACCAAAATTTTATTTTACTTATGGAGTAGTTTTTTAAAATTTATCTCATATCAAGTTAAGGTAAATTTTAAACAAAATTCCAAATGAAGATCTGTCAATTCCGATTGATGTTGTGTTTTGATCATATTCATGAATGACAATGTTGTTTCAAAAAAGATATACCATAATTATTTGAATATGAGTACTCATTTTTTTTCTTTTACACAAGTAACAATCTGAAACCAGTGACTTAAGATTTATTTTACATTTGATACAAATAATATTTTTTCCACTGACTTAGACACGTAGAGTAAATTCTTTGAACACTCTTTAGAGTGCGTAAAACTCTACGCATTAGTGCTTAAATGAGGTCCCAGGTTCAAGCCTCAAACATTCCATTTCTTGCTTTTTTACTAATTTGATGATAATTATTATTAGGTGGCATTTATGATTGGTATCTCCTGCACATGCCGAAGAAAAGAGTTGACAAAACTGAAAATCGAAGTTGAAATTTAATAACTGTAAAAATTGCACCCAATATTACTTACTAGTGCGTGAGTGAATTACTAATAAACTTTTGTATTTTGATTAAACTTTCGGCAGTAGAAAAACATTGTATGCAATTCGTGTGTAAGCGCCTTTTTTAGAGTCATGCGATATTAACATCGGAATAAGGCTACTTTACACACTTGTTATATGAATAACTATTTTTTATTTTTATACTCATCAGCCAGATTTTGAAGTTCTTATTGCATTGCAAGCATATTTAGTTAGTCTTCAAATGCTTATCATATATATTAATGTTTCATCTTCAACTTGTTGCTGTAGATTTCGTTGATATGATTTCACTGTAAGATTACAGAAACAAGTTGCATCAAGAAAGCAATCTTAATCTTTTAATTGACGATGAAATATCTTTAGTTTGTTTTATGACAAAAAACTCACATCAATATAATATAACACATTGCCACAGTATAGTCAATATGGTAATTCATATCTGATATAACTAAAATCTGTCGACCTACTAGACCTACTATGACATTTCAAGTGACCATGACTCGACACAAGAAAATTGACGATTTACAGAGTCTCAACAACAAAGAGTCTGAAAATTAACAGTAATCTCTATTCCAATTGGTTAGGGAAATGAAACAAGACATCGACAACTTAGGAACTAGTTTCGTGGACAATCATGATCAATAGAAATAGCTGATCTGAGACTTATGCTAGAATAGTCTGCAGCGAAGAATAAGACAAATATTAGCAATAGGCCACAAACAGTAAAAAGATAATATCAACGCAGACCAAAAATATAAAAACAAAAATACAATTGTTCTTTCATCTCCAGAAATTATCCACACCTTTTATAAACCCTACAAATGAGGATTGGAATTACGTGGCAGAGTCCATCATTCCGCCTCCATATACAGTAAATCAGCTTGCACACTACATGAAAGAAAAACTAAGAACAAATACGATTATTCCCAATGCTGAAAACTGAGGACAGTTTGCATTCCGATTTCAAAATGTGAACATATTGAAATGGACAATGTTATGAAAGAATCTAGCTTTACTCGAGGAAACTTATTTAAAGAGGTCAAAACAAAAAATAGGTTCTGACAGGGAGACTATAGCTTCTTGTAAGTCCCAGGGGATAGAAAGGTCTAATATAATTACAGAAAAAAATACGGAAAGAGATGGTTTCTCACATATGGATCCAATGACTCCACCTATAGTGCAGTTATCGCGAGATTCGGATGTGGCAAATGGACGCTATGTATTGGAAAGGCTAAGGGATCTCACAATCGTTAAAATACTTGGACTATTACTGGCTTATCTCCATAACCAACCATCCAAAGTGTGCTTCGAAGGGAACACGAATACCAGCATCAAACTAACGCTAGTGTCAAAGGGAGTCCGTAGCGACGTGGATTTCTTGTTTGAGTTATATTATGGCTTCCACAACGCGTATGGTATTTGTTCAGCTGAAGTTGAAGCAGATTTTTCCGCCTTCAGGTCTTTCTTTTCAACGGAGAAACGTCTACAGCTTCAAAAAATTGGCGAAAACCATAACAAATATTATTCCAGTAGCTCTCCAGGTAAAAGTAAAAATTTTTTTAGTTAAAATGACACGATCAGAGAAGCAAACACCCTCTGAAAGACTAAACGATAGCATCGGATCTTACTGGATTCTTTACTCTAAAAAGCAAACTAATTCTATGCGGCGATCTAATTATTGATTATTCCAGTGTGTGTGCTGGTCAAGAATGTCTTCAATCAATTTTTGATTCTTTTTGATTTGATTCTCTTAAGATCATGCATATAACGCCACCAACCAGAATAACTGAGACCAGATCTAGTACTATAGACTATGTCGTGTCATCGTATGAGTCCACTGACTGTATTGTCTTTAAATTCAGGTCTCTCCGATCATGAAGCAGTGGTAACAAAATTATCGGTAAAATCCAATAGTAAAAATGCCTCTCGCAAATTATGCCTTATCTTTTCGGAAAAAAGTTTTCAAAACTTCAATCACAGTTGTCAAACATCTGAATAGAACATGCTCTCAGAACATGGTGATGTGGACTTCTAGATTCATGAAAACATTAACAAGTCTGGCATCCAATTTTTCCCCTCTCAGCCGTATATCTGCAAAGAATATGCGATCTTTATCTTACCTAAGGAAAATCTCGGATAGTGTCTTCTGCAAAAATTACGTCAAACTATACAGAAAAATTTATTATATGACAATAAAAGCTGCCAAAGATATTTATTATGATAGGAAACTCGTCAATTCTCGTAATGATTCTAAAGAAATAAGCCTTCTTTATCGAGCATAATCTCTTCTTCACCTCAATAATTACTTTGTGAATGTAGCCAAATATTTATCAAATTCTACAACTCTTTCTCATGATCTGCATTCATGTTTCATTTCTTCTTTATTATATCCGTAGCTTTAGCAGAGATTCGCAGTGACATCAAAAATAAATACTCATCTCGGACTGATGGACTTACAACAAAAATGTTTTTGACTCTGCTGGATTGCACATTAAATCACCTTACTATTTTAATTAACGTTTCATTTCCAAATGGCACTTTTCCCAATTCCATCTGCATAAAGAAAGAGATTAAAAACAAACATCTAATTTTCGCCCAATCGCACTCCTTCCCACATTATTTAAGATCATAGAAAGATTTTTTAAAAAGAGGCGTTTATCATTTCAGTTTAAATATAAATATACTTAGTACCCATCCATTTGGGATTTTATGTATGCACAAATGATGCCTCTCCCTCCTTAATAATGTGTACTTATGCCTAAACAGCCATCACCCCACTGCAACAACTTTTCGTGATTTTTCTTAGGCTTTCGATTGTATTAATCATATTTTAATCAACAATTTGCAGTACTACGGATTTAGGGGAACACTTCTCGCATGGTTCATGTGTCATACCTTACCAACAGAAGTAAGCTTGTAGGGGTTGATACAACGATGTCATCTTGCAAGCCAACAAAATGGAGTTCCTCAAGGCTCAGTACTAGGCCCTATTTTGTTTCTTCTGTTTATAAACGACATCGCCTATCTAGAGGTCAGTGGTAAAATATGTCTATTCGCAGACGATACTAGGTTCTCTTTCTTATTTCCCGATCTCACAGCACTTCATAGGACCATATCTAGTGACCTAATCACCATTAAATCATGGTGCGATTCTAATCTTCTCTGTCTCAACGTTTCTAAGACCAGAGTTTTATCACATAAAAATACATTGCTGTCATTTTAATAAACAACACCACCATTGACGTCGTTGTAAAATTCTTAGGGCTTGTTGTGGACAATACCTTGAAATGGGAGTTACATATTGCCGCCTTATCTAAAAAATTCAGTTCTTCCTGCTTTGCGCTGAGATCAATTTTCAAATAACTGAACTTATACACCTCTTTACCAGTCTATTATGCCATTTTTGAGTCGCATCTCAAATATGCCCTTCCCTTCTGGGGTACGTGTGGTGCGACTAAATTTGAGGGAATCTTCAAACTAGAAAAGATAGATGCGAGATATTTACTCGGATTAAACAGCAGGGACATTTTTAAAAGATTAAAAATTCTGACTCTTCCTTCCTTATTCATCCGTTTGCCTAATTCGTAAGCAAGGTTCTACAATTTCCAAAAGATCGTTGCATGGCTATTCACTTAGGAACGCGTAGCATGACCTATACCAACATCCTCCACGTTCAAAATTGGTTAAGGGCTCAATTTCAACAATGCAAAAAAAAATGTACAATCACTTGCCAATTGAAAGCAAATAGAAATCATCTTTTCCGTATTGCACAATTATTTGAGGGTAAATTTACTGGAAAGTGTCTTCTACTTTGTAAACGACTTCTATTCTAATAATAATATTTAATTTTGTGGTTTTGTTGTGGTTTTATTCTGTATATTGAATTTTTATTTTATTCGTATCTTTATTTAGTTATTTTCATGTTTGTTTTTTAGTTTTTACAAGCTTTTGTCTACAAATTATAACAATTTTTTGACAAAAAGGCATCTCTCTCTCTTTGTTGCAGTGGGAGATGTTTGCTGGAGACCGTGGTCTAGATAGGAAGTGGGCATTTCGATGGTTGGCACCAGTTCGATGTTGAATATCTAAATTGTACTCTTGAAAGCATTCACTCCATTTAGCAATCTGGCCCCCGAGATTCTCGGCCTGCATCAACCACTTGAGTGCTGCATGATCAGTCCAGATAAGGAACTTCCTTTCATAACAAGATACTGGTGAAAGTGTTCCACAGACTCCAATACCAGAAATAGATCTCTTCTCGTGACGCAGTAGTTCCGTTTTGTTTTCGAGAGAACTTTACTGAAGTATCCCAGCACCCTTTCTTGCCTTCCTTGAATCTGTGAGAGCACTCCGCCAATTTCTGATTGTATCTGTGTCTTCATTCCAGTGGAAATTTCTCGGATCGAGTTAGTGGCTTGGAACTCCTAGCTTGATGTTTAACTGATGGTCACGACCATCGCTGTATGGAGGCAATTTTCTCTGCATCCACTGCCATACCTTCAATGCTTACTATATGGCCTAGATAGTTGACTCGGTTTTAGAATAACTGGAACTCGCTTGAATACTTCTACTGAATTATTGAGTTGTTTACAAAGCCAGAATGGTATGACGTTTGGATTGCAATAGTCCAAATCCGGTAGTAAAAACTTCTCCTGATCTTCTGGGGCCATCTCCCCATGATTCGTGACATTGTTTAATTGGCGATAGTCCACGCAGACTCTTGTTGTTCCATCCTTCTCTGAACAGAAAATATATCCCTTCTGCTTCACAGTTCTTTGCTCAAACTTCATTTGCTTTTCCATTTTCTTCTACATGTGTTTCCCAATCTCAAGTTATTTGACTGGTCAGCTGTAAACAGGCATCTTTCAAACGTCCTATTCACAAACGTTCTTTTCATTGAACGGTTAATGTCCATTCATTGTTATATTCCATTCTTTCTCATTCTCTCGTTTCTTGTTTCTTATAAAGTCGTCTGATTATACGTCTCTTATTTTGTATTCACGACTATTGTCTATTTTGACTTTATTTTGTTCTTGTATCTTGAACTCCTAGTGATGTTTTTTCTAAATTTCGCAATCAAATACTATTCCACTGATATTTACCTATACATATATATAAAAGTTTTCATTGTATGAATGTGCAATGTATTTTCGGTTATATAGATTTATTCATAATCATTGTAAGGCTCCAAATTTGAAATTCCCCTCAGATTTCTCAGCATACCTATTATTTTTAATAAAAGTATATTACAATTCATTGATCTCTTACCAGTCATTGTCTTTGTAAAGCATAAAAAATTAATTCCCCAATTTTATCATAATATACGAATCCACTAATATTCGTATTAAGTTAGTGTTAAGTTTGCGATGAACATTTTAAATATCTGGAACATCAGAGTTCAGTTTATTTTGTTTTCTTCATTATTTACAACTGAGTATCATATTTTATAAGTTGTGTAGGAAATATCGGTAAACGGAATGCTCTAAAAAACCCGCCTCATTTTCATGTAACATAATAATGATATTTGAGTACACAAATTATCAACAAATATGAAATCAAGCTGAAAAATTGACAAAAATATATTAATCGAAATCGAAAACGAAAATAATTCATCATCATCATCATTCAGCCTTACCTCGTCCACTGCTGGACATAGGCCTCCTCCGAATGCTTCCAGTTTTCTCTGCTCTGAGCGGTCGCTACCCAATTTGTCCAAATTCTTTTAATAACGTTAGTCCATCTCGTAGGGGGTCTTCCTTGATTTCGTTTGTCTGTTCTGGGTCTCCAATCTAGAATTATTTTTGTCCGTCGGTTATCTTGTATCCTTGCAACATGTCCTGAAAATAATTATAATGACCAATATACATATAAATCTTGTGAAATTTGTATATCGATGAAAAATAACTCTCGATGATAATAAAAATCAATAACTAGCTTAATCTCTTTAAAATTAAATTTATTTCAAGCACCATCATATGAACAATTAGTTCGCAGCAAATATAATCTATCATAATCTCAAAAAAATTTCATACTAAATCTGTAAATTTGTCCATTGGATCTGCTTGTGTAGGTATAGCAAAACGATGGAGTCATCTATCGATTTATAAGGAAATTTTGAGATTTCAGATTTATATGTGTCAACTGGAGGAAATTGATAACTAATCATAGTAATAAGCTGTGGTGCATTCAAAATACATAATATAGGTACACATCCATTAAAGACATTTATTTCCTTGGACCCTTTCTCCAAATTTCTCAGAAAACAATGTGGTTATCGAACTTTTATTATTGTACTACCTCTTCGTAATCCTCGACTTTGAGACTAGATCTTTTATAACATTATAGAAACTGCCTGTAGAAATTCTTGATTTTTGTAATCATAGTATAATTCCTAACAGGGAAAAATTTATATCTTGTAGGAAAAAGCAATAAATGGAAAATTTTTTTCCAAAATGTATTTTATCTGGGAAATTTCTCATTATTTTGGACGTGTCATCCTTTTAAATATTGTAGCTTGTATGGATAATTTTTCTCTCTAATTTTCATTCTGCAATTATTATGTAATTAATAAATTCATTCAATTACCGGAAATTCTATTTCGTAAATTTATGTTAATAATCGGAAAATTATTTTGGCAAAATATGGCTTGAATGTCAGAGTATAATTTTTAATTTGATTTTTGAATTTAATTTTGACTATTTGACTATGGCAAACTCTCTACAAAAAGTTGCTAAATTTTTCATTAAAATAAAATATAATACCTATATAGAATACGTTCAGGATATTTTCTAGTTTCATTCAGAAAACTTTCGAGTGTCTATTCAAAAACATCATATTGAAACAAGTAATTACACATATTAAATGTATTTTGCTTTTATATTCTTTCCATATCAACCAATAGAAAACTGCGTGAAGGTTAAAAATCATTTTTGATCCTACTTACTGATACTAAACTACTATACTCATATAACATGATTACTTCAGCTAAATATTGGTAACTCTGTAGATTCTATATTTATTACTTCTCGCATTATCTTACTGGATCATCTCGGTTAACCAATCACATTTTTCACGGTAATTACAATAATAATGATTGTTTGTCATGATAGATTACTGCACCAATTAACGGAAAAGATGAATGTCGACACTGAGTTTGAGATCAATCTAATAATGCGTTTCAATTTGTATTACGTAAATGTTCAAAGCTCGAGGCACAATGCGTAATCATAAATCAATGAACATTAAAAAAAGGTACTATATTTTTGTGGTTGGTCGAATGAAAATCTAGCATTAATGATAAAAAATTTATAAGCGTTTTGCACCTTGAAATGAATCATAATGAATTTACTATTGAGCTCTTTAAACTTTTCAACTAAAAAAAGATGTATTGTTTTTTTCAAAAGAGGCGGAAACTTTGATTCTTTCATATTCATAAAACTCTCCCCTACTCATCTCACTTTTACCAGCACAGCAAGATTTGTACCTCAAAGGCAGAATTATATCTCTGTAGATAGATAGACAAAATAGACTATAGTGGAGGTTACTAAAATGGTTAATTAGTGGCATTAAGCTACCTTAGCTCAATATTTCTTTCATCTTCTAAGATTCCCACAAAAAAAGTTGTCAATTGAACGTATTAAGCGTCGAAGTTTCTGTTTTATGAAATTCGTGTACTATACGCCGAATATTTCTGATTTCATATTGGGTTAGAGATGTAATGGATGCCTTATGGTCTCATTTTTTAAATATTAAAAAGTTTCTAGTTTGTTGCTTTAATAGGGTACTTGCATTTTTTTAAAAGTATTTATGTTTTTTTATTTTGTAAATTCTTGATGTGAAATAATGTCAGTAAGTAAAATATTCAATTAAATGTGAAAAAATAATAAATATGGAAGCTCAAGAAGTTTTGATAAATAAATAATTTTTCTTTATATAAAAATGAAGTAGAGTTTATAGGATAAGCTCTTACATTATTAGATAATCACGTTAAAAATCAAAATCACATAAAACTTAATTACTATAAAATAATAAAATAAATTTCAAACAACTTTTGTTGTATATTCGAATTTCTTGGCATCGTAAAAAAACTTTATCATGTGTTTTAATCGTGGTATTTTCATATCCTGGCACAAAACACGATTTATATACCATTTTTCAGATAAATCAAAGTTTAATAATAACGTTTATTCTAGAATAACCGAGAAAAAAACTGTCGTATTTACTATGTATCATATGTTACCTGTTAATTTTATACCTATAACGTCACGCAATATGGCGGCCTCACTTAAGTGTTTAAACTACCTGCAAAATTTTTGATTTTTTAATAATTTTTTTATCTATCAAAGATCGATCAAAGAATTAAAAAATATATAATAAAAGTAGTACTTATATAAATTATCCAAAACTATTTTTTCTCATGCAAGTACCCTATTAAGCAAATCTCATCTTTCTGAAATTATACTTTCAATAGATTTTTCTTGAAACACTCATATAACTCATTTTATTACACAAATTATATAATCTGTTATAAGATGTACTTTTTTCCAATCGTCCAGAGAGATGAAACTTTAAATGTAGATACAGATATTTTTTAACTATGTTTTCTCTTAAAACTGATTAAAATACAGAAATTATCTACATCAATCAGGAAAAGCTTCCCCATATAATACTGACTTATTATACTGCATAAATTGAAGACAATTTTTTCTAGTAAGAATATTTCAAACACTCGACCTTTCTACTCTCCCGATAATGCGTTGATAAATTGGCTCCAACAATATAGGTAAATATGGGTAAATTACGACTAATTTCAAGATCATTACAACTTTTTCCTAGTTGTGTGTTTTATATATACAACGATTAAGTTTGTGTGTCTTTGCAGAGAAGCACAATAAATGACTTTGGAAAAGTCACATCAACATGTTATAATTAAGAGAAAATGTCCAATCATCCACTCAATGGAAGAAATCTTGTTATTCATTTGAGTTTAGTTTGTGTTTCAAAAATGAATTGATGGATGCCACAAGCCAAATTGTGTTTAACAAACCTTGAGTAAATGAAGTCGGCATAATTAGATAGTGGTGTTACAGTATTTGCACAACTTTTCTTCAACAATCTAGGAGATACACCATATTAAACAAAAAAACAATGGTACGGAGTTTCAATAATTTCTTTAACTTGATTTGTTGTAATTAACTGCTCCAAAAATGCACAAAAAATTAGAGAATTAATACCAGGAGTTATTGTCTAGCTTTAAAAAAATTGTAGAAAAGGAAATCTCTTCTGGCTTTGAAAGAGTTAATATATTTTCCTTGAAGAGGAAGTTTTAAGAAAGCAAAATATTAGCTATAGCTTTGACAATCACTAAAAACCGTTAATGCTTATACTAAAGTCGAAGTGTATTTGTGTTTAGTAATTAAAAACATGTTTTTGGATTACATTAGTAATGGAAAGAATAATAACAAACTGTTTATATTGAAATAATTTATGAAACTGATAACTCCTATGAGGTCTATTCACGATATTCCTAGATCCTATGGTATATCATAAACTCTTCTCAACATTCTTTTTCAACTGTTTGTCCGCTAGACTTGTGGGTGGTTCAAATACCAACGGGCATGCAGTGATATTGAAAACGAGTTTTCGGCGAAGTAACTCGGTCGGTAATGAATGTGATTTATCAAGGATTTCATGGTGGAATTATCTTGAGAGAATCACACAAGCGTAGATGAGAGGATAGGAGGCATTTAAAAAAATGAGTTTCCATATACATAAAAGTTTTCATTGATTGGTTGACAAGTAATCAATGTGATGTATAGACAATAATATCTATAGATGGAATCCTTTTTTTATTCAAAAGAACTATACTACGGAACTTCATTTAATGTACATCATATACAAAGGTAGATTAAAAGTATATTATGTCTTACTGACAACAATATAGCTTACCAATTTCAACAATTAAACTAATAAACGATCAAAATGGAAACTACAATACTACTCAATCAACATATTTTTTTAATTTTTTGTAAATCATACAAGTCTATTGGATTGATTCAATAGAAGATCAAATTTCAGAAGAATACTGTTGATTGAACTCAATGTAGTAAGTGTAACAAACAATGGTAAAACTGGAAGTGAAACAAAATAAGTCATAAGATGCCGACACACCAGAACAATCAACATAGAAAATGGAAGCAACAAATAATGAAATAGAGATAGAGCAGGACTATATGGATAAAAACATTTACGGAAAAAATATACGCCAAGAAAAAGTAGAAATAAAATAGAAAAAACATAGTTGGCGTAAAAATGTCACCTTAACGAAAAAGTTTTTCTATCAAGCAATATTTACATAATACTAGGTATTAATTTTCTGTTTCTGAGAGCGGATTTTAAATGATACTTATTATAATTTCTTATAATCAATATCTGCATTAAAGCCTCAAGAATTTTCGTATTTGCCAAATTCACATATTCACATTATTAAAAGTTTCCTGAAAATATATTTGTAATTGAGAGAGATACCAAACATTAATGAGCTGGAATTTCTGGTATCGTTGATGATATTCATATCAAATACACTGTTTACACGACCACTACACCAATACTCACAACACTTCAGTCTCTGAAGACGATAATTTGGTTAACGAAACGCGCGAAAATTGGAAGTAGGGAAGTTATACCGACTAGTTAGTTGTTTTACAATGTGATATGACACAATTAATCAATTAAGCTTGGGACATAATTTCATCGAATTTCCGATTTACCTACCCCTGTGTATCCATAACGATATTGAAATAAAAAAAATCTGATTTGGTATTGATTATTATGTTTGTATTTTCCCTAATTCATTTCAGGTTTGGTAAAGATCCTGAATTTTACATTCATTGTGTACTAAATTATAATTGTAATAAAACTTTTATAAATATGTCAAAATAACTCCAAACATTGTTAATAACTTTATTCTCTCTGTTCATCATTTCTATCTATTGTGTATTTCAATAACATACTCCTGATTATAGTTTATTTAGTACTTGTTGAAATCATATAACATCTGAAAATATACTGAACACACTAAATTAAAAACTATTAACCTGACCCATCTATTTCAAAAAGTCAGATGAGTCAAAGGTTTCAATATATTCTCAGAGTACGGTTATATGGTCGATATTTTCATGATCACCAATGATTCCGCAAATTAGAACTTAGTTGGTATTCCTTTACTAATAAGAAAGTATGTAGATATGATATGACGGTATGAACCAATTCTTGTCAAAAAAAGATGAGGGAAGCCAGATTAAAATTTGAGGTAACGATGTGATTGAAGAGATAAAAATGTTGAAGTTTTAGCAGAAATATTTTCCTTTAGAACAAAGAGAATTTAGAATAAAATTTTATGAACTCTCCTCCCAAATATATTGAATATAATGACGCTAAACGCTTTTTTCATGTTTGTAACCGCATCCTAGTAAAACGTGTCGTGAAGTGTCTGGAGACATATAATTATAGAAAGTAATCACTTAATTTTTCTTGACTTATTTTTTATACAAATTATCAATTTCACATCATTTGCATCATCCTTATTTTCCGTTTCATTTTATACCGTGATGTAAGAAATCTGCTATTTTAATCACAGGTTGCACTTTGTCGAATTTTAGATGATTTGTTAAAGTTTATTTACAGGTTTTAAATAGATATATCACACAATGTAATCTATTCTCAACAGAAAATAAACATCAATAATCATCTGCTGACGTCGAGTAAATTTTTTACTTCATCAATGATATAAGCCACTGCCCAAATGTGATTGTAAAATTTTGAAAAAAATATCGAAGTTTTCATAAAGAGTGTGTATTATATACTTTTTTAGGCGATTTCAACAAGTATGGAATAAACTATAGAGTATCGATTATCGGTACAGTAGATAGATAAATAAATAGGTTTTACTAGGTGACTTGAAAGCTTTTTGACAATAACCATTTGAGATCTATTGTGTTTTCTAAAAACAAACTACATTTCTAGCTTTAATTTTCTTTTGAAGCCTATCAACCTAGATACTGACTATCGACATATAATATGTGCTAGCAGTTTCTTGTCCCGATCGATAAAAACTACGGAAGAATTCCTCTATCAATCCCATTAGTTGCAGAAGCCTATTCAGCTTACTGCCCTCTTAACCCACTCAGTTTTTACCGTTTACCCGTATTCACTTTTCACAAATTCTTGCTATTATTGTTATATAAACTATTTCTCTTGTTTGGTGACTTTCAAAGAACCAATATTATTTTGAATTCCCTTATTTTACCAAATAGCTGGATTTCAATTAGATTGCATCAATCTTTCATCTCAGGAGAAAACTGCTAAAATCTCAAATGAAATTGAGGTTTCCTTTTCAGAAATAGCATACAACTTCCTTAATTATGGAGAAATGAAGTGTAACTGTAAAAAATTCAACTTATCAGAATAACTCCCATTAATATCTAAACAGTGATGAAGACTGCTCTTAAAATTCTCATTCCAAAAAATTTCTGCATTCTTCACCCAGATGTAACTTTTCATATTTATACTTGAAATTAGGTCCAGGCCAGGTCCGGGCAGTGTAGGAACCATTCTATTACTCGTCTCCACCTATCAGTGAAGGAATCATTTTGACACTGTCTTACTGGAAGTGTGGGTACCCATCATGTTAACGCATCAATTTCATAATTCAAAGGTTACAGCTTACATGTTGGATTTTCCTGAATGAATTTAGGTCGAATAATAGGTACTATTGCAAAATGTTTACATTCTTTAAGTAATGTTTATGACTATCCGCAAAAATTTCCGAATTTTTATCACTACAGTAGCGATAATTTTGCTTGTTAACATGTCCATTAGAACTGATCAGTGAAGCATATCTTCTGCATAATATTCTGCTTTTCAAGAATAAAAGCCGTTATTATTCATTCGTCGGAAGAATGTTAAAGAATTTGCCACACTGCAAAATGATGTATAGGGTTTTGTAAAAAGCCCAACACTTCTATTGATGCTGCTCCATCCTAAACAAGACGATTGTTGTTTTCCATAACAATGATACCAGTTTCATTAACATTAGCAAATAGTTCTAAATTAAATATTGTTAATTCTCTTTGCAAGCTGTTTCTACAGTCCCTATTTACAAAATACTTTTGGTTCTTCATTGAAAAGAAAATACTACTTTTCATTATATTACTTTAATTTTCAATAAGATGATTTTAGTTGTAATCAATGATTTCTGGAATGATAAATGGAGAATATTTTAAAAAACTCAGAAATGTTACTCTTTTGCCCTTTTAAATGCCCAAACTGTCAAGTATATGGTATTTTTAAAAATATAGTTAAATAAATGTTTTTAAATGAAGTGGCAGTCAACCTCCTATTTTATTCAAGTTTTTTGTTAGCGTCCGAAGATTACTGTAATTTAGTCGCTTAATACCGAATTTTATTTTAGAGCTGAAATATATAGGCTAGTAATTTCGAAAATTGACATCATTGATTTGATTGAAACTATATTCTCTAAACAACAACAACATATATAAGATTATTAATAAATGAATTTATTGAGCTTTGATTCTAGAATAATAACTAACACATTCTTTCTACAGATATATATTATCTTTGTAAACACTATTTTAATATTTAACTGTACAATGTTGATTTTATGAGACACGCCTTAAAAAAAACCTTTGTGACGGCTTTGTTCATGAAAATCGTGATCGGGATACGGTTGATGCTGTTTGTTGTTTTTAACCCAGGAAATTCGGTAAGAATATCTTTCGGTGCAAGGTTGATGATGAAGCTAAAGATCGGACCCACTTTTCATTTTATTGATTGTTTACCTTGGCTCAAGAGTAGAAATTATTTTTCGAAACCGAGAGTTGTTCGGATTCTCCAAGGTTGCCGATATTTTATGATGTGATGGGATTGGACAATCGTCAGAAGATATACTAGTAATGCTTTAAAATAGCAATATTAATTTGGAAGTTGTTTTAATGATATCTCATATTTTTGACTAAGTAGATTAACTAGAGAATTTTAATTGGTACTACTTAATTATAGATGTATTATTGCTTTCAGGTGAAAATGTGATTGGAATCTTATTATCATCTTCATAATTCTTTGATGCAGAATTTATACGAAAAGAGAATCCCTACCTCTTAACCAATTCAACATTCTTATTTTAGCTGTATTTTTTCGTCATTTTACAGTTGTGTCATCATCGCAAGCTCTGTTTATTAAGTTTATTACAGTTAGAGACATACAATTTTTCATAGTTAACTGTAGAAAGTTAATTATCAACAACGTTTTTGAATCAATTTCAAATAATTAATTCTTTCACTTGCGATATTAATAAATATATTTCTAGCATTGCTTGGCTGCAGATTATTTCATTTGGTGTTTCGTAAACATTAGTAGTTGTAATGTGAGATTTTATAAATAATGATTCATAAAGATCATCAATTATATTTCGTAACATGCTTATATAATAGTCCTAAGCTTTTTCACATTACATTAACTATGATCAAACTCCCACACTGAAAGCATGCTTTAAAATGGACAAAAGAGAATCTAGTCGAAACAAAATTAAATCTGACCGGTCGCAACTGTCACCTGCAGATAACTTAATAGGCGTCTGCTTTTTTTATTGTCCCTCGCAAGAGCTTATTTACATTTCGTTTAAAATTTTCAGATAATCTAGACGATTTATCAGACACAAAGTGTGTTTGTTGTCTTTTCTATCTTTGCCCGCTCAGGTACGGCCTTAAGAAATGATTAGCTTTGCCAGGGGTATTTATTTTTTTTGTCCAATTGAGAGGTGAAGTGAACTTGATACTGTGTGTATTTTCGTTTGTTAAAACTTGAAATACATAATTAGTACTATGGTTTTGAGTCATTTGTTACTACAAAACATTTTATTTCTAATTTCGTAGAGTGGCAATGTGACTTCTGGTATCCTATCTATATGATACTTAATTTGAAGCAATTATGGCATTCATGTTATTATATTTTCTCCAGTTTTTCACTAATTGGTTCGTAAAATGAATGAAAAGATGTTTTTTTAATATAAATCTCAATATTCTAATTCAAGGCGTCGGCTTTTAATCATTAAGGCAAGTCTTCAACAACAAAAGTCATTAATCAGCGTTTGTGTTCTCTTCAATTTTTGTTAAGCATTTCCCATACCCAAAGATGAATAAAACAGTGTTATTATATTAATTAATTATTAGTATTTATTAAAAGCCATAATCAATTATTAATCTACAACATAACGTTGACAAAATTTCACAAAAATGTCAGTCGTTTACGTTTGTATATTTTATCTTTTAAAAGTACCCAGTAATTATCGCCTCTACTTTATATTTTTTTTAATGAAAAAAGAAAAACTCAGGATGATTAGTGTAAATTTTCCTACTAAAGATATATTTGACATAATATGGTACTAGTGAATCTAACAAAAATTGTTTGCTTCCATCTGATTGAGCCCAATTCAAAACTAATTTTTTTTCATTTGGTGCGTTTTGAAGATAAGTCAAATTTTTTAAAAATGGATGTGTAAATCGGCATATTTTCATTATTATGTAACTTATAATCCACATGCCACTCGATCTATAGTATCCAATGGAGGTGGTTATTGAATGTTTGAGTTGAAACTGTGGGTGATCTTGTGATAGGATGGAATGGAGGAGTAATATGTACTTTGAATCGCCAGTTATTGAAGCAAGACTAGCTGTGGAGTAAATGTGGCTGAGGTGAATGTGAAGTAATAATTTCATTTACATGTGAAATCAAGATAACTGTGTCAACAGTTGAAGTCACACCGGTGGCTTTTTCCGACGTTGGAAGAAAACTAAATGACAGAAGTACTTGTCTAACCCTTGTCTAACTACATGGAGTAAAAAACTGTAGTAATTAATTCAGATGTATAATCTGAAATGGTTATCTCGCGAATAAAATTTTGGGATGAAACATAATTAATGATAATTGAATACTTTTTTCAATTTCAAAAGATTCGGCGAAAGTTTTGATCCACCTTATATGGGCATCATTGCTCTTTCACGTTAGTTATCAGTTTTTTCATACATATAACAAAAATAATATACTTACGAATATTCTCTGAATATAGGATAATAATTTCATAAAGTACCGAAGCTTCATTTGGATTTGAAACACCGAATACTTACGGCTTAATGATTTGAGAACTAAAATTTACATAACCCGTATGCTTAAGACTGAATGGTGCTACATCCTAAAGTGTATAATAGTTACCATATAAGCGGATTGAAGAGTTTAAGAAGTTTATGAATAGATAGCAACCAACAGATTCGAGTATGAAAATAAGTGAATCATAAACATACAACCTTTATTAGTTTTGATATACAAATATCAAGCTTAATCATTCATATGTAATTGAGGGATTTTCAACATTTTCTATTTGAATAAATTGTTAATATACGGTCGGAATGTTTAATTCCTTTCCGGCAGTTTCGCAAAAGGTAAGTTTTTTCTGCACTTACTAAAAATGGAGACATATTTTCTATTAATGTGTTATCTATCGAAATAAATCTTTCGGAGTAAAACAGCAAATGATATATTTTTTGGTTAAAGTTGTATTAGGTCCTCGTCCCACTAGGACGACGCGATGCAACGTCATTGAACATAAATAACGCGCGATAATTGTTTGTTTTATAAAACACGGGTCAATATATCAGAGACCTCCCATGCGATGCAATGCGACGTGAGATGAAAACAACTAATCGTGAGCAACTGGTGCTGTCAGTCGCTTCATAAAAGTTTCCTAGTCAACCATAATTGTAGTATCAAATGAATATATTGAATAACTCTAATTATTATTAAATATATAATTTAACAAAAAAACCGAGATGGCAAAACCGAAAGAAGAAAACTAAACTATTAACCTACATGAAGTTCTAGAGAAATATCCATTTTCATATATTTGATTACTCCAGAAGGGACTTGTCGCCCTAGGGAAACGAAGACCTGATTTAGCTAGATTAAGAATTCCAGGTTTTTGACGAAATTCGTGTATGACAAAGGTTGAACATCTGAATTTTCAAAATTCATTAACGCCTAATCTTAAAACTGAAGAATTGATGAGTATGCTTTACTGTTACAGATCTATGTCAACTGATATGGTCCGATCTACGATATAGTTGATTTTTATATGTTTACTCACCAGTTCACTTATGTACATATAGGTACATAAGTCAAATAATGTGTGAATAAATATCATATTTTTGATTAATCTTCAAGTCTACATTTATCTGAATGTATAAAAGGATGAAAATAGTTGGAGCAGTAAGAAAAAATTATTATAATACGTGTTTTTTAGAAAATGGCTTTTCAATCATTTTGCCCCACTAATGGGGTACTAAGATACTTAATTTGGGGCACTTTTATACAAAGTGAATATTGTATGAAATTGTTTAAATCATACCACTTTTATAGAAATAAAACTTTACTAATGTGTAAATATCGTAATCAGTCTTACAAAATACTTAAAACTTGACCAAATTAACAATTAGAAAATTTAAATTCTTTATAATAGACTATCAATTTATTTAAAAAATAAATCTCAGACAGAAAAATAAAAACAATCGAGAAAAAATCTAATACTTTAGCAAAGCAGTATATATTAAGTAATATTATCAAGCACGCTTGTATTACTACTTTTATTGCACACTGTATGCACTTCAATCAACTGAAAAAGTAGACAGTAGAAGATGCTTGATCTGTGCTTTCCGTACAATTTGGTTAGGCGTTAAACAACATCTCTGAAATCAACGCTTGCTTGATCTCTTACTAAAAGAAAAACAAAAATATAAGACTTTTGATATTCTTGGTATTCATTCAAACTTTTGCTACATAATGGAATACATATTTATTCGTTTCAAATTTAATAAGAAGGAAATCCCCAAAATTTATATTTTCAAGATTAGGGATGTCAAACTTTTCACCTCCTTCGTCTGACCTTTCATCATCGTCATAATCACTTAATTTCAATAACTCATTCTCATTGGAATCCAAACATGACATTGGATTAAAATGAAGACAGACTTTTTACTCTTTCGATTTTTCAGTTTCTGTAAGTACCAATAAATTTTTTGCTGCCTTCAGCTCCTTAACTTTTTCCTTCGTCAATTTAACTTCTCGTTTTCTTTGTTTTTCATCATGTAATATTTGTAACCGATTTTTTTCTGGTGTGTCAGTATAAACCTCTTCCTTTTTTAGATATTTTTATATTCAAAGCCTCTTTTGGATATGGTCGTACAGCTACTGGAGACATTGTGTATTAGTCTAGTAGCATGGTCCAGCCCTTTGAAGCAGTAAAACGTTGAGAGGTGGAACAATATTCGCAACAATATCAAAATCCGATTGGTTATCCAAAGTGTACGTCTCTGTTACATCTGTCATTAATAATTTCAATTTGACTTATTTACTATAAACGAAAGCTTCTTCCTATCCTTCTATTTGTTGATTATTTTCTCTGTATTCCTTTTGAGAACTCTCACTGAAAATTTCTATAGGTGCAAAACCATCATCCCCGAGTGCAAGTCTATTGCATGTCCAAAATACCTGGCTTTGAAAAGCTGCTTGTGATGTTCTTTGATGTAAAAGACTCCAAAATGACAGATTCTGAAAGTTCAGCAATGTTATATAGATAATATCTTACCAATAATTCGAATGTGTCAATCATTAAATACTGTTTTTGGTTTACTTTTAAATAGACCAAAAACACTGGCAGCCAGCGGTTGTAATTTGTGCTATGACAAAGAAATATAGGTAATCCCATTATCGCGACAATAATTGCAAGCTTCAGAAGAAATAAGTGACTCACAAATAATTAGGATTGGATTATCCTTAGTGCATGAAGTTTGACATCGAATGTATTGAGGAACTTGTAGTCATCCAGCCGCTGTTTGCCAAACGAAGTCTGTGTTGGTCTTAAAAACGCCTTTGTTTTTTTCATTCCAAACTTTAGGCGTCAGTAAGACTGTATCAATATCTCTCTTATTAAATTCAGTACTTTTTTAGGATGAGCTCCTGATTCCTGTTTCTAAATCCTGCTACCCAATCTATCATAGCAGGATTATTTTTTTTAATAATTCTGGATATTTGCATCCCAAATATTCCCAAATATTCTGCATACTAATAAGGATAATCGATAATGCATCTTGCTGCAAGTCAACAAATTTTCTGAAAAAAGTTCCTCGTCCTGAGCAGTAAATACTTGAGCAACAGTTTACTTTGACCCATATAAATAAGAAGATTACATTTGGTTTTTCTTAGTAGCTTTTCTAAAAAATTTTCAACAAGATGCTGTATATTTGTACATTTGATACCATATTTTTCGCCTGCTTTTTTATATGTAATAACTTCAAAGTAACTTCTTATATGGAGGTGTTGATCCTCTCTCTATCTAAACTCCATCTCTCAGTTTTGGGCTTGTTGTATTTTTTCCAAATTCCAAATTATAAAAATGAAGCCAACAAAATTATTTTGAATAAATTACTCAATCCATTATATTAGACGCTCCAATTTATCTCTTGGTATTTGTAGATTCTCTCAAGATGATACAAAAGAAAGTCACAGAAAGCTATCAAAAGGTGTTCTGTTTTTGCAGCACAACGCCTCTAAACACAAATATCATGTTGCCATGCAAAAAATTCGTAATTTAGGGTTTGAATTACTAGAACACTCCCCTTATTCGCCAGATTTGTTTCCGTCCGACTATCATCTCTTTCCTTAACTGAAAAAAGTTTAAGAGGTCGTAAATTTTCTTTCAACGAGGAGGTAATAAAAGCTGTGGAGATCTGGTTTGCAGAGCAAGAAGAAACATTTTTTTAAAAGTCTAGAGACGTTGCAGGTTCGCTATAATAAATATATCCAATTAAGAGGGGAATATGTTCAATAATAAAATATTTTGACATTGAAATTTTGTTTGGTTATATAGTAGGCTAAGAATTCTTCAATATATCCTCGTATATTATTGCACTCGAAGCTGTATCCACTGTAAAGTTATATTCTAAAATCAGTTGTAAGAGTGACTCATATACATTAAGAGCTTAAATTAGAACGTTTAGGTAATAGAAATCAACAAGTTAGCGATACATTCAAAAACAAATATGATATATTCATCTATTTATTCAGAAAATAGGAAAATTGAATTTAGAAAATTATCTTCAAAATTGCTTTTATTCAATAGAAGGTGTTGGTTAATGATATTACCAATACCCATATTTTTTTCTGTTCGTGTGTTTGCAAAAAACTATCCAGTGCCTCTAGTTACAATCCCAAGATGATCTATCTTCTTCATTTAACTGTGAAAAAGATAATAACAATTGAGTTACTGAAACTGCTTATAAATTGGTAATATGCTATACCTGCTTTCATATACTTTCACAAATTAGTACGAATCAATGATTTTCATAATTTTCTAACGGCTTTACCTTCGATGAAAAATACAGGTATAGAGAAATATAAAGAATATTTCGGCTTAAATTTTTTTCATTATTTTTCAGAAGAACATTCCTTTCCTTATTTTAATCTTTTAATTCGTTTTCTGACAATAAAAATATTTTTCTTTTGAATTTTGAATTGGTAATCGATATTCTTTTCTATATTTGTATACATCTACATTCAGATTGAATGAGTTCTTTTTATATCAACGTGAAATTGAACTTATTAATTGTAAATGTTATTTAAGTTCACTTGGTTGAAACATTGATGGATTTGCTTTTTATAATTTATTGAATACATACCTTTTTTCTTCAATTTTCAGCAATACAGATCGTGAAAATAACATTTTCCTACGATTCCTACGACCACAAAACATCCATGTATTGAAATGCTTCTTGTATATTATAATATATGGTGTCAAACGATAGAGGGAATACGCGAATACAATATGAATCTGGCAATGCAAGTTTGTCTACTTCATCTATACAGAGACAAGAGGTAATAAAGACATATGCAACATCACAAAATCCACATATATTTAGTAATTGTTATGATAACAAGTTTACATTTAACTTTTATCACGCCTCAGAAAAAAAAAAGGTTTAGGTAAGACAAAAACGTTAATAATTATTTAGTTCTTGCTAGGTATCTAATATAGTAACAAAAAATTTATTGTTCTATTGCTTCTTTTTCTGTTCTTCAGTTATAAAATATATCATAATCATTCTTTTCGTTTTTGTCATCTCTACTCTTCCAAAATAATAAATATTTTGTAGGATATTTTTACTTTTCAGCACATGTGGGATATTGTTTAATTGACTTTCTTATTTGAAAAATACATTTTTTGAAAAAAATTTTACGTGGTCGTAGAACAAATAATGTACACAACTCGTTGGAAAGTGTATTTCGCACTCGTTACGTTTAAGTACTCGCCGCTACGCTACGCGGCTCGTGCAAAGCAGTAACTAGTGCAAAATGTATCACTTTCCAAACTCGTTATCTAATATACTAATTCTTTTACTAGTAAAATAATGAACGCTCATTATTCTAACAAAATAATGAAAAACGATAGCAACGTCTCATTATGGGCGTTGTAACCAAGTAGGCAGGAACTGTCATTTAATTTGATGTTTTTCAGTTCTGAAAAGTGTATTGTAAAAATGTCTCAAAAAGAAGAATTTCAACGTATTATTTTTACGCTTAAAGAAAAAATGGTACAATAATGATAACCTTCTACTCCCAGAAACATAATGTACTATTTCTGCCTATATTTATTATTTAACAGCAGTCGTCTTGATAAAAACATCCATGTATACTTTTAAGCCACAAGCATTTTCAAACTAAAATGTGATATTTTGACAATCAATGGGAGTTGTATTCAAAATGTCAGTTTATGATAGCTCCAAATACAAGTACATTTTCTCTATTGTTTTATGTGAGAAACAACTTTTTTTGAATATATTATTCAAAATCTGTGTAGAAGCATTCAACATGCTAAGAAAATGAAGTCTGTATACGAAATGTAGTTAAAAATACATTGATTTTGTTTTATTAAACACAAAGTAGCAGAAAATTTGAACTAACCATCAAAGTACTGCCTTTGACTAAGCATTTAACTCAACCCAACGTTGAATCCATAAGGATTCTTTGTGATTGGCTGTCATCTTCTCAGTTTTAATTTTCGAAAAAAACCAGTACTCTGATAGTAATGAATCTGATGAGTAACGCAAATATGGATAGAGAGAAAGACATTTAGATGTATTTCACACCAAAAATACGAGTCGCAAGATGCAAGATGCATGAGCGTCTTATAATATTATGGTTTCACACTTTCAGGAGGGTATCACATCAAAGATACACTTTCACTTGTACCTTCTGTTTATATGTATTATATCTGCTTGGATTCGTGACAGTTTGAAAAATAAATAATAATCCGACTTTTCAAACGACGGGAAAATCATTATGGACTAAACAGTTAAAAAACAAAAAGAAGTCCAAATTGGAATAGTTTATAGCAGGATCCTCACTGGAATAATGTTGGATAGCATAGCTCAGTTATTGTTAACCCAGTAATTCTCGAGCCACTCATTAAAGTTCAGGAAAGCCATATTAGACACGAAGAGGTGAAAAACGCGCAAATCATTCATGCAGACATTTTAACGAGCCCCCACCGTCACAACATTCCACTAAGCGAAAATGCCGAAGACGGTATTTGAAATTCCGGAAGAAGATAGAATATTGGCTAGCTGTGCGTTCACTTTATATTGAAATTTTTTAAATGGCATCGGATCAATGAAGATATGCTGTGGCTTTTGATATAATATATGGCTAAATATTCCATAATTTTTATTACGGCTTTTATTCCGCTTTAAAATCCCAGACATATTTCTAATCAAGTTAATCCTTAAATTTATAGTTGTAAATTTTCCAAATTTGCTCAGTGTTTATAAATCTTGTAGACAACGATGTACACAGCTGAATAATTGTTCTAAAAGTAAGAGTTGCAATCTTTTTTGATTTAATTGTTTCAGGTAAATTGTAATGTTTCAAATATATTCGAGTTTTTATTCTACGAGGGTTGTCTGATAAGTTTGCGACCAAACAAAGAAACAAAACATTTTTCCATGATTATTTTTCAGCATAGTCCTAAGTTAAACTCACCTTTTTAACCCTTCCAAATCCAAACTTTAAGATTAGGAAACATGAAAAAATTTCTAGAGCATACATCTGGTGTTCACGTTGGGTGGTTAGGTTTAACGAATTTAAAATGTAATTTGTGAATTTTAGTCAACACCGAAGTGTGAGAAGATGCGATTTCCTGATGGTAAAGCAAATTGTTCTCCCGAAAATGCTGTCTCAATTTCTTATTCTTTTTAGCCTATGAAGTAATTATGCGTAGTACTCCCCTGTTATTGTTCTACCTTTTGAAGATAGTCGATTAACACAATCCCCTGTCTATCCCAAAAAACATTGTCTGGACTGTTTTTCAGTTTTCGGAATGTTGCAAAATTTTTAGATCAGTATATGGCAAATGCAATATTTTGATATGCCGATGGCCTTTTCTATCTCTCCAGCCTTAATTCGACGATCGTCTAGTACAATTTGGTGAAATCTTTCGATGATATCGCTAGTTCTCACAATTGGCCATCATGCGATATTACCATGTTTGAATCAACTGACAAATTTTAAGGTTGTAAATGTTTATTGACAGCTTGATACTCAATTTTTTCCATTATCAGAAAAATATTCACAACGATTCACTTATACAATAGTCAAACAGAAACGGCTGAAACTAATGAGAATCTCACAGGTGCATATGTATTTCCCAATTTGTATTGTGTGTTCACATCTTCAGGTTTGGGTAGGAATCCATCGTAGAAAAGAATTGCAAAAAAATTGTCATTCTTATGTGAGAATTTTACTGATTCGGAGTGAAATTATTACATAGAGGAAAAATGATTCCTTCTAGCAGTGATGCATGTCACCAGCATATATGTTCTGTATAATGACAATAATTTATATCTTTACTTTCTAATCTTTTTCTAGGTACATACCTTTACAGAGATTTTTATTAAAAGTGAACTAAGTTGACGTCTGTTATTTATTGATTTATTACAAGTAATTTATTTAATCCCATAATTACTATATTTATAAATCTCTGAATATCCAATTGACAGTTATCATTGTACTGATTATATATTATATAAATACAGGGTGCTTCTAAATTCATGGACCAAATTCGGGAGTGAACACAATCCCGTTTACAAATGGGTTCCTTCAACAATATTTCCTTAGTCAAACCCTTTCGAAGATATAATATCTACAAGGTTGTTAGTTAAATCTGAGCTTCTGCTCAAATATAAGTGGACATAGAAAATTTAAATTCAGTCAATTCCGTGTAATAGTAACTAAAGACATATCTGCCAGAATTTTTTTAACTTTCCTGTTATATCATTAAAGCGTGAAATGTGTGCGAAAGAGATATTGTCCAGAGCAACATCATAAGCAGCTGTGAAACTCGTATGATGTTAATGAAGAATGAGTTTAGTGTTGGTTAGGTTCAATGATAGATACGATTGTTTTAAGCTATAGAAAAAAGCCAAACATTGTTCAATAGGAAAGTCGTTTTCTTCCATTTAGAGCCAACCTATCAAAAATTCAGATATTTTCGTTGATAATGAAATTCCTATGAAATTCTTTTAATGGTGTACAACTGGCTTCAAAAGAGACAAAAGATACAGAAAAGTGGAAAGGATCATATATCAGAATAGAACGTCATCGATTAGAACATAAGATGATCTATCACAGTAAAAGGTCATTGATCAGAACGGCACATATGTCAATGATTAGCGTTTAAAATTTATATTAATCACTTCACTGAAAATCTTCAAATTATCGAAACTACTCTCTCCTCGACCAAAATTTAATTTACACCAAAATAAATGCGTGAGCTTGGGTTAGGTTTTAAAATAGATATGGAAGTATAGATACTATAGATACATACTTGATATTTAATCACTGAAAGTGATATTGGAGTATATTGTAAAACACATAAACATGTGTCGAAAAAGTAGGTGAATATGCGAGAGAAAAATTAACACTTGATAAACTTACGCAAAACCTACACAAAACAAATTTAAGTTTTGAGGTAAAATTGGAATTAGAATGACTAGAATTACATACAAACGTACTGTTGAACAGGCTAAACATTTAAGTGAAGTCAAAGCAATCTGATACCGTTTTTGAAGGAAAAATTTCTATAAAAATCAAGGAGCAATAAGAAAATGATCTGTCTTCCATTGTCACACGAAATCAACAGCTACAATGAAGTATTTTTGTACTTCGTCATATTCCTGCAATATTTACTTCGATATACTAGATCATTTGATCGAAATATGTAACCTGTTACCAAAATAATTTTTCGAAAACACGAAAAATCATAATTTCAAATTCCCAAACCTCAAAAACTTGAATCATAACTAGAAACAATGATGAAGCATTTGGAGGTTAAGAGTATATTTTATAAAAGCAATACAAAGACTGTTTGATATGATATTTTCAGTTAATTCGATATTCAGAGTAAATTTAAAAAATAAGAATTTGATATTGAAAAGATTGCTGTGTGTGCGAAAATAATGAAAAGTATACCCATGTACTAAGTAGTGTAGTATATTCAACTGAAAATCAAAAATAATTGGGAATTTTTCTCATATTTTTTGGACATCCAGTAATGACTTATGGAGGCACAAATGAACGAGAAAGAACAGATCTATGGAGGACGGTTCAAATGTAGCGATTTTGTATTTGAATTCCTTAGTTTCGTTGATATTGATGTTGGTCTTGTCATTAATGAAGATTTTGTCGTATTGTTCCCCAAATCAATGTGGCGGCTAGATAGTATGACGGGTAGAGTATGTAAAGGAGAATTCAAATATTAAATCATATGATTTATCGATTTAAATTTTCTAATTATAAGTCGGTCACCGAATACATGTTAGTTAATAGGATTATTCTGATTTGTTACTACTGATGTAGCATAAGATAATATGTATTGTCATCCATAAGAAAGGAAATGAAGAATTCTGTATCTATGAATTGGAATTGCGTGAAAGGTTCGCATATAAACTCTTCACATGAGGAGGTTGAGCTGAAGTAATTCCTGTTAGTAGAATAACGAAGCTCTAATTTTGATGCTTTGAAACGGACGCCACTTAAGTCGCCAATTTCCAAATTGTCTGAATGCTTTTTGTACAAAGAAAATACGTTGTTCTTCTCAATCAGGATTTATTCAACTCTCTATTGTTTCCAAAATGAGGTTGTATTCAGATCAAAGCCTTGTATTGCAGCACGTCTCTCTTTTTACTAAAAAATAAGGCTAAGGTATCATCGAGCATGTATTGACTGTTACTCTAATTGAAAATTTTGCGATCCCTATACATTTCCAAAAGTGTTTTCACACAATGTTGTTTCATTGTAAAAACGTGATGTTGTCCAAGGAATTGAATGAATAATATAAAATCAAACAATATTTTTATTGCTTTCATACAATAAACTATTGACCTCCTCATTTTTCTATTTGTTTTGCTACCTAATTCAAGTTTTGAAGTTTGGGAATTGAAGTTATAATTTTCCGTGTTGATAAATTCGGCAAACTGAATAAAAAACTTAAATTGCTCACATGGGCAGTTGTGTCAACGAAGTAACGGAAAATCCGCCTTATGAATGATCAATTTTTGACCACAAACTGATTGTTAATGTAGGTATGTCTTATAAATACCTCCTGAAATATCAGTGTTTACTTATGCCTTCATTGAATCACGTTATAAAGTTACATGTAATCACACTAGAGATATATCTGACTTATCAGCTAATATAGTATTGGTAAAATACTAAAATTACCAATTTGTTGCAGTTTAAACGTAATTTCCCAGGATATCCTGAACAGCGGTTTTTTCATGACACAGCAAATCCTGTTAATATTTCCAATATAAAAATTAGCCATCAACCTAAATACCTAAAAACAATACTGCAGATACTCGTCAGCGTTCAAGGTGAAATAACTGGGTAAAAAACGATACCTACCTCAGATCTAGTTATACGCAAAATAAATTGTACCATTCAAAAAATAATTTGTTTTTATACATAACAAATCTTTTAATGAGAAATCAGAAAAGCGAGGAGAAAATAAGTATTCAGAATATCTGAATTAATTTGCTAGTTTTATAACATCTCATCAAAACTATCGATTACTGAGAGATTTCAAAACATTTCCGCTTTAATTTACACACCGCTATCGCTATTTATCTATTTAAACGTCCGTATAATCAGTTAAATATGCTCATTTAATTTTAACTGTTACGCGGCCATAAGTGGTAGTTCTGTGTGAATGCCAAAAGTGAATAGGCTTGCGCCGTCCCTGGACCTCCCTCTATTCATCCCATTCGGCGATTGCACGTCGTGAGACCATTCGCGTCAGTTCCAGTCAGGTCGTGACACTCGAAGCTCGATGCGCGATTGTATGTAAGTTGCGCCTTGCGCGTGTCCACGACGAGTTTACGAATTTGCGACTGTGAAAGTGACCGATGAGTTTTCACGGAAATTTACCCCCGGAAACGGCATAATGGACATCGTTTATGGTGGCGGGTGTGGATTTTGTTTATATTTTTCCTATTGAAAGAATTTAATAGTGATTTTTTTATTTGTGATATGGTTATATTTACAAAATTGTTAGTTCAGCGATAACCTGATTGATGACTGATTTTTACATGGTGCTGGAACCTAGTATGTTTCTTGTAAGTTTTTCAACTTTGTATTACCAAAAATATTTCGTTGTAACATACCGTTTTTCTATTGGGACAAGTTTATTCCGAAGGAATAATGAAAATTTTGCCAAAAGTTGTTGTTTAGTAATACAAAGAATTATTGAATTTTATATATATGAAATTATCAATTGTCTAGGAAATTTCTGAACCTAACAAATTCTAAATACTTTAACAAATATTTTCATAGTTTTTCATATTGAATTAAAAATAAAAAATACAAGTGACGATTACAGAATTGTATATTTACATGTAATATTAATCCGTTTTACAGAACCACTAAACAATAAATGAAGTAAAAAATTGTTAATTTCATATTTTGTTTGTTTTGTTTGATTATAATGGTACCTATTAAACTCTGTATTTGACACAACTCGAAATACAATATACCTACCGAAAATTCAGAATAAGTACTAATCATTTCCATAATCATGCAAACATGAACGATATTTAATTAATGATTCCAATGACCAAAACTCAAAGTAATTAGTAAATAAATAGAATTTGCAGAATTTTTTGTTTGTAAAAGCAAAGAATAATTTGTTCTGTAAAACTTTGAGGTAGTTCAAAACATCTCCAAAAATAAAAACAAACATTGACATATAGAATTATTCAACTAATCGTTTAGAAATATATTTTGTCACATTTCAATATTTGTCACAAAAATGGTTGATATAAAATCAAAACAAAATATCTGCTGGTTGCGATTATTATTTATTACTACTTAGAAGAATTCTTGGATTGGGTAAAGACTAAAGAATATCTCTCATATTATCTTGATTGCTAATTTTAATCCACCAGCTGTGAAACTTACATAGAAAATCAAAATAGCCATACACTGTAAGTCCTAGATATAATTATAAAATGGTATTTCGAAAATCATGTTGCATGGTCAATAAGATCATTAATTACTGTACCTAAGCTGACTTTCCACTTACTATGTCATCAATTCCCAATGATAATTGATAAGAATATAATATTAAAGTGTCGACTTATCCCTTTTTATCGCCATGGAATGGAAATAAAACTTGTTTCAGAGCGGTTGTGAAAATTTGTAGCCTCAGAATGATACTGAAAGAGTCAAATAAATGTATTCAAAGTCATTTATTAGTATACCTAGAAGAGATATCGCTTATCTTCACAATAATATTTAGTGGAAGTGTGTTCAGTAAAAGATACGAAATGTGTAGTATATGAGAAAATATATTCAAAATATGTAACGTCGCTAAATTATGCTATGTTAAATACCATGATTTTTTACGAGAATTTATTCAATACTAATCGCAATATGCAAACAAATTAACTCATATATCCAAACATTCGGGGTAATAATGAGTAATTTTTGAAATAATATTATCAATGTGATAGGGGTATTCAGTTTAGAAGAGCTTAGAAAGAGAATGTATAAATATAAATGCAAAATAGAAAAAAAATCTCACAAAAATTAAATGGAATAGGATGGATCAGTCGCGAGGTTAGTTAGACAGATACTTAACACTATTAAAAAATGATGGAAGGTGAAGACTCAAATAAAAACAGGCAAATAAGAAAAACTTATTACAGTCATATTGCAGTAAACAAACATATATTTGGAAGAGAGTTCAACTGAATTTACTCTACTAGTCCTAAGTCATTTGAAAATATTGCCATATGTACAAACTGTGTCGGAAAATGTAACAACCGTTAGTTGTCGAGTGAATAAAACATTAGATTCAACATCGCTCATCCATCAGTTTAGAATGAAAATTGTATTTAAGACCCATTATAATTTTTATTATCCAAATCAATTTTGGGATACACAATATAACAGTTAAAAACATAACAAGAAGCTTAATGTGTAGAATTTATGAAGTAGTTTAGTTTGGAAGGTTATGATATACCTAAAAGATATACTAGTCATTTAAAATTTTTCAACATGTAATATACCCAGATCTGTTTAGATAACTGCATTATTACAGAGAATCTGGATTCGCGTAGGCTTTTATTTCCTATGTAATTATGAATAAGTTAACCTAATATTTGTATTATCTGAAGTGGATCAGTTTGAGAAATATCGTTATAAAAAAGGTAATAAAAATTTTGGGTTCTTACGTTGGTATTAGGAACAATATAAGTATAAAACGATGCTGAACTCGACTGTCAAGCTTATGATTATGAGTTATTGAAATGATAGTTTAACTTTTTTTTATGCATCAATAGCAACATTCTCAAAACTGCAAATTAACTAAGGTAATGAGTGTTATAATTCTCACCATATATCCATGATTCTTGATGCTTAAACTCTAAACTGCACTTCATGTAAAGTACGAATATGTGGAAATGCTAATTGCAAATGAAAATTTTATCAATGTATTTATTTGAACTGCCGATAATTGTATACGTTTTGCTCAAACGAAAATTGACAATTAACAAAAAATATAATTCGATTCTATATTTTTTGAATAGTAGTTCCGTCGGCACAGATTGAGAATATTTTGATGTCAGATATTTCTGATTGATTTAATCTGTCTAGCCAAAAATCAGTTTTCATCAAATTCCTGTGATGATATAGCGGTGTATTAACAACCTATGAAAGAATTATACCGTAAAAAAGTATTATGAAATAATAGAAATTTTTACACTTGTAACTTGCTAATATTTCAAAAAGTGTTGATAAACGTTTTTCCAAATAATTAAGGCCATTTGTCGAAGTCGATTTTAAATATAGAGGATGCAGTTTTATTCCAAAATTACCTATTAACATATTGTTTAACATATTAGCCCTTTTATATAATTTTGCATAATCTATAAATCTACAAACACAACTGTGCATAATGCTCATTGTATTTTTATACTGCTAATCAAAAATTTTATCATACAATAATAATTGACACGAACAAATAACTTGTATCCAAGTATGAGTATTCTATTTGTGTGTTCATGCAGATCCTCAGAAACAATAGAGTAATGTTGAAAAATCGGTAAATGTGGTCAAACTATTGTGCCAATTTATATGTCTTGAAAAACTTTGAATTTCGAACAGCATTACTAAGGTGAGGGAATGCATTATTCTGTTGAAACCAAATGCAAATGAAATTGTAACCGACCACATTTATTATTGCAAAAACTCTTTGATTCCCCAACAAATCTAAATACTTTGGTCCGTTCAAATTGGCTTCTGCAAAGAATAATACCCACTGAAAAATTAACTTTCAAAGACAATATCTATAATTGTGACGGTTAACTGTACAATTTAATATAAACGTAATATAAATCTCACCTGCAAAATCTACATTTACTTTTTGCATTCTGCCGTTATTATAATTTTCAAATAAATTTATTGTAGTAGGGTTACTTTTTCAGGATGAAACTCATTTCTCTTTATAATGACTACAGACTACATTACATCATGTGATGCACTTTTACGACTTGTTGTACATGTATTTTCTACAAAATTTTGCATAAGAATTTTTCATCATTAGTGACGATTTTTGTTCTGTCAGATTTAAGAGACCCACTTCTTCGAAAAGTTTCACAATATTCTATACTGAAATTTTGGTAATTCAATCGCGATTTGGAAACGTAATCTCGTCATAAGTTCTTTACGATCACCGGAACATCTCATCATATCGGTATACTTTCCTTTTGTGTAAACTTGCTTAAATTTTAAAATAATATAATAAAATAAACTAATAATTCACGACATAAACATAATTAATAGTAGAAAATCCTACTTCTACTTTACTTGACCAATTTTTCAATAATTTCAATTTCAAATGGCTTTGGAATTATTAGATGTATAAATGTGAATAAATCGGGTAACTAGGTAAACGGAATGTCAAAGAAATAGGATACTGGACTCTTCAATATTGATGATGTAAGTACAACTTAAATATGGGAGAAGTAGTAATCTTTAAATTTCACCTTATTGCAAAGTATCAATTATAGGAATTGAGAAAATAGTAATAATAAGGAATATATTTATTTGTACAAATGAAAACCCAGTACAGTGACTTGTGCTATCCTTACATCCAACCCTGACATATTAATGAGATAAAATGAGTAAGACAATATAAAATATTTGATATTTAGTTTCATTAGTTTCAAAGTATAAGTTATTCACCCAAAATAGATGTAAGTAACAACTAGTAAAGAACCATTTTGCGCCCGATAACATAGATTTTTCCAAGTATCCTAAACATCGAGAAAAATGTAAATTATTTCCATAATTCTAATAATCGTACTATTACTTATCTAATATTCATATCACTTAATATAAGTTAATCTTTCTAATTCATTGTTAGTTTGACGTTTATTGATGAAAGCGAAATTCAAGATATTTCCAATGTTTGTGATTGAAGTTTAAAAAATATAATGTGAACAAAATACACGTTTTAATGGCATAAATGATTACCACTCACTTAGAAACTTACAACCCGTCATTAAGTTAACTTAGTCAAGGGTGATCGATACTTGTTTGGTAATTGTTACTTCCTTCATTCAAATTAGTGTTAAAATGCGTTATTTACAATATCAGGAGTAGAATAATAATATAATTATACAGCTACTGAGCATAGTTAGTTACATACAACGAAAACATTAGTGACCACAAAATCAGAATGAAAAAAATAGGCATGATTATAGATTTTCAAAAACTATCCTATAATGTTCGAAGACGTATATTGTTTACAACACATGATATATTTTTCCGTATAATTGAGATTTGATAGGTACAAAATTTTTTTTATTTCAAAATTCATAATAAACAAAACACTCGTCAGGGGCGTCGCTAGTGACTTTACGTTTAGGTATTTAAAATGTTAATATTAAATACCAATTAAATAATATCATTAATTCGATTTATTTAATATGAATTTAAAATTCTATAGACGGTGTGTAAGTCCTCAATGCGCCAGCATATCTGCAAAATCCCCAAGATACTTTTGTTTTTTTGAAAACAAAAAATGTAGTTCGAGGCAAGTTCCGACGTGAATTTTTCAGTTATTTTGTAGATTCTTTAATATTAGTATTAGTGTATAAAGAAAATTACCATTAAACTTCTGTATTTTAATAAAATTATCGCTTGTAGAAATAATATTATATTATTTGTATGCAATTTGTGTGTAAAAAAGGCCTTCTTTTGACTTATGTGATTGTCGCATGAGCCGTAGGCAAATGTGATAATATTCATATTCGACGAAAAAAGGCTACTTTACACACTTTACATAAATAACTAATATACTGTTGGAGATCTTATTTCAATAAGGCATAAACTCTGATATTAGTCTATTATGAAATAAATATAAAAAGGATTTCGTTATGTTTGTTACTCAAATTACTGTGATTGTATTATTATTTACTATTAGATGAAATATAGTCTAGGTATCTGTATATTATTGAGGTACTTACTCGAGCACTATTACATTTCTGAATTCTGCTGAACAAAAGCCTCGATTTAATGCTTAAAACTTTTCCGGCATCCACACACCGAAAATATAAATTCTTACTTCATGAAAAGAGTCGCAAATAAAATTTCAGAGTATCAGTGGTTTGTTAATTTGTCCACTTAGAATGACATCGTTCTATGATTAGTATTCAACATGGCGGACTTTCATATTTTGAAGATTTATTTTATCAATATAATTATCAATCTCGCTTTTAATATAAAATAAATGTGAGCTTCGTATTCCATACCTCAAGTTTCATTTAATACATGAACAATTTTGCTGATTTTCAATCGTCGTACTGTCGAGTGCCTATTATTGCGTAGCAACCTGTCTTCCTTTAAAAATTTTTCTAAAACTTTTTGTTACTAAATACGTGTAGGTTAATATAAAAATGATTGGTTGCTATAACAAAATCTCCGTCTAAAGTGTAGTGGAAAGCGACGCGTAAAATTGCAAATAATTTCACTCTGGTATTAGTTGTAAATATAAGAATGATCAATGAAATATATGTCAGAAAGTAAATCTTCAACTGTATCACTTGCAATTTTTTTTGGTCTTCTATCGACGGAAGTGTTGTCTTGAAATACTCATATGACCTTTGGAAAGAGTGTAATGATATTTTGGTTGGATGAGCTCTATTTTGGCCGGCACCTCGTCACAACGTAATATAATATTTTATCCATATTAATCCATTTGGGAGATACATAAGTTTCACCAGCTACTGCTCAACCTCAAATGACTATTTGAACTTGGTAATCTAAAGTTTTGTCGAAGACTTAGCCGATCAGAACAAGGTAAATTATTATTAATCTCGACCATTTTCAAATACTCGTATTAATCATGCATATATATGGTTGGATCTACTGTTAGTTGCATACTACATTCAATTTAAAATTCAAAATTCAAGAGATAAAATAATTTTATAAATTTTACATGAGGCTTTGATCGATATTATTACTGACAGTAAGGGTAAATACAGAATATGGAAGCTACGAAACAGATTCAAAAAGGAAATTGAGAAAAGCAACTATATATAAGAAAATTAAAATTTGATGAAAATATTAAACTTTGAACGTTACACAGAGACCTCATATTCAAATTGGAAGCATGAGTTTTGTTAAGCAAATAATTAGTATTTTATCAAAATTATGAAATTGCCCAAAGGAATATTAATTGATTGAACTATATAAATATTGTAAAGGATTTTCCTTTGAGAATATAAATATTATGTACGATTCATTATTATGATTTTTAATTTTGAAAATAATTGCTAAAACGCATGAAAGATTTTCGGATACAAACTAATTTAAGTATGCAAATACAAATATTATTAATTTCCATAAACATGGTAATCGTACAACTTATTAAAAGTATATATATACATATATATACATATATATATATATATATATATATATATATATATATATAAGATATGCTAAATGGAATTTAAACTGTTTTTACCTTCTCACAAACATGTTTTACCAGTTATTCTCGTAATCCTTCGTATATCATACAATTGTTTCTTATTTAAAATAATCGATCAACGTTTTATGTCGTTGGTCATTTAAAACCTAAGAACCTCTTTTCATTTTGTGAGAAAAAATAGGAATTGTTTCCAAATTATACTCATACATGTAACAAAATGGGTACATTTATTTTGAATATTGATAAATAACTTCAAAATGTTAACTTTATCGCTACAAACAAAATATTAGTTATTACGAATATCTTAAGAACATAATGTAAATATTGAATCTTAGTTTTTTATGAAAAGCAACTTAAAACAGAATATTTAACTTATGATTATACATATCAGCGTATTCAGTATAAAGAAATTTCAAATTATACAAATCAAATAAAATTCATTGAATCGACAATGGTGTGATGATCATGATACTATTTTCATATATGGTCATACTTATCGGTGCGAGTAGTTGAAAATTATCACTAGGAATAAAATAGAAAATGTATGGAGTAGCAGAGAAGAGATTTTAAGTGTTACTACGCGTGAGTATATTATTTATTTCTCTTTTCTCTATATGTTCATTATAATTTATTACTGGACATAAACCTCCTAAAGATACACCTTGTTTGTTTACACAATTGAAGCTTATATGATTGTCAACCTAAATTTTAAACCATCAGTTACTGTTGGATACATATCTTCAACTAAAATCATCGTAAAATATCATTTGACCTACAAACTAGTTAAAAAAGAGAAATATAATTTCGCAGGATTCTCTTTTATTTCCAACAACACCTTCATTTAGTTATTTTAATTGCTTGTTTTTCATGAAATTATTATCAACCATCACGACTTTTCAATCAAATAACATAGAATATATATTTTTCTTGAAATGTTTTAATATCTGAATAAAGAACAGACAATTATTAGAAATATGTATTAGCGAATAATCTAGTTAAAGATGAAGAATGGTTTTGTCAGTTTATTACATTTGCTGATAGAATTAGTTCTTTGTTATACATGTAACCTCATACAAATATTCTCAAGAAGGGATAATGGTATAATTATATAATATTGAATAAAATATACATTAAGTATGTTAAATTGAATGTTTACTGGCAATATTTTGACACTACTCAATCAACAAAAATGTTTCACTTTCTATTTCCATCCGTTTAAAATGTTTGGCTATAGGATCTCATATCATCCTCCAGAATACCTTTCATTCGTTGGGGTTTTAAAAAGAAATGCAGGTTGTTAATCAGTGATTATTTTTAAAAGATAAATATTTAAGGAAACACATTTTATACAACATTTTGAAATGACGAGTTCTCAATGAACTAATAGACTATGCATTCCTTGGTACTGCGCTATAGTCGAAAAGTTTAGTATATGGAGAGCACAACACAAGTAGAATTTATAAGTCGCCTACGTTCGATAAAGGAAACCATCATGTTTGACAGGATGTTTTGCAGGAAACTTAAGTCCAGCTATAAGGCAAACTTTTGACATGATACATGAGGAATTAAACCACTCCACATCAGACCTTCCCTTACAACTAGGATAATGCACAATTTAATGCCTGTTTGAGGCTTGAAACCTAAGATCGTGTCACGATCAACAAGCTCATTTCGAGTAATGAAGTTGCCAATTGTCATCTAAAGACATGCGGTTATCTCAATTATTTCATGTGGGGTCGTCATTGGTTCATGCTGATAAACTAACAACATGGAACGCCTTGGAAATCATCGTAGTTCGTATTATTCATTGCATTCGCTTCGTGAAATTTGTTCCAAATAGGACGTTCAGAATAAATAGTCTCTTATGCCATATTGCCGATATCATTTGCAAATTTTAATATCAATTATATACGTAGGATTCTATTGGGATTAAAAAATACGTGGTAGTTAGTTCTGCGGAAATTCAATTAACAAGTGCGCACATATAACTTTTAGAATGTCTTTGATATTGAGCAGTTTAAGAGGAAAAAGGTTATTACGTTTTCCAGAATATGGTGATAAGATAATGTGTTATTCAGTAAGTATAAATTATTCAGGCTTTAATAGAATAATCTGTTGCCTGCAAAATTTTGTTTTTATAAATGCCTTCCCTTTGTCTATCTATACCTTACTCGATTTTTTCCAACCCAAGTTCGCATGCAAGACTATCGTTCAAGATAATTGTTCTTTTATCAGAAGAATGAGTTATTATTATTTATGTAGCTCAGTATTTGTTGCAAAATTGATCCTTGGCTATAATATTTATTACTAAATAAAGTACAAACAGCTTTCTGCGTCGTTGACATTGTTACTTATTTAAAGCATCATGAAGTAAAAATAGCTTGGTATGAAAAAACATATAAACACACCTATTTAAACCAGAAAATATTTTGCTTCTTTTAAAACGGAATTTTTCAAATTGCGTTTAATCGCAAGATTACGAATAAAGGCTTTCTCATGTATAATCACCACTTCTTCTAGATATGAGAGACTAAGTATTTCATAAATTTGACTCAATTTCTTATTACATTACAAAAAAAAATCATGACAAGCTAACAATGATTATGTTTTTGAAGTAAGGAATTTATTCCTTCCATAGTGTATTATTTAAATCAGGCAGCAGCGGTACTCCTATTACTGACATTTAATCAGTTCTTGGATCACGTTCAGCGAATAATAATTTAGTTCGTGGTCATAATTGACAAACTATATCCACAATGTACCCTTGATACTTCTAATAAGTAGGTCAAACTTACTTTTCGTAAAGTAAATTTATCTGTCAACTTAATAAATAGGTTAATTAGTTTATTAGAAATAGTTTTTGAAACTTATTCATGAAATTATTGAAGACACATTACAACTTGTATCGATATTTGTGATGCAAAATAATTTATTTTAAGAATTCAAATGATCAATTTAAAATACACGAACTTTCCTTGTATTGCTTCTAAATATTGATGAATGAATATGCTTAGATATAATAGGAATAATATGTGAACCAATAAATTAATATTAATTTAATGTTATCGTCAAATTACTTAAACATTTATACGTCTACATATATTTCAACCAATAAAATACGTTTTTATTAGTGATGAGAGTAGGAGCTCCATTGAATACGAACTAGTCTTTCATTTGAAGTTGCCATGTTATTAAACTTCAGTTCAACAAAGAGTAGTACATATTATGTGCTAAACCTAAAATTCTAATGATTGATTCACAATGATCATTCGAATTAGAAGAATATAATTTAGTGTTTTGTTGAAGTTAAAATGTGAATCCTGGGTGTTACACGGTTTAAATTAGACAAGGAACACTCATGAAGCCTAGATTTGCTTTAAAGAAGAAATACTTGATTTATACTTTAATTATTTGTCATTTTTTGAGCTATAAAAAACTGAAGACCTATTGTTTAATCAAAATTGTGAGCCATGAAAGAAATTATAATAATAAGTAATTAAAATAATAAAAATCATCAAATATTCTTGATAAATTTTAAAAATTCAAAGTACCTACCTTCTTTAATCAATTGCTTTAAAACGCATTCATTTGATGAATAAGTTGGCACACTATTAACTAATTAACTATTTTCATTCCATTACGTGACAAATGTGAGTTATTTTACCCTCCGTAATTATATCTCTTTATATTAAAATTACAACTGCGCTGTGAAACTCGATCTTCTTCTGAAACATTGAAAAAATTGGATAAAGCTTTTAACTTATGAATTATTTTTCAATATTGAAATGTCAATATAATATACTTTATTTTCACGTTTACTTTCAGGTTGGAAACAATTGTTACTTTTTATTTAACCCGTAGAATTGTTTGGCTCAAAAGCCGCCGGTTCTGGTATTATATTTTCAACTAGTTGAAGGGTTTATATTTGATTTAGGTTTATCTCCTTATAAATTCTCTCTTAAGTATGCTTCATTGAACGATATTTCTCTCGAAGTCAATGGCACAAATTTTGTGGTTTGACTAAAGCTATACTATAGGTTACAGTTATAATAATACGAAAATTTTTGTCTCTAATATAAGCACGATAGTATCGAGTGTATTAACTAATTTATGTTTGTTAACATCCTGTTCATTGTGTGCATCATCCTGTAAATATACAAATTTAGAAGTCCTTGTGAAAAATCGTGTATCATCTATTACTTACAAAATACTTACACTTCACACTCAAATTAATAAGAAAATTGTAAAAAATGATTTAACGGAAAAATATAATCAATGTAGTGTATCTTTTACTCAACCAGGAGCAAAAACGAGATGATCGTATTAAGATGTTCCAAATGGATATTGTATAACATACGTTATCTTCGAATTTAGAGATATTACGTCATCATTTATCTTATTAAATGGCAATACCCTCATTTTTGTGGTTAATTTTATTTTATGATAGCAGGCCCAATGATGTTTCTTCATTGCGATAAATTGTTATTGTATGGGTTGAATGATAATTTCTAATACAACTTGATTGGACCATGCAACGCTGCCTATTTTTTTATAATATGTATAAGAAATATATATATATATATATATATATATATATATATATATTCTCAATTTAAACTTGACCTGTTGGTGTTTCCCTTATGACTAGAAGCATTATAATTAAAAATCATTGAAAATGATTAAAAAATGTAAAATGTTATATTAATTCCATATAAAATAGGAAATACATTTTTTTATTTATTTATATTTATGGAATTTATATAACATTTTTCAATCAAGAACATTTAGAAGCATAAACATATCAAAAGGTCTAAGAAAAAAGAAATTAAAAATTAAAATTTAACTGATACCGTTATACCAGAAGAAGTGGAATAAGTTTTATCTTTAGGTCCGAATTTTGCACAAAATATTTCTAGTGACAAAAAATTACCTGTGTCAAATATCTTAAGTAATACTGAATCCAACACCAATCATCTAAATAACGATATTCAGAATAAAATAAGATCTTATACTTGTAATATTATCACTAATTTGAAAAATAAATTGGAAAACTAGCAACAACAGAGAAATACCAAACCCCAATTACAACCAAAGAATTTATCAATCAAAACAGAGATCTCAAAATTTTGAAAGCAGATAAATCTAATAAAACTTATTATGAAATCAGAAGATTATAATAATAAAATTATAAAATAAATTAAACGGTGAGAAAACTCACAAAAAAAGTAAACAAGACCCTACGAATTCTTATCAAAAACAAAATAATGATATAATTCGATCTTGGAGGCCCTACAAAATTGAATTGGGGTTGGATTTCTCGAATTTCCGGAGCAATTTCTTGCCAGCCCAAAAAACTTTTTTAGACAATCCCCATTTAGGTTCCTAGTTAAAGGAAATATTTTGACACTCTAGCATAAATTTACAGTCACAATTTTTTTTATACAAAAATAGAGCACTTCAGAAAATACAGTGACGGGACAAAATTATATTGCAGATTCTTTCTGGAATTATTCCGTATATTTATGCATTTTTCTCTACGATTCGTTGTGGCGGACAACCGGTTTACGAATGGTGACTTCGAGCGATTGTAAAAGAGTAGCATCCGATAAACAACTGAGATAGGCATAACAAAGGGAGGAGCCTATAGTGAACCTTCTTCTTGTTAATATTCGGTGATTATATACTGCTCAAATTGCTGACATTGAAGCAACAACTAATATTATGGTTTTTCATTCACATCAAATCAATACACACTTACTAATCTTAAAAAAGGAAATAATAGTTGTCATACTATGTTTCTAACGATTCTTAAGTGTAAGTTGAAAAAATCAAACACATATTATGTATGTATCACTGATATCATTTGTCTGTCGTGTTTCTCAAGGTTCCTCTAATTCAGTTAGATTAGTAATTAAATTTTTCAAAATAAAAACATACAAACAAGATTAATCACATATATTAGTCCTGATATTATTTTTCACACTTAGTAAACGCTGAAGGAGTACAAACGTATCAACTTAACAGTTAATAATTTACTTACTTTACATATATAATTAAAAATTCTGATTATTAACTACTAGTTAATTACCTATGGATTTAATTTTCTCGATATAAAACTAAAGGTCAACTAGTTTGAGATTAGAACAGGAGCAATTAAATTATTATTCAACAAATATTCAACTGTTTCATCAAATGAAGCAATGAAATATCAATGCTGAATGAATTTGTTAACTGTATATGTATAATTTAGTTAATGGTATGAATTCTTGATTTTAATAGCTCATAATCATACATTAGTTTATAGTCGATCATTTCTTTTATAGGTCTATATAACCATTCATTAGTTATTATTATCGGGGGAGTGATACTAATGGTAGCTCATCAAAATAAATTTGCTACAAACATTATGAGATTAAGAAATTGTTTCCCTTCACCATAAAAAATAAGCATAGCACATAGGATAATATATACCAGTACATAATTGCTTATCTACGTAAGATTTTCTCATCAGTACATGTAGCGGAATGCGAAGCTTCAAAAACAGTTACTCTTGTTGGAACAAATTACATGATTTGATTCATATCTATGGGATTAACAGCATAAAAAAGAGTGTGAATATTCTCTAATTATAATGCCACCCCAAACGACATTTTAATAGTGATAGTAATTTTCTTTTGTGCAGATTTTTTCTACTACAATATCTGCTAATCACAGCATTAATATCACCAACAGTTTCAGAAATTCAAAGTTACTACAATACCAACAATCTCGATTATAGGCTATTTATTTCATGAAAAATGTACCTTGTCTTATCAGACAGAGAATAATTTGAAGTATCATTGAATCCCCATAAAAGTACGTACATAGATGATACTTTTATTGTTTAAAAAATTACATAACTTTCTACTTATAACGATGTCATTGGTTCCTTCATTTTTATGTGGGCTATCTTCAACTTTCAGTTCAGATTTCAGTTGTCGAAAGATCTTTGACAGTTCTGATTTGACGGAATTTTCATTCCACTATACCCTCGGTATGCAGGATATGTGGTCAGGATAGTTTCCATTAGAGTGGTTTTAGAAAGTCTCATGCAAACTAAATACATTTAAGAACCTCTTAATTGGATGATGACGTATTTGATTACAAAACTCCAGTCATAAAAAATATAGGTAGGAAAGTATGAGAAATTCAACTATAACGGTAAATCACTAGTTCAAATTAATAACTCATTTTAACTTTGATCTTAATAATAAAAATAGCATTTATTTGCAAAAATGTGGATAGATGATGAATTTCATATATAACGGGTTTCACTTGTCGGAAATTCTCTTGGTCTTTATTAGATACTGATAAAAATTTGCTGATTCAAAGTTAAGTGCTTTATGACATTCATAAATAATAGTTTCACTCAAAGTTTATTAATAAACTGGTTATAAAAGTAGGTGAAAATAAGCTAGTAACTTAAGTAAAATACTATTTATTTAATTACTGAATGATTTTATGTGAAAACATTCCAATGAACATAAATAATTGTATAGGACTTTATGATTCCTCAATGTTTTTATTACCATGATGAATGGAGAAATATCCGTATATTAATGCCTGTGTCTATGAGACACACATATTTCTTTTCCTAAACTTTCATTGTTTAGTTAACTGTAAAATTTTGAATGAACAGAGAAGAAGTAAATTTCTCAATAGTTAGGTACTTATATTTTTACTATTTTAGGAAGATTTCAATTATCAAGTTTTGGCACCTGAAAATTATTGGACAACATAATTATTTCAACACAAGTAATAAATTTTTGGGTAATTTTAATTATAATTTTACACAATCATTTTGGACCTGATGGCATTAAAAGAATTCCAATAATTTATGGATATTGTAAAGAATGAGGAAACTACAAAAAATTATCATCTTCATCCACTCAAATAATATTTTGATCTCCTTTCCATTTGATTCATCATTTATGGAATGTATTCAATCCTCCAAAAAGTAATTTTATCTTTTTCTAGTAGCATACATAAAAATTTTAAACTTGACTCGATTTTTTCCGGGTTGTTTAATATTTGATATATCTAGTTCTATATATTTTTTTAGTGGAATAATGAAATAATGATTTGATTTTTCCACGGATACCATTTCTCATTAAAATTATCAATTACGAATTGAGCTACTTTTTTAGGATTTTTCTTAGACAATTACATATAAAGTTGTTCTACCGCTACCGACTACTACCAATATATCTGCAGCAAATCTCAATCAAACCGTTTTTCAGCATTTTGGTCGATCCATAGACAAAGCTTCAAGAACGTTGTTGAAATACCCGGGCACATCCATTTTATAATGAAAATCGTTCAAAAATATAGACACCCCACTATTTTATTATAATGTATTTTTTTCTTATTTCTAATTTAATTAATATTAAATCACTTAGTGATTTTAAAATTTTTAACCAGGAAGTTTTCGACCAACTAAAAAATCAGAAAAGCCATAATATAAATGCCCAGAATCACATTGTAAATGTTTTTAACTTATTCTAATAGACTGATAATATTTACGTCGCCTGTTAATTGACATTATATATTCAAGAAATTCTTGGATAGATAGATACAAAAAAATCTAAGTAGATATCACAATCTAAGTGCCGTTTGCGTAGAAGCAAAATATTCAATATCTTTATTCTAGTGGGAGCAAACTAACCGTAGCTTTTGTTTGTAATTGGATAGTTATTATTTTTCATAAATTGGAAATGGTAAGAACATCGAAACAAATATGCATAACATAACTTATTACGTATGACCCTTATTTCATACCACTGCAAGTAGTGAAATGAAAAAAAAATAAACTTGGATTACAACAATTTAAAGTAAATGCATTGCATACACATATTGTTGACTATGCTATATAGAAATTTGTTATTCATATTTTAAGGTTAATTTTTTATATACAGTTTATAATGATGTGTAAGATAAATTTATATACATATAGTATGTTTTCTCAATTCCTACTTATTTACATTCCATTTGAACACTATATGTACTCTAATTCAATTTGTATTTCAAATAAATTATCTACTAATATATATTCACGAATAGAGTTTTCGGAGTCTTCTTTAGAATTTGGTTCTGAGACTTCCCTGCGCCTTCGCCAAAATTTCAAAACCTCATAGTTCTATTGGACAGGAACAGCTTCATTAGTACGTGAAATGGTAACAAACTTTATTAATACATTGACTATATATACTATTAATTAGCAGACCCTTTCAAAGTTGTTGTAGTATTAGTAATAGGTACATCCAGCAGTTTATTTCTCTTTGACTAAGCTATATAGAAAATCTTACAATCGGTGCAGTTTGTAAAACGACTTACACCCGTGTTACCCAACGTGGGGCCCACGCCCCACAAGGGGTAAATTCGACTGTAAAGGGGGGCAATTCAAAAATGGACTCGACATGAGTTAGCCCTTTTGCTCTGGGCCATTTGGATAAAATGCTAGATTTCGGTGCCAATATTGAATGAAAAAAAAAATTCTCAAATTATTGCGGGGAATAAAAATGATAAATTATGAATGAATGAATTATTAGCCAGCTAAATTATAAGTGTTTTCGTTTTCGTATATATATATATATATATATATATATATATATATATATATATATATATATATATATATATATATATATATATATATTATGAGTAGCTTTTTAGTTTTTTATTGGGAACGTGACAGGAAAACACCAAAGTGGACTAACTTTAATATATTTTCCGAGCTTTCGAATACTTATGTGTTCATTGTCTGGGAAATAAATAATTAAGATTTCCAGTGATTTTGATATTATTAAAGCTTGTAAATTAATTTTTTTCAATGTAATCGACAGTGAATTTTATTTGCTTTAAAAAAAATCACGCAAACCACTTTTTGCCGGAAGGGTCTGGCATACCTATTTGAAGTGGATGATGAGGGCTAAAATCCGGCTCCATATATGCTAATATAGCTTATGCACTTCAAGATGGTATGCGGGATTTTTCTGGCAGTTTTTGAGCGCGCATACCAAGATATTTTTAAAAATTACATAAAAATACATACAATAAAGAAAAAGTTTCAAATAGGTATCCGATCTATATGTATATATATATATATATATATATATATATATATATATATATATATATACTGTGCTTTTCAGATAAAAGTATCCACCTTTAATAACTTTTGTAATACTGGTATTTAGAAAAAATCCAAAAACACGTCAATTTATGTTGGAAGGGGCAAGCATTATGGCTTATTTAAACTTACTGGAAAAGCCACCCCCTCACCCCTAGAAGCATCCCCTTTATTTTTTTAAATTACTTTTCATATTTTTTATGTAAAATTTGGATACTCCTCTTTGAGCTGATTTCAAAAATGTATAATACTTGTAGGTTAAAGTGGTTAGTTTATGAGATAAACAATTTTTCTTTTAAGAGCACAAATTTTACTTATTATTTACTTTCACCTTATTTGCCTGTACTAAAATGGGTTGTACAACAGTTCAAACTCTTTAATCTTTTTAACTGTGCTATTTATTCTACTTAAAAAATCCAAACAACAAAAAACTCTACTTTTTATTAAAGTTTGACATTGTCAACTAGAATTTGTAGTCACTATTGATAGTGTAATTTGATACATTATTTATTTTGTTTCTCTGAAATGGTTTACTCTTTGCAAGAAAGAATTGAAATTGTAGGTATATACTACCAAAATAATAATTGTGCAAGAGCTGCTGCTAGAATATTTAACGAATTACATGACGGAAGACATGCAACTCATAAGTATGTAATTCAACTGATGGAGAAATTTACCACAACAGGGTCTGTTTGCAATAAAGTGCATAAGCGAGAGGGACTCGTAAATAACGAAGCAATCCAAGTGGCAATTTTAGGGCAAGTCAGCTTAGAGGCTCAACAACCCCAATCGTTGTCAACAATAAGTAGAGCGATCGGTGTTTAATCTTCTACAGTTTTCCGAGTTCTACATAAATTCAAGTACCACCCATACAAAGTTAAGTTGGTGCACGAGTTGAATGAAGATGATTTTGATCGTCGTCTAGAGTTTTGCGAATCAATGACGCAAATTATCAATAACAATCCACAATTGTTAAACAATATTTGCTTTTCTGATGAACGCTCATGGTCATTAAATGGCTTAGTAAGTAGGCATAATTGTAGATATTGGGCTGAAAGTGATCCACATATTATGCGTGAATTCCATACACAACATCCCCAAAAGTTAAACGTTTGGTGTGGTATCCTAGGTGACCACATTGTCGGACCTTTCTTCATCAACGGAAATTTAAATGGTGAATCATATCTTGAGTTACTCAGGGAAGGGGTTGACCCACGTATTACAACAATAATAGAAAATGATGATAACCTTTCCGAAGATTTACTGGTATTTCAACAAGACGGAGCTCCCCCACACTATGCTATGCCTGTCCGACAATTTTTAAACGAAACATTCCCCGCTCGTTGGATAGGTAGAAGGGGGCAGATGATGGAGTGGCCACCTAGGTCACCGGATTTAACACCCCTAGACTTCTTTTTATGGGGGTATTTAAAAACAAAAGTTTATGCTACCCAACCAGAATCTCTGGATGATTTACGAGAGAGGATAGAAAATGAATGTCGACAATTAAATCCAGCCGTATTAAGCAATGTCAGAGAGGCATTTCAAAATAGATTATACCATTGTATGGAAGTGAATGGTACTCATTTTGAACACTTATTGTAACTTCATAATAAATAGCACAGTTAAAAAGATTAAAGAGTTGTATGTATGTATGTATTTTTGAAAGCGATAAATCGAATGCCTTTTGAGTTGTTTACAGATACTTGAAATATTCATCTTGGTCAAAAAATGGAATTAAATTTTCGTGCGATGATTTTCTATGACTTTCCACGTGGATTCAACCAACAGCAGTGTGGGGATCAACTTGCTCCGACTTTTGGTGAGGAAGCGCCATCTCGTATTTCGCTGGTTTTCCTAATTTTATCGTAGTTACACTTCGTTATCGGATAAATTTCGTGAAGTTCGCCGATAATCGCCTGTTGTGCTATAAAACATCGATTATGTGCTGATTTGGCTGATTAGTGAAAAGAAATGCTGAAAAAATTCAATCGCGGTACTTCAAAAGACCATAAGATGCTGACAGGCGATGAATCATGGATCTATGCATATGCATCCGAACCTGCACAACTGTATGGGATTTTTCCAGAAATGTTCGATAATATCACGGTAACCAATCGCAGAAGACGAATCATTCTCCACCAAGAAATTGCGCGCTCTCACACATCAGTTCAAACAAAAGCATTTTTGAACATTGATTGTTTCTGCTTATATAAGAAGCGGTTAATGTGTTCAAATCACATGATTTGGAAGTACTTTAATCGGAATGGAAAGAAATACTTCGAAAATTGGTTCAAACATATGAAAAAGAATATCGATCTCAATGGAGAATATTTTGAAAAAAATAAAGCCATAATCAATAAAAAATATTTGCTTTTACCTGTATATCTCAAAACTTAAATACCAACCCTCGTACCTAATCAATTTTGGATATAACAATATGTTTAAAATCTATCTTAAAACTTCCTCATTCCAATGTTAATTTTTATTGCATTTCATTATCCCTTCCTTTCACTTCAAATTAATTTTTGTGTACCAGTTTTTATATTAACTCATATATGATAACCTTAATTTGAGAATAGTTGTATTACTGGTTCTGAATTTTAAGCAACGCCTGGTTGTGATAGCAATCAGTAATAGCTAAGATATTTTCGTCATCACAAAGTATGCATTTATGTGGAACTAGTCAAGCGGAACCGACGAGGAATTTATGTGTCAAAAGCAATGTAGCCTTCGCTGTTTAAAAAATATCTGAACTTTGAATTATATCAGGAAACGCAACTTATGTGCAGTTAGTTTTAGCTCATGTCGAAACTAATAACTGGACAGTTTCTAATTAAATAATTTCTATATCGAAACGAAGAAAATAACTCATTTGAATTGTAAAAAATAGTATTCTTAGGATGAATATGTTTTATATTATATTATTATTTCAAGTTAGTAATGACAAAATATTGAATGAATATTTACAATATATTTCTGCTATTTATACAGTAACGGAATGCTGGAATTTAGTTGAGAAGCCTATTTGAAAGAGTAATCGAAACTTTTTTCCACTATAGATATTCGCACAGTCAGTAGGTTCATACTGCTAGGTACGTCATTTCAGAATATCGGTAAAATTTTTTTAGGTTTTAGTCGAAAGTTGAGTTAGATATTAACTATTCTGCATTTCCTATGAGTTTTCAACAGTTGTATTGAACTATGCAGCTCCCAGTTGCCTTATTAATTTTCGGCTTAATCTGTTCAGCCATTTTACGATATTTTACGACTTTCTCTAGGTATCCTTTCTATACTACCTACTCATTTCAAATGATTACATAAAACCGGAAAAGCAATTCACCTATTAATTAATGTGATTGTTTGGAATTACAAAGTAAGCACAAGAAATAAAATTATTCCCAAATAGCTAGAAATCTAATCAGATAATATCTTTACCCAACTTCACCAAATATGGAACAACAATTAACATTTTTCAATGTGTATAGACATATAGGTATAATAGAACATTAATTAACAGTAAACGTTTAGGAGATGTATCCTTTTAAGAAGTTTATGATTAATTTCGTATTATATCTACCAATGGAATTTGTATATCATGTTTTACATCAATAAAAAATCCTGAAAAAACGTATGCCAATGGTAAATGAGCATGATATCTGCATAAAAGTAGAATTTGCGTAATAATTGTTTTTTATTTTGAATACAATGATCTGATATGGGATAACAGGATATGGAAAACCATTTCCCAATTTAAATTTAGCTTAAGATTAAAAAATTGTTCAATATACAATTCTCACTCCATATAGAATGCATTGGTTACAATTATATTTTATTGAATTTCTAACAAATTTTGTATTATTGGATAGTTTACGATAGAAAATTATATTGGGTCTAGATCTAGTTCCTATCCTTTTAGAAGTTTTTTTTACCTCTAAGTAATTTGTCTCTATATACTATTTACTATGTCAGTTACTGATAAGTTTTCACAGTAAATATAACCATTCCTACGAGGGTTGCTAGTTAAGTTTTGAGATAGACAAATGAAAACAAATATTTATAATTGGATATAGGTACTTGTTTTCAAAAATATTCCATATCAAAATCAATACACTTCAATTGTCCAAGTATAAATTTTAATTCCGATTGAGGTACCTTCTTCGGCTGTAGAAAAACTATATCGCATTTTATTTTTGATCTGCAGGAATAAGTAGAAATCATTAGTTGCTGAACAAAGACTGTGCGGCGAATGACCTATCTATTCGATGTTTTGCCTCTTCGAAAACGTTTTATTTGAACTGATATGTGCGAGTTCGTCGTGGTGGAGAAGATTCGTCTTTTGCGAACACTTCTGGCAAACAAATACTGATGTATTATTATTATCCAAAATTCGAATGGAACGGTAACGACATTTTCAGTTATTCCGAAAAAACAGAAAATCTTTTGCTTCGAAGTTTTCAGCATTTTTTTGTACTAATCGACACGAATTTTTTTAAGCGATTGTAAAACTATGCGGTATCCAACGCGAAAAAATCTTTTTGACAGCCAAATGTTCACGAAATATTGAATGTATGCGAGTGGAACTAATGCACATGTATGTCTCAATCTTAAGGTATGTTACATGACGATCTTGCAATATCAGTTTACGAATTCAGAAAACTAGCGAAATACGGTGGCTCGAGATGGTGCTTCATCACCAAAAGTCGTAACGATTTGATCTGCATTCTGCTGTTGAAAGTCACAGAAAATCATCACACGAAAATGTTCGTGATTTAATTCAATTTTGTGACCAAGTTGAATGTTTCAAGTATCTGTAAACAACTAAAATAGCTCTCGAATGATAATACGTTCTAAGTATGTTCAAAACTTTATTATGGAAATGTGAGATTTGACATATCAACATCATTGTTGCCATATCTCAAAACTTGAGTACGAACCCTCGAATTTAGACCATCCAACATTTTAAAATTCAACTTTTCACTGATTTGTCTAAAACTTGATTACTCAGACACTTACTTTTATTACATCCATATCGTCTAAGCATCAATTAGCAGTTATTGTATATTTGTAATTGAGATAACCATGAAATTAATATTATGGGCTCTCCAACTTTTTCAGTTCAGTCAATTGTATTTCAAAAATATGGAAATCATTATTTTGGTTGAAGTAAAAGAGTGGATATTTATATATTCTAATTAATATGTTTTAAAATTATCCGGACTCTCGTTTAGTAGTTTACGGCTAGCTAACTTTCAATTATTATATATTTTTAGTATTTCTTACTTTGAATCCTATACAGAATAAGGCGCTTTTTGCATCAGTTCTTTTTTGCAAAAATGAGCTTCACAACTTTTTCTTATCGATGGCACAAAAATGTTGAATTGCTTTTATGAAAATATTAGGGAAAAATAAATAATTATTAAATTTATACAAAGTTTATAAAACGAAGTAATGAAAGTAAAAGCTCAAGAATTTGGAAGATATGATTGAATATAAGTCGAAGCTTGTATAAGTATGCTTCTTATTTCTTAAATAATTATTGCAGTTTTACGTAGTGCGGAAATCTAATATGATTAACTAGCATTCTAAGCAAGCAGAACGAAGCACCTTTTGTGATAGGTGCTGACGTTTGTACTGCATCTTGAATTTTCCTGCATACCAAAATGTTGCTGAATCTTATACATATCTAAATCTACAAGTGATTTTTTATGTCACATCAAATAGTCTCCTGAATTTGATGGAGTGTATAATAATATCAATAATTTGGAATCAGGTAAAAAGACACGTTCACGAATAATATCTTTATCTCTTATCAACATTGTTAATGTGATGAAAAATCAAATCAACAATTTTACATTGAAAGTTGATAGAAATTACAAAGCTCGAATGCTTACCTAGATCCTTCGCCAGAATATAGAATTCTCGAACTTCCCATTTTATCTTCACGCTCCTTATTTTTTTCTACTTCTATACCTATCAATTATATAAGAATATGAGAATGGATATTTAATTAGATAATAATAATCTGTTATTCCTTGTATCATTTTTTGAGTAAATATTTAATTTTATTGTGGATATTTGATAAAATTTGTTCAGAAATAGAAGTATAGAAAATTCGTTCTTTGCATTGAATTTATTTATTAGTATTTGACAACATTATCAGCAAGGTGAACAGGCCTGCTATTGATAAATTTGAGATTTTCGTTTTTAATATAGAAAACATCGCTTCACAAATATATCCAGTTTAATACTAGAATATATCGTTATGAAAATTTGAAATTGACGGAGCAGATGAAAACTACAAATATTATACCAAACATCAGTCGTTAAGGAATTATCTATTGTAAAATATACTTACTACATCTTGCATCTGACATGATGATTTTGTTCTATCTATGAAAGCTCCTTGGTTAGAGACCCGTGAGACCATAGTACCTAATTTTGTATATAAAAAGAATAGTTCTTGCACATGAGCACTTCAATTATTATTGAAATCGATTATACCGATATTTATGACTCATATTTCATATGATTTGTGAAAATCTAAAATTTTGTTTAACAAGGTAAGAGGTAAAATAATTGTATTATAATTCAAACCTAACCTAACCTGCCTAATTCTAGAAATGCATTAAAAAAGGCTTTGCAATATTCTGAATAACTAAATGCAAAAATTGCCTATTATTATTATTATAATTATTGATCTTGAATTTTTTTTGTTGATCACTAAACATTAATTTGGTAATAAGTCTCTAAGATGTCAGATTTGTTATTATAATCTCAAGATTCTCAATAACCTAATCAAAAGATATCAAACGAAGTAAGATCGGGGGATCTGGAATCAATTCCACCACTTTCTTTCTTTCGAAAAAGAAATGTGTTGATTTATTATCTTGATTTCAGGTCTCTATCAATTAAAATTTCATTTTAAACCAAATAATATTGACGTTTCGACTACTTTCAGTTTTTATCAAAATAATTTCATATCATCAGCATAAGCGATTATTTGTTTTCCACTGGACCTTAATTTCTCTTTATGAATTCTCCTCATTATGTATTCTAATATTAAATTGAATAGTGTTACCGATAGCGAGTCGCCTTGTCTTACTCCTTTGTCAATCACAAACTCATCAGATTCTCTGTTAGGTGTTAGTAAGCTAACCCTTGTTCCACTCATAGTAATTTCGATTAATCGTCGTAATTTTGCTTTGAGTCGAAGGCCTGTTGAAAATCGATGATGAGCATCTCTGTGTCTTTTTGGTGCTCATTTACTTCTTCCATTATTTGTTATATTTTATGTACTGCGTCTGTTTTCTATTTACCTCGTGTGAAGCCGCATTGATAGCGCCGAGATTACCTATAATAATAATTAAATTATATAATGTTCTGTTAAATTTGCTCAATATTATGATACATTTTTCGGATCAGCTCAGCAACAAAAATGTAGTAATTAGAAAAAGGAAGGAGTAATTCATTGAAACAAAATGTTACATATGTTTCCATCTTACCAGGTTTCAATGATATATGTCGTTCAATAATTCAGAATGCTTCTCATAATAAACTAGTTCTTCTGTCTGTGCATTTTGTCGAAATGATTCAGAAACCATACGATCTAAAGTATTCAACTACATTCTCATGTTAACTACACAGGGTGCTTTATAATGTTCATCTAATAATTCAAATTGAAATACATTTTATTCAGTCATTAATTTAGGCATAAGAATATTATTTTTTATTTCTATGTAGATTCACTAGATATTACTTATAATAAGACATTGATGTTAGTGTCAGCACACAACTTATTAATAATTATTGATACTGGTACACCAACAAATATTGAAAACCAATGACTTCGAGAAATTAATGTTTAATGTAGTAACTGGTCTGTATATACCAAAATAAGAAAAATACTATGTAGCTATCAGAAGTTACACGGACTAAACAATCATTGGACATACCTGGGAATCAATTGCCTTGTCATGAATCATAGGCACAAGACGATAATATTTTTTGCTGTCATTAAGTATGTGTATCAAAAAGAAACTATTTTACACATAACTTATTACATTTACTTTCCATAGAATGGTTATATTCCATGTACCAATTGTTGAATAGTATTTCTACCAAATAATATCTTCAATAAAATATATGAATAAATTACATTAATTCATCACATATAACAATAAAATTATAGGTTACTGCATGTGTCTAAATAAAAACTGGACTCATATTTTTAATTCCTCTTAGAGGCAATATAATCGTTTGAAATATGCGCATTTTATTTCAATACAATTTGAATATTTTAACTCGTTTCCTATATGATTCAAAACAAAATAGAATATTAAAATGTGCATTTTTAATGCTTTTTTCCGCCCCCTCTCTATTAGTATTCATATGTAAGAGGCTTGCAAACATATTTTATAGAATTATGACTGGATGGATGGAACTGATTGATTTTTGTCTGTATTGACTGAAAAAATCTATCGTTTTTTGTACACAACGAAGCGTTTCATTTTTATCATTAACATACCATAATTATTAATACTATATGTTAGTCATATTTTGATAAAGACTTAAAGAAAAGTCAAATTTATTAGAATACGATTCACTTCTACAACTTCAAAAATTGTAGTTTGATAGAATTTATTTGGTTGAGCTCTGCAACTTTGGCATCTAATATCTCCATACACTGATTCTATTTCCACTGTTGAATTCTAGTTTAAGAAAAGTCTGCATTTGTGACTATCTAATTTTTTACTGACATACAGCCACCCGCTTTTTGGTGTCTTCTCCACGCTTCTATTATTCCGTCTTTTGCTGGTTCAAATATAATTCTAAGAACCTTGTTTTCGTACATTAGACACTAATTTATTTCTTATTGGTTGACGATCCAGGACCCTGCAGAGCTTGTATTGTTTCTTCAGCAGTAGATAGGTATTGATAATGATGTGAGACACAGATTAATGTCACTAAAATAAGCAGTGCAATATGAGCAGACAGAAAAAACAATAAGAAAAAAAGTAAATGCTATTCAAATGCCAATTAAATGCCATATTACGAAATTTTCCGCTGTGTAAGTTTTTGAGAAATTAGCTGTTGCAAGTTACATGTGCAGAATCAATGGATAATGAAAGTAGAATCAAATTAAATACTCCATTATTCAATGATAGAAAAACTTTTTAGCAAAATTTTTTGCATGGAATTAGCGACTTTTGTTTTCGGAAAGTAAATAGGCTTCATGCTAACATTGGCGAGAAATTAAATGCTGCGAAAAAAATGAATTTTTTGGGAATGTCACCAAAGAAATTACTTTTTCCGATTTTTCTCAGCAGAACACTACCATTTGCGAGGAATTATAGACTCATGTGGCCTCATTAGTGCCTGAATAATTAATTGTTTGATTAACGGTAATTAAATGCTGGTAAAAAGATGGGTTTTTTGAAACGTCTCAAAAAAACTTTGTCCGATTTTTCTCAGCAGAACACTATCATTGCCTAAGAATTATAGACTCATGTGGGCTCGTTCGGGCCTGTATAATTAAGTGCTCGACTGATGCTAAATAGGATCTAGTAGGCCACACTGGCCTATAATTATTGATAATGATAGTTTCTACTAAAAAAAACTAAGAAAAGTCATTCTCTTCATGATATCTGTAAAAAATTCATTTTTTCTGCAGCATTTAAGTGGCTTTAGTCGAAGACTTAATTATTCAAGCCCTAACGAGGCCACACAACTCTATAATTCTTAGGCAATGATAGTATTCTGCTGTCGTGACGTCTCATAAAAATCTATCTAGTCTACACTATTTGATTAACATTAGTTATATAGGACCTACCAAGGCTACTGAGTTGATAATTCTTCGGCAATAGATTGTATTCTACTGAGAATGGTCGGAAGAAATAATTTTTGTCTTTTTACTTTCCTAAAACAGGCGTGAAAGTCGTAAGAATAGAAAAATTTTTTTATAGTTTTATGAGAATTTACAAAATGGAGCTATAAATTTTGCTTAAATTATTTAGGTCTTTTTTATCATTTATAGCTTTTTCGTTCTTATGAATGTTCCCGCACATATTACGTCATTGAACAGTGAAAACAATTTGTAGTAGTTCTTTATGTACGGCTATCCATTAACATTTCATTATAATGAAATCTGATTTCTATTATTAATAATGCTGACAAGGTTATTACTCCAAAAAAAGAAATCTGGACCGAGATCGGAACTGTCCTTGAAACGCTTTCATCTCAAATACTATCAATTTAATTGGTTTTTTTTGTTAATTGCTCAATAATCAGTTAATACCCATTTTTAAGGATCCATGGGGCCTAAATTATCATTCTGTTTTGCATAAACTACGTCATCTTACATCTACTATCGAAAGTAAAGGAAGTTTAGAACATTTTAAAACCGTGAGAAATAATGGTGTGAAAAATCTTCAACAATCCCATAGTTATGATATATATATTATGAAATCACATACAAAAAAATAAAATCTGTATCAATCAAACAAAAATTAAGAGTTTTCAATTTATATTATATATTCGTAGTTGTATTGAAATCTTTATGAATGGGACTAGGAAAAAACACCACAATATAGCAGATATATGGTTTAAACAAAAAGTCCACGGCTTTAAATTAGGTTTAGTTCTTTGGATATTCGAAGAAAAACGTAATTCCAAGTATTTTCATTGTTTCTTAGCAATGTCTCCTCAAATAATCTTTCTTTACTCCGTACTCGACGGCTTCTGAAATAAGAAACCGTTATATCGAACAAAAAAAAACTTCTGTCTGGCATTTTACTTCAATCGATTTTTTAATGTTAATTATTATGTGATTAATGAGGTAAAAGTGGAATAAATACTAATCCACTGCTTTATATAGATTTCAAACTATTGAATAAATTATATCAATTGAAGAAGCTGAATTAATTATTGTTCACATAGAACACATTTATCATTTTTCCATTTCTGTTAATATAGTTTCTCTTAAATCCTTTTGAATTTCAATAAAATGAGAAATTTTATCATCCTCCATTTTGTTCAGACAGTAAATTCCATACTATTATCCCCTTAACACTAAAAGTACTCTTGTTTTCATCTTAGTTATCGAACATAAATATCAATGATTTTACTGACTCATAGCTGAGTGCATTTGCCGGCATTATTTTTTGAAGACCATAATTCTTCAATTTACCGGGATCTATTTTATGAAACAATATTGATAACATACATGTTTATTTTATGAGGGTATTTAGGAATAATATTGTTTCCTTCTATACAATATGAACCTAGCACAGCCTAAATTATAATTCTCGAAAATTGTTCTCACAGTGTGAACAATGTCAACTCTACTACTTTTTCATCCTTGTCATTTCAAATTTGTTTCTATTTTAATAAAGTTGTTCATAACGGCTTAAAATGTCTGTCTAATTTAACTTATTAGTCAGTTGTTGTGAATGATATCATCTAGAATATTACATACCTATTCATATTATTTATTCACACTAAAATTGATGTATATGAAATTTAGTTGCATGAAATTAGACTAGAAACTAGATAACAATAGAGTTATTTCTTGAATTTAAGCTATCAGTGATATGTTTATGTATAAAAAACGTGGAAGAATAAGTTAAAGCATGAATTAACCAATCTCTCTGATGAAGTTTTTGAAATTACTTACCAATTAGCATTTTTGTCCAACAATGTAGACCTTGATTGAAAGTGGAACTCCCTCTCCTCCTAGAGCAGTAGTCGGCTAAGTGTGACGACATGTGGCTCCCTGATATAAATATTCACAGAAAGAACAATAATATGTTCATAAAAACATCTCATTTTGATAAATTAGAATTCCTCTATAAATCGAGAACATGTTGAAATGTGTGCGAATATAACTACCCAGCATCTCGAGGATTTGAAATTAGTTTTGGATGTATTAATAGTACTTTACGTGTACTTTTCTGTCTCATTCCTGCCCTAAAGAAGAACTTTTAGAATTATTGTCCTCCAAAGTCAGACTCGTGAAAAAGTTATCGGAAATGCTGTAAAACATGGTGCGTGAGATGGTGCTTCAATACTAAAAGTAGAAGTAAGTTCATCGGCACATTGCTGTTGGCTTAATCTACGTCGAAAGTCAAAAAAAATTATCACACGAAAATGTTCGCGATTTAATTTTTACCATTTTTACCAAAGTGTTACCATATTTCAAAACTTAACTAGCTGACGCGCGTCTTCAAAGACCGAAAGTAAACAAGCAGTAAAACACACATTTCGGTTTCTAAACATAAACTTCATGAGGGCAATGTCTATTCACATTAGTATTGTCATATCTCAAAACTTGCATAGCAACCCACATATATCAAACAAAAATATGATAAAAGTGTAAACTGTCTGTAGTTGCGAAGTATTTGCTAGTTTATAAACGTTTTCGTAGTGAGAGTTTGGCAAATTAAGCACCAAACTGTACTCTGTTTAATATATCTCGAGCTTTCGAATACTTATGTATTCATCATCAGGGACTTGAATTATGGTCAAATTAGTATGTAAAATTATGTAATAATGTATAACAGTGTGTAATAAAAATTGATAAATTACATCAATTAATATTTACTCCCCACTGCCATATCACAAAACTTAAGTAGCAACCCTCTATCATGATCTATATATGACCATCGTGGTTTATTTTAACTAGTTTTTTGTTGTCAAATTTTAGAAGGATATCCTTCACTTTCAATTATCAACTCATATCATAGGTGAATATTTATAGTTTTATATATTATACCATAAACATATTTACAGTTCACAAATCACTATAAATTTTTCTATAATATAGTTATCTATCGGAATCTCTACGGAATGGGTATAAAATTATTTAATAAAGGCTATTGTGTCATTAACAATTATATTATTTTATAGCAATATATCACAGATAATAAATAATTGAATACTAAAATGACAGTGTAATAGTAATTACGTTCCTTGAAACCCGTTGTAAATATAATTAATTTGAAAGTATCCTTCTTCAGAGAGTAAGAAATAAATTTTTCCCAATGACATATAATTATTATTTAAGAAAATTTATGTTTTAATATATCCATGTTGTAAAAATAGATAGATGTGGGAAACTGACAATGATGTAGCAAAATCGACAGAGACATCTATATTTAATGAAAATTATTTTATTTATTACTATAATCGAACATTTGATGAATGTTGTTGAAGGAGTAGATGATAGTGCAGACAATCCTTGTCACTCTTATGGTGGTGGTAATGTAATAAAATAGTGACAGTAAGAACAAAATTGAACTCAAATAGAAAATACATACATGTAAAATGTTGTTCGTCAAATCATTAAATCAAAGACATTATATACAGTAGTATCATCTACATTGAAGATGAACGATACAACAATATTGCCAAATATTTCATAATTGACCTCCTCAAAGTTTAATATTATTATTATACTAAAGACTTATGCACTATTCTGCTTAGAGCCTCTTTTATTTACCTATCCCGGATACCAAGTATCAAAAAGATTAGGCTTGGTTCACATAATGAACTTGCGCACTGTGTGGCAAGTATTCAATATTACAGCCTTCTGGATCTCGGCGAAGGTGATTTTTGGTAATGCTATCGTGTACGGTCTTAGACACGACGCCGGTTACTGACATAATAACTATTTCCACATTTTCGCTAAGCCACATCTGTTTAATCTCAATTGCGAGATCTGCTTATTTGGCCAGTTTCTTCTGGTGTTTGTTGTGAACTCTATGAGTGTTCGGTATAGCAACATCGACAAGAAGGACTGAATTGACTCTTCTATTAACCATTAACCACGATGTCAGGTCTGTGGTTAGGTTGGGTTAGGTTACCTGTCTATCGGTGAAAATGAACCTATCGTAGTAGAGTCTAAAATTGTCATTTTCGAGCATCTTCTGCAGCTGGTACTTATAAAACGGTGTATACGTATTCAGAAGACCGAACTTGTTGGCCAGTTTCTGGTGGATGATGTTGCACACATATTCTCTGGTGTTTGTTGGCACTTTCTGCATTTGTCAGTTTGAGTGTTCAGATCCTTAATAACATTTTTCTTATAGTTATTCGTGTTAATAACTTGATCCTACATAGCCATCATGAAGTCTTCGGTCTCTGGAAAGAGATTGTCGCTAGCAAGCCATCTGTGTGAAGCTTCCTTGTCAACATGCGGCTGGTTGAGGTCTTAATGATGTCTACCGCGTAGTGCCTTTCGTGACCACTGTTTCAGCTTCTCGGTGTCTAATACTACGAATATATTCAAGTCATATTCTGGTGATGCGAGGTTGAGAGGTCAGTAATCCTTATCCGCCTTGGGTATAATCCGGTGTAGGGTTGAGGTTTCTGATTTCCTATGAAATAATTCACGAGAAGGTTGATCAAGCCTCTCCCACCCTCTTTTCGGGGTAATGTTGTTCTAATAGTAAATGTACAGTATCTATCATCAATTATTCCGTATACAATTATGTTTTATACTTTTTTGTATTCATTCTATGGTATGTAGAAATGATGTGGTAATTGATTATTATGCCTCGAATCATTCTATTTTCTAGGCCAGGTCAAATCTATATTTTTCTTATTCCCTTTTTTTTAGAAATAATTCTGAATTGCATTGGCTTATATCACATCTGGTGGAGCCACAATATTTTTGACGACCCGATCTCAAACTGTTCTTATTGTAATGTTCTTTTTATTTAATTAAACTTTCTGACTGTGAGGTGAATGTATTAACGCTGTCTCTTACTTACTTAATTTACTTACTCTAGACCCTATTTATAATAATTACCTGTTCACTACTTATATAATTTATTTAAAGTCACTGGTTACTATTTCCTTAACTATTGCTTTCAAGTATATACTGACTCCTCACAACAAGTTCGCATTTATACCCAAAAGAATTTTTCGATTCTAGCAAGTAAACAAACAAAATAATAAACAAAAGGTCTTCCTAAAAATAAGTTCTTAAAATAATGTAAATAAATCGCTGTATATATAAAAACATATAGAAAACCACTATCAAACGCTTCCCGAGAACTTTTGCGTCTGGCGTGTTCACCAAATTATAGACTCTTTCACTATAACCGAACAGGACCGGCTTCACGGTCCATATCATGGATGAGTTCGTAACATTATTTTTATCTTAAAACCTGTTCCATGAGTAAGGCTCCAACGTAACATCGAGCGAATGAATGTTACCATATAAAGTAGCTTTCACCTACTACCTATAGTATATATAAAAAGCTACAGATGGGTAATGTAAAGAATATGGTCCTCCACACCTCTATAGGATATTAAAAAGATTGTGAAAGAAAAATAACATAAATATATAATGAAAGATATTCACTAATATGAAATTGACCTCATGATTTTAAGATGTTAAGCCAAGAGAAAAAACTAAACAACTGTACAAAGAAAACTGAGGAATAATGAAGTCCAATTTGAACCTCACAACCGCAAAAAAATTATTCCGCAATGCTCGACTTCTCAGGAGTATTATTGTTGTAAAATTACTAGATGTATAAAATGTGCACAACTTCAGGAAAATCTGTATACAACCTTTGAAAAAGAAATAATATGATCCGTTCATCTAACACATCTAACCATCAAGTAGGTAAAATTAGGTACAACCTAGGCAGAAGGCACTAGCAATACCAATTCAAAAAGAGGCCCCTTCAATGTTGAACTTGTTTTTTTCCGCCATTTCAAAATTAGCCTAATGTGCAAGCTCCTCAAATATAAAATTGCTATATGGAACTCAAAAGTGGTATAATAACATGCCCAAGAACTTGAAACATACTTTCTAAATCCCAATATAGATGTATATTAATATTTGGAATTCACACTTCAAAAGTGTGATATCGGCAATCTAATTCCCTTCTTCACTGAGACAGGATAGTCAAAGTTACTTGAATAATAGAAGGTTTGTGACATGCGCATGTTTTTGTAAACAAACGATCAGCTGCTAGAACATCAGCTACGTCATTATGTTTATATTTTTATGTCAAACAGAACCTCACTAACATTATGTTCGAGTTATGAGGATATGTGTTATCTCTTGCTGATGTGGTTATACAAACGAATATATTTCTTCACAGCTGTGAAGAACCGGTGACGTCACTTATCTACTACGCATCTTGTTATTGTCACAAACCTTCTATTATTCTAGTAACCTTGAAGATAGTAACCTGTGAGAAACACATATTCTCCAAGTAGAAGCAGTCAGGACTTGACTAAAAACTAAAATATAATGGCTCATGGGCAGGAAATCCCAACTATCAACTGAAAACAAAGTGCGCTTATATAGTAGCATCCTTATGCCGTTATTGACATGCGAAATTCAGCTCAAAGGAACAGCCAACAGTTCCAATATAGAGACCCTGTAGAGATTCTGGAACAACAACAACACTACAAGATTTGTACCCAATAGTGTTATAGTGAGATTATGTATCTAAAAACATTTCTCATAGATTTAAGGAAGACATCAATTTATTACGAGTAAACTTTGTTTGGATGAGTATTTATCAAATAAATACCACATGATAATATAATAATAGTATAGCAGATCCTAAAATGGTTATTTTCAGCTTTTGTAATAATTAAAATTGGACGCAATCGAATTGAATATGTATTTTAAAATAAATCCGTTGCAAAACAGCTAAAACCTTCGAAGTGATTGATTATAGCTGTATGTAATACATTTACTACGCCTTAGTTTATTTCTTTGAATATTTCTTTGTGAGTAATTAACAGATATCAGTTAAAAATGTCACCTTCCTACAATGTATTTGATTCAAAAATTTGAACATATCTTTTATAACAGTTACCATTTTGTCACTTCACTTTTATGGTCCTAATTAATTACATGCTAAAAACTTTCGCACAGCAGAACTGCAAATATATTTGTAGGTTGAAATAAGTAGTTTTACTCGCGTCATAAAACAATAGTTGCCTTATTCTTAATTTTTTTAATGGTATTAATTATAATAAATAATGTTATGGAGGAATACTATAAAGATGAAAATACTTAACGTGGGTGTATGTAAATGCAATAAAACATCGTTTTAATTGCGTGTCAAATAACAGTTAATATCTCAGTTGAAGTAACCTTCGAAACACCTTATATGTACTGTTCTTAACATTTTTAATTCAAATTTTTAAGAATCCACCAATGTATCGCAGAACATATAATTATCCAAAATATACACTCATAACCAAGGAATTATGAATCCATTAAATTCTTTACAAATTTGACTTCGAACCTCGCACTTTCATGTTGTCCATATACTGAAAACGGATGTTTCAAGTAATACGAGTTTAAGAAACATGGGACATACATGATTTATTTGAAACCTTATCATGCTCAACCTCTTAGCAGACATTACACATTATTTGTTATTGAATAATTTATAATCTTCCACAAATTGTTATCAAATATACTTTTTACCTACTTTGGTCAGTACAACCTGAGATGATTGGTTATCTCGAAATAAATTAAGCGGAATGATGAAGTTGTGAAATATATGCCAAAAGTTATTAAACATGGAACGATCTACAATATAATCTAAATCAAGTTATAACGAATAAACATTCTCGTTTCCTAGCACATGAAATTCAAACTAAATACCAACGTCCAACAATGTAGAGACAATGTGAATGTGTAAAACTTGTCACGCCAGATATCACGTTTATTTTATTGAATAATCGACTATAACATTGATTCTAAACACATCTTAAGTACCGTTACAAAACAATCAACCTTAACATTATAAATATAATCAAAACCATTGGTTCCATGTAAGTGCGAACTGAAATCACTAGACTGAACGTTGAATTAATTATTAATTATTATTAAATTGATTGCTGTTCTCTATTAATATGAAAGAAGAAATTTCATCTCTAATTAACAATATTATCTGCTCTTAACTATATTACCGCCACCTGGAGATGTGAACCTTAACTATTAATTGAACATCCATTACAAAATCCTGGAAAATATAAATTTCACTAATGCCATGAAATTTCAATTTTATTTCACGGTAGTAAATCTAGGACTTTTAAATGGAAAAGAAAAAAATTATTTGACCTTGAAACCTCTGTGTGAACCGTCTGTTTGATAAGGCAATCGATAACAAATAAATATATTTGAGATTAATGTCAGTTTTGCAATACTACATCATTAAATTTCTGTTAACCACAAATCAATAGTTCTACTGAAAATTATGTTACTACTTACAACCGCAAAGTCGTCAGTACAATCCTTACAAATACTAACGATTTGTCTAAAAAAAAAGAACAGTACAGTAACAGTAATAGCTTTTTAAAAGTTTGCGTAATTCGGATAAAGCACAATAGGTCGAGATTTTCTCTGAATATATCAGCATTGGAACAGAGTTAACTCGAGTGCACATTGAGATGCAGGCGAGTCAGTCGAAACAATGTAGGTCAGGACATTTTCAAATATGTGCCAAATCAAGACTGTATTGTGGATGGCCCATTAACTTGCCATTTGATTATTAATTTGATTGAGCAACGGGACGATAGTTTACATTACCACGATGAAGACTTATTCCCACTTTCTTTGATATTTTCCGACTTTCTTCAATGAATTCTGGCAAACAAATGGTTGTGTATCTTTCGGAGTTGGCCATCTTAAGCAGCTTCTAAAGCCACTGTTTCTACATGACGAGCAACCATTTGTTCCAATGTGATTCTTTCGCGCACAACCTTTGTTAAATTTAGCTCATCTTGCGTAGATCCATGTTTTATCCATGTTTCGCCGCCTGTGGAGATATTATACACAACCTTTGATGTTAATCTTCTTGGAATCCCACGCACCTGCTTATGTCTGGCAAAAGTTTTGCGTAATAACTGTAATTTACGTCTCTGAATCTAATCAAATATTATTTGTAATTTTTATTTACTGTTCGAGCAATATACATATATTGTTGAGTAAATCACATGGAAATTATTAATCATACAACTTGTGACAAGTGAAAGTTCAGTTTCAAACAGCTAATTAATTACTCGAGTCATGTTAGTGGTTTTTGAGAAGAACTAAGTTCCTATAGTAGAATCTCAAGATGATGACTATGGTTTTAATGTGATATTTTCATTACTATTTTCAATGACCTCTTTATGACTCTTACTTAAATATTTGATTGAAGAAAACTGTACAGTCATCGACTATTTGTATTACAGAATCTTTTTCGAAATAAGTTTTAAATCGATCGATTTACCGATGCCGATTCAACTTGTTGAACCAGTTTAAATAAAAAATGTAATTAATAAAGTAATCTACCAACATAGTTTTACGTGTAGGTATAGCAAAACTGGCTTCGATCGATTTCATTAACTTAATCTATTTTCTCTTACAACTTTATATATACTAGATTTAGAAAGTGAAAATAACATGATTACTGATATATTTACATTTTTATTAGAGTCATCATCATTTAAGATCTTATCTTAAACTCAAGTGTGAAATAAGAGCGGTAAAAGTTTGACCAAATTATTTAGAAATTCTTTAAACTCGTTTATTTTCCAACTTTCAACTGCTAAACTCTGTGTGAAAAACAGAAGTAGTATAAAAAATCTTTCGTAATCAATGTTTATTTAAAGATAAAGTTAAGATAAATGTATCTTTCAGTAGATATGATGAAAATATTATTATTAATCAAATTAACATTGCACATTAAATTGTACATTGTACGTAAATATAAATATATATTATTACAAATCAACCTAGTATAATATACTGATGAAATTGGAACTGACCAGAATAAAGGATAGGAGCATCTATAGACACATCACTGAGGAAGTTGAAAGTATCAATTATTTTCAAAATAAAGGTAGCAATCAGTAAGATCCATTGATGTACTTTAGAAATAGAAAAATAAAATAATTACTCTCAATAGTGTATATATGGAAGTGAAGGGAACAAATGTAGCAAATGCTTTCAAAGCTTTGTCTATGAATTACCCAAAAAACAACAAATTTGTAGAACTTTAAAAAATTTTAATTTTTATCAAGATAAAGGATATATCGTCTCCAAAATTTGACAAGTTAAAAAATCTTATCAAGCATATAAAGAAGGTTAATCGTCTGGCTCAAAAGTTTATCCTAAACAAGGACTCTAATTAATTGTTTTGTATATTGGAAGTTCTCAAAGATTTGTTGATGGTAGTCGTCTGTTATTTCCATTGAAAAAAACGGATACATTGATGAGAAAATGATTGCTTAGAAACATTTTTAGTAGTAGTAATGGACAATATACCTAACCCAAGTTCTGCGATTGGTTTTCCTGATTTATTCGAACTTTTTTGACAAACAAATACTGGTATTCCATTCAGAATTGACCATTCTACGTTACTCTAATGGAACTATAGGGACGTATTCCATTGTTCCGAAAAAAACAGGCGACCATTTGCTTCAAAGTACTCCGTGTGCGAACAAATTTTGTTGAATTTCGCTCGTCTTGAAAGACCCATTCAGTCGATTGTTGTTAGGTTTCGAGTTCATATGTATAGATTCATGATTTGTCTCCTGTCACAATCAGTTTACGTACAAAAGTAGATATTTGACGACCTTCACGAAATCATCCTGTAACGAAGTGCTTCATCTCCAAAAGTCGAAGTGAGTTGATCGGCACACTGGTGTTCGTTTAATCCATGTCAAAAGTCATAGAAAATAATCGCTCGATAATGTTCAATTCCATTTTTGACATGATCTGTAAACAACTCGCATGACAACACACTCTGACTACGCTAGAATATTCATCTTACAACATTCCTTGTCACCTTACTTTCATCAATTAAATAAGTTTAAGAATATAGTGCATAACATTTATTTTTTCGAACAAAATATAATTTCGTTTCGTTATTATCCTTTTATACTACTACTAAACTAGAGCATTATTACATCAAAAGGTAGATATTTCTTTAGTATTTTACTGACTTCTCTTCTCAACAGTTTTATTTTGCTCAAGTACTTTATGTATTATCCATAAAACAACACATTTTATGAATCATTTATAAGTGTTTTCAAGTAATATATAATCATGTCTTTTATATTATTTCTTCTAGGTTTCCTGTTTCCTGCAACATGGTCCGGTAAGAATGAATTTATTCGAATAAGAACTCTGAAATAACTCCAATTTTTTCTGTTTAACAAATTCTATAGTCGTATCTAACAGGTTTGTCACCCATCACTAGAATAATTTTTATATACTTTCCTAATAGGCTATAGTTTAGGAGCCTGAGCTTTGAGGAACATTGTACATGTTTCGCAGTGTCTACTTTTATTTGGAAGAGGCATCAAGAACGGGTCTGTTAATCAAATCAGCATTCATGATCTTGTCAAATTGTTTCATGGATTTTGTTACATCTAAGTTTCTAGTGTTACATATTTTCTGACATCAGTAGGCATGCCAATCATATTCTTGAAAATTGAAAGCCGGTACTATCTATTTTGTTCTATTTGATAGTTTTTGTCAACTCGTATATTTTCTTTCATAATCACTTATTCTTTATGCATGAATGTTAAAATGAATCAACTTTATTTGGAATGTGTGTTTTGAAAAGTGGTGGTTGGGAGATTTTTACGTTTTCTTAGACAATCAATGTTTTCAATCGAGCTTTACACCGCTAAAGTGTAGATAATATCCTTCATTTCTACGACTATTATCATTCTTAGCGATTGTGTTGGTATCACGATAACACATCTTTCATAAGACAAAAGAAGTTGTACAGTAGCTGTAGTTAGTACAAATAATTTCTATGGTTTGATGTGGCAAAAAAATTATGAATACGTCCCTGTGTTGAACAAATAGTCACACCATGAATGGCGGTTATGAATGAAACGTGTTTACTCTGAGATAACAGGAGATGAGAACAGGAAATAAAAGCGAGTGGAATCTCGTCGGACAGGTCGCTGTCCAGTTCTGTCGACCAGGCTTCTAGATATATCGAGATATCGACTCTTGGGGTTAGCCAATGGCGATGGTGTCGATTTTCATCATTTGCTTATCGTATTGGAATTTCAATTCAAAATATTTGTGTCCTCCGAACTGAAATTGATAAGAAGCTTTGAAATATTAATTCGATTAAGGCCAGCAACATAATATTTTGTTTTTCAATTAAAGTGATTAATATAAAATATTTTAACGTGAAATTCTACAACATAAGATATTTATTCAGATAGTAACAAATCTTTTTGAAGTTGATAAAGAACAAAATAAAGGAAGTAATTCATTTTCTACATCTGAAAGTGTAACTGACACTAGACTTTTTGTACCTAAACACCAAATTGACTTAGTAAATATCGCGGTGGGCAAGATTTGAAATTCCTTCATCATAAAATTCTGCCGCCAGCGCTTTCAGCTTTCAGTCCCTCAGTGAAACATACCCACAACTCCTCGTTGTCTAACGTTGTGTTCCTAGTCAGTCATAGAAATGTAAATTACTAGGTGCAACGCAAACTTCCAGTTTGAAAGAATTGAGTTCTTGAATGTGTTTTATTGTATGAGGACGGTCGTCCTTTATGACCTTAAAGCAATTTTGGCACCATTTCGTCACAAAATTTGAACAAAAACTGAACGAACTTAATCGGTCATTCTACCGTCCCAATACTAGGGCGTACAATCTTTTCTTTCTCAAAAATGTTAGTTCCATTTTTTTCATTAGAATACACTATTTTCGAATAAAAGTTTTTGTTTCAATACACAGACTTTTGGATTAATTTCCATAGGTTTTCAACTTTTTTCAAACAAAAACCGTATCACAGCAGCACGTCACAAATGGCGGAATTTTCCATTGCAGTATTACAGTCTTAAATTGAATATAGAAAAAACGGGTAGCGTTTATTTCCTATATGAATGCCCTTATGTTGGACAATTCAGTTGAAACAATTTCAGACTTGTTAGGCATTCTATTCTGAGAAGTAAAAAATTTCCGTAAATATGTAAAATTCAGTGCAAAAATCAATTGTCATTTTTCAACTAATCTATGATTGAATATAAATCTTCCCTTATCTACCCGTTATCTTGCCTTGTCCCACTTATTCTATTAAACAAAGGACATGTTGGAGCGATATTTGAAAGTCAAAAATGAGCAGGGTGCACCAAAACCTCAAATACAAAAATACCACAAATTGCAATCCGAGCCTTATTTAAAGTTTCAAATCAAATCCTATATGCAGGCGATTATATTCTTTTCAAAGACGAAATATCTACTAAGAGCAGTAAAAGCCCTTGAAGCCACCTCAAAAGAAACTCTTCAGCTTATCAACTGACTTTAACCATTGACAATACCTACTTAACTGCAAGCCAACTGCTTGCATCTTCTTACTTAACTGGAAATTTTCCAAACAGTTTAAGGTCTTTTTGTCTTTGATTGTATAAAAAAACTTTCATAGTCATAGCTAATGAAGACTATTTAAGGAAGCTTTCAAAACAATTCCAGATACATTTTTGTTATATCGCTATAACATTTCACTAGCACACGATTTACCAATTAATATGGTATTATACTGAATTGGAAAATCAAATTGAGATTAGATGTTAGTTAAAATGTATACGTGAAAACTGGTTCAAATTTGAAATGATCCATTATTATCAGCCACAATAAACAATCAAGGTACTAAATTTACTGATTGTGAGCTATCTATTTACTAAATTTGCTGAATAGCAGTTTACATATTCTTTATTTTAGTGTGGAATTTATTTCCGAATTTGAACTTAATTGATGACTATTGAAATCTCTCGAAAATGTTCTTAGTGGACATTCCTTGAAATTAATTTATTGTTAATAGAAATAATCGTTTATTTATGGACGAAGATAAGTAGAATTTCTTAAGCAATATTTTACGCTTAACTAAAATACCATAGTAGTGTATATAAATTAATTAACATTTAATTCAATGGAAATATTTTGACATTCTTGTCAAGAATAAAATTTCTGTGAAAACCAAACAGATAAAACTGTTGTAACACTTGTTAAAGCGGCCAAAACCGACTAAAGAAACAAAATAATAGGCGATTAGGTATCCCCAGGCACGTCCGTAGTTAACAGAAGTTTGTCGGGACGTGACTGAATGTTTTTCCTACTAATGTTCTTTGTGGTTGCGTATGCGAATGTCTAATGCCATCGGTTTATTACCGGTGTACCGGCCGGTATAGATAAAATTTCTTAGGTATATTAGGCCTGTTATTATAATTCAAACCTTTGCTAAAGTAAATATTTGATTTATTTAAATATTTTTTTCTATTCCAAATGTAGTAACCATAATTATGTGAATTATAAAATAATTAACAATAGCTTATGAAAATTGGAACATAACAAATGAAATTCGGAACGTACAATATTTCTGAATTAAGGTAATTATGGGTTGTAACGACCCCTCCCACCCACTCCAATTGTAAATTGCCTCTTTTCTGAGTTGTTACAAACTTTAGTTAAGCGGCTCCAAATAATTAATTTTCGTTTCTTTTTCAAGATTAAGAGTTGAGCTTAATAGCCAAAAAAGGACTCTAAAGACCAAAAATCAAGTTTTCCGAATATACTTTTATTATGAAAGACATTGGTAGCCGTGTTCTTCTAATTTAAATATACCTCTTTCCTCAATGTCTAAAAGTCCTACCAAACCTTTAAAAAAATCAAGCTTCTCTCTTACTCTATCATTCAAATGTGAATTCAAATTCAAATATTAATTACTTGTGTAATAGTTAAGATCTTATTTTATCTGTTGACTGGCCTATAATAGATAAAACTTTGCCGTATGCATTTTTTCGCCATAATCGAAATGGCACATCGATTCAACTTTGTGCAAAACGAAATCACGTACTCCGTGAGAAACTGACGCGCAGGTCTTATCTATGGTGTTAATGACGGTTATTTTTCTTTTCTTTCGTTAATTTTCTCGCTTGGGTATTACATCTGATAAAATATTTCTCTATTATAATATATTTATTATATCTGATACTATACTTTATTAGTTCATGACTACAGCGTGATATCATAATAAATACATATGTGGTCACACGTGTATAGATTATTATTTCCAGTTTATTATGTAACCTATATTTTTCTCTCTCTCTTATCTCTCGACTCGACCACTGTACCGTTGATTTCTTCAAGTAGGAAGCAGATAAATACAATAGGTACACATCGAAAACAAACAGAATAATTGAAAAAATGCGTTTTCATAGAGAGATAAACGAAAGTATAAGAATATAAAAGATAGTAAACGTTGATAAATAAAGTCTATAATTTATGAGTAATTAAGAATAGTGAGAATTGTACGCAACAAATTTCCAGTAGGGCTTAAAACTCCTTTGCAAACATGGATGTGACAACTTGCGAGGATCGAAGAAAAGATACAAGCCTAAGCAGGACTTTTTGTAAATGTTAATTACAAATTGAAACTGTTACTCTTCTAATTATATAGATTAATTTCTAAGATTTTTATAGTTAAATAATTTCACTAATATCGATTAAGATTCTAATTATTACAGAATTTTTTTAACCACAAATACATTGGAAACAAAATTTGAACATTTACCGATTCCGGAAAATTCTAAACCTAATGGCAAACATGAGTTATCAAAAAGTCATGATTTGTACCCCCAACTATTGTGGAGATTTACTATTATGGCATTATAGCAGACGAAAACCCGATTGGAGAAAGACCAAATCCTGAATCCTTCACCACGACAGAGCACCTTAACTGTTGACGCGTTCTTCGCAAAATTGGACATCGGAGTGCTAAAACATCTGCACTACTCAACTGATCTTGACCTCTGTGACTTCACAATATCATGTGATAGACCAGTGTAAAAGCTGTTTAAACAAAATCAGTATACCTTCGTGCGGCTGTCAACAATATAATCGTGAAGGTATTAGGATCGCCAAGGGAAATACCTGGTACATAGTAATCAAATTTCTTTCTTCAGTAATAATAAGATAACAACAATTATTAAATAGCCACACCCAGTACATAAATATATAGTCCTTCTCTATGATGAGTATTCGAAAGCTCGGAATAAGAAGAGTGATTGCCACACATTAAAATTATTTAACCTCAATAGTTTCGATCCAGATATGAAATTCACTATAGAAAAGGAGAATGCTGAGAAATCGTTACATTTTCTTGACATTAAATTTATCAAAAACGAATATTTTTATTTTAATTCTGGAAGTTATATCAATTATTATTGATATCACCCACCTAACAATAAGATTACTTTAATCATACAGATGAAAAATAGAGACCCTGAAAATCTCTGATCTAATATTTAATGAAAAAACCTTAAAATACTTTACAAACTTTTTTTATGAAAACTCATATCGTCCATATCTTTTGAAGCGAAATCTCTATAACTCATCTGACACTGACTTTAACATTGGAGCGATATCACCTTCAAACGTCAATTCCGTCATTTGTATCTCATCTATTTATACACCTCTACCATATATAACATCAGTTAGCTCTAAACTTTTTGGAATCTTGAAACAACACAATATTAAGATAGCGTACAGTCAAACCCTCCATATTCAATCTATTTTTACTAACATAAAAGATGAAACTTCAACCAATAAATTGCCTAACGTAGTGTGTGGAATACGTTGTTTAAATTGTGATAAGAAGTTCAGTCGAAGAGGTCACTAACCAATCGGATAACTTCTCACAAAGGCGATAACAAATTATATTCTGACAGTTATTCATTAGTGACACATGTCTACCATAAAGGGCATAATATGAATTTTGAATCTGCCTAAGCTTTGACAACTAAGAAAAACTACAAAAATCGTCTATTTTTAGAAACAACATATATTGCCTGAAATAATGAATGCATTAATAATAACCAATAACAAATAACCTCAGTGTAATCTATGCATATCTTTCAGATTTTAAAAAAACAACCTCACCTAACCTATTAACTTCACGACTTAACCTATAAAATTTAATGTCATTCATAGTCGAACCAATAAATATCATATATGTTATACTTCTATATGGACAGTTTCTATAAGCGGAAAGTGTTCCGACTAAGTGAAACAAATAGTGTATCGTTCTCTCTCCTCCGAGCGCGTCAGTTAGTTATTATTTTCCCACTACTAATATTTTAAAGAATTTTCAAGAATGCGCAGTATATATAAAGTATCTCGAACGAGAGAGAAAATGAATACTGTCGACACTGTAACGAAGATACGTTTTTTCCCATAAGTACTGTCCATATAGGAGTATAACATATATGATAAATATTCAGTTCCATTCATAACGACCTAGCCTATAAAAATTTAATGTCATTTATAAACTAACTTATCAATTTTCAATATATGTTCTTGATTTTAGTCGAAATCACATTCATAATTCAAAAGTAATTCCGTGTCGTTCATTACGGCATTAATTATAATATGTCGATAAATTCGAAAATATAATAAACTGCTTTTGTCCCCGTTAATTTTCTTCCAATTTTATTTTCCTATAGTGTATTAGCAGATCTAATAAAGTATTATGTATTTCCAAATCAGATTATAACTGAAATTTTTACTTATCAGCTGTTCAGTGCTTGTGCAATGTCATTAATTATAGGTATTTTAATTGAGAAATAGTTAAGTATACATTTATACTTCGATTATGACTATCTACTTCATGTATAATTCAGCAAATAATTGCATTGAATTAAAATGCGGCATGAGAAGCAACACGTTTTTCGTTTTAAATGTCAGCGTTCAACGTCAATTACTAGGTTATTATTAACCAGTAATGTTTTCTCATGCATTTCTTTTGCGAACAATAGATTTTGAAAAATTTATCATTCGCTTATTTTTCTAAACACTCTTATTTTCACCTAAAGTTATATAGAAACAAATAATACTCATAAATAAACTACTGAATTGTATGATAATTTAAAAAACAGCTTAACATATAATTTCCATTTATGATGAAAATGCTCATAATGCTCTATGTATAATATGTTCGAAACATCAAACAAATTATTGATGGATAAATAATTTGATAGCTGAGTCACATCAATTTCATAATTTATACAAACTTTCAAAACACCACATTTCTGTAATAATTAATTCCTAATTAATCCATAAGTATTCGAAAACTCGCAATACGCAATATATCCTGAAAAGGGTACATTTTGGTGTACCACAGTCCCACAACAGTCAAGATCATAGACTAGTTGATAAAAACTTCGAATAACTTTATTATGAGGGACTAAAATTTGGGTAAAAATATGAAAATCTGATTCAAAAAAAATCTTCCGCATGACAGTAGATAAGAATATTGGTCTTATTGTTTTCTTTAGTTTTGAAATTGAATTTATTGTTTTAAAATCGAATCTATCCAATTAAAGATTAGGTTAGCTTAGGTCGTTACAAATGACGTCAAAGTTGGTGTTGTAGGGAATGTATTGAGAATCTTGCACATGTAAATTCTAGTCAATAATTCACCATATTTTTGCATAAACATTGTTATCAGAGACTGGCAATACGAAATATCAAAGCTAAATAACTTAAAACGCTAGAACATTTTTGATATAGGTATTACAAAATATTGCAACATAGTAATATTAGTGTTATCAAAAAATTGGTGAAAAAATACTGAAATATGCTAGTGAATATCGCATCATCATAAACTTATATATAAAAGAAATCTAGGGACATAATAAGAAATAGAGACAGATTTTGAAATAAATTTATTTTGAATTTAAATGTTCGAACTGTTTTCTATTACACTTAATGTCTTGCTGGAACCGCTCATTGACTAAAAAAGTCATCTTGTATTAGTATTTAAAATATCTTTTAACCTACGCCATGGTTACAAGTTCGAACAGTACCAGGAAATATACTTCCTAATTCATAGCTGCTGATGTAATTGTTGATCTCACACATTTTGTTAAAAGAGTAAACAACTCTCTAGTTGTTAAAACATATTGCTCAATCTGCGATTGCACATAAAAGGGACTCATGACCTTGATACTGAATCTCATACAACCAGAGACACTTGTTGTTAACTGTTAAATTTTTCTGTTCTTACCATTCATTCACTGACGGTCGATCTAGGTATTCATCTTGCCAGGCTGGAAAAACCATGTGTGATATACATGAAGAACAACCAACATATCCTGAAACATGTGTAGAAGTATTTTGAGCGACAAAAACTTAGCTATGGTCCTATAAAATGTAAAACATTATATCTCAAATTGTACTCAACAAGAAAAAAAACTTTCATAGAATAAATGCATATATGGATATCGATCTATGTATACTCATTGAGCTGTATTTTGATGGCAAACAATGTCTTTAGAAATCATATCTAAGTCGTTTGTAACAGGAATATTTCTGTGGACAATGTTGTTTATGCGACAAACACTGAATATACTTTTCATATTTCTTGTTTTTCTTCAATTTCTTGAAGTAAAGTTCCTCTATTTAATTTGATAATCTAGAATCATGAATTCTTATTGTTAAATCTTAGAAAAGCACCAATAAATAACAATATTTTGAATTTTTGAGACTACTGACTAAATTTGCTTTTATTTTAGGCAAGCAAGAAGGTATCTCGATGTGGTTTTAACTAGGCTATGAATTAAGAATCCTCTACATCTTTATAGCCAAAACTTATATTACATTCAAATATTATGAGAATTATCTATTATTATATATAATAAAACAATATATCGCGTATCAATAGAAATTACACATACCACAGGTAAGATAACTAAGGACACCAAATTTGTTCAAATCTGTTCAGACGTTTCTGAAAAAAATTAAATCTACTTTATTTCAATAGATACAAGCCTCCAAAAATAATGAAAAAGATTCAGTCATACCATTTAAAAACATGTTCTATATGCTCTTTAATTTTCAATACAATAATGAAATTATTTACGCCAAGTCTGTTTGGCAAACAGAAGAAAAACAAAAAAAGGGTCAGCAACTGAGATAATGTTACATAATAGAATATTAATGAAAATAATAAATTACGGTTTTAAGACATTCACATAATTCTAAATTTTATTTGAAAACTCTATGTTGTGGAATTTCACTTTTATAAAAAAATTATTCTAAATTTAATGACCAGTATGTTATTTCAAAATTCTCAGTTTTGGAAAACAAATTAGTATGATTAGGATATTTACTTTTAAGTGATTTGTTATAGATATCTATAAAAATATTCTGGAAGTTGACTTTTGGCTTTATTCTATCTTTTTATATTAACTTCACTTTATATAGTTAACATAGTACTACAACGAGATGTGCCCGACTAAGTTAGATTAAATAAAATTCTGATATAGAACAAACTTTTGATCAAATATTGTGAATTTATTGTTTGTATTTATTTCTACTCTTTCATCAAAATATATCTTCCCAATGCAAAGAAAATATGATAGGGCGCTAGGAAGTCATACAAATATGCTACTTATATTATTCAATTTCTGACATTCATGTTTTCAAAAGTCTAATTTATATTCTTATTCTTTATTCGAACCTGTAGAATGAATTGATACAGTATATTTTTTTATAACTAGCTTATTTATAATCTTCACTGAGTAACACACATTACTAGTTTTTATCCATCTCCCCGATTTAATTATTTCCTATGCCATGTTGATTTTGACTCTAAAAGTGCTCAAAATGTCACCATTTAAATGATTAGATTATTAGACTTCTTCAACAACGAAGTTCAAACATAAAATTCATTCAAACTTATGCAAAAGCAAATTTCTATTTTACAATAAATATTCTGGACATACATTGGGACGTATGAATGGGGTCACAAAGGTTTTTAATAATTGGAAGAGAATAAGGATCATAAAAATCAATTTTTCATTAATGTGGAATTTGTCTTGCGATAAGATGCATTATTTTTTTAATTTCAAACGACTCTCTAATAAATCTCTTATCATTCGACGCAAAATAGAAACATTTTACCGCCATTTTAAAAACGTACAACAAAAAATATAATAAATCGTTATAAACAAACGAAAAACAAGATGGTGTGAATGCCAAAAAACTATAAAGAATGAGTTATCTGCAGAGAAAAAATACATTATTTTATCAACCAACTATCGAATACCCTTTATTCGCTAGTAGATTACTATACTTTTTTATGAGTGTTGAGTTTGCACTTTTTACAGACTTAACGATTATTACGAATTAATCTGATGTTACAATAAAATATACATGGTGTCTTATTGAACCCTTTATGATTGATGAACGATACAATATCTTTTTAAACCTCAGGGATATCACTCTCGAAGTAAACTTCCCGAAAGCTTATAGCCCTTATAGACCCATGGCTTGAAGTCTCTCTACTGCTTTTCTGTAACACCTCTTGTTCTGCTGCATTGCCAGTTCGCTATCCCTGACTTCTGTAAGTCTTCCTTACATACATCTAGCCATCTTCTACGTGGACCCCCTCTTTTTATTTTCGATCAGTACTCTTGCCGGTGTTAGTTAGTCCACCGTCTGAATGGAAATACTTGGGCTTGAATCTGAAACTGATTCCGTATGCACTGCATGTCTTATGTTTCTTTCAATAGGTCGCTCAATGTTTTCACTAAAAGCGTACTCCGGAATGGCTGCTGGATTTAGCGGGAAAAATTGTGTTGCCCTGAATTCTGATATAGCATGTCTAATAAGCCAAATTTTTGTCTTGTTAGACGACGTCCTGGTGCTGTTTCATCCATAGCCTTCAGGATTTGTAGAAGTAAGTTTTTAGAGACCTGGAAACACCAATATTCAGTTTTTATTTCTTAGACATTAAGTCTTTTTCAAAATGTAATATTGACACTGACAATTTGTATATTCATTTTAATCAATAGATCACCTACATTATGACTATCAAGTATTATTTGTAGTTTTATTAGAATTTACAAAGTAGAGCTATAAATTTTACTTAAAATATTCAGGTCTTTTTTATCATTTATAAGTTTTAAGTTCTTATGAAAGTGAACCATTTCTAAAAATTCTCTTTTTAGGTTATTAGATTCCGTTCCAAGAAGTTCTATTTTTTTGTCATATTTATGACCTTTTAGTCTATTTTCTAAATACTGAAATGACTGCCCTATGTAGACAGCATCACAATTAGTTCAAGGCGCTTGATATATAATATTACATCTATTGTTTTTTGGTGTTTTATATTTTAATTATATGAAATATTTGGATTATGTTTTATGTCCTCTATTACTCTATACTAATATCATATTTATTGAAATAATTCGATAGTTGTTGGGAATGTCCTTGTAAAGAAAAATGTTTTATGTTCTGATGTTTCGTTTCTGTTTTGCTTTTTATTGATTGTAGTAACTGCTTATCCTTTTCTCGAATATGTTGTTTATTATTTTTTCCGGATAATTATTTTCTTTAAATGCAGTTATTGCTTTTTGAATAGCTAAGCATCTAAATTCTATAACTTTAATAAATTCGTTTTTCACAATAGAAATAAGAATATTTGTATATATAGAAACTACATCTAACGAAATAAATACATATTCGTTAGGAATTTTTATACTTTCAATTTTTTCTTCGACATCTCATATGTTTTTGATATTTTTGAAATAATTAGACAATGGGGTAAGAAGAGTTTGAATACTTCAAACAATCGATCGAAGGGGAATGTCAGGCTTATGCAGCTTTATTAAACAATATATTTTAGGGGGTAAGGCATTGTGAATTTTCAATTTTTTTGCATCTCATGGCGAAATAAAAAGTTGTTCTTCCCAAAATCGAATTAGATCATTATTTTGTTTCTGATAAGAATTCGTAGGGTCTTGCTTAGTTTATTTGTAAGTTGTCTTATTGTTTAATACATATTTGAGATGTAAGAACTAAGGAAAAATTCATTTTTCTTATCAAAACCAATTTCTATTTTGATTTTATTCTTATTTTGGTAATCTTGATTGTCAGTGTCAAATCATATTCTAAAATAGACTGAAATAAGTCAAAACGTCAATTTTTATCTTTCTTTTAAAAAATTATTGAATTATAAAAAAATATTATTAAAAAAATTATTAAAACAGAAGAGAATTAAAATCAAGAACATTTAATAGAATAAACATTTATAAAAGGTCTAAGAAATTATATATATATATATATATAAATTTCAAAATTTTGTCAGGTACTTTGTGCTTACCTAGACTTTCCATTTATTAATTTTGTTATAGATACTTTTTAAGTTTTGACCTAAGTAGAGTCAAGATTTCTTGTCTTGTCTGTTTGGAACACTAAATATGCAGTTAATTACCTATGATGCAATATATGAAGTAGAATAAATTATATTATTCGATCAACGGAAAAAATATTATGGCCTTGCTGTTATTATTTCCATCTAGGTTCTGATAGTTCTTACTGCATTTGATAAATTATAAATAATTAAATAAAGAAATATTGATCATAATTTTCTGTAAAATCTATTTTTTTTCTGTTACTGCACTGTTATATATTCACGTTCTATTCCAGAGAGAACTTGCTAATTTACTCGGTATACCGAATTTCGTCAAACATTTGTGTTATGTGTTGAACCTGTTACATAACTGAGGGACACGCCCTGAAGTTAAACAAAAATTGTCCTATATAAATAGGGGTGTGTTTTCATGTTACTAACCCACAGTGGGATTTCCATGACATATTGCATCACAGAAATTTTAAATTAAAAAGGTTTACATTTTATATTAAGTTAAAAGGCTTTATTTTTAGTTTGATGGAAAAGTTTTTAATTGGTAAATAGGGTGATAGTGTATATAAAATTTACAATACAAAAATTAACTCCCTGTATGTCAATATTTATGTTACCTAATTATATATATCATCGCATTGTGGAATCTAAAAGTTGCTCTATTTCTGCTCTATGAAATTGTCAATTGTTATAATTAATTAAAAAATATGATTGATTGATTGATAAGGGAAGGCGAAAGTTTATGCATCTGCATTTAAGATTTTACTATTTTACACTTGAAAATTGAGGCATTTTTTTAATGAAATGACTCTCAAATACTTATCATTAGAGGCCTAAATTGAGTAAATCATTTTTAGTCGTAAAAAATTTGAACATTGATATAAATACAGATGAATTAGTTTGGTACCCAATAATTTTACCCACAAAATTCTATTGCATTATATTTCAATATGAGAAGAGAGAAATTAATAACTAGTTTATAATTAAAATGTTAAATATATTACTATTCACTATAATATTTTTGAAGACTTTGCAGCGACATTTCTGTGAACATTTTGTAATGTTTTTAAATAGTCAGATTTGAAGCGGATTTTCTTGCAGACCTCCGAAAACTCCTCCTCTTCAAGAAATGTCAAAACACTGTAGAATCAAAAATTGCAATCATTTATATCGTATTATTTGTAGTTAACTGCAAATACCTAATAACTATTTCGAAATGAAACATGCAAATTAATATCTAAGTACATATTTCTAATATAATTATAACTCTTATAAAAGATATTAACACTCAACTCTGGTTGATAATAATCTGAAATTTGCTATTGGAGCCAATATGAAATTAGACTTTACAATGACTTCATAAAGAACAAACGCATGAAATGAATGAAAACGTTGGGACCTCGAAAATAAGAGACTGCTGTTAATTTCTCGTAAGGGTTTATATTTATTTTGCACTATTCGAATATCTTATAGTACGAGTATATTTCTTATGCAACAAATGCTGCTAGTATCATTTGAATAAAATAGTTTCTAATTATTTATTGGAGTACAAAATTCAAATAATATACCGAGGGCCCGCATTTAAAATACATAATACATATTTCCCCGAACAACTTCCTCGATAAAACAATAATCCTTAGATCCAAGTTACCTTCTTCTGGGAATTCCAAGTAATATTTCTTTTATAACCTTCTTAATGTCCTAATAGCATGCAATTAACTAACTCATCTCCGATATACTTGGTAGAATTTTTGGGAACAGCGAAGCGAGCAGATCCCGATCGTAGAGATTCAGCACGCGCGAGTTAGGTTAATTTTACGATTTCTAAATATTTCTGTGAACATTGTTTTGTTGATGTATATATAGTAAGCTTAAATAGTTTTAGAACTTTTTTTATTATGCTACCTTTTCACGATTTCAAGATCCTTGACCCTAAGACTAGTGCCAATATTACTTTATATTCCTTCATACCCGCAGGTCATTTATTAAAAAAAACTTTAGTGTACAATAATTGTTTTACGAATCTTTACATTTTTCCTGCCAAGATCTAAACCGAAATGTAATATAATCAGGTCTTCCGACAATATTCCCATTATGATGTCTGCATTATTAAAATGAATTTTAGTGATTTCAATATTTTTAAACACAAACCATCCCAAAACTGTTGTTAATATCTGATTGCATAAACCAGCAACGCTATTTAAAATCTTGCAAGTTGGATGTATCTGTTTTAAATATACTTCCCACTTGTTACATTTATTTACCCAAAAAATACAATCACATAATTTCATCTGTGTTAGCACCCATTTGTAGGTGACTGGTTGCCTGTGGACAACAGTAAGGTAAGGTTGCAACTATTGTGGGTAAACAGTAATTGAAACTAAAATTTTTAATTGTCGTGGTTGTTGTGATGGTGGTAGTGTTGGTTGTAGAATAAGTAGTCAGTAGCAAAATATTAATCGTATTTGGATGTCATTGTGCCACCAAAACGGAGATGTGAATATACAGAATATACTAATTTAACAGGGAAACATTGAAAAACGTCGAATTCTGCAATGTCTAGTAATCAACTTAATGATTATTCCATAAAAAATGGATTTGGAACTAATCAAATGAATTTAGCTGTAACTGAGGCTGTCTTTTGTTATCACACTGTCATGCACAATCACAGTTTCAGATCTAGTCTCGAGTGAAACAAAATCTCTTTGAGAAAAAAATTTCTTGCAAACGGACGAAGACTGAGGTAATTATAAAAAAATATTCCGGTCTCAACCTTTCTTTTTTTTTCTTTAATTAGTCGACAATGTGTCTCGGATTTAATATATCCAATATGGTCACTGGACATATGAGGTTACTTATGGAATAGAAGTAACAGATGACAGGCTTTGGAAAAAAAAACGATTTCATAGAATATATCGGAATTTAAATGAGATACTGCTTTTAAAACACTCCATAACTGAACATGACAACATCCACATTTCTCAAAATGACAGTTGTCTAAATGATTTTTCTATTATAGAACATTGAAGTTGAAAAAGATGAGTGTAGGTTTATTGTTATTTATTTATTTTAAACTCAATTCAATATAAAACATATACAGAAAAAGTTTCGCCAAATAAAACTGGGTTCTCGAAGAAAAGTAGAACATTAATAAATTCTTAAGTCATGTCTAATTGAATCGCTAAATTTCAATTTCCTGTTTTGACTATTGAAGAACGCCGATGATTCATTAAACTGTTAGAGTAACTGTGCAATCATCAATTTTTTATCATGATTTCGATATCCAATTAACTCTTCATTATATTTTAATAAATTTAATAAACAAACAAACGTGTTTTGCCAACCAGCTCTAGCAATCCAATTTCAAAAATATCGCCAGCTTTTGCATTATATTCAAAAACCCGGAAGATATTCTCAAGTGAATATCTTTGATTGACAAATACGATTTTCATCTCCTATTTTAACGATGTTTCTCGATTTCTTTTAGTTTAATTTTTAACATGTTTTGTTGTATTGATCACCAACAAACACGCAACTTGGTCAAGTTCTCATATTAAATCAAAATTTTACTGTGTAGTTTTATATTAAAAAATGATGAAACAAACGTATCAAAATGAAATATAAATTTAAATTTAGACAGAAACTGCTGATAAATTATGAATTTTTGTTCTATTTTCATAGTCGAACACTGGGGAACAAGCATTTGACACGAACATTGGACGTAAATCATAGACGTTACAACATATTGGTGAAGGAAAATAAATTTTGTTCTATGTTCCCCTTAGGTTTCTGAAGACGAAACCTTGATTATCGAAACATGAGTGAGACATTGTAATTAATAATTTTTGAGTAGTGGTAGTAAACCATATGCTAATGGAATCGACAGATTACTGCAAAATAAGAATAAACCCATTGAATAGTTATTATGGAGAATGCTACTGTTCCGAGTTTTAAGCATTTATTTGTGGTTGTTCTTGCAACAGTACATGTTTGATAGTCTTCTGCAATCATTCAAACAATTCAATGCTAAAACTGAGAAATTCGCAATTGTTTCTTAAGTTCAAACTTAATAAATATATTACGACTATCTTGAAAACTAAATTAAGAAAATCAGCTGATGTTCTATCACTGAACATATGATAGTAGGACAGTAGAACTATCACAGAAGGTTTTTGAAATATTAATTGAAAATTATCCTGACTTGAAAGTGCTTCAGTTAGAACGAAATAAGGGACAACCTCGTGTCAAATTTAAGATGAATTCAAAGGAGAGTTTTAATTTTTTTCATTCAGTTTCAAAAGATAATTTGATAGAAAAATGTTGAGTCTCTATGTAATAATGACTTTGAAATAAAAAAACATAAACAAAAATATTTCCTTAAATTCGTTAAGATTTTTAGCTGTTTGAAATCTTCCAAGATGAATATTTTGTTTCAAATAATAATCATTTTTTATTAAAAGTATCTTCCTATAATTTAAAACTTCACGTTAATTGTAAGCTGGGCAGCCGTTTTACTAAAATCGTAATTTTTCCGTTTACGGTAGCGTTTTAGAAATACTCATATCCATCATCATATTGAATCATAATTCCACAAAAATCCATACGGTTGGTATTGTCTTCGGAAAAAATTTTATTGATAGTTTGAACCTTAAGCCAACGATAACAGTTTTTCATTTGACTTCAAGAATGACGATTTATCAGCTTACATTTCTTCAATTTCGAAATAAGTCAAACAGTACGCGCAAGCAGAAACCATATTCTCATTCACACATCCAGATCACTTCCAAAGTGGAGTGAGAATCCAGTGAAATAAGTCTCTTCTACCTACTTAATACACTGTTTACACTATCACTACACCAACACTCACAATTACCCTCTCTGACACGCGTGTCGATAACCAAGTTATCGTCCTCAGAGACTGAAGCTAAACTACAATCTTTTAGCCTGACCTACTTATTGTATATTAAATTTTCGCACAAATGAGTTTTCTCCCACAAAAAATGATTCCAGCGTGAAAACACACACACATTACTTCCTTAACTACATGAGTGGGCTGTAAGGAATAGGCCCCTTGTCCCTGTTTAAACTGTTCTTACATGTAACAATATTGATGCTCTCAACTGCATCCAACAATTTATTATTGGATACATGTTTAAACAATTTCACATTATTTATATTTTTTAAACCGGACCTTTTAGTCTGTCCAACATACTTACCGTCACAATCATTACTTGGATATCGAAACACGCGTTGGGCAGTGTAACTGTGCGCGAACAACTTTTGTTGGATTTGGCTCGACTTGAAAGACCTCTACATTCGATTGTTGTTTAGTTTAGGGTTCACATGCATAGATTCATGAATTATCACCTGTCAGGGTTTTATAGACGTATTTTGAAGCACCTTAATTGAATTTTTTACAGCATTTCTTTGCACCAAACAACACGAACTTTTTTTGAGCAATTGTGCAATAATGACAATTTTGACATTCAAATTTTCATGCAATATTCAATTGTAGGTGAGTGGAACTGATGCCCAAATATGTCTCAATCTCACGGTATGTCACATGGCGATCTTACAATATGAGTTGACACACAGCATCGATGTTTTCTGGCACAACACCCAATTTTGTACCACCTTCATGAAGTTAATCCCGTAGCGAAGTGTAATCACGATTGAATTCGAAAAACCAGCGAAATGCGGTAGCTTGATATGGTGCTTCATCACCAAAACTCAAAGTGAGTTGATCGGCACACCGCTGTTGGTTTAATGTACGTCAAAAGTCATAGGAAATCATCGCATCGTTATTAATTAGGATTTTGTCTATCGTTGGTATTATATTCTCGATTAAAACCTCACTAACTGGTGCTCCTATGAAGGAAAAGTATGATGTATTAAATAAATAAATATCTTAATAAAACCTTACCAGAGCTTTTGCGGCAAATGTATTGGATTATTGTCTTTATTAGTATTGAAAATATTAAAAACTGCCTGTTAACTTATTTCCATGTTAAAATGTGTACACATCAATGAATGAAATATACTAATTAATTTAATATTACTTGTAAGTAATCAGAAGCCTCACCCTTAATTTGTCAATATAACAAAACTAATGCAAATTCTACATTTATTATCAAAAGTTGATTAAAAATCGTATAAAAAGCAGCTTCCCTGAAATGTGATTATTTGATGAAACGACACAGATTACTTGGTATCATTTAAAAAGTATATACCTATCATAATTATTAAAACATAAACGGAGAAGGACCACCTACAATATTATTGCACAATTTTTAGAAATACATATATACGTTACTTTATTTTGAAACAGACCGAAACAATTTTTCATTCTTACATAATTCTTAGCGAGACAACAAATCTTGGCCATCTATTATTAAAAGAATTATATGCAAGCATTAACTTTAACGATCCCGGCACCGTGATTCTTGTCAAGAATCTTGACCCAATTGTACAGAGTGCAATTGTAACGATCAATGAACACCGCTCAAGTATTTACTATTATAGTCTGATATCGACATATAGGTAAGAGAAATCGTTACAGATGAGGTCTTGTCGCTATCATTATGGATCGTATACTTTTTTCTTTTCTCTAGACGAGATTCTTTTATTATTCCATGTGATATCTTTGCCTATTTTGTTGCGTTATTGGTTTTTTAAGATTGTATCTTTTAAATTATTATTTCGTATTGAATGTTGCGTGGTTTATTGTCTTTATCTTTGGTCTTTGTCCATGATCCTATTGTTAAATCATTAGTAAAGACTATAAAACGGTCCACACTTGACAAGTAAGTGAGAGGTACATGTCCAATGCATATTCTATTATTATATTTTGGTTTTGAGAAATGATTTATATCCAATGCTAAAATGGGAAACAAGATGCGTTTACATAAAAAAACTTATCTTAACTATTTTGAACTTATATTAAATTGTTATGAGTAAAAATTACTTTTAAACAGGCTTATTTCAGACATCGAATATCTTTCTGTCTTCCATTCTACTGATAGGTTTTCTTGAAACCTCTGCACCTATTTTTTCAACGTGATTTTCCTTGCTTGTTCTCTTCTGTTCAAGAAAGTTTTTCCACTTATCCTGCCTACCCTTATTCAGCTGAAAACATTCTGCCTTTATAGACCATCCGGTTTTTTTATATTTTATTCAAATCTGATTTCTCCCTTTTTGCACCTTGATAACTAATTTAATGTTTTCATTCATTTAATAAAGTCGATGCTTTTATTTTAACTCATTCAACAAAGTAATTTAATCTATAAAATAGCCATTGCCGTTCATCTTCATTCTTAGCGACAAGTTTAGTCGCCCATTCTGTATCTTTTCTAATCAATTCATCAATAATCCTGTTCAAAGTTTAGAAAATTCTCCTGCTTAATACCACGCCCGCCCAGAGGTTATCGGTTCAGTTAGGTCCTTAACTATGCTCAAATCCAATTTACTTTATAGATATTTGTTATGGTCTTAATGTAGTTATGTAGGATTTGCTTGTTTGTATTCTTTGCTCTTGTAAGAGGGCCTCTGTGTGCCTGTTATGTGAGATTGACCTCAAAATTTGGTAATCAAAAGTACGTCTGATATTTACTGTATTGTCCTTACTTTACTTATCTTCCATTAGAATTCTCTACTACTTTAGTATCAAGATCATCTGTTTGCAAGTTTTTTTAATAATCTTCATGAAGTTTGAACAAATTTTGAATTTGGTGTCTACGTAATTTGAGATAATTATAGTCTAAGATATTTTCAGTGCTATGTCCTGGAAAGGACGAAAATAAAAATAATTTATGTTGTTCAGTTTTTATTTAGTAAAAAATACAAAAATATCCCAACAGAATACCATTTCATTTCGATTGTAATAGTGGAACTGGTTGTTGAGAAACATATAACTCGTATGTCTAAGTCTTCAAATTAATACAAGTTTCAAAATAAGACTATGCTATTTCAATAGCAGAAGCTTTTAATTCTTGTTTTTACTTGTTTTCACTACATCAATACCAACCATGCACAGTTTTCTAACGCATTACAACCGATTTATTTATTCTGTATAGTTCTAAACATTCTTAGTACAAAAATAAAATTATGGCAAATCCAATTCCGGCAATTTCAAAGAAAAATATTTTAGACGCGCTACTATCACTTTCATCAGATTTACTTTGCATTTTTATCGAATTTTTCTTTTTTTCTTGGTGATGTCGATGCTCATGCTCTTCTACAATATCATGCATAATTTCGATTGAAGGGCAGGAAAGGCCACCTACGTATGTGTTTTCTATAAATCCATCTGAAAACGTGTCGGTACAATATCTAGAAATGGAGATATAAATTACCTTCCACTATTAAGTTTATATCACAATAGAACATAATTATTGTTAAGTAATATTTTACTCTATTTTTTTAGAATTAATAAAAAACCACCATTTTTGTGTATTTCACATATACTTACAAAACAAACTTTGACCCTTATTTGAATAGTTTTTAAATATATTCATGTAATCATATATATATATATATAATGCAATTTTCGTACTTAGGTGAGAAGTATGTTTGGTTGGATAAAATATAAGGTAATTAGAAATCTTATAAACAAAATTTATATAATCTTAATATATATACAGAATAATGTGAATTGCTTCTTAGTGCTGGGGGTAATGCTTTATGTTAATATTTTATGAAACTGAATGATAACATGATAATATAAGAGTAATTGATTTCATCTCAACTCATATAAATACAGGATAGTTTTCTTTTTCCCTATATATTGTGTAAAAATTTGAACTGAAATCATGTTATTTTCACACTCAATACATGAATTGTAATCAACATTATGTTTTCAGCTATTTGAAATTAGTTTATGAAATTACCACTTCGAAGGCATATATATCCCTTATCCATAGATAGCTTAATTTTATTTTAGGCGTACTGTCAAGAACATCTTGCGAATAAAATATATTGTATGATTGAGAAAAAATTTATGACTAATGTTAATCAAATATATGTAAAAAATGTGACCAGCCAATGCTAATCCATCTTATTTTTCAACTTTCAAATCTATGTGAACTTTATAAAAGCAGGAATAATATAATTGTGATTATTTCTATGGAATTGTACACTTGGTACATAAACAATATAGAAAAGATATTTTTTTACTCTTTTTTAGATTTTAGATTATTGATTATTTTGATGGTTGTAAAACTTACTTTGTCGAATACCAGCCGTATAAGTACTAGAAGTTTTAATAAATTTAGATTTTCGCAATGTATAATTTTTATTTATAAGAAAATGAATATATCATGTATTTATTAGATGAAGTCGAATTAATTTATTAGTATAAGGAGATATTCGATGATTCAATTCCGAGATAAAAGAGAGCAAATATTTGGACAAAACTTTGCTAAAGAAGGCCATACGGTCTCCTTAGTTTGGCAAGTTTGACAAAATTCTCTCATCAAGCATTTATTTTGACTCTTCCTTTGTTTAAGTAGAATTATTATTGTCGCTTAAGTAGTATTTTCCTATAAGCAATATTCATTTGACGAGATGGCTCGAACTAGAAATATTGACTATAGCAGTAACAAAGCTAAATAAAACCATCAATTTGGAAAAGTTGTAAACAAATATTTGGTAAATAGATTGTTGATTGAGAATCTGATTAAAAGTTATTATTAGTTCAAATGAAACTGGTAAAGTGGAAGTAATTATGAATGAGAATCACTGAACATTTATATCAGTAATAAATGTATAAGTTCTCAGAAGAATAAACTTCTACTCTCCAGTGCGATAGTTAAATTGTAATGTACGCTTCATATTGAATATTCAATTGATAGACTACTTTATAAGGTCTATTTATATGATATCTTATAATGTTTCAAGAAGGATTTTCACCCACTTAAAACATTGAAGCTTTTGTATACTTGTAAAAGACCAATGACAATACAATTCTTTAATTTTGTTCAAAGTCTTAACCAGGATCAGTAGACTATCCATAAAATAAATACTGGTTGCGTAAGTAGAGATAAATATGTGATACTCAATAGATTACTTTTGAATTGTCAAGTAAAAGCACTGTCAAGTAAAAATATCGTTTGAATTTTTACGAGATTCCTATTTTTGAAAATCTAATAAATTATGGTTCAATAAAACTAATAGGTGCATTGGCTTCATACCGAATTAAAGAAGTGAAAAATAATTCCCAATCCTCCTGGTATAAAAATTATAGTTAAATCATCTACAAGATATACGTCGGTTGCACTAAGAAAACCTTAAATAGTACCCCACGCGTATGTTGGGAAAATTATTCTTTTATAATCTTATCTAAAGCGCATTGGAGATTATCTTATATGAAACACCTTCAGGGTAAACGGGATTTTTGATGCAAGTGACAGAAAGTTTCCTCCACTGGTCAAAAGATAAACTTTATTATCAATCAATGCCTGCCCCTTTACACATGTTTTAACTGTTCCGAATTATCGATAATCCAGGATAGAAATTAGAATATTGTTCAATAAAATAGAATAAAAGAATAATAAAAATACTTTAGATTTAAAATTAATTTATATCTAGCTGATTAATGTCGTTAGTTTCGGATTTGTCGTCAATTGTTTAAACTTGTTAGATGGTTCTCAAAGGTTTGTTGGTTCTCCAAATAATCGTGATTTCTGAGTAGGATTATGATTTAAGTTTTCCAAATACACTACCAAAAATAGTATATTGGGCTAGGGCAACCTCTATTATTTAAATATCGCTTTTTCTATTTATACTATGATGTAAAAGGGACTGTAGACAATAAGATACCCAAAATCCAAAAACGAGAAATGTAAAATAATATACGATATTTTTCTGTTTAGTTTGATTTTAAAAATAAAAAATAAAATAAAAAATTTGAAAATGTTGTAATATAAACGGAGTTGTACAAAGAATCACAGTTTTTCACTTCTCGAATGCATTTTTTAATAATTATTTTCTATCTTAGTTCGCATAAATTTCAGTAATACATATATATGAAAACAGTATCTCGCATCGAGCAACCACAACAAGGAAAACGTTTAGTTAACATCAAATACAGTTTAATCGCAATACAAAAACACCTGAAGACAAAGACATTTCTTCAAGAATCATCAGTAACTGAAAGACACAACCTAAATTACAAGAATAGTATTTACACTAGCACTCACAAAAGAAATTGTTGACGATAATTTCAATTGCAACAAGAACTATCATCGCACTACCGCTAAGACTAGTATGAATCATTTTTCATTGTTTTAATCAATATTTTAAAATTGCACGTTGTATTTCGTATGATAATGAACATGATCGACAATTTTATTGCCCATTATATGCAGTTAATATTCTACATATAATCGTAAATCAACACTGCAATTGACAGTTTAATGAACACAAATCAATAAAAAAAAGTTGTGTATCGAGAATAATTTTATCTTTAAATTCATCTCCGTTTGAAATTATTGATCATTGGTGACTGATTAATGTTTAAGTAATTTAAATTATATATCACCAATTATTACTTAATTATAGATCGATACGAAACATTTGTTTGGTTGCATTAGTGTATTTTTATTATACGAAAAAATTACAAACAACGCATCGTCGAAATCGCCTGTTTGTTTCGAGTTTCCCAAATTACAATAAGAATTTCAAAATGGTCTATTCGAAGGATAGCTAGAAAAAAGTTTCAAATTCCCAGAATTTGAAAAATATATATTTTTTGATATTATTATTATTTACAAAAACTTCAAATGATATTTTTCGTATATGGTCGCTGTATCACAAAACCTGTTTATGATAAGACCTCCAATAATAGGTATTTTTACAATAATAGTATTTTTCCTGAAACCTGCATAAATCTAAGCCATTTTACAATAGAGTAAGAAATTTTTCAACAATGCTTTCATCCATCGCACAATCTGCTCCGAACTGCCGCACTGACTATACAGAACTCTAAATGAACTAAATCGCTGTTAAATCATCACTACTTGAAAGAATACTGCAGGTAAAATTTTTGACATCTAAATGTTAACGTTGGATAATACAGTCACAGTGGTAGATGGATTCGGTTGATTCAACTAAATTAATATTTGAAGTACTTGGTCTGATGAAATTTTATTCAGACTGGTGCATTTAAATTTCGCGCGTAAATCGAATCGTCAACTTCTTTTTCCTGGTACAAGGCTTTTTCAATGTTGGTATGAAGTTTGAGCGGCATATACCTCTTAGTGTGTGTTTGTCAACGGTTTGAATAAGATGCGAAAAGTGGATCTGACGATATTGACTATGAAAAACGAGTTTGCTCGAAATGTTGTTTCAATGTACTTACAGCTATGGGATCGTTGAAAACGTTGCATAACTGTCTTGAGGACTCTACTGTTTCGCGAAAGTAAATATGTAAATGACACAAAGCATTCAGTAAAAGTGGTGGAGTCGTCGACAATTCGATCAACTTAACATATTTTGGTTAATGTTTTGGGTACGAAGCTTATCAATAGTAGACTAGTAAGAGACTAGTAAGATAACGTAGTTGAGGACCCTACATTCATCAAATGCGGTAACGAGACGTGAGTTTAAGAATATGACGTCGGAAATCCACGTCAAAGTCGATCGACAACCAAAGTGATGATCATCGTTTTCTTCGATTACGGTAATGCATGGGTCGCCATGAATTCAATCCAGAGGGCCAAATAATCAATAAAAAGTTCTACCTGGTCGTTTTGTGGCTTTTACGTGAAGCAATTATTTTTAGGCCAAATACTAAAGTCATCGCTCAGCTACCTTATTTGCTAGATTGTGCCCTCTTTTAGGATTGGTGTAGCAAAAAGAAAATGAAGACATGAGAAAATAATTACGAATTTTAATAATACCCCAAATACATTGCTAAAACATATAACCAGGTAATGGTAAAATGGTAAATATATTTCAAGAGTTATGATAGATAGTCAAAAAAATACTTACTCTTCTCTTCTGTAGAGACTGTTATTATCTCGATTTTTGACCTGTAAAGTCCCGTCATCTTGAATAAATATAGCAGATGTGATATTGTTAACTTGTAATTTATTTATGATGTAAGGTGCTACGCATTTCAATTTTCCAGTTAATAGGTAGTAAGGAAGTTCTACGTCAATTTTAATCTCGCCTATGTAGAAGGACGGAACATACTTTGGTATATTTTTATCTTTCATACATTTATTTTGGATTATATTGTAGTAATATTCGTCTGGACAACATTTTTGTAAGCAAAGTTTTTCTGAACAAGGATTAATAAAAGCTGCCAGAATCCTGAAACATAGCAAGTTCTCGGCTGTAACATAATGATACACTTTAAAAAATTATTTGGCATTCAAGCCACAAGAGCCATTTGATTTAAATTATTGAAAACATTTATTATTTTGGAAAATATAAAACTCTAGTGAATGTTTAATCACATGTAAAAATCTTAAAAAATTTAAATTAAAAAACAATTATCACTACACACGCACACTCTACAAATATCTCAATTTCCATCAAAAATGTCGTCAAAAGACGATTTTATAGAAAATTTGAATCACAATATGTTTTATTTAAACAATCATTTTATATTTTAAGTTATTTTTAAAGAAGTGATATTTTTAAATGTTCAAAGGAAAATGAAGAGTTGAGTATTTAATAAACCAAAATAGATACGCAATGATGACCTGGATGATTTGCCGAAAGGATATTGCATTACATTTCGTAAAAAGTTAATTCCTTAAGAGACAAACTGGGTGGTAGAAAGAATTAAAACATTGGGGAATGAAACCCAACAACCAAATATTTACGCCTGCTAAGCAATGGTGGTTAAGAGAGATGTAACATTCCACACATAAAATATTGTTTTCAATTTTTAACAGAACTTCAATGTTCATTTCTAATTTCTCATTTTGTTAAAAATGCAAACGGTATGAAAATTAGGAATATAAAATATATTTGCATTCCATATAGTAATTAGAAATATCTATATTTTCTCTCTTTCTCTGCCACCAGTGCTAATTTTACATGAAAAATACTAAATGGTCATGTAAAGAGAAGAAAATTTACTGTATATTGAGTTTTATACAATTGAAATTCAATTAGAACTTTGATACTAGCACAGGCCAAGAAAGAGAGATGCCCGTGGTTTAAATAAAAACGATTTTTTTACGGTGAATCGAATAAAGATTTCGAAAATTGTAAATTAAAAAGTTAATTTTATTCCTAGAAAAAAAAGCTTCGATAACAATAATTTTTGTAACGTGTGTAATTTTTTCACAAAATTAGTAATAAAAAACGACGAAAACGGTTTTTTGTGTTTTAATGAAGTGTTTTGGGATTATTTATATTAAAAATAATAGAATTTATATGAGTTTATCATCTAGATTTTTTATATCTCATTTTTTTATGAAAATTCTTCAAACCATTTCCAACCCTTTTCAATCCCTAATATTCGTAATCCCCTTTTCTGCTATTTTCCCCTTTCCTCCACATAAGAAATTTTCTTATTATTCTTACTATCTGAAGTCGTACGCAAGGCCTATGTGAAAGTTTTACTAAAAACACTTAAAAGGGACATGTCCCTGTAAAAAGAATGAAAGAGAGCAACATGTAAGTGGAATTGTAGTAGAGAAAGAGCATTGATCTACCACTCTTTATCTCTCTGTCTCGCTATTAGTCCTTTGTCATTCCTATTCCAAACTTTGACGTCATGTGGATCTAGTCAAAATAGAATAGAGAGACATAGAGAGTGGTATAACGATGTTTTTTCTCTCAATATCAGCAATTCTGGTTCGCATGAACAAGCTCCCGTACCTCGGTCTCTCTATTTTTAATATTAACTCTATGGACTTGTAAAGGTCTATATGAGAGGTCAGTAAGATCACAAATAACTTATTTTCATATTCTCTAAGAAAAAATCACGTCAAAATTTTCGTGTCAGATTATATATAGAACTACTTACTGTTCTGATGTAAGGAAATCTAAACAATAAGTACTTGTTGAAAACTTGCTAATAATTTTCGTTGTGTTTTCGCTCAACAGCACTAAAGATAGATCTTCTTGAGAAAATGCGAAATCTTCTAATACTGGTGAACTCCAATTTACAGCTAAACACATTAACAAATAATCATTTTATAAATTTATGACATGGCACAAATTAGAATATGTTCTGTTCGACATAGTAGATTAAATATCTGTATTCATTGTAGAAAGTTTTTGCCCTAGACAACAAAACATTTGTAGTGGGGTTTCAGAGTTGTCGGTCTGACAAAAAGTTTGAAAAGCCAATTTTTATATATCGACGCCATATCTTCTGAACGGCATATGTATGACATAAGCATCACCACTGAGTAATTACCAATTAATCATGAAAAATGTTTTTTGTTCGTTGCATTTTAAATCTCAGTAGAAGAAGCATTCTGCATCGCCAATACCAAAAAAAGCTCATTAAAGTCGAAGTGACGTTGACCGTTTTTTTTGTGAAGGTGTTATACACTATGAATATTATTTAACACGTCGTACAGCTTCGCCAGCTTCCGCAATCCCGACGTAGACAATTCCAATAGCACAAGAAAAAAAATTAGAGCTTCTATAAATAAATATAATCAAATTGTCTAAATCTACAAACTGAATTCATACCAAACAAATTTTGTTTTTAAAGTTTTCGTACATAATGTAAACCTGTTCCTCGGACCTATTCATATTTTGATATACCTAGCTAGCAAGATATTTGATTTTCAGAAAAGTAAGGAGATTACACTAAATATTTATCTTATTGTATTCTAGAGCCGGACCACTTCTACTAGCAATGGAGTTTGGAATAAAAAAATATAATATAAAAAATGAACCCTAGTGTCTAATACCGCCGTTGCATATGAAAGCTTTTCAATATTAAATGCGCTTTTTCCTCAAATTGATGTAAGAACCTTAGGTCATAGCTAATATCTCCACCAATACAACAATAAAGAAAATAATGGTTAGTGAACAGTTCGCTTAGTTACTGTGTCCCCCACGAAAAACAGTCCACCTCAATAAAACAAAGCTTATTGACTATTAAAAAGTTGCAAAGTTCGTATTTCTCTTCGTTAACTTCAAATTTATAGTTTCCAGAATATACTTTACATATACACATTTAGATTTAAGATAGATATTATAGAAATTGCTAGAGGAGTTAAAGGTGAGCATTCATGATGTGAAGAATGATGTACTGAAAACTGATAGAGCTAATGAAAGATACTTTTTCCACAGATGAAATAGAAGCTCATCAATCTCACCGTTTCTCTGTGTTGTATTATGTTTGAAGACTCATACTAGATGTATTTTGTAAATAGAATTGGTATAATATATAAATTAAAGCAGGCAGCATACAAATATTATGCTCAAAATTCGTGTTCACACATTATCTAGAATAATTTAAAAAAGTATGTGAAATATAAAAACGTGGAAAACATAGAAACAAGAATATAGCTGAGAAATAAACTGTTTAGCCTCATTTTGTACTTAACAAGCAGTTGAAATATAAACTTATTTACTGAAAAAGTACTAGCCCAGAAGACCTTTATTACGCATATTCTTTACTATACTAACTTACCAAAGGCATTTTCATCTCTCAAATTCAAAATGTAGTTAGTATTTTTGAAAGCAACTCTGCTTAGGTTTATCACTGTTTTGTTAAATTTCTCATCAATAACAAAATTGGTCAGTTTATTCATCAATGTATATGGCGGAATGAGTTCATCTCCATCTTGACATTGATATTTTTTATTCAAGTATTGGTTAAAAGCACAACATTTGTGTAAAGAAATGTTTCTAGTCCAATAATCTGCGGCTTCATCGTAATTTCCAGCCATTCTTTTCGATCTCAATTTATTTTCATTTTGTATTTCTTCGAGATTTACGTTAGATAACGATGACACATATGTATATGTAGATAGAGATATAACATAGAAACTCATGAATAATAATAAAAATATAATCTTAGATGTGCTTGAAGAACCCATTATCTAACTTTGACAATTTTAAGTCAAAACGTCAACAGTTTAAAACATTTCAAAGACCACTATTGCAAATTAAGATAATGTAGTAGAAGTATACAAGCAGAGCTAAAAGCGTATTTCAGTAATCGAGATTTTCACTGTCTCTATTAAATTTTGATTTAAGATTGATTACAGTAAAACTTTCACTATTATAATACTTATATATGAATTTTAATTGGTATTATATTTTTAAATTTTGTGTCCACATTTTCCAACCGTTTCAATTGACATACAATTGCTTAGCTTCTGATTAAATTAGTTCTTATTCACAAGTACTTGCAACAGATTGTGAAAATAAGCTATTTTTTAGAAGATTTCAGAACGGAAATATAATAGTTTGGGATATATGAGATACTCTTGAAATCATAGACAGTTTATAAATATATACCTATCGATGTAAGAATTATTTCTCATTGATCCATTCCGTGTATGGGTACTCAACATTTTTATCTTCAACTAGCAAGTCTTAAACCATCATTTTGAGCGTCTTGAAGATTTTCAGCCGAACGTTATCTAATACGAAATATCTCGGTTTTTATAATGTCAAGTATACACTATTATACAAGTAACGAGAATTACATCAATTTACTCAGTATAAATTATATTCTTCAAATAAAATATGTATCTACATAGTCAAAAATAAATTCTTGTTCTTTAATAAATTCTTCAATATTAGAAAAAAAAATATACCATAATAACGACAAAACAACTTCAGTGAAATGTTTTCATACAAAAATATATTATGCCGAAACCCGGGATCGAACCAGGGACCTTTAGATCTTCAGTCTAACGCTCTCCCAACTGAGCTATTTCGGCTTATGTAAGTTGTTAGGAGGTACACATAGTGGTACCTTAGAATTTCACTATAATGACCCTATGATATTAGAATGACACTTAAATTGTAGCAATCTACCATTTAATTATAATATTATCATTGAAATTGTAATGCCACGCTTAGACAAGCTACCTGCTACATAATAAAAATTTGTTACTCTAACTACTTATAAAAAAAAATATAAAATATATTTTAGACATACTGAGTGGACGTAATTTGTATGATAACGCCAATTATATCAATACTAACTACAATCTACTTTAACCAGACAATACACTTACACGGATCTACTCAACTAATGTCCTTACAGGAGAATCATAAACAAAGTGCTACATATATTTCAAAATCGCTAGAGATTCATAATTATGTAACCACATACCACACCTCAATATAAACTTTAAGGTACTAGTTTGGTGTCGAATAAACTGCTTTAAAATCTTATGGCTGTTTTCCTCACTCTTAGTGATGAACGATGAACGTTATTCTTCAAATAAATTAAGTTTAATGAAACCCTCAGTTCGTCCTTCATAATTGACATTAACCCTTGGAACTTTGGAACCATTGGAACTAAAGTTAACTATTTCATGAAGAAAACGACCATTATAGGTGAACAAAAGAGAAGGTGGTTATCTTAACAAATTTCGACTCATTCCTTGTAAGTTAATACCTACTTAAATTTACTAACCACTTCAAATCTGAAATGGACATCAGTATACTTGTAGGTACTTATTCGAATCGTAAAATTTTTGACGAAATGCGTAAATAGTGGTTTTTCAATTCATGAATACCTACTTCAAATTTATTGTGTTAATCTTTAATCACTTTTTTGATGAATATATAGTGCAAATCTTATAATCTATATCCAAAAAAATTTTGCTGCCTGAAGTAAGTAGGTAACGTAGTTGTTCTCGAATTAGAGTCTCTAGTTATTTATCGAAAGTTTAATTATAAAATTTAACTTAAATATAGTAAATTGAAATTAATTCACATTTTAAACCTTAAAAGCAATGAAGTATATAAGTGACTTCGAAGCATCGGTGGTTCAGTGGTAGAATGCTCGCCTGCCACGCGGGCGGCCCGGGTTCGATTCCCGGCCGATGCAATTTTTTTATATCCATAATTTTCTGTTTTATAGTGTAATTTCTGTTTCAATTATTAAACGTCAAATCAAAAAATTCAAACAATTTTTTTTCGTTTTTGTTCTTATTATCATCTTTTTGTTTAAGCCAGGTATAACATTCAGCTATTTCGTCGACTTAATCAAGATCTTATGTGATATTATATTTGTTTCCCAAAGAACCAATATTTCCATTTTTCATTACTAACTAAGAAAACGAAAAATTATGTTAACAGAAAAATTTCAAACTGGAATCAGTTTATATTCACCACTAACCAACTATATGCAGATATAAAAAACTACTACCACGCTTTTCTTAATTTTTTAATCAATTAATCTCATATTTCAATTTCATAATTATATTTCATACCAGCATTCTCATAAAAATCACATTTTTAAGTTTAATATATATCATATTGTCTTGGATTTATATGCGTTAGTGGGAAGGAAAATACAATCTCACAATTTTTCAGTTTCCACCAAAAAACCATTACCTACGTATTTAAGATTTTATCAAATAAATAGTAATTGGCAATGATCAAGATGAGCATAATAATTTGCAACAGGAAATTCTGCAAATAATTTTGATACTTGATAAAAATAATAAATACGCATATGTATCGGTTAAAAAACTACAATAATATAAATACTACGAATATTGAATCTCATTATTTGATACTATCTTTTCAATTTCGTATGTTTGACACGAAGGCAATGCTTTGGATTCAATAAGAGTTTAAAGTGTTGCTTTGGAATTGACAATCATCATTGTTTAGTGCTATAAATTCCGTACCTAATATCATTTCAGAACAGGATAATATACATTGTCAAAAATTTGTTAATGTGGATAATGAGTTTAAAAGTAGTAATTATCGTATAATTTATAAAAAAAATTTTCATGTAATTCCATCGCACTTTATATTCAACTTAAATATTGTCGATTTATAAAATATTAAACATGATATAATAATCAAGACGATACAAAAGTATGTAATAATAATGAAAAACTGAATTCCATGTGAGTATATCAGTCCATACTTTAACTAGTGTTAACTATTGTCCAATTTCTTCACTTCTTTGGGTTTGTTAAAAATGAATCAAGCGATCATAAATCATATATCACAATGGTATCAAATCAATTAATCATGTATCGTAGAAATAATTTATTTTTTTAATTTCCTTTAATCTTGACAGATATTTCGTGTTAACACCCCAGAAAATAAATGAACAAAGCCAAAAAACTATAAATTATGACAGGTGAGCTGGACAAGTGACAGGTCAAGAAACAATTGAAGGTATGGGCGAAAATGACAATGCGTTATAGTAAACTGAACACTACGGGTTTCGAAATAAGGCTACATCAACAACACATTAAAATTCAATATAACTTTTTTTATATCGAACACTGCTGAGTTTGAATAATCAAATCAAAAACGTAGGTATCAGTACAAATTGACAAAAAATCGAAATAGTTTTTTTAAATTTATGCAAAATGACCGAAACAAATTATCGATACGTATTTATCTATAATATTTATCTAACGATTTTCAAAACACATAATCTTTACAAACAAATCATGAATGAATCTCAATTTGTAACAAACTCCATAAAAATTCAATAATCTCAGAGAAATTCACAAAATCGTTGTTTGAGATATAAAAATTAAGAACTTACAACCTTCTTAGATCCTCCGACACACAATATACAGGGTACTCCGAAACTCTCCTAAATACCGCAAACTACAAATACTAGACTAAACCCTCATATATTTTTTTGAGTAGACGTTCAATGTGAAAAGGGTAATAAATACATCCAATACGTACCATATAGATCGATAAATCATCAAATAATCAAACTATGCGGATAATTTATTCATCAAATAATAATAATGAACGCTAGAAAAAAAATATTTTTTTTAAAACAGCGCATAATTGCCAGATCAAACAAGAGCACATTTTTAGTGAAATTTATCTTATAGTTTTCGAATATGAACAAAAATCGCCATGTTTTTAATTTTTTCGGAACAATCCACATAGGTTTCAAAGATTATAACCGGGCATAAGGACAATGGGTTCACGATCTTGGACTCGAAAATATTCCTACGTACGACGTCAAATCATAGGGTACCAGTTAATAAAAAAAGTGTCTTCTGAGCCACCATGAACATTAAAATTCGAATACTGAAATCAATTCCTCTTTAAAAGATAATTGGGATTTACGCTCAACTTTTTTTTTCGTAGTGCCATAATACTACAATGTCCAATAATTTGGTATTCCCCCAAACATATAGGTTTGCCAACCATTCAATAAATTAATAATTCATAATTTTATTAATGATAACAGGAAAGTTTTGGGCCTTATTCAACCCAATAATAACGTATTGTACGTTAAATTTTACATTTTTTATACCACATAAAATATTTTCATATATTACAAAAGATTCGATGTATTATACATATTAGCAAGAAAAATTGGAAGACGCTGTTCTTGCTAAAATGTTAATTGGCATATGTATTTCTATGTCATAAAAAACCTGTTCACAAAATAAAAAAATGAATAACGTAATTAAAGTAACTGAAAATATCAAGCGAATAACTTCTTCTCGACTATATAATGATTTTAATTTGAAATGTGTAATTCATATTTAGTTCAGTTAAAAACGAAAATAATAGTTACTTAATAAAAAATGTACTATATTTTTAATCTTATAAATTCAAATAACAATGTTTCTTAATCGACAGCTAACAGTTTCAATACAATAGAATCTATAAGTATGAACCGATTACAAAATGTTTAAGTATACTACTTTCATTTTTATGTAGGTATCCTGCTGATTTTTCGAAGTAATTAATTTATGTTTCACTCACAGTTTAAATGCAATGTCATAAAACAATACAGTAGAATTAAAATAAATATACCTACAAGTAATCCAGTACACGAGTATGAGAAACTAAAATAATCATAAAGAAGAACCTACAAGTTTTTATCAAAAACGTCTTTTTGTTATAGACCAGCGATCTGGACACGTTCCTGTGCAAGCAGGACTGGGAGCGACCGCTGGAAGAAGAGTTGGAAAAGCCCCGTCGAGATTCAGTACCACAGATCGATGACTTCTTTGAACCAAATCATCCAAACCACAATAACAATTCGAACAGCAACGCCAGACACCAGGCTATGAGCTACGTCTCTATGAGATCGCTGCCAGGTTAGTCTTCTCAAACAAATTTATAGCTTCATAACTCATACTTTTCTTGACATTTAGGTTGTCTCTTGAGTTATCTTCCCAGTACTCCCTTTCTTGTTGTTTTAATTTATGAAGTTGACCGTGTGAAGTTTCTTTCTCTCATTTTGTTGGTCTGAGTCTCTCCAATGTGTCAGACTGCTTGTCTACTGCAGTCATCTAAAAACGAGGTTCAGAACAATAACTAGAAAAGTTGGGACGCCACGCCTTTTAGGGATGACTTCGATTTTTCACTTGAACCCAAACTTTTTTTATTTAGATGCGGATGATTTATGGAATGAGGGACATATCTCCTACATCAAGCAAGAAGTGGAATTTTTACTTACCCAAATCTTTATGTTGTATCGTTGATGATTATTCTTGAAGATTATCCAAAATATGCATAATTTTCCGTAGTCCTATAGAGCTTGGAGGCTTACTTAATATATTGATATCATGTGCTTTATTCACTATGTCGGTACAGATTGTCATCCGATGGAAGAAGTGTGTTATGAGAATCTATATGTTAAATTGTTGCCGACATACCGAGCAGCATTTATTCAAATGAGGCAATACTAATACTGAAATGTCATTATAAAAAAGTGTTTAGTCCAATCTTAAACTATACAATGAAAATCCTGTATTTATATAACATAATTAGAACAAAATCATTTTAGGCTCAGAAGATGACGCATTTTTACGGCCTCCAGCACTCTGGGAAGATATCGCAAGTAGTATTCAAAACATCGATCCTGAAAACGCCAACATGTTGGGAGTTAGTCCAGGGCATGTAAAGTTGGAGGCAGTTGATGATTTGACTGTTAGTTGTGGAACAACAGCACCAAGTCCTTTATTGTCTCCTTTAGAAATTAAAACCGAAAAAGTAAGTTCAAATTGATCATTTTGTATGATATGTTTCTGTGTGTAATCTAATCACCAATGAAGTTCCGAACGTGACATTTTATGGTACTTATTTATTTTCATAAAATTACCGATCGAATTAATATAAGAGATGTAAGGAAGTTGATGATTTAAACCATATACTGTGAGATTGAGTCATTCAAATCTAAATCGCATCCAAACAAAAGCTCTTTTGGACTTGCCAAATGATGAATAAATATTATAAAATGAAATCTATCTGTTTGTTCGTAATAAGATATACAATTGTTCATATGGAAAGTTCAGATATATGCTTTATTATTTTTGAGAATTGGTTAAAATATGATAATAATTGCTTGGAAAAAGAGAAGTCGCTTTTGAAGCTTTCACCGAAACGTTGTTTAATATTTTTGATATAAAATAAAAGAATGTATGGTGGCCCAATTACTTTTTATGGATCTACAACAAATTTTAAACATTTCTTAAATATCTATTCTATCTTCTGAAAAAATGGGTAATGTATACTCTTGTTATTGAAAAGCTATTTAGATGGAACATAATAAATACTTATTAATTTAAATTCATTAATTACTTAAACATTTCATCATGCATATTATTATAATCTTTCAAATGAATATCTTATCGCAAGTAATTAACGTCCAAAAGTATAGTGAAACAACCAATTAAATAAAAATTTTATGGCAATTAGAATTCAAAGTAACCTGAACCCCGAGAAAAACTTTTTAGAACGATGGGATTAACTTATTATTATATTATGATAACATATGTTTTCGACGATTGACAGTTGATATGATCATATTTCTCATATATTGTGCGCCCATAATTCTGACCAAAGAAATTATATTTCATTCAACCTCAAAAGCCACTCAGTAAAGTTACGATCTACACTTTTAGGTGATCAGTCAATAAATACAATAGGATTCTTAGTATAACAAAGAGTAGTATAATGCTCCCAAAAATTGTTTATCTTTGTTCTGCTCTTCTTGTTCTGGCGAAAGTTACAATAATATACAATACGTTTAGTGGTGACGTTTTTTTCTCAAACTTAGCAGTACACTACCGGTCAAGTTTTTGCCAACTTTAACAAATTTCTCTCTTATTTTATCAAACGAAGGTCTGAAAGGTGTATTACAAACCAAAAATTTAAGTGTCCGTTATTGTTTACTTCATACGATCAAGTAACGGCTAATTTGTTCATTATGTGTTTATGATTGTAGTATAATCTAAGTTAGCCCTGCGAGACGCTGTGCTGTGTTTTATACTTTTTGGACTAAGACATCTTTTTGTGATGTTTGTATACGTATATGTTTTGTTTTTCTCAAAATGAGACTTGTAAGTTTAAAAATGGGTAAAATCAAGGAAATATCTATTGAAGCATTAAGCGTGCATTAATCGCAAGTCATAGTGTAGGAAAAAGTAACAGTATCATTGCCGCCCAATTGAAATTACCTCGACGTACCGTAGACTACAACGTAAAAAAATATGCATACACCGGGAGTATTGGCGATTGAAAAAGTTCAGAAGGGCCTAGAAAAACCATAACCGCAGCTTTTGAGTATTTCTACAGTGAAAAAGGGATTGAGAGAAGCTGGCCTTTTTTAAAGGGTGGCAGTCAAAAAACCTCTTAACCCCTTAATACGTCAAAATATAATTAAGAGACTGCAGCTGGCTGAAGAACATGAAAATTGAATACATGCAGAGTAGTAGAGAGTTTGATGGACTGATGAGGTTTTTGAGTCTAAGAGTGTTTCTGCGCAGGTCAAAGGAAGAACGGATATTAGATCCATGTGTAATCCGACTGTAAAACATGGCGGAGGCTCGGTGATGGTTTGGGGATATTTTAAAGGGTGGGCGATTGGCGACCTGGTAAAAATTTGATGGGCAGAAAATTCATGTTTTAGCATAACAACGATACCAGGCATCATTCGAAGCTGTGCAAAGACTATTGGAATTGGTAAGGAAGAATTTACTGGAAGTAATGATTTAGCTGTTACAGTTGCTCAACCTCAACCCAACTGAGCAGTGTCCTACTTCCACTTCAAATCTTTGAAAAAAAATTTCTTTGAAATTCAATGAATGGAGAAAAAGTGTAGTATACTATCGCATTCCTCGAATTTGAGAAAATATCTAATTTAATCAGTGCGCTCGAAGTTCTCGATACTGAAAACCGTTAGAAAATACAGCTCACTGCTCATCTGAACAGTGCAATGTTTGACTTCGATAGAGAATAATTGATTATCGTAACCTGTTAGACGGTTTAAATAATAAACTTAGAAATATTTAGGTGACACTATAAATGGTAACAGTGCGTGGTAACTTTTCCACGGTAAGTAATTTCATTGTTCCTCTAGTGGATAAAGTGGTATTCTATACAACTCATGAGAGATAATTATAAAGTGATTTTAGATAGAACATATTTATTGAGTTGTGAACTGTAAAATATCTAACTGATTGCGCATTTTTTGTCTTAAATGATTGGTTCTTATCTCATATATCAAATGAGAAGGTAATGGCGTAATAAATTGTTCACTTAAATGTATGCTATTATCTTATTATCCTGTAATGAATCATTACTAATAAACAGTATACCGTTGATTGAATCATTCTATAACCTATATACAGAATGAGGAAATTTAACAAGTTATTTGAAAAAAAGTGGAACCAGTTAAAGGTGTAGATAGTAGTATATTTTTAAGATCATATACCTGCCGAAGGTCAAACTTTTAATTATGATTTTAAGTTGATAGATGCCGATATCTGCCTAAGAAGCGTTTCAAAATATATTAAATTAAAGGTACAACAGTTTTCTCTTTTGGATATAACGTTTTTTTACTAATAAAAGTCTTTTTACGATTTTCTGGAAAGTTTTAACAAGAAAATTTGACTTTTGTCTTTTCTTAAAAGTCCAAGGAAAGAATTTTACTGGATCCTGTCTTGAATTCGAAAAATACAGTTTTGTTTTTGTGAAATGCTAATTAGAAAGCAGTTTCCGAGGCGAGTAGACCAAATACCAAAATAAAATAGGTCACAGGCATTTCCGGAAGCGGTCATAACCTAGTTTTTTGAAACGTTTTGTGTCCATTGTGAGAAACGTATGGTATTCTGTTGATCTATTCCTTTGGAAAAAGTAGGACGATATTTACATGGCTTAACTATATCAATTGGATTTATATTAAATCCACTTCAAGTTGCTTCTACCTCTCTGTTTTCGCTTGATTAAACCTCCAACCCCAATTTTCACTTATCTCAGGCTCGCGTATATTTTGCCCGAATTAGAATGTAGGTGATATATTATAAAACAACACCTATCTAGAGCCTAACGGTACAGCCCCAAATATTTGTGTAAAATTCAAAATAATGATTATCTGGACACCTTGATTGCCGAAATTTTGGTTTATCCAGCGTTGAACCGGTCTCTTCAATCTTCTCGATCCATGTTTCAATCAGATGAGCGACTGACGTATCATTTAAGTGACAAACATTGTCAATAATGCAGAATTACAGTCGTCCAATTTCCGTTTTTGGGAGATACATAAGTACGGTCCGCTACCGAGAAACGCTCTATAGCATCTAAAATCCAAATGTTGGGCCATAGGTGAACTACATCCTATAGATAGCCAACTCGATTCTCGTCATCTCTTGAATCATGAGCACTACTAAACGTACATGAAATAACAGTTTCCTTTCTGCTTTTGGCGGAATACTTCAAATTTTAAATTCAAATCTTTCGTTCGGTTATTTTTTGAAACAATTCAACGTAGTTGTATACACCGAAATTCCATTGAAATATGTCGAAAAATAACTGAACGAAGGTTTTTAATTATGAGGAGGATGGGGCTTCATGAATGAAACAAAAAATACGACAGTTGTTTATTACATTCGAAAAAATAAAAATTAAACTTATAGATAAATACATGTATTTTGCTATATCTATATTAGAGTATCATACTCAAGGATCTATTGTGTTCCCCTTTTTTGCTGTGATACTGGGGATCATCTAATCTATTAATTTTCCTTTTCTTGGATGGCTTCTTGGTGTCACACTTCGAGGGAATGTGGATAGAGGTTTCATTCTCTACGCTATAGAATTTGCAGGCTGCATTATGTGCTGAATTTATTGTGTTCAGGTGTCCATTGAGGCGACAGTACCCTAGTCAAATACATACATCATTAATTTAAAACTACCAATTTACCAGTTTTTTTATTTTTTTGAGTGTTTGTATGTTATTGTGAACAAGAAATCAACATATTTTAATCTTCCATCTACACCTTTCAAAACTATTAATTTGTTTTACATAATTGAATAAAATTATATTTATTATAATAATCAACAACTCAGTTTGCTTTTCAAACGTATTATGATTATCACAAAAAAGAAATTTATTATTGTTATTTATTTTAACTTTTGATGGTCCTTCTGGAAGGTCTTGTACTTCATCTACAACTTTGAAAGTTGAGGGCTAAGGCACATGTGCAGTTTTTGTAACACAATAAAAGAAAAATGCAGTATGATCCTTACACAACAGTTACATGTATGGAAATTTGAAGGCTTACATCAAACTTACCCTTTGAGCTGTCTTCTTCGTCCTATGATAAGGCTTAACGGAATACTTGCAAGTATAGCTACAAATGTGATTAAAGATATTTATATCAACTCTTATTATGAACATCTTGTAAGTACATCTATCACACCTACATTAAATTTTTTCTGATGTTTTGTTGAAGGGGTGGAAACCAAAAGTTATCGGTGGAGTCTCCAACAACTCCAATAACACCGCACCCTTTACTAACGCCAAATCTGCACCATCTTGTTTTAAACAAAAAAAGATGACATTTTTTGGACATATTTCCAAATTTCTTTGCCGACTTAGACCTCAACGGGGGATTTATATATATATATATATATATATATATATATATATATATATATATATATATATATATATATGTATTAGAGAAATATTTATAACTGTATGTGAATAAAACGAGAACGCTTCTTTCTGACTGAACACGTGTTACAATGAAAGTAACAAGTTGTTGTTGGTATGCATCCGCACTAGATCAACTACGCAACCACTATATTATATCAAATGTCAATGTTCTTCTGTCATTATCCCCTAGTATTACCTATCTTTTAACCTATAAACATATTAGTTATGCTCGTGAACCAAGAGAGGACGCTACGGTTCATTTTCCCCTCCCCCATCAGCTAGTTTCTATATAGAATTTCGATTGACATACCTTTCGCACCCCTCCGAATAGCTGCGTTCACGCAGTAAGCAATACAAATGTGAGACACATTGTATTTGGGTTAAATTAAGTTTTTCTCCATTAATTATCATTACAAAGACTTCACAAAAATAAATCTCAATTTTGAAAATTGTAAAAACCGTTACCGTCTTTGCTCCTATATTATTTTCACATTTTTGGTTTCATTTTGGAACCAAACTTGTTTATAGATTCATCTTGTAGTAAATATTGTTATTATAGGTGTAATGGACTTTATTATGTTTTTACTAATCAGGATAATTACTTTTTCTGAAATTATGAATAACTCTTTTATTCCACCCACATTATTCCATTCAGAATATAAATGACTTTTTATTTTATTGCATGTTACAAAAATGTTAATATAGTTGGATGTTGACCTAAACATATATAACTAAAAACCCTTCATTCTACCCAGTCTATTTGTGTGAATTAACCGACTGGCAAATCCATTATCTAAACAGGATTTAATTTTCTAATTGCAGGTTCTCCAACAACCCTGTCCGACGTTACATTTACTAGGCACCCCCACCAGCCCATACACGCAACCACAGCCGACAAGTCCCCAACACCATCCTTCCCACTATCACCCGCAACAACCGATGCACCACCCTCACAACAATAATAACCAATACAAATATAACAACGTCACTCAAGGGGCGCAGACAGGGCCGGCTCCAGGCAATGCGCTTTACCCTATGCCCTCACGGCTGATGTATGTTTCCCCGCTAACACCCCCAAATTCAGAACCTGGTTCGCCCGGGGGGGCGTTGCCGCGCAGGACGCCACCGCCCCCCTATCCCGCCCCAGGATGTCCTCAACAGACCCCGGCCGCCGCCGTACCGCGAATAAGTGGAGTGAAGTACAATAGGAGAAATAACCCAGAATTGGAAAAGAGGCGGATTCACCATTGTGATTTTATAGGTAAGAGTAGGAACAAAAGAAAAAAATTTTAATTGAATTTATAGGATGATTATCAGATTTTTTTTATCGATAAACTACGAACTTTATTTTTGGATACTAGATTTTTAAGACTGTCACCTTATGTACTAGGGTATGTTTTTTCTTCGAGTTTTATTACTACATTAGTAGTTGGATCACAATCATCTGGTTAAGCACCTACGAGAGTCTAGTGACTAGACTAATCGCAAAGTTGATCAAAGTCAAGCGAATAAGATAGTGTTAGGACAAATTGCGCTTCGTGTAACCTTACTTCGCCTCAACTTTCAATCATTGTGGGCTTTTGCACCCGAAATTTAATCTTATTTCGGGTGCATGAAGCGCGTATGACTATATTACCCGACTCAATTCAGTTTGCATCTTTCTTTAAATGTGTATTTTGTTTAGAAACAATAGTATAAACAAATGCACGACACAATTTAACGTTTTTCATATTTTTTATTTCTATCGAAATCCAAATGATAAATTTTAAATTTGGGAAACCGGATACAGAGGATACAACATCTTCATTTACAATTAGATCCGTTAAGATGTAAATTCAAAAGAGCAAAGGAGTTTCCACCAAGATATGATGAACTTTGACCACTTTATCAAAGGCAATATAATAATAAATTTTAAGGGGGAATACAATTGTAAAAGGAGAAATTGCAAAAATGTACAGGAATGTCGTTAATTAAACAATGAGAAGAATGCCAATGAGTAGGAAGAGAGAGAGAGAGGGAGTGGGATAGTTTTCACGAATACCTCCTCGTATGAGCCAAAACACGTGACTGTGTATATGATTTGTAAAGTATCTTAGTGCCTCTGATTTAAGCAGTTAAACGGGCAGCGAAATGCTTTGTATATTTTTAAGCAAAACCTCATGAAATAAGTTATTCAACTTTCTGCGAAAATATATAGTTATTCATATATCGATGTACAGTTGCAGAAAGAGCAATGTAAGAAAATATCAATTTTCTAAAATTTTGCTTTAGTACGAAAAAATGGTCGATATTGATTAAAAAAATTGTTTCCCTCAGTTTTGTAATAATTATTACTGTTAGAAATGAAAAATTAACATATACTGATTAATATTTATGTTAATAAAATAGATATCTAGTTATTTTATCAAACATTCCTCGAATCTAAACTGAAAATTATGAGAGGCTTAAGTATACCGAGAGATCTCGATTTTAACATTCCAACTTCACTGAAAAGATTCATTTGCTTTTGCACCTGGCCTTGAAAATCTTATGATACGAAGACGAAATCGTTTTTCTAATCATAACTTGCTTAAGTTGTATATTGAATACTAAATAAGTTAATTTGACAGTATTTCTAATAAATCTATTCGATATTCGATACTCGCAGTTCAAAGTTTGCATTGCGTTTTTTTCTCAATAGACCTGTATCCGTTAAAGTTGAAAAAATTCCGAAAAGTCAACATCGAGTAGGTACTATATAACTGCCTGGAATATCGAAAATAGACAGAAAACATAAGAAGAAGTTTTTTGTAAGAAATTCACCATTTCCCTGAACAACTACCTCAATAAAAGAATAGCTACTCGACTAACCGACGTCTGATCCAGGGAGTTGCTTTTTTTTGGAAGTTCCAATTTACCTTTCGTTTATAACCGAGATACACCTACGTCTCTCTACCTTTTCAATTCAAGTGTTGAGGAATTAAATCGTCGATTCTAGTCGAGCTACGCTGCTCCTAGAGGTTAGGCACGCGCGAAATAACGGCTAAGTTTAATTTTACACTCTAATTTTAGGGCGGCTTCTGTGCCATTGTAACGTTATCGCATTATTAATATATGAATATTAAGTAGTTAGTAGAACTTTGGTTATTATGTTACCTCTTCATCGTCCTTGAATTTAATACTCAAATTCATAAAGAGACCGAAAATTCAAGGCTATTCATTTGGTCGTCATCTTTTATATAAAATCTTTTTATTGTCGCATCAATGCAGCTTCAATTCCTACAGCTTGGCCTCCATTCTCACATTGAAATTCAAAGATTTTGTGCACTTTATACAATAGAAGAAGTAACTTTTATACTAAATTTTGAATCTACTTGTATTTTCGTAACGTTTTTTACTACATAACTGTAATGTATACTAAGCATAACTATATCAACAATAAGTATCTATTTAATCAAAATTGAATGCAGATTATCTCAGAAGGTACGTTGAACTTCACGAATGCCAAAATAGCAGTATTCCAATTCGATATTTCGGATAATCTGTTTTCCATAAAATAAGGCGTGTCCAGACTTGACAAAAACGTTTCCGCTAGTTAAGGTTAAACTCTATACATTCGATACACACATGATTACTCCTATATAGTTTTTGGGTCCAATCGGTACTTTAATGACTGCAGTTGCAATAGAGCATTTTTTAATTGTTTTGTAGTTTTATACAATAAACATGGCTTTTTCCCTATTGTAATTTCTATTCATTGTAAAATTAAATCGATCCGGATAAACCTCATTATGTACATAAAAAAATCGATAATGTAACGTGGGAATCAATATAATATTGACTCAATTTATACTATATTCTTTTATTGAATTTAAACGGCAAATTGGTACATTGTTAACTCCATTGAAAACTACGCAATAACAATTTTTAACAACCTTCGACTTATTTTGTCGTTAATAGAAAACTTTATCTACTCGAATTAGAGCAATCGATTTTTAAATTGAATTGAAAGATATTGTTAACTTAATACCATCATTTCTAAAAAAAGACGCAAAAGTGAAAACTCTATGCTTTTGTTCAATTTCCAACCTGATTAATTAATAAGAGTAATATACTTGTTTTGTAGGTTTATATGTTGTACACGTCATGGCAAAAATAAAATTACAGACTCTCACCTACTCGTCCCAGAAGTTGCTGTGAGAATTTATTTTGAATAAAGAAAAAATAAAGATATTACTTTTCTGTATGTAAATATATGGTTACAACTTCTCGGTCACATCAAGTATTTGCTACAGATTTTGCTTCATTCCATGAACAACCGAAGAGCGATAAATTTGAGAAGCGGTACAGCTGATAGTTATCTCTAAAAAAGTACCGTAGGACATGTACCCTTTTCTGGTGCTTGGCTTTTTGATTAACATAAGTTTTTTTTTATTCTTAAAACAATATATACAAATTACAGCTGTGATAAAAACGTAAAAAACCAATATAAAAGGCGCCGCATCCACCAAACTTTAGACTTCTCTATCATAACTGAACAGGACCGTCTTCACAGTCCATGTCGTGGAGGAGTTCATAACATTACCCCCTCTTTAGAAGAAAGTTCCTCTTGGAACTTATGTATAGCAGAGAACCATCTCTATTATTGCTGATTACGAGATGTATAGCTGCAAATTAATATATGAACACTAGTATCCTGGAATATCACCTCTTCACGTTGGCTTCCAGCACATGGTCCCGGAGACTTTGGAGCGTTTTCCACACATCGCGGTAGGAGAATCGATCTTGGAATTTGACCGTCTTCACGGTCCATGTCGTGGAGGAGTTCATAACATTACCCCCTCTTTAGAAGAAAGTTCCTCTTGGAACTTATGTATAGCAGAGAACCATCTCCATTATTGCTGATTACGAGATGTATAGCTGCAAATTAATATATGAACACTAGTATCCTGGAATATCACCTCTTCACGTTGGCTTCCAGCACATGGTCCCGGAGACTTTGGAGCTTTTTCCACACATCGCGGTAGGAGAATCGATCTTGGAATTTGTTTGTGACTACCAGATAGAAGAGATACCGCGAATTGTGTTTGATCCTCAGACTCTTAATAGGGTCTGGGATTTGCTCTTCAAGTTTTTCTAATTGACCAAACTTCTTTCCAATAATTTTCCGACAGATTGAACAAATCTCGTTGACGTTGACTCTATATCCTACTTTGCCGATACCTCAGTGTGCACCAATGAAGAGGGCATTTCTAGCAAATGGTTCACTCCTTCCTCTGGGTTATGGTTTCCTTCGAACGGCACTAGTCGATTTTTGTGGACTACTTTTGGTTTTCCATTGGGAATTTTGCTTATGCAATAGATGACATCATCGATCCTTTTTTTGTTTAAATATGGACCCTCCCACGATTTCAGGAGGAAATCCCTTCCTCCTCGTCGGATTGTGCAACTATCCTTTGTCTCCCTCTTTAGAACCGCCTTCTATGGCTTCCGCGTCGTATCGTTTTTTCATTCTGTCCTTGGCAACTTGAGAATTTAAGCGAAACAACTCGTGTATGTCGTTCATTCTCCTCAACTTAATCGCATAATATTCTCCCACCTCTTCGCCAGGCTGCCAGTCAAATTATAGTGACAAGGAAGCCTCATTTCACATTCAAACAGAATGTTCGCAAGTGTTTCACCATTAATGAGCCATTGCAAATAGGAATATATACTGATCCTGATCTCTCTGGTGACTGGAAACTACTTTTAATAGATATTTGCCAATGATCCTGTTCATTCTCTAGACCATTCCATGTGATTGTGGATGTAATGCGGTCGTCCTGCTCTTCTTTATTCTCATTTTTAAAAGGCTCTCTTACAGGACAAGGAGATCCTACTGATCCCAATATGCTCCAGCTGTCCTGCGACTGAGGTTCCTCTTTTGCGGGAGTCCTGAGACACTCACACGAACTCCGTACATGCCCTAGATTTCCACAATTCGAATATCCAATCTTCTTTTGCTTCTTGTCAACCGTACCTTTTATTAAGTTGTCAATCAAGTTTTTTCTCGTCACCTTCTTCATGTATAGTCCTGACCTTTTTACATGAAGCCATCGTGGCTGCTTCATATTCAAAAGCAGCAGTCAGAGCATTTAATTAAGATTCCCAAACTTCCGTAATGTTCCCTGGTGCTGATGCATGAGCGAAACGGACAAGTCGGCCAATGTCTACTCGTACTCTTGAAGAGATTTGTCGCGCCTTCGTTTCTTCAACTGCGATTGGTACAGGTGATCTAGATGTTCGTGACCATATCGCACGTCCAACCACTTCTTTAGCTGTTCGAAATCAATAGTTTCTGGAATATATCTAAGGCCTCTCCTCTTAGTGCAATGGTTTAGTACACTACTTTTTCTTTATCGGACCAATTATTCACTCTAGCGGCTGTCTCAAACTGTTTAACTTAGTTGGTCCAAGACGTCTCAACGTCAAACGTTGGGGCCTTGATTCGGGCAAAATTGCCAATGTCTTCTGTTTGAGTTGTCTTTTTAGATTATATGATTTTACATGCCTTATATACTTCATATGTCAGTTTTCAATGATAACATATCCGCAGGAATATCGTTCATAGTTGAAATCTTCCCGTCCATATTGGCAAAAATTGATGAGATGAAGGTTGAAGGCTCGTTTTTGAATAGTTTCTGCATCAAATCCGTCACTACCAGTGCCACTTTGAGTCTTTCTACCAATTCACTCTTTTAATCGAACGTTTCCAACTCGCGATTCTCCAAGTCTGCTTTTAACTCTGCCAATCTAAAATCACCTTAGCCACCTTGACGTCACTAATCATTTAAACCATCTGATACTAATGTAATGTTTTTCTTATCTTTTTAATCTATCTCTATTGGTACGGTGAGGAGTTTATACACACTGTCTCTTACTTACTCAATTTATTTACACACTCACACTAGACTTACTAACTAATATAATTTATTTAAATTCAGCGGAACATTTTACTACTTTGATTCGTTCACTATCACATTCAATTATATACTGACTTTTCGCTGCTGAACAAGCACGAATTTTTATCAGAAAGAAATTTCTCAAATAATTCTGGTAGCTAAACAAATAAACAAATAAAAAGGCCGTCCTAGAAATGGATTCTTAAAAACATTATGAACAAATCTTCGTTGTCATGAGAACGTCTAAGAAAACAATTCGCATTCGCCAAACTTTGGACTCTTCATCATAACCGAACAGGACCGGCTTCACTGTCTATATCGTGAACGAGTCCGTAATATTATTTTATTTCATGTTTCTGTCTTACAGCTTCAACATGCTACAAACATCTCTAACTATATGATATCCAACATAATATATGTGTCCTTGCAGTTGTAGTATTTTATAACTATATGAAATATTAAGATAGCGCGGTGCCATAAACATTATTAATGCAAATTTAACTGAGAATACTGAAATCTTGAGACAGATTATTTATATTCCCGCATTCCTTTTTTACCTCACTGATTGCTGCCTTAATATAATAATATGGTTCTCATAGATTTGATCGTATTGATAAATGTTTTTGAACATGACCAAAAAGTTAAGTTACCTGTCCAAAATAAACGTTTCTCGTTTGTCAAGATTTATGGATAAATCAATAGTACAGTAAATGTCTTTAAATTAAATACTTTAAATCTTGCGCGGAATAATAATAATGGTTATTTGTTATTTTAATTTATTAAGCATTAGAAATATACTAATAAATATGACTAATAATGAGGTTATGAAGGTAACATCACAGCTGCGGTATTATAACTATCCCAGAGAAAATGTCAATTGCTTAACAAATTTCTAGTTACTAAACGTAGGTGTGATTCTTAATGTACTTTGCAAAATGTATTGAGGTTAGGTTGAGAATTAGAATATTATAATTATTCATTTCGTTAGATCAAATAACAACCAGAGTCACAATATGAAGTTTTTTTAATTTATTATCAGAAATAAGTACATTTACTAATAGCATTTGCCCTTAAATATACGACTATTTTGTATTACTAAACGGTTAATTTACATTTTGCATATTAATTAATTTTTCTACTCAGACTATTTCACTCCTATAGAAAAAAAATAGTACTAAATTGTTAGTTATAAATCACAAAAGCTTGTAATAATATGAATTGAACAAAAAAGAGAAACGATTTATGAAAAGAAAAAAAAAGGTCGCACTAGCTGATAGTCATATTGACACCCACTATTATTTTTAGTCTCACAGTAATTATACCTATGTGAAAACCGATCTTCATAGTGTTTAACAAATAATCGTTAGGGATGGTACCTATGTGACTACATGACCTAATTGGACCCTAAACGCCGCCAGTGAACCATAGAAATTATTACTTACATTCGCCATCAACCCACAGAACAATAATAAAACATTGGAAGGTGCAATTTGTAAAAGAAACAAATGAATGCAAATTCGTGTCATTTGTATGCAGAAGAATTCAAAACACATATTTTACAATAACTGAACCCATATTTAACGAAATGCATGTAAGAGTATATCCTAGCCTGACCCCGAGAATTTGCACATTCTTATCCTTTCTCTTAAAATAGCAGTAAATATTTCAATTCCTTCGCTAAACTTTATTGAAATGAATCGTCCGTCTTCTGAAAATGGATATTAGAAACAGAAAGCCGATCAAAGAAAATATGATAAAATACTTTTTTTATATAAATCAGACATATTTAGTCATTATCATGGCAAATAAACATTAGTTATCGAAATGATAAGTAGAATTATAGATTTAATAAATGTTCTATACTTCTCCCGAGGTAAAATATTTCTTATGGTGTAAAACGGGGTGACGCGGAAGATATCTCCCTTCATGATGCTCTTCTTGATCCTCAAATTTTAGAGAATGCCCCAGTTTATTATTCTGAATCGAACAATCCAGAAAAACATCAGCATATGAATCTCGACGGCTGAATAGTCCAATTTGTAAAGTGGACATAAATTGTTGTTTTTAGTAAAGCGTGTAAATAAATGATTGGTAAGAACATATAACGTTTGTTTAAATTTATCTTACCCTTCAGGTCAAGTATAAAATAGGAAAATATTAAAATATTTATTATAAACTACCTATCATTCCATACTTGACCTTTTTTTAATTTAAAGTAAATTTTGAGTTAGTAAAAGTAGGATAATGTAGTTTAGTTATAATATAAATTCATTGGAATTATTAATGGCTCCTTTTCTCAATCAAATATGATATTTTTCACGTATAAGCGAACCATATCAAGGTTATAGTTTAGAAATATGGGGATAAAAGTAATTACTTAATAATGATCAAATTCTTTTCATATGGCTCAGGAGATATTTGATTATGTTAAGACTTCCAGTGGTTTACTTACTGGTACTATGCTATATTTATTAATTAGAAACATGATATACCAAGATCCTCTATTGTTCAGAAAAAATAATAGGACTCAATGTTCTTAATTCTTGTGTGATTACCCATCAGAGCTAAAAATGAGTGAGTTGAGATGTGTAGATGGGCAGAACTATAAAACAAAATTTTAAAGTGAAAAAAAATTTAAGGAACTTGATACGCCCGGTTAGCGATTTTTCAATTCAAAGTTAAGCTTAACATATTGCTTGCCAAAGATTTTTATTTTGTAAATATACAAAATATATTAATAAATTTCTATCTTCTTTTTTGAGAAATTTAACGCACATTATTATTTACGTAGCTTGTTCAAAAGTTCTGCAGTTAATCAACTCGAGTGTATTAGAACCAACAAAGATGATTAGAGTATTAATACATTGAGGCTCCTTAGATTTATGACTTTTTTCTACATTTTTTTATTGGACCCATAAAATTCATCTGTGATAATCTTGCTCCCACAACTTCCTGTGCTCTAAATACATTTTGATTTATTGTTATGTATTTTTATTATATTCACAATTACTTTAGATGGAAATTGGATCTGTTAATTTTTGGTTTCAGGTTGTACGAAAGTGTATACAAAAAGCTCACATCTGAAAGCGCATCAAAGAATACATACAGGTAACTTGTTTTATAGTTATACATATTTAAAAATGCTTTATTTGTTAGTTTTAACATTTAACTGAAGTTAAAACCATGTAAAAGATTTTTGCCATCATTACTTTTATGAAAAAAACTCGGAAGAAAAGATGAATTTTTCAATTGAAAAATATTCAATCAAAAATCAATTATCCTGATTTGATACAATTTATCGCAATCTAGAAAGTGAATGAAGTGTTTGACAGTGAATTTTAGAATTTCATGGTGTTTATAAAATCATAATATAAATGGAAAATTCCTTAAATTGTGAACAAAAATAGGAATTGTGTCAATTTTTGAAGAAAATTACATTCTCTCACTCTAAAGTGCACTGTCAAATATTTCATGTTACTATAGAATAAATATGGAATTATAAGTAAATTATTACCAACTTTAAATTCCCAAATACTTGTAATTGCATCTTTGAACTGCAAATAACTTTTCTGTGTTATAACTAAGCAAAAAGCTTTACTCTTAAGTAGAATTAATATTTGTGAAATTTTATCAATATTACTTATGTCGAAAAGAAGGGACGAATATTCTAGTTCATTATTATCACACTTCATAATTACCCGAGGACTCTATATTCGCCGCAAATTTTAGGTGATCTGGAATCTAGAGAGTCATCATAGATGACACACGTTTTTTTCTTAAAGTTTCGGCAAATATCTTCCGATACAGCCACAAATGTTTGCCACTAACTCCACATCTCCCAACAAATTCTTTATTAACGAATATTTTTTTTAAATTTGGTATAGTACTGAGGCGGTAAACGCGGAACACATAGATCGTGTTCTGATTTTCTTGAAATAAAAGTATATAAATAAAAGTTCTAGTTGTACAGGGATTACTTCGTAAATATTCATACCTGTAGATTTTACTTACATTGTACACAATTTTTCGTTCTTTGGCTGATTATAATAATATGGTGCTCTTCAACTCTAGCGAGTAGTAAAAACAAAATATTTCAAAGCATTAGCATCAAACGACGCACCAAACAAACTTTTTTTGAGCCGAATTTTTGTTAATGATAAATTCTCATTATTTCATGAAACTTGACAGAATACATTTAAAATATTGCATTGATGTCAACTTGTTAACCGAAACTACTTCTGTATAATCAATCCAAAAAGGAATGTTTCCATATGAGCATTAACATGTAATTTTTAATAAACAGTAAATTGAAAAAGGAGGTATGTGAAATAAGACGCTATGCCATTAGTTTGTCATCAATCGGAACATTATTAACAAAGTTACAAGATGATACCCCCATGAAAATATCCTTGGAGGAGGTTCACTAAAAACCCTCAAATGTTGCCTATTATAATTCTTTCTTGAGATATCCTACATATTTCTTTGGTAGTGTATTATTATTGTTAATAAAAAAGCATGGACTCAAATATTTCTTACAAATTTGACTTTCTAACAGATAGTTTCAGTCTCGCTGAAGACTTTAACAGTAACTGGCCATTCTATCGTATTTGATATTGATAGTTTCAATCTTATGATACAAAAGCATATAAAAACAAATATTTATCATAGGATATACCTTTATTGTTTTTCAAAATATTCTCTATTGAGATCAATACACTTTAGTATGAGTTTGAAACAAGCATTTTTTCCACTCCGGTTGAGGTACCTCCAAAACATGTGATTTGAACAAGTAACCAGTTTTCAGGCGTAGAAAAGTGTTTACTTCGCAATTTTTTTTTGATCTACGAAAATAAGAAAAAATTATTGGGTGCCAAACAAGGACTATACGATGGATGACCCATCAATTCGATGTTTTGACTGTTCAAAAATGTTTTTGTTTGAGCTGATGCGTAAGAGCTCGTATTATTTAGTTGAGAATGCTTTGGCTTCTGAGATTGGTTCCCCTGATTTTTTTGGAACACTTCTGCCAAACAAATGCTACTGTACGTTTACGTTGCTATAATGGAACGGTGGCGTTATTCCAAAAAAACAGACGACCTTTCGTTTTTTTCAGCATTTCTTTGCATCAATCGATACGCCCTTTTTTTAAGCGAATTTCAAATTATGCGGTATCCAACGCGAACAAATCTTTTTGACAGTCAAATGTTCATGCAATACTGAATATATGTTAGTGGAACTGATCCCGAAGTATGCCTCAATCTCACGGTATGTCACATGACGATCTTGCAATATCAGTTTACACATAGCATCAATACTTTCTGGCTAAAGTCGGAGCGAGTTTATCAGCACACTGCTGTTGGTTTAATCCAAGTCAAAATTCATAGAAAATAATCACAATTTAGTTCCATTTTTTGACCAAGATGAATGTTTCAAGTATCTGTAAACAAATTCAATAACATATTTATGACAACACTTTCCAAGTGCGTTAACCATTAAAAATTAAATTAAAAAACTTCATGATGACAATGTCAGATTTAACAAATTCACATCTGTTTTGCCATTTCTCAAAACGTAAGTAATAATCCTCGTATATTTATTGTATATTACGCACTTAAACACTGCTAAAGTTGGAGGGCATTAATAGAAACAATGTCCAAGTAAAGTTTTCCTTTGATACTCTGGACCAATTGAACGTAAGTTTGCTTGAGAGTTTGTTCTTTAATATACATATTATTTCAATTAAGTTTATTTAATTTTCAGGTGAAAAACCTTATCAATGCCAGTGGCCCGAATGCGAGTGGCGGTTTGCACGATCCGATGAATTAACGCGCCATTACCGCAAACACACAGGCGCTAAACCATTTAAGTGTGGTGTATGCGAACGCTCTTTTGCTCGTAGCGACCATTTAGCGTTGCACATGAAGCGTCATCTACCGAAAACGGCCAAATGAATAACTTTGCCATCCCATTAAGAGTTTGTATGTTTTATTTATATGTCACCTTACACGAGCACATTCCTTTATTTATGATTCGATTATAATTCTAGAGATTCTAAGATTCATTCGAGGACATCCTAGAAATAGATCAGATTGTATTGTCAAAAGCGAAAATATTTTTACTGACATTTATAATTTAAATTATTTGAAATTCGTTTAAGTTGTTTTCGAAACGTGAGTTTCGATTCACGTTAATAAGAAAGGGTACTTTGAGCAATTATTTCATCCTCCTCATATACATTTCTCTTATTATACCTTAAAATATTTGAATACTAGTAAGCTTAGTTTATATATATATATATATATATATATATATATATATATATATATATATGATATGAATATTGTTTTTGGTAGCTATTCAATTGAAATTGAAATCCGTCCGATTGAAATGTTAGTTGAGGTTCTTACGAATGATACATACTCCTTCTGGCATTAGGAAACATTATTGATAAAACCAAGATTTTATAAATATTCCAATATTCCACAGATAGTAATAAGATTTTGTAAAATGTATTGATATTGGGACTGCTCTTATAAGCATACTAGGGGTTTAATGAAACCGAAAACGATCGGATCTCATTGAGACCACTTTGAAACAAGGAAAGTCCCGGGTCCCAGTTCTTCCAACTTAAATTCATATTCAACTTCTTTTTAGTTAAGAATATTATAATTGAAACTTTTGAACGGGAAACTTTTATATAAAAGTGACAATTTTTGTATGAATTATTGATAATTGAATTTTCTTTGAATAACTTTTTTGTTTTATTGGTATAACTGAAATTCAATATGATATTTTCAAGTATTATAAAAAACAACGTCAGTTTATACGGAAACTCAAACTTCGGTGAATAAATATGTGAAATATTTAGAAAAGATACCGTGCCATAGAAAATATATCTTTTATTCTTTGTTTTATGGGATGTAGTACTAGTATTTTCTTTATTTGGTATTTTAGTATTAATGCGGCATGGAGTTTTCTCTGTAGTTAGAACAAAATGTATTTTGAAAGCAAAATATCGTATCTTTTTTCTAGTTGCGCTGAATTTCAAAATGAGCAGTGATTGGACAATTTTTTGTTTTACATTTCATGGTTCTAAGGCTATCAGACCGTTCGAATAAATTGAAAAAATATATATAGGATGTCCTTGAAAGATTTAAAAGTATTTTTGAGTATAGAGCGATCTCACACGTTTTAAAGACGTTTTGTACTTGATTAACATTGTTAATGGTTATATCTTCATATCATTATCGCCATTTGCCTTTTATAACAAATTGTGGCCTTTTACAGTGTACTTAGAAAAAATATATTATCAATTCTAGTATATTTATGCCTTATTGGAACTGCCTAATAAATAAGTAAAAATTATATGTATTAATATTCTTAGAGAAATCGAATGATTGTTTCTAATATCCTGTTATGAATATTTGTTGGATATTTCAGTTTTCATACTTCCCTGCTTCTAAAGATTGATTTTCCCGAACAAAACTCTTGAAGCATTATATAGATATTATTACAAGAAATTACAATATCTTTATTTTTTATTAGGCTTTATTTGGTTACATTAGAGGAGAAAGAAAGGAGCTACTTCAATATTAAAAAATTAAGCACCTACATGCAGAGTCCTGATATAATAAGAATCGAATTAAACCACACATTTTAAAATTTTCTTTTCATACTACAACGTTTGAAAACGAAAATTAAATTGATATTTTCCCAGTGTTTTTGTTTATTAGGTAGTTCCTAAAAATATAAGACCATATGATTTTCTTCGAGATATTCCATATTTACGGTGTGATATTTCGTTTACAGTAGCTTTAAAAAAGAAATATGCAAATATCAATCTGTAAACATTTTTAATAGAAATATGATTATGATTTTTTATGATTATTTTTGTAAAAAAGCAAAGTAAATAATTTTGGTTGTGAAATATTTGTTATTGGTGTATTTTCCTCTGGAAAAATAAGCCCCTGTAATTATTTTTATTGGTAATTTGTACATTATTATTTACTTCAGTATGTATTATCCCAACATTGCCATCGGTTTTACCCTCTTATGTGATTTTTTTTAGATTCTATTCGATGTACCTTGTGATTCTTCAACAAAACTCAATCCGCTTAAGATATATCTGTAAATTATTTAATAACAATATACTATGTATTTCAACCATATAAGTTACGAATATTTTCAAGTGTTGGAATCAAAATATACAGACGTATTTCACTCCAAAGCGACTACATTTTTCAATTTATTATAGTAATTTGTTGTAGTATTCAAACCATAAGCCATATATGCATTTTTCATGTCATAATTATGATGTTCTCCAAAAATTGATTTATTCACATTGAATGACCAGTTTATTTTCAAAATTGCTTGTCATCATGCGAATCAAAATACAGTAATCAGAATTTCAATTAATAATTTTTATCAGTTATCTCAAATCTGAAATTCATATCGTTTAACCGCTAGACAAGTAATAAATCTAGTCTAAAATTATAATTATTTTCATTTGAATATCACTAACTTCACAGCAACATATAAGCCTTACCTATATTTATTATTCATCACCCAAATTGAAAAATTTCATTAGTTTCATTACCTACACATTTTTCCTAGAAAGTTTTAAAACATAAATTCCTGAATATACAAACATTGAAATTTCTGAAACCGATAGTATTCATACTAAACACATAAAACTACACCAACATTCACAATCTCTAGAGAAGAAGATAAAGTAAAACTTAACTAGTGGATAAGTTTGTTGAGCAAACTAAGGCTGAGTTTATGTTGGAGCTGCTATAAATAATAAGAGCGACGATACTAGTAGAGTAAAGAAAATTATTTTATATGCAGGTGTTTGTATTATAGCGACGCGTTAAGGCTTGCTTGGCAGCCGAGCAACGATAAGAGCGGCTCCAATGATTTAGTCTATTTTCTTCGCTTTTATAGAAAGTGTGATCGGCATGATAACGATAGTTTAGACAGTGAAATATGTATTAGAGTCCCTTTGTGGGATTAAAAAAATAGAAATCACCACATAGGTTCATTCTTCGGATAGAATTGGTCTACTATGACAATGTCTCCATCTTTTTTCAACTCTATCATAGATGCTGCTATTTCCATAAACTTTGCAGGATGGGCTTCCTTAATATTTTATAAAGATGATGAAATTCTCCACACTTGTACCTCCTTGAATCTATAAGGTGTGCAGAGAATTTGCGTTTTTTAATGCAATTTTAACAATATAATATTTAAATGCTTTTGACTCTGAAGTATTTCTTCTTCGTAATCTCTCATTTAAAGAAATACATATTTTAAATCGATTAGTTGATCCATCTCTCAATGGCTTCAAAGCAGTCGCTATTGTTGAAGCTTCACTATAAACAGCATATCATAGAAACGTATTTTGCGCAGCTCTTATGGTTTATTGAAGCACCAACATAAACGCACCCTAAGAGGTTTATTAACGTTCGATTTATAGAGTATTTCGAAAACATGAAAGAACAGATAAATCGAATTTTACTGAGTATATTGTCATGTATAATTTTCACGAAATGTGTACTACACTACTTTTAGATACATTTGAAAATACGGAAGTAGATGTAAAAATGGGTTAAATAGAGACATAGGTCTTTTTCTCTACAGTAGATGGGGATTCAATGTAAAAGTTTTTGTGGAATTTTTGAGTAATCCACTCACAAAACTAAAATTATTGATAAAAAATTAAAATAAAAAATGAAGTCTTATTGGAGTAGAAATAATTGTATAAGGGTAGCTATGTTAGAAACAATCGCCAAGTCCGTCCTTCAAAAATATATTTGTGAATATTATGTGTTAAATATAAGATAATAAAGTACTATGTTGAAGAATTTACACAGTAGATATGACACATCTTTTGGCTTTTTGAATGTCCATTTTACTTATCAAATAAGAAAGCTAAAAACGTGTCAAAATTATTTCTCTTACGATTAAGCTTAGTATACAAACAGTTCTGAATTACGAGAAAATAAGAAAAATCGGAATTCAAATATAATTTTGGAAGTTGTAACATTAACATTTTGGAAGTACTGGTGTAATATGAAAATGTATTTATCAAAATACTGTGAGTAATGAGATATAATAAATAATTTAATTGATAAAATCAAATTTCAATCATGGACAGAAACATGAGACTATAAAATGAATTAACAGTGATCAGAAAGAGTCACGATCATGACTGTAATTACCATATTTTAGTAAAAAATTTATTGTTTCTTCATAAATCTATAATTGCTTCTCCCAAAGTCATTTCTGTTCAAAATATAAATTTCAGTGTCTACTTGAAAGTCCATCAGAGAAATTATATTTAGTAATATGCTGTCTTATAAAAATTTGGTGATATGGTATAAACCTTTATGTGCAATATTCAAGGTTTATGTAAGCTAAGCCCTCATGTTTATTCATCTAGTTTGTACAAAATATGAGAAATAAAATAAATCTAGACTCAGTCGATACAAATACCCAGAGGAATTATTTTCAACTTACTTAGCTAGAACAGAAGTTTAAATATAAAGGTAAACGAACGTAGAAATAAAAAATAAATATTAAAAATAATAAAAAGAAAAAATTGCCATAAACTATTTACATGCACCCCAGCTAACTCGAGAAGATGAACTTCTTTCTTAGGACTTCTTAAGTTCTACTGATTCGAAGTGCATATTGTATTTCGTTAGCGAATGTCCTTCGCAAGAGAATTATCGAGTCCATAACTCAAAATGACTGTATCAACATGTAAGTATCTCTTCATAGTAAATAAAATGTCCTTTACATTGTAAAATATGCTGCAAATATTTTTGTAGAAATCCTATTATGTCGGCCTATTGGTGTTATCTGCTTCATACTCAATGCACCAAGGTTCTAATTTCAACAATAAATTAAAGGGGAAGGCGTTATCTGTTTAAAAACAAACAACTGGTATATTACTGTCATTAGTAATCTGATTGGACATATATTCAATTACTTGTTCAAAACATTAATTTAATCACATTTTAGTCGGTATTATGTTAATTATTGATATATAAATTACAATTCAATTCACTATAAAAGTAATTAATATAATTGATACCAAATATTCGAAATTTGATTACTTCGACGACTTATTTAACTACTATTCATAGAATTCATTCTATAAATTATTTTAATAGTAATGATAAAGAAAATGCAGTTTTAATGACACAGAATGTGGAAACTAATATACAATGTGGTCTAGAATATCTGGAGTTTATAGAAGTACAACAATAAGGTTGCCCGTAATCCTTTGAAAGGTTAATTGACAACCTAAGTTTTTGAAATATATGCTAAACGGCTTTAATTACGAAATTCAGTTTTGATTATGAAACATTAATATAAACACCATCTTGTCACTCACCTGAACCCGTATAAATGAAATAAAAATAAGAGAAGTACATTCATTACAGAAGGAAAAAATATTTTGAAAATTGTTGTTTTTAATTAAATATAAATTTTTATTTGAAGTGTTCCATTAATTTGAATTATTACCTACTTGAGAAATGTAATGATTAAAGTAGAATACATACCTTCGAGTTTAAGTAAATGGATTTCAATAGAATTGTGAAAAAGACTGAGTATGAGAAAACGTAATAACCTTCGCCTTTCCTCCGAAACTGTATTCATAGGATGGAATAAATGATAACATCAAAACGTTGGCAGATATGTGTTCACAATTTACTTCTTGGATCTAAATGATTCAGCTCAAAAAATAGTATTTCTGGAACGCCTCACATAACTAATATTCATGTAAAAAAATAAAATTACAATTTATATCAAGATTTCCTAAATGTTAATGTGTAAGAATAATCGAATATACAAAAACACTTCTGCCAGTTTTTAAAGTGTACAAGCCTATACCAATAATTCTTATACTCTTATCATATACAGAGTGTTCAGTATATGAATGTTACCAAATATGTACACTGAATTATTAACTTTTTGTACATAAGAATTAGAAATTGACTAGATCCTAGTCTAGTAATTCTGATATTTGTAATTACATGTAAGTTTCAAACTGCTATGCATATCTAGTGTATTTATATCCTTTATTGTAAGTATTATATAGTTAATTACAAAAATATAGCAGAAATATGTGCAGTTTATTCTTTTCGCTTCGATTTAGCTTACAATTAAAATCATAGTAATTGGTTTATCTAATATTCTTATATTATACTGTTTTCAGTTCCTACAAGTTTAAATGAATGGAGAACTAATTTCATACTAACACAACAAGTAAATAACAGCACTACTTGACAACTTAAAAACTTTTTATGATTGATTTCAACTTTTTCACCTGGATTTAGTGAAAAAAATTACCATAAACTTCATCAGCTTATTCGTTTTGCGTTACAGTCTATTGAGCTTGTTGTCTATTGTACTAGAACAAAAATCTGGTACGCACTATGTTTGAATGCTTAGAAAAGGGGATTGGATAGTATTCCAGTAACTCAAATACTTATTATTGCCCAAAAGTTGTTTACACCGTTGTCGAATATAGTATAGAAGTGGGTGATAGTTTTAATGTCATAAAGCAATAAAATGAATAAACTAATCAAGCTTATGCTAATACCTATTTATTTATTGTCAACTCCAGCTATATTAGTTGGAATTTTCAAACGCATGTATTCAGACTGCTTAAATTGTTAATATTTATAATTTGGACTCATGTAATTTTACAAGAGTCACGTGGAACATATTGAGACACAAACAAGTTGTTTCTTTACTCCACAGAAACGATTTTTTACTGCAGGTATTGAATTCAACTAAAACGACAGGTTCACACTTGCTCAGCCGATTAGTTTAATGAACAATGATGATTGAGGGACACTAATCGCCCGATAAAAATAAAACGAAATGGATTGACTCAACTTCTTAATTTGCTAATCTATTAGAATACACTTGTATTATTTAATTACGTTTAGTTACTAAATTAATTGGTACTCAACTAAATTACTAGCTGTATTTCAAACGATTTTTGAAGAGTAATGAGTATTTTAGCTACTAAAATACCGTTCGACTAAACTGCTAGTCTAGTGCGGACTTGTTATAACGGCTGAGATAGTAAACCCAATTATAATTCGATAATAATGTGATTGGTGCAGAAAAGGTATCATGAGAGGATCATTTCTAAGTTGAAACCAAATAAGGACTTATTTGGGTTTTGGCATGAAGGAGGCACCAACATTTGAATCAACGACTTCCTATTTCGTAAATAGTTGCATTGAACATCTCAAATATGAAAGTAAGATATTATTGTTTTACCATTATTGGAAAATATAAAAGGCGTTTATTTAACTTATTTATTTAAAATTAGTTACCAAGTTATTATATGTCTGGAATTTGACAATCTATTTTGTTAAGTGTTTTAAATTTTTGTAGCTACAAACGGCACATGTTTTTACTACAAATTTGTATACATTCAACACAAATCTTCTATTAACATTAATTTCAACTTTATTTTCTATTTAAATGAATATAGAGCAAACTAGAGTACACATAAATGTAGTTGAACATTGTTTTTATTTTTTAATTTTGTATAATTTTCTTTTTAATACAATTTTATTTTTACCATTTTGTTGTTTTCTTTCTATTTCTACTCACCTGGTTCATCTGTCGTAATGGTATTTTACAATCAATTTTAAGCCAACTTCAACACATGCCGTCGCCTTAATGTTTATTTGTTTAAAATCCACTTTTATTGCAAATGCAGAAAAATACGCCAAAAATTTGTAAAAAATTGCTTTGCTCAATATCCATGTAAAATCACAGACTTCCAAACTACATTTGAGACTTATCTTAAATATTTTGTTCATTGTTTCCTCAATGTTTTCTTGCTAAAATATCAGCATCCAATATAACTATATAGGTGTTTACTACCTAATGTTTAACTTGTTCAATATCCCAGAATGAGTTGGGTTCAATGTTCAATATCCATTGAAACCAATCTTGTGAAATTTGTTATCTCACGTGATGTAAACAATGCTGTTTGAACCTGTCCAGGGGTACACGATAAGTTGAGGTTAATTTATTTAAAAATGAGTCGGTTATGTTCCAGAAATGGGTGAAAATACAAGAAGGTAGTAAATGAATAATGTCAATAGCAATCAATATTTAAAAAAAGTGCTAAACAAAAGTACGAAAGTAAAAGAAGTCCACTGAAAGGAAAACATTTGCAAAAATACATTTGCAAGAAAAATTTATTGTAATTGAAAACCGTATATAGTAGGGTGGGCTGAAAAACACGCATCTTTCTTTTTTACAATGCTATACCGCGGAAAACTTGTCTTTGGGATAGGTAAGTAAAATGCAATTTTAAAAAGAAAAAATATTGAATCCTCAGCTAGCGCATTGTCCTTGAAATTTGGTTTTTTTTTTCGAAAATCAAATCATTTGTAAAATTTTTGTGCAGTTCTTATTCAATGATATTTTAAACTGCTACAGTGAAAATCTTTTATTAAAAGTACCAAAAATATGTAAAACCGTCAAAATCTTTTAATTTATAGTAGTGCAAAAAAGAAAAAACCCGGTAAATTTTTGCTTGAAGATGTATATTTGCGCATTAAAGGAAAAAGGAAGGTGTAGGAAAGCATGCTGAGTTGTGTGTCAATAGCCCATTACTTTTATTTTACTTAACACTACATTAATTCTTTTAGAATGACCATGTGTAGAGTACAAATAAATGAAAAAATTAAAGTTTACATTTTATTATGCTAATATACTTACTAATCCAAAAAAAAAGGAAAAGAAAAAAAAATTGTACTTAATTTTAAAATTCACACACTGTTTTTAGGGAGATAACTTGAAGCTGTTCTTGCTAACGAATTTTGGCATTGAAGCTCTTGATGATCTTATAAAACCATCTAGGTTGTTGGCACCGACCACTCTTTTCGATGCTTCAGTCACTAATTTTACGCAGCGCTCAACTGCTTGCGTAATACATGGAAATTTACCAAAATTCCATTCGTCAACCGTTTCACCGCCGGTAATTTTAGCCCAAATTTCATCATCAGATACATCGCGCAACTATGGAGGCGGTGTAAGTGCACTCGTACTTCAATCAATTAATATAGTATAATCGTTTGCCTCAAAGTTAATTTTTGGGGGTCGAAAACACCTTATTGGTTCTGCTTTAGAGGCTAACTTTCTTGCTTTTAGGATTCTTCTGAACCCTAACTCTCTGATATGCTTCCTTTGATCTACTATCATCCTAAGGAGCAAGTTATCCGGATGGGCGAAATATGCGTTTCTTTCGATCACATTATCAACTATTTGAACCATATTTTCTGGTAGAAATCTAGTAGATTTGATAACTTACCTAACCAAAATGTATTTAAGGCCATTTGTAAAGTAGCTGCTTTTCTTTATTTTAAACCATACAGGCATGTATGATTTAAGAATGAACGAAACTAACATTTTATGTTCATCTGAAGGGTGTTCCACACTTATATATAGTCTCAAGACTCTATTAGCTGTTGTCAACCACTGTGAGAGGGAAAGACGGCCTGGTTCACGAACAAATAAGTTCACAGGACAGTTACCTGAATTTATTGTATGATTTACCGTTGATCTTTGCTTAAAATTTACAATCCACATATTAGTTGAACAATTCTGTAGGTTGTCACACTTGGAATAGCAGCTTTATCATACAAAGCTTTCACTTTAGGTGCTACAATATTCGCAGCATTGGAAAAACTAACAGTCTTACTAGTCTTGAAGGCGATATTATACTGTTCATTAAAACACCATCGAAGAACATCCTCATACGAGGGACCGATTAGCGGACTCTCAAACCCACTTCGAGTTAGCTTCTGAGAAATATTCATCACGAAGAGCAATCTAGATTACTACGATAAAAAATAGCACAAAACACAGCACAGCAAAATAAAGCATCGAAGCCACTGTACGAATGTGCGTCTAAATACAAACTCACACGTGTCGGAGAGGTCACGTGATGAGGCGAACGCATCCGCAATGCATTGTGGGAGATAAGAGGGAGAAAAAGAGAAGTTACTGTTTCATTCATGATGCGCGTAACTTGTAATGCCGCGCTTATGCAAGAATTTATTGATATTTGAGTCGTTTGCACTATCCCAATATGGAAGATTTTAACGGTTTTAATTTTTTTTGTTAATTTCACCACTTTTGATAAAGGATTTTGAGTCATTTAAAATTATATTTGCCATTAGATTTCAAGTGGTAGAGCAGGCAATGATCTTCTCAGTGTTGTAGTCAAATTTTAAAAATATTTTGATCTATCCTCCTAATTAAACAAAATTAATTTCATTATCGGAGAGTTGCGTTTAAAAACTTAAAAACAATTGAACAGAAAGTTTCTGAGCCACGACATGAATGGGAATTTGCATGAAGTAGATGCAGTACCCTCAGTCGTCGAAAGAAGAAGAATGGACATTTATTGCCCTCTGGTTCTTTTAAGATGTTTGTGTATAATATTAATATATTAATATTTGATATAATTCATTTGTTCCAAAATGACTTCATTAATTATCAAATTGCAGCAATAACATTAGAATAATCTGCCATTCCTTACACAAAGTTAAAACATACAGGGTTTTTCAAAAAGAGGTGATCTCTAGAATAGGTAGAAAACTGAAAATTATTTGGGGGTTGCTCAGTAAAAAATTTATAGACATTTTTTACTATTTTGCCTCAATCAATATGTTTTAGAAGCTGATACATCCAATGAATTTGTTTTTATGTCTGACTCTCATAGAGGGCGCTAGGTACACGGTTCGTACCAGGTAGTATTGACCATTACTTTTTCATTATTAGATTTATTAAGCAAAATTTCAAGTGAACATCATTTAATTTTACACCAAAAAGGTACTCTTGATAAAACTCGATACTGTGTGATTATTTTGATTTGAAAATTATGAAGTAATAACCGATGCTGGTATAAAGTATTGATTTTTTTTTATAACGACTTGTCACACTTCCTCAGCAATTTGCTGGGAAACATTCACCACCTCTGCGGAGTCCTGCTTTGCAGAGGGGCTCGGACGGTTGGAGTGTCCTTCTAGTCGTCTACGGCCCCTTTTGTCACTTATAGCATCGTTCCTGTAACATACTTCATGAATGACGGGCTATCAGTGGTTTCCTTTTTCCCTACGTCTCCCTTCCCCTATCGGGATTAGGAGTTCGGGCTCCTCTCTCTGTCTTTGTCTTTCATATTTTTCCTTGTTGCTGAGAATACTCTTAGCCATGTTCTGCACCGATTTCCAGTTCTCTAAGCTGTCAAGCATCTTCTCTACAATGTTGTCTGGAGTGAGCTCGCATTCCAGCTGTCTGCAAGTCCTGTCTCTGACCTCTCTCCACTTGTAGCATACGAAGATGGTATGTTCGGCAGTGTCCAAGGTGGCACAGTATATACTTCTATCCGTGGTGTCTTTTCTGAACCGTTTGGCATAACATCGAAAGACGCCATGTCCTGTTAGGACCTGTGTCAGGTAGTAGTCTACTTGGCGGTGCTCACACTTAACCCACGGCTTGATGTCTGGTATTAACCTTTTGGTCCATTGGGCCTTTACTGTCTAACCTTCCCATCTAGTTTGCCATGTTGTGAGGGAACTTTCTCTTGCTTCGTTGCTATTCTGTAGCGATTTGTACTTGCATGTTCTTTCCTGGGCTAAAAGATCAATGGGCACCGTAGCCGTAATTACTTGGAGTGCTACCCCAGACACACGCAACAGCATGTCTCTTTGTGCTCTATTGACCGTAGTATATTGCTTTTTTCTCATAAGCGCTTTTTGCCATATTGGGCTCCATATAGGACAATATTTTGCATAGCACTACACAACACTGCTCTTTTGCTTTTCCTAGGGCCTCCTACGTTTGGCATAATCCGAGCAAGTTTGGACACCCTTTCTATTGCTTTCTTTGTTACTGTTTCTACATGTTTGCCAAAATTTCTACTACGTCAATGGTTATACCTAGGCATCTCAGGTTCTTTTCTGGCTTTATATTAACTCCGTCTACGCTGAAGCTTATTTGCTCCCTCTTTTGTTTACCCTTTAGTAGGATTGCCTCAGTTTTGTGGGGGGCAAGAGCAAGCTTGTTGTCTCTCATCCAGGTATTTATTTTTTCCAGGCACATGTTGGTGTTAGTAACCAATGTCTGTTGGCTTTCTGCTCCAACTATCAGCGCCAGATCGTCAGCAAATCCTATTGTTACAGCATTACGAGTTAGTTCTAAGCTCAGCACGCCGTCATATAATACATTCCACAGCAGTGGGCCTAGAACGGAACCCTGGGGAACACCTGACGTAATATCCACTTCCCTATTCTTTTCTAATTGCAGCTTTCTGTTTCTTAAATAGTTACAGACAAGGTTTATTAGATACATATGTCGATATTTTTCTTTTTTGTAGCTCTTTGATAATCAGGCTGTGGCCTGAAGTGTTGAAAGCATTCTTAACGTCAATTGTGACAAGGGTGCAGAATCTACTTTTGAACTCCGTTACAGTATTCAGTGCAGCTTTTTCTACAGCCTGTATCGTGGATTTCCCTTTTTGAAAGCCATACTGACACATGTGCAACCCTCCTCTGTCTTTAAGCTCATCTTGTAGTCTTTCCCGTATGAACGCTTCTAGTAACTTGCTCAAAGAATTTAACAGACAGAGTGGTCTGTAGGAACTAGGTAACTCAGCTGACTTTCCTGGTTTTAGTATTAAAACCATTTTTGCAACTTTCCATTCATTTGGAAATTCCTTTTTTTGAAGTAGTTTGTTCATCATGCCTAATAACCAGTCTGGGGCACAAACTGCTACTATTTTGATAGCCTTAGGGGGAATTTGGTCAATTCCAGGTGATTTTCCACATTTGATACCTTGTGCTACCTTCCTTAGCTCTTCTGCTGTGAAGGGTGGGGCTGGAGCTTCCTTTTCAGGGTATCTCCACTTATCATTTACGGGTGGAAACAGTACTGCCACGATTTCGGATTTCTTTTCGATGTCAAGCTCATAGGGTTTTAGAGTATTAAGCTTTTTTGCTACTAGCTTATACGCATCTCCCCATATATTATTATCAAGTTCTTTGCATATGTCGTTCCAGTGTTTCTTCTTTGATTCCTTAATTAGGCAGCAGAGTTCCCTTCTATTGGTCTTGTACGCCTCTTTCATTGCTTCAATATCGTCTCGGTGTGGGTTGTTTCTTCTCGCCGCGCGTTGTTGTACCCTTCTTAATCTGTTGCATAGTGTCCGTTTTTCAGCAATGTTTTCATTCCAATACGGTCAGTCTTTGGAATTCGATTTTGCGCGCTGTTCTTGCTTGCCATCTGTATCAGCTTGGTTCCTGTTTCATGACTCACTTTATCTGGAGTAATGGTAAGCAACTCTATGCAGGCTTTAAAGGCGGTCCAATCAATAAGGGGCCTTATTGAAGTTGTTTTGGTCTTCGCTCTATTTACTTTAATTTCAAATGCGATATATCTGTGCTCTGCCAGTGTTTCGGTATCAAGTATCTCCCAGTTTGTTACTCTTTGAGATACACGATTGGTTGCTATAGTGACATCAATAAAGGACTCGCTATCTCCTCGGATAAATGTGGGCTCATTTCCAGTATTCAGAACTACCAAATCGCGAGCGTTGATCCATTCCACCCAGTATTGACCCTTTTCATCGGTTACAGGTGATCCCCACATTGGGGACTTGGCATTTAGGTCTCCCAGAATAATGGCATCACTGTCCACTGTCAACCTCAGTTTTGTAGTCTTCCAAGCTGATGTTTGGGGATATATAGCAACATATCAGCTCAAGATCTTTGAGTTTGATAATTACGTGACCATCTCCGGCTACGTGGTTTATTACGCCAAGCTTTTTATTCAGAAGTAGGACCCCCACATTATGCCTGCTGTCCTTGATCCAGTTTGCTTCTTTAGTTCTTCTTTTGTTAGGTTCCCCAGTTACCAAAATATCAATACCTTGCTGAACTGCGGTGGCATACGCCATGTCTTGAGCTGCATAGGCACGTCCAACGTTGGCTTGAAGTATTTTAATATTGAACACTAAAGTTTTGACCGCGTGCAGTACTGAGCCTGCGCCTGGTGTCACTAATTGCTTTTGATTTTTCCTTTACAAGCTTAAGGTAGTAAGGGCAAGTAGTCTGGTCAGCTCTGTGACCGTCTTTTTTGCATGTTAGGCAATAGCTTTTGTTAGAACAGTCTTTGGCCTTGTGGTTATCCTTGCCTCATTTAAGGCACATCTTCGAGTTATCGGTTCCTTTGCATTCATTGGTGCGGTGGCCAAACTCAAAACATTTGAAACACCTGGTGATTTTGACCCTTGCTCGGACCTGGCACGGTGCCCACCCTATTCTTACGGTATCCATTTTGAGTAATTCGCTGGCCACTCTTCTTTTGACCGCAAGTGTAGCAGTTTGGTTTCCCCTCTGGTTTGGTCTGCAAGAGAGCACTCGGACGTCATCTTCTTTTGCGTTTGCTACGCTTTTCCTGACATCTTGCTCTATCTGTTTTGCGTTCATATCTCCGTGTATGTCCGAGATATGAATAATGTCTTCATCTCTTTTAATTTCGACCTGGGTATCTTTATCCTTGTCCATTATAGCTTGTCTGAGGGCGGTTACTTGATTTTTTTCTCCAAGTATCTCCATGAGGACATCACCCTTAGCAGTTTTCTTAATGCCTTTTACCTTAACACCCGTCTCGTCTATGTTCACACTACTCTTGATCAAACGGAGTATGTCAGCATATTGCTTTCCTTCAGATTTGATTATAATCTTCTCTGTTGTCGTCGCTGGTCCTCCCTTACTTGACTTAGGTGCTAATCGGCTTGGATCTCTAAGTATAATAACTTGCACTTTGACCTCAGATCCCCTAAAGATACCTTCGCGCCACTTGCTAAGGTAGATTTTATCAATTTTGCCGAAGGCTACTACTTGAATTTCCGTCACTCCATGGTTTTGGATCTCTGCTTGCAGTTTGCCTAGCAACTGATATAGTTGACCCATGTCGTTTTTCCCTTCTGTGTTGACCTTGTATGGCAGCATGTACATGCTTCTTGACCTTGCTCCATTTTTGCCTTTGCTGAGTATGACCTGGGTGTTCGTCCTCACTTATTCAATACACCCTTCCTCAAGTTCTTCGCACATAAGGCTTGTTATTTCCGGAAAGTTGCATTTTAGGTGGCTTTCCGTAGTGGTGGTCAAGGTTACATCAGGGTCTGCTACCCTGGTACGTATTTCATTTGTAAGATCGAATAACTCTCGTCTTATGTCGGTTTCATCAGCTTGGAGACTACTTTGTCTTGCGTAGCTAAGATTATTGTCCTCTGGTTTAGCTAAATTATTAGCAGTTTTGCTGTTACCTGGCGATGATTGCTCAGTGTTGTTTCGCACCATCTGCGTGTGTCTGATGTTTAAAACATCCATTCTTCTGTTCAGGGTTGCCATTATGCTTACGAGCTCTCTCGTTATTACCTTGATTTCAGTTTTTGTCTTTGTACTCACTTTGACTTCATTTTTTAATTCGACAACTTTTTTATTAAGACTACCCAAGGCGGTCATAGCAGCAGTCATCTCTTGGCTATTATCATCCAGGATATGCTTTCCATGTGAGTCTCGCTTTCATTTCTTTTTGGCTGGACTGGTATTTTTTGCGAGGATCTCCTAACACTAGGGTCTGTAGTAAACATCCAGTGATAACCTGTTGGGTCTCCTTCATTTTGTCCTTTGCCTTCTAAAGACAGTGCAGTTTTTTCGTCGTTTGAACCATAGCTATCCATTTATTTCTTGTCACCAGCGCTGCGTATGTAAGGGGGCGGGTCGAGTTGATTGAGAACGGGTGTACCCTCGGCGGTCGCCTACCCCAGTTCACTGAGGCCCAATCCTCGCTTAGCCAGTCCCGGAACACACAGACGGACCAGACTCGCCCGGGGCAATGTGAACTTCCGACTTCCACATTCAATACATACTACCTGATCAGGGCCCGTAGTGGCTGGCTCAGCGCCATCATCCACCTCGGCAGAGACTAGCTCACATCAGCATCAGCAGCTACTTGGGTGACGAACCGAAAGTAGGGCGATGCACTCCCAGCAGGCTACAGCGCAGAACCAATCCGGGATACAGGAAAAAAGGTAGGAAGCCCCCTAGCCCTCGCAACCTAATAGCGTCGGGGGAGGAGAATCTTCTAGGAATAGTGGGGTTTTTTTTGGGAAGAGTCCACCTTATAAATAAAGTATTGATTAAGTTATTAATTATTATTATTATTAATTAGTAAGCATTGTGTGAATTGAATATTTTTTGTCGCATAAATGAGATCCCATCGATAAAACGGATACATTTAAAAAATTGGTACCGAAGACTTTCGTTTCTTGGAACGTTTCATATAAATCCAAACTAATCAGTGTAGGTTCTTGTTTTTCGAAGTTAAATAAGTATGAGCATTGAGCTATTGGAGGCTTTAATATGAAACAAACAACAATTTGAGGATCATGTATTACGGTTCTGGGATTCAAACTGTTGTTTATTTCATACTAAGGCTCCCAATAGCTGACTACCCATAATTATTTAACTTTGAATTTTACATGGTAATAGCATTTTCTTTGAGTTTGCTATAGGAAATTGTTATTCATTGATAGTTATGACGTTGAGTAAATAATAATCAAATTTCTGATAGCTTGTTATTTGTTAATCAAAATGTACCCAAATTTGGAATATACTAACATGTTATTAACCTTAAGTGCGTGTTTAAGAGACTCTAGTGCAGCTGTTACGCGTTATGCAGAAAAGTTTCGTCGAAGAAACTCACCAAGTAAAAATACATTTAAAGCTATTGTCGGGAAACTGGGAATGTGAGACCTAAAAAAATAAATTCTGGTAGGCCATGAACAACAAAGACCATTAATAAATAAAATATGATTTTAAATTTAGTTGATTAAAATCCATCAGTCGGAAATGTGGCAACAAATACGTCTTCTTGAAGTACTTGGAGGCAACAGCTACACCCTTCTCATTACAGACAAGTCCAAGAGCTCTTGCCAGACGATTTACCGGATAGAGTGAATTTTTGTCAAATATTACAAGAAAGTACAGTCCTCAATCCGAATTTTTAAAATGTATTCTTTCTACGCATGAGGCCACTTTTACGCGACAAGGTGTGATGAGAATCCACATATCAAAAGGGTATCACATTACCAACACTCATTTAGTTAATTTTTGGGTAGCAGCTTTAGGTAGCAAGTTAATAGATTATCACATCCTACCTGGAAATTTAAATAGTGAAATGTAAATAAATTTTTTAAGAAATCTCTTATTTGATATATTAGAATATTTAACCCTAAGCCTCTATTTTTTATGCACGATGGAGCTCCACCGCACTTTGATAGAAGGTGTCGTTATTAGTAGAGTAACCATTTTCCGAATCGACGGATTGATAGAGGTGCAGAAGCTCCGATTTATTGGCCTCCTCGGACATGCGATTTTAATACCTTAGATTACACAGTTTGGTCGTAATTTAAAGAAAAAGTTTTTGCTACAGAGATAAATTCACCTCAAGAATTGAAAGACATAATTCAATGACACTTTAATGACCTCATAGCTGACTCCCAACTTTTTAGAAGATTAATGGATTCTTTAGAAAAAAGGAGAGACTTGTGTATTCGTGAAAACGGAAAACACCTACTCTAATTCAATTCTATTTTATGTTACTAACCTTTTAATACTCTTATAATAATTACTTCATACCAGCATCGGTTATTACTTCCTAATTTTCAATTCAAAATATTCCGAAACCGTTACGGTTGAGATTAAAATACCTATATGAAAATTCGATGTTGTTATATGAACCTTTGCAGTAGTCTATAATTTTAGTTTATCATGTATGCTTGATATTATAATATTGAATTTAATAATTTAAAAAAACGCCACAATTGTATAACGTTGAATATCCTTCGAAACTTGTTCAATATCCGCAAAAAATCATACTTACGTTCAATATACAAAATGTTGTCGAAATTGAGCTATATTAAGCATTAAGGCACAATGCACAAAACGGTCAATTGGTGATAATAATAAAATACTCCATTAAGACTGTTAATTACGTTTCACTTACTGATGACGTGGGTTGTATCTATTATACAGGGTATTCGGGAGTGAGTAGATGACGTGAAAATAATGCGGTGACATAAAAAAAATCTCATAAGGCCCCTCGATTCTGAGTTATATGCCTTTAAATTTGCTTAAAGAACTTATATTTAAGTATATTTTCTAAATTATTCAATCAAACATTATGATTTTCAATGGATGATTACGTATGTCCATGTAGTGTGTTAGATATAATTAATACTAGATTACTATCTGAAGGCCAGGGGGGCTCATGCTTAATGGTTACAATCCGTTAATTTTAAAAGAACAACCTAAAGATTTTTAACAAAAAGTCATTCTTTTTCTTAACTGTATAAAATTTATGGTTTAGTAGATATGTAGATTTTTAAATCATTGTACGAGTACATGTCAAGGAAACCGTTTGTCATAAAGAGACATTTTGAATAAAATTATCATAAATTGTTAGTATTTATTGGTAATATTTACAGGAGGTATTAAAGCACAATCAAACATTACTAATTGAACTGCATACTATCGAATATTGTGTTACTTACATAAGGAAACAATTTAAATGTAGAAAAATTTAGTTGGATAACCTACAACTTATCTAATCAAAACATAAAAATATAAAATAAATGTTCGAAGTGAGCACCTTGCACTTCTATACATTTCCGGAGACTACAGTGGATATTTCTTTGAACTTGGAAGAGCATTCCAAGTTTATGCCTTATAACGTCGCAATAGAAGTTTATTCTATCGATTTTTTCGTTCCTTGTGTTTACTGGTGTTGCATATACTAAGTTTTCAAGATATATAATGAATTCCATTGTGTTTAATTCAGGGGAACGTGATGGTCATGCGAATGGACCTCCCCGACTAATCCACCTATTAGGAAACATGTTTTAAGATGATTTTTATATCATTTAGGAAGTGGGGAGGGGCTCCATCGTGCATGAACCAAATGTCTCTGCGGATATTTAGAGGAATATCACATAAAATGGATGGGATATCATTTTAGAGAAATTATAAGTATCGCTGACCATTCAGGTTGTTATCAAAAAAATATGGACCTATTAAAAATATTACCCACTATTTCTGCCCACACATTAACACAAAATCGATGTTGATTCTTTGTTTGAATTATACCGTGAGGATTTTCAACAGCACATAAATATAAATTATTGGAATTACTTTTCCAACAAAGGTATTATCAATTCGTTGTTTACCTAGAAACCAACGAGTGTAGGCCAGTCTTGCTGGTTAATCCTCTACTTCCATGGCATGTAAAGAAGTTGCTCCTGTCGAATCATGTAAATAGTTGTTGTTACGTTAAATTGTAGTGACAGTTTGGGCACGCTAGTTGTGGTATCAGCATAATATTGCATCTAATGCATTTTGCTCTAAATCTGGTGTTCGTATAGTTCATGTTTGACTTTCGCCACATTTTTTGGAAAGACACTTCAATAAAAAATAATTTACAGAAAATAATGAAAACTAGTGTACTTAATTTATGCAGTGAAACGTGTTTCTTGCAAGCAGCGATCAACCTTAACGAAAGTTCTACAATCGGGTATAATTCTGCACGGAAAGCGTTCAGTATACAACATTCTGGCTTCTGACGAGTCACCATACATCAAATGCATGTCGGCATATTCACTAAAAGTAAATACTACTATATTCAAACTTTAAAATTCGATTGATAATTGGTTTTGAAAAGATTGACAGCAAACTGACATTAACAAATAAGTTGCAGTTTTTAATTGTATATATCATAGGTGGGGAACTCCGCGAGGTTCTTGTGCGGCCCTTTGCCACCTAGTACAAAATGATGGAGTTCGTTTCAAACAACTATTGTACATCAACGCCAGTTGCGCGAAAAATCCCGCCAGACAGTCATATTGTAACATGACGTCAGAATACTAGTCTGAAACGGATCCTAGCACGCATGAGCGAGGCTCTGGCCCACAGACCATCCGTTTCAGACTTGGACACTGAATGTTTATTTTCTAAACAGTTTTCAGCGCCCCCAAGTTGCAATAAGAATGAATTAAACGAAAAAAAAGCAGGCTTTTCTGTGTGTGTGTTTTATCTTTTTTCTTATTTTTATTCTTTTTTCTTTTTTTATTTAGAAGGAATTTTGGGAATTAAGAAATTGTAGAATTTTCAGGTAAGTGAAAAATTATGCTTTTCTCAGAGTATTGCGGAAATGTTGGTTTTACATCCAAATAAATAATTTTTTACTTCACTGAAAATTCCACAATATTTATGTAATTTACATACATATAAATATACAGTGCTTTTCAGATAAAAGTATCCACCTTTAATAACTTTTGTAATACTGGTATTTAGAAAAAATCCAAAAACACGTCAATTTATGTTGGAAGGGGCAAGCATTATGGCTTATTTAAACTTACTGGAAAAGCCACCCCCTCACCCCTAGCAGCATCCCCTTTATTTTTTTAAATTACTTTTCATATTTTTTATGTAAAATTTGGATACTCCTCTTTGAGCTGATTTCAAAAATGTATAATACTTGTAGATTAAAGTGGTTAGTTTATGAGATAAACAATTTTTCTTTTAAGAGCACAAATTTCACTTATTATTTACTTTCACCTCATTTGCCTGTACTAAAATGGGTTGTACAACAGTTCAAACTCTTTAATATTTTTAACCGTGCTATTTATTATGAAGTTACAATAAGTGTTCAAAATGAGTATCATTCACTTCCATACAATGGTATAATCTATTTTGAAATGCCTCTCCGACATTGCTTAATACGGCTGGATTTAATTGTCGACATTCATTTTCTATCCTCTCTCGTAAATCATCCAGAGATTCTGGTTGGGTAGCATAAACTTTTGTTTTTAAATACCCCCATAAAAAGAAGTCTGGGGGTGTTAAATCCGGTGACCTAGGTGGCCACTCCATCATCTGCCCCCTTCTACCTATCCAACGAGCGGGGAATGTTTCGTTTAAAAATTGTCGGACAGGCATAGCATAGTGTGGGGGAGCTCCGTCTTGTTGAAATACCAGTAAATCTTCGGAAAGGTTATCATCATTTTCTATTATTGTTGTAATACGTGGGTCAACCCCTTCCCTGAGTAACTCAAGATATGATTCACCATTTAAATTTCCGTTGATGAAGAAAGGTCTGACAATGTGGTCACCTAGGATACCACACCAAACGTTTAACTTTTGGGGATGTTGTGTATGGAATTCACGCATAATATGTGGATCACTTTCAGCCCAATATCTACAATTATGCCTACTTACTAAGCCATTTAATGACCATGAGCATTCATCAGAAAAGCAAATATTGTTTAACAATTGTGAATTGTTATTGATAATTTGCGTCATTGATTTCGCAAAACTCTAGACGACGATCAAAATCATCTTCATTCAACTCGTGCACCAACTTAACTTTGTATGGGTGGTACTTGAATTTATGTAGAACTCGGAAAACTGTAGAAGATGAAACACCGATCGCTCTACTTATTGTTGACAACGATTGGGGTTGTTGAGCCTCTAAGCTGACTTGCCCTAAAATTGCCACTTGGATTGCTTCGTTATTTACGAGTCCCTCTTGCTTATGCACTTTATTGCAAACAGACCCTGTTGTGGTAAATTTCTCCATCAGTTGAATTACATACTTATGAGTTGCATGTCTTCCGTCATGTAATTCGTTAAATATTCTAGCAGCAGCTCTTGCACAATTATTATTTTGGTAGTATAAACCTACAATTTCAATTCTTTCTTGCAAAGAGTAAACCATTTCAGAGAAACAAAAGAAATAATGTATCAAATTACACTATCAATAGTGACTACAAATTCTAGTTGACAATGTCAAACTTTAATAAAAAGTAGAGTTTTTTGTTGTTTGGATTTTTTAAGTAGAATAAATAGCACAGTTAAAAAGATTAAAGAGTTTGAACTGTTGTACAACCCATTTTAGTACAGGCAAATAAGGTGAAAGTAAATAATAAGTAAAATTTGTGCTCTTAAAAGAAAAATTGTTTATCTCATAAACTAACCACTTTAACCTACAAGTATTATACATTTTTGAAATCAGCTCAAAGAGGAGTATCCAAATTTTACATAAAAATATGAAAAGTAATTTAAAAAAATAAAGGGGATACTGCTAGGGGTGAGGGGGTGGCTTTTCCAGTAAGTTTAAATAAGCCATAATGCTTGCCCCTTCCAACATAAATTGAAGTGTTTTTGGATTTTTTCTAAATACCAGTATTACAAAAGTTATTAAAGGTGGATACTTTTATCTGAAAATCACTGTATATGATCTATAACTTGTTTACTTTGCTGTTACCAATTAAAAGTATCATCAATTATTATTCTACGACCAGTTCTAATCTCATACCAGTGATACTGATAGCCGGTCATGATCTTATTGACTGACAGTGAAACATTCCGGCATTTTTATGTAACTGTGATTTATATTATTTATTTCTTTATGAGCAGGATTCGAAGAATGTGTCAACAATATTGTGGTTTATTTATGAGCAGAACTGTGAAAATAAAATATTCTATGAATATGTAGGTGTCTTGGATTGTTTAATAGAAGAGTATACTAATAGATTTTCTGATTTTGACGAACACACTCCTGCTATGAAACTGGCATTTGAACCACATTTAATAGATATATCCGAGGCTCCTGCAGAACTACAAATGGAGTTAATTGATTTCGGGGAAGATAGTACCATCAAATCCCTTTTTAACGCTAAAAAGGATCCCATTGAAATCTGGAAAAATGCTGTTGAATATCCATGCCTTCGAGAACATGCTCGCCGTTTACATTTTCTCTCAAAACAAATTTAAGAACGCAAATTAGAGATGCACATTTAGAGGATCAATTAACGCCGTGTGTTACGAAGCTTGATCCAAATATACAATTACTGTCAGACAAAAAACAAAGCCAAATAAGTCACTAACTTAGTGAATAAAAAAATATTTTTTATTGTATTTTTTCATAATATTTTCATATTATTTTATATTTATATTGTATTTAAAATTTTGTAGTATTATATTTTATTTTTTCTATATAATACAATAAATTGTTAAATCTATAGAAAAACTATAATAATTTCACAAAAGTCACTTTCTTAGGTCAATCAGCTTATGCGGCCTCTCTTATTGCTGCCTAATTTAAATGTGGCCTCTAATGGTAAAAAGGTTCACCACCTCTGGTATATATCATGTAGTAACTTATTTGACAGTAGCCCACTAGCCAAATTTTTCCTTATGCCAGTAATATGATCTTCGATAGTATGTAGTACAAATGTTCATTTATTTATTCATTAGTTCTCCAAGAAATGTTTGATTGAGTTTTAATACATCCTTCTTTTGGGGAAATCTTAAAACTTGGTATATGCAACACCGGTAAACACAAGGAACGGAATGATCGATAGAATCTTGAAATGCCCAATTCGAAACTTTATCAAGTTTTTTTTTATTAGTTGTAGGTTGAACAAACAAAATTTTTAACATGATATTCTATTATCATTATTATTTATTCCATCAAACACACTACATGGACATACGTAATCATCCATAAAAAATTTATAATGTTTGAATAATTTAGAAAATTTACTTAAATATAAGTTCTGCAACTATAAAAGCATATAACTCAGAAACGAGGGGTCGTACGAGAAATTTTTTTCTGACATAGCATTATTTTCACGTCATCTACTCAGTCCCGAATTTTTTGCATCAAGTACCTGTATGCACATGATACTAAATAATTGTCTTATTAAAAATTTGCAGAGAATAATGGAATTCTACAAATTTCATCCTCTTATACATTTAGACTATAATTTTTTATATAAGGATAACATACAAAAAACCAAATTAAAACCAAAAGAAAAACGAAAATCAAATATTTTTCAATTCAATTTTTCAATTTCAACTTTTCTTGAGTGTGCACTAGAACTATGAAAAGTAGAGAAATGCCGATAGCGTCAAAAGTGGATGAGAACAGTTAAGAAAAAAATTAGACAAAAATAACGAGATACTGTAGCAAGCATTCCAAATTTTCTGTTTATTTTATTCCAAAATGGCAATAGGCCACAGAAAACCCTTATTCTTCAAGCTATCCAAAAGTAATTTGATAATGAAATAAGACTATTGTTGCTAATTAATTTATTTGATCGACTAGCACGAATATTTTATATTAAGGCAAATCTTTTGGAAATGACAATAACGTAACCGCAAAAAGTGTTAAATTGTAGTAAGTTTATAGACAATATTAGACACACATCCCATACACATTTAAATATGGACATAACTGTAGTTCAACTCTAGACAGCCATAGGGTACTTGCTTCATAGTCTGAATATAAACTTATACTATCTTCATTCAATGTAATGTGCAAATTTTGAAAATTTCTTTATTTTTTGGTTTCCATAAAAAATTTTGTGGGCTTGTTTTCAGTCTAGTTACATCAACTCATTACCGGGAACGGACACCACCATAAAATATTGATGGAAATGGGGATTGAATAATCTTTTAAAAGTCATTTAACTGCTTTTTAAAAACTTGCAAATACTTGATTTTTCTCTGTACTTTGGGAGAAATCAAGTAAAACCGTATAGATATTTCGTCACGTGTCTATTATTTCTCGATCCAAATTCAAATAGATAAAGGTGCAACAATTCTATTGCCAAAAATATTAGTCACTTCAATGTCACTTTTTTTGGATACTGTATATGACACTTCTTAAAAAGTAACGGATATTTATCGATCCACTAGCGAAAATTTAGCTTTTTAACATTTCCATTAATATAATCCCAAATCTTCTTGTTTACAATTATAAAAGCCGTAATTTTTTCACAAAATTCAATACTTCTGCGCAACTTGTCAATATTAAAATAGTATAAAAAATATTAAAATGATCAAATAATTAATATATTACTACATTTGAAAATATCACAACAGACATATATTTAAATAATAAATTAATATAAAAAAACATGCATAATACACACAGTAAATTGATATTTAAGTACTTTTAACCTCAACATCGTCTTTTGAAACGATGTAGTACAAATCAGCGAATATCTTGGCAGAATTTAATAAATCCAAAAGATTTAGAGAATTTGAGTCTTCCTTATTTTTAAGTACATTACTTAAATAATTATCTAGGGCTGACAAGCCGCAACAAATTTGCTTTTGTATATTATTTATGACTTCAAGTTGTTGTAGCTGCAGGGAATTTTTTTTTATAAATTCTTCTGTACAATATTTCTTGAGTAGCTCCTGTTTTTGATTATCTCCCAAACCAGTTTGAAGACAAGACGTCCATGAGTCATCTGTAAGTTAAAACAATTATATAATTACAAGTATACCTATATACAATGAACGTTAATGGCATATTCAAATTCACAAATAGACAATTATCTAATTAATACAATTACAGAAGACAACATAGTTTTTTTTTTCGGAAAGCACTAAAGTAATTTTTGAATAGATTCCAAATTTGGACATTAAAAGTTTGTGATTTGAAGGGAAATCATCATTAAGTAATACTATTGTTCTTCAATTTTATGCCGGTTCTAAACGCTCTCAAGGTGCCTTCTAGAAAATCTCGACACGAGTCTATACGATCCACACTCTCGATTTATTCAGTTGCTCCCTACATTTACTACAAAATGGACGTGATTCAAGTGACGTTTATACCGGAAACAGAGTAGTAGCAATATAATCATTGTTAAAGCGCTATGTTTAGTAAAATGTTTTAGAAGATTTTGGAAAAGGTTCGCTTGAAGTTCTCTTTTCCAGACAAAAAACTCATTGAGCTAGTATACTCTATCGTTAAATAGAACTTTAGTTTTGAAAATGTAACCTTGCAAGATTGAGGTTTTTTTGTAATGCTTTATTAATCGCTGACGACTATTTTATCAACGTTCGCAAAATGTAGAAATCAAGGTAGCATTAATATAGTTAATAAGGTTAATTCCAAATTTGAAATATCTTTGTTTATTTTTAATGGAAAAGTATTCTGTAAGCAAAATACGATTTTGTGTGTGTTAATTTACTGATTGGTATTTGTACAACCTGTATATGCACCTTTGTACACCTGTTATCTATATCAATTGATCAGCTATTGATGTCACAGATCACCTATATTATTGAGATAGACCACAACAATGTTATTTGTTCTAATCAAATCGACGTCGACAACCTTCATAGAATACTGGCAAATTTAAATTTGATAATGGCACGTAATTTGAATAATTTGAAGGTAATTCATACTGGTATATAGAAACTAATACGCTTTCAAATTTATGTTTTTGTTAATATTTGTCGAATTGACAGTTTTTTAAGATATAATATCAAAAAACCTGAACTGTTATGGAAAAAATAGATTTGGAAATAATTCTTATCTTATTAGAATAAAAAAGTTAAAGTTATTGTACGAGTACAATTTCCTTACTCAAGTGAAATATAGATAAATCGGGTTCTAATAGTAATATGATATTGCTTTAACTGTAATAATAACTTTAACAAAACTTGTTATTATTTATTTATAAGATGAAAGTGAAAATTGAAGAAAATATTTATTATTAAATAAAATATGGCTACAGAAATAGCTAATGACCGTCTTTCTCCCGGTTTTTCCAGGTTGGTTTTCACATTTTCTCGGTTGAAATTTCATGAATTTACTTCACTTCTATAATGATGGATATTTATTTTCTAAAATACAAGTGTAATACAATAACCAAGTTATTTTTTTAATTTAACTAATTCTTGGACCACGGCTGCAAGTTGTTTTTTAGACTCTCAATATTTTTTTGTGCTGCATTCCTCATAGAGAGTATCATAGAATTTGAAATATCTACATTTTTTAGCCCACCAATTTTTCTAGAGAATCGTACACTAATCTTTGGCCTATAAGAGATTCGTCTTTTAAATTTTCAACCAAAATTTCCTTATTAACAGAAAATCCTCTCCCTGCTGTCGCATTGCTGTGAGAAATTATTAGAAGTTGTGCCACGTTTTTTAAACTACTGTTTCTGAAGAATTCCATCCAAAAATCTTTTACATTATCACATTTGAAATAATTTTTCATGTCATTTAGAGGGATCTGATTCGTCAGATTATCTATAAAAGTCCTATCTGCGAGTCTTATTGGGATTAAGGAAACTTATTGCTTTGGTAACTTTGAATGCTAAGTGGCACTTCTCCAAAAGTTTGGAAACCATATACATCAAACAGTTTCTATAATCCTTGCCTCATTAAGGTATTCAAAACTGAAATCAGGCTTTTCCATGGTTTTAAAAATTTCAGATGATTCGTGTTTTGCAGAGAAGATATGAATTTTTTCAATTGCGGATGTAGTGACTGAAATAGATATGTTTTCCAGTCATCGTTTTGAACAGAGTTCCGGAGGGAACTAAAAGAACAAGTAATGGATAAGAACATTCCTCGTCGGGAAGAACTGTGAACAAATTGTAGCATGCTCTCAAATTAGGAAACCATAGATACGTGAGCCCGTAAGATTGCTGTTATGTAATATAGTTGATAATGCGGATTTTGAGCTATACCAACACCAACTTGCTATACATGGTTGAGTCACTCAAAATTTCTGGTTCATTAGGAAATTCCCGTCGAATCTCTGGTTTTCCCGACTAACACTTTACATAATCAAACACGAGTACAACAAAAATATAATGAATCATCGAAAGAAACTGTTCAAAGTATACCAACCATGGAGAGTAGATGTTAGGTTACCTCTACTCTTCATAATACCAACATAAAATCCAATTTTGCGTCAAATTCGCCAGCTCGATATCTACTTATTGAAACTTTTAGAAAATATGTGGTATTATATTACTCTTTCCGCAACTAACAAGTTGTTTTCCATTACTATGAAGCCTTTATCATGCACAAGATGGGAAAGCGTAATCCAGGAGGTGAAGGCTGTATTATTGTAATTTGATGATGTTGTTGAATGCATAGAAAACTTAAAATGCCAAATGGAACAATCAGATACACTCAGTGATTGCGACTCCGTTTTGAACGAAATGTTGAGTTATTAACGCGTGTAACCATGTAAGCATTACTCTTGAGCATTTGCGTACATTTTATGCCTAGATCAAAGCATATCGAAAAACTGTTATGATGTTACAAAGCAGTTATGATTTGCCAAAAGATTTTAAAAATAAAAAAGTAGCCAAAAAGAAAAAGATGTTTGATTATGAAAAGAGCGATCAATCTAAAGAGACTGTTAAAAGCCGGTATGAAACAGAGTTTTTTAACACCATGATTGATTCTGTGATAAATTACATGGAATCGAGATTTATGTCTTTAAATCAACATTTTTAAAATTTTGGTTTTCTCTATGACTTGAACAAGTTAAAAAAATTACAAAAGAAGAAATATTGAAAAGCTGTCAGGATTTACACACAGTCCTACAAGTAGGTGAGAGCAATGACTTCCAACCTTATGAGTTGTATGAGGAATTACAAAATATGATCCCAAATTTATCCAACTCTATTAAAGACGTGAAACATCTGCTCCAATATATCATAGAAAACGATTTGAAAAAAAATTACCCAAATATTAACATTGTCATTAGAATTTTGTTAACAATACCTTAAGTACTGCTTCCGCTGAAAGGTTTTCAAAATTAAAGCTAATTAAAAATTATTTAAGAAATACTTTGGGTCAAGAAAGACTTTCAGCTTTGGTAGTTTTAACAATTGAAGCAGATATAGCATTTAAGATAAATTACGAACAAATCATTAAGGAGTTCAGTAAAATCAATAGTAGAAAATTTCTGTTTCTTTAATTATTTCTTTTTCTTTTCATTTTTGTTTAATGTTCCAAAAAATTATAAGTAAATATTAGGTTTTCTTCTTAATGAATAGAATGCTGTTTGATATCAACTGATTTTTTTATATTCCCTCCTTTTTGAACCATCAGAAGGCATCGGAAAATGTACCTTGCCCACATTAAGTCAAGGTCTTACGCCGTATATTATACACTCACCCCAGCAGTGTAGAATTTTGTTTTTTGGCAAAGAGGTCTTTCACATTGCATTTCTCATTGAGTTAAATAACTTTAATTTGTTAGACAATGCAATAATTTTAATCTGAGTGGTAACTGGGACAAGTTTTTGTAAGTGTAATACAGGGTGCGGCAGCATAACTTCCTTTTTTCAAAAGTTAATAAAACTTATTGTATGAATCAGAAAATTTTTATTCGTTTTTTATAATACAGGCACATACATAAAGTTTTGTTTTACTGAGTTTTGAAGATCAAATCAGTTAGGTGACGTCCCCCATTCTCCATACACTGAGTAAACCGATTTCTGGCGTTTGTCATGACTCTTGCCAGCATAGCAGGCGTTATGTTGGCAATTTCTTCCTGGATGTTCGTCTTCAAATCTTGTAGGGTCCTTGGACGGTTCACATACACACGGGATTTCAAAAAACCCCATAGGAAATAATCACAAGGGGTCAAATCGGGAGAGCGGGCTGGCCACTCCAAATCGCCCCTAATTGAGATAAGGCGCTCTGGGAAGTGTTCCCTCAAAACAGCCATCGATGTTCTTGAAGTGTGTGCCGTTGCTCCGTCTTGTTGGAACCAAGTGTCACCTAAGTCCAACTCATCTAGCCGTGGGAAAAAAAATTCCTGTAACATGTTTACATACCGGTGCGAATTCACTGTCACTGTGACTTCATTTTCCTCAAAGAACCAGGGACCAATAATTCCACGTGAGTAAATTGCACACCACACTGTGACTTTAGGTGAATGCAAAGGCCGTTGATGCAATTGTCGAGGATTGGTATCAGCCCAGTAGCGCATGTTTTGTTTGTTTACGGATCCACACAAATGAAAATGGGCTTCATCACTAAAAAAAACAATAGCGTCCTCAGGAACGACTTCCAGAAAAACCTCACACGCGTTCCTCCGAGAATTGAAGTCACGTTCAGAAAGTTCCTGCACAATTGCCATCTTGTATGGATGAAAATGAAGATCATCATGAAGTATTCTCCTCACAGAACGATCGGAAAGTCCAAGGGCAGACGCATGTTTGCGCGCAGAACGCCGTGGTGATCGCAACACTGAAGTTCTAACTAACTCAATGTTCTCCGGTGATCTAATGGGCCGAGGGACTCCAGTTCTTCGTCTTGTCACACTTGCAGTTTGTCTGAACGTAGTGACCCACGTAACAATTGATTTCCGGTCCGGGACAGGGGCCAAGGGGGCTAAATTAAAGCGATTCCGAAAGGCGCGCTGGGTTGCGATCACAGAACATCCGCTCGAAAAGTAAACCTCAACGGCAAACGCACGCTCCTCACTGTTCCAACGCATGATGGCGACTGAACTGTGCCGGGACAAAACTTTATAGTCCCCCCTCTCGAACGAGACCACTAGCACTCCGTTACGACATCTACCGACTAAATGGCGAACTTTTTAAAAAAGGAAGTTATGCTGCCGCACCCTGTATGAGTGCGTCGATATTATTGTACATTTTTTTGAAAATCGCCTGTAATATCTATCCTTCTGGCTTCAACCTATACTCTGCAAATAGATCGTGACGCAGCTGGTCCTGTAAACCAATAAGTATTTGAGTATGCTTACTTATCATTTATAGACCACCGCTGATCATCACTTGTCTTAAAGCTATATGAGCATTATTTAATGTCAATATCACTGGGACTCTTTGAAATTTAAAAAATTATGTTGTTTAAGGTAGAATTTTTAGCTTTATTGAGATTGAAAAATTGAGTAGTGGTTTAATGAATACCGAATAGAATCGAGGAAAATCTTATGAAAGACAATTAGGAAATATATTCGCATAATAGGCAGATTTTTGGATTTAGCCGGAAGAACACACTATATTACATTTTTCAAATAGTGTTACTGACTAGATCCATTTCAGTAAAAAAATAAATAAAAATTTGTTACGAGCTCGTCTACTGACGTATATCGTGAATTTGGTCCTATTCTATAATGTTGATAGAATCCAAAGTTTGGCGTATGCGAATTCCATTTTTTATAACTCATTTTGTTGTCGTTGTCGAATTATAGAGAAATCTGTTTTGTATGAATAGGCGGTTGTATATCAGCGAGGAAATCAATAAATAATCTGATGTCATTCCAAACACATCGGGATACACAAGTGAATGGTGAGTTTGAATAAATTAATATTAATAGAATTAGATAAGTGTTAGTAATAAATTTTAGTGTACAGTTTAGTGAAAAGGGAATAGTTTAGTATACTTAGTGATTGTGTATAAATAAATTAGGTAAGTACCTAAGTAGACACATGTGTATAAATTCATCCCACTGTTAAAAACACTTTGAAGAAATTAGAAGAACGGCATTACAAATATAAGAATTTGAAGTTTTATATGGCAAGTATAGAAGTGTCCTCAATAATAGAGAAAAAAACAGTTAAGTTTATTACATACTACTTAGAAAGGGTGGATATGGCAGCAAATATCTGCTTAGTTTGCTTTAATCTGATGTTGATAATACAATTCACTGGTACATATACTTCGGAGTTATTATAAGATATTAGTAGTTTCAATACATGTGTCATAAGATATACAATAATTTTGTTAAATATAATTCTAGAAACATCAATATAATCACTTTTCATTTCACATAGAAAGAAAAAAAAACCATTGGCAAACGTCTTAATCAAGATTGATACTTTGTTACTGTTCAACTTACCTTTTTTAGGGTGCTCCTCTTTGATGTGATCATTCAGTTCGATTTCTGTTTCAAACATTTTCTTGCATTCATTACATTTTTTTAAAGCTTGTTTAGCATCTCCATTTTCTGAATGTTCTTGTTCGTGTTTGAACAACCATTTAAAATTACTGTATTCTTTATTGCAATACACACACATAGCAGTTTTGCCTTTTTCTGAAAAAATCTTTGTTTGTTAATTGTAACAAATATAACAAATGAAATGTTGTTGTAATAATAATTTCTACTATTCTGGGAAGGTTGTAAAAAATTATTGAATTGAATAAAGTACTGAAAGTATTCTTGTAACCCCTTTCCGGTTGGTTCAAACCTGGAAAAGAAACATAGAATATCTGATTATTTCCACTTCTGATGGATCAATTTTTTTTTTGAAAATATGAATGAAGGATTAACGAGAAAAAACATGATTATTAAATTGCCAGTTACGATTATGGCAGGAATAACAAACATTATGCCTCGGTTAGGTTAGGTTGTTGTCTTCAACGACAAAAGAAGTGAGATCTAAATGGGTGTCAAGTTCAATGGTCAGTCCTGAAATTTATTTATAACAACAAAAAATCTCTTTTATTCTTATAATATATTGTAGCCTAAGGTCTGACTTGGCTAGTTCTCATATACAATATATTATCGTAAGCTATAAGAATAAATGATATTTTTTGTTGTTATAAATAAATTTCAGGACTGACCATTGAACTTGACACCCATTTAGATCTCACTTCTTTTGTCGTTGAAGACAACAACCTAACCTAACCAAGGCATATATCATAATATTACATATTATTATTAATATTATCATTACTTTTTGTACATAATAGGTCGTCAGATATCGTGAGACAACAATCGTCGTTTGTTTTTTTACTCGTTAGTTCTTTTTTCTTTTTATTCGGTGTCCTTCGGTGAGTTACTTTGCTTCTTGAACTTCTTCAAATGAATTTTCGTGTACAGAAAATATGCTAGTATATTTATATAATTTCTTCAAATTATTGCAGTTTTGAGTACAAACCTGTTCTTAATTATTACAATGCAGGCAGAGTGGGTCAAAATCTGATTTTTATTGAAAAAATCAATAACAATGATTTTTTTGAAAAAATGACGATTCATTTGATTTTTTAAATTTGAATATAAAATTTGAAAATTGTGATTCTTTGAAATTATTGTTAATTATTTTAATGTATAAGTCTAAAAATTATAATACAATTTGCGGCTCAAAAACTTATAACAACGCATTTGTCGAGCTTCTTGCAAAAATATTCCTGTCAAGGCTTGTTTTCCTTCTCAACCTATAAATTGACGATGCCCAACAATTTTACGCACTTCGCTAGTTAGGTTAGTTAAGTGAAGTGAGCACATATAAATGAAGTAAAATGAGTGGAAGAAAAGAGGACCCAATATGACAGTTCTATATTAAGACAACAAATCCAAATAAATTGGGGTGTAGGGCTATTTGTTGAAAGTGCAAGAAAGATATTCAAGGGTTAGTCCAAAGACTTAAAGCACACTATGATGTTTGTAATGATCAAGAGAGGAATACAGGTAATTGAATTATTAATTTAATTACATTTATATTTAATAAAGATTTTAATTATTAACCTGGGAATGATCACGTTGTTAGATTTTGCCTAACGTTTTTTGTTTTTTATTGATTCTCCAAGGACTTGATATTTTATTTTTGAGATAATTTAGTGAAAGTTTTGAGGCATAAATATTAATTATAAGTTAAGTAACATTCATTATGACCCGAGGTGTTTTGGAGATTCGATTTATTAAATATTCATTGAGTCAATTGCATAACCTTTCTAACAATTCGATCGTCCTCAAGATTTTAAAAAAAACAGATGCCGACGAGCTCAGGACTCTTTTGGGGCTACTTATATTAGCAGGAGCATATAGAGGAGCCCTTACTAATTTAAAAGATTTGTGGGGTCGCGATGGACCAGGTGTATTTAATTTGGTCATGTCTTTGCAAAGATTTGAGTTCCTGCTAAGACACCTTAGATTTGATGATGTACGGGACAGGACTAATAGGGTTTTATCTGACAAACTGGCACCTGTTCGCAGGCTTATTGAATTGTTGGGAGCAAAGTTTTAAGAGGTTTACTCTCTTTCGGAGTACGCTACTATTGACGAGCAGTTGATTCCTTTTAGAGGTGGTCGATTCAGTTTCAGACAATATATCCCCAATAAGCGTAAATCCTACGGAATCAAGGTGTTTGCCCTAGTGGATGCCCATCCATTCTACCTATATAAGTTTGAAATTTATGCCGGCACACAACATCGTGGGTCATACCATATTTCTAATTGTCCCACTGATATAGTTTTGAGACTTGTGGATCCTGTAAAAAATACTGGTTGCAATATAACCACACACAACTGGTATACCAGTTACAATTTAGGTGAAAAGCTACTTGACCAAAATTTGACCCTAGTTGGGACCCTAAGGAAAAGCAAGGAGGAAATTCCGCCAAATTTTTTGGCATCGAAAAGGCCTGTCCGGGAGATGATTTTTGGACTCACCCCTAATTTCACGATGATCTCATACGTACCTAAAAAAAATAAATCTGTTATTCTTCTTTCGACTACGCATCACGACAGAACCATCGATGAAAGTTCTGGTGATGCAAAAAAGCCAGAAATTATAACTTTTTATAACCGTACAAAGGGAGGGGTTGATACAAATGACCAGCTATGTGCCAATTATTCGGTGGGAAGAAAAACCAAAAGGTGGCCTCTAGCTGTGTTTTATCACCTCATCAACGTGGCTGGAATTAACGCATACAATGTCTTCAAAGACAACCGCAGACGCCAAAACCCTACTTTCAAATAAGAAAGGAGGCTGTTTCTTAGTAATTTGGCGCACCAATTAATGAAGAGCTCAATCATTTCTCGGTCTCAAAGTTCAGTGATTTCAAAACCCCTGAAGATGAAAATTAAATTTTATTTAGAAGAAAATGGTATAGTGGTATTTCCTCTTAAAGCGCCTACCACCATACCAAACTCAAAAAAACGCAAAAGGTGTTACATTTGTCCCAGCAAAAATGACACAAAATACTATTTGCAAAGAACATTCCTTGAATATTTGTTCAAATTGTAAAAATTAGCCATGTTTTCCATTCCTAAATGTTCCTATGTATTCTGACTATAACTCATATTTTAATATTCTAGCTATTGTTTTTATTTTGATAGTAATAGTTGTAGTATAGTAGTTTGATAGTTTGATTTTTTTAGTAATATGTTTTTTGCTAAGAGACATTGGGAAGTATTTGAGGTGCCCTATCGAAGAATTTATTTTACTAAACAAATTGTACACAATTTTTTTTGTAACTCAGAATTTAAAATAATTTTGTGGGAACATTAAAATTTTTTATATGTAGTCTTTTTAAATATTGTGATTTTATAGATAAATGAAACATCTCTAGGGTTAATCAAAAATTCAATAGCCCGATAATAACAAATTAAATAAGAAGTAAACGATTAAGGTGGGCAGGACATGTACAACGTCTAGGTAATGAAAGGTGTGTCAAGAAAATACAGGAAACTAAAAGACAAGGACGAAGAGCAAGGGGACGACCGAAAACTAGATGGTTGGATGGTGTAGAAGATCTTAAAGAAATTGGAATAAATGACTGGAAAAACAAAGCAAAAGACCGGAGAGAATGGAAAAGAATAGTAGAAGCAGCAAAGGACAGACTTCAGAGTAGAAACTATATCACCAAATTCACAAACTCCCTACTGATTTAAAGCAGTAGAGTTGGCCAAGCGGCTGGCCACCGCTGCCGGAAAAATGAGGCTAGGAATCCCAATAGGGAGACTATGGACCTTAAGGTCTGAAAGTCAATGAAAAGAAGAAGATACATTTTTGAGATAATTTTAAAATTTTTTTGATAGATATTATTTTTAACAAAGATAATATAATTTTTAAGTATTGATTTATAGATATTTTAGGATATAGAGTTTAGACATATAGGATTGTTTTTAAATGTTAGGTGAAATCTAACACGTGGCCTTTAATGTAATTTTTTTAACGCAACCTTTCCCAGGTTAATTAAAGATTATCTTTACTCTTCTATACTTACTCAATTTTTAATTTTTTCCAACTTAAAAAAATAAATTTGCTTTTACATCTCTATTGAACATTTTCACTTTATTTTAAAATCAATAATTCAATACTATATCAATATATCATCAATTAATCAATTTCAATTTTAAATTATGTTTTTTCTCTTTCCAGAGAGTTGAATGTCGCTTGACAGTTTTGCTAGCACATCATCTGCCTCAAATTGTAGTTCACTCATGACGGATAGGTCATATGTTAGAAAAATTCCACCAAACGAAAGTACCAACAACTTTTGAGCCAGTCCAAAAAAAGAAAGCGATCGAAACTCAGTCTACCATGAGTGGTTTTGTAATACAACTGCCGAAAAACATAATATTGACAAACAAATAGCAAATGCTATTCTTGCTACTAATTCGAGCTTCAGAAGTATTGAGAATTTAGAGGTGAAAAAAGCCATTCAGTTATTAAGGCCTGGTTATACACCACCCTCGAGAAAAACTGTAGCAATAAGTCTTTTGGACGAAATCTATGAAGAGGAAAAAGATAAATGTTTCTCATGGGTGGACAAACGTGCGCAACGAACCAGTGATATGTGCAACGATAACCACTGAAGATGGACAAGCCCTCCTATACGAAACTATAGTCACACCAGGAAATCCACATACTTCAGAATATTTAACTCAAATAGTTTGTGAACTGATTTCCTCATGTGAATTAAAATACAAGTGTACCGTAAAATTTTTTGTCTAAAAGTTATAACTTTGGCTGCTCTGCACATATTTTTAATTTACTGTGCAAGGAATTTCAAGTTAAAGATGTTAAACAACATGTGGTCCAAATTTTCGAAATAACCATTTGGCTAGAGCTAAATTCAGTCAAGCAGGAGGCAGCGCTTTAGTCCTTCCAAGCGATGTGCGATGGAATAGCCTTGGCGACTGCTTAGAGATGTTTGTCACTCACTGGGACATCATATTAAAAATCTGCTAAGAAAAAGGAGGTTGATTCCACTATTTACCAAAAAGATTAAAATATTGCGATTAAACATGCAGCGCAACATTATTTAAACATTTTAAAACCTATATCAGTTGCTCTTGATACTGTACTACTATCGCAGATGCTGTAGAGCAGTGGAAACATTTACAATATATCTTTGATGAATCTGTGGAATTACTATTACAAAAAACACAATTTATAATCGATATAATATATATAAACATTTTAAGTATCATTTCCTGACGAAACAGATCAATGAATAATATAAAGCGTTTAACAAAGCAAACTGCCGGACTAGACGTCGCCTAGATGGAAAATTGTAGACTATCAAAAATTAATGTTATTGATATTGTTCTGGAATTGCTCCATTACAAAAAAAGTAGTGAACAATTGTCGAATACGTTTTTAACAATTTCACATTTTCCATCCAAGAAGTATGTTTGCCCAACATACTTCTTGTTACCATCATTACAGCTAATTTTATATATATAGACTAATTTCAAACCTCCTCGTTTAAATATGTTATCCTTCTGTGAATACCGAATAGAGTACTAGAGCAAATTTTTGCTGCTTCGTTTTTGGAAGGGTGATTTTACAGAGAGATTTCTCAATCCTTAAACCTTTCTCGAACCCTTGAAAACGGTGAAGTTGCATCATATCATACCAAATAAAAGTATATATTAATGATAGTGCTTTGCGAAGAATTATTCAAAAATGTTACGGGCAAATAAAAACACCAACAGTAGAGGCAGACTTGGGGTTTGGCAATAGCATACATTGCGTAAAATCATACAGAATATAGTTTTTCTGTGGCGCAAAAAATCAATCAAATATAAGTTGATATTTATAGGTGAGGTAAAGTTATTTGCTTACTGATGACGTTGAATTTTTTAAAGAATTGGTTTTTTAAAAATGTAAAAGGTATACATAAGGTTATTTAGATCAGTTTTTTTATTAATTCACTTATCATCTTTAGCAATATTTGTTATTTCTTAAAACGGATTTTATAGTTGTTATCAGTTATCAAAACTTTGGCAAATTCATAATCCAAATAATGATCTTCATAGAAAACATGAGGGGCAATAGAGCACCTATCTGGATATAATTTGCTATAATTTTTGTGAGAGATTATTAGATTGTCAGTGACCTGTTAGATTGACCAATGTATTTCTTATCACAATTTAAATTTCATAAACTAGGCTAGGCAATTTATTAGTTGGCGTTCTATCTTTGATTTCGGTAAAGGCGCATTGAAGTGTCGAATTTTGTTTGTAAATTACTTTTAGATTATATCGTTTTGATAACTTCCGGAAAGTTAAGATTAACTGATTTTATATTTGGCGAATAAATAAGTAAGATACTATTGTTATAATTGGTGTAAGACTTGCCTGATGTCAAGGTCACTGTCAGATATATAGAATTCGTTTTAAAAATATATGAAGTATACGAATTTTTATAAAAAGTTTGTGAAATATTATTAGAATCTTTCCATGGAATATTGGATAGAAAATTTTAAGAACATTTTAAGACATATGTTAAGATGAACATTACTAAAAAGTGATAAAACATCTACACCTAACATAATTCTGCGACAATACCATATCATTAAAAGTTTCAAGAATTTTAAAGGAGTTTTTGAGATAATAAAAATGTTGTAAGGTTTTTTCAAAATTTCTGATAACCAAATAGTAAGAGGCTCAATTGGGTAACGAAGTTACTATTCTTCTAAAACGTAAGCGCAGCAATATTACCGATTTTACATGTAAATTTATATCTCCCGTTATTTTTCAACGTAAAAATGTAATTTTTCGAATATAACCAGAAAATACCTCGTGCTCCGAAACTAAAGGAGCCGTAGCCAAGACGACCCCACTTTTTGCTCCACTAGAGAAAGGGAAACGCTAGCAGCAATAAAAGAGATGGTACCGAGTCGAGAAGGGAAGTACTTCTAGTATTCCAGTACAGTATTCCGAGTGAACAAGTGCGACAGTGAAGTGAAGTGAAAGCGGACTCAGGTAGTCAGGTGAGACCCTGAATAAACTTTCTTTTCTTTGCAGGTAGCTGTGCTTTGACACAGCCTTTTATTTATAATGCTAAAAAACATTTCTGCATGAAAGAATTGTGTTTGTCAACACAAATTTAATTGTGCGGAATTTATCCGTTTTTCGAAACTTTTCTTTTAGGTAATTTCCAGGTACCGAAGCCAAAATAGGAAAACCGAGACAGAGAGTAACAGGCATGGAGCCTGAAAACTCCAAAAATAGAGTTGAGTTATCTAAAATCATAATTCAACAAAAAGCTGATTATGAAGCGCTAGTTGAGACGATGGGACAGCAAATTAAATCCCTTGAAGAGAGGATGAGAAACTACGAAGAAATGATCATCGGTAAAGACAAGCTAATTAAGTCCTTAGAGGGCAATATTAGAGAACTCAATGCCGATAACAACAAATTGGCAGATAGAATAGTAGCTTTGAGAGATGAGTTGAAAACTCAAAATAAAACAAAAGAAGAAACACAAAACGAAGACTGCCCCATGGAAGGAGACTTCATGGAAGTGAAAAACAAAAAAAAGAAAGAAAGCAGAGAGACAATCCTCTGATGAAGAAATAGCAACGGACAAACAAATCCAAGAAGAATTAGAGAAGATAAAAAAAGACGAATAAAGGAAACAGACAAAACCGGAGAGAAGGCCACCTCCGATAATTCTAAAATCCCCACTCATGTGGACAGCACTACGCAAACAGCTAGTGCAAAGAAAAATCGATGCCCAGTGTAAAATGGGAATACACACGGGCAAAATAACGACAGCAACTAGAGAAGATTTTAACAAGATGAAGATGCTCCTGAGCGAGTATAAGGAGATTGAGTGGTATACCTACCTACTCAATGAGGAAAAGGAGAAGAAGCTGGTCATAAAAGGACTGGCTGTTAACACCCCAGTGTCGGAGGTAGAGGAAGAACTGAGGGAAAATGGACTGAGGCCAAAGAAAGTATGGCAGCTGACAAGCCGTACTCAAAGAAAGGAGGACAACACCCGAAAACTACTACCTATATATATGGTAGTAATAGAATCTGCAGAAGAACCAACTTATAAGAAGTTGAGATACCTCTGTCACACAAAAATTAGTGTGGTAGAACAAAAAAGGCACGACGGACCTGTACAATGTTACAGGTGTCAGGGATTCCATCACGGACAAAGCACGTGCAACATGGACGTGCATTGCGTGAGATGCGCGGGAGCGCATAGAGCGGCGGAATGCACACTCAGCAAGACGGAAAAACCGAATTGCAGGAACTGCGGAGGAGAACACCCCGCAAACTACAAGGGGTGCCCGAAACACCCGAAAAAGATGGAGAACAGCCAAGCTAGGAACGCCACGCAAACAGGACGCACTTACGCACAAGCTGCGAAGAAAACAACAAAGACAGGAGAAAAAACACCATAGCAACACTCATTGCCCAACAGAAGTAAACCACAAGAGGACACCCCCCGATACGGTAATTCTGCGTTTCATAAGCAAATGCAGAGTTATACATCGGGGACAGCTATAGGGAAGGCGAAGGACCACTCGGATTAGATCTTTTCCTACCGATAGGAGGTAGGAAGAGGTTTACCCGGGGCCGCGAAACACACACACACACACACACACACACACACACACGAAGACGTCCAGAACAAGAAGCCAAGAGTGTATAGCCAGCAGGCTAATCTCTTAACAAAAAGATAAGATATCCCAGAATCTCCCATAGACCTCAGGGGAGAGGAAGGATTCTACACGCGAAACTGCGACGTGAAAGAGGATGAGGACCTGTCGAAAAGACAGGGGGTGGTTGGAATGTTCTTCTTCGCACCCACTCGCGGACTTATCCGGGGGTGGATGCCTAGAGGGACGGGCTCGTCTCAAGGGAAATTGTGTGTGTGTGTGTGTGTGTGTGTGTGTGTTTGTGTGTGTGAGAAGGGAAGTCGTACCGTCGTTCTCATCGAAGCGAGAATACCAGATTGTGAGAGGTAGGTCAGTAATAATGCCTGCAACAACCGCTGAATACCGCACCGAACTGATCATCCGAGGTTAGTTTTTGTTAATTGTATATATGAGATTGCTGTTCTCAACCATCGAGCCGTAGATATCGTGGGTGAAGTAAACTGCCAATGAGGGAGCTAAATATTCAAATCACAGTGGTGGTCGTGTTAAAGCCTTCATCCTACAGATTATATCGAGGGTAAGGAAACTGCTACTGGAGGAGCTGAGAATTCACACTTCAGTAGAAGTCGCAAAACTGCCAATGATGGAGCTGACTATACAAATATCAGTGATGATCGTGTTAAGGCCTTCATCTAACCGATTATATCGAGGGAAACGAAGCTGCTATTGAAAGAGTTGAGAATTAAAGTTTTAGTTGAAGTCGCGAAACTGTCATTGAGGTAGCTGACTAATCAGGTCTAAGTGGTGGTCGTGTTTGTGCCTTCAGCCAACTAAGTAGGGAAAAACTAAACGTGCATTCGGTAATTTGCTAACGCGAGATATGAGTAGTGTTTTGACCGCCCGAGAGCTTAGTTTTTGCACGCCGCTTATCCTGCAAGCTACAAATCCAGGAGAGCAAGTAAAATCTGTTCAAATGGTTTCAGCACATTCGTTAGCGTTAACCACAATTAAAAACTGGCGCCTGAGGCAATCCAATACGCGAACTTAGGCATCAAAGTGATGAAAGAAGGTTGCAACTGAAATGTTTATTGATGCTACCATTGGTCCAGCTGATAATTTAGGTTTACGAATTTTCAGTAAACAATAGAATTTTGAGAAAACCACTATAGTTTGTTAATGTCTTCTTTGTTTTTTGTTTAAATTGTTTTGTTAATTCATCACAATTATTAGTTTTTTTAAGAATTGGATCATGAGTAAATTCCTTATGTAATGTATTATTGTCATTTAGTTCTCGAGAAAAATCTGAATACATTTGTCAGATAGTATGACTATTAAATTTGGATTTTCTTTTAAAAACTTTCTGGTTTTATGAACTAGTTCTTCAAATACAGAAGAATGTTTAGGTTAATGATTATGGTTAGTTAAAATGTTAGTTGTTTTAGCTATACCGATATTTCTTTCTTGTTCATAGAATATAAAAGAGGACATGTCTATAAGAATAAGTAGTTGAAACTTTAAATGTATATATATATATATATATATATATATATATATATATATATATATATATATATATATCAAATATTACAAATATAGAACACTCACCTAATTTTCGTGTTTTAATAAAATGTTCAACATCTTCGTCTTGAATTGAAACTGTTCGCCTTTTGCGAGATTTTGATTTTATCGTTTTCTTTTCCTCAAATACCTCTTCATCGTCTTCATAATCTTCATCGTCATCATCTTTTTCATAATAATCATCACTATCAGTGTCATTAAAGATGTCATCAGAAGAATCTTCTTTTTTTATACATTTGTCATTCAAGTTCTGAACATTATTGTTTTTGACTTTGTCAGATTTTTCATCTTCTGACTACAAATAAAAAAAAAATTTCATGAAAGATCATATCAATAATTATGCTACTTTCGAGTACTAAAAATTATGGCAAATGAATAATTAAACATGCATTTTTTAATTCGAACAACCCTCAGTAATACCCCTCATACAAGGGTCACATTTACGGTGACTATATAATGCGACACCATCGAAAGAATTACCGCCGCTTGATAAACCTAACTAACCAACCTTTATGAATTTGAAAAATATCAACGACAGGTTGGATTTGCTCAAAAAGGTTTGCTTTTGCCTCAGTTCGATTTCAACTAAATTAAGTTTAGATTTTCTCGAAAATTTTTATTTTATTGATAGAATATTCGATTTTACAAATTTCTTAAATTCATATACCGAGCGGGCTATCTCTTCTGATAGTGTCGCATTCTATCGCAAAATAACTTCTTAAATTAAACCTTTGTTTGAACCCGATCGCAAAGAGTATGTACTCAAACGTGAGCTTGGCGCACACTTTTGACTATTGATTTGACGCATTTTCTTTGCACTGTGCTCTAAGGTAAAGGATTTTCACTATTCAAGGTAAAAAATTGACCTTCTTTGAGTCCTAAAAACCTTTATTCGCCAAAGAAAATTTACTCTCAAATAATTTAATATTTATTTAATAAATTCTAATTTAGAGCTTAAAACAATCGAATCTCAATTCTGGTAACATACAGGAAATGAATGTAGAGGATTGCCATTTTGGTACCACTTGATTGTCAAAAAACCCAAGAAGAAAACGAAAAATAGATAAAAGTAGTGATGTGACTAAGAGCCTCCAATATAATTATACCACAAAGCGAAGATCCATTATAACATGACATTCGGCTTGTTACGTTTTTCTTCAAACATTTTGAATATACCTTTGTTCACGTTTATTGTGGCACAGTTCTGATTCATTTATCCTATCTTTCGAGTTTATAAGAAATTAATTTGTTATCGACCTCCCCCTCCAATCGAAGAGAATTTTGGAAAGTTCTGTTTAAAATAATTCAGGCCGCCTGCTTAAGTCGAGTTATTCGAAAACTTGGAATTTATATTAAAACAGTAAACTTTGGTATTTTATTCAATCGACCTATTTCAATCTATATCATAATATGAAATAAATAACTTGGATAATTATATTAATTAATAAATCACTTACAACATGGATATCAAATAGAAATCTGTTTTAACAACAATAAATAAGTTTTCCTTAGTTATCGTATCTAAGAAGTAACGAATTATAGAAAATGATATGTATATATTTCACAAAAATTTTTTTTGAAATTAATTATGAAGGGTTTAGCTGAAAACTTTCCGACCTGAATCTGAAAATGTCAGGTTTAAACCTGGCAACCCTAACGTTGCGGCTTTTATTCAAAGTGATGTAAATTTGATTGAAAATATATAATTTTAATTGATATAAAAAAATAATTAAACTAACTGATAATTAGGCTGAGTTATCATAAGCAACCCATCGCTATCGTTACTTTCTAAACATTAGTTCAAATCTTGTTCTGTCAAAAAAAAGGTATATCTACATTGACAATCGAGCAATGTGATCCTGCATTATAATATCCAACTGAATTACATATTTCATTTTGAATTTCTGGAATTATTGGCGATGTTCACACTGAACTGTTTATTATCACTACATACTCACAATTTCACTATCTAGTACTCGTTTTCAATAAGTTATCATCTTCAGAGACTAACGCTTAACATTTATTTGTATGCCGGGGTTCATAATTTTATACTTACAAACAAGATAAAAATGGAATCATCTAAAATTGAACCAAATATACCTTAACATTTTCTTCCTTAACATCTCGGGATTTTTCATCATTTATCTCATTATCTAAGTTGGCCAGTTTTTCCTCCAATTCTCTCTTCATTTGCATTCGTTTCAATTTCGATGATGCGGGAGTATTTATTCTAACTTTAATTTTTGTCGATGGATTTTGTACACGATGGCTTGTCATAGGTATGGCTCCACAAGTATCTGCGTGCGTTCGTCTGTGCTTCAGTAAATTACCAACACAGCTGAATGATTTTCCGCAACCCTCACATTGATAAGGTTTAATGCCTGTATGTAAAGATATGTGAGTTATCAAACTTTGACGATGACAAAACCCTTTGCCGCAAACCTGTATGATAACACGAATTATAATTAGTCATGAAATACATGCTTCAGAAAAAATCAAAGATCGCGTAGCTTAATTGTAAATGTGAATTATGAATATCGAAATTCTTAAAAAAATTTGTCAATTCGACTACCACAAGTAAAGCTAGTATATAAAGTCAATATATTAAGAAGTCTAATAAAATGACATCCCAATAAATAATCAATTATTATTATAGAAAATCTGTGAACGATATGTAATATCAAATAATGTATATCAACATAACGTTATACCCTGTTTTTAAACTAGGACGACTGATTTGAATTCAAGTTGGCAATTCTGAAGATTCCTGATTGCTCAAATCGCAACCGGTTTTAGGCAAGGCGCAAATTGGGACACGTATAGCACGTGTGAGGTAGCATGACACGAGAGACATGACATGCTACACGTGCGGCGTGGTCATTCGTATATGGAGACACGCGTTTTCAGATAGGAAACGGTGGGGTTTGGATTGGTCGTTCGAGACTAGCCGTCAAAACAAAATGTCTGACATTTTTGAAAATCGAACAAAACAATTGTAATTTAATAATGGGGTGATGCTGAGGAGGAAATGTTGTTCTATTCCTTGATAAGGAAGAAATTCAAAACAGCTAATACATTAATTCTATCGTAGAGAAGAAACAGTGGATAATTTACAATTACAAATGATTGATACTGATTTTGCTAATTATTTCTGAATGAATCGAAACCAGTTTGCTCTCTGTGTTCCCTTATCGCCTCCATCAACTTTTCTCCTGTCATTTTTTCGTAAAAAAATTAAAGAAAGACTTGCTAGTCACACACACCCAGTTGTGTCAGGACGCGCTGCGTCGACAATTTGCGTCAATATATTAAAACTTGTAGATTACAAAACTACATGGTGTCACCTCACACGTGCAATACGTGTTCCAATTTGCGCCTAGCTTTACACAGCACTTTTGACATACCTATATTTTATTGACAATTGTATAAATCAAAAAAAATAGTGTCCATTTTATTCTTTCATGAGTCATTGTTTAATTGAAATATAAAAACAGTTCTTGTCAGAACTAATTTGAAAATGGATAATATTCCAAGTGCTAGCAGACATCATTCACCCTTCAAAAAAGGACTTATGTAATTTTAGGGCACTTGTCATCTACAGAGAAGCAAAATATTGTTAATTTATATAAACGAATCTTAGATAATGAACCACAGACAAAGGTGAATGCCAATTGTAAAAACGTTCGGTAAGTTATTGAAAATAGCACTTTCGTATGAAATAACCGGATACAAATTTTATTTTTTAGGCGTTGTGAGATCGACTGTGTTTTGAATTATTGAAGAATAATTGTCTCTTCTAACTGTGGTTGAGGTCGTCAGGAATTTTAGAAACCTTCAACGATACAACAAAAAATTTAATTAAACACATTGTTAATAGTTTCTTTATTGAAAATGAAATACCAACTTTGAATAAAATGTTACCTGAAATAAAAAAGTAGTAAAATTTCTCAATAATCATTACATAAAGTTATTAAAGACAGAAATTTCAAGTAAGCCACAAATAATACCAATTTTTATATGAATTTAACGCTACTTTTTTATTTTATGGTATGTACCAAGAGAATAACATTTTTTAGATACTTGAAAAGAAATAGAAAGAGTGTTACCTAAGATTCTTCAAACAGTATAGGCGAAAACAGAAACCCATTTATTACCTTGATGAAACCTGACTGAATGAAGGTCATACCAATTCCAAAATATGGATAAATACATCTATTCGAGATAAAAAAAAATTCTTTTCTTAAATGATTGTCTACAGGTTTGAAAAATCAATCTGGAAAAAGCAAACGTTTAATAATCCTTCATTCGGGATTTGAGTATGGATTTGTTAAAGATGCATTGCGAATAGTTGAAAATAAAACAAATTGGAGATTATCGTAGTATATGAACGGATTTGTAATTGGAAACCAGTTTTCTGAATTTCTGAAAAAATTTCTAGATGGTGCTGTAATTGTAATCGACAATCCATTTTACCACATCCGTAGGATGTTCCAACAACATCTAAATTTAAAAATGATAGGCAAAATGGTTACAATCTAAGAATATACGATGATATATGAATATGATTCGATCTGAATGTATATATACTAAGAAGCAGAATACAGATAAGTTCAATTCATAATATCTTACTAATGAAATGGCACTATAAAATAAAGAAATTGTATTTAGGCTGTCACCATTATGAATTGAATTCTATAGAATTGATTTGGACTCAAGGAAAAAATGCAGTGCCAGCCAAAAAGACTACTTTTAAAGGATGTATAGAATCTTCAAATACAAGCCTTTGAAAATGTGACAGAATTTTGTTGCATGTCATAAAAGAAGAAATGAAATAGATAGAAAATTATGTAAATAGTTCAATGCATAAACTATTTGTACACCACATCTGATTTCGTACTGAAATTACTGTTTTCTGAATGAGGATTAACTATAATAGGTTGTCTATTCAAAAATAGGCCCTTTTTCATACCATTTGGAAATTTACTGTTCTGTGTAGGTATTTAATCTTGCTATGAAATATTCCAAATAATAAATCTATGGAAGAAGTGATGACAAATACATTATTATGTTAGGGTATCACATACAGATATTCTTGATGATATATTTCTAGAACAAAAAATATATATTGTATTTTTAAATCAAATAAGTTCTTGCAATGGAACATTTTCTTATATTTCAAACTCAACCAATTTTTTATTTAACTGATCTTATTATAGCTCGAAAGTTTCGAAAAATAAACACGATCTGCTCTCTGAATAATGAAATTTTTGTCTATTTTGGTTCCTTCATTCTGAATTAATACAAAACTTTTCATGTGTCCCAAATTTGACAACTATTATTAATCTTCTTACATACGTAGTCACCGACCTTGAAATTCTTTATAGATTTAATTTTAAAATTTGTTGTATTTTTTTTTTTTGTTTTCAATAATATGCATTCCCTCTTTTACAGTATATCTATTAGGTTGATTATCATTTAGTTTGTGGTTCATTATTTCCAGACTGTATAATTTTAGTATGTCAGTGGCAGTGCTTCTGTTTTGTTACCAACACTGATAATCCATTTTGTTTATGGCAAACAAAGTGAATACATGGTGTGAATTTTATAGTGATTTTCTGACTGAAAATTTTCATTATTCGAATGTATTTTACACTTATTGTATACCTATTGTATACACATTATAATAATTGTAAACTGTTGTGATTTCGGCTGTAAAAGTCACAGCCAGAAAATGGAGCCGGGAATCTCGTTTCATAGGTAATTAATAATTAAAGTATGCATCATTAGATTATTAGTAACCATTTATTTTTATTGTTTGAAAATTATTTGAACTGTGACAAGGATATATTATACCTGTAATTCAAAACTTTATAATTATCTTGTGGCATTAAAGAAGTATACTGGTGGCGTAGACATAAGTCGTAACCATGTTGCATAAAATACTATTATTATGATTCCAATTAGGTCAGTAGCAATTTATTTTCAGTTATATAAATAATAATGAATATTTTTACTTTTAAAAATATCTTATAATGGATCTGATATCTCATTTAACATTATTTAAATATTACAGCTTTCCTAAAGATTTGGAAAGAAGAAAACGTGGATAAAGAATATGAAAATTGTTGATTAGGAACCAACAGTAAATGATCAAATATGTTCAAAGCATTTTGAACAAATGTAGTTCTACAAGACTGATTCTATGTCAATCGTTCGTTTGCTTAATGAGACAGTCCCCACCATTTTTTCTGAACTGCCTAAAAATGTCCAACTATCACTTATAAAATAATTCTAAATAGAAATGTATTTCACTGAGGTTTTAATAAAAATGTATGTTGAAATCAATAAAACACTTCACATTTCAGGCTCCTAAAAGAAAATGATCTCATTCTCTGAAGCCTGGACTGTAGTCAAATCCCTAGAAATCCCTAAAAAAGATATTGAGGAGAAAGCTCTTTCGTGTGAAAATCAGGAACAGGAAATCAAGAGAAATTAGAGTACTTGAACAATCATTAAAGCGCTACAAAATAAAAGTAACTACTTTAAAAGATATTATTGAAGAACTCGATAAAAAAAATTCATCATAAAATGGAAAGGGAATGCTGCTAAGCAGTATGTGTACTGTGGAAAGTGGAAAAAATATATAGCAAGAAACTACAAACAACATCAAAGACTTTCAGCTGCTGCACTAACATAGGATAGTGAGAAGATTCACAAGAGCTAGTGTAGTGGTGAAAATTAATTGTTATAAGATTAAAAAAGTTTAAAGACAATTTAAATTTATTGTAAGAGAAAACAGTACGCTTTATTTATATTTTAACTATTTATTAATATCAATAATTGAAAAATATCCATATAATTTTCGAAGTAAGTATTACATTAATATTCAATATAGTATTGAATAAAGTATTCAAAACTGTCAAATGTTAAATTAAAGTTCCAAATAACAGCTCCTACCTGCTTGATTACGTCCATAATGCAATCTTATTATTGTAATTGTAAAATAATAGAATATTTTTGTCTGTGTGGATGAAAATAATGTAAGCTTGTAAAAAAATTTCTATTTTCTTTACGAGACCTTAGTACCGCACTTCATACCTATAAAAATAGCTTAGTATATTTCACACTCAACCCAGTTCTATTCTATGTCCTTATTTTGTAAAAATCAGTATCATTTCATTGAAAAACTTTTACTTTGCAACTATTTTATAGAAATATGATAACAGATTTAATTCAATAATTTGTTCAATTTCAATAGCTATTAGAGAAAAACTAAAAACATAATTAACTAGTAAAATTTTCGTTGCCTATTATAATTGATTCGCCACTGCGCGCTACTTGCTTTTGGCCAAATGGTAACAGAAAAGCTTTGAAGATTACGTGTTCTCTCCTTTTCCTAGTCTAATATCATCGCTTCCAATTTATTAACTTTTTCAATGATTTCTAGTGGTGAGATGTGCTTCCTAAAATGGTCCTCCTAGTTTAAAAACTGTATTAAATATAATAACCTCCAAAAAATACTTCGGTACTGTAATGTATCCCACATTAAATATTAAATTTGTTCCAATAAGCATAGGCAACCCTTATTACTTCTTCTTAATTTTATATTTACGATATTTCGATATTTAACGCAGGCGTTTAAGAGTTACTTTTTATTGTATGCATGTACGGTTTCCTTATTGCAGTAGGAGCTCGCCTGCTCTCTTCTATTCGAATTGTTGAACTGTTAACATCAAATACACTGTTGTCAGATTGAACCCATTGTAATAATAATTTTCGAATTGTTCTTTTTTAATTAATAAAGTTAGTGAGTTTTCACTCGTGGTACTTTTTCTCAACTCTAATCAAGACATTACAGGTACCCTAAATTCTTTTACCAAAAATATATACTTAACAACAAATAATAAAGTCTAAAATTACCCGCACTTCAAATTGTCTTCGCTTTACCAAATCTTAGCGAGCAAATTGATGCGCTATTTCTACCTATGCAAACCTCTATGATTGCAATAAAATGTTAACACATGACCAAATAAAGTATTGTGATGCCATATTAAGTTACGTCTCCAGCTTACTAACTCCTCCCGCGGCACCGCAAGCGCCACGCTCTCGCGGGCATTCAGTCAGTTACTTGCGTTCATTGGGTGTTTTTCAACGGAATCAGATGAAGACACTGAGATAATCACGGAGCATAAGAAAAAACGTCGAATGCAAGGCACAGCTTAGGTTTTTGAAAGAAAATTTAAGACTGTGCGGAGAGCAGAGGAATTTATCAAAAAGACCTGGTCAAAACAAAAAGGTCATATGACTGAAGGAGTAAAACGTTATTATCGTTGTAATAAAGTGAAGCTTCGGGCTGAAATTCAGTATTCTACTGCGATTTGTCTTTTAGACCAAGAGCCAGTGACCAATTTTAGGTGGTGATTTCAGAAGTTATGAAACTTTTCAGTCAAAACTTAATACAGATACTGAAAAGCCACTCCTGGCAGCCCTATGTGGCCGGGGTGAACTACCCTAAATTTTTAAAGAGGGTCAGAAATAAGAATGATTCTGTTAAAGTATAAGTCATAAAATTCTAGGAAATTACTTTCGGCAGTATTATAAATTCATAAAACTTTTGCCAGAACATTCACATTCCTCCTAATTGTTGACAGAATATTATAAATATGTATAAAAAAATCCAATTTTGTCATTTCATCAGTCTTGAACTTTCAACAGAATAAATAAAATAGTTTAATAATTCATAATATCTAATACCAGAAAGAAATTCCATCATCAACAGTCTGCAAGAGCGAAAAACGTGTCCGTGCGAGTAATGCATATGGAAACCTGTAAGTTAGAGTGAGAGCGCTTACTGGGCATCTGTAGACTATTGGATGTACACTTAGAATATTCTTTAGAAAAGTAGGTATTAAGGTTTGACTATGAAAAGTTTCATGACTGCATGACCACCTAAAATTGGTCACTGGCTCTCCCTCTATTTTATTTGATGCATCATGTGATTATATATTATTATTCCGTACTGAAACATGTCACGATCATGGAAATTTTGACTGTCAGTCAACAAGAGGAATAAATGAAACAACAAAAAAGGAAATAGAAAAACTATTCGAACTGCGTCTGAAATCTAATTTTATTATGAAGAACTAAAGTAAAATTAATGGATCAATTCAGCCGACTAAGTTACAGTTATACGTCAGAAAAAATACGGGCTAGCAGGAGTAAGCTTGGAAGAGCTTGCATTATGGTTAAAAGAAAATTAACCTGATGAAGATCACAAAGTTTTTGTTGTGGCCTATGAAATTTCCGAAGATGATTTAGATCACAACTTCTGGTTCATGTTATCGACGAAATATTTAATTGTATCACGCCAATGTTCTGTTCTTCACGCGGATACCACGTATAAGCTCATTTGGCAAGGATTTCTAGTACTGGTACTATAGTAAACATTTTCACCCATTTGGATTAGCTCTGACAACAGCAGAATGAACGGAAGACTTTGTCTTTTTATTTTCCGCATTGAAAAAAGCAGCTTTCTCCGTATACTCATACAATTTAACTTGTAAAGTTTTGGTCTGTGATGCAGCCAAGGCAATTTTGTTTAGCCTTGCTCCCACGTTTGGAACCGTCATAAGAATGTGCTGGGCGCATGCGAAAAAGAAGATATAACCAAAAGTTGGGCAAAGTGTGCGAAAAAGTCGCAAAAAGAAGTACTACACGACATTGATGTTTTACAGTGTGCCTCAATTCAGGACATATTTGATTGAGCCTACGAAAATTTTTTGGACAAATAGAAAGCCGAAAATGATTTTATAACCTACTTTGAAAACGAATGACTGTGTCTAAAAAGACGTGGACAGAAAGTTACCAATGAGTAAAACTGTCGAAACAGATGCCATTAAAGATTAACACTGTGCTAATTTGCTCATACAGGATTCCAGTAGGAGACCTTTGACGAATATATAGAGCAACCTTTTAGCGAGTCGGAAGTAATAATGTCCCTAGAAAAAGTTACACGGCACATGCAATTGCCCAAAGTTTCTCAAAGATTATATTTGCAAGCATCTCGTTGGATTGGCAATTCGGCATGTCTCACCACCTTCAGAGGCAAGAGCTATTCCTATTGGCATAAAAAGCAAAAGAGGACGACCAGCAAAAACTGAGAAAGCATTAATTGTGCAGTAAATTATTACAAAAGACTGATTCCTCTTAATATTTTTAAAATGTTATTATTGGTTTTAAAAGGACTGATTTTACGTTTCTTTTTAATAAAGGATTATTGAAATTGTAAGAATGTTATTTTGGTTGAATAAATGCTCAAAAAAAATCATTTTTGGTAGTGGTTAGGTAATTTAGAGACATTAAAAGCTCGGCCTTAGTAAAAAATTTTATAATAATAAAGTGTCACACAATAATGCACTTTAATAGGTCAACGACATAAATATATGCATGTGATTTTAAATTAAAATGTGGTTAATAGTTTGGTGTTTTTAACTATTTTTTGGGTTAACAATTATTTGTTTGGAGTCATTTGCTTTAATAGGATGGTAAAATGTAAAAACTTTGGTTATAATTTCACATTAAAATGCGGTTTTTATTTTGGTGATCATTTACTATTTTTGGCTGTAACATTTTACTATATCTGGTGGTAAGATGAAAATAAGTCTTTAAAAACAGGGTACAGATCTGACAAAACTTGAGATAAGCTTTAAGGAATGACAGGCAGAGACGATATACATGAGATCCTCATAGTTTTATTTATTTTTAGAGATTTTTTTGTAGAAGTATTTTTGTTGAATTTTATTTCAAACTTGGAACACGAATTAAAAGTCAGTTGTCTTCAGTAAGTGAAAAAATATTGATAGAGTCCTCAATCTTCTGCATCCAGAATGATAAGAGACAACAAAGCTAAAGAACAAGTTTTGCATATGATAATAAGGTTTCTCAGGCAGCACTTCCAATAATGAGTTTTGGGCTAGTAAAAACTCTACTCCTCGGGGATCTTATTTGCCTGACTTGAGTCGTTACAATTACCCGTAAGGAACTCATTTTAAGCCGAACGAAAACATTCAAACTGATGTCACTGAATAGAAGCTTTGCATTTCAACTTTTTTATTGTCTGTTACGTGAAATCCATCTGAATATAATATTTTCATATTTTCAGTAATATTTTCACCGAAAAGTTAATTTCATATTTTGAAATCATTAACGGATTAATGGATAAATTATATAACGACTGTTATATAATCTATCAATTATACTTCTGTTAGATCAACCCTAATAATGCCCATTAATCACTGCACTGATTAGTGAATCCATTAATCACAAAAATGATTCATAAATCCGTCAAGCACGATAGTGATTAATATATCCACTGCTTTCAGATGCTCTCTTGATTTAGCTATAATATTATATTTTTTTAAAAATCTTATCAAAAAGTATTTTCCTAGACCAGAATTGAGCCAGGGAGCCACTGTTGGAAGGCTTGAAGCATCTACACTGTACCATCAATGTGCGTGTCGTATATCTGTTTCTCAAAATACCATGATTTTCGGAACAACTTATAAATGGAAGTAGCTTTTGAAACAAAATAAATTTTTTCTACGTCCGTTATAATATTCACGTTTTTTCTCATTCATTTGCATTTATAAAGAATGTAATTTTCGAATTGGTCAAAAACCGTGAAAAAAAGTACCGTAACGGTTCATTTTGTCACGCTTTTGTGTTAAAAGAAGTGCCGCAACGTGTCATTTTTTAACGCAATTATAAATTGTTTTTTCAAAATAGTGGGCTGCCACACTTGATAATCGTTCAATAAAATGCGTTTTCTGTCTAATTAAAAGGAGTGTGGTATTATTATTAGTGATGGAGAGTAATAGTGAGGAAAGTTTAAACTGCACACCAGAAGATGTTGTTGAATCGGCAACTGCAGCGACTATGAATATAATTCTTTTATGGAGTGGCGTACTAAAAAAGGCATAAATAGCTTCACAGAAAGAATGTTACTAGCTTACTTTGAAACTAAGTCCAAAATGTGGAAGTCTTCAACACTTTGGTCATCTTATTCCAAACTGAAAGGCACCCCAATAGTAAATAACGACGTAGACCCAAAAAATCTATAACATTTGCCGGTGAAGACATTAATAAGTTTCTGTTGCAAGCTCCAGACGATCATTATTTCATGCATAAGGTATGACAGGTTGCTTTTAGGTTGCTTTAATACTCGGATTCGCAGGAGCACTGCGGAAGGAGGAATTATATAAAATGAAGTGTAACGACATTAATAATACCGGAAATGTTTTAATTATCACAGTACCTGTTACAAAAACTCATATTTAACGTCGATTTACTGTTATTGGTGAAATATCTGACAATAGATTAAACTTGATAAACATTTATAACAAATATAAAAACCAACGACCACAAATGTCCAAACAGATCATTTCTTTTTGCAGTATAGAAATGGAAAATGCAAAACCCAAGTTGTAGGTATCAATATCTTTTCAAAAATTAGTGGATTCCGGTGGTGATATAATTCAACTAAAGAAGCACGGTGGGTGGAGATCCAGCACAGTTGCGTAGGATTACGCAGACGACTTAATAAAAAACAAAATGGATTCCGAAGTGAAAATTTTAATAGGAACAACTAATTCGACTTCAAGCAATATTGTAAATGTTCACGATCCTACCAACAATCCAATAAGTACTAATACAACTATAGACGATGTTATTTCTTTGAACTCGTTAAATGCTGCAAATTTAATTACCAATAGTAATGTAACTTCTTCACTTCGAATTAATAATGCTCACAGTTGTATTTTTAATATTACTATTCCAAAATAAAAATTGATAAAAGTTCTGTCGAATTTTTTCAAGTCTACGGACGTAGAAAAATTTTTGTATGAAACTCGTGAGTGAAGTAACTTTTTTTTCAACTCAACCGTCCTACTCGAGAAAAAAGTATTCCTTTACTCACTTGCTGCATAAATAATTATTACTCAAACCTGTCAATATTATTGTTGTGCGATGATTACTCAGTGCTTTGATATATTTTGTTTAAAAGAAAACAACTTAAAATGGATAAACAATATGAAAATCAGTTTTATTTAACACTAACAGAAATTGAAGAACCTGATGATGTCGCCTCATTAAATTTATTGACAGAAAAGTCGGAGAAAGTATCGATTTCTATTAATGTAACAAATTTTTCTGAAAATTTCCTCAAAAATATTTAGTAGTCGTAGATAAAATATATTATTTTACTCGCATATAATGAGTTATTATTCACTCGGTGATTTATTTCACTCTCTAGTGCTCGTGACAGTGAACTGTACCTCGTAAATGATAACATTCATTTTTTGTTAGTGAATAATTTACTATTATGCAAGTTTCTGAATCGATTTTGATAATTATCAGTGAAATTGTTCTGTTTTTAGCCTATGCCCCAATTCTTACGAATTAAATATGACAAAATATATTATTAGCATAGAGATCAAACTATATACAGTATTATCGATACATTAATAATTAAACTTTTATGAAAATACATCTGCATACCACTTTGGAAGTTTATAATTTAGTACGTATTTCCAACAAATCAATTTTCTTATCAGAATTTCATTTTAAACGAAATAAAGAGAAGAGTACTTTAGGCTGGTTTGAAAATTATAATCTGAGAAAATATACTTTTTTTGGATGAACAAATTTGGTAGAGATTGATATAAGTACTTTACTTACCTCACAAACAAAATCCTTTTGCTGAGTATGAATTCTTTCGTGAACTTTCAATTGTCCAGAAGTGAGAAATAATTTGGCACAAAATCGACACATAAACGAATTTTCCCCTTTATGCCTTTTTAAATGAGTATATAAAGATCCAGGCGACATGAGTTTTTGACCGCATTCCTACAAGAAATATGTTATTTTATTACATGTGCATATGACGAATAAAATAAAGATTTTTCGAATTTCTTACAATTTGAAATGTTAATTACACTTTAAATAAAATAGTTAATATAAATTGGTGCTCAAGTCTAGTGTAAAAACTAACCTTTAAAAAGTAATATCTATTACTAACTTGTCCTTCCATAATACTCTAATTTAGTAAGAGCCCGATAACTTAAACAAAGAAAACTAACATTTCGTTGAGTACAACTTCATAGAGGGGTTAACGTTTCTAGGATGCAAAATTTTAACTGTTACACACAATCAATGAAAAGACAAATTTCCACTAAATTACTCATATTAATGAATGTTTTTTTGTATTTGTAATACTTTCTACCATATTTATATCTCAATGCTAAGTGTTGACAATTCTTTTATACAAGTTTATTGTTTCTTTTTGTGTTTGTTGCATATATTGTTGACGTACTATCTAGTTCAAATGTGATGGAACCATATATTTAATTTGCAGTATCAATCTAATTCTTTAAAAAAATCATCAACGTATTCCAATACTAACAACGACGAGCGGCGAAAACAATGCCCTCCCTATATATAAATTAGAGTCTGATGATTTTAAACATATAGTAATGTCTTTCCTCATAACTTCAAATTTATTAATGCCAATTTCTTGTGAGTGATATTCTCCGTTTTGAAAAAAAATAATATAATTATAGATTAATCGGTAGGACGAAAATTCAAATATTTCTTAACTAGGGTAACTGACTATAAAATAAAAACGATTGAATTATTGTGAGATTTACTACCTTTATCGCCAGATTTAAAATTCAGAAAATTTCTTCAAGAAATTAGGAATTCTGACGCAAAAATTCTGTCGTTTTAGCTACATGTTTCTCTGAGAGATCTTCAAGAAACGCAAATAATTTTAAATAATTATCTATATTGATTCCATTATTTATCTAGAATGTAGTTTATGGCCGAAAGTCAATTGAGACAATGCTCTTTATATTATGTATGGCTAAGTTCGCTAAAATATGCCAAAAGTACTGTAAACGACGCGACTGCTTAATGATTTACTGCTTCACCAATCTTAAAAATTTTTGTATAAATTTTTATATTTGTTTTGGAACTTCTATGGAAATAAAGTCTGTATGGTAAAGTTAGTTGCCTATCTAAGACAAGTAGGTAGTGGAAATGTATTTACATGTTTATTCTTTGGAGCTTTTATCTGTATCTATTGGTTTTAAAAAAAAATTAAGAGGAAAAAAAATTTTTATGCAACATGGATTTTAATTTGACTAAATAAAACTTCATCTTGTTTTGATATGAAATGAAATATGGGTTGCTAATTTCACCCCGTATAATATAACAGGAATATTGAAAAAATACTCGTAGTTTGTTCTTTGCGAGTGCACGAAAATTAGAGAATTCCAAGTTTGTAGCATTACTGAATTTTAGACAAAAGAAATAAATAAAAACTCAATTTTAGTCACCATATTTTAAGAGTGATATCTCGGAAAGGTGAGTTGAAGTAGTGGGTAATTATTAGTCACTTTATAGATACTGCCCAAAAGCAGTATAGTTCTATAAGCAAAAGTATAGTTCAATTGTTATTAGACATCAAACAGATTAATCAAAGCAGACTCAAAAACACGTTATCTCGAAACGTATCGGAAATCAAGAAATTTATTCAGCACGGCCGGCGCTATACAACGTTTAGCGGATTTGTATTGAAAATGAGAGTTTTTTGCTGCCACTAAATAAAGGACAGAGTAAAGCTACTACATACTTATTGCAAAACAACTTAATAACATATTGTATGTAACTTTCACACATGTGGGTATCATAATTTAAAGTTCAAATCTAGAAAATATCAAAAAGATGTATTTGTTATGATAACTTTGTAGAGTAAAAAAACATATATTTACCTTACAAATAAATTGTTTTTCTGTACCACATTTGGATCTAATATGTAGAGTTAATTCCGAACTGGTACGAAAAGTCCTTCCACATACATTGCACATATGACTCTCAATAATTTTACCTTCGTGGGTATTTCTAAGATGAACAAGATATTCCTTCTCCTGCGTGAATGTTAAATCTGGACATACTTTACATTTAAAGTATTTTAGCTGTAAAAGTAAAATATACAGGGTGATTGATTAGTGTAATAGTGCCTTCTTGTTCCTTTGAGACATCAATTTGAAAATTTGAGGGATTATCATTAGTCTTCATATTTTAAAAATTATTTGCAATCTTACAAGTTGTTACAGAATGCTGTGCGATATTGAAGTTATATTTTTTTTAATAAAACACCCTATATTTTATTGCGTATTAGTAATCATCTTGACATCCCCATTACAATAATATAAGGCTGTGATGTGCTCTACGGGGGTATTTTAAAAGTTAGAACCAAATTTCCATAGAAGACGTAACAAGAATGAAGATCTGTTGCGGCCGAAGCATTTGAATAGTAGTGGAAATTCTGGAACCCTGATTATAGGGTTAATCAAAATATTGACACATCATTTTCTCGAGTTTTTCAAATTAATCACTCTGTATTTTATGTTAGTAGAGAAAAGTATTACCCACATACTTTTTTTATCTGTGCAAAACAATGATTCTGTACTGATATCTAATCTTTTAACAATTAATTATGAGTTGGGTATTATTTATATGTCAAAAGCTGACATTTGACAATTATTGTTTTTTAATATAGCGATTTGATACATTTCTCAGTGTTCTGAAGAATTTGAACTAAGGCAAAAATGAATTTCACTTGATTTATATGATCCGGATATCGGGAGAATGCAATAAAATCGCATACTATGAACATTTTCCTGAAAGGCGGCAACCTACCAAAGCAAGCTTAGGTATATTTATGGAGCGATTCAATTGCACGGGTTCAGTTAATTATGAAAAGCATGAACGATTAAAAACTTCAATTAATGTTTTGCTTGCAGTTACGGAAAACCTACACAGAAATGTAAGGAGTATTTCCAGCAAACAAGAACTAAACTGCTACGGTGTGTAAAGACTCCTTAACGGAAACATAATGCACCCTTGCCACATTTACTTGCAACAAGAATTGACTGGAGTTGATTTTAAAAAAAGACTAGCATTTTGTAGGTGGGCTTTACAAAAAGTTAATCAACAGAGACACTTCTTCGTCTATGTTCTACTTGGAGATGAAGAAACTTTTAACATAAACTGAAGGAAACACAAACATGAAAATGGATAAACATTGAATTTGTTTATAAACCGTCATATTGAATCAGAGACCCACTTGACCTAGCTTCAGTAAATACAGATATATTTACTTTGAAAAATATAAATGCAAAATTTTATCTGATGACGTCATATCTCAAAAAATATAACATAAGCATAAAACTGCCCTTATAGAGTATACGAAATATACAAAAATTTGTTTCAGACAATTTTTCAAAAAATCATAATTAGATACAAATTCGGTTTCCACCTATTTTACTTCATAAATAAAAAAGAAATTGGACCTATACTTTAATAGTTCAAGCCTTGTCTGCGCGCTACCATTAGAATCGATCTCGAATCAGTTAGTAACCAATTCCGGATCGCTACACGATTTGATTATCACAATACTTATTTTCGTAACTAGTTATGAAAAGAGGGATATTTGCCAAAACGATCTCTTCATAACGTGTTTACGTACAATGTTTCATCCAATTCCGCGCTTTTATAATATTTGATAGAATCTTTAATTACAAGGAAAATATTAATGAGGAATCAAATGATGTTAGAAGTATTTTACGATGGAAGAAGATCTTGAAGTATTGTTACTATGAAACAAACACTGATTTTTCAAAATAAGTCAAAACAAGTCAGAAGTAATTACTTGAAATCTTTTCAGGTAGCGAATCAGCAATTCCATTTAAAATTAAGAGAGTCTGCAAATGCTGCAGTGGGTAGTGTAATCAAGAAGTAGACACGCCCTGGCCTACTAAAAATTTGAGAAATGTTGCGATTTGAAAAATATAGAGAACATCAACGAAAAGGTACTACTTGCTTATTTTGAGATCTGAGCTCACCGTGGGCAAAAATGTCGATATCATGTATGTACACTATTGCTATTCGCAAAAGTACGACACAATTTACGATTTGTTTATAATTTATTATTAAATAAATCTGTTCCTCAGGTCGCAATGATAATTGGAATTGCAGGAACCTGCAGGAAAACTGAACTGACGTTCCTATGGGAAGGAGACGTATTTGATGAAGGCACCTTTTTTAAAATTACAATTCTAGAAAGCAAAACACACGCGAAATTGTGGTCACTGCTGGAAACATTGCTGATGTCAATATTATTGACCCCCTCAAAAAGTGGAGAAATATTAAACCTGCTGCTGTAAAGCATGTCAGATGACTATTGAAAAATTAACAGCAAAGGCTATGGCGGAAGTTCAAGAAAATATTCACCCAGACAATGGACTTACTTTAAATAATGTCTTTAATAATGTTGTTTCCAATGTTTATAAATCTTAAAATACTATTGAATTAAAATGAGTTAATTGTTAGTTTAAATGAAAGAATTGTCAGTTTTTACAGTAATTAATAAACTATTTTTTGAACAGTTACGTAAAGTTTTTACATAATTATTTTTAAAAACTGATATATGAAGGTTACAAAAAATATGACGTTTCCTAATGTGAAGCAGTGACTTAAAGTGTCACATTTAATAGCGGAATTAGATATAAAAGTTTTAGTGATGTTAGGATCAAGCACACGAAATGGGTCCTTAGGCCGGCCCTGTCCAGCTAAATGGAATTTGAAAATCCGGCGAATTCACGCGGCGCCTTTGATTTGTATTTTATAAATGGGAGATGCGCCTTTGGTGAACTTTTCATTATGGAAGGCCATTTATTACAGAATCTTTTTTAAATAATTTCTAGGAAATTTCTTTTTGTTCTAGAATTCTATTTGTAGTACGTAAATAACTTTATGTAGCGCAGTAAGTTAGTTTTAAATAAATAGTGTAATGAATAGAACGAATTAGTGAAGTGACATTTATAAGGGAATAATTATAAATAGTGTAGTGTATAAATAAAAAGAACGTAGTGTTTATTAGTTCACCCCACGAATAGAAAGAGTGAAAATAAATACGAAAAACGTTATATTCGTGTCAGAAGTGGGGTATTAGAGGTAAATAGTGACATAAACATGACCAAGAGACTGAGTGATCTGAAAGTGAAAGTGACGTAGAGTGAATTAGTGGAAAGACTCAAAGTGGCTTTGGTAAGTGACTGATTTGATCAAGAAACTCATCTTTTCAAAGACGAGTCTTCCACCTTTAACTCGTCAATTTCTGCCAATATGGACGAGAAGATTTCAACTTTGATTAACGATATTTCTGTCAATATATCAACTATGACAAATAATATTTCGGCTTGTATGGATGACAAGATTTCGACCATGTAGACCGATAATTCTGCCGAAATTTTATCATTGAAAACCGACATTGCCGCTGACGTTGAAAAAAAAATTTCATATCTACAATCGGATATCGACAAAAAGATATACTAGGATATACAATCTGATATCGAGAATGAGATGACAACGATGAAAACTCAGATGAACGAGAAAATCAAGGAGTTGGAGAAAAAGATGGTAGATTTAAGACACTCCAATAGAAGAGAAGGAGATGGAGATAAATAGTTTGAGTCAGTCAGTTTCGAAGAAACTGTCGATGTGGTCACGAGCATCTAGAACATTCCGAAAAGAGAAGACATCTAGTCGTTCCGAGATCGAAAGTAGCCGAGGCTCTGGAGAAGTTACACGACAGTTCATCCAAAGGTCATCAAAGAGTGAAGAAACCCCTTCAGCGAGTCCGTGAAAGGTTTTATTGGATGAACAGCTCCGACGATGTGAAGGACTGGTGTAAGAAATATACGACTTGCGCTACGAGTAATGGACCACATCGTAAGAGAAATACACCCCTAAAACAATATAATGTTGAAGTCTTTTCGAGAGGATCGCTTTGGATATTGCTAGACACACAGTGGTGGTGAACACATCCTAGTCGTGATGGATTATTTTACAAAATGGGTAGAAATTTACGCGACCCCGAATCAAGAGGCCACAACTGTTGCGGAAGTATTGGTGAAAGAATTTATCAGTCGATATCATGTGCCCTTTGAAGTTCACAGCGATCAAGAAAGAAACTTCTAGAGCCATGTTTTCCAGGAAATCTGTGACCAGCTGTGAATAAAGAAAACCAGGAAGACCGCATTACATCCGCAATCAGATGGAATGGTCGAGGACCATTGGTAGATATCTGTCCAAATTACTTTCCAGCAACCAGAGATATTGAGATCTGCTATTAATAAGTCCACCGGTGAAACACCTGCTAAAATCCTGTTTGGACGTGAAATGGGGCTTACTTGTGACCTAGAAATAGGCTAACGACCTGGAGAAGGCTTAGCGGGAGAAGATTATGTGATCCAATTGAGAAGAAGATTGGACGAATTGGTTCGCTCGAATCAAGTTGCCACAGACGAAGGTTTCAAAGGAGGGATAAAGTATGACTGCAAAACCCGACGAGGAGAAAGGAGTTTTCTACAAAATTACAAAAATCCTGGGAAGGTTCATACTTAATCAAGAAAATGATGTCATTTATTACATACGCAAGATCCCCAATGGCAAACCGAAAGTAGTCTACCAAAATCGATTAGCGCCCTTTGAAGGAGACCACGACCCACAGGAAGAAGCGAACCAGTTGCGAGAAAAGCCTGCCGTCGAAGAATTTATGGGTGCGTTCGGAGGTTCCAGAAAAGCTAGATATGGAGTCACTAGAGAACAACAACTAGACTTGTTCACTCTGCCAAAAAATTATTAACTTCCATGTAAGGAGGGGGTAATGTTACGAAAAAGCTTGCGAAATTGGTCCTTAGGCTACAATGGAGTTTTAAAATTCGGCGAATTCGCGAGGTGCCTTTGATTTGTTTTTAAGAATGGCGGACGCGCATGATGAACTTATTATAGACGGTGGTTAAATAATTACTAGAACGTCTAATAATTTATTTCTTTTGTTTCTTTTTGTTCTAGAACTCAAGTTTTCATATATACATGGCTTTGGATATGGCTTTATTGTTCTTAAAAATATTTTTTTCTTCTTCTGCATGCGTTTGAACCAATTGTCAAAGTATTTTTTTCATTCTGATTGAGGTACCTCGAAAACATGTGATTTGAACGCATCAACCGCTTCTTCAGTTTCACGCAATTTAATTTTGATCTGCGGGAATAAAAAAAATCATTGGGTGCCAAATAAGGACTGTACGCCTAATCAATCATCATCGATGTTTTGATTGTTCGAAAAAGTTTTTGTTCGAACTGATGTGTGAGAGAGAGAGCTATGATTCCTCGTCTGTCACGATCCTATAGACGTCTTTTGAAACACCGCGATTGAATTTTTCAGCATTTCTTTGCACCAATCGACATGAGCTTTTTTAAGCGATTGTCAAATTATGTGGTATCCAACGCGAACATATCTTTTTGACAGCCAAATGTTCATACAATACTTAATGTATGCGAGTGGAACTAATTCCGAGGTATACCTCAATCTCACGATATGTTACATGACGATATTACAATATCAGTTTACGCATAGCATCGATGTTTTCTGACATAACAGCCGATTTTGGACGACCTTCACGGAACTCATCCTGAAGCGAAGTGCAACAACGATTGAATTCGGAAAAACAGCTAAACAAGATTGCTCAAGATGGTGCTTCATCAACAAAACTCGTAGCGTTGTTCATCAGCACACTGTTTAATCCACGCCGAAAGTCATAGAAAATCACGAAAATGTTCGAGATTTAAATCAATTTCAAGGTTTAGAGTATTTGTACACAATTCAAATAGCATTCGTATGACAAGTGACTGAGTATGTTCACCATTGAAAATATCAAACCTTATAAGGCTATGTCAGCTTTGACATATTCGTATCAGTGTTACCATATCTTATAACTTGAGTAGTAATCCTCGTATTTTAAAAATATATGATTTAGCAAGTAGCAAATAAGAATAAAAACAAATTAGATTTAGACCAAGCTCCTGTGGTCAATAGCAACGGATATATGATCATAGAGAAATTACTGCAAATCGGGTTGATTTTGTTCAAACCCATTCGAAATTTGAGACACCAGGCACACGTATATAAGAAATTCGACTCAACCAAAACGGGCAGAGTTACCTGCTAATAATTGCTGTAGTGAGGAGGACGCACCAATTGTAAAGCATTTTTAAATGAAAACCTTAGGGAAATATACGTTTGAGTTTTAGTTTGAGCCAATGAGTTAATAATGGCCGTTGGAACTAGACTTTTCTACCAACATCAACAATAATACACTCCTGTTACACATTACTAGAAAAATAGATATGATAGTGAAAAATACTATTGTTACGGATTATAAGAAATAACTGTAACAAGAGATATTTCTTAAAAAATCTGACACTGATAGATGATGGGTGCAAATTTTTAACAAAACTTGTATTTTGGAGAGATCTAATATGATACATTAACAAATTTAAAAAAAAATTATATAATATATAATCTGAAAGCATGATGTAAAGACCTTGTAGTCTTTACATCATGTCTGAAAGTACAATAAAAATTTTCAATAAAATTTTTCCCTTGCATTTTAATTGACAGCAACAATTCTCCTTGCCGAAACATTTTTTGGGTTACTTCGCCGAATATTTAAAACAAGCAGAACAAATAATACCGTAATTAATCAACATCCCAAGTTTTTGATCACGGTATAAAAACCAGCAAGTGAACACTAACAGGATTAAACAAAAACAGATCTCCATTTTTTTAAGTGAATAAATCTAAATATTGTAACAATAAAAGTGCTAATTGAATCTTACTTAGGGAATTAATTTGTTACAATACATGATAATGTTACATTATAGGAAATATACATTTAGATCATAGGCCACAAATAAAAAAGGTCCAAATCTGGGTATTTATAACATATTTATTGCTATTTGGACATACCTTTGGATGCTTTTCTTTATTATGTTGTCTTAATTGACTGAAAGTTTTGAACGTTTTGCTGCATTTTTCACAAGTTGAATTGTGGGTTTTTTTATGTCTGTTAAAGAGAACCAACGTTTTAAACTCCTTATTGCAGCTTGAACATACATAAGCATTATCCTGAAATAAAAAAAAATACAAATGAAATGAACAAATAGCACGCGCGCACGTGCAGGCGCATTCATTGTATATTTAACACTACTTAATTCTCAAAGTTTTAGCTATCTCCAAGGCATTATTTTTGTTACTCGGCTTCTGAATTTCTGCGGTAGGTAATTCTCCTCATAACAGACGGAAACTTTTCAAACCACCCTCGTATATAAAACATGCCGTTGGACCCATTATGTAATACTTAATGGAATCAGCGGATACTGAACATTTTCAGACAAAATAATAAATAATGATATATCAGAATGGCATGTAATGATAGTGAGATAAGCCACAACTAAAAGATAATCGTAAATATAACTCAATCTGCTCCTTTGAGAGGAAAAGGACATAGTCTCGAAAAAAGAGGAAAAAGACATAATCTCGAAAAAAGAGGAAAAGTAGCGTTTAAAGTACAGTAGCGTGCATATTTCAGGGAGAATATACTTTCAATTATAGTGAAAAAGTAATAATCTACTGTTAATTTATAAATCATGACTTTGAAGTTTTTTCACGTCATAGACAATATGTCCAAATTCTTCAATTTTTTGTGATGATGGTAGTAGGTATACATCGGCGTCGATTTATAAATAAACCATAAAAACACGTCTTGGTTTTCAAAATTGAAACAAAACATAAACACGAAACACTAATAATTATGCTTGATTTGATATAGATAACAATAAAGCAGTGTGTATATAGCTCTAAAATTATATTTTATTAAATCCCAAACTGTCATTCAAAATACAGAACTCACTGTTTACACTAAATACCACTTTACATCACTCACAATGGCAGCGTGTCTTTTCCATATTTTAAATGAGCTGTGTGCTTTTTAAACCAGACATTAACGGGTCTCTAAGTCTGCCCAACATACTTCATGTCACAAGCATTGTAGGTAATTTCTTAGATACAGCTGTTTTCCAAATCTGGTATTTTATACTTGGGATTGCTCAATAGTTGTTTTAATGTATTACTGGATTCATAAACCAATTTCAAACCCACTCTGTTGAACATTATTTACAATCTTTTTTGTATAAACCGAATTTAGAGGGACCAGAGCAAATTTTCTTTTTTTCATCTTTATTTTGAAAATAAGGTGGTTTCGCAGAGAATTTTTTTAAGCCTATCAGTTAATTAACTTATCTACAATTCTCTTATCATACTCGTTAAGTAGAGCTTATTGTATCTATCTAGTGGAAAATTAGTCAAAAGATGGAAATGGAAAATATTATCCCGATACCTGTACCTGGAAAATATTAAAAATCTTGAATTATTTGCTTTTCAACTTTTGAATAGTTCAGCTATAATGGCAGATTAGTCAAGAGTTTCAGTATGTGCAGGTATGTGGATGCTATTTTCGTTATACGAAAATGGCAAGTGCAGAAGATTTCAATTCAAAACGTCCATCCATAAAATTCACTTATGAAATAGACAATAATGAACAGTAATCATTTTTGCTTATGCGCAGGACACGCACCATCTCTCTCGCAGAAAATGACGTCACGTTGGAATCAAAATGTGAAGTATAATGTATGCTGTATACCTGTTTTAAAGTTTTATTTTGATTTCAAAAGTAATATTTGTTGTAAAGACATGTCTACCTATATATAGGGCTATTGAATTTATCAGTTAAATTTCAGGTTCTTAATGTCGCGTGCAGTTTACAAGGAATATAATTTCCTGTCTGTTTCGTGAAATAAGAAACTATTTAAAATATTGTTACGAACATGTCTCCGCCCTAGAGCCGATCCTACCTAGATGTATTGAAATTATAAAATACTGCGAAAGCGCGCGGCACCTTTAACTTACTTTTTATTAACCTCGGAATCCGTTTGATGTTTGTTTTTTAGCAAGTGGTTTATTTACATTGTTTCTTTTAGATAATTTCTAGGGAGGTCTATTTATTTATTTATTCTGTTTCTTTATTTTTTTTAGGATTCTTAAAAACTTCACATTTGGATATGTGAGCGGGTTCGTTTAGCGCAATTCAGTTCTGTCTACAATAAAAAGTCGTAGTGAACAGAACGAATTAGGAAAGAAATCGAAGAATTTGAATGTATTATTTAAGATAGTTAGGTGATAGTAATAAGTTAATTATTATAATTTAGTGTAGTGTATAGTATTTCAATAATTTAAGTACGTAAGAGACAGTGTTTATTAATTAACTTCACGAATATAAATAATATAAATAAAAAAACATTACAAAATGATTAGAAAAATTATGGAATTATTCAATTTACTAATATTGTTTCTGATATATTATAGGGATATTTTATTTATATCTTTGAGCTAATCATATATAGGTAAATAAACATTGTTTTAAAGCTAGACACTCTTCATTATATTGAACTATCCTCTTCGAAATAAATAGAACAAATACTCGCTAAGGGGTATCGTATCTAAATTTCCAACCAGACTGAACCGTTTTTGTCTACAAGTCAATCGAAAACATGAAATAAGTATAATTATCGAAAACAAAATTATACAAAAATATTCTAAATTAATTCTATCCTCTCGACCACTGCTTCGCCAAATCTTTGTTTTTAGAAAACAAAGTATTTAATATCTGTTTCTTTGGTATTTCCATTAGTGTTTTTGCATGTATCGACGGCATTATGATCTCATAATAGGAAGTACAATATTTTAAAAGAAAATAATAACAGTTAGATCAACTCTACAAAAACCTCTAAACACAAAAAAATATCACATACATACACACAAAAGCCAACCTAATCTTAATGGCCAAGAAAACATTCTGATTCCAAAGTGACGTCATGGCGAGGCGTGTCAAATTTGAGCCGACAAGTCAGCATACCAGTGTATGTGTATCGGGTTTTTACATACTTTAGTAATCAGGAATAATAATAAGCTAGAATTTGGTGTATTCAGGAAAACACCGCTACGTACAAAATCGTTGAAAATGGCTCAAGAATCTACTTCCACAATTAACTATTAGGTTCATAGTTCCCTTTACATTAATAATTACCTGCGGGTTCTTGCCGATTTACGAGAAAAAAACTTTTTAAAAACTTTTTCTCCTGCCTTTTTTTAAATAAATCCCATTTTCTTGTTTTAAATGTTTGTTTACTTATACTTTATGATTTGTAAAAACGAAAAAGTCAATGAAGAAATAAAATTCGGTATCGAGATAGCATTAATAGAAATATGAACAAAAATCGTGACGTTTTTAATTTTTTCAGATTAAACCATATAACTACGTTTCAAAGATTATGTCCGGGCATGGACAATGGATTCATGATATAGGACTGGCAAATATTCCTAAGAAAAAGGAGTTCTGTATTTACGAAAAATTTATTGAGAATTGAATGGTACCTACTCCTCATATATGGAAAAGGGGGGTTTTGGTCCGCCGAAAAACCCCGAAATAATAAAGTTCCAATTTTAAAAAAAAAGTGTCTTCTGGGTCACCCTGAACATCAAAATTGAAATTTGAATATAGAAATCAATGTATCCTTAAAAAACTATGGGGTTTACGTTTAACTTTTTTTCGTACGACCAACAGTCTGGCTATTATAGAGCTACAATGTCTAGTAGTTAACATGTTTCTCCCCAGTGTGCGGCGTGTTGCTACTAGAAACATTTTGAAAGTGCATAATACAAACGATCTGTCTGATATGGACATCCAAGGGTTCAGGGTAAATGATTAGCGGGCTTCGCCCCTAAGTAGGGCCCCCTCATGTCCCATGAGTTGGCGCCTATGTATCTGAAGTAGTGACGAAAACATTTAACATTGGAACTAAACTAACAATATACTAGGAAACAAATGAAGTAATTTAAATTCCAAATGTGAAAACTATGATTGATGAACGGATGAACGGGAGCAGTGTTATCATATGGCTGGCGAATCTTATCAAGGAGCTTCCCAAAATAACTCTTAAATCTTTATAATATTGTTTCTTGTCTTTACAAAATAGTTACGTAATAAATCAAATAAGCAAACAAAATCTTGATTGGTATTTGAACGAAATTTTTAAAGAGAATATATTTATCGAGTTTCAAATATTCGTGACCATTTGTTGTGGATCATAAACCGGTTATAGAAAACAGATTCTACGGATATTAAATGAAAAATTTGCTTTGGAAAACAAAAAAAAATAATGTATCAGATGACGTAGAAACAGATATGTAAATAGCATGAAGCGCCCGCCAATCAACTTGCAAATTGCAGCCGGATTAAAGATGCCACCTATATATAAAATTATTTATCTGATAATAAAGATTGCTGCATTATGTTTCGCTTTAATTTAATCAAAAAAATTTTGAGAACCGAACATTTGTTATACACGAAGATGAACACCATAAATTTTATCGCCATAAAGTAATTTTTGAAAAATAAAAACATTTTTAATTATTAAAATATGAATGCCTACTATTTATGTCATCATATTGTTGCATTACAAAATCTTGATCATCATAAATTAGTTCCTTTATATTGATTAAAAGTATATTATCGAATTATATGAATCCAAAATTGAGGTAAACGAGATTTTCCTATTTTTTAGATAAATCGGGAAATTGAAACTTTATAAATGCCAGGTACATAGTAATTAAATATTAATCACATCATAATTTGGTAATCCTGTATAAAAAATCCAAGAAACGTTTATACATGAAGAGAAATGATTAATTGATCACAGTTTATCACAATTAACACTATTACTGACAATTATCAATTCTAAGTTATACATCCACTGTAGAATATAATATATGATATAGACAAACTGAAATTTTGAATAATAACTACGGTTTGTTTCATGAAAATTTGAATAATGGAAGAATAACATGTATTTTCTATTAAACAAAATAGGGGTATCAACTACTGATATTTTGCACTAGACAACTTACTTCACTGGCGTCCTCTGAATCCATAGAAAAGTTCCAATTGTTATCTAGTATATTTTCGGTTGATATTTTGAAATTGTCGTTTTAAAAGACACTGTTATCTTACAACTTTTTATATTTCACTTAACTACACTGTTAAAAAGGTCGCCATTGTTAGGTCTGTACAGGGTTGCCGTAATTTATATATAGCACTACTTCCAACAATCAATGATCACGAACTTTTATATTACTAACACTTACGTTACAGCTATAGAAAACAATTAATAATTTAAGAACAAACCAGAGAATTATTTTTTCCTTGATAACTAAAAGTAGTGCAGCAGAATTATATTGATGTTTATGATTTTAATCTCTATTATCGTAGTATTTGGAACTTTTTTATTAGCTGAAATCGTTCATTCAAGACATGATATTTATTTTTAGTAAATGTTTTAATATGCTTCAATATTAAAAAATCATAATAACATAAAACACAGTTCGATACTTATCTAAAGCAACTGTTTAAGAACACAGTAAATGTCAGAATAAAGTTTGTAAATTGAGAACACTGTAATCGAACGCAGCATCGCTAACGAAAGTGTTTGATATTCGAATTCATATTTACTATAATATTTTAAACTCTAACCTAAAAGCATCATTCAGAAAAAACACTAAAAATAAACAAAATGGTTAGAAAGCGATCTAAAGGGGCAAAAAGGCATTATGAAAGTGATGATGAACCAGAAACGGAGTCAGATTTTGATGATGATCCTATTTACGAACCAGCACCTAAGAAATATAGTTTGAGACAAAGAAAAAAAACTACTTTTAATTCTGACGATTGGCATTATGAGGAAGATATACCCATTGAAGATCCAGAAGCTACTGACCAGGAAGAATTCAAAGATTTGCAGAACAAACCTAAAGTAGATGAGGCCGCAGATAGTGAATATGTTGATGATTCTACTTATATAAATACTGTTGAACCTGCTGCAAACAAACCAATAGAAAATGATGAAGAACTAGTAGATTTTGAAGATATGATCCGAGCAGATATAGTAGTGAATAAAAATAGGATTGATTATGATAATGTAATACAGAAAACTGAAATCAAAGTACAGCCATTACCAGAAGGAGAGAAAGAGATCACAAAAACAAAACCAGTAAAACCACTACCGCCTATCAAACCTAAAGGTAAAAGAGGAAGAAAACCTAAGCGTAAGCCTTGTGAACCAGAAGAACCTCAGTATTTTGCTCCTCAGATACAAGAAGATGAAAATGATGAAGATTATCACCCTTATAAACCCAAACGTACAAGAAAACCAAAAAAACGCCCAGCGGGGGAGATTGATAGCAGTCTACTTGATGGTTTTGAACATGATGATGAATTTGAGGATCAGAATGATAGAGACTATGACCCTGAAGATGATTTGTTAGATATAGACTATCCTGGTCTTTCTAACTTTATTTTGAACAAACAAATTAGTGATGATCTTGAAGAAAGTGTACATAATATAGTATCAAATAATGAAGCAGCTATTACTGAAAGTACATCAAAACCCAGTAATTATTATATTTTTATTATATAATTTCATATTATTTCCAATGCAAATTTTTGATTGAAAATTAGTTTTTAAAACAGGTAAAAAATTGAAGTTTTGACCTGTTTTGATCTTTAACAAAGTATATTGATAAAGTTTAAAAATTAGGTCAAAATGTCAAGATTAATATATACCAAAACAAGTAATTAAGTATAATTAAAAGAGAATTAAAATCAAGAGTGTTTATTTGAGGATTAAATATGTAGAGATATAGTGGTTTACAGCAGATAGACAGGAGAACTTTTCAAACTAATTCAGACTTCCTATAGTTCAGAGTAATATATTAAATATAGTATAATTAATGTAACAACTTGATATATCAATATTGAAATTGATTTCCAATATATTCCTATAACTTTTGTATAGTATTGTTCACATTTGCGAATCAATGAATTTTAAAAAGCAATCATGTCCATTATATTAGTCCTTTAGCAAAACACATGTATTCATTACTGAGTAATTTGTGCACCATCTAGTACCAAGTGATGAAACGTGACAGACAAATACATTTCATTACTCACATTTTTCATAGAATGTTATTTGAATATTATTGTCACACTAAATTTGGAATAACTTCAACACAAGTTTAATTCAAAATATATAAAAGTGAATGATGTACTTTACTCAGCTTGCTATGTGATATGGAGAAAATACAAAGTCTCACTTAAAATCAAAGTCCTTATCTACATGTCCATTGTTGAGTCTTTAGTCTATTATTGAGTCTTTATGGACATGAGGACTGTGGGACTGTGATTCCAAAACTAATATAAATATCATTCAGAGATTCCAATCAAAGATACTGCATCAGTAGATGTTCCACGGTATATATCGAATCACACCATTCACATGAACCTGGGAGTGCCCAATGTGCCAGAAGTTATCCAATAGATGATCATCAGACATCACAAAACTAGAAACCCACCCAAATCCACTACTAGAGGGATTGTTAAGACCAGTAAACGAATAAACGAATAAAAATTGGCCAATAGACCTAGTATGAGGTATTACAGGTTACATTATGTAATTAAAAAAGCTTGGAATGTAATGTATAAGTGTTTTTTACAAATTACGAATGTTGCGATTAACATAATTATACTACAGAAAGTACTACTTGTTATAGTAACAAATGAATACATACGGGTACACCTTTTTATTCTTTACTTTTACATGTCTATATTATATTTATTCAAATGGTGAACGATAAAAGTTATAGCAACATCGTAGAAATCAACCTCAATAAGGATGTGATGATCCAAATATTATTGAGTTCTATTCAGAAAACTAACTATTCAACTAGAATCTTGATATATCTATCAACTCTTTTTATATCTTTTTAACTAGTTCAATGAATATCATTTATTTGTTCTGATTATATACAACATCAATAAGCTACATCTCTCAACAATTATTCAAATTCATAATAAGTTTAGAGGATATAAACAGGGTGTTTCTAAATTTATGCGGCAAAATTCAGGAAGTGATTGCTTACAAAATTTTTTCAACCCGCCCCTTTATGAGATATTACCTTTAAAAGGTGGTGACTAAAATTGAGTTTTTGTATTTTCTTTTCTAAACGTGTATGGCAATCCAGGACATGTATGACAGTACATTTATGTATTTTGCCTAGAGGTGGTCATTTCCAGCATTTATTATGAATCTTATTACATTTTACACATTTACTGTTCTCCACTCAATTCATTAAAAAAATTATAATTTATGGTGTTTATTTTTTTTATCTGCAGCTATTGGTTTTGGGAAAAAAATTAAGAAGGAAAAATATTTGTAAATAAAACAAAGATTTTAAGTTATAATTTTATTAAAGTAAGGATTGCTAATCTCACTCCCATATAGAGTAACAGGAATATTGAAAAAATACCCTTACTTAGTCCTTTGAGAGTGCACGAAAATGACAGAATTTAAAGTTTCTAGCATTACTGAAATTGAAAAAATAAATAAATGAAAAACTCAATTTTAGTTACCACCTTTTAAGGGTGATATCTCGGAAAGGAATGGGCTGAGGAAATTTTTTTATAGAAAAGAACCATCTTAATTTCATAAGAGCAATCCTCCTGAATTTTGTCGCATGAATTTGGAAACACCCTGAATATATAGCAAAATATGAGTGTGAAAGACATCTTGAGGATATTTTTGTGTAATTAATAGTTTAATATTTGCAGTCGCCTTTATTATCATTTCAGTCAGAAGATGATATCATTGGACAGTAAAAGACAATTTAAATTTATAAGTAATGAGCAGAATACCACTTATCTAAAATAGATAAAATCAGAAGTGCTTGTGTAACAACATGAAAAAAACATTTATATCTTAACCATGTCCTCCAATCCAATCATCTGTTGAAAACATTATTAGGAAATAAATTCTTTTCAACAACATGGATGCTTCTACTTTTTAGGAATTTAATGTAAAAATTATTAAAGACAAAGCTTTATCATTATTAATTGTAGGTACCCAACATGAAAGAAGATCTGAACAAGATAATTATTTTCTGCTTCATTTACAGATTCTTCAGTTGATGCAATTTCTTCAGATAGCACTGAACCCATTACCAAAATTGTTAATAATACTGCCACATGTCAAGAGACACCATCTTCTTCAGATCTAAATACTAATGATGCAATAGGTAAGTGTTTTCTATAGAGAATTCGGATTAAAGGTCACCTTCATATTATATACTACAGGCCAAAAGTTTAAGACCACATTAAAAAAACATAATTGTAAAGAAACCCCATAAGATAAATAAAAGAAATATACACCTGCATATTCTATTATTAATATTGAATATCTAAAGAAGTCATTTTTTATTTACTTCCAAGTTATTGATCAATAATCACATATTGTTTTCAAACACTGACAAACGCTGCATTAGAGCCAGATAGTAGAGTCTTAACAAAATGTTTATGATGTGCTAATAACTAATTGCTTTGATTTTGTTTTCCATTGGTCAATAATAAGGATTATTTAGCTTCTAATAATACGTGCTTCCGACTTATTATTACCTGAGGTTACATAGGAAGGTTTACAAACAAGCTCAATTAGTCTAAACTTGTGGTCTCTGTAGTAAAGACGTCTTTAAATGGGAAAATCACGCAAAATTGAATTGAAGTTATCGAAGACTTGTGTTCATGGCACAATAATTCGATATAGGAGAGAAGCTACCACGTCCATTGAAGTTAATTTTATTACTAGTAAGTGAAATGAACGCTTAACACCACCAGACATCAGCGTTTAAGTAAACAAAATCCGAGTTAAGCTTTTATCATTGACTACAGTAAAACAGTGACTGAGAGATGCGAAGTTGTATGGTCGTTTCGCCGTTTGAAAACAAGAAAAAACGGATGCAGGTTCTTTGGACTGATGAATCAAAGTTTTAGCTAATCGGTCAAAATGAAGAATTTAAGTTCAATGCAGTGCCTAAGAAAAGATGATGTGTAGTTCCAACAATCAAGCATAGCTCAATCATGGTCTGGGCTTGCTTTTCTAGCTATGGAACTGGCGATTTTATCAAAAGTGACGGAATTATGAAAAAGGAATAATACAAAAAAAGTTATCACTTAATGCTGTTCCTTTGAGTTTAAGATAAATTGGAGATGAATATATTTTCCAGACAATGATCCCAAGGATAGTTCCAAATTATGCGGAGGATATTTGGTAGAGAAAGGAGTGCAATGTGTGTTAAGAAACATAGTTTGGCCTCTTCAGAGCCGGATCTCATTCTCATCGAACTTTTGTGGCTTGGTAGGAACGTCCGTGATAATTGTGGTCCATCCTCACAAGAAGAAATGTGGAATACTTTATACGAAGTTGGAGCAATATATCATCACAAGACACTATCAACAAATTAATTGCTTGTATGGCGAGACTTGTGAAAAGAATCATAGAATGTAAAGGATGATTTTTTTATGAAATTCAGTTTAGTTAAGCCTTTTTAGCGTGGACTGTTAATATTTCTGTTGTGTTCAATTATATCGGTTGTTAAAAAGTGTTTTATTGGATGATTAAACAGTTTAAAATAATATTTTATTGGAGTTTTATGTAATTTTCCTTCTTTAATTAAGGTGGTCTCAAACTTTTTGCCTGCAGGGTATTTATACTCCGTAATCACTTGATACATTTATTTCACAATATTTCCTTTGATAGAAATTTTTCAATATAAGTTATACCTGTTATTAAATGATTACTCGTAGCAATCAAGATATTTACTGATTTTTATTGTTTATTGTTGCTTTACCTAAAAAACATATAGATCAGTCCTTTCATCCAGTGCTAGCTATCTTATATATAGGGTGTCGCCCCGACAACAAAAAAGGTGGAGTATTTGGAAAACAATTTCTTTTTGGGAATATGCAAAAGTAGGTCCATTATTTTTCAAAAGAAAAATCTTCTATATTTTGATCATATCCTCAAATTTTGAACATCGGTCTCTCCCCCATTGTCATTATTACCAATAAAATTTAAATAGAGAAAGTACTGAGTGTAAAACACTATCCAAAAAGTAAAATTGTGAGGATTTTGACTATTTGGCAGTTGATGTAGCATTTGATTTAAGCCCTATCTTGCGGTATGACAAATAATATTTCATTTAACATGAAAAATAATTTATAGACAGAGATAATAAATTCACTTTTAATGAGACTGGTTAAGTGGCGTATATTTTACTCTTCAAAAATTAATTTTAGGGTGGGATCTAGAGAGTGTGGTGACCATTTAATAAATGCTAACACCATTATAAAAAATTTTACAATTTAGTACTGAGAGACCACTACAACAAAACGTAGAAGTTGTTCCTGTTAAATAGGTGTTGATCTTAAAGATATTTGTTATAAGTAATTCTTCGAGTAATCTAAACAGTTGCCTTTAAATTGGACCTACAATATGATTACCATATATTCCAACCCAAACATTTCACTTTTTTCAATGTTAAGTTCGATTTGAATTTGACCAGTACCGACAAAAATGAATGTTGAAATGGAACTGTGAATCGTTTAGATCACGTTCAGTCATGATATCATCTTTATTAAATTCTTGAAAAATATTTTATAGAGATGAAATATATTGTCTGACGTGGATAAATAACTACTTTCATGTATGAAAAGCTGCATCCACAAAAACTTCTCCCAAAACAGCTACTTAGTTTCTTACTGGCTTTTCAAAGAGCTATTATGCGTTTATTAAAAATTCTGTCTGTCGCCAGAAATTAGATCAAAAACTTGAGGGTCGCTCATTAAAAATTGTACAGAGTTAGCTCATTCTTTATTTTTGAAATAACATTCAACAAAATTTCGTCGTTTCTGTATAGAATGAACTATTTTTATGTTTTATTTTGACACAACAATAAACTCAAAGCAGATCTGGTAGTTACAGAAATTTCTGTTTTACTTTTACACAAATATAGAAGTTTTTTTTTTGTTCAAAACATAATTGAATATTAAATTGTTGAATTTGACCTTAATGGATGTGCCAGCATAACTATTAATAAGTTGGCGAATTTGTCGCAAAACTGAATAATTTAATGTTGATTTATATTGTACAGTTTCTCTTGATGATTCATTATCGTTGTGTTGTACTCGTGTTTTTGTGTTGTTTTGATTATGTATAGTGTTAGTTGTTAATTTTTTAAAATATTGTGTATTAATTTACAAATCTATTAATGTAATGCATGTGTTCCAAAATCCTCATAAGGACTTTAATAGATGCTGGCTATAAAAAATACTAAATTAAATGAAAAGGATTTGTTATGAAGATGGAGTGATAAAGCCCATTAAAATTAGGTTTAATTACTTAATATGTTACATTTGAATTGGTTATTTTTGTATACAATATTTTCTTCAAGTTTTATTTTCACCTTATCAATAAAGAATAACACGTTTTGTTTATATTATCATTATATCTGTAGAATTATCATATTACTTCCAAAACCCGATTTGTTTTTATTTCATTTGAGTGAGAAGAAAAATGCTCTTTAACTTTAATATTTTTCTCCTAACATGATTACAACTAATAAATTTCCAAATTTATATTTTTTTCATAATGGTTTTCAAAATTTCATCTTTTGTGATACTGTATCTTGAAAATGTGCCATTTTGAGAAATATTATTAACAAAAACATATATTTGAATTCTTACTAGTTCTGATCTACCAGTATGAATTACCTTCAAATTATTTAAATTACGCGCCATTATTAAAATCAAATTTGTCAGTTTCTTATTAAGGATGTCATATTGGTAGTTCAAGTTCAGACCCCAGTCGACGGCAATTTGGTTAGAACAAATAACATTGTCGTGCTCCATCTAAATATAGGTAATCTGTAGTTATTATTGGAACTGTCGCATCATATATGTAATACTTCTAAAATGACAACGATTCTCTGTCCTCTGAGGTTCCAGCTCGATTCTGCGCATTCTCAAGTATGCGCAACCTGTACGAGAGACAAAAATATCTTCTCAATAAGGTATTTTTTATATTTACATTTAATTGGCAATAGTGGCAGAGGGCTGTGGAGGAATATGTTTCAATTCACAATATGGTCACGAGATGCCCCCCATGAAAGAAAAATAGATTCAGAAAGAAAAATTTTTAAACATTAATCTGTTGAATTTTCGGTTTATTTCATATTCTTTTTATTTAGGAATGTAAATTGGATATTTTATAAGTGTAGTCTTTTTTGTACTCTAGTCGAGGAAAATATTAGCCATGGAATCATAAACTTCGAAAGAAAAGTGTCGCATTCCGAGGTCATGTCCTAATTGTTTTGTATTTAACTTGGTTTTATTTTATTCTGGCGGTGTTTTTTCTTGTGCTTTTTATTTTTCTTCCTCGGCATGCCAGAAACTGTAAGCCTATATTGAAGCAGTGGACTTTCGAAAACTTTACGTTTTGTGTTTGTGTCTTTTAAACCGTCTCGTTTATTTATGAGCGCATGCGTCCGGTTCATTATGCTGTAAGTACAAAAAATGGCCAACAATCATTCCAATCATAGGAAGTTTAGATAATTCAAGTAGGATAAAATTATATAAAATAGTAAAATGGTTAATTTATATTTTTGTTTATTTTGTTGTAGTCTTACATTTTCACTAGAGTTTTTTATCTTATTTATAAATAACTGACAATACCTTTTTCTATGTAATAGTTTATTCGAATACATTAGTAGTTAATAATAATTAAATCTTGTGATCCTCATATTCTAGAACTTAAAAATGGAAAATAAACAATTTAATTCCGTTTCATTGAAATTTTCAAATAAACTATTTAAAAACAAAATGTGAATAAAGGAATCAAACTTTATTATGAAAATAGCCTAGAAATGCAAATTTGTTTAAAAATTATTAAGCACTTCTTATTATTTTATTCTCATTGAAATTTCTATGAAAATATTAATTTTGAGGTTATTTTAATAGTTGTTTCAAAACAAGATGCAGATACTACCTCAGTTGCTGCAATGGCAGACACAACAGAAGTTTCAGAACCAACCCAAGACATACGAGCTTCTGACGATAACACTGAATCAGAACTGATTACTGAAAAGAAAATTGAAGATACCTCTGAAGAGTCACATAAAATTGAAGAAGCGAAGGGAAGCCCAGTTTTGGAAAAAGTATGATATTTTTTGTCTTAAGTGTGGTGTATGAATAGAATTTTTGTTTATTTTTAATCATATACAGCTACAAATATTTTCGACATATTCAAAACCGAAATAGGTTAAAAAAAGTGTCTGTTAATTAGTTTTATTTTGTTCAATTACTAGTCGAATTGGACGTTATATAAGAGAGTTGAATTTAATTATGTCACCAGCTCTAGTACATTTGAAATGAATTTCAAAACCATCTCACAAAAAGTCCTTTTACAATTGGTGTCTAGTCTTAAGCTTAAAATGCTGCATTACCACTTCTTAATTAATCATAATTGATTAGAGATATTTATGTTTATTGTGTCCAACCTATTGCAATCATTGTCAATGTGGTTATATATCTGATGTGCGTTTCGTTTTATAACAATTTTAGAGGATATTTTCATTATTCTAACATTTATACATGCCCAAATCTCAATTGAATTATCTAATTATATTTATCTCCTATTGTCACTTTACAGAAGGGTGGAATTTTTTTATTTAATGCACGTTTGTTAAAAAAGTGAATAAAATTGGTTCCCCTTTATTTAGTGACATTTGTAGGATTGCAAGTGGGTTAATTATATATACATGATGTTTCCAAATTCATGACAAACTTCAGGAATATAATGCTCGTATGAAATTATGATGGATCTCGCTATAACAAAATTTTCATCCCTTTCCTGGATATTACCCTTAAAAGGTGGTGACAAGATGAAATTTTATGAAAATACATTGTAACTTGAAATCCTTATTTCATTTAAAAATATTTTTTATTCTTATAGAACAAAACACCATTATTCATATTTTTTTAATAAATTGAGTGGTAAACAGCAAGGATGTAAAATATAATACGATGCATAAGAAATGCTGGAAATATCCACTTCTACCTTGTTTTTAATTACAAAGTTTTATAATAGTAGACTGTTGTCACATCGACAATTTATTTACCATTTTGTTTATTCATAATGTGGCAGGCTGATATCAAACACTGTTGTACCACTCAAAGTTTACTTGTAAGTTTTTCCTTTGTTATTTTTGCGTTATCTGTGTATGGTCACATGAAAGAAATGACCGATATGCATTTTGTGTATAGTATGGCAAATGGTAATTCTCGACATGCTATACATCTTCAAGCTGAAAAATATCCGCTTCGAATAACACTATTCCGTATTTGCCCGTATTCACACCTGCTTATCCGAAACTGGAATGTTAAAAAGAAATTCAACCAACACTTGTCGTTTCCGGATAGTTAGAAATGTAACATTAGAACAGTAGATGAAATTGATATACATCCAGAAACAAGCACTAGAAAAATTGCCAACGTCCTAAATATCAGCCATTCATCTGTGTGGATAATTTTAAAAGAGCAGTAATTATATCCTTACCACATCCAATGGGTTCAAGCTCTTTTACTTAGAGATTTTCCACAATGAGTTAGATTTTATGAATGGTTAACACATAAAATGCTACAAAATCCTAAATTTTTAAATAATGATTTGTTTACGGACAAGTTACATTTTTCAATAGTATATATCATAAATTTTCACGATAATCACGTATAGGGGAACGAGAATCCCCATGAGATTATAGAGCACCAATTTCAAAATGTGTTTTAAGTGAACCGATGAATTGATATTGCAGATGATAACTTAATTGTGCCACATTTTCTGCCTCAACCATTAAATGGAGTTTTCTCTAAAATGATCTCCCGAACTATTTGAAGATATCGCACTGAATATCAGACAAAACATGTGATTCATGCACTATGGTACTTCTGTTATGGGGTTGCCTCAGACTATTACTCCACACACCACCCATAGTTCCTATCAACAATTTGAAGAATCGTATTAAAATAGCGTATAACACCATAAAAAATACACCTCTAATCTTTGAACGCTTGTAGCAATCCATGATACATAGGCTACGTTCTTGTATTTTGGCTGGAGGTGCTTATTTCCGGTATTTATCATGAATCGTATTATATTTTATGTATTTATTGGTTTCCACTAAATTTATTGAAAAAATTATAAATTATGGCGTTTATTTTTTTTTTCTACAGCCATTTGTTTTGGGGGAAAAAGTAACAATAAAAAATTTATTTAAATAGCACAAGGATTTTAATTTATAATTTCATTTCATAAAATTACATTTTGAAAAAAGTTTTGATATGAAATAAAGTAATGGATGCTAATTTCACCCCCCTATAATGTAAAAAGAATAATGAAAAAAAATACCTGTAGTTAGTCCTTTACGAGGGCATGAAAATTTCGAGTTTCTAGTATCACTAACATTTCAGAAAAAAATAAAAACCCAATTTTAGTCACAATCTTTTGAAGGTAATATCTCGAAAAGGGATGGGCCATCACCTCCTGAATTTTGTCGCATAAATTTAGAAACACCCTGTATAAAGTATGATATGTTTTACTGTTATAAGTGCCCTATAACTAGATAAACAGTAAGAAATAAAGAATAGAAGAAACTTATAAGTGTGCAGGTATACACTTGTTGATTAATTGGAGAGTAATGACTTGAAATGTTTATTAACATACATTATATCAGAAAATTTACAGATATCATTCAATATGTATTTATTATATTTTATTGAATTATCATTCAAGATAACACGCCAAATAATGATCTTCATATCACATCATTTTTTAACGTCTTTTCAAAAATCTACCTCAGTACTCGCAGAAAATTATTTTTTATCAACTAAAAACTTTTGGAATAAAAATATATTCGGCCAAAGCTGTATAAAATTTTGTTGTTTTGGCCATAAATTTGTTGTGAGATTATCTTGAAATACATATTGTTTTTTTTTTAAATTTGCTCTCAACAAATCTTGTAAATATTTGTTTTTCATGTTTATCCTAGATAGAGAGCATTTGAAATTCATTTACTCTAATTTCTAATATGTATATTTCTAATTGGTATACCAATTTCCCCCATATTTTCTTATTTGTCTTCTTCTCAGAATGCAGTTACTCCCTCAAACTATACAACGATTCTTTCATTCTGAATAACCTCTTATATCAATCTGATTCAGCCATATTCATTACTAAAAGTAACCATAAAAGAGGTCTATATTTATTGTTATATTGTCCACTTTTTTTGACTTTGTTCATGACCTGGACAAAAACGAACACAATTGGACAATAGTTATTTTTATTTCATTTGGACTAAGATATTTAGTCGGTTTTTGCACAGATGATTTATAATTTGTGATTTGTGTTTGTTTCATAAAATATTTATTGAAAATAAAGGAAAAACTAAGAGGTGAGTGCCGATTTTACATTCAATTGTCATTAACTTTTCCTAGTTTCTAGTACCTTTTTGCTACTTAAAGTAAAAGGTGAGTCGGATTTAAGTTTGATTTGATTCTACTCATTTTGTTCGAGTCTCGACAGACCACAGTCTTAGTTAGCTCAGGAATACAATGCCTGACTGATCTGCGAAGTTGTAAAAGGTCCACGGTTCGAACCTTACTAAATCATATGCTTTTTTCAGTTGTAATTTATAACCAGATATTTTTTGTTTATTTAGGTAGTTCACGGGCAGGTGTAGTAAGAAATACTGACAACATAAGACAACATTTGAGCCAATTGAAAAAACCAGGAATGTCTTTGGCTATAAATACAGGATTTGGAATGTCAGTCAGTTCAAAGGCATGTCGAGTGAAAACGCATTTACATGCTAATAAGTATCAAAAACCAAGTAGCAACATTAGAAGAATCTGACGAGTCTCAATTGGAACCGGAATGTCATGATGATGTAATTGGAACAAAACTAATACTCCAAATAATAATGAAGATCAAGATCCAGTTAAAAAAATAGCGAATTACTGCTGAAGTGTAAAGCAATTCAGTAAATTTATTCTGGAATAACTTAAACCTCAACTGTCTGAAATAGATCCTTTTTTATAAAAAATGCAACTGGAGACAAACATAAAATTGATTGTGTCATTACAGAACTTTTTTATTCCTGTACTGTACCATTATAACATTCCGAAAGATTTTTTTTTATTTTATAATCAAGTCCAAGATACACTCCCCCAATAGGAAATATTCAAGTGATGAATTTTTGGATAAAGCTATAACGTTCATGTATAAAGGAGAAAAGAATGTGTGCATATTTTTGTTTATATGCGTAGTTTCATATATTTTTTGTAATGAAAAAATCAAGGTAGGTACTCCAAAATAAAAATGTCGACAAGTGGTTTGTCATTTATCTTCATTACCTACTGTTAATTATTTTTAATATCTTGTATGTTATACAGGGCGTTCTGAGACTTGATGCAAAAAATTTGATACTGAGTAGATGGCGTGAAAATAATGTGACAGAAATTTTTTTTTTGTTAAATACCTTGTCGAAAGAAAATTTTTTTATGTCACAGCATGATTTTCACGTCATCTACTCATTCCCCAATTTTTTACATCAAGTTCCAGATCATTCTGTATAGTAATAGTTACATCTGAATATTGTAGGGTTTGATTTAAAGGTCGAATACTTTTTATTGTATATTTCATATTGTTGATTTTTTGGTTAAGTTAGGTTTCTATTGTTAAGTTTTTTCGATACTAATATAATAAATTTTTCTGAATACCATTTGTTTTCAATTGATTTTGTCCAATTCTGTTCGTTTTGTCTAGAACAATTGATTTTGTCCGGACAAACATAATTGCGCAGAATCGTCCAATTATGTTGGAACCCCATGTGCGAAATTTATATTCGATTAACCATTTATGCCATCTGAAAGGTGAGAAATTGGTCATAAAAGGTCAGTTGGTCTTATTAATTGATCACGCTAGAAAATTTCTTATAAAGGGTTAAACTCTTTCAAGGTCAATGAGAAATTTTAGCACCTCATTTATGAAAAAAATAAAAAATTCCACCTATGCGCGATCGAGAAGCATTCGCTAATAATTGTCAATCTGAATTAATTTTAAATGAATTGAATAAGTCGTAACGCACATGTTTTGGGGAGGTAAATGTATCGTGGCAGTAGGGACTTTAATCCCGAGGGGTCTTTGTGATCCCGGGATTTTCTGGATTTGTATTTCTCTGAAATACTTTAAGGAAGTGAATATCAACAAAAAACTTTGTCTTACAAATTTTTAAAAAAATTCCGCAGAGACATTAGTGCGTTTGAGGCTTCACCTTAAAACCTTGAACATTATTTTATGGCAGAAAAATCTTGCAGAGTAAAAACATGTCTCAGATTCCTCGCTGGTGGAGTGAATAGTGATAGAAATTCGAAATCATGCCAAATTTTTTTAACATCCTCGTGACACTTGGAATTCATTTTCTAATAAAAATCCCAGCATTCGGGGTAATCGTAGGATCATATGCGATTCGCACTTTTTTAGTTGATAAATGATATGAAGCTCCAATTGATTGTTGCTTCCCCTGCAGAAAGCAATAAAATGATTACAAAAAGGTTTTTGTGGAAAATATTCAAAAGCTAATACAATTACCTAAATGTCATATTATTAGCTAAAAATTTAATACTCTTTTCGAATTCTGACAACTTGCAGGTCATCGATTGACTATTTTTCTTAATTCCAATTCAACATAAAGATGATGATTATATGACGCCACCCGAAAGTTTGCATCGCAAAAGCTCCCTAATACAAAACAGTGCAAACAATTATGTATTACCCATTCTTTCTATCTTCTAAAAATTGGTTACCCAACTATGGATATTTAGATGGATAAAGACATTATTACAATATTCTACACTAAATAATTTAAATAAAATCATGCTCGTTTCTCACAATCGACTCGCTGGATGTGTCATGTAACTTTTGAACAAAATTCTCGAATTGCCAATTTTTTTTAAATGTTGCATTAAATTATGAAATACTGAATCTGACGTTTGCTGGAGTGTGTTCAAAATTCTTTTTTATGATTCATGTGTAGAACGACCACAAGAAGATATCGCCAACCATATCAACACTTTCGAGTTCAACTTTTTGTACCTTTTAAAATACATCTCTGAATTTACTTCCTCGCCTTTCTGGCAATAAGTCTGTTGTTTCACTTCAGTCAAAAGTAAAAGATGGGCGGATGTAATTTGGGCGCTAAAGGATTAATGTACTTTTTACAACATGTAAACTAGGCGCCAAGACCGAAGGGTCATTTTAATCCTATGTGTATTTTGGGCGCTAACCGACAGAAGTACATGATTTATGAAATACAGTTATTTATTAAATCACCGACATTTATAATAAGATATATTTTTAGATTTTCCTATAAGAGAAATGACCTATTATCACTTAAGGTCTGAAAAAATTTACCGTTAGAGGGGGCTACTTTGCACTTTTTTTAAATGAAAAATCTGCCCTTAATAAAGTTTCCTCACAACATTTTTGTAACACTCTACAGAATAAAGTAAATTTTATATTTCTTTATATTTTTATTTAGTACTTAAGTACATATTACATATAAAATAAGAGATTTACATACACACTAGTCTTCTAACATAAACAATTATTTATTTTAATTTTATTTTTATTTTATGAATAATAAGAAACACATTTAACAAAATCTAAACTTGTAATTTGATTTGATCGAAATCTATGAACAATATCTACTAAAAAATTTAATTTATTTTTAATTTTTGCATCTTTAATTCTTGCTGGAACATGTAAGCTCTGTATTTTGATATAAGTATCAATCTGAAATTCTTTCAATATTTCTATAAAAACGTATAAGGAGGGTGCGACGAATAAAGTGAAGAATTAAATCTAGAGTGAAATGACTCACATGCATTAGTTGTGTGAAATATTGATGGACTTCCATCTGACCACATAGTAGGAGGGAATTGTGAATCTTTATCTATATAAACATCTAATAAGTAATCGGCGTATTTGTCCAAAGTTGCATTTACTGGTTTATAACACATTAAGTCAAACACAAAACAATCTTCCACTTCATTGGGATTTAGATATGTTAATCTAAATGTATGCTTTACCCACCTTCCAATTTCCGAATCTCTATTATTGAATTCCAAAGTCAAACCGAGAGCTTGTATTTTTCTAAACCAAGCTTAGTTTAAATGAAATCTACAACCATTTATTTTTATATTTGGCCGTGTAAAATATAGAGCGTCATGTATGGCTTTTTCGAAATCCACATACACCTCACTTGGTTTGAAAATCACATTAAATTGATTAAACATCTTAGATCTTAATAAAGAAAATAAATTGATACATGTATCAGTAGATTTCGAAGGTAGTAAACAATACGCAAGTGGAACATAATGACCGTTTTTAAACCCGTCTATGGTAAACATTTGTAAAAAATATTTTGCGGAATAAGAAAATGTACCGTCCATGTAAAAAATGTTTATATCACACATTACACGAATGTTACTGTCACAAGAAAATACAATGTTCAGGACTGTTAATGTACAAAAAGCATTCACCTTTTCCCGTTTTAGGATTTAATTTTTCCACTGCACTATGCACCTCCGTTATATTTTTAGGTAGTGGTCCTGGTAACAACTTGCGCCTATAATTATAAATATTTCTTCGTACATATTCTACATCGGCCGTTGTCATGGTCTGTGGCAAATTGGAACTCAATTCCCTGCGAATAATCTTCGATGGTTTTTCGGATATATCATCCTCTGCCTAGCGTTTACAAGAATTTGAAAGTATTGTCCTATTTAATTTCTTCTCGTCTGCTTCATGGTTGTGATTTAAATTTTTTCTCGAAATTGTAAATTCAGGACCAACAGTAAATACGTTGGCAGAACATTTTACATTCTTTTTCGCGCACCTCCAATACAATTCTCCACTTTTCAAAACTTTATCGTTAAAAAACGCAAAATTTTCTAAGATTACCTAGAAGAGTTTTACCACGCGAACTTTTCACCATTTGAGCCATTTCAATAATGTAAAGTACCTATACGACACAACAACTGAATCTGATCTTAGGTAAGAAAACTAGTCAACCCTTTATCTACTGGGTATTTCCAAAATATGTTAAGTACCTACTTAAAAATCTATCAACTTTCCCTCTATTGGGTTATTTTATGACAAGACCTACCTGCACTTCTTAGCGCCGAAAATACATGTCGGATTATCTACCCTTCTTGGTCAGACAGGTAAAGAAGGATGGTTAGCGCCCAAATTACACACGCCGGTAAAAGATGACTCGTCATCGATAATGATTTCCAAACCTATAGCGGGTGAAAACTTGTTCCATATACTCAGACTAACTCCCAGTTTTCCATGAGCCGTTCAACCAAAACTCTTCTTTTTTGGCATTTTTTTTCTTGGTTTCCTGCCTGATCCTAACTTTCAATCAAAATACATGTCTCAACACGAGGACTGATATCCTAAATTGTTTATCTGACTTCTGAGAATTCTCAACATTTGATTGCAAACTTTTTAAGACGATAAATTGATATTTTTGAAAAATTGAGGCGTTAGAGGTTTTTTGTAGTTTCATTTCCAGCGTGCAATGAAAACTAGATGAATTGAACCTTCACGAGCAAAAAAAGTTTAGTAGAAGTCATTTATGTTTTGAACTATCAAGGTCAATTTATAAACTTTTACGCTCACGTCCGCGCTGGCGATCTCGTTCGAATTAAACAGAAATCAGATTACGAAGTGTTATTTATAAAAACAAACGTCCGCGCTCGCGTTCACGTTCACGCCGAATAGGAGCAGTGAGATGGCAAACTTATACGTACATACATACATACGAGTATATATTTATATTTCTAAATGTTCTTGATGTTCTCTTCTGTTTCAAAATGTTTTTTTTTTAATTTTTTAAAATAAAAGTAAATATTGATGTTTCGGCTAATTTTTAAGAATTAAAATTGAATTGTAACGAAGTCTTTGCCAGCTATATTATGAACTTTTCCTTATTGGGAACAAATATTGCGAATGAAATGTCTACGAAAAATATTTTTTGTTTATGTGGAATGAAATTTCTGATTGGTTCAGCGACAAAGGAGAGTCGAAAACTATATATTATAATTCCTGACGCTTAAGAGGAGAGAACTTATGAATTTGTGCTTGTAAGTGACTGTGCAATCGATACTGTAGTCAATTTGGGGGCATTAGTATAATTATTATAAATTAATGGAATTATTTTTATTTAGCATTTTTTAAAATATTTTCTCTAGAAATACGCAGGAGATTAATGTTTATTGCAAATTGTTTGGATGAAATGAAATAATCAAACATCGATAAATTTCAGTTTTTTACTAAACTACATATAACTTAACGTTATGTGGGGCATTTTAAAAAGAATAATTGATATATATATATATATATATATATATATATGATGTATAAAATAGTTGTAGATAGATAAATTACAACACCAAGATGTCATATTTTGAAGAAATACGTAAGAATTATTGAACACCAACTGTTGCATCTATAAAATCTATAACTATTTCATTCACGAAGCTTGGCAATAAAAAAATCGCCGCATATTCTTATTAAGATGTAAAGATTTAGGAATACAAAGCCAAATTTTTAAATTTTAGTGTAAACCATATTAATGTAAGAGGTACGACCTTAGAAAGAAATTTGACGATATTATGAACAGATTTTAGATACAGTACTGTAATATTTTCTTATTTATTCATATAATTTCTATTAGTGTGGTTAATTAATAAACACTGTATCTTACGTTCTTAATTTATTTACATACTACACACTACACATAACTAACTTGAATAATTTTTTCAAATTCTATTCACTATGACTATTTATTATAAACTGAACTAAACCGCATTACACAAACTCCTTATATATACCCCAAAAGGTCTGAAACGAATTCCGGGTATTTTATGTATTCGCCGAATTTCATAATTCCACTATATCCAAGCAGGACTGGCTCCAAGGCGGAGATGAGTTCGTGACAGTACATATTCCTGACAATTATAAAATTATATTTTAGACCGTATCTCAATGCACACAAATATTCCTAATGATCTCATGATATACGTACTGAAAATGGATGGGATTCAATCAAACAACATACATCACTCAGCTGTGACGAGTTTCTGGAAGGTATCATGCTTATCCAAACTTATAATTATTTCCAATAAAATGACAACTTTTTCCAACAATTAAATGTATGTACATACTTACAATGGGATCTCCAATTTTCAAAAGTTACTTTGAGGACTGTTTAGCTATAATGCCAAGTAACAAATGAAATTCATACCTTTAATAAAATCAACCCAAGTATCCCATTTACTTTAGAAATTGAAAACAACTATATAGAAAAGAAACATTATAATTAAGAGCTTGAAATATAATGAAAATAGAAAAATAAACGAAATAAATAAATTTTAATCTAAATCTCAGTCCAGAAACAAGTCTGTGACTGGCCTATTTCCAAACAACTAAATAAATTTCTAGTATATTTACCAAATTTTCTAAAAACACACATTACGTTTCAATTATGAGAAAAATGGGGAGTTTATTTTTGATAGAAATGAAGTTAACGACCTAAACTAATGAAGCTGCTACGGATTGAGGATGTTCTTACGATCAGCGGCAAAAAACCGATATATAATAATACATTGGCGATGTATATCTAGGGAATATTTAATAAAATCACTAATATATGTTTTTCTCAAATCTAGGTGTCATCTACTTCCCACGAATCGGTTATAAAAGTTAATGAAAACTGCATTACCAGCGATCTACAAATTAATGGCAGTGTCAAACATATACAAGTTCCAGAGGAAAGCACTATAAAAACAGAAGATAGAGAAGATGACGATGACATTGTATTTATAGAAGATAAGAAATATGAAATTATCGTTTTAGATGATTGAAGTTTTCATAGTTATTTTAGACTGAGTATTACAAATCCCGAGATTGTAATTTTAAATTGTTTGCAGATTTATTTTGTGATAAAGTTGTTTTGTCGTAGATTTGCCAATTTGCATTTAAAGACTAAAGTATTTTTTTTTTTTGGGAAACCTGCCATGTAACTACAAAGCAAAATTTTACTAAAATTCCTGCCCATTGGAACAATTACGTCGATCGTCTATTTGCAAAATTTACTTTTCGTCTATTGGCTATCAGAGTTCACCACATAGAATTTTTCCTATAGTGCCATATTTCCTTTCTACTCCCCTCATTTATTTTCCAACTCACTCACATCTCATGAAGGAAGCCTTAGACAAATTTTGATATACAAAGAATTCAGTGAACATGGCGCTTGAAAGACTTTGGTTCTTTAATACAAAATGGAAAATCTTTGACTAAGTTAGTTTACCTTAATTTAATATACTAAAGAGTTGGGAATATTGTAAAAAAATTTAGGTTAAGGTATATATATTATATCACTCAGATAATTTAATGAAAATTCAAGTATCACAGATACTTTTAGTTGAAAATTACCAATTTTCAAGATGTATTTTAAATAAATATGATTTTATACATTATGTTGGGTGTTAAACAACATATGTTTTAAATTATTTGTAAAGTTCTGATTAAAAAAAAGGGGAAAATGATATTGATTTTACGAAGGAATTACTTGGAGAAGGACTTGTAATAATATTGTTTAATTATGTCCGTGATTATTTTCCAGTAAAATAGTTAAAAAATACATATTGCGTTTTTATATTATTAACACCTTTTTATTAGTTGTAGACGTCTTCTCTGACTTGTTGCCTGTCTAAAATGGCCAAGCTTTTTACTAGATAAAGATAAAAATAAACATTGTAAAGTCATAAACTTCACAATGTTTATTTGTGCTTGTTTGTCTGAATTATACAAATAATTTCATTAATAACTTTTGAATATACCAAACAGTTCATTAAACGAAAACTATTTCTTAGAGGAATTGTTCAAACTGTGCCCAGTTCTCTATCTGACAGGCCAAAACGATGGTAGACCTGATTTACAGAGTTTTCGATCATCTGCGGAGTTATACCAGTCATTTCTTGTGTAATTCGTTCCATTAAGTGTTAATTGTCTGGGTGGTGAACGTACAAACAACTTTTTAAATGTCCCAATAGAAAAAAATCAAAGGGGTCAGATCAGGTACCCAAGGTACCTCACTCCTTAATATGATGGTGCACCATTTTGTTAGAACCAAATAATGGATACAAGTTTTTCTTATTATTTAGATTCATAAATGCTGCAATTAGTTTGTTTTGGACGTCGGGTGTTTTTTGTCTGAATCCAGTAGAATTTTCCAGAGTCCAGTAACGACAATTGTGACGACTTTGAAGGGTGCAGTTTTTTTTACAAACGACTAACCTTTTTTTTTAAAACATTTTCTGTTATAGTAGAGTGAGGGTTCTCTTCTAATGACAGCAAAATATCTAGCTTTGCATCGTCGTTTATTCCTGGTCCCTTCTTACACATATTATTAATTAAAATTTATATTTTCAATAAATTGTGACCCTCCACAAAATAATTTAACTTTTTATAAGAAATAAGTGAAAATACATTATAAATAATGTAATGTAATAGGTTTTTCTGATTTATATCCAAAAATTTTTGATAGACTCTTTTCTGGTTTCATCGACGTTATGCAATTGTTGTAAAAGTTACGTTGTGTATTTTATGAATTTTTTGCATTACTTTATCATAATTCTGTATACTATAAAATCAAGTAATGTTGACATATTTTGACTATTTACACATCATTCAGTTGAACCAGGTTCTTCGCTATTATATATATATATATATATATATATATATATATATATATATATATATATATATATATATATATATATATATATATATATCAAGAATGTCCAATCTCTGAACTGTAGATTCTAGACCTCAAAATATGATTATTCTGCTCAACATGCCTTATGCAAATATTGCTAGATTACGAAATACGGGTGTTTAAATTTGGATTTTAGGAATAATTTTTTATGTTTTCACAATTTCTCTTTTAAAATTGGCAATTTGCACTCCAATTTAACATTGCTAATAGAGGGCGTTAGTTACGCTTGTTTGTGTTAATTAAATCAAAGTAAACTTTTTTTGAGCTAAACTTACAACTAAAATAATAAAAAAATATTAAAAAGCCTTAAATTCTACAAAAAAAAGTTACTCTTCTTTAATTTGTGTAACTCAATCGGTCATTGAGTTATTTGCTTCTAAAAAGTTCAATAAATTTTAATTTTTTACAGACGTGACCATTGCAAGAATTGAATGGAATATACCCTATATGATTACAGGTATAATGAAAAATACAAACAATCATGAACTAGAATTTATTTTGAATCATACATAAGAACCGTAGAATTGGCGTTATTTACATGATAAAAAACATATATCTTTAATTAGTATATGTACAGACTTTGGTAACCACTTTCCTGAGAAAAATGAAAATGTATATATACACAAATACTATCAAGTAGTATGACAACAGAATTAATAGTTTCTAAAAAAAAAATGTTGACGCGGCCGCCAAAAAGCAGCCATATATAATACACCGGCTAATTTTAACAAAGAACACATATTTTGTATAAAAATTTGGTGTTTCCAATAATAAGCTATAAATAAATTTTAAAACAGTTTAATCAATGAATGAACTTTTGAAGGTGCAATATATTTCTCATACATTAGATAAAAATCACTGGAACATAGAAATATGCTCATAAGTAATAGATTAGTAAAAAAATAATGTGAAAAATTGCTACTTTACCTATAGCAAATCTTCAATAAAGATTATGGTATTATCACAAAGAGCACATTTAATCTTGAAAATAAAGAAAGAACTTCTTTCCTATCATATATTTCGAATAAAATGTTTCATCAATTTTTGTAATCATCAGTCAAATATATTTCACATGGTATTAAAATGAAATAACTAGTTTTGTCAGTTTCAGTAAAGTATAAAATAATTATTATAATAAAAAACGATGAGCGCATTATAGAGCAAGTAATGAATTTCAACTACTTGGGCGTAGAAACAACGAGCAGCAGAAACATAACGGACGAGGTAGATAAGCAGATCAAGAAAGCAACTAGAATATCGGGATATTAACGGGACATTATATGGAGAAATAAATATATGAGCATAGAAAGTAAGACGCGAATCTACAAGACCTGTATCAGACCCATACTAACCTATGCCGCAGAAACAAGGGCAGACACAACACAAACAAAGAGAAAAATGAGAACAGCAGAGATGAAGATATTACGAACAATAAAGTGTACGACACTCCACGATAGAATACCCAACACAGATACCTTAAGAGAACTGGGAGTACAAGATGTCGTTAGATGGGTAAGAGAGACCATGTAGAACGAATGGCTCCAAAACGGATTGCCAAATGGGCCAAAACACAGAAACCAGACACAAGACGCCCAATCGGTAGGCCCCCAAAACGCTGGTACGATAGCTGGACATCAGCGTCACAAGAGGGCAGATGACAGACCTGACAGGACCTCGTCCTACTACAAGAAGAAGAAGAAAAAACTATTTGTCCAAGTCAGATACAATATCGAAGGAAAATGTTCAAACTCTATAACTGTTACAGTAAATTGCAATTTTAATCCTACAATTTTTCCGAATACATAATAACTATTCGTTGACCTTAAATATAGTGTTCTAGAATTAAATAGATGTTTTTATTTCCAGTATATCATTATTGCTAAATGATTGCCTAATGTTGATTCTAAACACTCAAAAACTATTGATTCACTATAGACAATATATAATTTTGATTAGAACTAGACAGAGTAAATTAAAGTGGGCAATTCTGTAGATTCTGATTAGTCATATCTCAGCAGGTTTCACTCAGTACTTTTAACATACTATCGAACAATTGCGTGAATTGCAAATAACAGTGCCCATTTTGTTCTTTCTTGCAATTCTTGATTTCTGTTTATCATATTAAAATATAAAAACATATCTTGTAACGATTTATTCAGAAGTAATACAGCCGACCATCTTACAATTCACCTCCAAAATGTATGAGTGTATTAGTTTATTTAGTTTGTAGGGGAGAGTGGGGCAAGTTAACGGACGGGGTAAGATGACGAATTCCGTTTATCTCCTAAGAAAAAATATTTTAAATTTTAACCATGGGTGCAGAAGATCTATAACCCGGCGACTTTGTAATATTTCCAAGCTGAATCTATCAGTATTGTTCGTGTGCGCTTAAGAGCATGTTGACAAATTACGCTATTGTGGTTCTAATATTTTCGTAGTTTAAATAAGGTTTAGCAACAAAAAGAAAGGTAAGTTCATTTAGATACATACTTATATCGTATTTATAGGCCCTAAGGCGTAAACCTTTTAATAAATAAAACATAATATGTGTTTTGTTTTGTTTCCTAAAATAACTTTTAGGTTATAAAGGGGCAAGTTGGCGCGGGCAAGATGACGAATTCGTCAACTTGCCCCCTAATATGTACATAATATGTAATATTGTAATATTTAAAATGTTTTGCTCTTTTCAGATAGTGAGAACCTACATTAGGAAAACTGACTGGCGCAGTTGGTCAGAAGACAGCCTAATCGCAGCATTACATGCTGTCCAACATGACAATCAATCCGTCAATTCTGCAAGTATCCAATATGGTATTCCAGAAGCAACCTTAAAAAGATTTGTTAAGAAACAAAATAATGTGGAAGATCTTCCAACCTCTAGTGGTCGGTTTAAAAGAACATTTAGTAATGAACAAGAACGCGAATTGGCTAACTATTTAAAGGAATTTAATGTGATGGCATTTGGTCTCACATCAAAAGAATGTCGAAAACTAGCTTACGAATTTGCGGAAGTAAATAATATCAAGCAATAGTTTAACAATGATCTTAAATTAGCTGGTGAAGATTGGCTAATTTCATTTATGAAAAGACACAATTTAAGTCTTAGAAGTCCCGAGTCAACATCTTTAGGACGACTAATGAGCTTCAATAGAGTGGAAGTAACCAGGTTTTTCGACTTGCTGAGAGAAGTTAGACTTAAATACAATTTTTCCCCGTACAAAATTTACAACGCTGATGAAAGCGGGTTTTCAACGGTTCCAACCAAACAACCAAAAATTTTGTCTCATACCGGCAGCCGAAGAGTAGCAAAAGTTGCCAGCGCCGAACGTGGTAAAAATATAACAATAGTTTGTTGCTTAAATGCTCAAAGATCATATCTTCCACCTTGGTTTATCTTCCCCAGAGTGAGAATGAGGCCGGAATTGCTGAACGGTAGTCCTCCCAACAGCGAAGGAATTGCCCAACAAAGCGGGTGGATGACAAATGAAACTTTTATTTTATATCTTCACCATTTTATTAAGTATGCAAACCCTTCACCAGCAAGTCCAGTTTTACTGTTACTTGACAATCATGCCTCTCATCGATCACTTCAAGCGGTAAATTTGTGCAGGGAGAACGGCATTATAATGGTGAGCTTTCCACCCCACTCAACTCACCGACTCCAACCATTAAATGTGAGTTTTTTTGGCCCTATGAAAGCCTATTATAGTCAAGCTTGTGAGAATTTTATGGTCAACAATCCAGGAAAAGCAATAACAGATAAAGAGTTTGGTGTGGCCTATTTAAAAGCAGCCACAGTTGGGACAGCAATAAACAGTTTTAAAAAGTGTGGAATAGAGCCATTCAACCCTCAAGTCTTTACTGATGTTGATTTTGCAACTTCCAAATTCAGTGAACGCCAAATTCCTGAAAATCATGCCGATGACTCAAGCGATAATGAGCCCTTATTAACAAAAAAAATTAGACTGAGTATTATAGGATTTGAGGCTGGAAGCAGTGAATCACAGAAAGAAAACACGTCAACAATGGTAAAAGAAACTATCGTAGAAGAAGCCATAGCTCGTCCATCTGGAGTGCCCAGAGAAAGAAAAAGTGGTATTTTGACACAAAAGATACAAGACAACATAACTTCTGAGCCAGAATGTTCTAATACTAATAAGTCTCTGACTGATATTAGGCCACCTCCAGTCTACCAACGTCCAATCAACCATAGCCAAAGACGTCGTCAGAAGGCGACAATTTTAACGTCCACTCCCAATAAAGAGGAGCTCGAAGAAAACTACAGACAACAATTGGTCAAAAATATTAAAGGAAAGAAACAAGTTAAGCGTTCGGTTTTTATGGATAGTACGAAAACATCAAAAACGGTAGAACCAGAGTCTGAGATTTTCTGCCCTGGATGTATGGAACAATATAAAGATCCCCCTATTGACGACTGGATAATGTGTAGTAAATGTAAAAAGTGGTGGCATGAGTTTGTAGTCAATTTGATGGGGAAATTGAATTTATTTGTGACTTCTGTAATAATTAGTTGTCTTGCCCCTATATGTTCGTCATGTTACCCCACTATGGGGCAAGTTGTAAGAAATTATATTTTTTTTGGTATGTTCTACAATTTTATATGCGCATTTTGATTTAATTTTTGAAATATATGTTTGATTCTTAACACATTAAGGTGTTTAAATTCCCCTAATTAAAATAATTGGTTTAATTTTACCAATTATTTATACGTCATTTCCCTTAAGGTCGTCAACTTGCCCCACCCTCCCCTAATTAATTATTTCCTCAATATGGCTACTATATTATTCAATCGCTCCTAATGTAATAACTTTTCAGGTGATGTATAGTGATGTCATTCAATTATCCAAATCTTAATTTGAAAATAGACTCTAGGATTTTTCGAAGTCGGTGATTTTGTAGATTCCTGAATGGTGAGATGATAGTCGATTTTACTCAGCAGTTCGACAAAGAAGCAGATAATAGTTATCGCTCCCAATATACTGTTGGAGTCAGGTTTTTTCAAATGCTTCTTCTATTTTGAAAACAGACTATTTAGTTAAAATATTTTGAAGTCACAGAAAAACAAGGCAGTCCCAAAAATTTACGCTCTTTGGTAAGAGTTTCTTCTTTGAATATACAATCAATAATGTTATTTATGTCAATTTGAAGATTTTATTATTTATGCAATTCGTAGTAGAAATGTGTCTTTTTAATAATTTTAATATATTAAACTAAAACTCCATTATTGGAATAGACACTCCTATGTTCTTAGTTGGTTAACCTGATAAAAGTGTTTGTTTTATAAAGCAGCACAATAGTAGTCCTTTTCGGGATTAAAACCAAAATTCTAGCAAACAATTTTATATCACCAGCATTGTGGCAACAGCTTATGGTGGCTGCTCCAGAGAGACTGAATGCATAGGTCAAAGTTAGCTTTTTTTATTATGCATTTATGCAGGTATTTTACAACATTCTCCCACGAAAAATATTTTGTTGTCAACAAACGACATATCAAGCCCTTTGAACATACGAGTAGGTACAAGCAAACAACATACATACTTTTGGTCCCTCATCAACATTACCAACACCTAAACATATAGAATATATTGAGCGGATCGACATAAATACATATTTTCCACCCTCTTCAATATATACGTCATATTCTAATTCTAATATACTATCTACCTACCTAAGATATTTATTTACTTATAAATAAAAATTAGTTTGTTACTATTAATTTAAAAGTTAACTTACAGTGACTTTACCTGGTACCTGTTACTTACAAATTGTTCAGTGAACTTATTGAGTATTACCATATAGTTTCACTGCCGTAGATTTGAGCTTTTTTTAGCAGATCAACCTGAGGACTAGTGCAAAATTTATGAATACATTTATATAAAGAAGAATGGTGATTTAAAGCTTAATACTATGAAACCAATGAATATGCAACAAAAAGAAATCTAACAATCCAATATTTAAAGTTCCTGGCATTTTGTATGGAAGTAACCAATCGTCGATGAAATAATTGGCGTAGTCACGGAGGGGGGGTTTTCCGGGTTACAACCCCCTCCTGAGCCGGTAAAAGAGGCCCCAAAATCAAGTAAGAAAGTAAATAAATAAGTCAATAATATCGGTTACAGAACGTAGAATACAAAATAGAAAAAACCATAAATTGAATGTTTACTATAAATCATGAGTTTTTCCCGTAGTCACGTGATCCGTGATCAACTCATCTATACAGTTTGGCCAGCCACACAACCTTTAACAACAACTTTATACATATATTTTTTGCAGATCGATCAAATAAATAAATTAAAAAAATATTTTTTATTGAAAACGGGCTCTGATCTACATGTAATAATTAGTTAAAAAAATTAATGAAAAATATACAAGTAATTTTGTAAGCACGTCAAAAATTATATTTCAATTTTTTTATGTAAAATTATTAAAAAGTGAGATTTATTTTATTGTTTACCTCTAACAACCTCTAAGAATAAAAATAAAATACTTATTTCTATTAGGAAATTATTATTAGCTAATTTATAAGGTAAAAAAACATTAGTTACATGCTTTAAAGGTTTGTCTATGTAGGACTCCCTGCCACGCGATTACGGGAATCTTAACCCGATGAAAGTGTCCATGACCCAGGTATCGTCTCCTAGCTCGCCGACAGTAACTCAATTTCAATTTTTTCTCAATTGATTGGTTCTCAAATTATCGATTCTACTACGGTTGCTTTAATTGCGATGTTCTTTTCAGATCTACTACAAAACGAAGAGCTAATCATAATTGATGAAGCTTTAGGATCACCACAAAATATTGAAATTTTTAAAGGACATAGTGCTAGTGATGAAGATGGTCTTCATCAGACTCCATTATATGACGTAAGTACCATATTTAATTTGCATTTTGAACTGTTGAAATTGCTAGCTATTAACAGTGATCTTATTTAATTTCCAATATGTGTGGGCAATTTCTTATGTATAAGTTAGCTTTTTTATAAATTTTGACACAATATTCCTAATATTTTTCTCAGAATGATGATGCAATTACGCCTAGGATAGAGGAAAGTTTGAAATTAGTAAAAGACATTGCTACTTGGGTATCTTCTTAGACAAAGGTTAGTATTATTTGTATATATATAAGTATAAATTTAATTATTTTTTCAAGAAAAAATCATTTTTATTTTTAATAGAGACATTTTTTGTAAACCTATACTGTATTAAAAACCATTTCCAATAATGATGCCTGTAAAATTTTGAAAGAATAAGTCTAACTTTAAATCATAACAGTTACAGGATTTTCCTTACCCCAAATTATATGAATAACATTTAATCGGGAAGCCTCGAAAATCGTGTTCTGGAACTAATAATATATAATTTCGACCTAAATAATATTCATCATGGTGATTTTCATGAAGAAATAAAAATTATATCTTTTACATTAGCGTAAGAAAATCATTAACGTATTCATGGATTTAAAAAGCTTTAATAATATACTTAAAAATATATAACCAGGAAGCCTTATAGTTCTGGTCTTCTACAACAACAGAAACCAAACTTGTGGCAGTCAGAGTCAACAAAGGGGAAGGGCTAAAGGGCTCTCTAGGACTAGGAACGTTGCAACAAAGACAGGCACCGGAAACCCCTACCCTAACCCAACACTACACATCTTCCGGATCCTCTTCTTACCAAACCCCCCTCTTTCACCTCCATCCCTCTCTTATTACTCACGGGTCCATAATCTTTGATCACTTGTATTTAATCAAAAACGTTAGAATCGTATTATATATAAAATAAAATAAATATTAATTTGGAAGTATAGGCTGGTTGCAGCTTCGTTTTGGCGAACGGTTCAATGCCTTCTCTGAAATTTGGACCCCGGAAGCAACATTCAAGTTCCCCGGAAGTGGAACTAGATATCTCAGGTTTCAACTCAGCTGGCTGCACAGGTGGAAGTGGCTTGCATACTCAAGTCAAGAAGACGGTGCATACTGCAAATTTTGCGTTTTATTTTCGCCAGATGAAGCGGGAGTTGGATGTCAGCCTTTAGGGTAACTGGTATAAACAAAATACAACAGGTGGAAGAACGCCATTGAAGACTTCAATCATCATGAAAAAAACGAATACCATAAGAAATGTGTCCAGCATTCAATCACCTGTCAACAGATTGCAAATAAAAAGCAAGATACGGTTCATTTACAAGTAAACTCAGGATTAAAAAAACAGATGGAAAAGAACAGGGAAAAAATAAAACCTATTATTGAAACTATAATTTTATGCGGACGCCAAAATATTCCACTGAGAGGGCACCGACACCATGCACCAATCGATATAAGCAAAGAACCAATTGAAAATGATGGTAATTTCAGATCCCTACTTCGTTTCAGGGTATACAGTGGGGATGAAACTCTAAAAAACCATTTGCAAACATGCTCCAAAAATGTCATGTATATTAGTCCCAATACTCAAAATGTGTTGATTTCTTGCTGTAATGACTCTATTGTAAAACAAATTGTCAGCAAAGTCAATCTGGCTATGTGTTTCACAGTACTTGCAGACGAGATAACAGATATTACAGGAATACAGCATGTGCTCCTTGGTATCATATACATTGATACCGAGACTGAGAAGATCAGGGAGTATTTTATACAGTTCGTTCCAATAAAAGACGCTACTGGAAGGTGACTAGCTGAAGATATCTTGAATACTCTTTTCAAACTAGGAGTAGACATAACGTACATGCGGAGACAAGGTTACGACAGAGCCAGTGCCATGATTGGGGATTTTAATGGCGTCCAAACTGTCATCAGGGAATCATATCCCTTAGCTTTGTACATGCACTGTAGTTCCCACGTACTGAATTTGGCTGTCTCAAATGCATGTGATATCAAAAGCATCAGAAATTGTTTGGGTATCATCAATAGCTCTTACACCCTCCACGCATCACCCAAAAGATTAAACGTCCTTCAAGAATCAATCGAGTTAAAAGTATGCCCCAGCTGTATGATGCAGTAGTTGACAGTCTTTTTAAAATCTCCCAATGGCCTGATCGTGATACTGCCTCTAATGCTAATCTACTACTATGCTCAATTCAGATCTCAGAGTTCATTGTATCATTTCATGTCGTAAAAAAATATCAGTGCACCCTTGAGCCGATTTTTGCAGTCAGAATATTTGGACTTGGCAAATGCAATGGGATACGCTTCTGCAGTTGAAGAGAGACTATTGAGACTGAGAGATCATGCAGAAGACGAGTTTAAAATAATATATAAGCAAGTTCAGGCAAATGCTGATAGCCTTGACATTTAATTGCGTATCTCACGTCTAGCAGGTCTACAAACTTTAAGGTGCAACGTGGAAACCAAAAACCCTGAAGTTTATTACAAAATAGCTGTATTCATACCATTCTTGGATGGATTCATCCAACAACTGAACTCTCATTTCATTGAACACAAAGGCATTTTGAAATCTTTTCAATACCTGTTGCCAACAAAAGATAAATTGACATTATCTGAAGAGGTCGAGAAGGAAGTGAAACAACTTTTTGCCAAGTATGCCACAGATATCGATTGCAGCGAGGATGCTGTATTAGATGAAATTTCGGTATGGTATATGAACGTCAATCAACAGGAAAAATACCCGAAATGTGCCGTTGAAGCGCTAAATATGTGTGACAAAACTACTCTACCAGCAGTCCACAATTTACTCCAAATATTTGGCACGCTGCCAGTAACGACTGCTACAAGTGAAAGGTCTTTTTCAACGTTAAGAAGACTGAAATCTTACCTCAGGAACACAACAAGTGAGACTCGTTTAAATGGTCTGGCTTTGCTCAATGTTCATCGTGAGATTGTTATCACACCAACTGATGTGCTGGGTGAGTTTTCTTTAAAGCCACATAGAATGGACTTTGTTTTGTAGCAGGGGAGAAGACAAGCGATTTTAACTTGCAAAAATGTACCTGTTATTATGTGATGAAAATAAACACTAATAGGGAAACAGACTTTTGGTATTAATTTAAAACCATTATTCCTTTTTTACTGACTCTGAGAGTAGGAAGAGCCCCAAAATCTCTGGTAAACTACCCCCCCATTTCAAAATCCTGGCTACGCTACTGGACGAAATTAGTTTATAACACTTGTCTAAAACCATTTGCTATAACTGGTCAATAGAGCATATAAAAACTTAAATAGGAAAGTTTGAAAATGTTAGTGCCAATTAACATATCAGCCATAGTCAGACTGCTTAATATTTTGAGTAACCGATTAATAGTATATACAATAACCGCTGAGAAAGCTTATAACGCGCGTTGTACTCTTCATCCATTGGTTTAATTACTTTAGTATTAATCAAAAAACAGAATTTTACAATGCTGTACGACCATTTTATCATCTGCAGCCTTATTCGTACGTAGTGGCCCCCCTTACATATTTAAATATTAATCCTTCATTGAGCCCATTGTTATCTATTGTTGGATGTTCGAACCTATGTTGTTTGGCATCATTTTCTAATATTATAGTCCCAACTAGAGTTAAATTTTTTTTTAGGCCTGTATATGTTTTGTGGGTAACAATGCGTTACTCGTGTGATCCACCTATTGTCGGTTCCTCTCGCAATGTGTCCTGTCCATTACCGCTTGAATGATATCATTCTGTGGATGAAGTCCGAAATCTGGGTTTCCTGACAATATTTTACTCTATTGTAATAATGAAACTTGTACCTCACAACAGGCACATATTTGGAACTCTTAAAACAATCAAGATGCAGTTAGCACTGCTGTTATTAGAGGGAATTACGAGAGTAATCTTTCACAGAATGATTTTTTTTTTCAGACACATCCATGGGGTCGTAGCTTATGATCCTATAAGGAAGAAAATCTCCCAAGTACCAAAAATTCAACCAAGCAGTCAAAATTTAACAAGCTCGAATAATGCAATTCAATCCAAAAAAATCGATTAGTTCCTCTTTTAATTTCTATGAATTGAATGCAGAATTACGATTAACCTTAGTGTAATAGGAGTAGACGTGAAAAATGTACCAAAAAGGGGAGATAATATTTAAAATCTGTGGTGAAACAAACAAAGAATAAATCCTTAAGAACGTTAGTTGTAAAGAAGGTGATTCATATTAAAAATATAGATGATCTCACAACTGTACTAGACATGAGGGAAGGGAATTCTTCATATGCTGGAAGGAGTTAGGTCACAATAAAGCAGAATGCAAGAAACCCAATAGGAAGAAGTTATATATGAGATGCGGCAATATAACACCTTTCTACTTATCTAGTAATTGCAAGGTAAAGGGCAAGATGTGGTTGCTCTGGGTTCAAGAAAGACATTTTTGAGGAGAATGATAACTTTTAAGGAAATGAAAACTAAAATAATACAAATAGACACCAATAGAAGACTTACAGCACATGATATAAGTGAAGTAAAAAACCTACCTTTCACCACATCGAAGTAATACCAGACCAATTTCAATGAGATAAGCATAAGATACCAAAGTTTTTTCCGTAATTTTAGACTTTCCCATGTTGAATATACACCAATGTGCGATATTTGTAACATATATTTCGAGTTTTCGAATATTCATATATTCATCATTAGGGACTAAAACTATATTCATAAATATGATGTGAAAATATGAACAATATATACATATAAAAACATATTACAAAATTGAGAATTACTTACAGTAAATTAAAAATTTATTACATGAAAGGGATAAAATTAGATGTTATCAATTCTTTGGCTCGCAATTTTTATTATATCACTAAATTTTTAATTGTTTAATTATTTTTTATATAAAATGTTAATATTTTTACACTTTAATCAATTTTAGGTCTCTTTTGATTTTAATTTAAAACAGATACAAATTTTAACGTTTCTACCTATTACAGTCTTTATCAAATCTGATTTTAACCAATCAACAAAAACATATAGATAAAAGGGTCTACGAGGTTTCAATTCGTTTGCTGTGGAATTATTTTTTGAAAAAATTACATCATTAAAAGACCTTCAAATGGGGTATTAGAATATCCACATATCAAATTAAATAAATAACCGATTACGTCACAGTGTTTATACTGGTAACGTCATTATTTTCGCACAGTATTAAATAATTTGCATTTAAAAAACACCAAAATGTGAAATTTTATCAAAACTCTTATTTATGGACATCAAATGTTTTTCTTTGATATAATTAGCCGGTATACAAATAACCCATATATTGTACAGGTCATTTAACCAACAATAATTGTTTCATATCAGACTTATATTATTTTCTAATTACAGTTAACTTTAATAATCTACCTCAAAAGTAACGAACCTGCACTGTTCCATTTAAATAAATTGCTGTGTACATTCTATTTATTTATTTCAGTTTTTTATTATAAGCCCTAGCAACTGCATCCCAAAATTTATAAACTATGTATGTCATATGAGTGACAGTCAGTAATATAGGTAATTGAGTAAATTTCCATCTAAAAGAGGCGATTTTCAAAACAACACCTGTGATAAAACAAAAACCCGACTTGTTAAATGAAAAGAATGACAATTAATATAAAATAATACACAGAACACTGATTGAAGAAGCAAATATTAATTCTTAATTCAAATAAAAAATTTGAATTCTATCAATAAAAACTTAGTACAATTATGAAGTATATGTGAACCTATTCAATAACTTATGTGGCATCCTTAATATCATTCAACTGATTCTATCTCAATAGATCAATAGATTGTTAAATTTGATATAATCAATTATTTATTTGGGTGATTAATAATAGTATATTATTTATGAGTGTATAATGGAGGTTATTATTCACGAAGTTTACTGCCACAAGCGCTAGTTAGTTAGTTATCGAAAATATCAATAATCGTATAATATCTCCATAATTAACATAAAAATCTATGTAAGTTTGAAAAATATTGGGTATATAATCTTATAGTAAAAACGAGGACAAAATTGAATACTTTATAAACTTAGCTATAGCTCAACAAGACTTACATTTGTCAATAATGGCAACATGGCAATGATCATATCATAACTTTTGAAGTAGACATTCAAGTTTATTTTGTTTGTTATAGAAAGATTAAAGTAAAGCGTATTTGTTTAAAGGGTTGACACCACATCTCGTCCTAATTTCACGACCACGAACACCCAATAAGATATGTTAAAATACTTTCCAAAGCTTACCAAAATATGGAATTTCCTAATGCTATACAACTTTGAATATAAACAATATCAATTTAATTACTTAAATTTCAATGCAAAAATATTTTTTGTTTGGATAAAACCCTATAAAAATTAGATGAATTGAATACCCTATTGAAACTAGTTTTCGTTCAGCCTTACACACCCTTTTCTGTCATTTTAATTATAACTATTTCTTCTAAAACATCACCTCAATATACAATTCAGGCACAGAACAGCAAATAATTTTCAGGCTTGACGTAATTCAATATATTAAAAAATATTTGAAAATTATTTAAACACTCAAATTTATACAAATTAATTAAATAAACATTAGTCACATGTAATATATTGGATATCATCTGCAACAAATGGATTGATTTATCTATGCGTTTAATTGAAAAAGTTTTCTTGCATGCTTTGACATCTGAAAAACATGTTATTTAACACATTTAAACAATTCAATTTTCCAAGGAATTACTATGTAAGTACAACCACAATTCACTCTTGTTTAACCGCACTATCGTGAATATCTATATTAAATGGTGTTCATCAGTTTTAAATGTAATCATGATGTTTTTCTAGATTTTTGATAAATTGTAAGAATGAACATGAATATATGAAGAACGATATAGTAGCTTATTCATTTATTTATTTATGCAGTAGAAAAGTGAAATTTAGGAAACCTTTTATCTTACATGAATATTGATCATGCTTCAGAATATTATATATATTATTTTGTCGAACTAATAGTATGTCTAAAAACAAAAATACCTTTTCATAACGTACATTTTTTTCTAAAACTGGTTAATAAAAAGGTTGAATTGAAAACATAAAGCTTACGTCATATTTTTTAGTAATTTTAGAAATAATATTTTTTAAATAACCCCCTTAAACTTTTCCATAACATTCATAAGAACTATTCTTTATTCATATAGGATGGAGTAGGCAATAGGGGAAAGAGTTCTACAATGAAACATGTTTCATAATAAAATAAATCAAATCAAAAGTTGCGACAATTCCAAGCAAGCATACGGTTTGATGTAATGGTGGAGGAAGGTGTATCTAACAATGTAGTGGCGTGTTCGTTATTAATTATTTCGTTAAAATAATTAAAAAAACTCCATTCCTCTTGTGTTCCCTTATATAACAGCATTTTTGTATTTTAGATTAAATATGGCACGATGAAGAATCGGAAAAACTAACAAAAGAAATTTTAAAAATGAACAGATAGAAGCTGTTTAGTAATCGAAGAAAATATTACTCTAAGAAAGGCAGCAGAAAGAGCCTATCGACACTACCCCGCATTGTTCAAATAAGCTCCAGCCGTTTCAATTATCAGTATTTTTCTGCTTCAAGTCTTTCTATAATAAAGCTTTAGAGTCCTTGATGTTCATTTCACTTGTTATGTTGCGCAGCTTTCCAAAAGCACCGAAATTAGAAAAGATTCATGGAACAAGAAAGAGGAAAATCAGAATTACAACAAAGAACTAAGCAATGGAGTGAAATCAAGAAAAAGATTTCTCTGTCTTTTAGCGACGATGATGAAAGCGAGGTCGAAATGGAGTTGAATGATAACTCATCCGATAACCCAGAAGAGTTCGACGACTTTGATTCTCCTGAGTTATTCTCCTGAGATTCTCCTAAGTGAACCACCTACTGTAGACAATTTTGTATTGATTCAATTCAATTAAAACAATAATTACATTACACTGTCAAAATTTTAAAGAATAAAGGCAGCAATTGTGACTATGAAGCTAACGTCGTCGGAGTGTGGAGTCCCAGAATAGTTTCGTCTTTCCTTGTCATACTGAGAAACTCTAGCTGAAAAAGATATAAAACTCATATTGCCTGCACAAACATATTTGGGAATGTACCCATATATAGTCAGATTTTCTTAAAAAAATAAAACGTCATTATTAATTCCATTTTATTTACCATTTTTAATATATTTTACTGTGGGAACATTTTCTGTTTCACAGTGAAACAAAAAAATTGAAAAAATGTACCTGTTACATAAGATAGCAGTAGATGGCTAGTGTATGGTCTCCTATATCAACTACACATGATCACTAGGTGGCAGCAGAACGGACGTCAACAGAAACGTCAGTGGCACTCCTGCGCTTATCTTTCATCTTGTAAATGATATATGTTTCCTTAATAAAACAGTATTCAAAAAGTCCTGACTATAATTTAACAAGTTATAAAACATGTAACATGGTGTCAGGTGAAATCACGCCAAGAAGATAAAAGGTGGAAATAAGACTATACTGAAATAAGATACAAATTAATAACAGTAGCTAGAGGCCAATGAACTTTGCCACACCCTGATAGAAGCTTGCCGAGACCGAGTAGAAACGCGAAGATTTCACGTAGAGCAGTAATTTAATAATTATAAAAAGAAAATGTCAACATTTAAGCCACCAAAAGCTTTAGTGTTTGATCAAAATACAAGACAAAATTTTACAAAATTCATGAATAGTTTCAAAATATACATGAAAGCATCTGGCTATGACAGTAAAGATGATGAAATGAAGATCGCTATATTTTTGAATATTGCTGGTGAAGATGCTCAAGAGGTATTTCAAACCTTTAAATTTGATAATGTTGGAGATGAAGAAAAATATGACAAGGTCATAGAAAAGTTTGAAAATCACTGCATGCCCTTTGAAAATGAGACATTTGATAGATTAAGTTTAACACGCGCTGTCAGCAAGAAGGGGAAGACTTTGATAACTTTCTTACGGCAATAAAAAAGTTAGCAAAGCCATGCAAGTTCGCAACATTGCATAATTAGCTGGTGGCATTAGCATAGTAGCTGGTATATTAGATGCAGAGGTACAAGAAAGGCTCTTCAGAGTGAAAAATTTGACTCTTAGTCAGGCAGAAAACATATGTAGATCCTCAGAAGCAAGTAAAAAGCAATTTCAGAATATAAGAGGGAATGCAACACAAGTGGATGCAGTCAAGAAGCATCATCAATCTTATAGCAGTAGCAGTGCATATGAGTGCTTCAAATGCAAGACAAAACATGGTCCCAGAAACTGTCCTGCCTTCGGGAAGACCTGTTCAGTATGTAAAAAGCCAAATCATTTCGCAGTGGGCTTCAAAAGTAGGCAGCAATTTAAAGGTAAGGAAAAGATTAGAAATAAGAAGAAAACGCATGAGGTTGAGAAGAGTGGGTCAGAGAATAGCAGTAACGAGGGAAAATCAGACACACCATATTTAGATTCAGTGACACTTGACCAGGTGAAGTTTAAGAATAAGAATAAAGATATTTGGACTGAGAATGTATTAATAGATAACGAGTTCATCACTTTTAAGATAGATACAGGTGTGAATTGTAACTGTTTGCCCATAAAGTTTGTTAGGAAGATAGGAGCAGAGAATAAAATAGTAAAAAATAGACTATTGTTGAATACATATGGTAATAATAAAATAAAAGCTACGGGGTATGTAATATTAGATTGTATGGTAAAAAGAAAACTTTCTAAAATTAAATTTATTGTTGTTGATTGTGACAGTATGCCTATCTTGGGATTAAACACCTGTTTCAAGCTTGAATTAATAAAACAAGTTAGTGAAAAATAATTTTTTGACAAAAAATTCTGAGGTTTTTCAAATTTCCTTGAAAAGTACCATACAAATACAAGATAGTACTAAAAAAAATGCAGTTCCATATTCTAGTAACTGCAGAAGGGTGCCAAACATTAAAACCAAAATTAAAGAAGGCACTAGATGATCTTGAAAACAGGGATATAATTTCCAAGATAGAACAACCAACAGAATGGGTCAATAATATTGTGATTATACAAAAACCAACAGGAGCATTAAGGATATGCCTAGATCCATTACATTTAAACAAATATGTCTGCTTAGATCAACATCCGATCCCTACTGTTGAGGAACTTAGTTTAAAGTTAAGAGATAAAAATATTTTTACTGTGTTAGATTTAAAAGAAGGGTTTTATCTAGATCATTTATCAAATCTAATGTCAAAGATCATCCTGAAATGGAAGAGATTGTACATTCTCTTGAACTTGACTTACCTATCTCTAAGGAACGACTCCTTGAATTAAGAAATGCTTCTTCTAAAGATTTGGTTTTATCTAAAATCATTGATTTTTGTGGTGATGGTTGGCCATAGGATAAAAAATCTATCACAAATCCAGACATAAAAGCATTTTTCAATCTTAAAGATAATTTGTATGTTCATCAAAACTTAATTTTTCCTGATTATCGACTTGTTGTTCCACAAACGTTACGTCACAAAATGTTATCAAAATTACACGTAGGCCATTTTGGTATTGAGAAGTCTAAAGCTAGGGCAAGAAAACTTTTCTATTGGCCTGGTTTGTCTCGAGATGTTCAGGATTTTGTTTCAAAATGTAAAACTTGTTTGAAATATAGTAAAAGTGTAGTAAAAGAGCCACTAATGCAACATGAAAGAACAAATGTCCCATTTCTTAAAGTAGCAGCAGATATTTTAACTTATGCAGATAAATATTTTTTATCAGTAATGGATTATGTAGTAACTGGCTTGAATTAGCTCCCTTGGATAGTAAAACTGCTTCAGAAATCATTTTGAAATTAAAGTGTATCTTTGTTACCCATGGCATTCCTTCTAGTATCATCTCAGACAACATTCCATTTAACAGCAAAGAGTTCAAAGAATTTGTCAAAAGTTGGGAATTTACCTCAATCACCACAAGTCCACGATATCCCAAGTCCAACGGACTTGCTGAGAGATCTGTTGCCATCTGTAAAGACATTCTTAAAAAATGTAGCAATTCTGGAAATGATATTTATCAAGCACTACTTGAGTACAGAACTTCTCCATTGACAGGTCTTGGTGTTTCACCATCAGAACTTCTAAACAATCGTTTACTAAGAACAACATTACCAGTTTCTAAAAAACTGCTAACAGAGTTACCATACGTTAATCAGAGAAAAATTTGTGAGAAAAGATCTAGACCCCAAAAAATATCATGACAGGGGAGCAAAACATCGAGATTCATTTGAAAAGGGTCAAAGTATAATGATAAAGAAGGATGGTTACTGGGTACCGGGTGAAGTAGTAGACAAACATTCTACACCACGTTCATACTTAGTTAAGGAAAATCTAGACAGAGTGGTACGAAGAAATTAATCATTTTTAAAGAATAACCCTAATCCAATATCTCTTAGACACTCTTGTTTCGACTCTACTGACAATAATTTGCAAACTTCAACATCAAATAATGTACCTAGCGTAAGGAGTGAAGTGATAGTGCTAATGGTAGAAAATCAATGTCAACTGATGACAGTGAACATAATAAAAGTGTGGAATGTTCTATTTCTGCCAAAGACAGTACTACAGGAAGTGACATTTATATAACTCGATCAGGACGATATGTGAATAAGCCTTTGAGATTTAGAGAATAAGCAATTTTTATGTCTTATTAACAATAACAGTTAAAGTTTAAGTTATATGTTTCCTGTTCTAATAATGTCTAGTATATAGTCGTTTTCTTTTAGTTCGAATTTTCTTTTATTTATAAGTGTTAAGTTGCTTTTACAAAAGGGGAGATGTTACATAAGATAGCATTAGATGGCTAGTGTATAGTCTCCTATATCAACTACACATGATCACTAGGTGGCAGCAGAACAGAAACGTCAGTGGCACTCCTGCGCTTATCTTTCATCTTGTAAATGATATATGTTTCCTTAATAAAACAGAATTCAAAAAGTCCTGACTATAATTTAACAAGTTATAAAACATGTAACAGTACCAACGTCATATGAAAATATATGATTTATAACTTGTAAACGTGATCTCTCACACCCTACAGTGTACCCTCAAAGTAGCATAGACCCGAATATGCTAGATATGTTTACAAAATAAAATATTTATTTTTTTTTTTTCATTCTGGAACGCTTCCTCCTACTATAAAATTGGTTATCCTTACGTTTCACAGTGATTTCCAAAATAAAAACTTTGTAAACCTAATGAAAGGTTCTCCTTTAAAAGGTTGCGGCTTCCTAATTATACAAGTATACATAAAGAAGTCAATGTAGTTAATTCTGAATGACCTTCTATAATTTATTATGGATTTGTACATACATTGATTTCCTTCGATAATTTTTAGAAAAACACAAAAATCTAATACAAAAACAAGGTCGCGTTGGATAAAAATGATTGCATTACTGTTATAACAATTGAAGAAGTTTTAAAAACGAAATCAACCAGTTTTTATGTGAACATTCCTTTGAGTTGCAGTGTATATGACAACCTAAATCACCACATGGTAGATATATACAAATATAAAAACGTTTTGAAAAGAAAAGTTTTGGTATTAACAATATTCTGTAAAACTGTAAAAAGTTTCATATCCGTCTAATGAAAATTGCCATATTTGCGTATAAATAAATAAATGAAAAACACAGTAGCTTCAATGGTCAATAATAAAGTGTAAAAAAAATTATTCTTATTACATGAGTTTGTTACAAAAATTATTGGCAAATGACGACGACGAACAATAACTATAATGTTTTGAAATAATTCGACTTCGAATTTGGTGCAGAAAATTTTATTTCACTGACTAGAATTCTCGTTAATACATAATGCTTAGAACGTACATTCTAAATCGTCGTTAGGTTGGTTTCTGTATATAATATACTTCTTTTGACTAGCGTGCACATCAATCTTGGTCAAATGCTATGCCCTGTGCCGGATTTTTAAATAAATAAATTTTTTTATATAGAAATTCAGACTGCGTGAGTTTCATCTATTGGAATTTTAGACAATAATAAAGGTATATCCATCTATTTTCAGTAGAAAAATGGAAATTCTCCAATCTTAATTCACTTAAAGAAAACAAAATATATATTATTTTATTTTTATACACAAATTTTAGATATAGTAATGGACCCTGTTGAACTTTTGGTTATTTTTATACTATTACCTACTGATTTTTTCAGAGGCCCAATTTTTAACTTAGATTTTATTATAATATTTCTTGATTTTTTTTATAAAATATGTCATGTCGCCTTCTAACGAAAAATGTGAGGTTATAATAATAATAACTGAAATAGTATTCTGAATATCTACTCTCGATCTCAAGCCTTATTTAAAAAATTAGAATAGATAAACAATAAAATTATGAAAATTAACATTAGCTATTTTTCATTATTTGCTATTCTACACCAAAAACAATTCAACTGAATAATATATTTACATTTGCTATCCCAACTTTGTGCCAAACTCGTGCAAAATATCACAAGCCATATCAACATTATTCCTAGTAATCCCTAAAGCTTTTATAACAGAATCTCGAGAATACCCTTCACTTACTAATTTTTTAATATAATCCATATTCAAATTTTCATATGAAACATTCGTTTCTCTTTCTAAAGGATTTATTCTTTGATGGATTTTTGGTGGTACCTCAATTTCAACATTTTCATATTGCAAAGAATTATCCTGGCTTATATTGGGGATAGTATTGGATTTCGGTGGTTTCATATGTCGTGGTTGGCTCCGATTTGATGGACAGCTCAAATGTCTATTAGGTAATTTAGATTCTGCTGCTGTTGTAGTTACCACACTACTACGATCATAGTAGTCGCTACTTTGTATCACAACTCCGTAAATGGTCTCGGGAGAACTTAATTCAACCACCTGGAAAATAAAATTCAACGTAAGTTAGTAAATAAATCGTTTATCAACTGAACCATTCATAGGCACTTACTTCGTTCTCATTGCTACCAGCTCTATGCAATTCAATATTTAGCATAGAACTGCTTTTCGGTAGTTGAGGTACTTCTATATTGATGTGAGTTAAATTAGTGACTGATTGCGCTTCGCTAAGTCCCACCACACCGTTTCGGATACTAGAAACGGTAGGAACAACTGAAGGAAGTATGGTTTGTTCATGAGTTGGTGAACTCTTTCGAGGTGGCAAAGGAGGAGGTGCTGTAGGAGGTACTACTACAGGTGTATTTCGTCGCAAGCACCTTGGACTACTTCCCGGTGAAATCATCGGACTTGCTGAAGCCTGCAGAGAAAGTTTTCTATACATGTGTTTTAAGACGATGTTCAGGAGCAAATTTTTTTATCAAGATACATTTTTCACAATCACGACAGTGACAAATTAACTAAAAAGCGTAATTAAATAAATTAGATGTTAAGTGTGCACGTAAATATTAGTAAATAGTTAACCGTGTAAATGTTAGGAATAATTAATATATAAATAAATTACAATTTGTGTATAAGCTCATCCTACTGTTTTGAGAAAAATAATATACATAAATAATTACATTATATTGGTGTCAGAAGTGGGGTCTTATGAAGAAATACTTACGTAAAATGGCCAAGAGACTAGGTGACCTGAAAGTGACGGGACTAAAAGCAGAATCGGGACCTCTCAAGTTGGAAACATCGGGTAATAAGAGTGAATTAGAAGAAAGGCTCAAAGTAGCACTGGAAAATGACGGTTTTGATGAAGAAACATTTCTATTCAAAGACGAAGCTTCCACCTTAATCTCGTCGATTTCTACTAAAATGGACGAGAGTATTTCGATAATGAAGAACGATTTTTCCTTGACACAAAAACACAGACAATAATAGAGTCAAAGTAATATCGCAAGTAAGAATAACAAATTAGTAATTAGTATTACATAAAAGTTTATATGAATCAAAAATACTAATAGCCTCGGCCGACTTTAAATTTCAAAAATAGACCACCTAATTACTTAGTTCAGTCATGACAGTGACCGTGTGGACAGGTTAATTAGTCCGTTCATAGTTTCCAAAGAGCCTTTTTATTAGTTGATTCATATTGCAAGGTACCTACCTGTTGATATTATAATGGAAACATAAAAAAAGCGTTTTTGAAAACTGTACAAACTATAGGATAGATACTTTGTTTGGTACACCAATGTAATCATCTCTCTCGCTATTCATTTCGAAAATGAATGTGTGTGTATTTGTGAAATGTGTCCTTCATAAGACCAACGCTTTCTAACTATTAAAATTACTAATTAAAATAGTATTCTACACTGACTTACTGAAAAGTCTCTTCTGGGTGTTATAGATAGAGCGTGAAGGCTGCTTCCAACGAAATTCCATATTTCTCCCGTGTCCTATAATAAAATTTATATTTTATTACTCATACTTACAGAATATGATGCAGATAAAAAAAGTATTTGACTACTTATAAGGTTATGTATCGAAAGCACCATTATTTGGTACCACTTCATTAAAATACTTTTACTTAACAGCATAATATAGATACATTTGCCTATACTAATTAATTATAAACAAATCCATTTAAAAATGGCGGTGTGTTACGGATGCCTATTATTTAGAGTCAAAAATTTATAATTTGTACTTATAGTAAGGAATTACTTGAAAACTTGAAAAGAAATAGCAAATTTTATATTTGATTTTATACTACTGGCTTAATCGCTGATTGTACTTCTGGCATTACTTTCATAAAGTTGGTATAGTTATAACTGGAAATCATGGAATGCCTATTCCAATAGCTTTCATTTCAGAAAAAATTATTTAAAAAACTGATAAAATAAGCATCCAGAACAAAATTAAAGATATTATGGATATGTTTCCTTCTTTTTAACATTATATACACTGAAACCACTATTCTTTAAAATTGTTTCTTGCCACTGTATCTAAAGATTTATTAGCTACAAAATAAAGTGTGTGTGAAGTAAAATATTCCTAAAGATATTTCATAATAATGAATAGGAACCCAATTGAAAACTTGACCAGAGGCAACTCTCTTTTCAGATTTCAGTTCCTTATGTCATCAAAACTGTTTATGGTTAAAGGGTTTCCTTTACTTCCCAAAATATTATTTTTATCCACATATTTTTCAAAGATTCATTTTTCTCTTTTCGAGAGCACCTTTTATAGATTATCTTCCTTTTAATCTATTAATCACATTGACTTTTATAACAGCAGATTTTTCAGATGTTTGCTGCAACAAGGACAATATATACTAGGCACAACCTTCCAGAAATCGATTCAGTACTTTGATTAGACTATCTTGGTTTTACTAACGATTTATCATGTCTTTTCTCCCATCGTTCCATTTATTTTCACGAACTTTTGATCAATAGGGATCACCAAACTCATGACACATGAAATTTTTCATGAAAATATATATTTTATCCAACTTACAATACAATTTTTTCACCAAAATCTTTTAATACTGATTAAGATTGATATATAAATAATTCGATTCCCTTTTATTAATATTTTTTTATTACCGGATAGTTTCGAATTTCTGAAGTTTGTTATTAGGGATACAACAATTGCTAACTTTAATTCTTCCCCCAAGCTTGGGAATTTTTTTGTAGTCTAATTTCTAGGACTTTTTCATAATGTCATTATTAGTTACTTTGTTATACAATAAGGTCTCGAGGCAATTAATACAATAATTTTTCATACATTTTTGAATACAAATGAAAAATTTTAAAAGGGGTAATTTTTTTTTATATGCCTTCCACCTATTATTAATAATTACCCGAATAAAATTTCAATTGAAAAAGGGTAACGTTTGAATCCACGTTACAAAGGGTTTTCTGTTCTCTATTTAGGAATATACCACTTTTTTATTTTTGGTAATAAGAAAAATGAAGTGAAAATTGTTCAATTCGTACATTGATTAATTATAAGATAGATCGAAATAAAGTTTTGTGTATATTTACAATAATATAATCATATGCGCAAACAAATTTTATTAATATGCATATAAAAATATAGTATAATTTTATTAAACACCGTTTTTTATATGCTTTTGCTGCTAAATCGATTTATCGCTAAAAACATATAACTATAGTTTTGGTTACTAGTGACCTGTTTAACAATGTGTAAATGAATGGCAAGCTTAATTTGAAGCACATCTGAAGTTTTTTTTATACAAATGATAAGAAGAAGTAGGTAAAAATAGACTATGATTTGGCTTCATCACCACCACTGTTTTTTTTCATAATTTCATTTCATGAGTCTTTAATTGGAGTAATCGTAATTGATTCAATTGTGAGAATAATTCATTTGTTAGAATATTCATGGGATATGGCATAGAATCCATCAATTACAATAAATAATAAGCTTTTGAAATCCTCTAAAAATCACTTCTTTGTCGGTTCCTTTAGCTACATGGATTTCATCTCTTTTTTATTATAAATAACTACCTGTTTACAATTTTTTTGGTATTGAGGATAGAAACAATTGGTAAATGGTTAATTCCAATGATTGTGGGTTGAGGATTGCTCCTTTGTCCGTTGATAACACTCGGAATGTGTTATCATACTATTTGAGTTGGTCAAAAATAGAATGAAATCGCGAACGTTTCCGTGGATTAAAAGAACAGCAGTGTGCCGATCAACTCGCTTCGACTTTTGGTGAGGGAGCACCATCTCGAGCCACTGTGTTTCGCTGGTTTTCCAAATTCAATCTTGATGAGTTTCATGCAGGTCGACGAAAATTGGCAATTGTGCCAGAAAACATCTATGCTGTACGTGAACTGATATTACAAGATCATGTGATATACCGTGAGATTGAGGAAATTAGTTCCCATCGCATACATTTAATATTGCATGAACATTTGGCTGTCAAAAAGATTTGTCCGCTTTGGATACCGCACAATTTGATAATCGCTCAAAAAAAGTTGATTGGTGTAAAGAAATTCTGATAATCTTTAATCGTTGTGCTTCAAAAGACATCTATAAGAAGTACTTCGAAGCAAATGATCGCCTGTTTTTTCAGTATAACTAGACATTTCGTCACCGTTCCATTAGAACAATATAGAACGGTCTATTCTTAATGGTAAACTAGCATTTTGTTTGCCAAAAGTGTTCGAAAAAATCAGTGAATTCAATCGCAGAAGACGAATCATTCTCCACCACGACAATGCGATCACTAAAACAAAAACGTTTTTGAACAGCCACAACATTGAATTGATGATTTCTTTTTATTCCCGCAAATCAAAAATAAATTGAGATATCAACTTTTTCTAGAAGAATCGTTTGATGCGTTCAATAGAAATGGGAAAAATATTTTGAAAAACAATAAAGCCATATCCAATTATAAATATTTGTTTCTATTGGTCTATCTCAAAATTTAACGAGCAACCCTCGAGGAAATTCAAAAAGTATAACCATTGATTTTTTCAATCTGTTTTTCAACCAATTTTTTATTCTTATATATTGTTTAAATAAAATTATTTGTTGATAAACCACTTAAATATCATAAAAGCAAACTTCAGTTATTCAAATATATCTATATTTTTGTAGTCATGCAAAGCTCATAAGCAATGCAAATGATAAAACAATCACCGAAATGTGCAAAATTTGAAGACAAAACTAAACAAACACTTAAATAAAGCCAGAAACGTTAGTGCAAAACAAAAATAAAACAATGAAATCATAAATAATAATGTATTGTAAATATCTAAATTGCAATATTACATTATTTGATTATGAAAATAAACAATGGAAATATACAATAATTATATACAGAAAACTTGTAGTTGTAATATGGAGATTTAGTTATTCAACAAAATAAAATTAAGTATATTTAATTTTCTATGAGCTAGTTTTGTAGCCTAATAAATAAATAAAAAAATACGAAATTGCAACTTAAAAATAATATCTATAAATAAGGGAAGCAGTGATGATGGCAGAAGTACGAGCACAAATAGCATACCATTTAGGTATTGTTAGTCTTATTGACCAAATATATATATATATATATATATATATATATATATATATATATATATATTCTATTTAAAGACCAAAATAATTGATTCCAACTATCAACTTAATATTTGTAAGTTTTTTATAAGGGTCAAGAAGAACTTTCTCAAAACAAAACTTTCATATCAGATAAGCAAAACTCACATACTAATACAACTTCAAAACTATAAAACTAATATGAGTAAAATACTTAGTGATAATTCCAAACGAATATGGTGTTGTTTTTTGATTTTGGAGCTTAATAATTTCATTTTTATAATCGATTAATTTACTGTGATATATTTCAAAAGTAGACTATTTCTAATAGTCATAAAAATTGAAATAACAAACTTGACACTATTAATGAATGAAAAATGATGCAAGAATCATTGAAACTACATAAGAATACATAACCTATTATTGAAATTAAATGAAATTTGTAAATTAACAAATTGATATGTACCCTAATTGTCGAGTGGAAAAATGGAAGATGTTTTTGTTAAAAAATGTGTAAGTATATATTCTATATATATTACAAAATAAAAAATTGGAAGAACTCTACTCGATATAAATATAGAAAAATTCAAATAAGCCGAAAAGCAACAGATGGGGGGCCACCATCCAAATTGCAATTAAAAACATTAGAAGGTAGGGGTGTATTTGTATGGGGATGGGTTACAGTCACGCAAATTGGAAGGTATTGTAAGCTTCCAATAAAATCTGGTGAAATGTCTGGCTTCCAATAAAATCTGGTGAAATGTCTGTATTGTACCAAACACAGTCAGCAGATTATATTATTGAATATAAAGCTCAACAGAAAAGGATTGCTCATAGATTCAAATTGACAATATAGAATATAGTAATGCTGGAAACAAAAATGTGAATTCAAAAAAATATTAAAAAAACTTGTGACATAGCAAATAATATATTGGAGGCAAATAAAAAGGCATGAAGCCAAATGAAGAATGAAATGAAAAAATCAGCCAAAACCTATAAAGACATAGAATTAGAAATTGGGAAAAATAAATTGAATTTCTAAATTACATAATATAAGTTTGAACATCCGAACTTTAATGTAGATAAATTTATTTTAAAATTACAACAAATTGTTTATATAACTTGTTCTAACGGCTCTGTCAACTTCAAATGTTTCATTGTACCTACAGTACTGTAGTCTTTCTCATGTGAACCATATGTCAAATATGGGATGATATTTTCATTTTCACTTATGGGAGACTTCGTCCTTGAAATTTTCAAATAATTAATTTTTTTTATTACGGATTTTTAATCTACATGTAGGTAGAAATAAATCTGTCGAAGCGTTTCCCGGATTTCGAACGTTTACGATATTTTAAACGCGTTTGAAGTTGACACCGTCAGCGCGCTCTGCCTTTCTCAGCGAGGCGCCCGGCTAGCTTGGGTTCCTGTAAGTCTTAAGCATTTGACGCAAGTATACAGAGCCTTTAATGCGTAGAAACCTTTGAATAGGGTCCCTACTTTGTCCCCATTCGATTTTGCAACGGTTATTTCAGTCTGGCTTCGGCATTGAAAGCGAAAACATCGTAGCATGTGTGTTTTTTGTTTTCAGTTATTTTCAAGTAGTTTACATATAATTTGTGCGCAATATGCCTCAAAAGGGTGCAAAAATCAAGCGAAACAGTACGGGCGCAGAAGATCGCATCCCCCCCCCCCCATAATCGCTGGGAATTTGAAAAGAACACGTCAGCGCAGAAAATTCTACAAAGTGGCAAATTGAAAAGTTATGAACTAAGTGTTGATTCAGTGTACTGCTTTTTGTATTAGTTTTCAACTTTTAACGTTTTGTGTAAAGAGCGCAACGGACGAATCGCTTTTTCCATGCGTGATCGACGAGGCATCGGTTTCAAACTGAATTTAAAATGCGAGTGCGGGGAAAATGAGTCACTCAATAAAATGATATGGATGCGTGCGCCCAAAGAAATTCATTCCAGCGCAGATGTGGTCAATATTGCAACGGAATTAGCAGTGATTATCTTCAACGAAGGTGAGGAATCATTGTTAATTGCCATGGATCTCATGGGTGTCCGGATTGGCACATTCGCCGAGAGCTAGATCCATTCACGGGACAAAGCAAGGATCGAGCGCGCGGAGAAGCAGGTGACTGACGCAGAGTAAAAGACCCGGATTGAGCAGCGGGAGATGTTAGCGGCTCAACATGAAAGGCTAGAAGAAGAGGAAGGATGCCTCTATGGACCAGGCATTTTCGATTAGCGGTAATTATAAACACATTTGTGTAAACACATAACAAAACTTCAAGCGCGTTTTCATAAAAAAATGTTTTTAAAAATGACTGACATTCTCCTGACCGCTGTAATTAACATGTCGACCTGAAATTTGGAGAGCATACTCAGAAAATATGTCTTCACGGAATGACGGATCGTTTTTTCGATAGTCTTTTGCATTTATTATTTATCTTTTTATGCGAAAAAAAAACGCGAAAATTCGATTTTTTTTAATTGCCGCCATTTTTCGCAATTTGTACTAAACGAAAAACCCATCCGTCATTCCACGGTCAAAGGGTCACACATTGATAATATGTTTTGATTTTGTGTTTCAGATCAACAAAGAGGGTGCAGTGATGTCAGCTGTTCACCTCCCGCGATTTCAGGTCTCGTTTTCGCGGAGTTGCAACGGCCGCCTTTTTGTTTAAAAAAAATTTTTTTAACGTTTCCAAAATTTACAAATCACAATGACAAAACACTCCGAACGTTAACGTTTTAGTCATCAATATTTTAACATTATACATCGATGGAAACAATATTGTAACCATGCATAATTGCATTTTTATAACATCTATAAATCTTGAAAATTAACTGCGCTGTTACCACTAACATTTTTGTACAGAATAAGCCCATAAATATGGTCCAAATCACTATTTTTATTATGCTTTAATGTGCACAAATTGATGATTCAATAAACTAGTTTATTTTTTATAATTTCAAGAAAATACGATACGCTCATGTTTTTCTAATTTTACATTCATTTGTAATTTTACTTAAAAATAGTGTGTGTTAGAAAAAACTATAACTATAAGTGAACTCAAGAATTTGAAAAACTTTACATTTTGTTTTAATGATGTAGTGTATTATTTATAGTTGTTTAATTATTTATTATTATTATTATTTATCTAAGTTATTATAGTCATTTTTTTATGGCAAACATTACAAATCAAAGCAAACTAGCAATATAAATAACTAAATGTCAAATAAATTAATAATAATATAAAATTTAATGTAATGATACAGATTGTGGTGAATTGAAAAAAATTCTATTTATAATGTGAAGATAATTAATAATAAAGTAACTTTGGTGGGATTAAGTGAATTGAATGCACTACCTTCACTGCTTCACTAGTTGTACTTCAAAACAAAATATGAAATGATAATAACGAAAAACCTAGAAACCCATGTCTCGATGCACTATCATCAAAATTGAAATAATTCATTTGAGAATTTCCAACGAAATAATATATAATATAAACAAAAATGATGACTCTATTTTGGAAAGATTTCTAGAACCCTTGAATTTATCCTATATAAAATATTTCTAAGCTGAATTTACAGGATATCCCACAAAGTTGTGATAGTTCAATTTCTTGAAAACTGTGGCAACTATAATTAGTCAAATATGATGTTTATATTTATTTAAATACTTCTGGTCACGTGTCTCCCAAAATAGCATCAGCTAACGAAAACAAAGTAATCCTAATGTGGCTTCCAGGCCACCAGGGTATACCAGGAAATGAGGAAAGAGAGAGCCTTGCCAAAATGGGGCAACAACGCCATACCTTGAACTAGAGCCCTACTGTGGAGTCACGAGATACCACATCAATAACGAATTTAATGAATGGCTGAAGAATCAGATGGAGTCTTAATAGAGAAACACTCCGGGCCTAAGACAATCCAAAAAATTAGCAACCAAATCAGCTAAGAAGAAGAAGAGCTTCTCATGATGACCAGAAACGACATGAAACTGATGGTCGGTCTTCTGACAGGCCTTTGTCTCGCCAAATACTACCTTAAGACGGCAGAGGGCGACCATTGCAGATTCTACGAGCAAGTCATGGAAACAACAGAGCATCTAAGCTGCAAATGCTCATTTCACTTAAAAGCTTAAGTACCTTGATGGAGTAGTATCTAAGGAAGTAAGACACAAAAAATAGACACCTTTGGGAGGAGTCAATGTATTTTGGAAACGGAACAATAAGATGTAGAGTCTTGTACAAAATATCTTCTAGGTGCAGATTGGCTATAAAGCCAAAATGACTCTCCATAACAATCTATAATCTGGGATAAAAAAAAATTATCAGAAATGACTGAGAAAATCTAAAAGTTCTTCTAAGTTTTTTAAATAGTCATCTAAGTGGTTAATCACATTAATAAGTTTAAATCCTATTTTTTTTAAATATTTGTATTACAGATTGGTAGAATTCATACTATTTTCGAGGTAAATTTAATTCTTTTTTTTGAAACAGGCTTTTCCTAGGCCAGCAAGCTGATCTTAGAGGATTGATTTAGATTATTAGTGTGACTACTAGAGCAAATAAAATAGATTCTCAAAAAAAATTTAATGCAACTATATCACTTGTATTGCAACATATTGCAACAATAGCCAAATGACACGCCAGTGTGAAATGTATTTCTATATCTTTGGAAATGTATCGATAAAAATACTAATGTTATATTTAAAATGTCAATAATAATTAATATGTCCTTCAGTTTGCATGAAGTTTGTTATAATAGACATATTATTGTATATCGTCAAACTTCATCCAGACTTGACACTGTTATCTCTAACTAGCTGAAGAAAACAAATACTAATATCTTTGAATTTTAGTGACAGGACATACAATTGAGTCTTGTCTTCATCAATATACCTCACTTCACTTTCACTCAAGAAATAAAGCGAAAGGCATCTGGTGAGAAATAATCTAATTTAATCCTGCTTTAACAAAGTTTTTATTTTACATTTCTGCAACATAATAATATTTCTCAAAAATCGGGACTTCGTTATGATTTCTGGTGGCCAATTTAGAAACTTGATTAATAATTTCCAGCATATTTTCTTGTTCATATTTAACGATTTTTTTTGCTCCAAATCTTTACATTAATTATGTCTTGAGATATATTCTTAATCACTTGGCGACTCAGTACCTGAATCAACATCTTGTCTGCCCTAAGATGCAATTGATATTGTTTGTAAAGACATATATTAAGAGTACAATTAATCTCTGCAACTGAGAAAAAGTATATCTTTTTGAGTTATTATTTATTTACAAAAGCCATATTAAATAAATTGTAAAGTCATAAATATGGTTTTCTAGAAAAGTAACATTCATATATTAACTGCAATTCACTATTAGGTTATGAACATAAAACATGTATATCAATTATACAGAAAAAATATAACACAATGGAGGTGCAGACATATCCCATATAATAGCAATAGTATGGGGTAAATATTAACACATTATTACTATAATACTGTAGGATTTGGAACATTACAATACATTGAAAACATTTTGATCATAAAGTGGAAAATATCATAAAAGAAATTTTCAAATATGTGGTGTATATTAGGTTGAAATTTCTGGAACCGTTGGCAATATTCATACTGAATACACTGTTTAGTGTGTGGTGATGTAAAAAGTGTATTCAGTGGAAATGTATATATTACCTGTAAACATTTGAAATATGATGTAGGTAGCCATGTTAGTTAGCACTGAACACTTATATAAATAAGAGTTTCAAAAAGTCTGCAATAAGTTTACTATACATTTGTCAGCAAGTTTTATTTTTAATACAAATTGGTGCATTGCAGATAAGCATTTGAATTGTCAAAATTATGAATTTTCAGATAGTGTACAGCTGAAAATGAATAATAGTAATTGCAGTAAAGAATAAACTACCTTCATTTTCATATTATTAAAGAAGTTTACTTACAAAAATTATTTACAATTAGAAGCAATATTTAGATTTTAAATTGCAGCCTACTACACAACAAAAACTTGTGTACATCATTGTACTATTTTCATAAAGAGTATTTATTTACTTCACTCAACTTTCATATATTACAATAATATTTTTATGAAAAATTTGATTTAATTTACTATTTGTATAATGATATCGACGTTTATTGAAAATTGTTTGAATTTTTATTAGTTATAAGTGTAAACTTGATAATTCATTTTTTAAGTATGTCCACAATAACTATGAAACAAAAAGGTGAATAAACTAATTAAATAATTTAAATTCATAAGTTCACTCCTTCTAATCATATATTAAAGGAAAGGCCTAATATATGTCAATTTTCAACACGGAGAAAAACCCAATTCTAAAAACATTCAGAAACAGAAATGAATTCTGTGTCTCTTTCCATCATGCAACATATTAGGAATAATTTCACATTTCACATAGGTAATTCGCCCATGAATTCCAAAAAGTTGTAAATAAGTGAAAAGCTAAAAGTTTTACATAGGGAAATTTATAAACTAATTTGTTCCTAATGTTGAATTTCAATTTCAATTTGAAAAAAATATCAACATATAGGGTGTTTCTAAATTCATGCGACAAAATTCGGGAGATGTTTGCTCCTATGAAATTGAAATAAAATTTCCTCAGCCTACACTTAAAAGGTGGTGACTAAATCATGTTGTTCTAAAATTTCAGTAATATTAGAAACTTGGAATTCTGTCATTTTTGAGCACTTGCAAAGGATGTAGCTACAGGTATTTTTTCAATATTCCTGTCAGATTATACTAGCAGTCTTCACTTTTATGGATTTATTATAAATCTTATTACATTTTACATATTCACTCTTTTCCACTCAATTTATTGAAAAAATTGTAAATTAAGGTGTTTACTTTTATTCTTTGCAGCTTTTGGTTTTGGGAAAATGTTTTTAAATAAAGCAATAATTTTGGATTATAATTTTACTTCAGAAAACATCATCTTGAAAAAAAGATTTGATATGAAATAAAGTAAGGGTTGTTAATTTCACCCTAGTATAATAAGTCAGGAATATTGGAAAAATACCTGTAGTTAGTCCTTTGCGAGTGCACAAATATTACATAATTTTAAGCTTCTAGCTTTACTGAAATGTTAGAAAAAAATTGAATTTTAGTCACCATCTTTTAAAGGTGAGTACCTTCTACAAACAAATGTAAATTCCAAAATGCGGCAGCAGCTAAATACTTTTAGGGCTCTCTCGGCCGCTCGATAGGGAGGAATTTAAACGTTCTACAAGCTTTGATTGGCTCAACCTTATTGTTAATTTGCGATTAATCGATGCGTTATAGACATGTGATTGTTTGGTGATTTTTAATCGATTTTTTTTGCTTAATGCAGTGATATAATTCGCATGCGAACGTTTTGAAACACCCTATATATACATAAATTAAAATAGAGATATGAATTCTGCGCGGTGTTATAAAGGTAAAAAAGATTTTTCAAATTAGTTATGTTTGATTATGACAACTAAAATACCAATTTCAATGGAATATTAATTTTTTTGAAAATTGGATATTGAAAACGTTTATGTACAGTGCAGATTTTTTGAAACTGTCTTTGTGAAATATATGTGTTGGGTCCATCTATTTGCACCAGTTTCATCGGAGATAAGTAAATCATAAATATTTCCTGTCTTGAACATGTACACTTCTGTTCACTGAAAAAACATACACTTACATTTTGCCTGCTTAAATTAGAGTTCCTACCTAATGTCAGTAATAGTTAATTCAATAATTAATTTGAGTTCAGTTGAAGTAAATTTGTACTTAATACCATATCAGTTTACTGAAATTCAGAAAGCTGCCATTATTGCCGAAATGGAAAATCGCCGGTCTATCAGAAGACTGTCAACTCATCTAGGTTTTAATGCGAGTACAATAGCCTGAGTGAAGAAGCAAAGTTCTTATGCTGCCAAAATTAAAAATTACAATTAAACTAACAAATTAAATTACTAGTTGAAAGACATTGAAATGGTACTTGTAGTTCATGCAGAAAATTAACAGTAAATTTAAATTAAAATAAAACTAAGAGATCGCAAACTTTTGACTTCTTAGTTTAATTTCTTAACTTTGTGAGGTTATGAGCACAGAATAGATCAGGTATTGTCTGTATTGGTGGTATTGTTTTGTTTAATACGCCGATTTCTGCCGTGGTGTTTTATTTTTAAGCTGATATAAAAAAAATAGAAAAAAGAAATGTCTGAAAGTCAGCAAGATCGTTCAGACAATGGATCACTAATAGATAGTGTCAGGAGCTTTCCACATATGAGAGGCTTGGAGGAAGAGGGTAAGAAGCCACAATTCACAAAATCTTGAGATTCTACGAAATAAAGTTAGTCAGAAGTAACAAGTCCCAAACCTGTTTGGACGCAAATCCGTCAACATGTTTTATTGGTCAAGCCACATGTGATTTAAAATAGTATCGACAAGTTCAGCAGGTGTTAAGAGTAAAGAACTCCACAACAGTGATAGTTCTGCTAGCTCTGTATTGGACTTCGGATCAGATGATATTGTAAAGGATGAAGATTATGTGGAATAAAGTTATGATAGTGGATCTAATGAACAAAGTGATATTACGGTATGTATAAAAAACATGTCGCTTATTCCCTTTTAAGCAAGACAGTAGTAACTTTTTCCAGTAAATCAAGACTTATCATCCAATTTTTTAAAAGGATATTACCGCTATTGAGAAGCACAAAAAAAAACTTGAAACAAGTTTGCTCACCAAAAGAGTGGCATAACGCTGTTAGAGAATTAAAAATAACAAATCTTATTGAAGTAATACCAATGACACAGGCTAATTTTTATTCCATTGTAAAAACAATGTAAGCAAAAAAATATAAAAGGCACAAAAGAAAATGTAAATTTCAGCAAAGTTCAGTGCTTTCAATTTGAAATAGAGCATCCTAATATTGTTCAAAAAAGATTATGACCCTTTCAAGTCAGTAAATTTAGGAAAACGAAGTGTTCAACTGACAAGTTGTCCAACATTTTCAGAACTTCCACTTAAATATTTAGTTTTTGTTCAAATAAATCCAAATAAACTGAAAGATCTCAAGGAATTACTACCTTTTGTCCATCCTATTTATCATGGGTTTTACGCGCGATTAGGTGTAGAAGATGTTCAATTGGAGGCCATCAGCATACTAAGCAAAGATAATATAGAACCACGGATCTTAACGATAACGAAGGAGAGTAGTTCTTAGAATAATTATTTACGATACTCTATAAGCGAGCCTAACTATCAGGTTAAAAAAGGCAATAAGTCACATTTTGTTCCAAAAAATAAAAGTTTTTTGTTACCTAGTAATATTTTTTTTGTTTTTTTAATTATTTTCCCGCACGCGACTGCAGTTGTCCCGAACGACGCGAAGCGGAGTTCGGGCAAGCGGTCAAGTGCGGAAAGACAGTTTACGCATTAGTTAGGAACATTATTTTTTCTACGACCGTATATACAACGACCCATTTTTCAAAAATTATTTTATTCTTACAAACATAATAATATACAAAACTTTAACTAAAAACTACTAATTATTATAAATATTAATATTGAAAACACAATTTGTTGCATTCTGTAGACTAGTAAGAATTGCCGGTCCAGTGGAGTTATTTGGTTTAATGTGGTTTAATTTAGAAGATTATACTTATTCGGTCACTTCCAAGACGTTTTGAACAACTTTGACATTTTAGTAACAATTACACGCCTGGGTTGTCATAGCAACTGCTATCAAACCCGGGTGGTTTGATAGTTGTTTTGTGACACTCCTTTGAAGAATGTACAAGGTTATATGAAAAATATCTTTATTATTTTATATTTTCAAAAAATTAAAAATGCTATAAAAAGCTAGAAAAGGTTTAAATTTTATTTGATGGACTATTTCGTAAATATTTATTTATCTGTAGTAACAATAGTTATAACCTCCGAAGTAAAAAACTATCTAATAAGGTCAAAATTTGCATAATTTTACTTTCCAGCACTAGTGAGGGAAAGTGACACTTTCATAACTAAAATGCGTGCGGGAAAGTGGGTTAAAACGCACGGTCGTAGAAAAAAGAATTTTTGTATATGATAAATAATTACGATTTCAGATTTGGCATAAAATGTAAAATTTTAAATAACTCTAATATATGACTTAGTGGCTCTTTTGTATGATAAAAAGTACCCATACATCAATTTACTGCATAAACCAAAAAATTACTACCAAGAAAGTTTAATCTAATGTTAATTTTTTATTTAGTTTTAATTTTAGCTGCATAAACTAAGCTTTAATATTGGTACATATTGCAACAAATGTCAAGTAAATTTACACAACTAAAAAATTGCAAAAATCTGTCCCAAGACTTGTATGCTATTTCAATAAACAGAAGTGTATTTCTAAGCAAAAATTGAATTGGTAGAGAGCCTTACAAATCCTAAAAATACTAGAGAAAACTGTTTAGTCTTATTATTATTATATATTTTATAATTCTCAATTTTATTAGAGTGTTCAGCTTTCAGTGTTAACATTAAACAAACAAGCAGCCTAATTGCAGGCAATAACACAATGACAAAAATACAAGTCCTTTTTAAACTAAACAAACAAACAGAAGCCACACAAGGTCAAGCACATTTTAACAAATACAATGAAAAAAAAAAAGAATGTGATAAGCACAGTCAAACGGCCAGGAGACACAGACATATACAGTTAAGTTCGAAAATTGTTAAGGTTTAGAGTATTAAGCATTTAACTTTTGTAATATATAGATTTGATTCATTATCTCAATTACATTGAAATCAACTTAATTAAGGAGGAAAATGAAAATAAAAATACAAAAAAGTTTTATAGCTTAGTATATAAAAGTTTTTACTAATTTGACTATTTTTGAATATTTGTTATGTGACTAAAACTTTTGTTTATTTTACTGTTATAATCATTCAAAAAATTGTTAAACACTTAACAACCTCTAAATCTTAGACAATTTCACGATTCAAATGTGTTAAAATGCTATCTATTCAGTATAATCATTTGTGCTAGACTTGTCAATTGCTACCTCTAACTCCAGATCGTCATCGTCAAGAGTGTTCACACAATTATTGCCTGTTGCATTGGTTACAGTCGTTTTGGGTCTCTGATGAGACTTCTTGGGATCAAAAGGATCGACAACTATTTGTTCTGTTCCTTTGATTTCGGCCCTGCAGAATGGACATCCTTGACTTCCTTGACCTTCGGAACCCTTTAAAATGAATATATATATTTTATAAAATTAAATTAACACATTTTGTAATTTTTAACATAAAAGTGATACGAACAAAAAAAATTTATCCAAACAAATTTCCCAAATTTTCTGTTTATATAAAAGCAAAATCTAATGAAATTACTATGATTTAGAAACAAATTGAATTTTAAACGACCCAACATATTCTCCCCAGCAAAATTAATTCAAAATGAGCAATGATACAAGTCAATTTATTTAAGGCTTGCAATTAGAGTCCAGTTTGACTAGAGTTTTCTAGATTGTGAAGATCACCAATGGTCAAATGTTTTGGTCTAAGATGAGTCCGGATTTTGATAAAACTCAAAGGGTATCAGTAGGGAGAAGAAAGAAGGAAATATTTGTGCAACGCTGGTATACATATGATAACTGGTCAGTTATGGTATAGGGTGATACTAACAATGAAGGCCACACCAACGTAGTTATCATTGACATTGTATATTTTGCTCCCTTTATAGGAGAATATTTTGTTTTGATACATGACAATGCTCTACCAAATATCACAAAATTCGTTTACAACTGAACGTCGTTGAAACCATGACTGGAAGCATTTCTGGAAAGAATCTTTTAAATCCGTTTTCAAATGGTTTTTCCAATATTAGAAATAGTTTTAAAAAGGTTCCTCTAGGAATTTTTTTCATTTTGATAAATAATTATTTTATTATCTACAATACCAATTGATTTCACATTTCTTATAAACTGGCTATTATGTAATTTTATGTAACTTTAGGTACCCAAATTAGTTCTGTTACACAGAAGCATTGAGGAACGAGCAAAAAAATTATTTAAAAGGGGTTTATTAATAAAATTTCAGAGAGAATAAAGACATATTCTGAAAACAGAAGTTTTCATTATTTTAGTTTATACTCCAGATACTAAAAATGATCAGATGACCAATATTAATACATAAACATTAAACCATAGGCATATTGTATTCTTTGTAGTAGTTAATAATTTGACAAAGCCCTTTGATAGAAGCTACATTTTTCGATATTTTGCAAAATATATCATTTTTTCCTTTTTGTAGTGCCCCTAACTTCTCGAGATTTTCTGTTCACCAAAATATAGATATCTATACTGCAAAGCAGTTTAAATTTTCGTATTTTATTATAATTGTAATTAGATACATTTGGTAGGTATAAATAATTTTAGTAATTTAACGCCAAATGAAAAACATTAGTTTTTAATATCAAATTATGTACTAAAAAATACTAAATATTAATCTGGAAACTCAGGTGGGTATTATACTAAAGCTTTTCAATTTCAAGTTTTAGCTTAGAAATTAATTGCGAAATCTTAGTGCTTCGTGCAGGATCCAAGAGGAAACAATTTTTTTACAAATAAATAATCTCTTGAAAAAATATAGATTCATGTAATTTTCATGTTATAGATAACCTATAAGGTTTATTCCTTTATGTGTGTCCCAAGAGAGCTCCCACAACCTAGATTGTGAGATTATTGATCTATTTTAATCTACTAGAATGCATCACCACACAATGTTTTGAAATTTGTGAGAAATTTTATATTTTTCTCAAATAAGAGTATCACGCTCGGAATTTGAAGAATTCTGAAGGATTAATACTTCCTAGTTAGATAGCCACATTAAAACCGTACTTTATGATGACCCTGTTTCACAAGAAGAAAATATTATAATAGTTAATATGGATTCGTTGTAGTTGGGTAATGAGTGCTTGAAATACTTACGGCCTGCCATGCTGTTAAACAAGGTGTACACAATAGATGACCACAAGGTTCGATGCGGACGTCTTTATCGTTTTCTGCGCATATTTTACATAATTGGAATGTACTACCCATCTCACAGTAAAGTTCATATTGTTCTTGTGTTACAGCAATATGGTCTTCTTGACTCGGTTGTACAGCCCATGATAAATCAGGATTCACAGATCTACCATCCGGATAAAGATAACTGAAAAAACATTCAAAGTATAAGTAATGACTTTTTTATTCATTGAAATATTTAAGAATGAAATAAATCCTCGCAAGTTCTCGTATGCGAATAGTTTTTATGTATACTAAAATAATTCATTCCAGTTATGTTTAAATATTTCACCAATATACGTTTTTGTACCGTTCAAAATACAGTCTGAAAGCAATTAAACAAGCTACAACAGTAGATTAGGCAGAATGTTTTTGTCCACTAACTACTACTTAGATGGGGTCAAGGATGTCACTGGATGGTGGTTTATCAAAATTAAATGCAATATTAGTTTCAGAAGTCATAAAAAAGTATATACGATTACAGAAATATTCAAATTGTTGATGACAAGATTAATGAGTAGAAATTTCTAGAGCGATTGGTGATATTTATAATGAACACTGTATTACTACAACACAAACTTTCGATTTATGAACATTATAACTTCGCTCTCGAAACATGTGCCACTCTATTTAAAGTGCTATTATAGAGGTAGTAAACTGTGTGTTCAGTAAGATTAACTAATGGTTAGGTGAACAAGAAGTACCATGTCAATTACTATTTTTTATATATAATTTTTAAAAGTATGTCTAAATGATATAGTTAGATGAAAATTAAACGTATTTAACCATATAAAAATAAATTAGGTGGAAATGAAGAATTGGCATAGGATTTTAATTTCAGTGCATCCATTCAAATTAGAAATTTAAATTTGCAAAGGTGATTAAGTAAATCTTGAACTATCAATCGTAATATTTGTTTATCTATCATTATTTCATAATAGGACGTTCAAATAATGACTTCCACCAAATTCAAACAATTACTTCAAATGGAGCACCCTGTATATTTTTAATACAGTGAATAGAACTAATTTTTTTCTATCATAATGCATAAAGGTTCCTATATATCTATCTCTAACCATTCTGAAGTTATAAACACTTCACCAAAAATAATGTATTTTTATTATTAGTAATATTTTATACGAGGATATATTGAAAAATTCTTGGCCTACTATAGAACCAAACATAATTTCAATGTCAAAATATTTTATTACTCAACATATTCTCCTCTTAATTGGATACATTTATTACAGCGAACCTGCAACGTCTCTAGACCTTTCAAACAAAATGTTTCTTCTTGCTCTGCAAGCATAGCTTTTATTAACTCCTCGTTGAAAGAAAATTTACGACTTTTTAAACTTTTTTTCAGTTGAGGAAAGCGATGATAGTCGGACGAAGCCGAATCTGGTGAATAAGGGGGGTGTTCTAGTAATTTAAACACTAAATCACGAATTTTTTGATGAGATTTGTGTACAGGGGCGATGTACTGCAAAAACGAAACACCTTTGGATAGGTTTCCGCGTCTTTTCTCTTTAATATTTTTCCCGCAGAGTGGTCAGTATTATCGAATAGTAATCTCCAGTTATTGTTCTACCCTTATCCAGAAAAATAATCATTTTTTGACACGATACTTCTTAGGTGTTGGAGAACCAGAGTGTCGCAATTCCATCGATTGTTGCTTTGTTTCTGGATCGTAGAAATGTACCCAAGTCTCATCCATAGTAACAATTCGGTTTAAGAAGTCTATATCGTTTTCAAATCGAGCACAGATCGAACGCGATACTTCTACCCTTGCACGCTTTTGGCCAACATTCAAACATTTGGGGATCCATTTTGCAACAATTTGTCCAAATTGACGTAAACTGTATGATGAACACGTTCGGACGAAATATTCAGTGCCTCAGATATCTGTTTTGGCCCAATTCGACGGTCTAATAAAATCATGTCATGAACTGTATCGGTATTTTCGGGGACTGATACAGAAACTGGCTTTCCCGATTGGTCATCAATTGAAGCTTGCAGTGCAATTTTTCACGGTCGCATACGAAGGAGATAGTGATCACCAAGGGTATTAAGCATATCTTCGTAAATCTGCTCACCTCTTAACCCTTTTAAACACAGGTACTTCATGATAGCTCGATACTCAAATTTTTCGATTTTTACAATTTCGGTGGTCATCTTTTTTCTTTTAATTTATTGTGTAACTCTGATTTACTTTTTTTGACGTCAAACTTTATACTGACACTTCTAATAATTTATTGTTCGTTGTTATGGTAATGCAATATTTTGTTTATGTATGGTACTAGTCTAGGCTAACTAGATACCAATACATCCTCGTAAAGTTACCTTATGTCAATTCTAAACATTAGGTATTCTTGAAATACTGATAATTTAATTATATTAGTGCCATGTGCCGCAAATGGTATTTATTTAATTTCTGTGGGATAACACAGAAAATAGTAATTCAATTTATTAAATATCGAAATAGTTGAAAAAACAATTAAAAATAAATCACAATTGTTGAATTCAAATGATCTCCAAAAAATGTCAGCTGTAAATGCAGCAAACACGTTCCTAATTCGAAGTTTCATATCATTGAAATGCGCCAGTGCGTCATCTAACAGCAGCCACATCTTTGCTCTTATTAATTAATTTATTTAACTTATATGTTCCAAGGGATCTCAAAATACGGTTTTTAGGAATCTTTGGAATTTTCGTCCACAGAAGTAGAATGATGAAAAAATAGGAACATATTATTTACGCTATTTTCCACAATCCCACATAACACATTTATGCTCCATCGATTCTGATGATATGGAAAAATGCTCTTTTTCAGTGGCATAATAGTGAAAGTTATCACAAGAACATTATTATGAGAAGTAGATGTCTGTGAATAAGACAAATTTGAAAAAGTCGTATTCCTCTGTGACTCATTGAATAATAAGCATAATAGTATTCTATTGGAAAATTCATCGTCGTATAAATTCTAATGCAACTGAATATGATACGGATGATTTTGTGCTTTCTAAGTATCGTCTTCTTTTCCTTTGAGGAAACAACCAGCACTATTTTAAAATTCATCTTCTATGAAGGTGTCGATCAGGATATTTTTATGCATATAACCTTAATTCCAGAAGAATTTTTTCATAGTTTTCGTCTATGAGAATTCTTTCTTAAAGAGAATATTGTTTCATCTATTAAAATGTCAGTATAAAGTATTATTGTTAGAATAAAAACAGAGAAAACTGAAATTATCTAAATAAAATAAACAATATTGTAAGTAGAATGTCTGGATCAGACAAAAACACTGGTTCTGTCTATTACATTTAGCCAATATGCGAAGAATTGTCAACAGGCGTCTTAATGGAGAATTACAAATGGAAAAAACATTACATTTTAATAAAGAATAAAGATAATCAGAACGGTTACAGACAGGCTTAGGGAGCTCGTATGTACTCTAGAAATCTAAGGGTGTGTATTGAATGCGTTGAAACTATACATGGTGTTCCATTTGAATTAATAAAATAATTGATGTTTGAATTTGTCCAAAATTATTTTCAATATTTAAACAACCTATTATAAAAGACTGTAACCTCAAATAACACGGTTAAAAGTTCAACGTATCCTAAATCACCGTTATAATCTTCACTTGTGTGAATTAAATGGATTAAACTTCTACGCAAACTTTTCATTTCCGCTTAATATAAATTATGTCAAAAACAGAAAAATTTACATGAAGTTTCACATAAAGTTGACTTAATTTTTAATGTTCGATTACTTTTGATACATTCTGTATTGCTGTAATTAATGTTCATATAGCTATAAAAAAAATTTGGAGTCGTTTTTTCACTAGAGAGCGTATAAGTACAGCTGACTCACCCTGTATATCACAACCATAAGTGTACATAGCAGTTTTACTAAACGGTTTGTTATTGGTGTATATTAAAAATTAGATCATTAACCAGCTTAATTCCAAATTACCAGTATAAATATCGCCGTGATAAATGATCACAAAATCAATTGTTCCACTAGATTCTTAGAGTACCAATCAATTTTAAATTTTTTACTGCATAGGAATCGTTCATCGTCAAAACAAGAGCGGGAGGAGTACAACGAGTCCACAAATGTGAGAATTGTTAAACGACAGTTTATTGAATTAAAAAGATTGTTTCTAAATAAACACGTCACAAATAATTTAATTTCTGAATTTATTACACAGAGAAAAACTCAATCTCTTAGCTGTTCAACTGTAATTCTCTAGCTAAGTTAATTTTTCATATTTATAACCCAAAGAAATAAGTTTGCGTTTGTCGCCGCCTGGCCAAAGGGATTTTCTTATTAATTTGATTTAATTATTAAGTATTTAGCTTTATATTAGTATATCGTTTTTTTTTCGAAAAGTTAAATAGTAAAAGTAAATAATTTTTATAGCGCAAAGATATGTTTTTGAAATGATCTACATACAGAACTTTGCATGTATAAGAGAGTCTCACTTACATTTTCCCTGAAAAATAAGTCTTCCTTCAAGAGAAATTTCTTATATTTAAAAAAAAAAATGAAAAAACTTTGTTCTCTCCCTAATTATTTCGCATTTCCATAAACGATGACCCTGAAAACATTAGTTCATCTTTCAAGTTCCATTTTTAACCATAATTGGAATATCATTAAAATACTTGGTACTCTAAACCTTCCTTTCTTGCACTATACAGAGATAAAGTACATAAGGGGTTGTTTTATTCTACATGAAAACCAACCACGTGGCAAGTATGCCTCTGGAGAATTAACAGTCACTTTATACAACGTGGTATACGAACAATTCTTCGCCAGTTTTCAGTAAAACCAATCCAAAACGAAGAATAAATTTGATTTACTACAAGGCAAGCCTACGCGCATCGCACGAAATAAGCGAGTACATATTTGGACATACAAAACATCGAATTGATAAATCTGCCTTAAAGTCCGAATAGAGACCCAATGATTTTTTGTGGACTCCACTTATCAAAGAAACATATTTTTATCATATAAAAATGCGGTTGCACCTTTAAAAATAATATAGATCTTTCATCTTCTGACATACTATTTTGTCTAGTGGTTCAAATTTGAATGTATGTAGATCTTGGGGGCAAATATATGAACGACAATAAAAATATTGTTGATGACATTCATTCATTAATTTTCTTAATCTGGTATAGTATAAAACAAAAGTCAGATAACAATTAAAATAAACGTTAAAGATAAGCGGCAGATACGTTCAGACACATTTAATTTTCCAGCTGATTAGATAACAATAAAAAACTTCCTTTCATATGATTCATATCATTCAAATCCTGTCCTATTTAAAATTTTTGGATGATAAGTATATCATTGTTATTGTTTTATGAATTGTGAACTAATATTGTTATTAATAAAATTATATAAATATTTTTTCAGATATGAAGGAAGGTTATGACGAGAAAAATGTTAGTAACTAGGAATTATGTGACAATTTTCTTACTGTTAAGTCTTGTGATGAAAAAATATGGTTATTTTTTTAGTTCGGTATTTCATATATTTCAATTAAACTGCCTTTCGTAGCAATACACTTATTTCAACATCAAAACCATGGTTGGAAGCATTTTTAAAAAGCTACTTTCCGAAACTTTCTCCTTTGTTCTGACTTAAACTCAATTTCAGGTATAGTGTCAAAACGTTTCCTAACAAATTTTTCATATTAGAAAAGAGTCAGAAGTCGCACGGTGATAAATCTAGTAAATAAGGCGAATGTGCACTGACACAGACTTTTAGTGCCGCTAATCAAAAGCGACTTGTGGCAAGACTGAAGATCAAAGCCATTGACCTATTTTTCAGATTTCTCTGCCCTGTATATAATTTATAATAATGTTATCGTGTTGTTCAAGATCCTTATTTCACAGCAGACACACAAACACGATATCATTAAGTAAAAATCAAAATTCGAAACTCATAGAGCAATAAAAGTCACCCAGTATGATTCTAGGCTCGATAAACCTAAGTTTTTGTGTTTAAACATATAATATTTCCTAAGCCATGCGGAAATTAAATAGGTCCGTCTTATAAAAAATATCTTTGTTTATGCCATTAAATTAAAAACAAAATAAAATATAGGGTGTTCCATTTAAAATTCCAAAGTTGTTGTCGATACTGAAGAATTGGGACACCCTGTATAATCCAAAAGTCAATAATCTAAAAATTCCTTTAAATACAAAAAAACTGTTGTGATTAAAGTTTTTTGATGACTCTTCCAGGTTTCGACAAAAGTATATGGGTCACCTTATGTTTGACACCCTGTACATTGGAGGTCAAGCAATGAGATTTAGAGTCACATACAAAATATCTTCCAGATAAAGGTGCTGAAGCACTGAACACTATTCATCTGTTTTTACTTTATTCAACCAGTTTTTTTTTTCAATTACATGGAATATCAGGCCGTATTTTTATTTTTTATATTAGTGAGGCAATGAATTATCAATTTAATCGAATTAGACGTCAAACCGATGTAACTATACGGTAGTGATTCCGCTTACAAACCTACGCAATTCAAATTATTAAAACATTGTTTATAGCTGATATGGTGTCATGATGTACAATTAAAATCGTTTGTTCTATTTCTATACCTGAATTCATAGATTTAATCTACTATAATTAATTGCTGGATTTCTCCTACATTTACATCATCAGAATTTACTATTATTAATTTATTGTGATAATTAAGTGTTAGCGAGTATAATAGGCTAGTTGAAAAAATTTGGGAATTGGTTTAAAACTATACCTTAGCTTCTATTTCACCCCAAAAATATATTATCTTAGGAAAAATAGGTTTTTTACGTTAGTATTTTGAGTTTTTAGAAAGGAACTTGAAATTGACCGTGAAAAAGGTCAAGACTGTCATGGCGTCTTGAATGTCGTCACACCTCGCGAAACAGCTGTGTTTGTTTATGACAGTCAATTGTGTTTTTTAATAAATAATTAATTCTTCGTATTATAAATACTGTATAGTGCCCCAATCTGAAAGAACAACGCTAAAAACTTCATACAAATGATTCATATATGTTCCAAACAATAAATAAATACAAAGAAAATGGTTAAAAATGGCAAGGAGGCAAGACGCTCTTACTTTATCAACTAATTCCACAAATTATTTCTGTGAAGATCATTTTGATGTATCAAACAAAACTTGATGTATATATTTATAAATGTATAGTAAAAGGAATGAATTTTGCAAAATCTACATAATATACCAAACATATCAAAGTTATTGAAACTGTAATCGCTAACCTCAATATCAGTAATATCCTAAAGGAGGCTCTAGATATTGCCAACGCTGAATCAGAAGATGGAAATGACATAAATGATATATATATATATATATATATATATATATATATATATATATATATATATATATATATATATAGAACCTCCTGAAAGTCATGTTTTAACAGATGAGAACTCAGGCGATGAGGACGAGGCGGGAAATGTGGACAGTTAACATAACCTAAGCGCGAGGCAACTTTCAAGTGGCGCGGAAATTGTTTTATCTAATAGTAAAAGGCTAGGAGCAAGATATTTAGTTAGTTAGTTAGATAGTTAGATCCAAGAAGAACAGGAAAGGGTTCCATTATCCATAAAGCCGGAGGCAAATAATTATTCAGTTACAGGCGACATTGAATCTTCGAAATACAATTTTCCTGAGGGGGATTACTCTACTTATAGTCACTTAAGTTGTGTAGAATGTGTAGAATTGTTTTTTACTGATGAATTATTAGAAGAAATTCTGGAACAGACGCGAAATTATGCTCTTTTGAAAAATTTCCATGATCCCCTAATTACTATTGAAGAGCTAAGAGTATTTTTAGGAATACTTATTTTTAGCGGATATAATCAATTGCCCTCCAAAAGAAGCTACTAGGAAAACTTTCCCGATATAAAATATGAGTTGGTGGCCGATGCCGATATTTTTATACATTTTGCAGATAACAATAACATAGAGTTGAAAGACAAAACGTACAAGCTTCGTCCTGTTACAGACAAGTTTTTAACTCGTTTTGTACCTAAACAAAATCTTTACAAGGTTTGGAGTCTCAATGCGCCTGATTAATTTCGAAATTTAACAAGGACGTAATCCTAGGGCTAATTTAGAATATGAGTCTTTATTTCGTAAATGATCAGCCCCACTTTTGCAAAAGATTGAAGAACTGCGAGTCAAGTGATTGCTTCGATATAACTTTTTTTTTATAATTTGTTCACATCCACTAATCTACTATGTACGCTAAAAGTTAATGGCTACGAGGGCACTATAAGAGACAACCGATTCCCTAAAGATTGTCCTCTTACTTCAAAAAATGTTATCGAAAAACAAAAGCGAGGAAATTTTTCTTCAGCTTTGGAGAACAACTTGGGGATCCGTTGGTTGGATAATAAATCTGTTACCACAGCTAATTCACAATTTGGTGTAGCACCTATCAAAACCGTTGAAAGGTTTTCCCGCACTGAGAACAAATAATAGACAACAATATTTCGTGGTAAGGTTTCTCATCGATATGTTTTATATTCTATATTTTTTTTTCAGCTATCGAATAGGTATTAGATTCAACAAGTGGTACAGGCCAATATTTACATATCTAGCGAATGCAGCAGTACAAAATGAATGGTTATTAGGGAGAAAAGCCGGCAAAGAAATTAGTCAGCTAGAGCATCGAATAAGTATTCTTCAGGTGAAAAAAGACCTACTATGAGCTTTGTCTTCTTTACAATTATCTTTGCTTCTTTTAGATTTATCTCACTAAGTATAAGAGCCCTGCAATAAATCAAGGTACAAAACCAAAAGCACCGAGCTGTGATAGCCGAATAATTAATGACATACGGTTTGATAAATTGAATCACTTTGTGGTTTCAGTTCCTGATAAAAAGGGCCGAAGATGTGCGGGCGAAAAATGCAGCAGCAAGGGAACAACGATGTGCTCTAAATGAGAAGTGGGCTAATGTGTACAATGTTTTAAAAAATCACTATAAATAGAAAAGAGTGATTCTGTTTAATTTTAAATATTACCCAGTTAGCGCCTAAGGGGACAATATGGACCCAGCATTTTTTTTTAAAATAATACCTCGAGGAGTTTTTTATTTGCATATAAACCAAATTTATATTAATTGGACGTATTATTTTCAAAATAATTCCAGAAAATATTAAAAAAACAATTCTCAGCGTTAATGGGTCGACACACTTATTATTTTTTTCAATAATATTTTTTAATATTTTTCTAAATGACCCATATACCGAAATTTATGTAATATACATTTTGTGTATTTTAAATTGCAATAAATATGGTTTCGCTAAACTATCAATCTTCGTGTAGAAGTTCTAGCAGTATAAAATTGTTTCTTCAAAGTTTCTTTAGATATAGATAAAGAGAGAAAATATGCTACTTTGAAAACAAAAGAGATGCAGATAGATGTAATACTTACAATCCTTCCCGATAGCCATCCAACAGAGCCTGAATCAGACTTTTATTTTGAGGTATTGTTTGTAATATTTCTCCGTCTAGTGTTACATAACCAATTGCCCATTGTCCTAATCTAGTACACGACAATCTGAATACATAGCTACCCGCCTTGTTGATGTACCTCTGCAATCGGGCTTTCACTTCATCGTAGGTTAGAAACGCCACGTAACCGGGATGAGTTACGGCTAGGATTTGCCAATTTCTCAATAACGTTCCCCAAGGTTGAAATAACCTAAAAAATAATTTTGATCGCTTAATGATAAAATCATTAAAATGTTTTGATAATTGAGATTGCACTTCTTTTTGAAAATGTAAAATGTAGATTTATTATATATGGGAAATTATTAAAATGTGTTTACAAACATTTTAAATTTGAATTAAATAAATCCATGTGATGTTCTAACTAATATAAGAATCGAGAACAAATTCATAATCTAAAATGAAGAAATTTAACAGGACTTTTTTGGCTTCGTAGAGGTGCTGTTGGAAGCGGATAGGGCTACTAAAAAACTCATTAGATATTATATCCATAACTTTATATGTGAAAACTGTAATAATGACTAGAGCAGTATCTTCCACATGACTAGGATACAAAGTATATTTTTAGTTTTTGGGCTAGTAAAATCATTAAGAGTTATGAATTGAATTCTGAGATTTCTACTTTTGTATCGTGAAGTATATCGTAAGTTGAGGAGAACAGTTCAATAACCTAGAGATCAAACATTTCAATTTGGTGGTGAGTTCCTTGCTGTACGGTTGTGTAGGGGAGGGGAGGAAATTAATATAGATCGTAGCATTCTGCTTTTTTATATGTGTAAAGATCTCCCTGCATCGCTGTATATTGTTACAAATCTATCCCTTGCATCAACAAAAACAATGACAGCTAGAGTAAAATGATAAATATCATTATTTCTGGGAAATAGGTATTTATTCAGTCATGAAAAATCAACCAAAGAAAAAACACCAAATAAATAAAATATAGAATTTGTCTCTGGACGGTGCTACAGCTCGGCTCTGCAAGTGAGCCCAGCTGTACTGTGAGGGTGCCAATCGGCATTGCAGATTAATTTTATATAAATATTACTCTGGTAGAAAAAAAATATTTGAGCACATTAAAGAATTTTATTTGTTTTTTATCAATTAGTTATATTTATCAATTCAACTATTTTCGAGGAATCATTGCGGTACAAAGAGACTGATGTATAAGAATAAGGACAGAAGAAGTCTTAATTGAAAATTCTCTGAATATATGTGATCTATAGTAAACATTCAGTTCATTATCAGAAATGCATGTGGTATACCAGATAGAGAATTTCTAATTCATTTACTGTGGGTTGACTATAAATTGATAATTAGATAGGCCTTGATTAAATTTAAATGTTATTAAGACTTGCAGTTTCATATTTGAAAGATTAGTAAACACCATGAAAATTTATTGTGGTGATAGAATGTTACACAACGTTTCAAGAAGAAAGTTAGTATTTTTGCTAATTAATAATTAAATATAGTAGTAGTTCAGTAAATAGAAGGTTTTCAATGTAACTGTGATAATTTGAATATAAATTTTTGATTGCATCTATTTCAAGTAATTGAAAATATGAATTTTGTCAATTAAGGATAGTGAATAAAACAGAGTGTAAATTGATGTGGTACGTGATCTATAAATTCATTTAATGAATTATCAGAGATGTCAATGGTAATATTCATCAACATCCAAAATGTTTATTTATTAAAATATATATAACGTTCGATACGCATTTGTTCAAAAACATGTGAAAAAACGATAACTAATCAGTTGCCTTCAATTCTAAAATAATCCGGCTAGTCTTTCAATGATATAAGAGAAGTACCCGGCCTGACATAGAGATGGCGGTAATTGCTTGAAAAATACCACTGTATTAGAAAGTACACAATGTATACTGCATATGTTTCAAGTTTGAAGACGCCACGTTGTTAAGTATTTGTTTACAGCCACCAATAGTGAACGATTTTAGTGAATTTGTGAACATGGAAAAAATTGGTCATCGTTACGTAATACTTTTATTGCAAAGGCATTAGCACAACCAATATAAAAGTTAAACTAGAGTCTACCCCAGATGAGACTGCTCTATAGCGTTATGAACAGTAGATTATTGGGTAGCGGAGTTTAAACAATAACGTACGACCTGCTAAGACCAGCATCGCAGTGGTCGACTAAATGAGATGATGATTCCAGAAATGTTGAAGAAAATCCACAAAGTGCGAACTTGCAGACATAGTAGGCATTCCAAAAAGTGCGGTACATAGCATGTCAACTCAAAATTTGACATAAGAAAGCTGTCCGCAAGATAGGTGCCGTATTTCATCACAATGGAACAAAAACAACGTCGTGAAGATGTTTCCATCGAGTGTTTCACAGAAATAAATACAACATTTTGTACCGTTTCATAACCTTAGATGAAACGTGGGTCTATCACTTCACACCCAAAACAAAATAACAATCAAAACAATGGACTGAAGAGGGAGAACCGTCTCCAAAGAAGACAAAGACAAGCAAGGTCATGACGTCGAAAGAAATCAAGCAAAAACGGCACCAGCTCATACATCCGTTATTGCAATGGCCAAAATTAATGAATTGAAGTTTGAATTGTTATCACATGCAGCCTATTCGCTAGATTTAGTCCCCTCACATTATTTTGTTTCCAGAAAGGGTATCGAACTTCTAAACGTAGCTTGGAAAAGTGTACGGTGCTAAAAGGAGATTACGGTGAAATATAAATATATTTTTTTCCAAAATTTTTGTGTTTCCTTTGTTACTTCTGGGACCATCCTTGTATATTATTTAGGTACTTTAAATTCATGCAATTTATAATACTTTATTTGAAAATATAATTGTTGTTAATTTTTGTTATTAAATTTCAAAAGATATTTCTTTTCTCAAAATACTTTGAAAAACGAAGGACGTGCATTGGAAAGTGAAAAATTTCTATTTTTCTGTTTATGTAGCTAAAATTAATATTGGAAATTTTAAAAAGTATAGTTATAAAATATTGAATTATACAGGGATTGTAGTTATTGAAATTTATTACAGCATCATGTATTGGTATCCGTAACTTTTTCAAAATCTTGTTACAAAGGGTTTTTGTTTTAATTTTTGAAATAAGAAAAAATTTTGTGTTTGTTGTGGTTTTTATAGGCTTAAATATGTTCAAAACAATGGAATCCATGATCCACAATGTAAGAATTATTTCATATTCCAGTATGGTTTTAGTATAAAAAAACATTAGTTCGTATAGTTTTCGTATTTATGAGTTTGAGGGGTTGTTTTCATGGCCTAAAAATAAAAGATAAACATTTCAGGCACACGTCGAATATAGAGTGTGAAGTATATATAATTCCAAATTCCCATAAAAATCGCGTTATCCACCGAGAACTTGTATGTGATCAAATTTTTATTCTGATTCAATGGACTATTTTTTATTGAATGATTGTACAGTCTCCGTACATTATATGTAACTCCTCATTCATTTGCGTAGGCGTACTGCCTTCCAGAACAAAAATCGGTGCTTCTATTGATCAATAATAGATTAATAGGCAACGGAAAGAAAATATTGAATAAAACAAACAAGACATTGTTTGTTGAAGTATTATCTTCCTCTTTCGATCATTTTACTGATTAAGCATTGAATTCTCTAATGTTCCGTATAGAGAATTACCTAAATAATCAAGTTGGTAACGTAATAAACGTTTCAACGTGTTTTAAAAAATTAGAAAAAAGTACGGGTATTTTCGAAAAATTTAACGACAATTCTCCTCGGTATATCTATATATCTATATATTATAAGAGTTCTTGAACTATCTATTTGTAGAAGTAAGCATGTAAATGTAGAATCTTTAAAATATTAAAGTAGAGTATTTATTTGTCGTTCTATTCCATTTCTGTATAGTTTTTGAGTAATCTACCAACCAGAATTTAATCTTTCCTACTCTCGATAATGTCGTTACATTTTTTGGTACTTTTTTTAGGACACTTTTCTGGACAATACTTCGCAAATGCACAGCTTTTCCAATATTTCAAGGTTGATAAACTGTCGATTTATTAAAAATTGGGATAGATTTTGATTGTTAATTGCTTATCATCAGTAAGCTACCATCTTAATAATATATAAATATAAATTTTGTATAGATAATTTGGAAATTAAATATAAATTTTTTAAATTTTATAGAAGTTCGATAGATATTATAATTGGTCGTTTCACTAATTCCGAAATCGTATAAACGACGGACATTTGACAATCTGGTTATTTTTCAATTTTTTTCTTAAAATATTTCATGATATTTAAAGAATTTAGCATAAGCTAAATTACAATAAAATGGTTCAAATCATTCCGTAAATCATTTTGAATTTTATCAAGGGTATTTTTCAGTGTAAAACTAAATATTCTATTAAAACTTGTATTAGAAAATATAATCTCAAAAACATATGTCATAACAATAAAAAGCCAGAAAAGGTATGAATAGGGAAAAGTTTGTTTTTTCCGCAGTTTTGGTACGCTATTTTTTATTTTGTTGGTACCTATGAATTTTTTTATAGAACGAATTCCGTAATTTACTAAAAGGTCATAAGATATCCATAATGAACTTAATTTGATTTTTAAACTTGATTTTGCGAAATGATTGACGCAATCACAGATTTTTGAATTTTTGTGAAATAACTAGAAAATTGATTATTTATCATTGACCTATTCACTATTCTAAAAGTAAAATACACTCACCAGCCTTGTACTTTATACCATTTATGTTATTCTGATTTATTGAATTTATTTAACTATTCATCTAAAAACCGATAAATTATTATTATTCCTTATTAGGGTAAGCGAAACTACACTGTTAAAAATTGTTGTAATATCTTTTCCGTGCCTTGCGTTTAAAGACTTTAATCCATTTATTATTATAATTCCTTTAATAAATGTATTACGCAAGAAGATTTTCAATTCTACATAAAGAATTTAGGAACTAATATAATTAGAGTTTTATGATTTTATATACCTTGTTATATTTTTCGATATTGAGTTAATTGGGTATTGGTCATTTCGGCTACTTTTTATGAAGAAAAAAGACACATCTACGTGCCTTATCAAACACTTTCTCTTTTTTGCACATTATGTTGAAGACATTGTTGGTGTGTGCTGTATGGTATTTATATTGAGTAAAAATGAAAAAATGTTAATAATTCATTATAGTTGCACATTTGCAAATATAAATAAATTCCATACAGATGCATAAGACAAGGAATTTGCAGAGAGTCGATTTGTGTGGACGAATAAGAGTCTATTGTATTCAAGTATAATAGTAGATTGAATTAAAACTAAGTACGATTTTTTACTTTGTCCACATCATAAGTTTCTTTATTACATGAATTTAAAATTGGATTGAATCGGAAGGTATCATACGAGATAAACAATAGGACACTTTTCTTCTCTATATAACTGCATTTGCCTTAGAAGTTATATTCTTGAATGTGGAATGGATTTTCCATTATGATTATTGATTCTTTTTGAAACAGTGCGTAGTGTATTCTAAGCAGGTACTATAAATGTGCTATAAAAGTATATAGTGACCCGTTTCTTAGATGTTGAACGTGTTACACTTGATTTTACCAAATAATAGTTTATCCAGTGCCAGTTGGAATCGGATTAAAATTAAAAACAGTTGGTTCGATACATTAAACATACAATAATTATAGGAAGATATGAATTTGTTAAATTTAGTTTTATTTGATATAACAAGAGCCAAAGAGAAAATATCAACATATCGTTTCCATAAGGATATTAATATTGGATGGTATCAATGTAAAAATATAATTAAAGATGTAAACATCTGAAAACAGGTTGTTTATATGGAATCATGATGGCTTCTTGGTCTATACCATTGCGAGATATCATACTTAACGCTGGTGAGTAAATCTGAATTTTTTTCTTTATTTTGCAGTTCCAACATTGATTATAAATCGTATATTTTTGTTGTTTTTGAAAATGAAACTAGGACAAGGTGATAATAATAATAATTTAATTTCTTCAATCAAAAATGTTCTTTTTTAGGTATGTTCTGTTTTAAAAATTTTTTTTTTGATAGTTTTTAAAAGAAAGATAAATTTTGACGTTTTTCTTCAAGTCTTTATCCAAAAATGATATTGACACTGACAATTTGGTTATTTATATTGATCACCTTCATCGTGAATATCAAAATAAGGATAAAATCAAAATAGAACTTTGTTCCAATAAGAAAAATTAATTTTACCTTGATTTCCACATCTCAAATATATAGCAGTAATCAATTAAATTTATTATAATTTACAAAATAGAGTTATAAATTTTACTTAATATATTTAGATCTTTTTTATCATTTATAGCTTTTTCGTTCTTATGAATGTGAACCATTTCTAAAAATTCCCTTTTTCGTTTATTAGATTCCGCTTCAAGAATTTTTGAATCTTTATAATTGAATTTATGTTTTTTTGATATATCATGGTTCGTTACGGTAGTTCTATTTTTTTATCGTATTGATGACCTCTTAGTCTATTTTCTAAATACTGAGCCCTATGTAGACAGCGTCACAATTATTAGATCATTATTTTGATTTTGATAAGAATTCGTAGGGTATTGTTTAAATACTATTTCAAAAACACGTGGGATTTCAAAGAAAAAATTAAAAGTATCAAAATTCCTAATGAATATGTATTTAGTTCGTTAGATAATATTAGAACAGAATGGTATACGAAATCAACTTGGTCCTCAAGATATTTAAACTTCAATTCCTGTCACCCTATGTCAGAAAAAAGATCAGTGATAATAAGTTCAAAACATAAAACATTTTCCTTACCGTATGTACAAGGACTTTCCCAACGATTATCGAATTATTTCAATAAATATAATATTAGTATAAGTCATAGAGGACTAAATTAAAATCTAAAACACCAAAAAACAAAAGAAGTCTGTCTGTCTACATAGGGCAAACATCTCAGTATTTAGAAAATAGACTAAGGGACAATCAGTACGATAAAAAAATAGAACTGCTCTAACGAACAATGAAATATCAAAAAAAAACATAAATTCAATTATAAAGATTCAAAAATTCTTGAAACGGAATCTCTTACACGAAAGAGGGAATTTTTAGAAATGGTTCACATTCATTAGAACGAAAAAGGTATAGATGATAAAAAATATCTAAATATATTAAGTAAAATTTATAACTCAATTTTGTAAATTATAATAAATTTAATTGATTACTGCTATATATTTGAAATGTGGAAACCAAGGAAAAATTAATTTTTCTTGTTGGAACAAAGTTCTAAGTTGAGTTTATCCTTATTTTGATATTCATGATGAAGAATCATATAGATCAATATAAATAAGCAAATTGTCAGTGTCAATATCATATTTTGATAAAGACTTAAAGAATAGTCGAAACGTCAAAATTTATCTTTCTTTTAAAAATTATCCAAAAAAACTAATTTTAAAACAGAAGAGACCTAAAATCAAGAATATTTAGATGAATTAATAATAATTTATATTCTGTTTGATACAAAAATATAGAATTCAATAGAGGAACTTCGATAAATGCAGACGCGTTTAATTGCCTCTTCTAATATCACAAAATATTCAGAACCTATCGCGAAAACAACACTTTTATTTAATAAATAATAGGAATCATATTATTGTATTTCAATTATTTTGACGAAACTATTAGTTTTAGAAAAAGAGTTTCAAGATGTCAAATAATAATTTTATTTTACGAATTTAAAAATTAAGATCTTATATTCAATAGAGTAAAGGACACCTTTATAATGTATCGGTGAATTTTTTTGGAATTATTTTCATATAAGTATATATATATATATATATATATATATATATATATATATCCACTATATTTTTTATACAAATATTACAAATTTTTCGTCCTCTTACATATGTCTACATTTTTCATTATTTTTTATTTTCCATGCTCTATACCACTTCCTTTTTATTATATTACGCGATAACTTTTGATTTAGATATTTCAGTTAATTTTTAAATCATTGAATAATTTGTTTCTCCCACTGTTTACGATTTTTATTTTTCTAATGATCATACATATTGGGAACAACACTGAAGCGAAAAATAATATTTTCGCGTTTATATCTTGTATAACAAAAAATCTGGTTTTGGTAAGCATTCTACTTATTTTGTGTATGACAAGACACCCTCAATCATATTCCTGGGATATGTGTAACACTACATTTCTTTCGCAATCGATTAAATATATGAATAATCATTCAATAGTCAACCACAAAAATTTCTGTTAACAATACCCTTCAATATAAAAAATTTACTTCGGTGCAACCAAAATTGGCAGAACGGTATAAATATTTTAAATCTATTGATGTTTGGAAACGCTGTACATAAAATATGACATAACACATAAATATGATAATAGAATATTGATAATAATATTTGCTTTCAAAGTGTAAAATGGTCAAGGCATTCTAGTCCGCTAACATGTTTGACGCGTATGATCGAATACAATCAACTCAAAAGTACTTGAGACTCACTTTAAGTTCGTTGACACGCCCTTTTAAGTCAATATCAGATAATATGATAAAATAAAAAGAAGCTGCCAAGTAAGGCATGCAACAATTCGTATTGTGTCATGTGCATATATATGTAAATATGTTTCTCTGTGCCGCATCTGTTTATAAAATTATGAATAATTAATAACGGAGAATGAATTCCTCGAATGTGTGGCCTTATGTATATTGCTGCCTGAATAATGAAATGGTGAAAAACGATTGCATTTGAAATGATATACACACCACAAAAGCATTTGAGATATATATACATAGCTATATATTTTGAAATATAAGAAAACTAGTCTTTCAAGGAAAATTATTTCATTTATGTTCAAACTAATCACCACCTACATCTATACTCTTTAAACTACGCTTCCACGAATGTATAGCTTGTAGCCAGTTATCTTTAAAATGCTTACAAAATATTGCTACCAAGTGAATGTTCTTAATGCTGAAGAATATCACCAGGAACCACACATGTCCAAATCGGCCGGATAAGGTGGATTTTTACGTTAAAATTCTGCTGTGCACTGTATGACGATGCATTTCCATTATGCAACATTAACTCACGAATATTGATTGACACAAAAACTTCAGGTAAACATTTTGTGGTTGATATAACAGTACCGGGTGTCCTAATAAGAATGGCTCTCGGCCATATCTCGGGAACCGTTTATAGTACAGTAGGCAATGAAAAAAACAAAACAAAAAGATATGTTTTGTGTCAAATTAATAAACCTAGTAATTTGTTCATTTATGGTCATTGCGATTTGTGTGCATTAAATTCGATATAAAATTTACTTAAAAGTTATATCTAAGATGATTCTTAGAAACGAAGAAGCATTTGATATGATAGACATTTACTTTGAATGTATGAGAAATGCAACTGGTGCGGCTAGGGTATATGCCATACAATATCCCCAAGACGTTATCCCGGTAGAAGAGTTTTTCGTCGACTCATACACCGTTTAAGAACGACTGGAAATGTAAATCTTCCTGTATTTAGAAGACGCGGCAGAGGTCATTCAGAGGAAAACACAATAAATGTTTTGGCATATATGTAATTTAACCGGTATTTAAGTATTAGAGCAATAAGTGGAGACTTGGGAATAAGCAGAACCACCGTTCAACGTATTTTTACAGGACACAGGTAAATTATGATGCAAAAAGATATGTTTCTTAAACAAAATATATCCGGATAATATATGTGGGCATAGTTATATGTTAACATAATAATTTATTTATCATTCCGGAAAGATATTCGATAGGACATTATATTTCTTTTAGATTTCATCCATATCATATAGTACTGCATCAACAATTGGTTGATCGTGATTACGACAGAAAGTTGGATTATTGCAACTGGTTACTACATATGGTATATGACGACCCTCAATTACTGTCACGTATTTTGTGGTCAGACGAAGCTACATTTAGTAGTGATGGTACGGTTAACCGTCATAATATGCACTATTGGTCACATAATAGTCCTCGCTGGATGGAAGAAGTTCAGTATCAGGGGCAATGGTCGGTGTGTGTGTGTGGTATTGTAGATGGTCAGATAATTGGACCTTTTATCTTTTACAACGCAATTAACGGGGAACGCTGCCTAAATTTTATAAGGGATGAATTACCACTTCTTCTAGAAGATATATCACTAGCAACTCGTAGGTCTATGTTTTTTCAGCACGATGGGTGTCCGGCGAATTTTTAGATAATGCTTACCCTGTCAGGTGGATAGGACGTTGAGGCCTATTTTTTTGGCCAGCCAGGTCACCAGACTTAACCGTCTTAGATTTCTATCTCTGGGGCCGAAGACCTTGTTTGTGCAATTAGACCCACTACTAGAGATAACATGATCGAGAGAATACGAAACGCCATTCAGAGTATTTCGAGAGCAGAAATTGAGACTGCTGTTCAATCTACTCTTCAAAGAATAAACGCTTGTATCGAAAATGATGGGCGACAATTTGAATATTTAGATCGTCACTAGCAAGGTACCTTAAGATATATTTTAACTTCGATAACGCAGTTTCCCGGTGAGACCATAAGTAATATTGACATAATAATTGGTACTATTATTAATAGAACAAGGAAAGACAATTTTGAGGAGTCGAAAAATGTTAAAATCCGTTCAGTCAAACCGGAGTCATTTATGTTTAAAGGAAAATGCTTAAACTTTACACATTTCTAAGATATCTCGTAATACGAAAACCCGGTACATTGTTTTCACTAATTCTATATAATGAAAGAAAACTGAATACAATAATTTCTTGGCAGATTTTCTTTGTCGGCATTATTGGTACTGGTGAATCAACCGCAGTCAGAGATTAGTACTTAAGCATAGTGGTATTTAAAAATGCACTGTTGCCAGACCCATTCCTCTAGTTACAAAATATACAGAGTGGCATATCTTCATAGGAATAAAAAGTTAACTTAGCCAAAGAGACAATAATATATCAATACAGGGTGTTATCAAGATCAAACAAAAAAAATTAGGATGTGATGGTGCTATAACAAAATTTTATCATCAAAAATGTTATCTCTAGAAAATGATGAGTATAATTTAGTTTGATGTGATTTATGTACAATTCGAGTAAAGATAGAAGTTTGAATTTTAGTAATTTCTGTGTACTCACAAAACATTAATCGCAAGTATTGTCTGTTGTTAATTAATAAGGGGATAAAATTAGTATATTGTACCTTACTTTATATTAAATAGGGAATTATCGTTACGGTGATTTTAATAAAATCGACTATTTGTGACATTATTGACAGGTAAGCACATGCGCCATTAGTTTTATTAAAATAGGCTTTGTGGTTTTTCTTTTTTTTAATCGATTGCTAGTTGCCTATATGACCTATGTGTTTTTAGAAATGAAGAACACAGAATCTCGGTATGTATACATAACGGAATTCCCGGTGTTTGCTGTATAGTTTAGTTTTTTTTTTTCAATTTGATTTATATACAATGTTCAAATCCAAAAGATTACGTTTTCGCTATGAGTTCTATTTTTAAAGTAAATCGTGTCTAATAACTCTATTGTTAGCACTCATCATTTATCTAGAGAAAAAAATAAAATAAAAATTAATTACCACCCCGTTATAAAAAGACCAATTTTAGATTAGAATTAGTTTTTCCGATAACTGTTATTGAAAGTAAAAGCATGTAAAGTCGGCTTTAATCGAATCGTCATTAATCCAATGATTCCCTAATATCTTTTCCGAGATTTAGTTTGGTGAAATTAAATATCAATAAATACTAAATCTAAATATTTATTGAAAAAAATGTTCAATCTTGTTTTTCCTACAACCAATATATTCGGTGAATTTTTTAGGGTTTATATCTCTAAAGAAGATAGGCTGCGAAAATTTTGGTATAGGAAAGATCCATTATAATTTCATACGGGAAATCAACTCTTGATTTTTTTGGCACGAATTTAGTAACAACCTGTATATACAATGAAGAATACGAAATCGATACAATGTTGCAGAAATAAAGTTTTGGCTACAAAGGTGATATGCAATATTGGCTCGTCCAACTGATCGACAACATAAGGTGCGTGCGTCTCCATTGAACAAACAATGGGGAAACAAGTTTGTTAAACATGTTGATTAAAGTGCAATTTTAACAAATATTTCTTATTTCAACAAACAATTGTTTGACAAACATTTTCACCAAACAATTGCGATTCGCATGAAACATTAGTCAGTTAGGTTTTGTCGAAGAATGGGTGATTTGAACCGCCGCCGTCGTCTGGCCTACATTGCAGCAGCTTATATTTTAATGAATGAACCTTGTTCTCGTCGATGGTGGTAGAGACAATTGTTTTTACAGCGTTATGAATATAGTGGTGATGATTTCCGAAATGTATTTACAGCCGGGTGTTTGTTTACAAATTTTACGAGAATCTCAAATGGGGATATTGAAGTGTTAAAATCGATTATAGGGCCAATCATAAGTAAACAAAATACTAATTTGCGCCAAGCAATCAGCGTTGAAAATCGTCTGGCTATAACACTCAGGTTTATGGCTTCTGTTGATTCCTATCATTCGTTGATGTGTTTATTTAAGGTATCCAAACAAAGCATTTCAAAAATTGTTCCGGTTTGCACCACAATTGTAAACTGTTTGAAAGAGTACGTAAAGATACCTTCAACATCCAAAGAATGGGAGTTAGTTGCTGCGGGCTACAATAACATATGGCAGTTCGATCAATGTCTAGGAGCCCTTGATGGTAAGCATATTGTATTGTAATCACCAGAAAACAGCGGGTCACAGTTTTTAATTACAAAGGTCATCACAGTTTAGTGTTAATGGCACTTGTGGACTCCAAGTAACTGTCGCTATTTTGGACTGATACAACGTTGGAAAACGTTTCTCGGGGTGTTGATTTGTCAGCCAGTCTTTTTTTCTGTGGCCCCCATCCCGGACTTACAATTTGTTGCTAGTAACTTTTTCTCTCGTCTATAGTGCACTAGAAGAGTTTCAATCTTTCTTTTAATCTCGGCGACATTATTTACACCTAAATGTTTTGCAATGTCATCTAATGCATCTCTTCTTTTGATTTTGTTTTTATAATCATCATTATTAGGGTCCCACAATAAAGGTTTACCTTCGTAAACGTTAATTAACCTTATCAAATTCTCCTGGCTCCAAAACTCTTTACTCATTTTGTGGAAAAACCTCACAAACACTTTTCCACTGAATATTTTCAATAAAAAAATACAAATAACAATGTTTATATTCAAAAATTACGCCGGAAAACCACTTCAAAATACACTAAAACAAGCCAAACAGGTGGTAGGGGAAGTCACTGACAAACAATGTTCGATCTAGGACGGGAACACTCTAGACAAACAAAAATGACGGCGTTTTTTCCTTCCATACATGAAATGTTTGTTGGGATAGCGTCCACACCAAAATAACCGGCGAACATTTTTCAAACAAAAAAGTTTGTCGAAATTTCGACAAATGTGGGGACGCGGCTATATACAAACACTTTAACCAACTTAGTTCTTAACAAAACTTTATAGAATAGTGCAACACATCACAATAAAATTATTGTGTCACTGAAATAAATGGTTTATTTTGAAAGTTGTTAGGCCTTTTTGTCATAACGAAGAAACAAAGTGAATTTTGGATAAAAATACATTTATTTTTCAACTCCACATACTTTTACCAGCGATGTTCAATTAATCAATTCTTATAAGAATAATTAAGCTCCTCAAAATAGCCATTAACTGGGGACATTGTTGGAAAATCTTTGACAACCGAGCAATTTTTTCAATTTTGGGAACACAAAATAATCTCAAGGGGCTAAGCCTGGCGAATAGGGTGCATGAGGTACCAATTCAAATTTAATTCATTAATTTTGGCCATTGAAATAACGGATGTGTGAGCTGGCGCCTTGTCTTCTTAGTCAAATGCGGGCGTTTTTGCTTAATTTCTTCGCTCAAACGTTGCAATTAATTAATAATTAATACTCTTCCCTTTTCAAGGTAGTCAATGAAAATTATCCCACGTGCAACCTGAAAAACCAACGCCATGACCTTGCCCGCAGATAAAACGGTCTTTGCCCTTTTTGGAGCCCTTTTCAGTCCAATGTTTTGATTATTCTTTTGTTTCAGATATGAAGTGATTATCCCACGTTTCATCCATTGTGAGCAAACGCGGCACCCATCGTACGCACAGCTTTCTCATGTCCAAATTTTCAATTGATATGCTATGTACCGCACTTTATGAAATGCCTACTATGTCTGCAAGCTCGCACTTTGTGGATTTTCTTCAATATTTCTGGAGTCGTCACCTCATTTGGTCGACCACTGCGATGCTGATCTTTGCAGGTCTTACGGCCTTGTTTAAACTCTGCTACCCAATATTTTACTGTTGATAACGAAAGAGCAGTCTCACCCTTAGTAGAATCTAGTTCACCTCTTATATTGGTTGGAGTAAGGCCTTTCAAATGAAAGTATTGTGTCAAATAACGACGACCAATTTTTCCAAGTGCACAAATTAACTGAAAATTATCACTATTGATGGCTGCCAAACAAATACTAAGCAAAGTGGCATCTTCAAACTTGAAATATATGCTGTATAGGTTGTGTACTTTCTAATACAATAGTATTTTTCAAAAAACTACCGCCATCTCTAGGTTATGCCTTGGACCTCGTATATTAACTTAAAAAAACCAAATAAACAAAGATTAGACTAATAATTGTTGTGTTTCTACCACAAAGTTGTATTATGTACCCCTTATATTTTCTTCTATTATGTTGTGGATTATGAGAAAATTGTGGTCTTAATTGCTCTTAGAAAGTAGATCGAGGTAATTTATACTGAAAATTCGCTAAGAATAAATTTTTATTGTTGCCCAGAATACTACTCACTGTGCTAAAATACAAAATGAGAACTCGTTTTTACTTTGTAATCAACAAAAAAACTAACTAAAACATTTTTATATAGAAAATATAAAAAGGCAAGAATTCAGAATTCAGTATTTTTTTAAATCTTAATCTTCCATATACAAAACAGCGTAGGAATCTATTGCTAACATACTAAATTATGTTTTTAAGCAAGTAGTTGAGAAAAATTTTTTGTAAACTGCCCGAAGGCACTGCGACGATTTTAGATTAATAGTATCTTCAAATAATACCTGTTAAAAAGCAAAGTAATCACCTTTCTAAAAATCAGACAACCACCGATAAATAGTACTATAAATGATAAACTAATAAAAATAGAAAGATTCAAATAGTGGGAAAAAGGGATATACAAAAACTTATATCCAGATGTAGAATTATAGAGACATAAGATAATTTTAAACAAATGAGAAGTTTCCGACCTAACAAAGAAACAAGCCCTTCTTTCCATAATCATTTACAACAACTTTTGAATCTATACCATTAGTAATGCTATCTAATCCTAACCCTTTCAAAAATAGCTGTCATCTTTCTTCTCAAAATAGGCGTTTACCTATCCGATAAAATCCTTGTCGGTTAAAATTGTTCTCCTGCAAGTGCAAGTTCAATGCTAGGAACCAGGAAAAAGTAGCTGTAAACCAGATCTGGTGAGAATATTGAATAAAATAGGTTTCAGATCTGTAACATAGATCAACATCGTTAAATGTAAGGTTACTTACACAATTTGCTCATTTTTCTTTTGATTTTCATTCAGTAAAATAAAGATCATTCACTTTTTATTGAGATTAGAATTAGAATTAAATTTATTAAATTAAAGTTATTTTACTCCAAAAGTAGAAAAAGTGTATTTTGGAGTTGAGTTTTTCGTATTTTACGTCAGTCAACGTAAAAACTATCACAGATATTTCATTCAATTTTTCAGGTCAAGATACATATAATATAATATAACAAATATAATATAATATAACAAATTTGCATTTTGCATGACAATTTCATACCCGAAACATTCAATATGGCTTCCTATTATTGGTGGATCAGGAATCCAGGCGAAATCTATCGCTCACTATAACTCGCTTACGAAGGGTTTTTGGAAGTTATGTTATACCAAATGTTTTCCTTATATTTACCTATAGAATCATTTCCCGAGAGATTGGAGTGCTATTCCGAAACACCCTGTATTAAAGTGAACCATTTACTATGACTATGATTAACGATTTGAAAACAAATTTACGTAATATAAACCAAATTGCAGCAAAAAAATTAATCTATTTAGATTTGGTACCTATCCCTAAGCAATAAATTCGTGACTGTCTGAAAAAACATCGATCATATCACGAATTTTTATTTTCACTCTTTATCTTAGATTTCAAATGAAAGTATCCACTTGTGTCAAATATCAAAGCGGAATATGAGCTTCTAACGCTTCTTGGGCCATCTTCATACAAGGGCGGTTTGACGGAAGGGTGATTTTGCCGGCGTTACAAAACATTCTCGCAAAGGTAAATTTATTTTTAGTTTTCGCTATGTTTCTGATGTTATCTGTCAAAATTTCAAATAAATATGACAAATCTAAAAATTACAATTGGTTATATTTTTTTGTAAAAACATACAAAAATTAGTAAAATATTGAAGTTTTTGAAATACATGGAAAAATTCATCTACTTATAACAATTGAAAATTTTATCCAAATCCTCAGATTTATACGGTACTGCTTTTGCAAAAAGCCATAAAATAGTTTTCTGTCTTAACTCAGGTTCTATATCTTTTTGGTTAGCACATATCCAAGGGCACAGCTAGTATTGTCGAGTAATAAATGTATCTAATGTGTAAAATCCACGACAGATTTAAGCAACAGTTTTTGCTTATGATCATTATCTTATAAAAAAAACGTTTTTGTTCTATTCTCTTAGATCGTTTTTGTTTGTACACATTTAAAATTATTTAACTGTATTCGTTTTAACTGTGCATGGCACACGCTAAAATAGTGTAAACGTACACATAAAAAATATTTATATGTGGGTATAACGTAGGCAAGGAGATATGAAATATCTGATTTTCAATATGAGCTTGGAAAATTGCGAGAAAATAATTGGATCGTGCGGTGATTAAAAACAATCAAGGGTAATTGTAAGCCAAGATTAATCAAAAACGTGTGATTCGAGTCTATTAAAAGATATGACCCGTGAGAAACACGTCGTGAATAAATAATATACTTTATAACTATAATATTCGATTGAGGAATGTCAAGGTACATTATATTTTGAAAATATGGTTTTATCTCGTTTCCACGGATTGGAAGCCCTTCACCTTCAATCAACACATGGCGAGCCTATCACAACACATAAATTTGCTTAAACTATGAATAGTTTACTTCTCATAAAAAACATTATATTTCTGATTGCAGCGATTGTTCTCTCAATGAAAGAGACAACCCTCAAGTAAAAGAAACGGCAAACGAATTTTCCTTTGTTTCCATTGAAAATGTTGAATAAATACGTAGAAATTAAAATTTTAGAATTTCTCGTTATAATTTGTCCTGATTTTAGATATCTTTTCTATAAAAATTAGTTTAAAATAACACAGAAAAAATTGTCGTTTCGACCTACTTCGATCTTTATCAAAATATGACTTAACACTTATTTGTATAACTATATTGATCAATAGTTCATTACATCGTGAATATAAAAATGTTACATTAAATTTTTATATATACGAGTATAAATAATAGAATCAAGACAAATTATCACGAAAAACATATAAAAAGCTCTAAGAACTGGAAAGTTGACGAAAATTTTTTTCAAAAATATTCTCTACAATATTTTATTACAACAATTTATTCAGAACGTTTCACTCTGAATAGGACTTACCTTGTAAATACGTCAAATTCAAAATTTGATATGTAATCATTACAAGTAAGATCTATTGTTGATTTGAGTGCCATTGCTTCTAATCCTGAGCTGATTGGATGTACATTATTCAGTTCCTGTCTAAATAATTTCCATGGTACCAACGTGCTGAAAGAAAATATAAATTTAAATTAAAATATTTCATAATTTAATAAACATGTTTGATTGTGCTCACGATAAAATTATTATTTAATCATATTTTTCAAATGAAAATGTATTGATACATTTCATATTTTATACACTTGCAAGAAGATATGATATTAAGATTCCGCTAGTAGCGTTAAACATAAGAATTAGAGGAATCGGAAATAATTGGAACAAAAGGTTTTATTATTTCATTGGCTTCATTTCTACTCTAATATGACTATCCTAAGTCCTCCCCTTGTCGGTGTTGAGCTAAAGTGTTAAGAGCTAAAATGTAACCCCAAAAGGGGTATTCTTGTGGTTTTACGGTAATACCACTTAAAGGACTTGCAATATCGAAAACAATAAAAATTCAGAGCATTCAATTCTGTATTGAATTACACCGGTGCCAATTTTCTGACCACCTGTTCCCATACTACTCCACATCAAAGTTGGAACAGTTTTCCACATTTTCGAAAAATTGTTTTGAGGTTTTTGACAATAACACCTAAAAAACCCATTTATCAATAAAGTGGTTATTGTAAAAGTTAAAAAGGAATAAATTATACGTAGAATGAAACCAAAATTTTCTCAACCAACCGTCCCCTTTGTCTCTTTAAGGCGCACTGGTAAGTAAAGCAAGAGTTTATCATATTCGTTAATTGTTAGACTTGTTTCAATTGGGTTTTCGATAGGAACATTTTGAAAAGATCTCGGTAATAAATACTACGCCATAAGTGACCTTGACACATCTGCACTCTTCAAGCATGGTAAGAAGAAGGTGGTGAAGCTGACACTCAACATAAAGCTATTGCCGATTCTAGCCTTTGATTTTTAACAACACTCTATGGCGGTAGGGGAAGAGATACTTTGGATAAATTGCGATTTGACCATTCTCTCAAAGCTCTTGTGAAATCTAAATTCAACCTGACATCTCCACCACTAATATAGGAAGCAGACCGCCAACATTGCTTGAGAACCGACAAGTACAACTAGTACAACTGTTGTTGGGACATCAGTTGGATCCGTTCTATTGGGTTAGCAGGCTTCAAAATTTCGTCTTGATCCAGTAACTTTTCTCTAAAATTTCCTGCAAAGATAACAAGGGATGTGCAGGTGGATGTGGATGTCAAAAGGTCGAGATTAAGTACTCGTTAATTTGTGCTAACTACAAGGAAAACTTTCACACTAACTACCTCAACATGAAGAGATTGACGAGCCAGAAGACCATATATGGGACGATGGACTCCGAAGAGGATATAAAGATTTTGAGTCTAGTTGTCCAACGACCTTCCGTTTTACCATTTACTTTCAGCAATGTTTCTTATTGTAAAATAAAATCATCATTAACTGATAACCAGAATTGTATTTCTTATTATACCGTCTCCATATTTATATCAGTTGAATGGATTCCATCGTATTCTATACAAAACCATTTTTTAATTTTTTATTTTTACATATTTTTCAATTTTAATAATATTAGTTTTCTCCAGTATTATGTGTAATAGCATTTATTGAACAACAACAGTTAAACATACTTTCATCATTGGTGATAACTATGATAAGAAATAATCTAAATTTAAAGTGACACTTTATGGAGACGGTTGGTCAAAAAAGTTCACTTATGGATTCTTTCTAGACAGAATTTATTCCTCGTTTATAATAACCACTATATTGGGGTTAGTTTAGATGATATGTGCGACCAGTCTCATTGAATGCAGCATTTAATGTTCTAAAACCTTTATAATAACCATGTTTTCGATAAGTCCATTAACAGATATAAGAGGGAAATCGCAAAAATTATTACTTCTTGAAGCAATGGTACAAGTGTGGTTGATTTAATATGTTTGGTGCGTTGAATGGGAATTCTAAACTTCTGTCTATATTGACCCCTAATTCTTGCATTTTTAATCTGGTATTATCATACATGGACATAAATGAAGCAAATAGCAAGTCTTACTCCTTGAAAATATCTTTAATGTGCCTTTGTGCTAAACGTCTTTTCAAATTAGCGTCTGACAATCTTATATGTTAATCCTACCAACATTATTACTAAACTGTATTGTATAAGCAGAATGTTATACTGTGGATAGTTTTTCTAGGGCACATGTTAACTGCAACAAGTCTTCTCTTCATCATATTATGGTTTATTCCAAAGTTATCGTAATCGAAAATTTCCTGTTTTACGGTACTTGTAAAAACCCTTTATGATATTGTACGAAGTGTTAACAACCTAGTTATGACCCTCCTGCGATAATATGGTTGACTGTGTAGCTCTAAACTAGCGAGTTCAAGTTGTGTACTTAATAAACTTGAAACATATAGTAAGAGATAAAGCAAAACGCGTTAAAAAAACAAAATGAATTAGGATTAAAATGAAGTACTGCTATCATTTTTTTCAATCTGGCTGTAAAACTACTAGAGTTTCTCCAGTTTCTCGGATAAATCTTTATGATATAACTAAGAATTAAATATCATCATAAACATTGAAACAATGAAATTATTAGATTTACCGCAGTTTTAAAAATTTTAAAATTATCAGTCAATTTTGGTGCGCAGTGTTTATTGAGTAATTTATATTAAATTAGTAACAGGCAACCGCCGGCTGCAATATAGAGGGTGTTCCGGCACTCCATGCAAAAAATTCGGGAGTAAGTAGATATCATGAAAATTATGTTGTGGCATTAAAAATTTTCTCACACAGCCCCTCGTTTCTATAGTTATAGGCATTTAAAGTTGCGAAATTAGTACTTATATTGAAGTATATTTTCTAAATTATACATTCAAACATTATCAGTATTTAATGGATGATTACGTATGTCCATGTAATGTGCTTAAAAAAATAAATAATTCTACACTAGTATCTTAGGCCATGGGCGGCTCATGCCCAATGGTTAACAATCTGTAAATTTTACAATCTAAAGATAGCAAAAGTGAATTTTTCAATCGTATTAATTTGTTAATGTCAGTTTGCTGTCAATCTTTTAAAAACCTGTCAATAATCATTATCACATAGTATCATAAAGTTTTAATATGGAATTTATCTTTAGTGAATATGCCGACATACATTTGATGTCTGGTTTGGCTTCTGGTAACTCGTCAGAAGCTAGAAGGTTGTATACCAAACGCTTCCCGAGCAGAATTATAGCCGACTGTAGAACTTTTGTTGGGGTTTATCGCAGCTTACGGGTAACAGGTTTGTCTACATTTGTCTACACAACTAGCGTACGCAAAATGTCACTACAATTTAACGTATCAACGACAATTATTTATAGCAGTTGATAATACATTTGTTGGAAAAATACTGTTTACTGATGAAGCTGGTTTTATACTTATGGGCAGATGAAAATCATCACGGTAAAATTCAAAAAAAGAATCAACATCGATTTTATGTTAATGTGTAGGTCCATATTTTTTTGATAATAACTAGAATGGTCAGCGATACCTACTTAGAATTTCTCTAAAATTATTTCCCATCCATATTATAGGTTATGAGATATTCCTCTAAGCATTCGCATAGATATGTGGTTCATGCACTTCTTAAGTTATGAAAAAAAATCAAACTTAATAACATTTTTCCTAATAGGTGGATTGATCTGGGAGGTCCATTTGCATGACCATCATGTTCCCCTGAATTGAATAAAACGGATTCATGTTTTTGGGGACATCTTAAAAGCTTGGTATTTGCAACACCGGTAAACAAGAGGAAGTTTGCGTTAAATAGCGAAAAACCGATTTTTTTTTTAATTTTTTCCCCGTGAAAAGGCTACTATTTCAATTGAACATTATGAAAGTACGTAGTTATTTGCAAATAATAAGAATTTTTTCAATTATGGATATTGAATATTTTTTGAAATTTTACCATTTTTCCGAAAAACATTCCTATTTTTGGCGAACAAATCTATTGATTTTTTATTATTTGTATGTTGTACTATTGCTTATTTTTCTCGTCGAGATGTCTTATTTCAAATGGTTTATCAATTTTAATGATTTATTATTATTCATCAGCTTAAAATTGAGAAAAAACTGATGAATAAATTTTCGAATCTGGAACTTGTTGATTTTTTTCATTGTTTCAAAGTTTGTTTTTCATTGTTTCCAAATTATTTATATGAATAATTCATAATATTTTGATGAAAAAACTTACTTTGGTATAAAATAAATAAAATTCAATCAAGTTCATCACATAAAGGTATGGAAAACTTCACGAACTTAACATTTACATGGAAATTAAAAGTATTTTATCAATTTTCATAAGCCATAGTTAAGTTTGGGAAACTTTACACTATTCAATTATTCTTAATATATATGATAAAACACAATATACAATTTATATATATTGGCTACGAATTTTTTACTTAATTTACAAATATTAACTTTATTAATATTGTTTGTGTATAATTCATAAAAAGAAAAATCAATAAAATAATTGTTAGAACCTAATCAATTTCAGACCTCTTTTGCTGTTGTTCGTTTTCTTCATCGATCAAACTCTCAAATTCTGTATTACTTCACAATCGTTGGCATTTTTAGCCTCTCCATCTTCGATGTCATCATTCTTTGCTGGTACTTCATCAATATCTTCAGAATCACTTATATCTACAGTTACTTTTCTGTCTCTATTTGAACAGTTCTCTGTGCATGTATTGCATACATTGGTATATTCGAAGCCGTGTTTCCGGCAGCCACACCACATATTATTCATCCACTTTTACAAGTACAGTTTACGCACAAATAATCTTCGTTCTTCATCAAATAAACTTTCCTGATTGTTTGGCATCACAAAAGCTATAGTTTGTTCTATAGTAGTTAATTTACGTAACAAGTCCGGAAGTACAATTTTTTTAACGAGTAGACAAGATTGTAGGTCGAGCCGTATGATCTTGGCAATTTTAATTTTGTTTGTAAGTGAATTATCTATACCCTTTAGCGACATTGGTAGACTTCCTGCCACCATTTCTCTTTAAATTTGTGATATTTCTATCATTATGAGTAAATTAAAATTCGACGAAGACCTGTGTAATTTTTAGGATTTAGTAGCTTGAAAAATTCTACTATCTTTACCCCCAAATTTCCAAAACTGTGTGTGGAGTATGGGGTGGCCGTAATGACAAATACTGCCTGTATAATTTTAATTTGCAACAAATATGTGTTTTCAATTTTGGTATTGTCACTTTTCTTGTCATTTATATGATCAATTGTCATCTTTGTTCTTTCCGTCTACACGCACTTGCTAGGCCATTAATTCTTGCTCCCTAAAAGTAGAAACAAATAATGTGGAAAATTTTGTCATACAACTGTGATTTTCTATTAAATTACCTCTAGCATTAGATAGGTTTCATTGACGGATTCCCTTATAAATTTATTGATTCGGTTTCTGCTGAAGACATCTTAGCTTTATATTCAACGTTTTTTCTATAAAGAAATGCGATAACCTTTTTTAACTCATATTTTTCAATATCGAGTAGATACTCCACAGAGTAGAGGGTTTCACGATTTCTGATTTCTGATCGCAACCAAAAACCATTCAAATTTTTAAAAAGCGTAACTCAATTATCAAGAGGTCAAATTAGTAAGTTGGTATGTCGTTGCTATAGTAATGATGCACTGCATTCTTCTAATTGCATTCTAGATTTTCATAATAATACTTGATTACTAGGTACATACAATGACAACAACGTATTCCGGTACTTTTAGGACTAGACCGAAAAAGATATACTTTCTCAAAGAAAAAGTGACGGGAAAATAGGTACTTTTGATTCATACGCATTATACGACTATCTAATAACAAATACATGTTTCCTCATTCATGGTATATTTTTGAAGAATATTTAAATATACGTATGAAACTAATATTCTCCGTCTATGCTGCCCAATCGATTCCGCTTCTATAATTCTGCAATTTTAAACGAATTATAAATAAGTGCTTTAAAACGGGTATAGATCTTCCAATATCAATTGCAGAATATAAAAAACTTTGCCGAAAATTTCGTTTGATCTACCATAGGCGTAGTACCTCATTTTATAAAATTATTATTGTCAAAAAGACTTTTGAAAATATGTGTATCTTGCGAGAAAGTATTCGTTAAAAAAATGTTTTTCAGTTCTGTGAATGTTCCACAGCAACCCCTTTCATAACTACTCGATAATTGGAAAATTTATTTACTTTAGTTAATTCAGCAATTCTTATGATTGCATTATCAGATTACTAAATATTTTCCTTTTTTAAGCATTCGAATGTATTTAAAATAACTTGCTGTGTTTGTATACCTAAATCTTTATTATTAAATGCATACCTGTCTTTATTCTCAATAAACTGTGCAATTTCGTTGTCTTCATTCGCCCATGGTCTAAAGAAGATTTATTTAAAGAAATTCATGAATTAAATAAATCTCATTAAGCCACACCACTGCTTATTGAAGACTGTCTAGCAGGAATATTTCAAAGAAATTGTGTACATAAATATTGATTATTCCTCGCATAACTGTCTTCTACAATTGATATGATATTGGAATAACTATATTAGTCCCTGCCCCGCTTCTCAACAGTCCATACTCACTCAAAGAGTGTTAAGCATCAGCCAGATTTATAATGTAATTACATTGTAACTAAAGGGAAATTTTAATCTTAAATTATAAGTTTAATGGTAAAGTTTATTTATATTCGCAATTAAATTGATACCGCTCCATGTTTTCAGTGAGATAACTAATATAGTTTTATGTAAGGCTATAAACTAAAGACACAAACGATATCTGCAATAACGCTTGGCATGTCGAAACTAAGGGCGTGCATATCAACTTGAAAGAGGTTTGAAAAATATTCAAATCTTATTTGTATAATCTAAAAACTTTTCTTATTACTTCATAATTGTAAGCTTTCTTATTCAGTTTTCCCAAAAAATTCAATATTAACTAAAAATTTCATTTCAAAAATAAAAACATTTGTATACGTCGCAAATCAATAATCATTTTTAAAATCAAATAGAGCCCCGGAGTTAAAATTTTTTAAAAATGCTTTTATTGTGTGAAAAAAAAGTAGAAAAGTGAATGAACATAGTAATACCACAAAGTGTGGTTGTTTTAAATTTTTTCTCACTGCTCCTTAAACTCATTGTATACATGAACTACTTTTTAGCACAGAATGACATAAATGCAAAATAGTAAATATCCTGGACAGATATGAGTCGGCGACCATTTACTTGCAAGGCGACGGCTTAACCATCGACGCATTTGGTTAAAAATTAGTGAGCGAAAAAATTTATATGTGATTGATTTAATTGATAATGTTCAACGGTCAATGAAAATTTAAATTGAGTTCATGCTAACAATACTATTAATTTCATTTATTAATTTAAAACTTTTTATTTTTTGAATAAATATCACTTTGAAATTAGTAAAGCCATATTTTGGTGAAATTAAAAATCTTTGTTTTTTTGGCACCATCTATAAGTGAATATCTATAGTACGATGACATTTTTTTCAGATGAAAATTAAGTTAACCAATTAACGCAATATAATTAAATATAATAAATAAATTTCTAGTCAAAGTTTGAATAAAAGTAGGTGAAAATTTGATTAGAAAATTCTATCTAAATAGGCAAACTCACTAAAGTAAGTATGATAAAAAACATGTTAGTTGTATAAATGTCAGAAAATTTATGGAAATCGGAGCATTTGGCTAAGCCAAAAATATGATATGTTTATCATTTAATAATAGCATTAATCTATGTCAGTTGGTATTCTGATGTGGCCGAATTTATCAGCAAGACTTAAGTGCTGCGTAACCCTTAATTACACACAACTGGAGGCGGTTTTTTTATTTAACTAAAGTATTGTAGAATGCAGTTAATGTTTTCGTTTCTTTATCTTTAATTATCCACTTATTTTTGTGTAAGTGTTTATAAGATAACAAAAAAAATCAACAGGTAAAATACGTAACTGATATAGAAACATCAGTGTCGAATGATTATATTGACGATTGTTTATAACTGTATTTTATTATAAGAAATAGCTAGTAGTAAAGTCAATTTTCGTACAGCTGTTTGTCCAAAGAAAGTGTGTATATGGTTAGAAATTATTTTTTTGTTTTAGCTGAAGCTTCATTACATCATTATGTATAGAATTTCACGATCTAAGAAAATGACTAGCCTCCAGTTAATAAATGAGATGCAATTGAATAGAGAGATTCGTTGGTTAAAGTTTGGTAGGATAAGGATGATTTTGTGAGGAATTTGGTTTGTTTGAGTAGGCCCTGATATAGGAATTGTTCCTCTGCCGGGCTGGGGTTGTGGTGATTTCGTTGGGTTGTGTTTGCCTAACTATTTCTAGCGGGAAATAGAGTGGAGCTTGCAAGTAAAAACGGCTCTTGTTTTTTTTTGTTGTTATTTTTTCTTTTTTTGTTTATTTTTTGGAGTTTTTTTATTTTAAATTTAATTTGGTGTGGGCGTGTACAGTAGCGGCTTTATTATTCCTTATCGTCGGCCATTTGAAATTGAATAGCATCTACCCTTATATTTATAACTGACTCTAACAGGGTCAGATTATGTATGGTCCCAACACCTTTGTGTCAGTTCATTTCGAGCCATGAAGGAATGTGAAAGTGAGTTTGATAGTGTCTTTTAAAATGTTTACCAAACAACGCAAATGTTTGCCGTTGAGGCAAAAACGATAGATAGAAGTGTTTACTTAAATTTTGTAGATCGAGGTCGCGAAAAATACTTTTCATTGAAAGAGAGATGCTTTAACGAGCATCCCTGAAAATACAATTTGGAAAATTGTGAATAAATCAATAGCTCCTCAAAATACACAGTGATTTATCAAATCAAATTGCATTGATTTCTTTCAAGAAGACTTAATTCACCGCAATCTTTACAGAATGTATGTAGAACCGATAATGCCAACATTATTGTCTCTTTCACAGAGATTGTGCTAGGAAACTGATGGCGAGATTAATTCTTCCACTACCACTTTGTGGCGTACTCTACGTCATTTAGAGTTTTTATTCAAAAGAATGGACAAAAGGCTAGTTACAATGAAGTCACAACGCTTGCAAAAATTAAAAAAGCTAGATCTGAAAGCCGAATGATAATTCACCTGGATGACCAATACCTATTCTACATGCGAGGTCAGAAAAAGGATGGATACCAGAATGTCTGTTTTTAGCAGCCAAGAATATTCCAGCCTGGATTATCACTACGATACACAACCGCGGTAGATCTAGACGATTGGTTTCAATATACATTAATACCGAATATAGCAAGCAGGTGACGAAATAATTCGGCTAACACCATATTATTGTATTTTCAATCCGACGACTTAATACGGTATAAATTGAAGTCTGACGGACGTGCTCACAATCATACACTCTCTTTAAACAGTAGTGTGATCGAAAAGACAGAAGTTAACTATTGAAAACTGGAGAAACTGTATTCAATAAGTGAGAAAAATTGAGAGCACATATAGGTGTGTATAAACACAAATATAAATAGTTTACAGCCCTTAAAAAACAATATTGATTTGTAAGATAATAGCGAAAGCAAAATTGAACTAGATAATATCTAGTTATAAAACTTATATGTATTTATGTATTAATATATTGTGTATCATTTAGTAGATTGAAGATTAAAATTCAACAGTCCCATCATATTAAAATTTGAAACTCAACAATGTAAACCAAATATACCCTGTATAAAAATCAAATAAATTTTATAAAATTCAAATTTCTTTTTAAACAATAAGGAAAATACCAGTTATTATTATATAATAGTGCCGTTCTGTACAATGTTCTCCCAATAAATAGCATAAATTTACGACTTTCAAGTCTGATCGATATTTATGATGGTTTCGGTAGTAAAGGCATTTTCATTTATTATAAAAAACTAAGATGAGAAGTACAGATATTAGTTTGAAATATATACAACCACGAAAGCCACTGTTACACAGACGTTATATTGAATAAGTGTAAGAGTCAGCTATAAATTTAAGATAATAGCGACAAGTTTGCCATCAAAACATAGACTCCCGCTACAGATTTTTAGCGTAATTTTCGTATGTAAGCTATCAACGCATATGCCAAATACTATACTTGTTTTGAAAACGTTTTAATTTTTGTGAATGTATATCTTGAACGAGTTTTTCTTCCAATGAATTGAATTTACTTTATAATATCTTACTTTTCAGTTTGAGTGGAAATGTAGCTTTAAAGAAGAATTCCAGTGTGACCAAGACAGATTCCAGTAATGCATGATTATGGTGTAGTCCAATGGACCGTTATATTTTTTATTTCATTTAAATAATTTACTAACATTTTTTATTAAGTGTTAAAAAATATTAACCTAATCATTAAGTGTACATACGAGTATTTACTTTGATTTGTGCAGTAATGTCATGTCAGCTCTACTTTAATTTTAATAACTGAATTGTTTTTGTTACCAATCAATAAATTAAACTAGGACAAGATGGATGATGAAAAAAGTTATGGTGGACTCATTCTCATAGCTGAGGTACCCGACTCAGCTCAAGTTTAGTTCATATAAAACTGTGGGCTAGTTAAAATACAATTAAAATATATTTTAAGTATAAAACTTTTATTAACAATATTTGTTTGCAAATTTTTAATTTTGTTGTACGGAGTATATATTGTATTAATGTTTCGAACTTTTTACTACGTTCTTGTGCTGTTATTTTTAACTTTTGCCATTTTACTTCACACAGGCAAGATTTACTTTTACGTTGTATAAAATATAAATCAAATTAAGTCATATTTCCCTTTCGTATTTTATTATTTAAATTTTAATTATTCGCTACCCTTTACCGACAAGAAACGGGCACGGGTACTTTAACCTATACAAAGGAATTTCAAATGTTTCAAAATGTTTGAATCAACGATAAGTACTACCTATACAAAAAGATCCACAATTTTATTTCCTAACGCTCCATAATATTTCAGAAAATTGTTTTGAAAAATTTCCAGATGGAAAGACATCAAAAGTACGTACGTTTTGATAAAACTGAAATCTGTTTCATAAACGGAAAATAGAACATTCTAGAATTTTCTGGAACGTTTGTTCTATCAATTTCTAGAGGGCTTGCGTGTAGTTTTTGAGGTTTCGTTCCTCAAAAGGAAAAAATGGAACCTGTTCGTCTGGTTTCCAGGACCCTTTACCACGGGAATGCGTGCAGGTATCATGTTAAAATCTTATATATAAAATTCTCGTGTAACAATGTTAGTTACCATACTCCTCCGAAATGGCTTCACCGATTTTTACGTCTTTTATATGCATATTCAGTAGGTCTGAGAATCGGCTACTGTCTATTTTTCATATGGTATGGGTTGTCCACCCCTTCCTTTTTTAATTGTTTTGTATTTTTATAATAAGGCATTAGAAAATATACATACAACCCTAAATTTTCACCCTTGTACGATCAACCCTTATTTTTTATTTATTAATTATAAACCTTAATTTTTTAAGCAGGACTTTTTATTTTTATAATGTCATGACTTAGAATAAAAAAATCATATTACTATCTATTTGTCACCTCTCTACGATCAAGCTCTATTTTTTCACCGCGATTCTTTCAGAGTTTATAAATTCAATTTCCTTTAATTATGTTTTTTTCTCAATTTAATTTGATATTTCATCCTCGCCGGTGATCAACTATCAATCGATCAATTATCCAGGTGTCTACCGTTCTTACCTCTCATCCAGCAAAATCAAAAGAAGAGATGAGAACGAAGTTGGTCTCCTGTCTTATTCACTATACAGTTGGCAATTTTGTTAGTTTCATTTGTGTATCGTCGAAGTGACTGTTATATGTATTATTTTGTTTTTCTGCGCAAATTTCATGTTAATTTTACTCTCATCGTAAATGTATCATTAATTTCCAGTGTAATAATTATTTATTCACAATTCACTAATAACTGAAAAGAAAGTTTTCATTCTCATGTAAATAAACACGTGTTGTGAGCTCCCGCTAACAACGGCCATTATCGTACCTGTACATATTGTACTTGACGTTTCTGCAAATAAGTTAAATCATAACAGAAACCTATACGTGTTTTGTTACAAATACAGTATTAAGTCACTGTTTTTCGCCAATAAGTATTTTAACTTGATTTATTTATATGTTCTATGAATAATCAGCAAGACGCAAAGGGATCAATTTGAGTCGTCGAACAATTCAATCTATAAATAAGAGGGCCTCAAGGTCTTATTAAGAGCACGAAGCTAAGGCCAATAAATCCAGAAAAACGATGCAGATGTACGTGTAAGTACGGCGCAGTGAATCATAATCGCAAGAGACACGAATGAACGAAATCAACAGAGACAGTTAGAATGAAGGGAAACGCGCAGATTCATAGTCAACAGACGTAGAGGAATTGACCAACAAAGCCAATAAGCATTTACATCAGATTTATTTCATTCACTAACATTCCAGTATGAGCATAATGTTGCATATAACGCTCACTCCAAAGTGATTATTGTGGCATGTGTTCGCATAATTAATAGTAAAAATATGTTTAGATAGCTATCAAGAATTGTAATTTGGAGTAATAATAAAAAATAATTTATTAACCTAAATAAAGCATACTTTCATTGTCTACAACGCTTTAGATTATAAATAGTCCCTACACATTTATAGTAAGTTAAGTTATTTATATTGAACTAAAAATATATTTCGTAGATTTGATTTATATGGCAAAACAATGTTTGCCGGGTCAGCTGGTAACTATAGTAACAGTTTTACAGTTATGTGAAACTTGTAAAAAACGTATATCTCGAGTCTTGCCAGGGATTCAAAATTTATCAGGCATTTTCCATTGAGTTAGAACCATAAAATTTGTCAGATGATACCCTCATATAATACAAATATTGGTAAAAATATAGAAACTATACATTTGTGATTTAATCATAAAAAATATGGTCTTTCTTAAAAGTACGTAATCAATCAAAGAGGTTAAGCAACGGTATACGCGTTTATAATTGTGTAGGTGACCAAATCTAAGTTCTATAAAACAGTTACTCACATCAATTCGATTAAAGCCCCTCTATATGTGTTAAAATATTTGGCGCGTCATAAATTGCTTGATTTATCAGAAACGTTTGGTGATTTCGGTGAATCAATTCCTTAATTTGGTCTAGTAAATAGGCAATTTTCATTTCTTCGTTAAGATCTTCAATTTTTTAATACAATTGTAACACCACACGTTCGTCTGCTCCGAAAGTGAAACGGTAATTATTACCATATTATTTAGAAATACTAAACAAATTTTTGGAATAATTTATGACACGAAATGTTGAAACCAGATTGTCTCCTTGGAAAAGCGGTATGATTTCCAACATGGTTGATTTGGGAGCAATAATAAAGACCAGTTCCATGCACAAACAAAATATTGCGTTACTATAGCAAAAAACAATAACTTATTAGAAGTGTCAGTGTAAGGATTGACCTCAAAAAAGTAAAGCAGAGTAACGCAATAAATTAAAAGGAAAAAGATGTCTACCGAAATTGTGAAAATCTTAAAATTGGAGTATCGAGCCATCATCAAGTACCTGTATTTAAAAGGATTAAGAGGTAAGCAGATTTACGAAGATATGCTTAATACGAATGCGTTCATCATATAGTTCACGTCAATTTGGATATGAGAAAAATTGCTGCAAAATAAATCCCCAATTGTTTGAAGGTTGACCAAAAGCGTGCAAGGGTAGAAGCATCCCGTTCGATCTGTGCGCGATTTGAAAACGATGTAAACTTCTTCTTCTTTATACGATCCAGAAACAAAGCAACAATCGATGGAATGGCGACACTCTGTTTCTCCCAGACCTAAGAAGATTCGTGTCCAAAAATCTGTTGGAAAAGTTTTTGCTTCAGTTTTTTGGGATTGCCATGGAGTAATGATGATTGTTTTTTTGGATATGGGTAGAACAATAACTGGGGATTACTATTCGATAATACTGACACTCTACGGGAAAAAATTAAAGAGAAAAGACGCGGAAAGCTATCCAAAGGTGTTTCGTTTTTGCAGTACAACGCCCCTGTACAGAAATCTCATCAAAAAATTCGTGATTTAGTGTTTGAATTACTAGAACACCCCCCTTATTCACCAGATTCGGCTCCGTCCGACTATCATCTCTTTCCTCAACTGAAAAAAAGTTTAAAAGGTCGTAAATTTTCTTCCAACGAGGAGGTAATAAAAGCTGTGGAGGTCTAATTTGCAGAGAAAGAAGAAACATTTCGTTTGAAAGGTCTAGAGACGTTGCAGGTTCGCTGTAATAAATGTATCTAATTAAGAGGAGAATATGTTGAGTAATAAAATATTTTGACATTGAAATTTTGTTTGGTTCTATAGGAGGCTAAGAATTTCTCAATATATCCTCGTAGACTTTAGTTTTACAAATACTAAAGATGCTAATACATGCCTCCCAGATTGAATCCCTAGCCGAAAAACTGAAAACTGTCAGCATTAGTGAAGGGGTTAGGTTAGGTTAATGATGTTGCTGAAAAGTATTCCATATAGGAAACTGTTCGGTCATTAATTCAAAATACATTCTCAGAAACTGATTATAGAAGAAGGAAGCTTTGCGACAGTACAGGAGGCTATATCAAAATTTGTCTCGTCTAAGTAATAACCATCAGTTGGTAATTTCAAACATTTTTTATACATACATAATTTCAATAATCGCAGTCGTGGTGGCCCAAATAAAATCAACAACCGTTACACAAATTTCCAAAATAATAGGAACAACGGATCACACAATAATTATCATAATTCTGGAAATAGGTCAGCTTATACTAACAATTATAGATCACTTAGGGTAACCGGAGTATAATTTGATCCGGAAAACGAAATCAGACCCGCTAATCTATTCGATTAAGGGAAGATTCTCAACTCAGATTTGTCATATACAATATGACAATAGACACGGGAGCTGATATTTCAATTTTTAAAAGAACTAACGTTAACTCAGATCTCTTATTAAATACATCTAATCAGAGCAAAATAAAAGGGGTCACAGAAGGTGTAATCAGATCCTTAAGTATTGCATCGACAGACATTTTTGTTGATGATTGCAGTTTCAGTTGTCGACTGCACTTTTCCATCCCGACTGATGCTATTTTAGGCCGAGATGTTATTTCAAATTATCAATGTAAACTAGACTATTCTGAATGGACAATGACAATAATTAGATTACATAATAAATTTATTGATTCCTATTCAAAGTGGACCTCAAGAAGATACAATTATTATTCCTTTGGATGCGAGGTTTTGAGAGGAATAGAGAGCTTGAAAAATGAACAAAATGTGATCGACAGCAATGAAATTTTTTCTGGAGTTTGTGTTATGAGGAATATAATATCTAGAGCTTCTTAACGTGAAAACTTTTAACATGCGTAACGGTTACGTTAAAGGGGCTTGATATGAAAATACTCACTTTAAGTGATTTTTATATTCTCAATATTGATATCGAGAAAGGAAATCGTATTTCTAATGTACTTAAACAACTTCACACGCAGGGAATTCCTGAGTTTGCTAAATAAAAAGTGATAAAATTATGTAAACAGTCTAATATTTTTGGTTTAAAATCTGATTAATTGACTTCTATCAATTTTTACACTGAACATCTCAAATTGACTGACATAAGCGATTTACATAAAAAATTACAGAACGCCGCTTACTCAAAAAGACGAAATAAATAAACAGGTGCAAGAAATTCTTGACGACGGAATAATTGAACCATCGTGCTCTCAGTATAACAGTGCAGTTTCGCTTGTTCTTAAAAAATCGTCCTATGGCAAAAAGGTTATGCGATTACTGATTGAATTTAGACAATCAAAAACGAAGATAATAGCCGACTAATATGCTCTTCCACGAACAGATGACATATTAGATGACTTAGGTCAAGCCAAATGGTTCTCTGTCATTGATCTTTTATCTGGTTTTTAAGAAATAACATAACATTTTTGAATCATAAAATTACAGATAAAGGTATTTTGCCGAATAATTCGAAATATGATATTTCAACAAATGAGTTTGTTCGCTCACAGCAGATTGAATGAATGAATGAAAAACTTATTATTTTAAATGTACACGATTGCATAGAATACGATTACCCGAAATTTATTGTACAAAAAACTGTCGACCAATATTCCGATGACTGTAGTTGGAAAGTCCACCGTTAAAAAGTCCAGACAGACCAGTAAAAGTCCTTGATGAAGACACCAAAAGTGTAATTCAAAGAAAAGGTCACTTTTTTATTTTAAAAAAGAAATACCCACCCTAGTTAAGATTTTGATGGAGCTTGGCCAGGATGATAATATTCCGTTGATAACTAAAAAACTTCTATGGACCACTTTGAGAAATATGCATTTTGCCTGGGAAAAGCATAACCGTAAAGCACTTTTACGAAGCGAAGAGGAATTTTTAAAAGAAGTTTTGATAACCTTTCAATAGTGCCATATGGCAGATTACCACGAGGACATGGATTCGGATGTTTTTGATGACTATTTTAGTAAAATGATAAAATATCTTCCGGCTGATTCAGTAGTAGTTATGGGTAACGAAAGTTATCCATATAGAGAATACTCCAACTTCGCTTCAAATTTACACAAACATCTTTTTATGAAATACGCCTTGGAAGATATAGCAGGAAAACATAGTGTAACTGTGTTGCACACACCGCCATACCATTGCGAACTAAATCATATAGAACTTATATGGGGGTAAGTGAAGTTATTTGTAGCAAGACACAACACGACATTCAAAATGAAAGACGTTAAGCTACTGTTTAATCGAGCCATTAAGGAGGTGAAACCAGAGAACTGGCGAAAAGCACTCCAACATGTCATTAAAAAAGAGGAGAAAATGTGGGATCTTGACAACGTCGACCCGTTAATTATAACGTCAAGAGGAGATGACAGTTCCTCAGATGATGAAGAATATTATGATTTTTTATAATTTAATTTCTGTATAATGTTCAATAAAAAATAAGCGTACCTAATACTATGTACATAATGCCTAATTGTTATTCTGTTAAAATAAAATTCTTTCCTTTTTCAAGTTTCCGACCGGCACGCCTTTGGCACACTATCTTCAGTGTTTGTGAATGGATAACAATTAGGCTAAACCCATATATTGACCCCAACCCGGGTGGTACTACCTGCACTTGATAAAAAAAAATTTTACAATGAAATCAATGCCAAACTATGATATTTTATGTTTATTTATACTCTATATTTCTGCAATAAACTATAGTATTCTGTTTCTCTTTTGGGTATACCTACACATTTCATAATATATTTAGGTGGTGTATTATTACGTGTTTACTAAATATTTGACTGTTGGCGAATTAAAATTTAAATCTATCCAGTCTTTTAATAATGTTCATAGAACCTCTGGAATGCTCTTCACAAGATCCGTCCTCTAAACGTGTGCCGCTTCAATAATTAGTTCTCTCAATAAGTCCACATATTTTATTATGTCCAATAATTTATTAGGGTTTGACCAACGTATTAAAAAGGAAAGAAGGTATTTATTAGGGAAATTGTCAACTTGTGCAGATAAAGTAAAAATAGCGTTTCGAGACCGTTTTCTGAAACTTGTCACAGTAATTGAGGAAAAATGGAAAAATAGGTTTCCAAAAAATTCAAAATACAGTTTAATCGAAAGATTAGATAAAATTATCTATTGCTATCTAAACATAAAAAATTAGAAGAGCCAAATCCTATCCAATAATTGTATGGCAACAAAATTAAATGAATATTTCGTACCCGAAATTGTATAACCTGTGAAGAAATCTCAAAAGAAATTGTACACAATTTTGAGACCCGTAAAACATTTCAAAATTTTTCAAAATGGATCACTTAAAATTTGTCATATAATGTAAAAAAATATATACAAGTCTAAAACTTGTGAGATTCATAGTTTCCTTAAAATATAAACTGTTAATCAGTAGTTATTTTAAAAACAAAAGTAAATATCTATATCAAAACTTGATGGTGATTTTCCGAAGTTACATCTTCTGAACAACTTAATAAGCTTTTCAAAAATTTTTTTAAAAGTTTGGTAAATCAATAAGATAAAATAATATGAAAATATTCATATTGAAATGAGATAATTTTCACATATACAGGCTAAGGTATATTGATTATCGACATCAACAACTGGTGTTTCATAAAATAATCCTGGAAACCTGAGTCATCTGATAAGGCTGTAGATAGCTAGTCTGTGAGTTCATGGCGTGGCAGGCTTCAGAAATTGTGACAACGTACTGTCCGAGAATACAAATGAGGCAGCCGAAAAGATCCGTCATATTACATGAACTATGTTACGCTACAGGAATATTGCTTAGGGCAACCGAGGCAACCCTTAAATAACAAAAGCTTGTCTGTCTATTATAGAGAGGATGCGCAATCTCTACGACCATTTTACTGCAGACAACATTAAAATATTTGAGAAGATTTTCTAAAAAATAAATTTTATATCTCTCACAATAGCGTGCTGCTAGTGGCAGAGGCACGAACGATCTGTAGATTGCAAAGTTTACCAGTTTTCTACTAAGAAAGCTCGTTCAAAATAGAACAAGAATCAAACAATTATGTTAACCTGCGCATTAACAAATTCAGCTGATATGATGATATATGACAGTTTACCTTAGAATAGAAATTAGACTTTGTTTATGAGGAAGTAAACAGCTAAGTTGGAAGACAATAAGTTGGTTATCGAAACGCGCGTCAAATAGTGTAATCATAAGTGTTGGTGTAATGGTGGTGTAAACAGTATACCAAGTTATCATCTTTAGAGACTGAAGGTGAATTATAAACCTTCAGTCTGTGAAGACGATAACTGGGTCATCGAAACGCTCGTAAGACAGTGTAATCGTGTATTGGTGTAAACAGGGTATTCAGTAGAAGTAAACATCTATTAATTTTTAAAGAAAATAACATAGTGTGTAAATGAATTATAAGTGAATAATTTTGTATATTAGTGACTTAAATAAAGAATATTTTTCGATTTGCAGAAATAGAAATGAAGATGAAAGTAAAAATGAAGGAGGTAAGCTAATGAGATAATAAGAGGTTCAAGAAATGTTGAAGAATGAATCCAGAAAACCTAAGTAATAATATTTGATGACAAGAAAATACTCGTAATTAGTTGAAGTTAAAGCTAGTCTATAGATTAGGATAGATAGAGATGAGAAAGAATATGTAATCAGAAGTACGTGAGTATTGTTGTTAAGATTTATCTGAAATATTTTGACTGAGAAGTTGCAACAATTTAAAATATATTATGCATGTACCATTGTGAATGCTACACAATCCAGATTAATGAACCGTTCCATATGTACTAAAATATTCTCCTCATTTCAAATTGCCGAAAATATCAGAAACGTTTGGTGATTTCGATAACTTCATTCCTGAATATTGTTTAGTGAACAACCCAATAATCTTTGGGTTATAAATCAATTTTATAATGACAATCCAGATTGATAACATAAATAATATATAAATAATTATTACTAGTGTATTTTCAACATATTAATTTCACAAGATAACGATCATTCTTTTGATTTAAATAATATGCCGCAAATGATTTACACGTTTCTGTATTAGATTACAGAACATTTTAATTAAACTCAGCACAAAAAAAAAATCACGAAAACCACAAAACGTTTTAGTCCAAGCGGATAACTGTTCATTTACTAGTATGTATTTTTAATAAATACATGTGGAAGAGCGTAATATTTTATAACTGTAACCATCAAATGCATCATTTGGTATATTGCTGTGAATAACACCTGATTTTATTCAGTTCATAGATGTAACAAAAGAAATAGATTAATTATTATTTTCAGATAAATGCAACAACAAGAAAAAAACTTGAAATCATTGGATAAAATTCAAGTTCTTAAAAGTAGACGGAGCTATGACAATAAAAAAAAACAATTAATTAATTGTGATGTGAAGTTAAAGGAAGATTAATAAAAGGAAACGGACATTCCAATTCAACTTAGTTGATAATTGCTTTTGGTATACTCATTTTTTGTTATCCTAGCGATGATCTCTCGTGGCAATCAACATTTTAGTGTTAATGTAATGTAATTAATTTCATTTAACTGAATATAATAGTTGTATTTCTTCTATTTACAATCGTAAAATCTATTTTTACTCCACACTTCTCCAAGTGTGTATGCAAAGTAACGGAACGAATAGCAATATTTAATGCCCGTATATATTAAAGGAAGCGATATTCCACTGGAATTGATTTGACATGTATCAAAAGTAGAGCGCTTTATTGTAAAAAAAAACAAGAGCTTCTAAATAACTACATAACAAACACACTTATAAAGAAATATACAAATAAAATAAAATTAAAATGAAACTAATTCAAATGATGATTATTAACATTGTTTTGGTCGAGCGGCGTATTGAGCTCGAATGGTGAACGCCATTCCATCAATTGCCGCTTGGATTCTCAACAGAACCGGCAGGCAGATCTCATGCTCTGTGACTTTTTTTATTTAAAAAGCAAGCACTCTAGTTGTTCGAGTGGTGCCTGCCGTGTATAGGTGCCTGTGGATATTGATCTTGAACTTGCGTGGGTTGTAGTGTAACACTACAAGCTACTAGTGTTCGGGAAAGACGTGCCTTGTTAGCTGATTCCACAGACTTCTCCAAAGAAAGCCCGATAAATTGACATTCTGGGCGTCTGCAGGCAAACTCGTTTTTCATGAGCCACGTCTGCCTGTCAAGTAGATCTTAAAAAAGCTGCTGTAGGTGGACAGCTCGAAAGAGCATCTGCCATGGGAGTATCGGTAAAACAGAGACAGTCGATTTGCTCTGTTCTATATTGCGTCGAGCATCCTCAGGATATGCTTGGGATACGAGTTTCAAATGTGCGAGCAATACTTCAAAGATGGACGAATCTGGTCCTTGTAGAAGATTAGAAGCTATTGTGGAGTATGTAGCTTTTTGGTCTTAAAGAGGACTGCAAGTTTTTGTGAAACTGCCTTAACTATTTCGGCCACGTGTCTATGCCAGGACATATTGCTCTCAATTTCGACGAATTGATGGTGATAGTGATAATTTATGACCAGAAAGGACCGCACTCGGAGCTCCAGTGCCAGCCTTTGAGGTAAATACAGCAACTGGGTCTTTGCTGTAGTAAACTCAATCAAATTGCTACTACCCTACTCTAAAATGCTTTGAAATCGATATTAATGGTGGCTACAGATCGGGTTTTCAAATACGTTGAATAGATCGTTAATGTATAGGAGAAAGAGTGACAAAATGCATCATTTGGGAGCACCAACGTTGACTGTTCTAGTTCATAAGTGAAGACGATAAACCGTAAGATCTTAATTTATTTAGAAGGTTGGCATGCCAAACATGGTCAACAGCCTTCGATATGTCGAGTGCGATTGCATTGGATTTCCCATATTTTTTTTATAGCCACACTCCATACGTTAGTCACGTAAGTCAGGAGATCCCCTGTTGATCTATGTCAGAGGTGGGGAACCTTTTTACCATTAGAGGCCACATTTAAATTAGGCAGCAATAAGATAGGCCGCATAAGCTGATTGATCTAAGAAAGTGACTTTTGTGAAATTATTATAGTTTTTCTATAGATTTAACAATTTATTGCATTATATAGAAAAAAATAAAATATAATACTAAAAAATTTTAAATATAATATACATATAAAATAATATAAAAATATTCACCAAGTTAGTGATTTATTTGGCTTTGTTTTTTGTATGACAGTAATTGTATATATGGATCAAGCTTCGTGACACACAGCTTTAATTGATCCTCTAAATGTGCATCTGTAATTTGCTTTCTTAAATTTGTTTTTGTTTTTGACATGAGAGAAAATGTTGTCTCGCAAAAGTAGGTACTTCCGAAGCAGGAAAGTAAACGGCGAGCATGTTCTCGAAGGCATGGATATTCAACAGCATTTTTCCAGATTTCTATGGGAGCCTTTTTAGCGTTAAAAAGGAATTTGATTATACTATCTTCCTCTAAATCAATTAACTCCATTTGTAGTTCTGCAGGAGCCTCGGATAAATCTATTAAATGTGGTTCAAATGCCAGTTTCATAGCAGGAGCGTGCTCGTCAAAATAAAAAAATCTATTAGTATACTCTTCTATTAAACAATCCAAAACACCTACATATTAATCGAATATTTTATTTTCACAGTTCTGCTCATTTTACATTTTAGCTAGCTCCGGGAAAAGTTGTGCAGATATTTCCGATCGACAAGGTAATGTTTTGAAAAATGATAATTTTTTTTAAACGCTTGGATCTTTTGCCACATTTCATAAAGATACCTCATTTCACCTTGCAGGCAAATATTTAAATTGTTTTGTTTTGTCATCATATTAGACAAAAATGCAAGATTTCTGAGAAATACTTCATCTGATAGATCACATTGTTTTCCTTGTTCTCGATAAAAGTTTAAAATTTGTCGTCGTAAAGACAAAACTTTTATCAAAACTTGCCCTGTGGATAACCAGCGAACCTTGCAGTAGTATGATAGGTCAACACTATATGTTTTCTCATCTAAAGAGAGCATCTGCCGAAATTCACGGTGACGCATTGCATTTACGCGAATATAGTTGACAATGGCAATTGTACTATCTAGAGTGTCTTGCAAAATGGTAGTGAAATGGTATCAATTTTTTCAAGTTTAAGTTTTCCTTTTTTAACAAAGCAACGAATCCTTTTTTTTTGCCTCTCATGGAAGGTGCGCCATCGGTACAGACACTGACTAAATTACTGACATTCAACTGTAATTTGTTACATACTTCTTCGAAGTTTTCGAAAATATCTGCTCCGCGAGTTCTTCCAGTTAGTGTATCCAACGCAAGTAGTTCTTCGAAACATTGAAAAAATCTTTAGTTATAGCACGAATAAAATAAACTCTACCATTTTGTACTAGGTGGCAAAGGGCCGCACAAGAACCTCGTGGAGGCCGCAGGTTCCCCACTTATGATCTATGTTTACGAAAGCCGTTGATGTTAGTAAACTCAAGACGCTGTTGATGTAGTAGACTCAAGATTTGTTGGTTAACGATTTCTCCATGACCTTACAATTGTTGGGATTAAAGCAATCGGACGGTAGTTGTAGTTGATATGGTTTGAATCCCAACAAGTTTCGCAGAAAGGATGTATCACGATCCCATATATCTTCCTATTACTCAAATCTTCGCAGACCATTATACGAAGCATGTCTTTGCTAATACTTAATTCTTCCGCCATCAATCGTAGAGTCAGTCGCCGAACTCTTGCCAAAATATTTCATACTCTCTTCGCCTTGTCTTGTGTTTTGCTTGGCAACTGCTGACCCGAATATAGCTCATCCTCGGTCGTTTCCTTGCTGCTGCTAAAACGTTTGAACACATCCTGTACGTATTATTAAGGAACGTAAGGCAATTATCGAATAATTCAATGGCGGTAAGATTATTTGTGTGAGATAAAAAAACACGTTCTAATAGATCCATTATTTTTCGTCACAGAACATGGTTCAATAGTACGGTTGGGTAAATAACAATAAAATTGTTCAAGTGCACCATGTTGTAAAGAGAAACGTATTATAATCCTACACGATAAAACCAAAGACGCGGCTAGTTACTATAAAGAATTGGCTGTAAATTTATTTCAAAAATTTGTTCACCAAAAATAGAAATCGTATAATTCGCGAAAAAAATGTAAAAAAATGCTATTAGATTATAATAGTCCTGATTTTGAATTTAAAAATTGGAAGGATAAATATAGCCTTTCACGACCTGTTATTTAACTTTTAACTTTTCAAAGAATCCATGATAAAATTGGAGAATACAGAATAGAATTAATACTTATAATGATGATAAAAAGCTAGATAACAGCACAAATATTCAAAATATTTGATAATAAATAATTGAATAGAAAACAAATTTATTAGTAATTCATAAGAGCTCCATTCTTTCCAATCAATTTTTCTAATCTTCTTGGCATGGACTGAATTAAATTCCGACAAATATTTCCATTTAAATTAAGGTCTTTCCTTGCTATCCTAATGGCTTCCTACAGCTCTTCTTGAAATCAGGGGCGAAAATTCCTTTTGTATTTTTTTTAGCAACCATCCCCATTAATTTTGTATGGGATTTATTACAGGACTATTTGCCCGCCACGGTAAAGTCTCAATATTGTTTTGTCGAAACCATTTTTGAATTACGCGGGCGGTGTGGACAGGACAATTATCATGTTGGTAGATACAATATTTACCGATGGCAACATAATGTTGTCTAGAATATTGAGTTAAACTTCAGAGTTGAACCTTGCATCAATTCCTTAAATAACGCCAGGCCCATTGATACTCATCCAAGCGTATATATTTACTGAAAATTTGCAATTTTCAATATTACTTCCATTCATTACATCCATATATGTCCGTCATTACACGACTTGAATGTTTTTTAATCTTTGTAGACTATTATTTTTCAAAAGTGCAGATTACAATACCCATAATTAACACAACTCTAGATAGCTTGAAATCATTTGAACGCAATGCAGCAAGTTTGTTGCATTTATGCAGTACTAGCAACCGATCCAAAGGAATATTTTCTTAATAAATTAATCAATGCAACATCTTGTGCATCAGTTCAAATTTTCATTCCTTCAGATTCAACCTTTCGGCACAAGGTCCCGTCTTGTTCCCATCGCTTCTTCACTGTGGCTACGGTTCTCTCATTAAGACCTAGATGAGTTGCCAGTCTTTTGATAGATCCGTCATCCTCAAATTTGGAATTTTGAATTTCATTATTGAGTTATCTCTGACAATGACAGTGACAGGATTTATGCAGGCAAAATGTAAGTGTATGTTCAAATTTTTTATAGGCAATAAATAACGTTGTGTTGATGAAAATTTCCACAAATATTTCTTAAATCTAAGTATATTTTTGTATTATTCCTTGTTTCTGGACTCAGTGCATTGTCATTTGTAGATGTTCAGCTTCAATCCGGTACAGAACATGCACTACTCGTATATTGTGAATATACAATCAATATCAGTCTTAGAAACGGACAAATCATAGTCTCGTTCCGTTTCTTCTCTTGAAGAAGCTGAAATGGCCGAAAAAACTAATTTTTAATGAGGATAACTCAATTCTCAAATTTTTTCTAATCACAAGCCTTCGCTGGCATTATTTTAGAATTTCTTTCTTGTTATCTTTTTGGCGGTCTGCCTGAAGTCTTCCTTTGACGGATAAAAATAAATATTTCACAATTTTGTCATCACACGCTATATATGTAAATATAAAAAATAAGTCGTTACTCAGAAAGGAATATTTATAAATAATATTAAATTCTTAAAACAATAAATTGTTGAATGTATTTGGAAACATTGAGATTGTTGAATTTAGGAATAATTAAAATAACTTTGTCTCAGTCCACTCTATCGTTGTTAGTTAGGAAATTGTTTTTATTCCCAGACTTGATGCAAAAAATGTAGATGTAGATTAGATGACGTGAAAATAATGCAGTGGCATGAAAAGAAAATTTACATAGACCCCTCGTTTCTGAGTTATAGGCCTTTGAAGTTACGAAAGCAGAACTTATATTTAGGTATATTTTCTAAAAGTCACAGCATTATTTTTACGCCATCTACTAATTCCGAAACACCCTTTATACTTCGCTCCCCGCCAATAATATCCTCTACTTGTATAACGCGGTAAATGGTAATGTGGAATTGATAGTTCTTCAATCCGTTTAATAATAATACCATTTTTTGATAGTACATATTCGTGTTTTCATCTTAGGTACTCAAATATATTTAAAATACACCTCTGACATTGAACATGTATATCTTAATGTCCAAACTGTAAACTGACATCCGTACACCTTTTTCACACTGTATAGTTAATTTCAAATGGTCGTTAAAAGGTTCCTTCTCAATCCTTTTAATTTTAAATGATTGATACTAACAAAAATAAAGCATAGTAACTAAATGAAAAAATCGCTCATTAAACTTAGATCTGAAAAATAAATTTAAAAAATTATAACATGCACTGTATACAACACTGCCAGAATCCAAACTAGAAGAGAATATTTTATTTGAGGCGAACGCTGAGGTTTTTTTTAATAATAAACCGGCGAGTAACATCCACTACTTTTGTTGTGCGAATGGGTATTAGGGGCCATCCATAAAGTACGTCACACGTTAATGGGGTGGGAGGGTATCACCGAAGTGTGACATCGTGTGACAAGGGGCATGGGGGGTCAATAGTTTTGTGACGTCACATGTTAAAATTTAAAATACTAAAACGCAAAGTTTGGATGTGAATTGAAAATTTAATAAATTTTATGAAATGTTGGATTTTATGTTGATTTTATTATATTATTATTTAATAAAAATAAGTAAAAAATGAAAATAGCTGTTTTCTCTCGATTATTTTTAAATACATTCATAAATTTAAAAAATGTGTGACGTCACACCAGGAGGAGGGGGGTTATAAAAATGTGACAACCTATGACAAGGACGGGGGGAGGGGTTCAAAAGTCCTAAAATTCGTGTGACTTACTTTATGGATGGCCCCTTATAAGTGTTTCTGTAAAGATCACCCCAGTTTTGTGATCGGAATTCTTTATTTATAATTCTACAAGTAAAAATAGATAAAGGATATAATTACAATTTTCTAAAGTAAGAAAGTTTCACGTTTCATACGTTATTAATATTATTTATATATCATGGGGATTCAATTTCTCATTGTTAATACTAAAACTTTATCCATGATAAGAAACATTATCTTTGTTTTTCCTAGATATTTTTTTAGTGTACCTAGTTAATACTCTTCATTCTAATGCTGACATGATTAATCGAAAATAATGATTTATACTTTAATTTATTAACTAAAATGCACTAGTGTGTGTGTTTAACTTTAAATTTGACATCATCTGTATCTGCCCTTTCGCTTCCTTTGTAGTGGAAAATGTAATTACAATTGTTTTATGAATTTTGCAACATAAAGAGGATCACAATGTTGGCACATCAAATGTTGTGCTTGATATCATTACTCTTTATTTAGACTAGAAACCTTTTATCTAATTAGAGTTTGCAAATTATATTATGATAATGAAATATGTAGGAAAGCATGAACATGGAATAAACATTTATACTTTTATGTAAATAGTAATCAAAAATAATAAGTGAAAATGAGTTTTTCTTGTTTAAGTGAAATAGACTATGAAGATGCAAATTTGGTGGATACCTATGTTTAGTGCGGAATATAGTTAAAATAACTTTTCTTAAACGAAATTTATTTTAGTCTCGCTCGGTAGGAAGACCTGGACTTGACAGCAAAATGTTTCCCAACATTCTAATATTCCTAAGTAAACCTTTTAAATTCTTGTATCCAAGTTTAGTCAACAAGTTCAAAAACGTGAAAAATAGATAAAAATATTTAAAAAAAAGCGATAGTTCTTTCGATTCGGAATCATTTCTAGTTTTTTAAAGATAAGATAAAACATTTTTTAGTTGTTAGTTATAACTCGAAAACTATTGATATTTAAGAAATTTGTTGAAAAATTTCTTAAAGTCCTAGTTACCGGAAAATAGGGTTCGGCGGGGTTGTTTCGACATGGACGGGACGCCACTAAAGATGATGCATCGAATTAAATATTTTTTCATAGCATATAATGTTGATTAAAAAATTTGAAAAAATTCTCGTTAAAAGAGTTTTCACCTAAATTTTTCAAAAAGTTGTATAATTGTTTGTTTTCATATACGTACTCAACAAGATTAGGCGTTAAAAATTTATTTTTTATTACAACTTTTTATAACAAGCGAAATACCTGTATTAATTTCATAGAAAATGGTGATAATTTTTTTTAATATAATTGTATTACTGTTTTAACATCTGATGATGGTTACTGGTTACAATTTTTTCAATGCATTTTTTTAAAATATTGTTGTTTTTCGCTATTATGTTGTTTATGACAAATTTTTCAATTATTTGCAATCGTTTTACTATAATATTTAGATTCCTTAAGCTGATAGTTAAGAAATTTTTGTTTTGAATAAAATAGGAATTTACACGCTTCTATCGTTTAACGGATAAATTATTTCTTTAATAAATAATTTAATTAATAAACAAATCTCAAATAAAATTTTTTCAGAAGATCAAAAACTGCAAAAACATTATTTTATAGAAATAATGAAAGATTTATTTCAATACTTTGATAAAAAACATTAAAATAATTTAAGCAATCTAGATGGAAAAAAATTTATTGAAGGAAATTTTTTTTTCAATTATAATTTTCTGATGAGATTTTTTTAAAATTCGCACCAGTTTTTATAATGCCATTTTCATTTTTCAGTTGTTATAGAAAATCGCTTGAACACAACGATAAGTTATATAACTTTTTGAAAATTCAAAATAAATTTTTTTAAGGAGAAAATATAAATAATACAGTCAGAGTTCCAGGAATTGTTACCTATTTATAGGAAATTGTCTCTCCTTTAAGGAACGTTTATGAAGTTTCTAAATAATAATACTATTTGTATTATTAACGGAAAACTCAAAACTGTTTTTTTCATCTTATTTTGTTATCACCATTGCAATTTTTCACTTTTTACCTGAAGCAAAATGTTTAATACACATTTTTCTAGTAATTCCTAATCGAATGAGCTATCGCTAATAATTTTGGAACCTTCAACTTTATTTTTCACATTGTTGATTAGTGTATTACACATTACAAACGTCTATTTGCGGTTTATCCGCTTTTAGCGTATTTTTTACAAACAAAATCTTGGTCATTATTATAAAGCAATTAATTAAATCAACCAAAATGTGATTTTAAAGACAGGTAAAAATTTCATGTTTCGACTGTTGCGGTCTTTATTAAAATATTACTTGACATTGCACATACATAGATTTCTAGGAATTAGGCGCCAAAGGTCGAAATTCCAATAATCGACTAATGACAAACAATTTTTTTCCTGGAATAGTAGACTACCTGACGAACAATAGCCAACCCCACCTACACCCCTAGACTGCGCGAGCGCGCTGCATTACTAGTCGAAACTTGATTGTCGCACTTACTGCACGTGAAAGTTCTTGACGCCCTTTTCGTATATCATTTTCTTCGGTGAATATTTTATGTGTCGTGTCATATTTGCTTGTTTGAGTGATGGATACCAATAATACAGGTAAGCCTTTATTAAATAAATATGAAATTGATTTAAATATATTGTCAATAAATGACTTAATTAGCCGTCAATAATACCCTTTTTTAGAAATGTTTTTTCTTTATTGTTCAATTTTATTCGAAAAAAAAACTTTACTTCCGCACCATTTTTGATTTCATTGTATAGTATAAAGTCTTATAAAGAAAACTGCTTAAAATCAGCTGCTAGTTTTAAAAATAAACGAGTTTGAAATTTTTTTGACAAAAATAGGAAAAAATCGGATTTTATGTTTTTGTGTTAATATTATTTTTTTATTGTTATAGGTTCATCTGGCTGCTCGGGGGTGAAAATGTTGACTCGAAAAAAATTTGGAAAAGCAAAAGAAACTTGATATTCAGCAAAAATTTAGAGAGGAGACAGGTCTCTTAGTCGATATGCCAAAAAGTAACTTCGGAAACAAAAACGATGGAAATACCAGCAGAAGATTCTTCGAGAACCCTGAATTGGCTGCAGAAATCACTGGGATAAGTTATGACTTGATTATTAGATTAAAAGTGATATTAGAAGCTATATCAAGCGGCCATAAGATTGACGTAGCAAAATATGATAAATACGCCATGGAAACTGCGAAACTATTTGTTGAGTTATATGGCTGGCATCCTATGACTCCAACGATGCATAAGGTCTTAATTCATGGAGCTTCAATAATAGAAAATTCGTTGTGGCCGATAGGGCAACTTTCGGAAGAAGCTGCCGAGGCCCGCAATAAACATTTTAGGTCTTATCGCCTAAACTTTGCTCGCAAGTTTTCGAGGGAAGAATGCAACTTAGATATTTATCATAGGTTACTATTAACATCCGACCCATTTATTAGTTCCATGAGAAAGACCAAAAAACCACTTCAAAATATTTAATAATACATACCTGAAAGTATTACTAAAACGTAGACAGCTGTTCCTCCTTGGGGAAAGCCGTGAGTATGTCATATGTATTTTCAATATAATATTGAAAAACACTTTGAAATCAACTACGATCTCGAATAAAATATTTTTTGATAAAAAATCACAAGTAGGTGCGCCTAACCACCGTGCACCAACAAATAATTTCGATAAGTTATTCCAAACACAGAATTATTTTTATGTAACTATTTTGTAATATAAATATCACATAAAATAATTATGGCCGCCTAAATTCTGAAAAACGATCTATGTGATTGATAACTTGCAAAATTATATTTTAATTAATACATCATCTACAACATATATATCTAAATAAAAATCTGTTTTAACCACAATTTTTTCTTCTTCTCTATCAGTGTTTATTTCTCAAGAATAAGTAGAAGCTATAAATTGAATAGTAGTAGGTAGTTACATTAATATTTATGTTGTAGGTGATCTACTAATCAATATAATTTTGCTAGTTGTCAATGCCAAGTAATATTTTGATAAAGACCGCAACAGGTCGAAACGTCAAATTCGAAAATTAAGATTATTGTTAAAATTCAGTGATTGTTAAAAAATGCGCTATAGTCTCTTGCGTGGGGATTGCGACGATTTTTTTACTTGTTTAATAATTTTATCTCTTGATTTCCGGTTAGAATTACGAAAGCTCATAATATTTATATTAAATGATACTCTATTTACTACTATCTTGTTAATGTGCGTGGGTTGGATGCATGTACAGCTCACGAAAATGTGCGTGTTTGAAACTTTCTATCAACAACTTTTAGTTTAGTCTAAATTTCAACTATTTAATAAATGATATTACAAGAATAGGTACCTCGTGATGTCAAATAAAAGTACTTAATACCTTTATTCACATATAGAACAATCTGAATTTTTTCAATGAATTTGAAAATTACAGTGCGGCATACGAAACAGTAGTGCACACAGTTCTCAAAAAACCCACTGAAACGTGCCCATGTGAAATCACTACCTGGCACGTCTGAGTCAAAAAGCCCGATCCCTTTTTAACAGATGGTCTAAACGTAGCGTCACTTCTGTGAAACAGTGGAAGGGGCACTAAATGCCGCCAGAATAGACAAAGTCCTAGCAAAGGACCATAACAATGGAAGCTTGAAAAGGAAGATGGTACCTGGATTAGCACATACTGTGAAACACTATCGCTACTCTTAGATAGTCATTTTATATGATCCACTGTTAAAGGAAGAAACAGACCCTGCCAGAAGGTTGAGAAGCCAAATCAGGGCTCATGTAAAATCGCAAATCTTTACAGCAAAGTATCACATGGGCTAAAAAAGGCTTCAAGCCGTATAAATCTCCAAGAAAAGAAGGAATCCTTCCGATTTTACTCCAAAAAGAACTGCCAATCGTTATAAGGAGGTTTATAATGCTTTTTTGTGCTAGCTTCACATGGAGTTCTAGAGGAACGTTATCTTCAGCTCATCCATACATACATTCATTCATGCATACCAAAATTGTAAGTCGATTGTTTCTGCCCTGCATATTATAACCAGGAAACTGGAAAAAAGAGCTTTGTGCCTTTTTTAGAAGGTGACTTGGATTATGGCAGCCTTGAATAGATTCATAAAAAAAATATACCTAGTCTGGCATCCAATTCTTTTCCCCACAGGCGTTTAGAAAATAAGCAAAAAAAACCCTGCTCCACTAAAGGTTTACGTATATATGCAAAGAATATGCGATCTTTATCTCTCCTAAGAAAATTCTCGGATACTGTCTCCTTCGAAAACTACGTGAAGTTATACAGGAAAATGTATCATAAGACAATACAAGCTGTTAGAGATATTTATTATAATAGGAGATTCGCCAATTCTCGTAATGTTTCTAAAGAAACATATTCCATTGTGAATGATCTAAGAAATAAGGCTTGTTCATCGAGCATAACCTTTACTCCACCTGATAACCTCAATAATTACTTTATGAATACAGCCAAAAATTTATCAAAATATGTAACTCTTTCTCATGATCCGCATGATCTCCCTGATAACAATGCCACAGATTCTTCTTTAAGCCCGTAGTTTTAACAGAGCTTCGTAGTACAATTAATGACGTCAAAAATACTTATCTGGAACTGATGAACTTACATTAAAAATGTTTTCGAGTCTGCCCGATGGCACTTTAATTAACGTTTCATTGTAAAATGGCACTTTCCCCTTTTTAAGTAAAAAATGCACAAATGATGTTACATTCTCCCTCCTTAATAATGTGTACTCTAGCCTAAACAGCCGTCATTCCACTGCAACAACTTTTTATTATTTTTCTAAGGCTTTCGATTGTATTAATCATAATTTTTTAATCAACAAAGTGCAGTACTACGGTTTCAGAGGCACACCTGTCGCATGGTTTAAGTCGACTTGTAAGGGATGATACAACGATGTCTTCTTGAAAGCCAATAGAATGTGGCGTGCTCCGAGGCTTAGTACTAGGCCCTATTTTGTTTCTTCTGTTTATAAACGACATCGCCTATCTAGACATCAGTGGTAAATTGTCTATTTGCAGAGGACACTAGTTTCTCTTGGAGCAACCCTGATCTCACGACACTTCATACGACCATATCTAGTGACCTTACCACCCTTAAATCATGTTGCGATTCTAATCTTCTCTTTATCAATGTTTCTAAAACTAAAGTTTCATCATATAAAAATACATTGCTGCATTTTTTATTAAACAACACCAACATTGAAGTCGTTGAATCTGTAAAATTCTTGGGCTTGTGGCCAATTCCTTGAAATGGGAGTTACCTATTGCCGCATTATTTGTATCTTTATTAAGTTATTTTTATGTTTGGTTTATAGTTTTTACAAGACTGTCCACAAATTGTAATAGTTTTTTGATAATAAAGTATTCTCTCTCTCTCTCTCTCTCTCTCTCTCTCTCTTGAAGTCGCATTATCAATATCAATATAGGGGATAACGCATAAGCTGCCAAACCAGTAGACAGATGCCCACAATGCTGCTGCCTATCGCCACTACTATGGTCAGTAGTGTATCATCTACTCATAAGCGCAGGATATGGAGTCTAAGGATACGGGGTAAGCAAGATGGTATTGTATAGGAACAAATGTGATCTGCCCTAACAATCGCTCAAAGATGGTGTGTCGATCCGAAGATGGTCAGCACTTCAAATGACACTGTAGCAATCTGCAAGACTACTCCATGCGTCGAATATACAAGCAATAACTCGCGGCATATCTCCACTCTTTTTGTCATCAATAGCATCAAGGCAGAAGGAAGTTGAATTTTATCTACCTGCAAATATGTTACATTTTAAGACATTTTAGCTATTCTATCTGGGAATCTTTTAGCGGATTCCACCTTCTTCAATCTTTTTTAAGAATTCTAGTTTGTTTTGAAATCACGAAACAGATCTTTAGATGCACGTATGAAGCAATCCTTGACGTGTGTAACGGGTGATTAAGCGAAAAATAAATGATTACAAGTCGCGGAGAAATAGAATCGATGCCTAATATTTACACATGGAACTGAAGAGCCGCAGCTTTACACCCAAAGAGCCGCATGTGGTTCGCTAGCCGCAGGTTACCAACCCTTGCAATAGAGGATGATTTATTCGTCAACGATTTGTGTTACTGTTATGAACCAAACAACACAATTTGTTAAGTAGGATGTAAAACATAAATAAAACCAGTTATATAATTTCGACGATAGATAAACGATAGTAGTCGGGACGGGAAAAGAATTAATTACTTAGTTTCAATGGTAATTAATGTCAGTCGATTGTATAAATTTAATAATAATCGTGTGAATAACTACTAAAATATTACATTCGAGGAAAGTTGAATATTCTTATATCCTGAGAAACAGAATTCACCAGATAATAGTTTATTTTAGAAACATTGGAAACAAAATATCTGAATACATATATGATATAAATGAATCACAGTAAAACTCTAAAAAACTAAAATGACTCGAATTGTCAACGTAAACAAGATCTTCTAAAACGCTTCTTTATAATCCACAATCTCTTACTCTTAAACCTCATCGCTCAACATGAACTGGAACAGTGCTTACCTACTATTAGTAACAGATGATTTATTCCAACGCTATTTTATTGGTATCAGTTCAGTTTTGTAATAAGGTAGGTATAATCAAATTATATTGGCTGATTCAATACGTTAAAGCTGGCTGAAATTTGAAAAATTGACGATAGCATAACGTGATAACATAACATTCGTTGCTATAAACACATTAATGTGAGATGAATAAGTAATAATCACTATATAAGGTAACAAGTGAAATAATGAGTTCCAGAATTGTTGATATATCTTGAGTCTGCTAACATCATCAGGGACCATCAATACGAGTTTCGTAAACATAGATCAACTGGGGATATCCTGGCCTATGTCACCAGCCCTGTGTTGTGAGGTGTGACTAAAACCATGCGAGAGGTATGCCCTTGAAACCGTAGTACTGCAATTTGTTAATTAACATATGATGAACACAATCAAAAGCCAGACATTATTTAGAAGGGAGAATATAGTACATTTGTTATTTGAAAACCCAAATAAAAGGGCGAGGAGGGGACAGCGTTGACATAGTCATTCGTGCGGGTTAATTAGTCGTGACAACGCGCATTTGCAATTTTCGCGTCGTTTCATAACCATGGATAAAACGTGGGTCGACCACTTCACACCCAATACTGAAGAACAATCAATACAATGGATTGAAATGGGAGAACCGATTTATTGAAAAAAGCGAAGCTATCAACGGCGAGTACTTTGCGAACTTATTGCAACGCTTGAGCGAAGAAATCAAGCAAAAACAGCTGCATTTGGCGGTTTTATCAAGGCAATGCACCAGCTTACACATTTGTTTTTGCAATAGCCAAATTCAATGAATTAAATCTGAGTTAGTATCTCATGCACCCTATTCACTAGATTTAGTCCCCTCGGATTATTTTCTATTCCCAGACTTGAAAAAATGGCTCGGTGGTCAAAGTCTTACCAGCAATAAAGAGGTGATATTGGCAGTTATGGCTATTTTAAGGAACATGACGATTCTTATTTTAAAAAGATTATCGACCTTATTGAACATCTCTGGGAAAGGTGTATGGAGCTAAAATAAGATTACGTTGAAAAATAAATATATTGTTTCCCAAAGTTTTCTTTGCTGGTACCATCCTCGTATGAGACTATAATAATTTCTATTAAACTAAAAAGTATGAAAGAGGCTGGTTTATAGGTAATATACACATCCTAAAATGTAGTTCCAATTTCTCCGAAAAAAGTTCAGATTATGGTTTCTGAAACTATTATGTTTCAATCGGCAGAGATGCAATTAGAAATGCCTCTCTGTATATATTTTAAGAACTCAAGTGAATATTACTTTATAATGAAGAACGTGTTGGAAAGTAACAAATTTCTATCGAACAAGCCTTTTATTCTATGCTCCAATCCTCTATTCCTTGGTTTTATTTTTCAGTTAACTTATAACAACTGTTAACAGTATAAAGTCAATAACTATTTTCATTCTTATTTACTCTTAAAATCGAAATGATCTCATAATAGAAACAATTTCTAATATCTATACATGTGTGTGCGATAATTCAATTTGTTAGATATGGCAGCATAAACGAATATTTCATTATAAGTGTTTCCGGCTATTTCGATACTGGTATTTCCCAATCTCATAAATCATTGAAACATCATCGTAGTGAATGACCATACTGATTTATAAATTTATCTGAAATAAAGGTTTTAAATATCTCATTAATTGGAGAAAATAATTACAAAGAGCATTTTTATGCTCCTGAAATAGGGCTTAAATTTCTCATATAAATTTAAACTTCGGATTAATATAATATTTTTGTCACGAAAGACACGAGGCAATTTTTATTCTCAAAACGGTTGAGAGATTAGAGAGAGCTACATGCTAGAACAAAGTTATGAATCAAGCATGTGAATGGATTTAGACTAAAAGCGTTTTAAATAAAATACTTTTTTGAATGATACCTTGAAGAATCATGCCCAGTAGTGGAAGAAGTATTTTGACAGAATTTAGAAGTATAAATATTCTGCATTTACATAAACATTTAAAAACAGTAGTGCCTCTATTTTTGAGAAATCGATATTACAGTAAGAAAGTTTCAGTCACAATAAAAAAAAGGCATAATTGAAATTCCTCAATGTAAAACATTTTAGGTTACGAGGATTTGCTTGAGTTTTAATATTTAATGATGAAATATGAGCAAATCAGATAAGTAGGTGCAAACTATCACAATGTCAAAATAATATTCGAAATACGCTCGAGCTTGAGTTGTAGTGGTGCCTCAAGTTTGAATATGTAAATCCGCGCGGTCTCCTTGTTGTTTTGGCGCATCCGATGTATGCGTTCGTCCATTCTCGCTGTTGATTTAATGCAAGTGTACTGTCTGTTACGATATTTCTATATTTTCTATACAAATTAACATTCGCCGCGGTTCGTGCCTCGTGAGATTTTAATCTTACGGAAGGTTATAGATTTTTGCTTTGATGTATGAAGTTTCTTACAATAGAATTCTCATTGGGTCGCCAGTCACCAGCTTTAACACTTAGGAATCGTTTCTTTCTCCAATTAATTTCATTACCGTATTTTTTTCTTGGATGACATATCACTATCAGTATTTGATATGTGATCTCAAAGTCCTTCTATATTTGATTATGTGCAAAGTACTTGAGGATCTATTTCCACATACTTACTATATAATATTTGATTCAAGAATTACCCCTTTTCCTGACAGTGAATTTTCTTAGTAATAAATTCTGTATCTACTTTCCTCGCTCTCTCTAGACAGAACACACTATTATCATAGAATATAACATCATGGCAAATTTGTACATTATGTATAATATAAAATCAAAAGTTTTTGCCGATTTAATAGTTCCAAAGGTGATAACTACATAGATATTAATTTGAAGTAAACAAATAAAACGAAAGAAAAAAAAATTCTATTCCAAAGTATCTTTATAAATAATAATGGTAGTCAGAATCATGTGAAGTAAAGTCATCATTTGATTGAATCATGAAGGGTTGAAAGGAAGGTGATACTACATACTCAACATGTTCAAAACAGTTTTTTCAAAGCTCTTGGTGGTCTGCTGCTAGAGCTTTATTTACGAGTGCTACAACCTCTTTACTCAGTTCTGGAAACTGATTACATTTTCGTAATTTTGATTTTACGTTTGCCCATATTAACTAAAATTTGAGCTTTGTTACTACTACTATTTGGTATATTAAGGAGTTGCCACAATGGATAGGATGCGTTGTCCACGATTACTAACTTTGGTGAAAACTGTTCAAGAAACTACTTTTCAAATAAATCTGCTGTCATATCTTCATTATGATCAACTGCACAGTTTTCAATTTTTTTAGCTGATATTAATAATTATAATGCATTTTCCTTTCGAACATGGTCCATTCAAACAGCAATTTTTACTAATGTCAACCCAACCGAAATTTACTACATCGTGATTGTCAAACCATGTTTCATCTAGATAAATTATGTGTCTATTAGAACTTCGGTAGTCTTTTATTTGACGCAAATAATCTTGTCGCCGTCGAACTATCCTTGACGATTCGGTTATTGCCATCCGTTTATTCATTTTTTTGGGTTTAAAACCACATGCTGACAAAACTTGACGCAATGTTTCTAAACTGATATAATTGGAATCTGGATAATCTGCTACCAAATGTCGCAACCATGTTATCCTTATATAAACTATAAATTGTCCTCCGTATAAAATCTTGAGTAGTTTTGTCAACTGATTTCAGTTTTTTGTTACATGTTTTTTGGTTCTGTTAATGATCCACAGCAACCCCTATCGTGACTACTCGATAATTGGAAATTTTATTTACTCTAGTTGATTCAGCAATTCTTATTATGATTGCATTACCGGATTGCTGAATATTTTCCTTCTTCAAACATTCGAATATATTTAAATTAACTTCCAGTAAGTTCCGAGGGCCAAAATCATATTATCATTGTTGCTGATGGTAAAAAGTGAAATAGCGACTGATGAAAAAAAAGTTCGAAAAAGTACGCAACGTTTAAAAAAAGCTGCAAATCGGACTAAAGTCCGCAAAACGGCAACACTGCATATTATTAATTTTCCTGTCATTATCTGTAATTTCTAGATTAGTCGTAGAGTACGAGCCATGAGGAGTAACGTGACACGACATCTGGCGGACACAAGCGGAAATAGGTAGTACCTTCTATCGCTAACAGATGGCGATAATAGCACGTACAGAATAATCTCGTTGGTTCTAGAAAGTTCTGGTGTCTTCCACTCACTTCTATATGTCAGTAATTGGAATATATAAGAAGGCTTGTGGCGCAACCACAAGTCAGTTCCTATGATACTGTTGTGAAATAAAATAGTGCCTACCTCCTTAAAACGTGTGTGTACGTGTGTAAGTTTGAGACATCTTTGTAACAGTATTTTGATTTGAATTGTTGCTTTTGTGTGTGATTTAGTAGTATGGAGAAGAAGCGAAAAATTGATAGTGAGTGCAGAAAATTCAAAGATCAGTGGATCATTCAGTATTTTGTAATTGAGTCCAGTAACAAGGCGCTATGTTTGATTTGCAATGAAGGCATAGCTGTTCTCACAGAATATAAAATTTAACGTCATTATGAAACAAAACATTTTCAAAATTACTCAAAATATACAGGAAGTTTGCGCACAGAAAAATTCGAAGCTATGAAGCGCGGATTGAAATCGCAGCAATCTTCATTTACAAAACTCAAAACTGAACAAGAGGCTGCAACTCGTGCCAGCTTTCGTGTGGCTCTTGAAATTGCAAAACATGGAAAACCATTCACCGATGGAGAAATGATCAAAGAATGCATAATTGCAATAGCCGAGGAAATGTGCCCAGAAAAGGAAAATTTATTAAAAACTGTCAGTATGTCAGCAAACACTGTGACTCGAAGGATAGAAAACAGCGCTGAAAATATATCCTCTCAATTGTTCGACAAAAATGGACGTATTGAGTGGTTTTCTTTGGCCTTGGATGAGTCAACGGATGTGTCTAAAGAACGCCAATTTTTATTTATTCGAAGAAATTTATGATTTAAATAAATTTTACCAAGCGAAGCTAATGTCTAGCAGGAATATTTCGAGAAATTGTTTACTTACAGCTTCTGCCTATAGAAATACATTTATGTTTACGATTCGATGTTTCCATTGGTAAACAGATTTCACGTGGACTGACGGTTTGTTAGATATTTACTGAATTCTATACGGGGAGTAAACATTATTTTACCTTTCTTAATTTAGTATAAGATTCGTGCGTCTTTATGAATAATTGATTTATCCTTGCATAACTGTCTGCAATTATTGATATTGGAAGAACTGTACCGACCGAGGCTTTTCTATTAGTTGTTTATTCAGATCTGTCCAGAGTCTAGAACCATTAAATTGATTATCGACTTACTTTAGGGTATATTGATCTATATAAAGAATTGTTTTTCTGTCTTAAATGTTTTTCTCATCAAGAAACCACATTTTTATTGCTTAAGTCACTTGAGCAATAAAACCAATAGTGGTTCTTAAATAGTGGATCTTAAATTTACAGAAACAGAAAAACTTTCTACCTTATTAAGTCATCTTGAATTAGCATTAGCAGCGTCAAAACTAAATGTTATTAAGTTTTTTAAATCGGGTATTCAACTTTAGATACATGTTTATTAATATTTAATAACTGACAATTTATATTTAACACAACTTTTTTGTTTATAGGTTAACAAATTACTGACAGAGGTGGTATACATAGGAAATTATACCACGTGACCTCACTTAACGCTCTCAACTAGCGTCGAGCGTCAACATGAAATTGCACCTTAATTGAGAGTGTTAACAATCAAATTTATCATTGAGTTTAGATTTATATAGTATAAAATTCCTATTTTTATCACAAGTTTTGTTATGTTTATTTTTGCCGATAAATATCCTCGCTTTTAGGTCTCTTTTCATTAATAATGGATTTTTTAACAATTAATAATTGTGACGTTTCAATCTAATTTCAGTCATCAATCAAGAAATCGCTTACCACATGAATATCAAAATATTTTATACAAACATGTTTATCATTAGTTATCAAATTGCGGATGAATGAAACTGTGATTAATATTAAATTATTCACAGTTACATTGAAATTAGTTATAAAATGAAATATGAATCTTATTCAAATTGTTTTTTATCACGGATAGTTCCCTCGTTTCTTTTTATGTGGACTATTCCTAAAAATTCCCTTTTCATTGTAATGTCTCTGTTTCAAGAATGTTTACAATTTAATATAGTGTATATGTGTGTTGTTTATTGATATTTCATTTCTTTTATATAACGTTTTCAGTGAAAAATTTGGAAAATATATTATTTTTTCATCTCTATCTTTATGACTTATTCTACTATCAGGTTCATTAAAATAATTTGGTAGTTGTTTTATATTTCAAACAGTTTTGTTTATTAATTGATATATGATCAATAACACAATCTAAAAAAGACAAAGTTTGTCGATTCATAATAAGTCCTCCTGAGCCGCCGAGTCCTTAATATTATAATTATTTTATTTGTCTTCGTAGCTTTGGTTTGGGTTTACATTATTAGAATTGCATGAATGTACTATTCTGGTATTAACATATTTATCCTTAAGATTCATTAAATATTTTTTACCAATACTATTTTTTAGAATTGGAAATTTGAATTTGTCCAAATATTCTCCTAAATCAGTAACTAATAAATAATTCAGAAATTTTGTTTTCCATTCATTATACTTATTATGCTAAACCAAAAAGTCTTATGGGAAACTTCTCCCGAAAAGACTTTGAAAAAAGTTGAATTTGACAGGGAGGCACTGGAACATTGGCTATACAATAAGCTAAAAATAGGTTTCTTTTCATTATCATGCTACAAGTCCATTTGGATTCAGTTTTGGCTACTAAAAGGTTTACTTCACACCATGCTTCTAGTTTTTTTTTTTTCGAAGATAAGAAAGTTGCTAAATGGTAATGTTTTTAGCACCATTTCTGTCAGAAAATTATGACATAGCAAATGGAACCCATTTCAGAAGAAGCTTTCTAGAAATGCTCCCAGCCATTTTTCAACTTTAAGAAAAATGTATTATTAATGAGATAAGGAATAATTCACTAAATTTTTTTAATCTAATCTCGTACTTGCTTGTTACTCCTTTTATCAGTAGTTGTTTCTCCCAAATTTATTATATCACCTAATTATTTTTAAAAAGTCCCGTTCACGGTTATATTATTGGCTCTTCCTAGTTCACTCTATGTTGCATGGTCTAAAAAATCACCTAAGAATATGGTTTACTGCAGAAAATAAATTGGTTTAATAATACTTGAAGTGATCCTGTTATTTATATAATACTGTCAGATGGTTTTAACTCTACCCCGTTAATATTGAATTTAACGCCGGAATAGGTGAACTGTTTATCATAACGGTAGATTTATTTTGTGAAGACGTGTTTCCATTTATTTATTCTCGTGACCTCCATTGTTTACTAACAAAAAGTAATGAATGAGGTTGTCTAAATATAGATAAGTAATAGAAACTTAAACTGAATTTGTAGCGTTAAGAATAATATTCTTACAAAGTTGTTAATCTGCTAAATAGTACAGGAGGAATCGGCGCATGAATACCAAAAACTATTACAACTCAATTTTTTATGATAAAATAGCAATTCCAGAATGCTAGTGTAAATGCTTTTGAGAGCACTGTTCGTAGAAAATTAGAAGAATTAGATTTTAAGGCTTGTCGATCCGCCAGGAAACCCAAGTTTGCAATGAAAGCAAAGTACCCGAAGTGGGTTTAATAATGGTAAGAAAAAGATGTGGACTTCTGGACATCACTAAGATGTTGTAATCAATTAAAAAACTGATACGTTATTATCATTTTTAATCGAATAAAGCAATGAAACATGGAAGTTTACATATTTTTTCTATTTTTGATAAGTCCACTCCAATGACTTCACATTCGAAATTTTCCAGAATACATCTCTGTATGTGCGTCGTCGTCATGGAGAAAATTATCATCTTGACTGTGTCGTTCCAACGGTTTAATACCCCACCAAAGTGATGATTTGGTCAGTTATCAGCGACAAGGGCACTGGATGTCTGCACGTTGTAGAAGGAATAATGAGGCAGTACAAAGGAGTATTACAAAATCTATTGATTCCGCAGCTCAGCTTCACTTTCATGGAAAATGGAGCTCCATACCACAATGGTCTTTCTGTTAAAGCTGTTTTGGCAGAAGAAATTATACCTATGTTGGATTGGCCGAGTAATAACCCCGATTTGAACCAAATTGAACAAGTGTGGAAGCTGATAAAAAGGAAAGAGGCTAAAGAGGTGACCATCAACAAAATCCAGTTCCTAAAAAAATCACCATCTTCAAATGCAGGGAAAAAACAATCTTGCATTGATAGCATGCCGTGCATAAATAAAGCTTTAATAGCTACTAAAGTTGGCTCAACTCAATATTGACTTTTACTTACATTATTTTCATTTTTCTTCAAAATTTGATTTTGATTTTCTAAATTTATGCTGTTTTATTTATATTGAATTAATCGGTAATTGATTGGATAATATAAAATTAAAAAACAAATTAATTTAAAACAATAAAACGGTATAATATAATTTTAATCAATTTTGTACGATGTTTTCTGAGAGAATCTACAAAAAACTGATACAAAAATATCCCAGTCTTAATTATAGAGCATCGAAACAATAAAAAAAACGTAGTTCAGACAGATCCGTGGAGGTACAAGGACAGAGATCTAGGTATCATAGATCTGAGCGTTTTTCGGTCAACTACTCAATTTTTACTACCGTCCAAACTGTTACAATACAATTGAAATTTAGATATAATAATATAAGGAACTCACGAGCTTTCAAATAGTTAGTAACCTGTTGTCTTGCATTATTTCTAGAAATCCTACTTAGTGCAATATAAGATAATATTTTTCGCTAAGTCAATCCATAATGCTCGATTTTAAAATTACAGAAGTTCCGTTTTTTACTTCGTTACGTTTGGGGTCATCCATAAATTATGTAGACTTTTAGGGGGGGGAGGGGGTTCAATGTTTTCTTACGATTTCTTACAAAGCGAGGTGGGGGTGTTAAAGTCCATCTTTCGTAAAGTTAAATTTTTTTTTAATTTCAATTATCTAAAAAATTTGCTAAATTTATCGATTAGATCTTTGTGCTTTCATTCTTTATTAGATAAAAAACTAAGAATATTTAATCATATACAATAAATACTTTTGATTTATATAGAAATTACGTGATTCTTAAACCTACTACAATGAAATAAATTTATAAAATATAACATCTTCACTATGTATAAAAATTATGTAAGATAAGGGAGGGTGGGGGGTCGGTGTCTCGTAAAATCTTACGATACCTTACAGGGGAGAGGGGAGGGGTCGAAAATTCGTCGAAAAAGTCTTACGTAATTTATGGATGACCCCTTACGTACATTGACAGAAGTAGCGAGACTACGATGAGCATAAAAATACGAGCGGAATTCAATTGCAAACAGTGAAAAGCTAAAATTAAAAAGGGGAGGACGAGGTTAATACGGATTTAAAAACTGTTTATATTCTTAAGATGTGACTACAATTCCTGTTGGTATGGAGTCAGGTAGATTATGAGGCGTTATCAAAGACCAATACTGATATTTCAGTCAAATGCTAATTTGACCTCATCACTATGCAACAGCGTTAGGTGGTGCCATTTTATATAATAAACTCAGTTCGTTTTCTCTTTACTGAACTATTACTAATACATCAACAAAATTCAATGGCAATAATGAAACTTTTATTTCAATTACGATGATAAGGGGCGGGCTATAACTAATATTTGTTAAATCATTTTCATAAAAATCATATTTATATAATAAAATTAAATGCCTTGTGTATTCTACTCAAAAACTGTCTTTTGACATTCTCACAATGATTTTTTGAAATATTCTAAGAGTGTATTAAACTATGAATACATGCAGTAATTTTAATTGTCGAGTCGCTATTGTGCCAATAACACCGCAATTGTCTGGAGACGATGAACATAATCTCTACTACATATTTCACTTTGGTGAATGTACGTACCTGCTTAGTGAAATATTTTGAATTGTATCTTATTTGCAAAAAAGATCATATCTCTAATATGATAATCATAAAAAGTTTTTTCATCGATCATTTTCTTAATCCCAACTAATTAATTCCATGCCATTATTTTATTTTAAATTTTACTCACGCTATTTTATCTCAGATTTTCCCAAAAAAATACTCACAACGTTTTTGGGCTTTTGTATTGTGATAAACAGATTTTTCCAAGTTAAAAAATATCTCGATTAACTAAAAATTGAATTTGAAATACATAAATAAATACCTTGCAAGGCAAGACATAATTTTTTCTTATTGAAACTATAATACATTTATAACCCTGTGGAAGCGACAGTTCACTTTTTAATTTCAAATATATTGTAATGTTCTTCTTATTGAGATATCTTGCTTAATTCATTTATTTATACACTAACTATTCACTAACATTTACACGCTTAACTACTCACTAATATTTACTTTATGTACACATTTTACATCTAATTTATTTGAATACATCGTTTTGTTCACTTTTGTATTCACCTGTCACTGTCTCGATGTATCCACTCACCATGTACAAATGTTGGGCGACTCACGGGAGCTAGACTCTCGCTTTATATGTTAAAATCATCTTATAGAAGTTTTGAATTATTGAAATATCTATAGATTGCCGTAACCAAACACAAAGGAATTTTAGAAATTAATCTATAAAAAAAATCACAAATAAAAGTAAACAAACCTTCCGAAATAGGTATATAACATATTAGAATAGTACGGGCTTCGGAGTCTATATCAGTGGGCGAGTAACAATTGTCATTGCGTATAATTACATTTGAAGTATATGGATACACAAACTTGGTGTTTTTTTTTATTATTATCAACAAAAACATTGACGTTTCGAGACTTTTTCCACTTTACTAGATTATTAGTTTATCACTACAGACATCCGTCACAATATCATCAAAATATGTGAAATATTCTATTAAAGTTTTATTCCCTTGCAGGTGCAGGCGGCTCTATGATTGCTTAGTTATGGCTAATTGTATAGCTACATTCCCTCGCTCATAAACTTGATCTTTGTTTTGAAACGATTTTGTAACGTTAAACTAAGAAATGCCTATTCAAGTAGCCTAGTTTCTTGCAACAAGGTTGTTCTTATTCCATTCGGGTGATGGTTTTCAGCAATATCCTTATCGATAACGTTAAACACATCCAATTTGGAATTCTCATGCACTGTACTTCTTATCATTAAACACAATAAAATTCCTTTTAGAATTTATTGTATTGTAAATTCAAAGGACATCTGGACGCTAAGTTTAGCATGGCATGCAACGTGCATATTCTGTTACGTGGAAGACGAAACATTTATCAACAACCTCTCGAAGTGTACGAACTACGAAATTCAGAGCATTACACCTAAAATAGAAAATGAGGATCTTTTCTAGCTAGAGTCCCATATCCTGAATTTTCTGAATAGCGAGGAAATAATAGACTATAAACACTGATCATTCACACTGCCATAACAGGAATAGCTGATGCCCATTTAAAAATGACCTCCGTTGAGTAAGCAAATGCCATATTGCCCTGAACTTCTGTGTGCAGATTTATTTGCTTTGTAAAATTATTTGTTTTGTTTTTAAACCTCATTATTTTATGTTACTCAGTTCTCAGTTACTACTTGAAGAATTGCCGACATTTTATCACAGGAAACGTGGTTTTGTTGGTTTTTTGTTCGACTATGCGGAGTTTTGCTGTAGGTGGTAAATAGAATGTAAAAATGAGCAGGATTCTCTCTAAAGCTCTTTTCATCTAATGAAAAAGAATCGATCGATGATTTACCCCACGGTCACTGTTTTGACGAAAATCAGCTGTTTTCTTCGATTGCCCTATAAATCCTTTAGATCACAAACACCCTAACTGTCATATATAAAAAAGTTTTTGTACCTTATCAGCCATGTACTTTAAAAAATTTTGTCAAATGACCGATATAGTCCTGTATACGATAACTTCGGACCCTGGTATATCTGGTATAGTTTTGATTAATGATCTTATAACAACAGGATGTCTCATTCATACAGCATATACAGAAACCTGACTATGTATTAATACCATATAAACAATTAATGAAGGGATTGCTTTTAGTCAGTCAACGCCTCCTCGATGCTCCTACGCTGCGCCGTTTGTTCTGTTTTTTACAGATAATGATTTCTCTGTTACGTAGAATTTTACCTGATCTAAATACATAAACTACCTAATGAAAATAAATGATTCAGATGTGTATTTACTTAACGTTTTCAGTTGGTAAATTTTTATTAAAAATACATTCTATAAGTGAAATTAGGTTGTTGGCTGTTTATAAGCAACAAAGATCGTTCCAGTGAATTCCGTACATACAATATAATTAAGGCACAATTAGGAAATGATTGTTCAGGACATGTACAACCAGATTGTTGAAGTTTTGCCATTTTAAGATAGATCCAAGTTGAAGCTCATTAAATTTTTGTATTGCATTTCATATTACGTTACATAGAGCTCATGCTGAATCGACAAAAGCACACTTGGATGAATAATAAAAGGGTCGAGATGGGGGGAACTCTTCTTGTTTAAGCTTTGAAGTCAATTTGACAAGTTTTGTGATCATAGAAAGTTGAAACGGTAATATCGGAATATTGTTTGAGAGAATGTGACTTATAATAATATGACTTATAATGATGATAATGTTGGTGTTATAGTATTGGATAAATATCCAATTTTGAGCGTGTGTTGGTATCTCCGTGACTTATTAAATTTATTCCTTTTAACTTAAAGATTGGCAGCTACTGATAATAGATTAATTCGTGATTTAAGGAGTATAACCAAAGACACATATCGACGACCTAAATGCTATAACTCTTATGTACAATTTTTTTTGAAAATAGGTTTTCACCTATTTTGCAAAAATAGTTTTAACACTAAAATCTGTAGGTGCCAATACCTAACCCAGAAAATATTTATGCAATTCTTCCTATTGTTTTTTCTAGAATGAATGTGCACGTGTTTACATAAACTTTTGGCCAGTGAGAAGGTGCCAGTAATCATGGTTCAAAGTTATCCTAAAGAGAATGGAACTACTAAGAAAGTAATAGTAAAGTAAAGCTTCTGATTATGAAAAAGCAGTAGAAACTGATATAGATCTTAATAATGACCCTGATTATGAACCAGAACAAAAAATTGATTAGAAGATCTCAAAAATGGTTCTGATAATGAAATTCTCAATGAAGAAAATTATAGTAACCCTAGTTTGCAAACGAAAGAAAAACGGTCAAAGATATAGTAAAATTTGGAAAAATAATACATAAAGGGAAGAATCAGTGATGGAACAAAAAAAGAAAGGAAAGAAATGAAAATTAGGAAATAGTTTTTCTACCCTTATTTTAAGGACTTTTTTTTATATCGAATACTGTTTATACTGTATAAGAATTGTTTTTATAATTACTTCAAATCAATAATGATTTTATGTTTCCAAATGATAGTTTGTGTATTTTTTAAAATTATTACAATACTCATAATTTTATTTGATCAATATTTTAATCAACGTCTCTATGGGTATTGAATTTTGAAATCTATGAATTTAAAGTTTTGACAACAATTTATACAACTTAAGGCCCCCACAAATCTCAATTAATTATGTTCCAGGCGATGAATACAGAAGTATTCAAAAGCTCGGAAAATATATTAATGATAGTCCACTTTGGTGTTCCATTGCCACGTTCCCAATAAGAAACCGCTCATAATATAGCTGACAAAGACTTTATTACAATATATATATATATATATATATATATATATATATATATATATATATATTCTTCTGTTTCAAAATCATAATAATTTTTTAAAGATAAGAATTGATAAAGGATTAAAATTAGTCGAAGTATCAATTTTTTTCTATCTTTTAAAAATTTTAAAATTTATTAAAAAAAACTAATTTTGGAACAGAAGGGACCTAAAATCAAAAACATTTACATTTGATAATATTTAAAAATATATATAAATTTAGTTTTTTATATGTTAGAGCATAAGCCCCTTTTTAATCAAATCTGCTCCTCCTACTCATTTCTTCTTTAGTAATTTCCATGTATGTTCCCACTTTCTTCCTCATTTTATTTTTTTTTCTGCAGTTCTACAGCTACCAGTTTGGTTCAACCACTCCAACGACCCAACCGGTAAACCACCATCTCATTAAAATCTATTCCAATAACTGGAAATTCAGATTAGAGCTGCAACCATCCCGGCTACCTACAGATACGTCCCAGTTTTATCTTCAATAAATAGAAATAGAGTTAGTTGTTTTCAAGTTATAAATGCTTTTATTCGTTGTGCTCTTCTGGATTCGCAGTTGACGCGAAGTTATTATTTTTCTAATAAATTTTTATTTTTTTATTTTTCACAGCAATAAACAGGGAATAAGAGTGTCAAACAAGGACTGACTGTGCGGCGGATAGCCCATCAATTCGATCTTTTGACTGCTCAAAAACGTATATGTTTGAACTGATGTGTGAAAGCTCGCAATGTAGTCGTGGAGAATGATTCATCTTCTACGATGGGTTTTTCTGATTCTTTCCAATCCTTCCGGCAAACAAATGCTGGTGTACCATTAATAATTAACCGTTCTACGTTATTTTAATGGAACGGTGGCGACATGTCCAGTTATTCCGAAAAAAACAGCTTCGAAGTGCTTCGTACGCCAACAACTTAGATTAGGCTCGTCTTGAAAGGCCCATACAGTCGTTTGTTGTTTAATTTTGAGTTCATATGCATATATCCAGGATATTTCGGTTGTCACGGTATTATAGATATCTTTTGAAGCACCGATTGTCAAATTATACGGTATCCAAAACAAATATTTTTGACAACAATGTTCATGCAATATTGTATGTATGCGAGTTCATCCTGTAACGAAGTGAGACCACGATTTAATTCGGAAAACCAGCGAAACACGATGGATCGAGATGGTGCTTCATCACCAAAAGTCGAAGCGAGTTGATCAGCACACTACTGTTTGTTTAATCCACGTCGAACTCATAGAAAATCATCGCACGAAAATATTCCCGATTTAATTCTATTTTTTGACTGAAATGAATGTTTCAAATATCTGCAAACAATTAAAAAAACACTCCTATAACAACACGTACTGAGTACGTTAAGTAGCAACCCCCGTAGACGAATTTGAAGACTACTATTTTGGTAATCTTCGCAGTGATTTAGCTGGGATATTGCGGCTCAGAATTGAACAAAAATATCATTATAGTAGAATTTTGATTAGTTGGTATTGCCTCTTACGAAATAATAGGGGAAGAGAATCATCAAACCTTGAGCATGGTTCATAGTGGCACTGCAGCAAATAGAAATATAAACACAGTAGAAATTTAACAAAATTAAAAATTTATTTGTTGTTGTCCCTAACAAAGTAGCAGAGGAATATTAAAACGAACTAGAAGGGATACGAGGGAAAGGAAAAATCGACAAATTCATTTTTTAGGTTTTTGAAGTGAATCTGTGATAGGAGCTATAGTAATTAATTATATAGGAAATCTTTGTAACTTAAAAAGTAGCGAGCTGATTGAGATGTTATAATTTCAATGTTGAGATGTCAAATTAATACTGGCCCATCCCAGCAATGTGTATGGCCGTTGAGGAAATAATAAAACAATAAAATAAATTAGGGTGACTAGTAACCATCAAAAGTACTACAAGAATATGTAGATATACGAGGATGTATTGATATCTAGTGAGCCTAGACCAGTTCCATGCATAAACAAAATATTGCCTTACCATAGCAACGAACAATAACTTATTAGAAGTGTCAGTGTAAAGTTTGACGTCAAAAAAGTAAACCAAAAAAAGTGAAAATCGAAAAATCATCAAGTACCTGTATTTAAAAGGGTTAAGAGGTAAAGAGATTTACGAAGATATACTTAATACCCTTGGCGATCAATGTCATTCGTATGCGACCGTGAAGCTTCAAAAGAGGTAAATTTTCCATTGAAGATGATAACCGATCGGAAAGGCTAGTTTCTGTTCAGTTTCCGAAAATATCGATGCAGTTCATGATATGATTTTATCAGACCGTCGAATTGTTCACGTCAATTTGGACATGAGAAAAATTGCTGCAAAATGGATCCCCAAATGTTTGAATGTTGGCCAAAAGCGTGCAAGGGTAGAAGCATCGTGTTCGATCTGTGCTCGATTTGAAAACGATGTAGACTTCTTAAACCGAATTGTTACTATGGATGAGACTTGGGTACATTTCTACGATCCAGAAACACAGCAACAATCGATGGAATGGCGACACTCTGGTTTTCCAATTCTCCGAGGCCTAAGAAGTTTCATTTCCTGCTAGAAAAGTTCTTACTTCAGTTTTTTGGGATTGCCATGGAGTAATCATGATTGATTTTTTGGATAAGGGTAGAATAATAATTGGAGATAAATATTCGACATTACTGACAACTCTACGGGAAAAAATTAAAGAAGACGTAGAAAACTATCCAAAGGTGTTTTGTTTTTGCAGGGCAACGCCCCGGCACACAAATCTCATGTTGCCATGCAAAAAATTCGTGACTTAGGGTTTGAATTACTAGAACACCTCCCTTATTCATCAGATTTGGCTCCGTCCGACTATCATCTCTTTCCTCAACTGAAAAAAAGTTTAAAAGGTCGTGAATTTTCCTTTAACGAGGAGGTAATAAGAGCTGTGAAGGTCTGGTTTACAGAGCAAGAAGAAACATTTAAAGGTCTAGAGACGTTGCAGGTTCGCTGTAATAAATGTATCCAATTAAGAGGAGAATATGTTGAGTAATGAAATATTTTGACATTGAAATTTTGTTTGGTTCTATAGTACGCTCGGAATTTTTCAATATATTCTCGTAAGAGCAAATGTGTAGTTCGATAATATTTATTTGAAAATATATCGTAAATATCGTAGAGGAATTACCGATGGTTGTTTATCTAAATCACATAAGAGTTTTATTGGTTGATAGGTAAATATTAATATTACTGCTTTATTGTGCTTATGTAGCCAACTAACTATAATCTACAAACGATAAAGATTTATCAAAGTACGTCGAATAAAAACTTTCTCAGAGTTTTCACGAGCAGTTGTAGCGTTTTGAGTTTATCCATTCATAAATTTCAACTACTTTTATCGGGCGCCTTTATAAAATTGGACGTGAAATAAATGGATTCGCGATATCTTCTTATTTATTTCTCTTTTGTTGATTTCTATTCATCATATCAAATTATTATTTATTGTGCTTTTATTGTACGTTCTTACAATTCCAATGCTGCACATAACAAAGTTTACGGTAAAGTTTGAACGTGTTATGAATTTTATAGTGTGAACACTATACATAGTTAAACGAAAGCGCTTATTTATTTCTAAAATGGGTGTTAGTGGTATTTTAAATTATAATAAGACCTATTCTACGATAATATAGATTCTAGATATAACATTTATAATATATTAATATTAATAACGAAGCAATTGAAATGAATTTGTTTCTATAGAATAAAAGTTTCTTCTAAATTGAAGTCTATTTGCGTATATTTATTCTTTTATCCTTCTTATTGCTGCCCTACGGGAAAACAAACTTTGTTGAATATCATCGAAAAGACAAGCATGATAATACGTATTTCTCAATATCCCCAGTTTATGTTTCAATCAAAGTTTTTTGAAAACGCCACCGTAGAACTACTTTTTTATTATTTTTAACTGGCCTCTCCGTGTTTTTCCGTGTGCCTTCTTAAAATTGATAAAATTCTGAATCAAGTCATATTCACAACTTCTAATGACATTCTCTGGATTGTTCTTAACAAATTAAACCTAAGTACTCGGTTCTTACGAATACGAGTTTTACGAATTCTTATTGTCTTAATTGGAAAAAATTTTGTTTTGTTATCTTTTTTTTCCAGGTAGAAATTAGAATTAGAATCTTAGAAGATTAACGGGACATAAGAAGAATGCAATCATTTCGGACCTGTTTTTCGGTTCCCTATTTTTCATCATTTAAAATTAATAAAAAATCCAGTTTTTTTTTTTCAAAAATTAATCTTATCAAGAAAATGTGTGCCAATTGTCAATCTGTAGAAAAGTTTTGGCTATGTTTTGCCTTCACTTCCTGTACTATAGAAGGTCCGTTTGTTCTGTACTGTTTCATTATGGGATATGGTTAGTTATTCTCTATTTCTCAAAAAAGCGAAGTAGCTTACTTCACAATTATATATAAGGTAGAGCATTGATTATATCCAAACGTCAATTATCCCAGCGTTCGATTATCGGAACCGGTGTTTATTATTTGGTATGAAATTAAACAAAAATAAAATTATTTTCTCAGAACGTTTATGACGGAAGCCATTATTAATTATTTCTCAGAAATTGTTTCGTTACATAAGTGTGTGTCTGTTCAATGAAATTTGACGTTGAATACGTATTGGTTACTTCGAACTGTATATCTAATTTGTTGCATTTAATTCTGTGAAAGCCTTTCCATTCATTAGACTGGTTGTGGATAGTTCGTTCAGTTTCACACCATTCGGCGTTGGTAAATCAAAGATTAGATAAGAAATAAAAAATAATTCTGATTTAATAACCAGGTACGAACATAATCTTGACAGTGATCGTAAAACTCTGAAAAAAAGGAAAAGTGAATGGCTGAAAGTTGCTGTTTACAATTTGTTTTTCAGTAGCATAGTGGAAAAGGTGAGATTTTTCTCCTTTTGGACAATTCTCTGTCACATCCATCATCTGAAACTTTGAATAAGGTCAGTGATATGTTTGAGGTGAAGTTTTTGCCCCCTAATGTAACTTCTATGGTTCAACCTATGGATCAGAGCGTAATCAAGATATTGAAGAAATTTTATCGAAAACAGCTTATGCGTCGTCTGCTTTTAGGTGAGACAAATTACGAAGAAACAATTTTTTTGTACGTACAAAAAAATCAATTTAAAAGACTGCAGTTATATGTTGGTCGAAGCATGGAATGTAGTTAAAAGCTGTACCTTGCATAAGCCCTGGAATAAAATACTGAAACCATCCAAAGATGAAATGAATGATAATGAGATTTCATCGGAAATTGTGGATGAAATGAGTAATATAAGTATTTTCGACAATTGTGATAAAAATATTGTGAAATGAGTGATTACGTGTGGACAGTGATGATCTAGGCTTTCAGTTGCTGACAGACGATGAAATTGAAGAAAAATTACTACGTGGTGAAGACCTCACAAAGGCCGTTGACGCAAATGAGGAACCAGAAGAATATGACTTGGGACCATCTCATAGTAAGGATTTCTAAGCATTGGATTTGATGTTCCGGTGGCTCGAATATCAGGAAGAGTCGGGCCTACAGTTGCTAAATCTTTTTAAGAAGAAGAGTACTGATCAAATTGGTGGAGACGGTTTTAAGGGGCCATCGAATTTCAGCATACTTTGTAAGGGATACATAGCGATTTGGGTGTTTCTAAAATAGGAATTGGATGACACAACCTCATTATTTATATATTATATTATTACCGAAGAGAATTAGAGATCTAGCTGCTATGAAGAGAAAGTCGACATTCAAGCAGACTATGACATTCTTAATGCCGCAGCTTTAATTTTGATATAGCTTTGATTAGATACACTTTGATTATTTTTTTGCATACACTTGAATACATATTTTTGTTCTTTCCATTATGTACTTGTAGCTAAATTAAATAATTCATATGATAAATGTACAACTCGTTTCTTCACTATGCACATACAAATTATGTTTATATAAATAAACTTTTTTTCAAATTTCTTGTTTTAGATTTTCCTTATTATATATGAAAAATAAATTAATACAAATTTTGATTATCTAAACCACCTCTGACAACATTAGTTCGGATAATCGACGTTCTACTATATAAGTTCTTATCAACTATGGAAAATATCTGATTGGTACAAAAATAAACAATCGGCACAGAAGTTTTATTGAGGACCATTTGTATTAGTTAATGCTGAAATATTTGACAAACATTAGTATCGTTGGTTTGTGCATTGGAAGGAATCAGAAAGTTTAATCGAGTTTCTGGATAATGTAGGTGACTAAGTAATTCAAGAACTCTTGATGAAGGTGAAGAAGCAACTTAAATGCTTTAGACATGTTTTATTCCAACTATTAGTCCACTGAATATTTTTCGCTTGAAAATGATGTATGAAGACATCACTACAGTTTTTATGAAACTAGGAGTCATGTCAACTTGATTGAACTGAATCCTCAACAAAGCTCATGGTCCCAACTTTATTCTGCTTGTTAACTTTTATGGAAATTCACGTTATCAAATGAATAATTCATTAGCAATTTATTAAAACAATCACCTCAGAAATACAATGAACAAACATCACGTTCTTCAAATAATTAACTCCCTGCCAAATAAATTTTGCACTCCTTTGCGGAAAGTAGATGAGCCTTTCTTCGTTGGACATTGTACGAAGACATTATTTCGTAAAAGAAAATCATTTTCAATCTCTTTGTATAAAAGCTCGTAAATGAAGTAGTTCTCAGTTTGATCCAAACAGAGCGCACCGATTGTTAAAAAATCCGAATTAGTCTTAGTTTTTAATGAGCTGTTACGGTAATTCTTGATTTAATGACTTTGAATCAGTTCTCACCCAGAATTTTATTTATTCGATTTTGAAATTGAAACATATCCTTATCTCCCATTAAATAGAAAATCCTATTAATATTTATATGAATATTTTTAAAAATATTCATAAAAGTACTAAAATAATAAAATGAGGTATCTACGTGTATGTTAGGCCAAACAAAATGGTCGGCAAGGGTTTTTATAATCTGCAATTGATATTGGAAAAACTATAACTGATTCTTGGGGTCATTCTATTTGTTACAACTAATTCCACTACTCCAAAAAAAATCTTTAAAAACTTGAAACTAAAAACTTTGTTTCACAAAGAATTTAGAACCAGCCTTCTTACTACGGAACCGTTATTTAAACATTTCAGATAAAATTAACAAGCCTTAATGAAAACAAATCAATATTTTTGGTTGCCTTTTTAGACCGCGACTATGCAAATGCCGCTATTTGGGTTCTTGTTTACATGATCATCCGATCACGCCATTGCAACATTTTGTCTAATTTTGTTCAATTATAAAATAAGGATTTCATTGTAATCATGAATTCTAGAAAATTATGAGTAACGGTTTAACCCACATAGTTTTATTCCAAATTGAAACATAGTAGAAATTTTCTCAATATAATGAACTTATTTAATTACATAAAAAGACAAAGAATCAATTAATTATAGTAATGTCTATTTGAAATTGCCGCACATTTTATATTTTTGATAATTTGTCAAAAGGTGATTACCATAATTTTTTTTATTATATGATTTTTACAGCAATTTTAATTTACAGTCAAATTAATTTCAATATATTCCCTAGAGATACTCTGGGATACCCCCTACGCTGTTCGCAATATATGTACGGCCTTCAACGTCAGAAAAAATTAGTTTCTGTAAAGATTATACTCAGACATTGTGATATATAAAAATACTCAAGCAATTCTCTCAAGTTTGATATTGTCAAAGGTAATGTACGATGTGTTTGATATGTCGTAAAATAGATACAATACATATAACTTACATAGACAGAATACAAAGTTAAGAGCTGAAAAATTGCATACTTCAAATAATGAAACAAATATGTATCGCCCTATATATCGAGTAATCTTATAAAAGAATTGCAATAAAGCAAATATTTTTAGTCTTGTTATTTATTGTTCATAAAAATCATCGATGCCAGAATATCAAAGTTTCTCAATGCTAATATCAATGCTTTTTTTTAATAGAAACAAGACACTATATAATTTATTTCAACATTAATTTAAGAAAAATCATGATTTTAATTTAAACAGAAAAGTGAGTATTCTTTCAACACAGAATTTAAAAATAATAATTTGGACAGCCTGGTGCCCAGTAAGCAGTTTCTCGGGCGATAGTAGCTCCAGCTTCAGACAATAATTGCTCACTGGGTACAAAGTTGCCATTTCAGAAAAATATGTCATAGCTAATTTATGAAGTCTGGTAAATAACCCCATGTCATTCCACATCTCCAATGCATTTCCCTCCATAGGAGTAACAGTAGAAGTCAGGAACATATGAAATTCTGTTTCTGCTTTAGTTTATCTTTCGTATTCTTTTTCACATTATTGTGCTTCAATATTTTATGGTACCATGGTAAGACTCATTTGCGCTCGTTTTTCTGTAAAGTTAGCAACTACTTCATTTTGCGCGCGTTTATATTGCAGAGCGAAAGAGATACTATATAGAAAAATCTACGCTTGTGATTAAGAGAGATATATGTTTGTGCGTGTAGCTGATATCGTTCATAAAAAATCGTTCATGAAGATGTCACATCGAATTTTATGAGCGATATATCGATGTTTCAACAACATCGATTGCAAATCTAGATTTCACGTTTACTTCTCAATTCTTATCATTTGTTAAAGACATCACAAAAGGCAATAAAAGAAAGAAGATTTATTTTGGGATAATTTCCAGATTGGATAAACTCGTGGTTTGAATTATTTGTTTTGATAATTGATAGCACTGAAATTAGTATAGGAAACTTTAAATATCTAATATTATAAACCGGAATATAAAATTAAATGTGGCCTGTAATTATAATTTAATCATGAAACAATTTCTTTTTGCGATAATTTATAAAAACTTAAGACAATGTTTCCATAGGCCATAAATAAATCGCAGTGTACGTAAAGTAATATTAATAATAGATATTTATGTCAGTTTGTATCAATTGAGAATCTGCAAAATTATTTTTGAGGTATATTTTTTGTACCTATTCACAAAATTTGAAACATTGAGATATATGGTTAATGTAGATATTAAATAATAAGAGTCCCAACTAGAATCCTTGAATCACCTATGAAATTACATGGATGACTCAAGCCTAAGACTACTGCCTAGGATTTATTACTCATGTAAGATTTTAACCATGGGAGTATTGCCAGGTATACAGACGGCACCAAGTTTATCGAAGAAAACTGTAGGGTCAGTATATATAGCATCTACCGGAAATCCTTTACTCATATATTCTAAGAAGTATCCGCTACAAATGAAGAGGCGTGTTTCAACCAAATTTTTTTCATAGTTCTGTTGCTTCTCATTAATAATGTGCTTAACATGTGTAATCAAGTGCTGATGAATAATTGACTCGAATAATTTAGATACAGGACAATCATTTTCCGCTAAATATTTACTAACGGATTTAAAGCTAGTAAAAAAGTCATCGCACTCTTGGCATGAGAGACTAAAGCGCATTTTTTACCTTTAGCAATCAGTTAATATTAACATAAATCTTAATTCATAGAAGGGAGTTTCCATGAATTTATTTAATAATTTTGTCCTCATTTTTTCTTGACAATTCTCATAATACTTCATTCATTCATAAATAAAAGATTCAATGTCGCAAGCCCTTAGTTTTGCAAAGACTCTATCGATTGTTGTGCTTGCATGTGTTGTAGCTCCTCTTAAAGATACTAAATTCATATTTGGTTGTTGTTGAGAGATCTTGATTAGAATCTCTATTTTAAATGAAATTTTGTATGGGAAAACATCATATTTTTGTTAATTTAATCAATTCTTTCCTAACAGTGCCAAACATTTCTCTCATTTCGGCATATCTACAGCTATACAGGAGTTAAATGCAAACAGCCTGAACTCGCTACATGTTTCCTGAGAGAAGATATCGCTGCTACAGACAGACAGACAGACGAATGGAGGAAACACTAGCAAAAAACGATTCCAGAAATTCCAACTTAATAATTAAGACGTTTTCCACATACTGGAGAAAGAGCCTTCTATTTTGAATTTATTTAATAATAAGTACAATGATTTTGTTTAAGAGGATGTGATACGGAAATATATCATTAATATTAGTATTATGAGTTAAAGTGGTATTGTTGGGATTGGAGATCAATTATCCATAAGAGGCATTTAGTCTTCTGCAGCTGTTAAACTTATTAACATTTTGTTTTTATTTGAAATTTTTAGCTTTTTATTTTAAATTCTCCAAAACAAATTGTGAAGATTTACGTTTGAAATATTTTCTATTGAAATTCTTGAATACTGTTAAAAGGGTTAAAAAAAACGACGTAAATATACATTTGACATTAATTTGATAATAGGAAATTATCGAGATAAAGGCGATTTTATTAAAACCAACTTAACTTTCCCTTATTTTTTATGAGATCGACTTTAAAAAATGGAGTTACCAGAGCATTGTCGCATTTGACACTTAGCTGGTATTTCTAGCTTAAAATTTTGTCTTTTTTATAAATAAAATTGGTGGATATTAATAACACAATCTCGTCCTCTTAGCGAAACAAAATCTTTTGAATTTCGACATGAATTTCGCAAATAAAAAACAAACAATGGTTTGATAAACATTTATTCTGAAATTACATTAGACCAATCCTTAACAGAGGGAAACACATGGTCTACGTTAAGCTCTTTGGTTTTTTGGTTATTGTATCAAAATCATTTTCCAAGTTATTTTAAAAGCAGTATTTTTCTAACACTCTACACCTAATATTTCAAAGACGATATGGAACTACTTTGTTGGCGCAGTTGTTTAAGTTCATTTTCGATACCGATACCAATGTCAAGGAATCGGTGGTATTAAGAACCGGTGTCGAGAATCGACTTATCCCTATTTAGGAATTATGTAATAAAACCAATATTATTTTGTCTTCATTTTTGAAAAAACATAAGTCATTTAGACAACCAGCCATCAATTAAAAAAAAAGAACAATAAAACGTAACGGCTTCCTTTATCACAAAATCGATTTTATTAAAATCTATTAGAATCTATCATAATATATCAATTTCGTTCTAACATCACTAACTTTTCCAGGCCAATTTCTAAAACTGATTTCAGTTGATAAACCATTTGTTTATGAAATAGATTCGAAATTATGAACGATTTTATTTTAATTTACATTTTGGTGAAAGGTTTGGTAATGTCAACTGAATGGAAGTATAAAACGTTTTAATAAAAAAGTTTCTTTCATTATTAGGCAAAGAGTTATGATTGTCTTCTTATCCATTTGTCTAACATCAAATTGTCAATATAAAGGTGTATTTTATCGACATCAACCATATATTTTTTGATTAGTAATAAGAGACACAAAATCTTTATTCTACGATTTCTTTATCCAGTATTCTAATATTCAAAGGATTAAAAAAATTCAATTGAATTTATTGAACAGAATTTTTTCAATTTAAATCATAAAAAAGATACAATCGTTATTCTGCTGTAATTGTAGCGTTTAACATGCATTCTTTTATACCACCTATTGAAGCGCCCATTCTTATAACCAGACTACTGATTACGTAAGTTTAATATCCGTCTTATCAGTTATAATTATTAAGTATTGGATTTGTTCCAGAAGACTTCTGTAACTACTTGATCATGCGCGATACGAAAATTCCGTTCCTTATTCAGTACCAGTACCAGGCGAGAAAAAATGGTTCGAATAAAGTTTGGATCATACGGATCCGCGCATGTCAACACATATTTTGGATCGTGGTTTCTGCTTTATCAGGTTGAAAAATATGTTTGAGATTGATATAGCTTATTTAGTGGGCAGTGGAGATTAAAGTGAATGGTCCAGTGAAACCATATAAAAACAAAAATGATGATTATCTTTTTTAACCTACCTGTGTAAAATGTAGTGTTCCAGCAGCAATTGTTGGGACATTAACAAATTCGATGAATCGATCAGAAAGAAAAGAATAGAATGGAGCATCGTCCTGTTGACAAGTATATAAGAAAAAAAGTAGATCTTTAAGATACGATCAAGAATGACGTTGCTCAATGAATGTCAAAATTGCAGAAAGAACGATTTTTTTTTACATTTTCAGTGTTTTTTGCACAGTCTCACCTGAAATTTTCGTCCGTTCTGCAACTGATTAGAAATATTAGAAAATTATTGTCAATAGTTTTATTTATATGGTAGTTGAAAATAGATTTGTTAATACTTTTGTTGTGGTATACTGATGAAGAAAAGTCCCAGAAAAAGCAATTTATGCCTAATCAACCACACGCACACCACTGTAGTTAATCTACTTAATATTTCTTTTTTAAATTGGTCTTTAGCGGTAGGTACTCGACCAAACGGCATTTTTGCTGTTGCACGCTTTACGAACACGAGTTTGACATTTGGAGGAAGAAAATTGCTCAGAGAATACCTTATTTACTAGCCCATTTGTCAAGTCAGCCCAGCCCACTTCGCGAATATTTCTCAATAACGATTTTTTTCTAGATATTTCCAATTAATCGCATGTTACGTAATAAATGAAGAAAGTTGTGAACACAATATTCTTATTCATCCTAAAGTTATCAATGTTCCGTCAACTAATAAAAAGTATCACAAAAGTGAAGAAAAAAATTTCGGGTTCAGCTTAAACTGTATTGAGAAACCCTGACATATGGGTCCTAAAGGCATTAAATAATCACTTTTCTAAGCATCGTCTACTAATAAAACTCTGATTTCACTGCTTAGATCAGATTCCACAACAGAGTACTTTTTTTACCTGTGTGAGTTGTAGTTTTGTGATCAGTTTTACAGTACTATTGACCACACGCTATTAACAAGTGGTCTCTTCAAATGAAATAGATTGTATTCCAAATCCAAAAAACAAAAAAAATGTGTACATTGACTATGGATCAGAACATACTGGATTTCGTGTAGAAAGAGGAAACAACTAACAATAATGAAAACAACAATAATTTTCTTTCTTCTGACTACTTCTAAGTTGATAAAAATTTTATTGTAGGAATTGAATTAATATTGGAAAAAAATCATAGATAAGCTGATTTGACTTACTTAAGACAAACATGAGGAATTAGCAAAAAATTTTACACCATCAATCTCTAAGAATATCTTCCAAAACAATCCATAAAAAGCGCCGAGTTGCAATAGGGATTTTAGCACGAACTAAAACGATAAGAGCATCATGGGTCAGTATATATTTGAGAGAAGTAATATGCAATAACAAGATGAGAATATACAGAATATACATTCTAACGTATGCAATGGAAACAAGAGTTGAAACAACAAAAATAAAAATGAGAACGACTGAAAAAAAAAACGTTAAGAAAAATTAAGTGAGTGGGCCTCAGAGATAGAAAAAGAAACAAGGTTGGCAAGAAAAAATGCTAGAGAACAGAAGGCCAAATTCGGCAAAAAACCAGATACTAAACACAAAAAGACCACTAGACAGAACAACCAATAGATGGTTTTAGAGCTGGAGCTCGGCGTTTCAAAAAGACCTCAGGAGGAGGCCAAATTTTTGGAACTAAACAAGACAAACTCCTGGTAGAAGAATTTGGGAACTGCCGAAAAAGATATCAATTGGCAAATGATTGTATACTTTTTTCGTATTGTATCGTATTGAGCTCTAATTCTGGACGTGGAATAGGCAGATAAAGATCGTGCTCCGCGTTCCCAAGTGGATAGCTGTGCAATGAATTTTCTAAAATAGGAGAAGCGTATTTACGGATTCAAAGAATAAGGAAAGAAGAGTCAATATTTTTAATCTTATAATGAAGTCCCAGCAGTGAGCCCTACTGTTTAGTCTAAGTAAATATCTACCAGCTCTCTATTGTAGTATGAAGATTAGCTCAAATTGAATCCCACAACACGTACCCCAAAAGGTAAGGGCATATCAGAGATTCGACTGAAAAGGGCGTGAAAATAGTTATAATATATTGGGCCTGCTTTATTTTCATAATATGTTTATGACTCCCCAGAAAGTACTTGTACAAATGGTGTAAACAGAGCTTTTTCATAAAATAAAAAAATAACATTTAAAACTGTACCAAAGTTCTCTTGAGTCAATTATATTTGTTTTGTTATTGAAAACGTTTTTTCCATTCTGATCAAATAATTTTGTAAACACAATACGCGATACTTTATTATTTATTACATGAATACTGTATACATCACATCTTTCTCAATGCGTCCCTGTGTTAATCTTATATGTATGGACGTGATTTCATTTACGTGTAGTTTTTCTTGGGAGCGAACCGAGTATAGTTTTACTTCGAAATGAAGAATTAGAATCAAAACAAACCCCCATGCTTCAGGAAGATTGATTTTATATTAACGATATAGTGTATTATCAAAATAATTTGTAATAATTATGACGTTATTTACATTTATATCGGGCAAATATCACAATACTTAGCAAATAGATTTGAATATCATCATTTCTTAATTCCATTGATTCAGCAACGTTTTAATTTAACTTGTGAAATGGACATAATAAACAGTATATCGAACCGATTTGTCAAAAATCTATACTATTTTTTGTAAAAATTATCAAAACATCATAATGACTTGTTTCTCCTTGATTGACCTAGAATAATACAAAAAATGTAATCGTCCTGTAATTGCCAGAACGTTAAAAACTTCTAAAATATAAAATCTTAAAAGTAGGTAACAGAGATTTGCGAAATAAACAATTCAACAAAAAATACGCAGCACCATTTTTACGAGACATAAATTTTCTCATTTTGGCATAGTTCCAGTGCCATTCAACAAAATCTCTCACGCACGCATACACAAACATAGACAGACGGAGAGTGAGTAGCGAGTTCACTCAATCGATATTCCATTCATTGACCGGCCCCAGTGGTTGCTGAGCCCGATTCACAAAACGGGAGAGACACGCTAACTTGAGTGGGATAAAATTTTCAGAAATAGAGGTGGATGCGGTATGTCGCTTTTGAATGGATTCCAAACTTTTACGGAATTGTTAGTAATGTAGAAATTGCCGGTCACTCATTTTATCACTGTTCATATGAAAAATCGTATATATATATATATATATATATATATATATATATATATATATATATATATATATATATATATATTTCATTTCAGTTGGACTGAATTAATCGAGCTGGCGTTATACAAACAAATGGAATGTATCAATAGAATTAAATAACTCAATTGCTTTTTAAAAACAATTGAGTTATTTAGCAAACTGAGGATTTAATAATTTAAGTTACAAGTGGTTACACTAATCTGACTGGCGTACTAGAGGAATATCAAATGAATGAACTCAGTATTAGTTTTACTATATATCTTTATATATTAGTTCTTATCTTATACAATAACAATTATAAAATTAGATAAATATATTTATGGTTCATTATAGTCACATTAATAACAATAAAATAATAAATAATTGAAGACGATACCTTAATGGGGTTGAATCTGAATTTATAAATCTGACAGAAATATTAAACATGAACAATTTATAGTGCCGATAACTTAATGAGGTTAGAATTCATAATAATAAATAAGTAACTGATGATGATGCGCCGCTGTGAAAAGGGTTGTTTTGGGTAACTTAACTATAGTTTCACTTTTTTGTTTTCAAAGTGGAAGATTCATATTATGAGATACAGTAAATTCGAATTATCGCTTAAACAGAAGCGGCTTTAGAACATTTATCAAGCAAGCCGTGAGCTCCACATGAACTTCTGCAAAGAAAGAATTGAATATGCAACCGATAAGATAAAAACTGACAAATTTGAGACACGAAAAATTCTATAAATCAAAATATATTGAGAGTAGCAAAAATATCGTCGGGAACATAGACATAAGGTAAAATTTAGAAATAATAAAGATAATACAGGAAAAAAAAGACAATGATATAGGCAAAATAGGCGGAGAGCACAAAACAAGCTCTCGAGGTTCCTTTCTTTTTGAAATGAATAGATTATACAGATTTTCCCTGTAAAAGTTAATTTTTAACTTTTTTTTTAACCATTGGACAAGAATCGCCCCTGATCTTCAGATAGTAGTGTAGAATTATTCATTTGTTCCGTCAAACACACTACATAGATATATCTACGTTATCATCCATTGAAAATTTATAATGGTCGATTGTATAATTTAGAAAATATACTTGAATATAAGTTCTGATTACGCAACTTCAAAAGCCTGTAACTCAGAAACGAGGATAATTTTTATTATGTCACATCATTATTTTCACGTCACCTACTCACGAATTTTTTGCATCAAGTACTGGAACATCCTGTATAGGCTTTTCTCTCATTTGTTATAATTAAATTGTAATATTTAATTTGCTGGAATAAATTTTATTGACACGAGTAGAAGATTCAAAACAAGTTTTTTACAATTAAACGAATCCCACTTACAATAGTTTTTTATTGATATATAATATACTTTCAAATAATAATTTTTTGGCACAATTGCATGAATTATTACCTACAATATTTGTTAAAACGATTGCATGAATGTCGGTCATAAAATGATGTTAAATATACAGTCTGTAACAGTCAAATTTTGAAAATTCAATACTGCAATATATTGTCATACAGTAAAGTGACTTTTTCATTGAAAAGTCAGTCTCCCGCAAACCGAGGTCGTACAATCTTTAAAGTAGGTACATTCAAAATAAGAAATTTGACCTACGTAATAATATATCAACAACTAACATCATGTTAATTATCAAACAAATCGCAGAAAAAGCAGCAGAATTAATTCGTCTTTATTGACTTAACTAAAGCATTCAATAAAGTACGCCGCACATCCTAAAGTACTTATTCATGGAATATATCTAATAACAAAAAAGCTGAATTTGTATAATTTATAAACCATAACAGACTCAAAGGAGTGCTTGAAAACCAATCAAAGACAGCATATCCAGCAGCCCGAAAGTTCCTGGGTAAACCATGAAACACCTTCTCCTCTTAATTGGATTCATTTATTACAGTGAACCTGCAACGTCTCTAGACCTTTCAAAAAAATGTTTCTTCTTGCTCTGAAAACCAGACCATCACAGCTTTTATTACCTCCTCGTTGGAAAAAAAAATTACAACCTTTTGAACTTTTTTTCAGTTGAGGAAGGAGATGATAGTCGCACGGAACAAAATCTGGTGAATAAGGGGGGTATTCTAGTAATTCAAACAATAAATCACGAATGGCAACATGAGATTTGTGTGCAGTGGCGTTGTCCTGCAAAACCAAACACCTTTGGATAGCTTTCCGCATCTGTTCTCTTTAATTTTTTCCCGTAGAGTGTTCAGTAATGTTGAATAGTAATCTTCAGTTATTGTTCTGCCCTTATCCAAAAAATAAATTATGATTACTCCATGACAATCCCAAATAACTGAAGCAAGAACTTTTTCGACAAGAAACTTGTCTTGTCTTGGAGAACCAGAGTGTCACAATTCCATTGTTGCTTTGTTTCTGGATCGTAGAAATGTACTCAAGTCTCATCCATAGTAACAATTCGGTTTAAGAAGTCTACATCGTTTTCAAATCGAGCACAGATCGAACGCGATGCTTCTACCCTAGCACGCTTTTGGTCAACATTCAAATATTTAGGGATCCATTTTGCAGCAATTTTTCTTATGTCCGAACTAACGTGAACTATATGATGAACGCGTTTGTATGAAATATTCAGTGCTTCAGATATCCGTTTTGGCCCAATTCGACGGTCTGATAAAATCATGTCATGAACTGCATCGATATTTTGAAACTTGCAGTCCAATTTTTTTTCAAGGTCGCATACGAAGGACATTGATCACCAAGGGTATTAAGCATATCTTCGTAAATCTACTTACCTCTTAACGCTTTTAAATACAGGTACTTGATGATTTTTGGATTTTCACAATTTCGGTGGAAACCTTTATTATTGCATGGAACTGGTCTAGGCTAACTAAATATCAATACATCTTCGTAGTAAGAAAAGTGCTATGAAAATACAGAATACTCATCGAATCAAACACCCTAGGTGCACGGTGTGCACTCGGTGTTACAAGACCTGGAAAAGAATAATAATAGTAACAATAATAATGATGTAATAGAGAGAACACTTGAAAATTTACATGGAATACAAACTATATAGACCACCAAAAAGTGGGAAAATATGAAAGAAAGAACTAAAAATTTAATTAATTCGTATTTATAAATGATATTAGTGAAAAACAATGGCTTTAACTATTCAAAAAACCATACGAGGAATCGAAAATCGGTATAGAAACACGTTAAAGTTGAAACAAAGAAAAATGCTAATATAATCAGAAATTTATAAAAAGAACAAAATAACAAATTCGCTGAGACCTGATGAAATACAATATGAGTATCAGTATCAGCTTAGAAAAAAAGTGAGCTTAAACTATTGACTACCAAACAAAAATTTATAAAATCCACATAATGAATAAAGAAACAATAAAAGTCGATAATTTAATAGGTTAAACAAAATAGACCCTCAAAGCAAATAACTAGCAGATGACGAAGATTACATGCAAACAAAAGTACATAAAATTTCTAGCACAACAAGGAAATGTTTGGTAGTCAATAGGCAACAACTTACATGTAAGCTGGGAATAGAAGAGCACATCATAGAACAGTTAATGACATTTAACTTATTAAGAGGCGATGCAACTAGTTACACAAACTAGAAGGAGGATAAAGCGATAAGAAAGGAAAACAAAGAGCAAGTTGAGAGTACAAAAAGCAGCAAAGGAAAATACATAGAAAAAATGACTAAAACAAAAAATGAACATCATGGAAATTAAAATTTTAAGATCAATAAGAGGGAGGAGGACATAATTAGCAGCATATGAGAGCGTTGTCACATACAAAACATTGTGGATGGATGTCACAAGGAAAAGAAGAAAAAAAATGAACGTTTAGATGGAATGAGTTTGAAAATATTTAACAAAAACAATAAACCGTACATCAAAATATCAACTTGATGAATGGATAAAAGTCAACATCAACAAAAATCGAGTAAAAGACAGAAAACTTTTCCTAGAAGAATAATATCCGATGTAAGTTCATACAAAAGAAGATAAAATGAATCCTATCAAATCTCACTGAATGATCGTGTGAATGAATGCTGTTTTAAATAACCCTGAATAACTGACTTAATAGACGAAACTGAATTTGAGGTCACTAACAAAATTATGTTCGGGTGATTTATTAGAAAACTGAAGCACGTTCTCGCCTACAATCTTTAGCCCATACTATATTTTTTAAGAAGTACTACTAACCAATTCAAGATTTTTAATAAACTATCAGGTTGATGACCGCGCCGAAAAAAAAATACCAGAATACACCTGCATATTTTAATTCAAATGAATGGAATCCTATTCAATATAATGAAATTACAATTAATGTAAAAACAAATATACACTGATACTTTCAATAGACATTACTCAATTGACTCCAATCAAAATTTGAGCATGCTGCGTTTATTAGTATATGTTTGAGAACAATTATCACTACTTCGTGATTTGAGGAGGAAATCAAGAAAAATAAGTTTATGTACTCACTAAGCATTATTATTGCGGAAAAAACCATCACTAAAACCAAGGCTGAGTTTGATAAATATGATGACTATCAATTTGGTATGGTAAAAAAGTGGTTCACTGATTTTCATGGTGACGTACGAGGATGTATTGATTTGTATTGATATCTACCTAGACCAGTTCCATGCATAAACAAAATATTGCGTTACCATAGCAACGAACAATAACTTATTAGAAATGTCAGTGTAGAGTTTGACATCAAAAAAGTAAACCAGATTTACGCAATAAATTAAAAGAAAAAATATGTCCAGCGCAATTGTGAAAAACGAAAAATTGGAGTATCGAGCCATCATCAAGTACCTATATTTAAAAGGGTTAAGAGGTAAGCAGATTTACGAAGATATGCTTAATACCCTTGGTGATCAATGTCCTTCGTATGCGACCGTGAAAATTGGAGTGTGAGCTTCAAAAGAGGTAAATTTTCCATTGAAGATGATGACTGATCGGGAAGACCAGTTTCAGTGTCAATCCGCGAAAATGTCGATGCAGTTCATGACATGATTTCATCAGATCGTCAAATTGGGTTAAACCGGATATCTGAAGCACTGAATATTTCATACAAACGTGTTCATTATATAGTTCGCGTCAATTTGGACATGAGAAAAATTGCTGCAAAATGGATCCCCAAATGTTTGAATGTTGACCATCTCTTTCCTCAACCGAAACAATTGAAAAAATTTTAACTTTGATATATGAAGTAAGAGAAATACTGCCATAGGCCATAGGCATTTCAAATGGCTTAGTTGAATGATCACTTGGATGTGATGTGAGAATACGTATTATCTGAATAAATTATATATGTATCCATACCAATATGAAACCGGAGTAATCATTTTATTAGCGAGTGGTAAGAAAATATCAGAACTCAGCAAAAGAATAAGAAGACGAAGGAGGATAAGACGGAGGAGGAGAAGAAGGAGGTGACTAAGAAGAAGGAGAAAATGTAATATTCACATTAAGTATTATCTAACTCATATGAATAGAAATGGATTTATTATAGAAATATACAAAATAAAGTTTTGCACAACTGCCACATTTAATGACAGTCAACATTGTGAAAAGTGATGACTTTTATACATGGAAAGGTGTTAAAGATATTGTAAGCATGTAAAAATATTTTCAACACGGTTTTGTGATTATTTGGGTACTAAAATGGGTATTGAAGAACAAAAAAGAGAAGAAGGAGGATGAGGCGGAGAAAAGAAGGATGAGAAGAAGAAAAATAATAAGAATAAGGAGGAGGGGAAAAAGACAAGGAGGGGAAGGAGAAGGGGGAGATGTAATATTCACATTAACCCTGTAACGGTAAGGTGAGGGTCTCATCCGACCCACTTCCTTCCATATTGAGTGTCTCATCCCCCACCAACTATTTGTAGTACGAGAGTCCAAGGAGCTCTATCAGTCGGCCTCAAGGGACGCTCGGAACTAGATACACTGTTCTGCTAAGTAATATTTCATTAACTGAAGCTAGTTTTCACGCCTACAGGAGGAGCTGAGTCGTTCTATTTTATGAAAGGTATCCCGTACCTTGGAAAGGAGATAACGAATAAGAAATGTGATTTGCCAATTCCTGCTCAATATATTCTAAAGCTCACCTCTACAATAACAGGAGCTAATAGGAATGTAACCGCTGATAACTGGTACAATTCATTCGTAAAAATAAACCACAGATACAGTTTTCATTATTATCTGCTGCTCCACAGGGTTCTACCAAATACCTGTACCAAGATAACAAAATGATTCTTGCTCATGCACCAAAACCTAAAAAAAAGGTTGAAAAGATAACTGAATTTTATAACTCAACAAAAGGTGGTATAGATGTCTCAAACAAACTTTGCCATGATAAAACAACAAAAAGGAAGAGCAGGAGATGAACCACGAGGTATTTTTTTGGAATGCTCGACATGGCAGGTGTAAATGCATTTGTAATATTCAAATGGATCTTAGATTGTGAAGAATTCTCAGTTCACGAACGTGCATACTTCCTCAAAAGCCTTGCTTCTTGACTGGCTGAACCAAATATGAATCAACGTCGAGAGATTTGTGATTGTAATAGGAGACATTTTGGACAAGGAACCGCCACAATCGTTATCTACTGCACCAATAAGTAATCTAGAGCAGGAAAGAAGGTGCAGTTATTGTGATCCTTCAAAGGACAGGAAGGGCAACAATTTCTATGCAAAATACAACAACAGTTTGTGTGGAGAACACAAAATGATTTTGTGTCCCAAATGTGTTATTAATGATGAACATTCTGATTAGTAACTTATTACTTGAGATTAAATTTTTTTTATTGGTTTATTATTAATTATTTTTATTGATTGTGATTCATCAAACATGTTTTTGATACCGAAAAAGTACTACTCCTATAGCTAGTTAGAAAAGTGGTTTGATAAGTACTTCACTTTGATAAGACTGAATAATGTCTCTTTATGTTATTATTGCTGTTACCAAATGACCAATTCCTAAATACATATTATTTTTGCTTCAATGTAAGGTTAAACTTTCAATGTAGTTTTGTAATTGAAATAATTATTTTATTGGTATCGATTATGAAACTAAATGTGATTGTTCATAGGTAGAATCAAAACTGTTATCACAAACTACCAAGTGACGAGAGTTCCTTATAAAATAGTCCTTTTGCTTTGGAAAAAAGTTGAAAAATGTGTTCCTGATTGTTTGAGTTATCAGATTGGTGCTGAAAAATGAATATGAATGTGGTAATTCGACTGACGTATTGTTCTATAGAAAATAAAATTGTTGTCTGGATTCTAAGCCATTTTTTTTAAAGAAAACCCTGACCCCTCCTTACTATTTATGACGATACACTCCACCTTACCGTTAGAGGGTTAAGTATCATTTAATTGACATGAATAGAAATAAATCTAATATAAAAATAGATGAAAAAATAATTTTTTGTACAACTACCACATTCAAAGACTGTCGACAGTCGCAAATTCAGAAATATTATGTATTCCTATTCGTATAATCAATCAATGGCGAATATTATGATAAGAGTTTGCCATTTGACTCATACATCCTGCATTTTAAAATTTTTATAACCCACGTAACGACGCAACACGACATGACTGTACGAATTAGGCAAAGTGTGAATAATATTATTTCATCAACATATTAAAAACTGATTAATCCGAGACCAATTTTTCAAGAATTCCGCCCATAAAATTAGTCGGATCATATGGCAAAAATTATTGAACTACAAGAATAAATTTTTATTCAAATACAAATTGTGAATACTCAATCTACACAAATTCTCGATAATCACACGTTACAGGTATCCAAAAATGTATTCGAAGTTCTTCATAATACAATTTACTAAAAATGAACAAGAAAAAGTGAAATTCAATATAATTAACTGTAATGAAATGCAGCCTCTCTCGCCATTCTCCGTTTATGCATTTTTCATGTTTTTTGATTTTTTTTTTGTTAGGTACACGTTTAAATTCAGGAATGCCAATCTTGTGTATGTAGTAATGTGATTGTGTAGTAAATAATTTGTCTCAATACATGGGCATTGTTCATTGGTTAAATAAAAATTAGGCTAGGCGAGGGCGAGTGATAAATCGGATATGAACTTTTTGGTTTAACCAACGATTAACATCCTTGAATTATGGGTGGGTGTACCATTTAGCTCAAAATCAATATTTCTTGTCGCACATTGAGAAGAAGATGAATTGAACACATCAATTCTTCTTCCACATTAATTAATCAGAGTAAAATTTTTTAAGAAAAAGAGACTAGTTATTCCACGCAATTCGTGACCCAAAATAAAGTATCTGTAGCCCAATATTATACAGTTTTGAGTACTAATAGTAAATGTCTTGCCGATATTAACTAAAGATAATACAATCGGAAGGCTCATGGATTTCATTTATGTGGCACCAAATATCGTCAAGACACGTGTGTATTTGATGAGTTGGACCATTTTGATGAATTTTATTAACAGTTTTTTTTTAAAGAGCATGTATAGTAGCTGCCTGGTGATTAACAGATTTGTTGAGGTCGTGCCAAGATCAGATCTACAGCAAGTTCCTTGCTACTAACCAAAGGGATTATTTCGATTTCTCCTCACTGTCGTCACTGGCATTTCAATTTTGTTACTGTGACTTACTAACTAAAATGTGGAAAACGTAGAAGCTATGACACTTCTGTAGAATTAATTTTTATTATAGATTAAATAGATGATTGGAAATGTGAATTCCATCATAAAAATCGATTATTGAACAACTGTTTCTCTCAATTTTATTCGATATCTCTAACGCCCGGAAAATACCAATTTCAATTTTTCAGCTCCTAGTAGGTCAGGTATACATCTTAAATTTCAGTAGACTGTCTTGAAAAATGAGGCCCATCATATCCCGTATGGCAGTGTAAAAATCTAAACATTTGGACATATCTTTAACTGCATACTTGTTTATCAATGTCTGAAAAGCGGAAACAGTGAGAAATGAACGATTCAGCGATTTGATGAATTTAAACTGAAACATCAGAATCGACAATTAACCGCGTAATTAGGAAAGGAGATGTTATAGTTCACGGTTGTGTGAATAGTTCTCAAAATTGTTAAAATCTCAATCTCCGGCTTTTGACAATGGAGAGATATCAATTATATAACAAATAAAAGAACTTAATTATTTATACAATTTCAACTAGGACTGGATAAAGTTGATATTTGAAAGAATATGAAGCTAAAAAATTGTTCATTGAGGCATGCAAGAAGTGGAAAGTAGTAGACCATTAAAAAACCAGAAAAATTACCAGTTTCGTAGTATAGGTCAATCAGAAATTACTCTTGAAAAACAAATGCGGCATCACTTAATGACCCGTGAAATGATATTTTATGATCAATCACTGGAAATTATATTTGGTAAGTATATAAAGATAATATAGATAAAATATTTGGACTGTAATTCTCTCTTTTTGGGTATTATATCAATTATCACAAAATTATTTTTTGTCTATAACTAATAGTTAAAAAGTTTGGAAAATACTAACGATGGGAAAATATGGAGAAAAAATATCAAGGGATCTGCTAAAGAAACATCGGAGAAACGACAAATGTTCGTAATGAAGAACGATTTGGATAGCCTAAAGTCATGAATGAAGACGACAAGAAAGTTAATGAGAAGATATTGTCAGACTTTCATCTCTGAACCTTAAGGAATTTCTTCGTAGACAGCGCATGAAAAATGATACAAAAAAAAATTCTTACTTTCTCGTTTAAAGGCCAGATGACTTCAATAAAGGAGTCCAAAAGCTGGTGAGACGACTTGACAAATGTGTCAATGTTGATGACGCCTATGTTGAAAGTGAAACAAATTTATACTCGAGTTTGTAACACGATTAGCAACTAAATATTCTCCTAATACATTACAAAACGTTTCTTACTTAGAAAAGACCATTGTGAATGCATTTCAAAGACAAAAATGCCCACACAATGCAAGTATGACAAATTCATGAAACAAGTAATGTAGTTCAAATATCTGGGCGTAGAAGTGTCAAAATATGAAGACGTTAAAGTCTAGTGTCAAGAACAGACCAAGGCCACCAGCATGGTTTAACAATTCAATTTGCCAAAACAAGCACATCCGAACCGAAACAAATGCCAGAATTTATAAGGCAATATTTAGTGGATAATGACGTACAACTCTGAATCAAGCATTGATGACACTGAACGAAGCAAGACCATTAGAAGAATCCGACGACTGAGAACTAGATTTACTTCGAGTACGGGTTTCATTTAAAATGTATATTTGAATTTTGTGTAGAGCACTAATTATAAGATGTCGCATTTTGATACCAACTAATATGTAAGGAAGCCCATTTATTGTGTATCTAATAACTTTAACATTCAAGTCACTTTTTGTGAAGGCGTTTTCCATCTCTATTTCGGGAAAAGTATCCAAATCTCAAGTGACTACGACTGAACAACAGCGAAAAGGGAGAATAACGTCTCTCCGAAGATTCATTCTTATTCCAGAAGGTATATTCCTACGTTACGTGCAGTTGCAGATGGGGAACTTATTTAATCAAAATAAGGGCGGATTGTATTAGGACTGAAATATGCGAAAGAATACCAATTACTATTCGTAACCAAATAAATCTTGTTTATTTGTATGCGACTTAAATAATTTCGACCGTTTTTAATAGTTTCAATCTGAATCTTCAACAATACGAAGTTTTTAGAGTGTATCCAGATTTATATGATCTGGACTTAAAAAATCATTTTAAAATAAATAGCGGGGTTTCAACGCTTAATAATATTTATCGCATCAAACTCACAGTTTTTTATAAAACCCCATAAATGTTGGATATGAGTACTATTCATCACAAGACTATATACGTTATCATATTAGGCACCTTCAGCCAATCCAGCTAGTGATAAGAGCTTCTCTAATTCATATAATTCCAATTGAAGTGGAATGTCAAGATAAGACGTACTATTCACAGTTACTAAAAAAGAAACACCCATAATCTTTTCGCCGGGATATATATTTAACATTCAACTTTGAGTACTTGTACATTCGCGGTAGGATTTTCTTAGCCTCTATTGAAATGATCCGAAAAATCTTCGTCTTTAATCAATAATTCGATAGCAAAGTTGGCACGTAAACCATGGTCTATACGCATTAGAGTATGTAGCCAACAATAAGGCCGTAATTGTGAGATCTCCGTAAATTTTTACAATTAGTCGTTAGAGGAATTGGTTAGGTTAGGTTCAAGTTCAGCCTCTCGAAAGGATTTCTTTGAATGATGCGTGGCCATCCCACAATTTTACATTCACAAAAGCATTTTCAAACAGTAAAATACGAAAAGTGGGTAACCTGCGTATAGTCAAGGTACCAACAAACGTAACTGGTTGAGTTACTTTCATTTGATGTTCAATATATAATTTTATATGTAATTTGATAAATATTATTAGCGTTAAAACCCCGTTATTCATTTTGAAATGTACGTAATCGCATTTAAATACGTATTTGTAGCTTTATCCGAATTTTTGTTATTCCAGTAACTGGTTCAGGCTATGGTGGTTTCAAGATATTGTAACAGGGAGACAGTCGCACGCCATTACATCATATTTGTTGCACAGAAAAATATATAATATCTAGATATTTCGCTGTTTTACTTACAATTTATTTGATGCGATTATTTCGTTGGTTAGTCGTACATACCTGTAAATAAAAAATATTATATTTCAAAACAAAAAACACGTTCAGTACGATTATTCGAAAAATTGACAGTTAAAAGATATAGCTAATTTTAACTTGGCGTGTATTTACACTCCCAACATTGAAATATTAAAGTAATTGTAGCATGTTTCTCATTTGCATTGAATTGAAGGTGAATAATAACGAATCTTTTTTCATTTGTACTATTGTTAAATTTGTTCACTTTTCTAGAAATAAAACAACTTTGTTGTTTCCAATGGATTACCTTGAAACTAACATCTTTTCAAAAGTTATAACACAAACATAGAACAATGTAGACCGAGGTTGTTGTAGTTTCATTGACCATAATTATGAAACATATTATTTCTTTCATGACTTGGAAAATATTCGAATTTTAGAACTTCTTTGTAAATAATATGTATATTTTTTAAATTTTATACTTAACGTAATAATTTGTTGTGACAGTTCTGAGTTAATAAATAAATAATTCGAATTACTCAGGATTCTACATTTCTTTTAAAAGTATGAAAATCCGTATTGATCAGTTGTGTGACATATAATGTTCCTAACAATGAAATGTTAATACAATATAACGCCTTGGATCATTCATTTGCAGAGCCCAATGCAAAACTTGAACAAAAATCTAGTAATAGTTTCATATTTCCGTTAGTTAGACGCAATCTTGTATAATTATGAGTCTAAACATAAAAAGGGTGCCGGTTGTGCCATAACCAATAAAAAGCCGTAGTATCGACTGTTACTTCCCGTGTATATATAGTGGAGTTCAACAAAATTGAAGCTTTGGATACTTTTACAGATAAATACAGCATTACAGAAGTATGGACTGATTCTCTTTCATACAGTCTGACAAACATATATTCTCTGCATCAAATAATATTACCTACCTACTACCTACCAATGGGATTTTTATTAACATCATATGGATTCCACCACGAACCAGAAAAACATAAAAAGAAACCGCCGACCAGTCTGTAAAACCACCATGTTTTTCGACATAGCAACAGTAGATCCTCCGATATGAATATTTTCTTCCGACACTCGACTCATAACTGAACAAGATCATTGCCAATATCTGATAGCTCGAAGAATTATATTTATAGAATAAAGAAATATTATTGGATCCATCAATACTTAACTTCTTAGAAAACTACCACCTTCTTAACTTGATATATTACTAAAGTGTCCACACGTCCCCATTATGGCGGAACAGTGCAGCTTTTTGTTCGTCCCTCCGATTTTTAAAGATGTCGTGCGTTTTAGAAAATATCTGCATATCTTATTTTAAACAGTGAATAGGAAGAAATGAAAAATACATGAAAAACAAATAAAATGCATGCAGAATGAATTAGGAAAATGCGCATTTACTTATATCCATATATTCTGGTGCTTCCAACCATAAATATTTACAATATTTCCCACGGTTGTTAGATTATTTGAGCAAAAACAGTAATTCAAATTCGAATATTTGATTTTGTTTCATTGTCGCTTGGCTAAGTGAATATTATTTTGTTAACTTAGCATCAAGAATTATTAGGGTGAAATATTTGTATTTAACAGACCATGTTAGTAGGAACCCTCTCCTAGAGTAACAGCCAGTCAACAATAATGCTTTTAAGCGTCAGAAAAACGCACGCCATCAAAAACAAAACTTGTAAAAAAACTCTCGCAACTCAGTTCTTCTACTGCAAAAAATTTTGAGATCCATGTAATATTGATATTTTCTGGCACGATGGTATTTATTTTTAGTTATTAATAATTGTAGTATTTGAACAATGAATTTAATGAGACAACTTCAGCAGCTTATCTAATTTCTGATGGCGTCAAAGAAAAGTCATTGTCTATATCCATTTTTAGTTGGTTTTAAAAAATAATTTAACACATAATATCCAAGCACTGAGAAATCTAAGCGCACGAACAATAATGTTGACAAGTTTGAGTCAAATTTATTTTGTTTCCAAAGCTACTTCTATTTATAAATTGTTTTGAAAAACATGTTATGTTGAGAAACAGATATACGATACGCACACTCCAACTAGCTGACGGCTCAGTGTAAGATGCTCCGTGCCTTCCAACTGTGGGTTCCGGGTTCAAATCTGGCCTAGGAAATTTTTTTCTATGTGTTCGGAACTAAACAAAATATTTACTACTTTAAATGATATAATCCGACAGCAGTAATTAATGGGTATTATTATAACCAAGCAAACAGGCGTATAATGAGTATATTATAAAACTTTGCTTATTTATATTGATTTATAGATCACTTTCATCATCATGAATATCTAAATAAGGATGAAATCAACTTAGAACTTTGTTCTAATAAGAAAAATTAATTTTTCCTAGGTCCCTTTATCTCAAATACATAGCAGTAATCAATTAAATTATTTGTAGTTTTTTTAGAATTTACAAAATAGAACTATAAATTTTACTTTATAGCTTTTTTGTTCTTATGAATGTGAACCATTTCTAAAAATTCCCTTTTTCGTTTATTAGATTCCGTTTCAAGAATTTTTGAATCTTTATAATTGAATTTATGTTTTCTTTATATCTCATGGTTCGTTAATTCAGTTCTATTTTTTTATCGTATTGATGACCTCTTAGTATATTTTCTAAATACTGAGAGGTTTGCCCTATGTAGACAGCGTCACAATTAGTACAATGCACTTTATATATAATATTACTTCATTTGTTTTTTGGTGTTTTAGATTTTAATTTAGGGAAATATTTGGATAATGTATCATGTCCTTTATGACTTATACCATAGGTGGGGAACCTGCGGCCTCCGCGAGGTTCTTGTGCGGCCCTTCGTCACCTAGTACAAAATGGTAGAGCTCGTTTCAAACAAAGCTTAATCCAAATATACAATTACTGTCAAACAAAAAACAACTCCAAATAAGTTACTAGCTTAGTGAATAAAAAAATATTTTTTATTGTATTTTTTTATATTTTTATATTATTTTATATGTATATTGTATTTAAAATTTTATAGTATTATATTTTATTTTTTCTATATAATGCAATAAATTGTTAAATCTATAGAAAAACTATAATTATTTCACAAAAGTCACTTTCTTAGGTCAATCAGCTTATGCGGCCTCTCTTATTGCTGCCTAATTTAAATGTGGCCTCTAAAGGTAAAAAGGTTCCCCACCTCTGACTTATACTAATCTCATATTTATTGAAATAATTCGATAATTGTTGGGAAAGTCCTTGTACATATGGTAAGGAAAAATGTATTATGTTTTGATGTTTCGTTCCTGTTTTGTTTTTAAATTTATTGTAGTATCTTTTCTCATTTTCTTGAATTATATACGTCGAAACGTCAAAATTTATTTCTTTTAAAAATTATCAAAAAAGCGAGAAAGCTTGAGATCATATTCAAGAAACAGCTGTAAGCTACAAAATTTATTACAAGTTGCTTCATATTTGCAAAGGATTCAATAATTACGAACGTTGAGAATAATGAATATCACCATTATTTAAAAAATCCGTTAGAAGAAATTGTCAAAGTAGTTTTTGTCGATTTCGCGCAATTCACGCAATATTGAATTTAGTTAATTCTCTCATTACGCTGTAATGTGATGAATATATATCGAACAGTATTAAACTGTGTATGAAAAAGGAATTTTAATTGCTGATATGTTAAAAAAGTTAAGATGAATCGAATTTTTGGTATGGTATTATGGTGGTTTAGACGTGCTGGAAGTTTTACATCGTTTTGCCTACGATGAACATCTTATACGAGTAACAACTATTACCGAAAAATTGGAATATTTGAGTAAAGATCGCTAAATAGATACCAAAATGAGTCACTTGATCTAACAATGATACAAAAAACGTGCGTCAACAAATTTCTGTGAGAAACCGAAATTAGTGGAATAATCAAGAAACCCAATAGAAAACGATATTTTTCAAGTATGGCTCTGGTCTACTTTCTTGTTTCTAAAATTAAAAATTTTACTAACTCTCGGTCGCCCTCATATACAGAGCCATCGTGGGGTGACCCTATACAGATAAAGTGGAAACAAGAGTACAACTAGACAGACTTCAGAACCTCGCGTGCCTTAAAATCACAGTATTCATGAGTAGGGCCCAGCTAGGGACCTTGAAGTCCTACTGGATCATCAACCTTTGGATCCAACGATATAATTCGAAGTCTTGAGGACAGCATATAAGGTAAATATCCTGAAGGAAAGCTGGTAAGCACATATCACTAACAAAAAAAAGTAGATGGGAAACTCAAGACTAAATAATGAAGCCACCAGGTATACGATGGCTTTAGGATGAATGGCCAGAGCAGGCATTTGTGGAGGACACTCCAAAATAAGCAAATTTTTCTCGTTTGGGAAACATGCTACCGTATTCCAAGTCGAAGTATTCGCTGCGATATAATAATCGACGCCATAGAAACAAAATAATCTCAATCTGCTCAGACGGTTGAAACGGTGTGATCAAAACTTGAGCTGGAGAGCAAATAAGTCTTACCAAGATGATGAGTGATGACTACTAAATCCAGATCATTAAGGTGCGCGGTCATTCAGGTAACGACAAGATTAATTCACTCGTCAGAGAGGGATAAGCAAAACTACCAACAGGCCCAGAACCTATTCGTGGTGTAGCTAAAAGTAAAGCCATTGTTACTCTGTCTGCGCGTAAGATAAACTATGCGGAAACTAATGGAAATAATTGACATGAGACAAGCAAAGGCACATACAGATAGGCTTTTTGCCCCTCTAACCTATCAATTCATTCACTTTAACAGACACGAAAATCGACTAGTGACTGATTTTCTCACCGAACAGTCATCTAATATCCTACCTCCATGCTATAGACACCATGAACTATTCGAAATACCGCTGCTGTAAAGGTTAGTACCATTCACTCACACGTGTGAGGTTCAAACACTTAAGCAAGGTTTTACCTAGTGACGTTAAAAGGTTCAACCCATGGTATTTGATTTATGCTGATAAAAGAAAACTATTTTAAATTATTAATAATAGTGAAAGTCCATTATATATTCTTAAAATTCCGCATCGGCGCAACAGTAGAGTATACCTTGCTCTCCAATGTTACTCACATAAATGAATCACAAACGTTTCGATGTTCCAGGAGGCATCAAGTCCTCTCCCAATCCATTTATAAGTTAACTGTCTAAGTACGAGGATGTTTTGATATCTAGTTAGCCTAGACCAATTCCATGCATAAACAAAATATTGCGTTACCATAGCAACGAACAATAACTTATTATAAGTGTCAGTGTAAAGCTTGACATCAAAAAAGTAAACCAGAGTTACGCAATAAATTAAAAGAAAAATTGGGAAAATCAGAAAATTGAAGTATCGAGCCGTCATCAAGTATGAATGTACTACGTATGCGACCGTAAAAATTGAACTGCAATCTTCAAAAGAGGTCAATTTTCTATTGAAGATGATGACCGATCGGAAAGGAGTTTCTGTGTCAGTCCACGGAAATATCGACGCAGTTCATGACATGTTTTTATCAGACCGTCGAATTATTCACGTCAATTTGGACATGAGAAAAATTGCTGCAAAATGGATCCCCAACTGTTTGAATGTTGACCAAAATCGAGAAAGGGTAGAAGTATCGCGTTCGATCTGAAAATGATGTAGACTTCTTAAACCGAATTGTTACTATGGATGATACTTGGGTACATTTCTACGATCCAGAAACAAAGCAACAATCGATGGAATGGCGACACTCCAATTCTCCAAGACCTAAGAAGTTTCGTGTCCAAAAATCTGTTGGAAAAGATTTTTTGGATAAGGGTAGAACAATAACTGGAGATTATTATTCGACATTACTGACTACTCTACGGGAAAAAATTAAAGAGCAAAGACGCGGAAAGCTATCCAAAGGTGTTTTGTTTTTGCAGGACAACGCCCCTACAAACAAATCTCATGTTGCCATGCAAAAAAACACCGCCCTTATTCACCAGATTTGGCTCCGTCCGACTACCATCTCTTTCCTCAACTGAAAAAAAGTTTAAAAGGTCGTAAATTGTCTTCCAACGAGGAGTTAATAAAAGCTCTGGAGGTCTGGTTTTCAGAGCAAAAAGAAACACTTTTTTTTCAAAATTCTAGAGACGTTACAGCTTCGCTGTAATGAATGTATCCAATTAAAAAGAGGATATGTTGAGTAATAAAATATTTTGACATTGAAATTTTGTTTGGTTCTATAGTAGGCTAAGAATTTTTCAATATATCCTCGTAGATAGTTTCGCAAAGGCAATGTATTGGGAGGCGAAAAAATCAAAAATTAAATACATGTCGAAGCTCAACAGAAACAGAATATCCTCAGCACGCAGGGATCTACAAAAGTTTAGGAATTAGGAATCTTTTTTTATGCCAGGACTCCACACTTAAGCCATGCCTCAAACTTCCATAGACACTCAGTTGGGTACACAACTAAAACAGTACAAGGTTTCTCTATTATTAGAATGTTATTGCAGGTATTTTCGGTAAGTAAACATATAAAACATTTTTTCATCATAAAATGTACGGGATTACTTTTTTATTTGTATTTCCCAAGGGTTTTACCCAAGAGACTTTATTTGACCCTAAATGTAACCACATCACGCAGCGATTCTACTCTTGAATAAAACTGCTATTATTCGGAAACAACTTCATATTCTCCATTCCCTTCTTTATTCTACGTCAACATCATTATTGATTCTCTATTTTCAGTTTATTTATATTTGGGCATTAGAACATACACCTTCCAGCGCGAAACTCTCAATAATGATTCATGTATGTATGTATGTACCTTTCGACAAAGCCATTGTTTTAGAGGTACCCTCAATTGTTGGTAGACTGAAAGAGCAATACGATGGTCAACTAAAGGGTGAAAGAGTCAAATATCGCCATTAATTAAATTTTCCTGCAAAATGGTAGTTAGACTACATTATTCAATAAAAATACTATTTATTCAATTTCAATACTAAAAATTCATATTACTAAATTGATCATGCAACAAGGGTGTTTCGTACAACTAGATTTCACTCTGTACCTTTAAAATGTATCAATAAGAGCCTAAAATTTCATATGCAGTTATCGCTACACAAGAAGTCGTTACACAACTACGTAAAAGTTTTCGACATCAACTCAAAGATATCAGCCCTTATCATTATAATTAGTGGAATATATTTGCGTATGCGTTGAGAGATTCTCATTAAAAGTTCATCAATTTTGAACGCTGTTTGACTATCATATAATTGAGTCGTTAAATTTGTTCGGAAAATGTAATACTCCTATGCAAATTAAAGAGAAGTTGAAGTTGAACTGATACTTCAATATAGTTTATTGATTTGACGTTAGGTAACAATTGGGGCTATGGTGTCCAGCCAATCATAGAATAGCATAGTCATAATATGGTGGATGCCTACCAAAAACTTCTTGTTACAACCCGACGCGATCAGGGGCAAGTGACTGACGTAAGACTCAGGATCGGTAAACCTGTCAATTTCAAACTGGACCATCTGGATGTATTAACTTAATTTTTCAATAGTTGGTATGTACTCGTATGGGTCGAAACTCATATTCGCCTTTTACTTTGTATAAATTTTTCTGTGAATAGTTGAAGGGATTTATTTGTGTGTGCGTGGTGTAAAATTTCGAACGGGTCAATCAATTAAATTAAAAATTATTTTAGTGGTTGATACTTAACAAGGTTTGACAAACATCTCACTAATAAATTACTAACTAATCCTAAACATCAAATTCAGAATCGGTGAAATAATGCGCAATACCATCAACATGACATTAGTAATTATTGAACGCCAATAAATTTCGAGCACACACCACTTTGTTTGATAACCTAACTTTAAAATTACATCAAGGCTATGTAGGCGTGATATATAATCTGTGAAATATAGTTTAGCATCACTCCTTTCTTTTATTAATTGTTTGAGATACGAAGAGGCGTTATTATTAAACAGCAAACTTCCTAGAATTATATTATTACTTTATCAAAACTGAATTTGAAGTTTCAAAGATTTGCTTATATATCACTACTAAAATTTACGTGAAACATTATAGATTAGATCTTGATGTAAATCGCTTTTTATTTTACAAAATATTGGTCTCAACCTTTACAAGTTTGCATCCTAAAGCAGTACTACAGGCAAACTAACGTTGAGTGTACCATTCCCTCACCTTGCTCCCTACTAAAAAAACCATGTTGTAATATATTATCGAAATACCCGTGTAAAGTTATCCAAGGTTTTCTACTACCAATATTTTTTTACAAAATGAACTAAACTTTTGCGAAAAAATGTTGTTAGAGGAGACATACAATGACATTATAATAGGCTACATAATTTTACTACCAAAAATTCAGTTTAAAGTAGATAAAACATTTTTAAACTAAATATTTCACGATTCTGAACTGGAGACTCAAAAAAAATTAGTCAATTATTACAAAGTATTATTAATAACAAAAGAAGTAAAAAACATGGGATGTGAGTATTTTTTGTGCCGTCAATAAAATTCATAAAGTTTACGTTTGAGTGGTGATGCGATTCGTTTGTTTTGAAATTGAAGCCCCAAAATTTTTTCCAATTTTCTTTGACTATTGCGAAGGATACCTATAAAGTAATCTATTAACAAAAAAATCGTTCCGTTTTGAAATCATAGCCTCAAATTTTTGTCAAATTTTTCTGACTACTACGGAGGATGCTTAATAAGTAATATACTTACAAAAAATTGCAATGTTAGCATTTTTTATAACGCTGACGCGCATCATTTGTTTTGAGCCCCAACGTTTTTCCAAATTTTGTACTACTATTGGTAATGTAATTAAAATTTTTTCAAATTTTGGCGTTGAAGCACCATCTCGAGCCACCGTGTTTCGATCGTTTTCCTAATTTAATCGTGATCGCACTTTTTGTAAACGGTTTTAATTGACGATAAAAAAACACAAAACAACATTTAGGTGAATATTCAATATGTCGACCTTTGATAACCTTACTCCAATAGATAAAGTGAAGACGCATGCACTCTCTGTTGACGAGAAAGCCATGGCTTTAAATGTATATGGTGGATTAAATTATCAGTACTATTCAGTGAGTGTGGATGATCTAACAAATATGTGTTCGAAGAAGACAGGTCTAAGAAAATCAACGGTCTACAAACTTTTTAAGGAAAGGAAAACAAGTGGATGTTTAAGTAGTCCAAAGTCTCGGTCAGGAAGGCCAGAGGTTTACATCGATGAAGATTACAAATATGCAATCCGCAGGAAAGTCCACTTATTTACTTTAAAAAGAAAATTCCTACCATTCATAAAATTTTGGCGTCCTTTTTGGAAGTCGGGGGGTCACCAATTAGCAGAAATAAGCTTTGGCAGGTTCTACATGAACTAAATTTTTGTTGGGAAAAACAACGCAAAAATTCATATTTAAAAGATTGCGAAGAAATCGTGTGTTGGAGAAGGTCTTATTTACGGACGATGAAGAAACTCCGGGAGGAAGGAAAAACTATTTTTTATTTGGACGAGACTTGGGTTAACGAGGGGCACATTGTAGGAAAAATATGGCAAGATAAGACGGTTAACAATTATAGACAAGCTTTCTCGGAATGACTCTCAACAGGATTGAGAGCTCCAAAGGCAGACGATTAATAGTAACACATTTTGGCAGTGACAGTGGTTTTGTTGATGGACACCAACTGTTATTTGAATAAAAAAAACCGGTGACTATCACGAGGCTATGAATACAGATGTGTTAGAGGAATACTTTATACAAATGCTAGATCTTATTCCAGTCGGATCTGTAATTGTTTTTGACAACGCCAGTTACCACTCGGGACAAGTTGAAAGTCTACCTACGACGTCATGGAGAAAACAAGACATTACTGGTTAATTGAAAAAAATATTATATTCAACAATGACTTGGTGAAAAACGAACTTTTGTCGATTGTCAAAATAAATAAAAATCCCCACAAGAAATATAATATTGATGAAGTGGCAGGAAATCGCCAAATTACTATTATTCGTCTTCCTCCTTATCACTGTGAACTCAATCCGATCGAATTGATATGGGCACAAGTTAAAGGCGAAGTAGCTCGGAAAAACACAACATTTAAATTAAAGGACGTTAGAACTAAACGAAGCTTTAAAAAACGTTACTGCTGAAAAGTGGCAAAAATGCATTTTATCAAAGAGGAAGAAAAAATGTGGGAATTCGACAACATTATTGATCAAACTGTAGAACCTCTCATGATTAATCTAAACAAATCATTCACTAGTACTTCGGAATAAAATACATATATCGTAAATATGTACCTACATACTTTCAATATCTTACAGGAAATATTTGTAGACTGTTGTATATAATATAATAATATGTGTAGTATATAAGTATGTATATAGTGTATATATTGTAGTAATGTATAGTTTAGTATATTTTGTATTTTTATTTTTTCTACCACCGTGCATTTTAACCCACTTTCCCGCACGCTTTTTAGTTTTTAAAGTGTCAAGTAAAATTATGCAAATTTTGATCTTATTAGATAGTTTTTTACTTCTGAGATTATAACTATTGTTACTACAGGTAAATAAATATTTACGAAATAGTCCATCAAACAAAATTTAAACCTTTTCTAGCTTTTTGTAGCATTTTTAATTTTTTGCAAATATAAAATAATACAGATATTTTTTATATAACCATGTGATTGTTACTAAAACGTCAAAGTTGTTCAAAACGTCTTGGAAGTGACCGAATAAGTCTAAATTAAACCACATTAAACCGAATCCGATACAATAATATTAATGGATTCATCCGACGAAGAACTTCCCGAAGGCTGCAAATGAAACTAATTCCGAGCTGTTACCTGCCAAATGACTTACAACCGTTGCCGTCACCGTCATCATCATCTTTATGCGACCTGCAACCGATGCCATCCTCATCGACGTCATAACTCCACTGGACCGGCAATTCTTACTAGTCTACAGAATACAACAAATTGTGTTTTCAATATTAATATTTATAATAATTAGTAGTTTTTAGTTAAAGTTTTGTATGTTATTATGTTTGTTGGAATAAAATAATTTTAGAAAAATGGGTTGGTATACTTTTTTGTATATACGGTAGTAGAAAAAATAATGTTCCTAACTCATGCAGTCGCGTGCGGGAAAGTATCACTTTCCGCACTTGTTAGGAAAATAACTATTTCATACTTACATGTATGTACTCGATTCAGAAGTGTGAAAGTATTGAAATAGAGAGAGAAATAAAGATGTCAATTTTGGAAAGAAAAGGATGGCCATTCGGATTATTTAGGTAACCGCTTACATTTTAGTACGTTCAATTATGGGGAAAATATATCTCTGTCCAGTTACTTATTTATCATTGGAATATTTAAATATTCCAAATTTTGGACGTAAAGTACCGTAATAAAAATTTCAGGGTTTTGCATTTATGATGAGCATTTATTACTCTACGCATCTTTCCATAAAGAGTATAATTATTCATTTAACAGCTTTCAACTCTTTCTAATAGACTCATTGCAATTGGTATTTCTGATCCCAGGCTCCAATTTAGTTTAGTCAACTGTTTATATTCAATAGAAGTAATCTGCTTACAACTATTCAAGACGGATCGATTTATACAGACTGTATAAAATACAGGATTTGAATTTGATTCACATCTAATGAAATTAGAAATTCGGGAAACAAATGCTGGAAATTATTTCCACAATATCAAAAGTAGACATTATTAGTAATAACTTAATACGGATAATAATAATAATAGTACCATGCAATCTTCAATTGTTAAATCAGTTGGCTGTAAAAATTTAGACAAACTTAATAGTGCCTTTATAAAAAAAATTCAAAGGATTGAATGGCCATTAAATATGTCTACTTCTATTACAAATCCATGTAATGAGATAATTGAATTGAATTCAATGAAGTAAATCTCATAATATTGTTCTCTGACTATTTGACAATACCTTCTGCGATTAAAATTCGTTATTAACACAACTAATGACTTGGGTCAAAATTAATCTAAACTTATTTCTTATTCTTGCTAGCTTGACCTTAGGAACTTTGCTTTTTAAGTGTTCTTAGAAAAAAAAATTACAATTAATTAAGGTGTAAGGATCTAGGTGGTCGTTTAATATGTTCATTTCTACTGGAAATACATCATCGTAATATTCACGAACATATTTTGCGAAATGAACAGGGTAAAGGATCAAATTCTAACAATAATTCCGCTAATTTCAATTTCATATATTGATTTTATTATTCCACAATTTATTAGATATAATGCTGCTATTTGATAATCATGGGATTAGAAATATCTCTCTCCAAATAGACATTAGACATACTACCAAATCGTGACGTATATTAAGTTGCGGCAGCTTTTTTACGGGGGAGCGCCCGTAAAAAAGCGGTTCACGAGACACGCGACTCCCCCCTACCTTAATATTAAGCTACGGCAGCCATATGCATTATCTCGGCAACGTTGAAAGCTATAGAAACGAGCTTGGCGCGATAATTTATTGCTAATTAATTGCTGAAAGATGGCATGGGTCCCAAATCCCGAAAACTACCCCCAAGCACCGGACTACCTCACCCTCTAGCGGTGTTAAGCTACGGCAGCTGGATACTTAATCAATTTTTAAGACTACGTTGTAGGTCAAAAAATTGCCTTTTTTGTGTCAATAATCACGAAATGCGCCGTCTAGTCGTCGAAGTAACGTACTAAATTTCCGGTCACTCTGAAGCTTGATAAAAATCATCCATTTATGAAAACATCTAAATGGTTTGTAACCTTATTCTAAAGCATGGGAAAATCATTTCAAAAGATGAAAATAATTAAAAAAAATATTGCAATTTTTAGTTTATTAATATACGCGGTAAATAATAATTTCTCATTAAAAAAATTAATGTTTGTGAAAAATACAATTAAATTTCTTTTAAGTTGTTGTTTTTCTATTTTTTATGAGCGTACGTTTAAGAATCAGTGAGCAGAGTCGGAAAAAAATTTCATTTCGGGATAAACGATATGTGCTGGCTAGATGATCTGCGGGCTGAAGGCCGTGAGCAAAAATTCCTATAGCAGCTAAGCCACTTTCGATTTATTCTTAGCAGTTATACTTTCGATTTGTACCATGAAAAACTATACACTTTTCATGAATCTACGTCGGGATACCTCCTTGTCGATTTTTAAATTTTGAGCGGTGCTGTTATCGAATGAGCGATGTATATAGCTCAAGGAAATATCACATTTGAAAAAGTTGTAATTACGATCAATTTGTAAATATTGGAATTTATCGTTTGAACGAGGCTTTGGTAATATTGTAACCACAAAGTTCATCATTAGTTACGATAATAGGCCCAAGCGAAATGAATTAAAAATGTTCTGACAAGGAAGCACTGACATTACGGGAACATTGCTATATTCACATATTTATTCTAAGGACTGATTTCCAACACTGATTGCAAAAATGTTTTTTATTTTAAGATAATCAACCACATTAAAGAATGTCCCGATAAGAACAGAATATAGTGCAAGACAAAATAAGAATAAGTACGCAAGTAGTGTATACGCTTTTGTGAATAAAATGCAGTTGATATAATCTAACTAAAATAATCTTCTAATAAAAAATACAAAAATGTTTCTTTCACGTTAGGAAAATCTACAGCAGCAAACAAAGTGAGATATGCGAGAGAGTCATACACACAAGTATTTCTCAAGAGGACAAACTTTTTGGCTATTTTTATATTTTGCACTAGGATTATTTTCATTTTTAATAACTGATATTGAACTACTTTTGTTCCAAATCATTGAGTCCTTTACGTCATCAGCTCGTTTGCCATGGTATTTATTTCTTTCTTCACTCAAATAATTTATAGCTTTATCCTTTTGATTATCATTAATAATAATAATAATAAATTTAAAAATTATTCAAAAAATTTTTTTATCTATAAAAATCATGCTGAGATGAAAATAAAAATTTCATGACAAGGGAACTATAGGGAATTGAATAAAAAAAAATAATTACTCGCACGTCAAAATCAGTTTCGTAGTTTTTTAGATTCGTGCACAGAGTAGTAAAAATGTTCTCCATTTAAAATACATTTGAACACATTGTATTTTCGGTGACTGTAAGGCCCTTATGAAAACTCTTTATTTAAGCACTTACTTGCATGAACACTAAAAAAACTAATAATTTTCTTGAATTGTTTACATTTTTTAAAATGATTTCCCATGCTTTGGACTTCATTCAGATATTTCAATTAATTGATGATGTTGGTCAAGTTTTAGAGTAAACAACACGTTAATGCGTTAATTCAACGACTAGAGGGGATAGTTTTCGGGATTCGGGACCCATGCCATATTTCAGCAATTAATTAGCAATAAATTACCCCGAAGAGCGCGCGACCGTAACTAGTTTCGTCGCCGAAAGCATTTCTGGGCTGCCGTAGCTTAAGACCACTAGGGGGTGAGCTAGTCCGGCGCTTGCGGGTAGGTTTCGGGATTCGGGACCCATGCCATCTTTCAGCAATTAATTAGCAATAAATTACCCAGAAGAGCGCGCGACCGTAACTATTTTCGTCGCCGAGATAGCATTTCCGGGCCGCCGTAGCTCAAGACCGCTAGGGGTGAGCTAGTCCGGCGCTTGGGGGTAGTTTTCGGGACTCGGGACCCATGCCATCTTTCAGCATTAGTTAGCAATAAATTATCACGCTAATCTCGTTTCGATAGCTTTTACCGTTGCCGAGATAATGTATATGGCTGCCGTAGCTTAATATTAAGGTAGGGGGGAGTCGCGTTTCCCGTGAACCGCTTGAGCAATAAAATCGCTTTTTGTGTAATAAATTAGCAATTAAATAGTAAAAAATTATGGTACCAATCCGGACGCTCCCCCCTAAAAAAGCTGCCGCAACTTAATATACGACAAATTGTGCTACTGTCTAAAAGTTACAGTAATCTGTACTAATGTAAATGGAATTTATTCGGCCGATTTCCGCAATTTACACCAGTGCTCAGGTCAGTGTTAATGATACCATTCCTTTGACTCGTTATGAAATATGTTGGCTACCGTGATGAGATCATAAGGAGCTATATTTAAAATATGGCTCGTAGTTGTTTACGATTATATTCACAACATCGAAATACATCTAAAGGAACGTAGGAGTTGATTAACTCCAAAAGAGTGGATATTTTGGCTGTTAAAAAAAATAAGTTTTACCATTTTTGGAGGAGACATTTTACTAATCTAGCGATTCTGATGATAAAATATTGTTTTTATGTTGTAAAAATGACAAAAGAGAAATTACAGAAATTCACAAGTATTACCCACCGAAATAGACACTTTGTATATATAGAGATTTTATCTATGAACTATACATCGGGGTAGTAGAGCGACTTGTCTGAAAATTTGTCTCAATTTATCCAATTGGACTTCGTTTGGAATTAAGTGAACAGCCTACTTGTTTACGTATGTTCTCGCTTTGAATGAGGAGTTTATTAGTTAATTAATGTATCTAATTTGGAAACACTATAATTTTTTTTTCTTCTGGATCAGACATGAGGGGAGACTGAATCACTGAGACTTATCTTTACGTGATAATTTTTCTACAAAATATTTATCAAAAAAATATATCTATTTTCATTAATACAACTTATCTAGAGAAGGAAATATATTTCCCATATCATTCCTGTAAATATTTTTACCTATACATATAAGTAAACATTTATGTCAGCTTTAAGAATTTGGCATTTCAATTAAATCATGAACAATCGAAAAAAAAGTTATGTTGTGCTCAGAAATTAATGCTATAAAACTAGAATCACTTTTTAATTGCTAAAAATGTCATGATCAATTTTGAAAAACTTTTTCAAAAATTGTTTCAAGGGGCATGCCGATGCATGCATTTGAAATCGTTGGAGTCAATTTTAGAATGGCTTAGACAAATATGCTATTCGAGACCTATGAGATAGACTATTATATACGAAGATATCAACATGATTGATGTCTTCTCTCTATATTTACAGGCGTTTAAACACAAATATCATCTCTCCAAAAATCTAACATATTGATACGTTAATTCCACGTCTATTTCCGGGTTGTATTCGCTTCTGATCACTCTAGTCTATTTTTTTAGTTTGTAAAAGAGTTAGTTGACGAAGGAGTGACATTTTAAATGTTAGTATGGTACGTTTATTGTTTTGTTAGGTTCCACCATATTTATAACGTCATATGCTAAAATTTTTAGTAAACATTTGGAGATAAATTACGTAGTTTTAATAGTGATTTTAGTATTGGGTACATTTTTTAGGTGAAATCTCTCTCATCCTCCGCCATATTTACCTAATCCGACGTCCTCAGATTACTTTCTATTGATAAACTTGATAAAGAGCTTGGTGAAAATGGATTTCAGACAAATAAAGTTGTAACGAATGAGACAATCACATATGTTGCGGAACTTCCGAAAGATTATTTTTATATGGTTTAATAAATTGGGAGCTCGTTCTAAGTGTGTCGAGTTAAGGAGATTTTCTTGGAAAAAATATTTCACAATAAAGTTGTATCTCATTGAAAAGTCACTCTTCTGCAAACCGTTCTTGTACAGCCATTAAAGTAGGTATTATCAAATTTACTGATATCACCAATACAATATTATATCAACAACTAACAGCATCTTCATTATCAAACAATTCGAAGAAAAATTAAAAGAGTTCAGTATACCATTGCCTTCATTCGAACATTCGAAAAAGTACGGCTTCATTCTACAGTAGGTACTATTTATTTGATAACACATCGATTAACTCTATAAAACGAAAAGTTGAGAAACGCGATGATGTAATGTATATTGTTTTTAAAAATTCCTCTGATAATAACAATTCAAATATATAATGTAGAATGCATAATTGCAGATAGTTTAACGGTATATGAAATTAATAAGTAAGAATAGCCAACAAACAATCATCAGTAATGTTACAGTTTTTTTGTGACTGGTGGAGTTAATCGAATTGGCAACTGTAAAAAGTAATAAAGTTAAATTTAGCCTTTACATTTTTAAGTTTTTTATTACAGAAAAAGTTAGTTATTATACATTTTTATCACAGCTTTTCCATAAAAATGAATGTTGGCAGTTCGGTTATAATATAATTTTTGTGATTAATTCATAGCAGCTTTATGTTAGCGGCATTATTCTTTGGGATGATTCAGCAATATTATAAATAATGAATGAATTTTAGCAGGTCCATCATGTCTCTCCATTTTTCCTTTGTCACAGTTCTACCTTTAGGATACAATAGAAGCTGGAGATAGGGTTTGGACCATTTCCATTTGGACTTTATCCGGCGTATTTTAAGCCAATTTACTGGAAGCCCTGTGACGGTTAACTTTGATACAACCTCTTAAGAAAATATTTGGTCAAGTTGACTATGTAAACTATAAAATTCTTTCATGTCATCTCTCATCCGAAATAATTTTTTGATTGCAATTTTGACTGCATCTGCATTTCCTCCCCTATTCCTGTATGCCAAACCTTTTATCCTGTTATGCTTTTGTAAATTTCGTATCCATTTAACAGGATTACGACTTCTTTTTCTCCCAATCAATGTGTTTGTTGGGTGTGTACTGTTGCAATCCGATGAATCCGAGGAAAACGATAAACGTCTTCTTGGACCAGACTTTCTGTCGATAAATCGTATTGAAGAATCATCACTGCTTTCCTCACTCACATTATTAATCTCACTCATCTTGATTATAACGGTATAATATTTATTTCTTTAAAAACAATCTGGGAGTAATTTTGAAAAGACTAAGAAGTACACAGTAACATTCAGCGAGCGAGATCACTGCTATACTAACTACCGTTTGCATTGTGCTTCTTTTTATCTGTTTACCGATGCACGGCCAGAATCCAACTACAGAAGAAGTAGATAAGACGAATACTCAAAACAAAGTGAACGAAAAAACACAAAATGAAGACTGCCCCATGGAAGGAGAATATATAGAAGTGAAAAATAAGAAAAAGAGAAAGAAACCAGAGAGACAATCATCAGAGGAAGAAGATATATCAACGGACAAACAAGTCCAAGAAGAATTGGAAAAGATAAGAAGAGAAGAGCAAAGAAAACAGACAAAACCGGAGAGAAGGCCACCTCCGATAATACTAAAGTCACCACTTATGTGGACAGCACTTCGCAAGCAGCTGGTGCAAAGGAAAATCGATGCCCAGTGTAAAATGGGAATACACACAGGGAAAATAACGACAGCGACAAAAGAAGACTTCAACAGAATGAAGATGCTCCTGAGCGAGTATAAGGAGATTGAGTGGTATACGTACCTACTCAACGAAGAAAAAGAGAGGTAGAAGTAGAGGAAGAACTGAGGGAAAATGGATTAAGACCAAAAAAAGTATGGCAGCTGACAAGTCGTACACAAAGAAACGAGGACAACACCCGAAAACTACTACCTATATACATGGTAGTAATCGAATCTGCAGAAGAACAAACATATAAGAAGCTGAGATACCTATGCCACACAAAAATAAGTGTGGAAGAACAAAAAAGGCACGGCGGACCTGTACCATGTTACAGATATCTGGTATTTCACCACGGGCAAAGCACGTTTAACATGGACGTGCACTGCACCCCTACAAGGGGTGCCTGAAACACCCAAAGAAGACGGAAAACAAACCAGCCACGAGCACCACACAAACAGGACGCACTTACGCACTAGTTGCTAAGAAAACGACAGGAGAAGGAACGCCCGAGCTACTGAGTGTGCTACAGAGCATGCAGACACTCATAGCAACACTCATCGCCCAACAGGTAAAGTAAAACGGAGGACCAGGATCATTAGGTTAAGTTAGGTTAGTAAAAAAATTTCCAAAAACACAAAAACATAGAAAACGATAATAAAAAATAACAAAAAAAAATATTTCACAAGATTCTAGGTTTCACTGAAGCAACCCACAAGAGGACACCCCCCGACACGGTAACTCCGCATTTCATAAGTAAGTGTATAGTTATACATCGGGGACAGCTATAGAGAAGGCGAAGGACCACTCGGATTAGATCTTTTCTTGCCGAAGAAGGTTGGAAGAGGTTTACCCGAGGCAGCGAAACACACACACACACACATTAAGACGTCCAGATCAAGAATCCAAGAGTGTATAGCCAACAGGCTAATCTCTTAACAAAAAGATAAGACATCCCAGAATCTCCCATAGAACTCAGAGGAGAGGAAGTAGTCTACGCGAAACTGCGACGCGAAAGAGGATGATGACCTGTCGAAATGACAGGTGGTGGTGGAATGTCCTTCTTCGCACCCACTCGTGGATTTATCTGGGGGTGGATGCTTAGAGGGACGGGTTTTTCTCACGCGAAAGTGTGTGTGTGCACGGCCAGAACAGATACATCGTTACTGAAACGATTTACATTAGAGTATGGAGTTAATCGAAATGGATTCTGAAATAAATTACTTATTATTCAATGGTCAAAAAAATTTGCCATTAACGATGCTAATCTTTATTATTCAGGAAAGTTATAATAAATATAAAAAGTTATGACTATACCAACGGCTTTGACACTTAAATTTAAGTGGAGTTAATCGATGTGTGCATTGAGTGGCTCATATGTTACTCGAAATCTAATTGAGAGACTATTACTTCAAGCATAATTCTAAAACATCAATGCCCGGTAAATAATTTGTATACAATGAATAACAATTTATTCTTTATAAACTATCCCATTAAATGAACTAGATAAATGGTAAATAGAAATAGATTGTTCATTTTATTGCATTTCTAAATACTAATTAGAAAGAATCCTAAAGTTTTAGGTCACATTCAAGTTTAATCTGTATGAACAAGAATGTAATATAATCTCACAAATAACTAAGAGATGTAAGATGTCAGAAAATACTAATAAAATTTGATATTAAACAAAATAGTAAGTATCAGAAAAGGAATATACTCGTATAGTCAAACTATAAGGAATAAATTCGTTATTTCGTAAACCGGCGACTTTCAGAAAAATCCTGGAACCCGTCGATTTTTATTTTTAAACAGGCTATTGAGGATACCTTTTTATTTTTGACGTCATCCATATGAGCGCGATGACGTCATCGCTAAAATTTTTAAATAGAAATGTGGGTGTTGCAATTCATTATTTGGAAGGCTTTTCTTATACCTATTCAGCCATATTTAAATGTCTGAGTGATTGATATATTTGTATTTGTCTGAAAAATTAGGACACTCCTATTATTAGAATAAATTTTAGCACTCAATAAATACAACGAAACCTTAACTAAGTGCTCCAATTGTTTACATCTATAATTTCCGGAATTATCTGTGCAACCGCAATCCGTATCCTTTCTTTGAGTTCAAAGATGTTTTGTGGTCTATATTAGTTAAATTAGTTCACTTTACTTTTCAAGTATTCCCATAAAAAGAAATCAAGAGGAGTCAAATCAGGTGACCTAGGTGGCCATTCTATTGATCCTCTTCGAACTATCTACCGATTTGGAAAGTCGTTGTTCAGGTAGCTGCGCATCAAGACAGCATGGTGTGGAGGCCATAGATCATTTCTGTTTGGAAACAATCGATTTAATTCGGGAATCAAGAAGTTTTGAAAAAATTCTAAATATCAAGGAACTGTCAAATTTTCTTCGGAAAACTATGGTCATATTTTCCGTAGCTTGGTACCTAGTTAGATCAAAATAGACCACAAAATATCAATGAGCTCAAAGAAAGGATAGGTATTGAGGATGCATGAATAATTGCGTAAGTTATAGAGAAGGTTCGATGAGAGTTCACGGCACGTCTTTCTCATTGAATTACAGCTAAAGTTAACAATTTGAGCACTCATAAGGGTTTCGTTGTATTTATTGGAAAATATTTATTGTAATAATAAGTGAATTTATCAATTTTTTTGACAAATTCAAACATCAATTACTCAGACTTTCAAATAATCTATTATAAAATCCACACTTGCATTTAAAAATTTTAGCGATGACGTCAAAAATAAAAAGGTATCCTTACGAATAGCCTTTTTAAAAATCGACGGGTTTCAGGATTTGCACCAAAGTGTATATTTCACAGCTACTTCAATAAACAAGAGACATGCGTTTAATTTGTGAAGGGATAAAAATAATCAAAATAACTCTAAGTATGAAAACAATTTTTTGTTATACCAGGACTTTTGAAAGTAATGATGTTTAATAGGAATACACGTTAGCATGTTTATGAAATATGGTAATAGAAACCACAAAAATTTATATATTTAGAATACTTTCAAATTGTGAAAGTGGGTTGAAAAATAGTGTTGTTTCTGATTTTTGTTAATTTTTGGGACACTGTTTTCTACTTTTAGAATTTTCAATGTTTTCAAAACATAAAATTGACAATTAATTTTATTCGAAATAACGACTGTATACGGGGGTATTCCTGTAATTTTTCACTTTTTTTGTGTAAAAATATTTCGAAGTCTGATAGAATAGTGGCATCAAAATCAACGGAGAAGCAATCAAGAACATTAGATATGCAGAGGACACAGTAATTATAGCAAATAATGAAGAAGTACAAAATATTATACAAAAAATATACGCAGCAAGTGAAGAATATCGACTCTCCTTGAATATATCAAAGACAAAACATATGATTATTAGCAAAAGTCAATAAACGGTCAAGACATACATCGGATAGAAACGTACACATATCTATATACCACAATAAATGTTCGAGCTGCCTTTAACTACATGAAGAAACTATATACCAGCAAAGATATTTCTTTACAACTAAAATTAAGACTAGTCAAGTGTACATACCTTCTTTTTTGTTCTATGGTGTAGAGACTTGCACCACAAGACTATTTTAAAAAGACTGGAATCTTTCGAAATATGGACATATCGGCGTATGTTGAGAATATCGCATCACCAACTTGGAAGTTGGAAATGCAGAGACTTAGAAAAGAGAAGTGAGCCGTCTTTACAGTAAACCAACCAAAAGTGGAGTATTTTGGCCACATAATAAGACATGACAAATACCATCTTTTGCATTTGATTGTCCAAGGAAAAGTAGATTGTAATAGGGGACCAGGGAGAAGACAGCATTCACGGTTGCACAACCTACTCCATTAGTTTGGAGTGTCATCGGTTGATCTGTTTAGAAACGCAGTAAGTATGATAAGAATAGCCCTGTTAATAGCCAACATTCGCAACGGATAAGGCAATGAAAGAAGAAGAAGGTGAAACGTTGCCTAACTATATTCTACTATATATACAATACACTGTCGTGCTCACCTGCGTTGATTGCACAATAATGTTGGTATGGTCGTGAGCAATAGCTTGTAATTTCAATTAACTGATAAGACTTAGCTGAAAACTGTGGACAGGTTGACTGATAGAGTTACGCAAAATTCATAAAAATGACACTTTAATTGAATGTAATTAAGGAATCCCGTCTCGCCGTATCTCTCGGTAGCGAGATCCCGCAGGGATCAACGTTATGGCGTTATCCGTGTTGGATTTGCAGGACTCGCTATAAATTTTCCGAATTTGACAACAAAACACAAATGCCTTTCACAGCACCGCATCAATTACGGACTCGTGCCAAATCGGTTCGAACGTGGAGGCAATACTCCTGATTTATTCATTTGCATGAAATATATCCGATGTCAATATATTCCGAAAAAGTAATCGAGTTAACCGATTGTGACGAAGGTCAAATTTAGCTGTTTCTAGTGCCAGAAGCTCGCATAGTTCATTATTTAGTACTATTTCTAAGCGCTTCGATGAAACTAGTTCCCTAAGAAAATAAGAATCACACGATATTTTCTATCAAGACTAAATTTTCGATGTAAGAATGAGTATGTCAAAGGTAGCTTAAGATGGTGTACTGTTTACAATTGATAATTGCCAAAGATTTGACTCTGACAGCTAAAAATTGCCTTCTCTTCTGACGGTACAATACAAAGTAAACTAATGGCCTTTGTAGACTCGACAAGACCTTGGAGCCTTAAAATAATCTAAATGGCGATGCGCAACATTTGACGAAGTATCATCCTTAAAATTTGACCCTACTTAAATCTGGATCTTAACATTTCTATTGAGAACTAGACAATGAGCTAGATTTAAAAAGTGACTCTGACAATAGTGACAGAGAAGATGACAAACGACGCTACCTCTTTTCTGTAGATTTACAACAATATTTTAGGCAAAAAATGTTCAATAAAATATAAACAAACATAGCTAACTATATATTTATTTTAGGACACTAATTTAGAAAGTAAGACAGATTGTCAAAATCTCTATGAGGAATGAACTGCTACAAAAACACAGAATCACAGCTAGTCAAAAATTGTAAAATACGGTGGAGCAGCCTTGTAGCAATGATTTTGAGATTTACCCGCATCTAAAGGTTCATATTCAAAGCTCTCTTGGTCTTGAATAACATATTTATTTTTATCAAACGAGAGCGAATATAATACTTTGTTTGATATTGAATGTGTTTGCAATACTAGCCACTACTTAAAACACATTGCAATTCATGCTAAGTTGAGTATAATGTCAAAACTCCTAGTGAGTGAAGAACGGGTAAGATCTTCACTTTATGGAATTAAAGAACGTCGTTCGTTAATAATTATTAGTATTCAAATAAAAACTGCTTAAAATTGTACGTTTAACGTAAGTATAATCACTCTACCACAAATTCAAAATATGTGGAATTTAAGAATGAAAATTACGTTCTTGTAAGTAATGTACCTACTTCTTAGTACAGTTGAACATAGTAAATCAGAACTTCTAAAACGCGGAATATCTAAAATATGTTTATAAAGTATTTAATCTTTTTATCATTATTATTATTTTATAAATGTGTTTCACGCAATTTTATTAAATTTTATGCATACCTCTCCCTCTGTTTATGTGATGCGATATTATTTCTCGGAACCAATCCTTTCCCAGCGATTCCGGATTTTCGATGTTGTACTGTATTAGTTCTTTAATAAATTGTGTTTGTTATTTTCATAAATAAATAGGCGGAAAATACCTATGTATAACTTGGGAGTGAAAAACCTTTCCTTTCCTTGAATGAAATTTCATCCAGCAAAAGTAGCACTTTTCTTCCATGTTATACAAATAGCTATTTCGAATTTAGTAGATAGCTGTAAGCCTTCATATTGATATGAATGAGTAACTAAAATGTCTATTATCGTAATCGCGTATTAGGTACTAGATAACTTCCTCTTAATAAGACACAAAAACTATAAGATATTTTCACCTGAATAGGCCTATGAATATCCCATTGCATTCAGAATGAAAAAATTATTTGAAAGATAATTTCAACCAATCTGAAATAAACATGGTTTACTTCCTTGCATACTATTAAAGGAGCAAAGGACATAATTGATGTGTCATCATGCATGACGAGGTCAATTTAATAATGGTTAATCAACAACACATATATGAATTAAATCACAAATACATGTGCCAGTGACTAATGCTCTTAATAGTAAAGTGTCTGGTAGACAGACATTTTTAAAAGTTGAATTAATGGCAATTATATATGCTTTCTATATGTTTGCTTTATTTGGGTTCATTAATTTTATTGAAAAACATGACGTTTGCAGCATAAATATATGTTTTAAGAGTGGAAACATTTTTTTAATAATTTCCATGTAATGAATTTGAGTACCTCGTTGAGTGTCAGATAGTCATAGAGAGGGTTTGATATACAGAAAAGCTAAAATTATTTTTTTTACTACAAGGAATATTTTGAAAAGGTTTAATGCATATTGATTAAATATATATATAAGAGCGGTTTATTATTGGGAACGTCGCAACGAAACACCAAAGTGAACTAACTTTAATATATTTTCCGGCTTTCGAATACTTATGTATTTTATGTATTCATTATCTAGGAAATAATTAATTAAGATTTTCGGTGGTTTTAATTTTTTTTAATTGCATAAGATTCAAAATTCAATATTTATACATATATATATATATATATATATATATATATATATATATATATATATATATATATATATCAAGAACGCCTCTGAATTTTTTTTTCAAATTTGGTGACCAATATGTTCCTAAATAAAGTAATATTTTGACAAAACAAACTTTGGAAAAATTTAACCAACGGCGCACTGTCAGGGTTATTTGTCACTTTTATCCCCCTATTTTTTACACCACCGAAGCAAATTCTTTTTTTAATTTTGTTTTAAATTTCCTGATTATTTTTAATCAAAAAACTAATAACCTTTTATGGAGCTAAAATGAACGGTGTTTTAGGAATTTGCCTCTAAACAAAAGTCTGCAAGCATGTAAGTAATTTACAAATTAATTAATTATTCATTTAATATCGAATAATGATTGAGTGTAAGTAGTTCAAAACAAATAAAAATTATTCATAATTTCAATTTCTCGTTTTTTAATGACAAAACGGTATAATAAATATTGAAGTAAGCGGTCAACAGTTTGAACAACTACTGTAACTTAGTCATTTTGTTATTGTTGTAATGAAGTGTCCTTAAAATTTAATTTGTGCTATTATTATTTTTATTTTCCAATTTTGTTAATTGTAATACATTTATGTTTGAAATTGGGATTATCATTAATTTTTGTTTTGCTTTTGCTACTTAAGCTTAAATATTATTCGAAATTAAATGAATAAATGAAATAATCAGGAAATTTAAATAGAAATTAAAAAAAAAAGAATTTGCTCCAGTGGCGTAAAAAATAGGGGGATAAATGTGACAAATAACCCTAACAGCGCGCCGTTGTTTGAATTTTTCCAAAGTTTGTTTTGTCAAAATATTACTTTATAAAGGAATATATTGGTCACTAATTTGGAAAAAAAATTTAAAGGCGTTCTTGATTTATGGCAAATTATTGATTTCTATGTAAAATTGAATGAATCATTTATTGAGATCTCTCTGTGGTAGAGCGTTGTCGGTCGAATTTAAAAACACCCTGTATATAAATTGGTCGGCAGAAAATATACAGCTTCAGCTAAACTAGAAGTTGAACTAAAGACATTTTTATTGCCAAAGAAATTGTTAAAAAGTATAGGCAGAATATATATTTTATCCAAATGCAGTTTTTATTACTGTTATTAGAAGTTATGTAAAAAAACCAAGGCAAATCTTTCATATCAATTAACTGAGGAAGTTGTCAGTTATAAAACATTTTAATTACTTGTCATAAGCACATTGGTTGGTAGCTATGGAAAAATTTAATTAAAAATCAATCACATAACAACCATTTTCCAATTTTTAAATGTGATTCATTTGGACAATCAGTGAATAGAAAACACACTATAATAGGTTATCAATAATAAGTTACATACAGTGAGGGCATAAAGTAACAGATAAATTAATTCTTGACATATTTATAAAGGCAAATGAGAAATCCTTAAACCCAATTTATATATGAAAACCACACTTTCCGAATAAAATTATTTACCAGCCCTACCAAACTAACAGGAATAATAACCACCACTAAAAATTTCAAATATAAAAGGGTAACGTGTTTGGTTTAAAAGAATTTTCACTCTATAAGTAGCCAGCACTTTTTGATTGCAAGTGGTTACTATAGAAAAAATCATTAAAGGGTCTAAAGAATTAAGATATTAATATCAACTGAAGTATAACTCAAAATATAACAATCAAAATGCCACCTGAAATAAATATGGAGATTGTTTATTCTTGTTGCTATTAAGTTGTTATGAGTAATGTTGAATTTTTATAGGTTAGATATATTTATCAGGTAGTAAATTTTTCAAAAATTTTGAAGACTTGTCTATTTTTTTTATTTTTATTTACTATGTACTGGTAACTATTTAGGAATATTGTACTTTTTATTTATATTTAGCCACTTTTAAATAGTACTGCTGCAAAATATTGAAATGAAGTTAATATAAACTACAAATTTTATATTTTTTATACACATGTTTGTTCCGTTTCATTGGATGTTGATAGCAATATTGATGCACTTTTATATGTTATCAATTATTACCTATATGTATAATTCTATTTTTAGGGTACTGGTGTTAGATCTTCAAATATAAAGTAATCAATTAAAAAGTCAATCAAGAATAACCACTTCATTAAATATATCATCAGCAAAATTTGCAAATTTCATAGCATCAACTCCATAGCATCAAATTTTACAGTAGACACAAAACTTATCAAGAAAAAAAATTTAATGAAGACTTGAAAATTTGGGAAAATAATTGAAGAAAAACAGTACAAGTAAAATAACAGGGATTGCAGTTAGCTTCAAACAAAATAGGGGTCTGGAGTTGCGAGGTTTTCTAATTAGATTTTTAAATTGTGCCAAATATTTTGAGCCTCCACGCTACTCAATCCGATGATATTCAATCTTTACAAAGTAGAAAAACAACTGATATTAATTTTGTTTGTAGGAAGCTTTAGTCAAAAAATACTAGAGAATTTAATAATCTATAAATTTGTAGTCGTTATATACTAGTTAAATTGTATCTACAATCTTACCTGTTACCAAAGTTTGTCCTCCAAAAATCAGCAGCATCAGACTTAGTAATCCTAAATAAGTCACCTGCAAACACACCGTTTGGAAATAGAGCTTTTAGTTCACTTAACATATGACTAAACACTAAACTAAGTTTTGTTAAATTTCTTCGGTAATGGGAGTTCTCATCAAACATTTTTTCTTTGCCTTCCTTAAAGAGTTTAATTGCTTGCTTACACTTTCTCATTAGATTAATAATAAATATACTAAAATGTTCAATTGAATGTAAAGCTTGCAAATTATCCTCGTATTTTGAATAGATTAGCCTTAGCCTTTGGTACGTATCCGGAAGAATATCCAAAATAAAAGGGGGTGAATTTTTGAGGTTCATCTTTTGATGTTGACACAGTTTGACTACTTTATCCATGAGTTTCCATGTTTTATCGAGAGTTCGTTTGTCTGTAGCATATTTGGGATGCGTTACTACGTCGGAGAAGGCCCCTTGGAGCTTCGAAAATATATTTGAAAAGTTTTTGTGTTGAACAGGACGATTACGACCTGCCATTTTGTGGAGCGTTTTAATCTAAACTATAAAGAACAGAAAGCGCTATCAAATATTTACGAAATTTACATTATTTTCAGTCAACTTCTACACTAAACATCACGTTATTGCTACACAAACTTCAACATTGAATGAAATTTTATTACTCGATAATACGGTTGTCATTTTCTGGCAGGCTATGAATGAAAATGAAGTTTCCGTCAGTAAGACATCAAATCTCTCGATTGTCAATTCTACAATCGATGCTGACATGTACAGCAATCGATAATTATACTATATTTTGAGAAATATAGTTTCGTTAACTAATTATTCACCGAAAATGGCAAACAACTATTAACAACAAATGATATTGAAACTAATTGAATGAGAGAAAGCAAATATAATTCAATATCTCGCTGGAAGATATAGATATGAAAGTTTAGGTTCACAAAAAATCGAATGTGGTCGATTTTAACTGTTAAGTTTTATTTGAATTATATGAATTCCGGCAAAGGGAAAATAGCCAATGGTCGATTACCCCAATCAAATCCAATTTCTGTTTGAACAAAAAACAATGTAATTGTCTTCTCTTGATATCAAGTTCTTAAAAAGTTCTCAGGAGTTTACAATTACTCATGTAGGTACATTCTTCATTGTCTATAGGCAACCAGTTTAACGGAACAACTAAAAACCAAAACAATATTTTCTAGTTATGCAACTATGCTGACACATTGAGTGCTCTATTGTATGTTTTAAGAGTTGAAAGTAAAATCAGCTGTGTAATTATAAATAGGATATTTCAGATCATTCGAATTTGAATTAATACATTGGATATTAAATAATATCGAATAATAAATAAAAAAAATAATAAAATTTAATAAAAAATACAGATAAGTTTCAACTAAAAAGTTTTACCCAAATATATTATAGGGAAAACTTGGAATGAATTGGATTAACAATGTACAGCACTATGTATCATTGTATCTAGTTATCAGATACTCCCCTGAAAGGTTTTTAATTCTCAATGTTGTTTATGTTTCCGGCTATTGATTGTCAAATAAGTTGAAGTGTTTTCAATTTTTCTCCGAATTCCAGGTTTCATCATAACACCAAACAAATTCCTTATTCCTGCAGAGTTAAATTTTTCCTAGAACACGATCATCCTTAAACAAAATCATATCCGGCATCAAATTCCTCTATCACCTAAACGGTTTTCTTTTCATAAATTTCCAACAATAGCAACATTACCCATAGGTAATAGAAAAAGAAGCTTTCGTTAGAGGAAAAACTTACATTATCCATAGGTGAAAGAGAACGCTTAATTTTAAATTAACTATACATGCTCATTCCGTACGCGTCATCCGTTGGGGTAGATCAGGGGTTTGGATGTCAATAATCCGTTGATGACATTTATTATATTTACACGTTTATTCGCAAAATAAATTATTTACTATTATACACAACCTGCCTTTTCGATAAAATCAGTAAATCATTTTATTGAAATTTCTATGATAAATAATTGATCGGTTTAAATATGCGAGAATTAATTTGAAAATGGCTATGTTAAGAAAATTAGGGTTTTTGATGGTAACACTGAGCCAGTAGTTATGAGATGGAAGCTGAGAATGAAAAATAAATTATAAGTATTTGATTTTAGTTTTAATTATAACACATATAATAAATCTCATTAGACATAAAAAAAATGAAATTGTGATAAAAAGCTGTTAGTTGTTGATAAAATTTTTGTCACTTTTTTGGTACTGAATACACTGTTTTCACCACCACTACACCAGCACCCACAATGACACTAACGCCCGTTTCGATAATCAAGGTATCATCTTCAAAGACTAAAAAAATTACTCTGATACCTTTCAATCCTGTTTATACAAAAGAATTGGAAGGGATATCAAACAGAGTGGGTTTTAAATTGGTTTATAAATCCAACAATATATTAAAACAATTTTTGGGCAATTTAAGGATAAAAAATCCAATTTGGAAAATTGTTATATATCAAATTAGCTGTGGTGCACATAGCTTAAAATATGGACGGACCGGAAAATCGAGTATTGTCGATTATGCTGACAGTCATAATCATGACAAATATTAATAATGTAAAATTGTTAATAAATGTATCCAATAAATTGTCGGATGCATTTGACAGCATTGAAACTGCTGAATGTGAGAGTAGCTGAAACAGGGACAAAGGACCAGTTCCTTACAGCCCATTCTATAGTTTAGTAGGCAAAGAATAAATGTAGAGATTCCCGCCAAGGAGTTTTTCCCGCTGGAATTAAATTTCGAATGAGAAGGATTATCGTTGGGAAAATTATAAGTAAAATAAGTAAGTCAAGTCATTAGGTTTTAGTTTACCTTTAGTCTCTGAAGATGATAACTTGGTTATCGGAACGCGTCTCACCAACGGTTCCAGAAATTCCAACTTAACCATTTTAGTACTTTACCTTTGTTCACACCCATTATAATATATGTGCTACTAACAAATAAATTGGAAACTCCTTTAATGAAGATGAAAAAATCCATTTCCAGGTTCTCATACAACAAAACAATGCTAAACCACATACTGAGCAAGTTGGTGGTATCAATATCCTACCACATCCAGTATTTAGTCCGGACCTTGCACCGTCAGATCACTATATATGCAGAACCATGGTGAAATTCTTGCGAAAAGTTTTAAATTCAAAATGTCGTGCGACAATTTTTTGTATCTAACCGAACGAATGGTTTTATCAAGGGTTCAAAATGTTTGCTGATATTGGGTTACAACCATAGAATACGATACCTCGAATATTAGGCTTCCTTTTTGTATGCTTATTTAATATACAAAGTGAACATTGGAAACCGGCATTATTTATGATTTACTCTCGCTCAGGAGTTCCAAACCAAGGGCATGCCTCCCAAGGGCCTAGAGAGATGACAAGGGGGACGGAAAGCGTTTGTAATTTATTTTTTTTATACCACTGAGGTGGCAAACAGGCAAGAATAAACAAAAAACCATGTGTGCAATTCACACGTGGTAGAAGTGAAACCTTCAAAAATAGATAATGAAACGAATGTAAAATTTCGGGAAGAGGATAATTGTGTCGTTTCATTGCGAAGTTCCTATGGCCACCTACCAGCTTCATCATCAGATCAGTAGCATGATGATAAGTCATCATAATATTGCATTCTAACGCGATTTACACATACAAAACACCACGGTTGTTGTGATGCCTTTATTCAAGCTTTGGACTATGCACAAATACGCGCACAAATGTATTAACACACTGTCGGTTTTTCGTTTCATCGATTTTCAAATCACAACGATCCTGAAGAAGTTTTCATTTCAAAAAATGAACAAATAACATTTCAATACAATGTTTTATTTTCATTTACACGCATAAAATTAATGAAATTAAACATGTTTTAAAACCCGACGTCGTCATTCGCAGTTTATACATATACACGTTTCGACAAATCACAACATAAACATGCGCGCACTCGCTCCGCTTAACTTAACATTTAAAACAGTTGTGTGCCTACCGGACTTGCATGAGCAACTGTAAAATTCATTTCCGCAAACTTGCGACAAATTTGACGTATCACTGTACATTTTTTGTTGAAAAATCAGTTTGAGTGTGCAAAATTATTGTGTTAAAAGGTAAGTTTGTGTTTATAAAATTCAGTCACTATTTTTATTTGGACAATATCGACATTTTACGTTTCATTTAGACTGTCGGTTACGTTATTGTAATTACAGCACTGGAGTTATGAATCTCGTTCATAGAAATAGAAAAAAGAAAATGAGTGTTGACTTGTGCAAAGGCTCCGCATATCGCTGTAGGAAAGTTGGCTATATTCTATTCATATTATACAAAGGTTAACAAACATATATAGGGACATCCGTGCAAGAAAGTCCATTTTGAAGAAACATGTAAAAGATGGACTGAGGAAGGTGATAACATAGTTTATTAAAACGGTAGAAGCTACCCTTTAAAAATTATTTTTTTTCTCGTGGAAAGATGGAATTAAATGTCTCAGTTAAATACAAAAATTGTCCTCCAAAATTATTTGCGCTTTCATTATCTCAAACGATTGAAAAGTGAGCTATGCATTGAGAAATACTTCTCATTGTAATTTTGGTGATTCTTCATTCTAAACAGCTCATACAGAGGAACGCAGTAAGCTTGTTCATTTTAGATAGAACGTAAAGAGAAACACAGTAAGATTTTTCGCCCATTCAAAGGTTGAAATAGCCCATTTAAAAGACTTACTATTCCTGTTCATAATAGTTTTAGGCAGACAAACGTAATGTAGGATTACTTAGAAAGAAATATTAATGTTCGTGATATTCTGTAGGAACTGAATCAAGCCTGTGTGTGACGAAAAAATATAAAAAATGATCTACTAGTTAGTCAAATCTTTAATAGTTATTGTGTTAACACGACTCAACAAAAAAATTTCGTTCTTTGTCCTAAATATTATTTTATGTTTTTTCTTTCAATTATACTCAAAAACGAAAAGAAAATACCTTTTTTTGATATAAAGTTTGCTGTTGTGATACTTACAGAAATAATACTCATTTTATTTAATTATAAGATAATTAAAAATACTGCGAGATCAGAGTAGGGTTTTTACATTCACGCCGTGCCTCCAGATGGCACCCGAGTGATAAACAACGATCAGATGTTTTTTACATGTCTAGAAAATGTAAAATCACATCGCGAAGGTATACATATGATGCTGATGCATTTTGTTTTATATGTGGTAAGTTTATTGAAGTTCGAGACAAAAAATATGAACTAAAGTCATTTCACGTTCTCTGTGAAGCCTATGAAGCATATTTTGACTGTTCTGTTCGGAATCAAGACAAGCCATGGGATCCACATGTTGTTTGTAGTAATTATAAAAGATTGTTGGAAGGTGAACAATTTTTAATATATTATTAAATCAAATCTTATAGACTTATTAATTGTTATTTCTTTATTTCAGATTGGTATCAAGGTGAGAAAAGGTCTATGAAATTATCACCTACAGCAGGACCACCAAAACACCATCTATACCTACAAAGATTTTAATGACTTGATCAGTGATATGAATTTGCTGAAAAATAAAGCAGATCTTTTAGAATCTTTTACAAACAGTAGAATTTACTTGCTGTTGTTAATATCACAGATCAGCGAGCTAGGCATGAAACGTTTTTTCAAAAAGAGGATAGACTTTTTTTCTAACGACATAAAAGTTATTGTCGAAGAAATTGGCATACCTTGTATTCCTAGCGAATGGCGTTTATTTATTGACAGCTCTAAAACAAGCTTAAAAGCTATTTTATCACACAACGAAAATGATTTCCATCTCTTACAATCGCTCATTCAGTACATTTAAAAGAAAATTATGGAAGAGTTAAAATTTTCTTAAATCAGTAAAGTATCACAGGTATAACTGGCAGCTGATTGGACATAGTTTTTGATGGGACTACAGAGCGAATATACAAAGTAACAGTGATACTTGTGCTTATGGGATAAGAGCGGATGCTAAGCACTATATTCAACGGTCATGGAATGTAAGAACAGAATTTTGTCGGAAAACGTAAAATATGATTCGATTGTTTGAGCGGAAAAAGTGTTGATGCCGCCTCTGCACATTAATCTAGTGTTAATGAAATAATTTGTTAGAAAATTCGATCAAACCTCAGTTTTTGAATACTAGAAAAAGTTTTTTCCTAAGTTATCAGAAGCAAAGGTTAAAGCTGAGATTTTTGTTGGTCCGCAAATTAGATAAATTTTCGCCAACGAAGAATTTCCAGAGTTACTAAATCGTACTCAAAAAGCGAGTTGAAACAGTTTTAAAGCAGTAGTTTCTGGATTTTTAGGAAACAACAACGCTGAAAAGTACGAAAAGTTAGGTGAAAATATGGTAAAAAACTTTAATGCCATGAGCTGTTGGATGTCATTGAACGTTCATATGCTCCATACTCATTTAGATAAATTAAAAAATAATATGGGAGCGAATTCAAAAGAGCAAGGAGAACGTTTTCATCTGGACATTATGAACTTCGAATAGCGTTATTGAAGCGAATACAATGAAAATATGATGAGAGACTATATCTGGGGTTTTTTGAGAGAAAGTACTTATCAACATAGAAAAAAATGTGGAAGTGTACACTTTTAAAGTATTTTTCACTTTTTTGGGAGCTATTTTGAGAGTAAAGCTTGACAAAAATTATAAATATATTTATTTGTGTGGTTTTTATCTTCAATTAAACATTAAAACCACAAATTTACAAATTTTGAAAAATATTGTTTAATCGCTTTTCTAAATACAAAAGCAAACTGTTCTATGTTATATATATATATATATATATATATATATATATATATATATATATATATATATATATATGTGTCATCTCGAAACTTGTAAGGTTAGGAATAAAATGTGATAAATGTAAGGTTTTTTTGAGTTTAAACATAGATTAAAACTATTTTGTTAAATTTCACTGGAAATAATTTATATAAAATATCTTAGTTAAGTACAAAATGTGAGTTATGCTGGTAGTACGTTGACTCCCATAGTACAGAATTGTGATAGTCCCTAATTCCCGAAATTGTTATTTTAAAAATATGAAAAAAATTGATCTTATGCTAGTAATAATAATTTTTACCTGAATATATAGAAAAATTCAGTTTCAGGAGCGTAAGGGCTAACTAAATATATTGCTTCGTTAATTACTAACTTACTGGTAGATGGGTCACATAAAATGGAGGATACGTACAGTTGCTATTTATGTTCACCGATGTCATATTATCGTCGACATTAGTGGCTGCTTCTTCGATATCTGCTCTAGTTCTACACAATTTAAATAATAGTTCAGCATTACATTTCAAAGATGTTTTATTTGATATTTTTATAGAAATGTTCAAAACAAATAAGTTTATTTCTTGACCATTTTCAATTTCCGTCATCAATACTAAATAAGTTTAACTTTTTGTTCTCCTATAGGAAACCTGAGCATAATATAGCATTATATTATCCTGAATAATTACCCTATATAAATGCTTAATGTAAAAACTAATAGTCTTTTTTTGACTTAAGAATGTCTTCACAGTTCTTTTATTGAGAAACAAGCCATGATAAAGCAAAAAATAGTTTTCTATAGTCACTAGCCAAACAAATTAGGGTCAACATCATACAACTAATTTTCATCCACTTTAATTAAATCAAAACAGAGTCGGCTCAAACCACTTCTTCAATCACAATAGAAATATAATCAAAACAATTTTTACTAATAAACAGAATTAACTTACACAAAGCAGAGCGAACTAATGGTATGAACAACGTGTCTGTCATAGAGCTGACTCAGAAATTTACCGCAGAATATGGCGGCGTTAGTGATGTCCCATTAAAATTGAATGCTCACTCATGTAAGCTCATTCTAGCTTTCTCCACTTCTATGATCACGTAACGATACTGTATGGCGATCCTAAATGAAATACAGCAGAGCATCGTTAAATTCGAACTACAGTACGTCACGTCTCGTCGCGTCACATTGCATCCCGTTCTCACCTCCCCCCTCATTGTGATCGGCTGAGCAACCAAACACTCCATCAATGCTGTCAAAGTGATTTTTAGGTACCTATGTAATTTCCATTGACGTTTATTAATTCCATTTGGAGATACTGCTTTTTTAAAAACTAACAATGTAAATAATGAATTATGGGTACTAATAGGACATTCAAAAATATTTCAGTAATGACGGATTCACCAAGACGGAACAGTAAATCTTCAGGAGTTTCTCGGGGAATCAACTCCTATCGTAGCACAAGTCAAACATTGAATATATTTAAAGACTATGGAGGATTGGGGCATCTGTACTATGAAACACTTGCAAGCGATTTGGATAAAATTCTACAGGTGAATGACTTTATGTTTATATTCAAATGTATATATAATTTATATTGATACTTCAGCATGAGTATATTATATCGAAGCGATTCACTATTTGGAAATTAAGCGTATTTTCCAGATAGTGGTGTTTATCAATACATTTTACGACGTCGAAATTCATAAACTTTGACAGTGGTATTGAATATTGGATAGGTTATTTCGAAATAATATTTATAATCATGATATACATTGTTTTTTTATAATATTTTTCTTGATATGTGAAACTACCAGTTAATAATAAGTGCAATCGTCATCGCTTAAGAAAGAATTTTTTTTTCGGTAAACGGTAATACCGATTTATTTATACTGAGTAGAGGAAATAAAGCACAAATCTCAGAAATTTCTGAGTAGTAATACGGATGAAGGTGCAACAAATTGAACTTGATTTGGGAGAGCTTCAGGAAGCTTTCTCAACAAAAATAATGAAAAAGAAATGAAAATCACAGTGGAAAATGTATTTTGAAAGGCGCATCCTGAATGGTTGATAAATGAAAATTTTGTAACTCGGAAAATATACCGGAAATGAGTTTATTACCCTGTGGTTTTGGAGTTCGCTGAATACGAATATCACGATAGAAAAGGTCTATGAAGTACCAGTTGCCCAGGATGGCTGGTTGTCTCCAACAGCCCCGTGGAAATTCCTATTGAAATTTGTCAAATATATACATCCTAGGGGTTTTCGAAGTCGCTAAACACGAATATCATGACAGAAAGAGTGACTAACTAGCTCATTTTCATTATAAAATTTCATTTATTTTTCACAAAAAAATAATGAAAAAACTATTCAATGTTCATTTTTATACTACATTATAATTCCGCTTTCTATGTAATATACTACGTCTGCAGTTTCTTTCGTATACAATAATTTGAATATGTGTACAATTAATGCCTGTACAATTTTGGCAAGCGACACAGCAGTAAATCATGCTTCCTGCTTCCACATACAGTCGGTTTTGCATGCGCAAAATATCATATTCATGATGATCGGTGCGCCAGGCAAGTGTGTCATTTCTATGGGGACTTAATGCTGTTCTTTTAATTCTTATCCCTAATCAGTGGGATTCATGCCGCATTAATTCCTGTAAAGCGACATCATTTATAGTTGCGAATCAGCTGATTCAAGCTTATTGAAACGATATCGCTCAGCGATCCGAAAATTCCCTGAATATATATATTCGGACAATGACAGAACGAATTTCCACGTGACTACTAGACTTAGATGTCGGCCACCCTTGGCACCAGGTATCTCACAGGTTATCATGATCGTGAGCAGTGATCTCTAAAACCCCAAGATGTATATATTTGGCCAATTTTTTAACGATTTCAACGGGGTTCCAGGCGACGACGTAGATGTTCCGCCACCCTGGGCACCAGGTACTTCGTTTCATCTGTCGTGATATTCGTGTTTAGCGGCCTTTAACCCTCCGTGTAGTAAAATTGAACTCATCTCCGGCAGTAGAATGAGTGGGCAACATGAAAGAAATGCAGTAACATAAAAAAATTTATCATGAGAGGCCCCTCGTTTCTGAGTTGTTGACCTATAAAGTTGAGAAATCAGAACTTATATTTAAGCATATTTTAAAAATTATACATTCCAACATTATGAATTTTTATTGGATGATTACCTATGTTCATGTAGTGTGTTTGACGAAATAAATAGTTCCAAACTACCAGCTGAAGGCCAGGGGCAGGTGGTAAAATAAATTTGTCAATCGATTTTTTAACAAAAATGTAAAAGACCATATTTTCATCACCCGTCACAATTGATTGGATTATACTTTATTTGCCCTCGCGGCAAACGTTCTACTCGACACTGCTTTTGCACTGCGAGAATTCGAGACAACAATCTTGCACTAATTTTTGTCATATTTGAATCATGTAGGATCCTTAGAACACTTGCTTTGGGAATGCTGGTCTGTGCTGTTTTTAGAAACCGTTCGCTTAAAACAATTTCTTCCATTAATTTGATGTTTTTTGGAATAGTCACCACCATAGGACTTTCCTAGTAGACACGTGAGTCAACTTCTAATAATTCTCGTCTTCAGCAAAACAGGTTAGACCAATTTTTAATTATTGAAATTGTTGGACACTATTGTCATTGTTACCGCAAACAGCAAAATTTTATAAGAACGTGAAACTCAATTGGGGACATTTTTCAAAACAATATAACTGAGTGATTGTTCGAGCTCTACTACAATAAAATGAATCGGAGCAGCAAGGTGAAACTTTGTGTAAAGCTTGTTGAGACTGTCACTGACTCTGTGTTCATGTCCAACGTCTGCACGTCTGCCTTTCTAGTGGGTCTTGCAAATACTGTTCTTGGTGGGATTATGTTGTACAGCTTGGAAGAGCATTTGCTGTGGTAGTTTCGGTAAAGAAAGTAAGGTTAGCCAGCTTTCTTCTATGGGCTAAGCTGACCAAGTTTCTCAGTGCCCTCTTTTCTATTCAGTCGAGCATGGTACGAATTTTAAGGAATTTATTCAAAAAAGGCATTAGTTGATGTTTCGGAGCACTTAATTTTGCATCTATAAATAAAAGGTTAAGTTTGTCAAAACATGAATAAATTACCTTAGAACTTGTTTTTTATAAGCACGTCCCTGCACTCTCGCATTTCTTTTTTTTTTGTTTCTCTTATAAATTCCATTTCTTACTTCTCGACGACGTTTCTTAGCACTTATCTCTTTTTCCTTATTTTCAGTAGCGCTGCTTTAATCATTTTTAAATTAAATATGGATGAGAAGCTTTACCGTTAAATATCATTGTTGTAAACCAGAAATATTAGCTTGGAATCACGTGGTAACAGAACTTAATATACCAGACTAGCCACCCTACAGGTTCAAAGAAAAGCTGAATCATTTCACTGGCATAGAAATATATAAGAAACGAGCAAACCGACTTTGCTTCTTCATGTATTAAACAATGGGATTTGTCACTGTACAGGAGATTCCTGATTACATTATTTTTTAGTTCATTTGTAATGGCAAATAAAACACTAAACTTTCTTCTTATTCACCTTTACTACATCATTAAACCATAAACCAATAAGTAGTGGACTGTATTTACTGTTTAACTAAATTGTACATTGAAACTAAAACATTTATACACTCTTGCTAATTGACATCAATCAAAATACATAAAATATAAATATATTATAAGATAGTAGCGCAATAACAATCACACGCACACTACCAAGGCCAAAAAGCAAGTGTTACATTTCTTTTTCTATTTATCTTTTTGCCCAGCGTTAACCGACTAGACAAGCAAAAAAAAGGTCTAAGAATAAAAACCACAATACAGCTTGTTGCCACGGTAACAAAATATATATACGGCAAACAGATTCATAACACGAAAGAAATATACATATATACGAGGTACGTTCACAACATACCCCCCACCTTGGAAGAATATCTTCCAAAATAAACCAAAAGTCTAATCAAAATCACAAGTCATTATCAGGTAACACACAAATCTTGGACAAAGCACGTTCAATGATTCCGGTACGAGTCCTTATTTCTGCTACCCGGCATCTTCCATCAGGGCCAGGAATTAGCTTCACAATACGTCCAAGCTTCTATAGTGTTGGGGCCAGATGGTCATCTTTAATAACCACCATTTGATTTTCTTTCAAACCTGGTTGCAACAATTTCCATTTAGATTTGGTTTGGAGTTCAGACAAGTACTCCTTGGGCGACCGCTGCCAGAAATGTTGGTACATCTTTTGAATCCGCTGCCATTTATTCAGTCTGTTTTCCTTAACATCTTGATAATCCCCATTTGGCAGAGACGTGAGTCGTTTACCAACAAGGGAATGACCAGGACTCAGGACATCAAAATCATTAGGACTAGGGGACGTAGGAACCAAAGATCTGGAGTTTAGAATAGCCTCTAGTTGCGTAAGCAAAGTGGACAAACCTTCGAAGGTTAAGGAATATGTTCCCAAGACACGTTTTAAATGGTATTTACAGGACTTAACCCCCGCCTCCCATAAACCTCCAAAGTTTGGCGAATGAGCAGGTATAAAATTCCAATTTACATTATCTTTTTCAAGCTGTTCTTGTAATTTAGAGGATTATGAAATCAAAAAATTTCCAAAATCCTTCAAATCTGAAGAAGCCTCAACAAACGTATTGCCGTTATCACTAAAAACATTGCCTTCTTGAAACAAACCACCTAAAACACGCAATAAAAGCTGCTGATGTAAGATCACTCACCAACTCAAGGTGGATAGCTTTGGTACTAAAGCACACAAACAGGGCGATGTATGCTTTTATTAAACGAAATCCACGACCAGTTTTATTTCTTATCATTATGGGACCCGCATAGTCTCAAAATTATTATGAAAAGAAACAATTTTCACATTGCACTTTGACTTAATATTTGAAACCAACTGATTAACTCCTGCCATAGATATATTTACATCAATAGATTCTAAACCCAAGTTCTTAAACATTTTTTCTGAGATTAAATTGGACTGGGACCCACTATCCAAGAGAACCCTACATGTTTGATATTTACCATTAATGTCCATTGCTTGCACTAAAGCTGTTGACAATAAAACATCTGTTATATTATTTGAATTACAATACGAAGACCAAACATTAGGAGTTGTAGGCACAGAATCCTTCGGTTCATCTAATGAAGGTTCCTCCTTTGACTTTACCAAACCAGACTCACTTATTGCAGAGCAAACACTGCCATTTGAGCTGCCCGAGAGGATGCTATTATTTTTATTTTTATCATAGTGTAAAAGAACATTACGTTTAGACCCACATTTTTTACACCCTCTCTGGTAACAATCTTTACTCATATGCCCAGGTCTTAGACAATTTAAACAAACCTTAAGGTGTAAGGCCTTTTAAAACCTAGCATAAGTGTTTAATTAGAATAATGATTTACAATTTTGAATAAAATGATCAACATTACAAAAGGAGTATTTTTGATTAACAGAAACGTAGGATTTTTGCTTTGCCCTATATAACCCTTTTTCTTTACTGATACTTACAGAGTTATTCATCCCTAAGCCTTCCAATAAATCGGCTTTACCTTTTAGGAAACTTTTAAACTCGTCAAGTGTAGGTAATGCAGCTTTATTTTTTCTTTCCTCCCACTCTCTTTTTGTATGCGAATCAAGTTTTGAACATGCTAAAAATATAACCATTATATCCCAGAGTTCTGTATTCACCCCCAATGAGTTAAGCGATCTTTTAACTAAAATATCCAACATTTTCCGAAGATCAACAGCATTTTCCTTTTGTATTTCTGGCAAATTAACCAAACATTTTAAGTTATTATTAACCAACAAAGAAGTATTGTTAAACCTTTCTAATAGTAGGTTCCAAGCAACATCATACCCACTATCAGAAAATTCGAGTGTGCCAATAAACTGTTTTGCGTCTCCGTCCAATGTGCCCCTAAGAAAATGAAATTTTTCTATATTATCCAATCTTTCATTTTTGTGAACCAAAGAAGAAAAGGTATCCCTGAACTCCAGCCAATTTTCAGATTTTCCAGAATAGGTAGGAATTGGAATTGGCGGAAGTTTTGACAATGCTTTTAGAGCCAGATGTTCGTTTTTACTACGACGCGAACCTGAACAAGTCGATCTTACAGATTCTTTTTCATTATGTAGCTCATAGAAATTGTGTTTTGTCAGTAAATTACGCGCTAACGTTGAAAACCTATAAAAATTATCCTCGAAATTTTGACGCTCTGTAAACTGATTTTCCAACTAATCTTCATCCGCCAAAAATTCTATCTCATTCTGAATCGCATCAAATGCCGGCAACAATTCGGCCATTTTTTCTAAGCGCATATCTAATTCCACAAAAAAAGCCCTATCAACACCATCCTTTAACGTTTCCAAGGAAGCATTCAACGTGTCAAAATAAGCTTTAAACATTGTTAACTTAGACTTTAAACTACCACGCCTTTTTACCAAAGATTTGAACTCTTCACCCATTTTGCTTACGTTAGCAGAGAAAAAAGTCGGGGTTTAAAGGGAAAAATATTGAAAGGAAATACTCACAATCTCCAAGAACTTTTTCTTTGTGTTTTTGTACTTAACCGGTCCGCTCAAATCCAATATCTAAGCAGCACAGCAATCCCAGGAATTTTTAGCATCCAAAACCAAATTGTTCTTATCACTAGTGCTCCAATAACACCATTCCTGTGAACCAAAACCAATAGCTGGCTGCAATAGTCCCAATAACTACGCGAGCAATGTGTGCTTGCACAAAACACAACCAAACCAATATCCAATAGTTGATAGCCACGAAGATTACACCAAAGCCCACTGGATTCTTCAATATCCGGCTCGAAGGACCAGTTTTATGTACAGGAGATTCCTGATTACGTTATTTTTTAGTTCATTTGTAATGGCAAATAAAACACTAAACTTTCTTCTTATTCACCTTTACTACATCATTAAACGATAAACCAATAAGTAGTAGACTGTATTTACTGTTTAACTAAATTGTACATTGAAACTAAAGCATTTATACACTCTTGCTAATTGACATCAACCAAAATACATAAAATATAGATATATTATAAGATAGTAGCGCAATAACAATCACACACACACTACCAAGGCCAAAAAGCAAGTGTTACATTTATTTTTCTATTTATCTTTTTGCCCAGCGTTAACCGACTAGACAAGCAAAAAAAAGTTCTAAGAATAAAAACCACAATACAGCTTGTTGCCACGGTAACAAAATTCAGTATATACGGCGAACAGATTCATAACACGAAAGAAATATACATATATTATACGAGGTGCGTTCACAACACTCACATACATAACTTCTGATGTCTAACTGAAAACACTAGAAATATTATTTAAAAGATGATGAATCAATTCAATATATTTTTTTAAATTTGAATAATCTCAAACGTATTTTCGTTTTAAGGTAGACATCATTATGTCAATCGCTGAGACAAAAGGTTCAGTAAGAAGCAGAAGTATAAGATTGGCTTCAGAAATGCGCGCATGCGGAATTGTTGAGAAGGATATTGTAGTTGTTTGTAGTGCAAAAAACGCCGATCAAACTATTGGTGAGAAATTAATATTTTCGCATTCAACTGTCTAGCTGTTCTAGTCGACCATTATTTGACAAATACCTCAAATATTTGGTGTTAGTACCATACCCAGAAAAGTATGTTAAATAGAGGTTTCTGGCTGTTACCAGATAAATTTTCTCGCTAATTATATGATAAAAACTATTGATTAAAACAAAATTACCAATGTGCTTTTTGCATAAAATTGATAACTTCGTGACAGATTGACAGGCAAACACCTCACTAACATGATGCGCTAACTAGGAAATTTGTCCGACTACTACTGAATAACAGATAAAAAAAGTTATAATGGTGTGGTCACTGGTAGATGGATCCAAAGACTATATGCCAAAGATACACAAGTGATTTGTGTTTTAACAGATAGAATATCTATCAAATCTATGCGAATTATGAACAATCAAATATTGATCGATTAAAAACATGTTTATAAAAGTAGAAAAATAAAAAATCGAGAGCTTTTCAAAAGCTTCTTAAACACTTTCTAACACTTTTTTGTTTTCAAATATCAGAAACAATTGAATGCTTGACGTTCTGACTGTACCCATACCCCCACTTATTTAACATACTTTACCGGGGTGTATGGCATTTACCAACTATGACAACATTACTTCCAATAGTTTTAAAAAGCGGGATATAATTAGCTTCCAGACTTTTATTATCTCCAATTCTAAATACTATATCATTTATCGGATCTTTGTGAACTTTGGAAAAATAATTAATCAAATATCGATCGAATGAAAACACTTCCATGAAAACCGTTGAAATAAAGAAAAAGTGAGAGTATTTCAAAATTTTTCAACGATTCCTAAAACACCTTTTTCTGCTTTTTTTGATTCAAATACCACTTGTGCGTCTCCGTTATACAAAACAATTGAATGCTTGACGAGAACATTTTATGTTCTTGTCATGCAAATTTTGGAGACGATATTTCCGCATTCACGCAAATTTTCTGTAAATACTTCCTTACTCTCTTATCGAAATTTTATCTCTGAGAAATGTATTTTCTCCTTCAACAAATATTTGTGCTGTATTCAATGTCTAGCTTTATATCTCAGTTTCGGTATCAGAACAAAGTTATTCTCGCACGCATTTTTGTGTACGATTGTGAACGATTTTTGGTAATTTTCTGTAGTGGGCCATGGTGGTGGCACTTGAATAACAGTTTTATTTTGCCAGCTAACTTGAAGATGCATTATTCGGTCATGTATGAGGGTGATGTAAGGTTATATCAATTTTGAGATACTATTTACAATAAAATATAAAGAGTTTTTTAAAAAAGAAAATGTAGTCATGAAATATGCAGAAAACATATCAACTTACTGTGAAGGAATTTCTTGGAAGGATCTATCCTTAAAATGAATGGATGGTTTCATATATTGAAATTATTATGTGTATCTCTCTAAAGAGGTATAATATTTCCAGATTCAACTGTCAAACATGAAACAGTACTACCAACCGATCACCTACTGTGTAATTTCCCTAATGTATATTTACAAATATTTTCCTATAAATCAATAATGTGAATAAAAACAGAGAAAATAGTAAAAAACACCCTTAACAGAAGACAATTCTAGCATTCGTTTGGAAGTCTTGCCAGAATAAAAATCCTTCTGCTACTTGCATTTCAATACACTTTTTTCATGAAACTACATTTCTAGAAGTTTCTAGATATCTTATAAGCACCTAAATTCCTCGGTGAACTCTTCACTCTTTTAAAATTTTGTATGTACAATGGCTGTTGCCTTTACTCTGCTCTTAACCCATCACACCAGATTGTATAGATTCACAAGCAACTGAAAATCCTTAACATGCTGAAGCGTGCCCATGGAAGAAGCCTCAATGGGAATCACATATCTTTATAAAAATGGATAGTGTTGCGCAACGCGCGCTGATTAAATTCTTGAGTATCTCAATGAAACTTCACAAAGATTTTGTGGATATGCTAGGGAAATCTACAGTATTACATGACATAGCGAAAAAGTTGTGTCATGAGTCATGTAGTAGGCAATCGTCTACATATTTACTTGCATGTAGAACACTTATCAATCAATCGTTACAATATTCTATAATGTTAAAAAGCACATAACATAAATGGTCATGGATACATACTTATGATGTAGATGCCAAAATGCAGAGTGACGAGTGGAAACCTCAAGGTTCATCATAGCGGAAAAAATTCAAAATGCAACTTTTAGCAAAGGTTAAAAAAGGCTACATGTTTTTCTCTTCAACATTTGAAATTTTCTGAGAAATATCATGATACCTCTCTTTTCTAATTTATAAAACAGTCTATAGGACACTAATATGTTATAACTATCAGTAATCAAACGATTAGTTCCGAGGAAATGAGTTTAACAATAGCCAGAAAGTCAAAAATTAGTTTGGAATTAATGTTAATTCGAATAGACAAAATTTATTAGCACTATAATTCTTTATGATTCTGTATTTGATAGTGAAATGTATTCAAATGTACTGGCAAATTTGACAATATTGAGTTGGAGTTTAATCTGATTAGTGGAAATGTGGTATATCCTTTTAGGAATAAATGATTTTAGAATTATATATATATATTTAATCTGTTGGATAATTATTTGTCTGATCAATTTTCATAATTCAAGATAAAAATGAATTTAATATCTACTGGTTTTCGTAAAATCTTCTGTAAAAAATCATACAGAACTCTACTTTTAATATTATTTAACAGGAAATTTGTCAAAGTTCTTGTAGCGTCTCTATTTCTGGGTGCAATTGTTGCTCCATTGGATCCTGAATCAAGTAATAAAGAGAAAGATCGTCTCATTAAGAAACTAAAGCCGAAGATATGTTTTGCCGATTCCAGGACGGAAACCCATATTAAACGAATATTGCATGAAATGCATCTTCAAACAAAAGTTGTTAGCTTCAGTCAAGAAGACGGAGGTTAGTAGTTTTTACAGCCTTCATTTGATACTTGGTTTCAGCCGTGTATTTCAAAATTGAAATTATTATAGGAGATGTTGGGAAGGACCCTAACCATTACTCAATAAGTTGTGTGACTAGCTAAGAAAATCACATTTTTTTTTGCCAAAAATCGATTTTATTCACAAATGTAATCTCTTTCAAGAGCAATACAATCATTCCAATACTTCTGTACTTCTCGAAGCCGTGCTTGTAGAAGTCAAAATACGCATTAGTTTCAGCTATTGATTCTTCATTTGAGCCGAGTTTCTTACCGGCGAGCATTTTTTTGAGATTAGCGAATAGCAAGTAGTCACTGGGGGCCAAACCTTGGCTATACGATGGATGAGTAAGAAATTCGAAGCGTATTTCATCAATTCAACCATCGACTAGTGAATCGTGTATTGTCTTGGTGAAACAGTGGTTTTCACTTTCTCATATGAGGACGTTTTTTCCCTGATTTTTGCATTCAAACGATCCAAGAACTCTATGTAGTATCGGCTATTGATTGTCTCTCCTTTTTCGAGATAGTTGATAAACAATATTCCAAGCGCATCTCAAAATACTGAGGCCATAACCTTTCTAGCTGACCGATGTGTCTTTGGACGTGGTTCACCGGCTGCAGTCCACTCGAACACATTGTTGTTTTTGTTGTGAGTAAACGCGACACCCACTTTGGAAAAAGCTTTCTCATATTCAAATGTTCATGCATAATTGTAAGCAAACTACCTTCTGATATTTTTACGGTCTCAGCTATCTCACGCAAGTTCAAGTTACGATTAGATATTAATATTTATTGGACTTTTGATGTTTTCTGTGTAACTACCTCAATTGGGCGACCAGAACGTTCACCATCATCTATGTTTGTACGACCACGTTTGAATTTAGCAAAGCATTTGATTTAATAAATGGTTCTTCACGATGGACTTTAGTCCGGATAACAGTTTTGAAGCTTGTACAATATTTTGGAAGGGATAATAATTCAACCAATTCTATGAAGACCATTTAATAATGAAATAATCATAGTGAATTGCAAAAATACAAAAAAAAAAAAATAAAATATTTTTCCTGAAAACGGTATATAATAGGGAATTAAATGAAAGAACATTTGTTTTAAATATAATTATTTGTGAAAATTTGTCAAAAAATTTTTAGCAAATTTACCTTCAGTCCTTCCACATTGAACGCTTGTAACAGCAATAAGAGAATTTGGGTTATAGTAAATAATTTAACTTAGTAGGCTTAGACAGTTTTTTGTGATTTGCTTGAAAACCAATAGCAGCGTCATATACAAGTGATACTTGGCGAACATAAATTAATATTTATTATCTTTGCATTTGTCAAGAGAGTTTCTGGACATCTGGCATTTTATTATTAAGTTTCTATTCGGCCAAGTCCAAAATTTCTCAACTCAATCATAAATCTCTTAATGAAACATTATTTATATATATTTTTATTATTTTAGGGATATCTGAGTTCTCTAAATGGATTCAACACAAGGAAGATGATGAATTTAGACCAATTTATATCGAGGATCCTAGAAGAACAGTTGCATTGATATTACCGACACAAGGAACCACCGATTTTCCAAAACTTGTCTGTGTCTCACACAATAATATTTGTCTTCAGTGTATGAACTTTGCAGATATTTTCTATCACCCCGTGAATATACTATCATTTTTTTCATTTTCATGGTTTCTACATATTATAATGGTGTGTTTATGTTTGGAAACATCAGTAACGTTAATTATTCCTGGACTTTTTTTTGAAAGATCCGCCTGTAAGGTTATACAAGATTTTAATGTTGAGTGTCTACTTTTGGGTACTGATTATGCGATGAGATTGTTTCATAGCAGCGCTGCCAAGGTATAAATTCTATTTTATTATGACATAAAATGTCGGAGATCTTGATTTAAATTTTAGAGAGCGCGACGGTTTTGATATAAGAAAAGTAACTTAAAAGATTGAAAATCGTAATCTATTTGTTCAATAGGGCAAAGTAGAGATGCTGGGCTGGCTTCCAATAAAGCTATCTCACTTTTTTGTCCCTACTCATTCGTGATTATCTATTCCTGTCCAGTTTCATCAATGCTTCAAAAACTTATACAAACTTATTATTTTTTGTTTAATTTTTTATGATTATTGCAACAAACAATTTTACCAAATATTTATTCCGACATTTTAACCATGTCTAGACTGTACAAATGGTTCATGAATTGAACTACAAATGCTGCGGTCAAAAATCAATTAAACTCAATCTATCAAAGCACTAATATACGTGTTGAGAATACTTTCTTACAAGGCCCTGATTCACTATGCTGGTATGGGAACGCCTTGATCAGTGAGAAATAGACAGACTTTTAAATAGGAATTGTTTAATTTTCAAAGAATGAATATTATGCTATTGCAGTCATTAAAAGTATTAGTCAAATTTATTTTTTAAGTAGTGATTAGAGATAAGAAAGTGTTAATAATCACAGCTACTTTGAATATTGTTACCAAATACTCTGTGATTGAGTCTTTCACTAATTTACCTTACAATTCATAGCGTAAGAAAGTAAAAGAAAATAATTCTTTTTTTTTTCTAGGATTATAACCTTAGCTGTCTGAAAACTGTTATGATTGGTGTGAATAATACAACACCGCATGATATTTATACACTCAAGAAAGCAATGCCAAAAGTACAATTCCTCTCTAATTATTCTATGGTGGAAACGGGATGTATAGCGGCAACGAGGTCAAAAGATTATCCTTCCATCTTTTGTGATAAACCAACAACCGTTGGGTCGCTAACTCTCAATTGCAAAGTCAAAATTATTAATATACATACGAAAGAGGTGTGTCCACCAAAAAAAGTTGGTGAGATTTATTATTCCGGTGATGGACTCATGTTAGGGTATGTATGTATTCAATAAGAGAGAGTTTTCTCTAGTTTCTAAATATATTTCATGTTTTTCCGCTTGCTTTGAATGATATCAGTTCTATATCTCTGGTAAGTTGTGGACGTCAATCGAATAGTCCAAAATAAGTTATTATAATCTTGATATGAGTTTTACCTAGAACTCACAAAATATCATTTCTCTTTAGTACCTCCAAATATATAGCTTCCAGTAAATATCTTTATTATAATGAAGTTTCTTTTTATTAAGATTGATATTATGTGATTATAGTTATTTAGTGATTCCAATAGATAGTTTTAATTTCTTCATTTCCAAGGTCAAATCTCCTTCTTAGAAAAAGAATCGATTTAGAACTCCATTTAGGTGAACTGTACAAACCACTCTATTAATCAATAATTATCAATCAGAAATAATTTGAAAATGTTGCATCATTTTTTTATTTTCTTTTATTTCAAATTTTTAAAATGACTTGTGGTAGAGAAAAAAATCACCTATTTAGTCTATGGTCTAATAATATGCCAGAGGTAGCGAGTGACACTAACAAGCTGAATTTTTTGTAACACATTCTTCCAGGAAATTATGCAAAAAACGATATACTTCTGATAATTGTGTATCTGAATCGACGACAAGGGATGACCAAATATAAATTTTCCATTACACAGGTGGCGACACAAATACGGAATTAATATTATGTACATTCATGCTTTTTCTAACAGTAAAATCATTCTGGGAAGTCATAATTTTGCGAAATTATTTCATAATAAGACATAGGATTCATGAATATGATTTTCTTAAAATACCGTATGAGGTTATGAAGGCAGTACTTTGATGTACATGGACTATTTCAGAGAGGAAAGTGAGTCCATAGCACGACATGACTTGATCGTTTGTCAGGCTTAAACTTTTAAATTCAGAGGCAGAACACTGTGTTTCTTAATAAAGTGTAAGTTATTAAAGAAATTGAATATCATGCTTGTATACAAAGTGATCTATAGCTTTCTTGTAAACTTGTATTGTGACGGGTCGCATATCCTTCCATAACATAACCAAATAATTTCGCAGTGATATAGTTCAATCGAAGAAAAGTAAGGACAGTAATAAGATTAGAGGTATTGTTTATCATTTATCAAGAAATCACTTTACTCATCTACCAAATACTGTTTTACAGGAAGTAGATTTTGGACAATACCTTCATTTCGTACTATAATTAAGAACTGGAAATTTAGTTAAGTTATTAGATTCTCGTAATACTAAAAGGGTTTATGGTTCATAACCATTGAACTTTTTTTCATTATTTCACACGTGCAAAATAACTTTGCACGCTATCAATTATAATTTATATTTTCTGAGGAAATTTATTGTAGTACTTCTTTTTTTCATTGAAGGAGCAAAAATACGGTAAAAGGAAAAAATAACAAAGTTCTATTAAATAGACAATAATGTTATAATAGCATCTTTAAATTGGAATTTTCTATATATTATTGAAGCTTTTTAAAAATCACTATGCAAATTTTTGTGACCAACAGAGAGGAATTATGCTGATTATCATTTTATTGCTTCGCAGGCGTTCATTAAACATTACTCATTAAGTTTCTTGTCAAATGTAAACACAAAAACTTACCATTAATCTGAAAAATCAAGACTCTTCGGAACTGGAATCATAAAGATTAATTATTACGCCTTGAAGGTGAATAGAATATTCGTTTCCTTTATTAAGTGTCCAAAACAATTTTTTCATCGTTGTCAAACATGACATGTTTTTAATCTAACGAACTGAAAGTTGGTGAACCATTATATTTGTGTAGTTTTCGTTTGAATGTACTTCATACATGGGAATAGGGTGATTCCTATACCCCAGCAAATAAAAAAAAGGAAATGGGAATTTCAAAACTGCGTATGGATTTCACAGACCATGCGGCTTTGGTAAAAAAATCGTAGATACAAGAAAAAATTACTTTGCTCAAAGGAATATTCCAAGAGAAATTTGTTTCAATTTAATTTATTTTCAACTATTCCTTTAAGAACATTTACGTTGTCATCAGTGCATTGATAGTGATAGGTTGCTTTCTGAATAATGGAATCAACTCTAACTATTTTTTAATATGGATCAGATTCTAAAAACTGTCGCACTTACCAAGCAGACATATTTCTAGAAAATATTTTGATATTATCAGAATATTATTGCAAAACAAACCAAGTTCGTGGAAACAAATACACGGATATGTAATAAATTATTTTTTTCAAAGGACAAGTTTTATTGTATGTATTAAATGATCACGGTCATTATTTACCATAAATCTATTACTTTTGATACGATTTCATATTTTTACTTAATGTAAGTGAGAATTTGTCGACAGGAGGGTGGCATTGATATCCCTTACCTGCACGCAATTATAAACTCGCTAATACGCATCCTCTACCTTTCCTATACTACTTCTATCACTCGAAACCATGAATCCTGCAAATGGTGGTTAGTCGTTTTTCAATTTAAAATGGTATATAGTTTAAATAATCCTTTATGGGGTTTATTTTTTAAAACAGGTATTGATCATTCTGTTTGATATGCGGAAATGATAAGATGAGTTATGCATAAAAATGACAGAATTTGGTGGCTGTTTGAGTGGAGCTGATTGGTGAACGATTTTTCAAATAACGCTACAGTTATGTCTTTATAGCTACCAGTACAAGATTAAGAAATGTTTTTAACGGATGAAAGTATTTGTTAGCATCCCTGCAAGCATGACGCATGGACTCATTTGAGCAAGGATTCTTTAAGACACAATTTTTAGAATTATTACTCGTCGTGTCTTTTAAAGAAGGTTCCGTCTAAATTACAATTTTTAAGTGTATTAATACTTGGCAACTATACTTGTCGAAGCTCGACGATACGACTTGAGTTCTTAAAAACCATTCCGTTATCTAGCTTTTATGTTTAAAACTCATTTTAAGAGGTAGTTAGGATACGTACGCGCGGTTTGTTCTGAATCACGTCCAAGTTTGATATTAAATTTGATTCATAAACGTCATAAACCTATTGTCGAAACACGTCTTCATTTTTTGCCAACTTCTATTTTATCGTAGGATCTATAACCTCTCACTTGCATCATGCGATAAATGATGGAATACGTTCTGAGTTAATTGTTCAATTCATTTAATAATAAAATTCTCTAGCTGATCTCCATATAATAGTTTTTGATCTGTAATTCTCCACATTTATCGTAAGTATGAGAATTATAAACCCTTCTTCAAAATTCGAAGCGATATAACAGTTTTGGAGTCGAAACCTTTCGTTACTTTTTCAAATGGGAATCGACACACTTCACTAATGTTGAATATTTCTGAAGTTATTTCAAGGATCCTGAAAGAACCATGGCATCCCGAGAAAAGGGATATTTTAGAACAGGTGATGTAGGGATGTTCGATGATGCAGGATGGTTGTTTGTGCGCGGAAGGCTAGAAGATATGATCGATATTGATAATTGGTCTTTATTTCCGCTTGACATAGAAGACATTGTTTTAAGACATCCATATGTAAAAGATGCTGTAGTTATTGGCAATCAAAAAACACATGTTATTCTGATCAAGAAAAATCCAGATGTAGTATTTAACGAGCCAGACTTGAAACGGTAAGTTGTTTTGAATTAAATAGTGACAAGTTACTGCTTTTACGTTATGAAAACATTGACTGAAGTTTCCCTGAAACAATCAATTAATTTGATTAACAAACGCGATTGATGGGCCTTCGATGAACACTGAATCTCTCGACTTGTTTTAAAAAACAATAATACAACATATTGTCCGATAACTGGTACAGTGAGGGGACAAAAGATGACGAAGAAGAAGAATATCGTATTTTAAAGGGTGCTGGTGAAATTTTACGACGACACATCCGGACATAAGTTTATGATAATAAAATTTATCCGGCTAGTGATGAAATGTTTAACAATGTTCATGAGACAATACCGAAATCTCTATCATTTTTTTTGTCAGAAATAATTCTAAATGATAAAAGAGTATATGAATCATTATGAAATCACCACTGCATGTAGCTTTAGCTGTTACTTGGCTCCAAAAAAATAATAGAAATATGTAATGCTTTAAGATTCTGCGGATCATACAAAGAAACAATAATCTATAAAGCTTCTGCACAGATTTGTGGAAATAAAAACAGGTACTTTTGTACAATTTGTGCACGATAACGCAGATTTTAACGTCAACACACTGGATGGCAAAGGTACTTTCCATAATTTGGGTTCGATTGAAATCGTAACTCCGAGCGATGAAATACAAACTAGACAACCAATTAAACGTTTATATAAAATTCCAACAGAGACTACCATTTCTGAACAGGGTCATATACCGCTTCAAATATATTCTGCTTCTGCTGATGAAGGATTGAGAAAACTTCAAATCAAAATTTCGGAGCACGAACCAAATTTAACCCACACAATTTCCTTAAAACTAAACGTTCTCTGGATGTATCTAAAATTCAAAACTAATAATGACTTCTCAGGATGGAACGGATTTATGAATTTCTTAACTAGTACACATGGTTTTGACACTTCGTCAATAATATTCTTACCATTCATTAACGCATCTCCAAGTGATTATAATACTTTGTATACGGCGATGAAAACATCAGTAGAAAACGTACAGTCATTAAATATGAAGACATGCATTGTAACTTTTGATCAATCTTTGTATATAAACTCACGAGATATAACTTCAGCGATATGTTTATCAGATGAAATGTTTACTGTTGTCAGATTGGGTTCTTTTCATACGCTGATGTCCTATATGAGATCTGTTGGTTATATAATGGAATTAAAGAAGTCTCTCCACCATTTATGCCACAAATACAATTGATCATATCATGTCTGGACTAGCATATGCTAGAGCGGTACGTGCCCATATACTTCTGCAGTTAGCTTTATCAAGATTAATTTTCGATGATCTATTAAGAAATAATTCGTAATTTAAAACGGTAATTGCTGATGAAGATCTTAATGCGTTTAGATATAACTCTTTTTTGAAAGCAACTGTTAAAAGTACCTGCGTTAAACTGCCTTCGCTACCACCTACTGCAGATACCGCTTTTGAACACTTTAAAGGGGTATTTTGGCAAATTAAAACATGGTTTGGAATAGAAATATCACCAGAAGAATGGAGTTGGAAATATAAATGCGGAATATTGATACCGCAAACAATGACGCAGCGACCAGCTCCAGAATCTTTATTAAAAATTATTTTTTGCATGTGCAAAACAGGATGTGGAAAATCTTGTGGGTGCAGGAAAAGTGGATTAAGCTGCACTGCAGCTTGCTTAGAATGCAATGGTGACAGCTGTTCTAATCCTTCACCCACAATCTACATCAACGAGATCGACGACGACGACAATAATGAACAATGTGTATAAATCATTATTTTGTATGATAGTCTAATAAATTGACATTGAAGTTACTCTGCAAACATAATTTATTGCGTTTAAAATTAAATTTTTCACTATAAACACTTTTTCCCCCTTTCGCCTCTCATTTTTCAGTAAATTGTTGTAATCGAGATCGGCCATTTTTTTTAACTTTTTTATTTGAGGTTTTAATGCAGTCTAACACTTGATATACATATTCATTGACCGAGGTTTTACCATTTTAATGCCTTACGGCACTCTACTAAATAAATTATATTATAAGAGAGAATAGTTGAGTCCTAGTAGATGATTTTGTAAATATCGATCAGTTTGGTGTTAAGTGCCTAGTTTAGTGTATCTAGTTTAAGTGCACGAATAAATTTAGTAAGAAATACAGTGTGTATAAATTAATCCCACCCTCCGTTAAAAACTATTTAAATAAATAAGAAAAACATTATATTAGTGTTAAGTGTAGGATATTATAAATAAATAGTGACTTAAACATGGTTAGATGTCCTGAAAATGATAGAGCTAAAAGTAGATTTAGAGAATCGCGAACTGGAAACGTCCGGTAATAAGAGTGAATTAGTGGAAAGACTCAAAGTTGCACTAGTAAGTGACGGCTTTGATCCAAAAATATTTTTATTCAAAGACGAGTCTTCCACCTTGATCTCTCCAATTTTTGGAATGAAGAACGATATTTCTGCTAATATGCACGAGAAGATTTCAATCATGAGGCACGAAATTATAAGAACGAGATTTTGTCATTGAAAACTGACGTTGCCACTGAAGTTGAAAACAAAATCGGATATCGAGAATAATATGATATCGATGGAAAATCGGATGGGCGAGAAAATCAAGGAGTTAAAGAAAAAGATTCAAGAACAAAAGTCACTATGCAATCCATGAGTACAATTGAAGACCAAAGATATTGGCAGTTTTGCTCGAGTCTAGGCCCCAAAGCTGAAACGTCTTAAACCAATTACATTGAACAGTTTGATACAGCCGCTAGAGTGATAATTGAACCGTTAAGGTTATAGAAGTGAACTTAAATAACGCACTGGTAAATGTACTCCAGACGAGATGTCTTCAAGAAACTTACGACAACGAATAGCTGAAGAAAATACAAAAAAAATTTAGGGATACGGAAAATAGATTCTCAAACCTACTGAATAAGAGTAGGGCGACATGCAAGAAGGCAATGTATCGCCTTTGGTGGAACTACATGGCACAAGCTTTTTGCATTTTTACTTCTAATAGAAAGTTCTACGACTCAATAATATCACATGTATCTTTATACACATCTTCCCACTTCTTAAATAAACGATTTAATGCTCAATAGTGTGTTAAATTTAACTTACATAAGCAGAATTCTAACTGAGAGAGGCTCATATCTAGTTTTAAAGCTCTTTTCTGTACCGGATATGAAGACAAAAATTTTGTTTTTTAAATTAACTTCTTTATCATAATTTGAGGTTACTGATGATAATCATTATTGAAGTCTTGAATACTTGTACTGACCGCGAAGTTTAGAACAAAATATTTAAACAATGAATATAGGAAATTAAGATCAATTTCATATTATTATTTCTGCGTATTTTAATTGTATTTAGAAATTTAAATATTTTTATTTTATAACTAATAGATAGATAGAGATACTTCGCAAAAAATAAGAAATTCTCAACGAAGAAACAAACCCCTGTGGTGCCTAGAGAACTCAAAACTGTGGTTGAGATGCACCGGGTGTGCAACTAACCACTACCATCGGTCATATCTCAGAAACAGATAATATTATAGCTTCAAGGGGAAAATGTAATAAAAATGGCCCCAAGAAACACGTGGAAATTCTTTCCAGAATTTTAGGTCCACCACTAGATGGCTTATTTGGAAATGTAAAATTAAAAATGCAAAATTTCTTATGAAAAAATGCCTGTGAGTCCAGTTCTGCTTATAAACTTGATGTTCTTTGAAAGAGCTTTTGTCCAGCTATATAAAATATATTAATTCTAAGCAATTCAATTACAACGTGAATGCTAGTAGGTCTTGTTTCATATATTATAGATATTGTGATTCCTATTGACAAATTTAGATAGAAGAATAAAGGTTAAAGTATGCTATAATAGAAATCACAATATCTATAATATATAAAAGAACAACCTCTAGCATTCACGTTGCTAATTAAACTGCTTAGAATTTATATATTCTTTCAAACAACACCAAGTTCATAAAAATCGGGTAAGCAGACGTCCGGTTCTGGCATTTTTCATAACAAGGCTGCCACTCTCCCCTCTTTTATTTTAAAAGATAGAATAAAACTTTTAAACCTCTAAGAAAACCTGGTTTTTTAATGTTATATATTCAAATACGTCCTCTAGTAGTGTCCTATTTATTCTGAAAACAATTTCCAGTTATTTCTAGGGGCCACTCTTATTATAACTTCCCCCTATAACTTCCTCCCCCGAAGCTCTAATATAATCCGTTCCTAAGATGTGGCCGACGACCGTTCTTAGTTGCCTTCCTGGTACTTGCAAGATACTGTGTAGAGACAATAAAGTAGATAACCTCATTTTTCAATATTTTCCTTGGAAAGAAGCCAAGACAATAAAAAATGGTCATATTTGTTCACATACATATGAAGGTTTAATAACAGTTCAGAATATATAACATTTTACAAATAATCGTTTCAAATTTTTTTATTTTTTAGCTATATTTGTGAATCACTATCACCTAAATATTGGCCGTCTAGGATAATTCTTCAAGAACATTTTCCACGAACAAATGTTGGATCAGTCAAGAGAAAAACAATCCGGGAAGATCTTCTTCAAGTTAGTATCCGTTACAGCAGCAGCCTCTCTCTGCTACAAAGAGAAGAATCACTTTCAAATTGAATAATTACATGAAAATGACTATTATATGTTTAAATTAAATATTTTATGATCGTAGATGTTTTTGCACTAGAATAACCTTCATTTAATCATACTATTGTATTGATATCCCAGTAAGAGTAATCTACACTAGGTTCTTCGATAATAATTTCTTCTACTAATTCACATTTCCATATACTTCGCATCTAAATAACATCACAATAAGTCTTTTCTGCTTATATGGAATTTGGAGTAACATATGTATGTTTGAAATTTCATCTAATTTAGTGGAAACTATACGGATATACGGCTGCACGTCATTCAACAGCTCCATCAAACTAGCAACCAAATATTCGGAAAAATTAAAAAAATATATGAATCGAAAGGATTTTCAATTCTCGTTCTTAAAATCCAAACCCCGAATTTTCTCGTTGATTCAATAAAAAGATATCAATTAAAACCGTGGTTGCAAATTCAGATTAGAAAATATTTTTTATTGCCGGCCCAAAGTTTTCTCTGGAAAAACTAACGATACCTATCAAATGCTCCTAATTCTCTCGTTTCAAAAATATTTTCTTTTTTGTCTGAAGTTTTAGGGAAACCTTTGGCCGCAATAGGTCCTCATTCTTGAAATTTTCTTACATTGTACAGGGTATTGAACTTATTAGGATTTTTATGGAAATTTGGTTATAATTTTTTAAATACTCAGTAGAACACATTACAGCCTTATATTATTGTAATGGGGAAGTTGAGCTGATTCCAAATATAAAATATAGAGCATAACATTCTGAAGCATCCTACCCTGTAAAACTGTAACTAATTCTAGAATGTGAAAACTAGTAATGTAAAATAATCCATCAAATTTACAAATTGATATCTCAAGGGACAAAGGAGGCAATGAACTTTATCACACCCTGTATTTTCCTCAAAAAATTTTGTTTAGATTGGTGGCTCTGGGCATTGGCTGTAGCTTTGTGTTGTAACACTTGGTCTCCAATATGCTAAAGCGATAATTCTAATTTCGAACTTTGGTTAACAATGTTAGTACAGTTAACTTGATCTTAATGGCCTAAGCTACTACAACAGTAGCCGGGCATTAGTTCAGAGAGAGAGAGAGAAATGCTTTATTGTAAAAAATTGTTACAATTTGTAGCTTAAAAAAACTAGAAACAAACATAAAAATAACTAAATAAAGATAAAACAAAAAAAATTACAATATACAGAAGAAAACCACAATGAGTAACACAATTATAGGTAATAGTAATAAGTAATAATTAGTATATAAGTCCATACCACAATTAAACCAGTATACAGCATACCCGGACTTAAATGGTGGTTTTATTTAATAAAAAAGGTTACAATGTATTTTTATATGATAAAACTTTAGTTTTAAAAACGTTGAGACAGAAAACATTCGAATCGCACCATTTAAGGCTGATTAGGTCACTAGATATGGGCCTATGAAGTGCCGTGCGATCAGGGTTGCTCCAAGAGAAACTAGTGTCCTCTCCAAATAGACATTTTACCACTGATGTCTAGATAGGCGATATAGTTTATAAACAGAAGAAACAAAATAGGGCATAGTATTGAACCTTGGGGCGGTACACATTCTATTCGCTTGCAAGATATCATCGTTGTATGAACCCTCACAAGCTGACTTCTGTTGGTGAGATATGACTAAAATCATGCGAGAGGTGTTCCGCTGTAGTACTGTAATTTTTTAGTGAAATATTATGATTAACACAATCGAAAGCCTTAGTAAAATCATAAAAAGGTGTTGCAGTGGTGTGATGGCTGTTTAGGCTAGAGCAGGAGGAAGAATATAGCATAATTTGTTATTTAAAAATCTAAATTGATGGGTAGTAAGTATTTTATATTTAAACAGAAATGATAAAAGCCTATTTTTCACTAATCTTCCTATGATCTAAGATAACGTGGGAAAGAGTTTTATCTGCTCTTTTATGCAGAGGTATAATTATAGCCGTCTTAAGACAATTGGAAATAGGGCCATTTTGAAATGAAACATTAATTAAAGTGGTAAGGTGCTTTAATGTGCAATCGGGCAAACTCGATAACATTTTTAATGTGAGCCCATCAGTTCCAGATAAGTATTTATTTTTGATGTCAATAATTGTACTGTATAGAATTTTATAAATTTTTTGGGTACATTCACAAAGTATTTATTGATGTTTTCAGGTGAAGTAGAGATTATGCTCGATGAAGAAGCCTTATTTTTAAAATCATATACAATGGACCATATTTCTTTAACCAACCTACCTTTAATTTGGATAAGACACTATTTTATACATAAACTAGCTTCCATATTGTGATTATTGGGTTGAATTACAAGTTTTGTAAGTAACTAGTAAATCCAATTATACGGATTTTGCTTGAACACCAAAGCTTGTGATGCTTGTACACAGACTACTTCAGCTGCTGTGATTTGGCTGACTACTCCAATAATATGGAGTGTATATGCATACTGAAGCTTATTATACTGAGCTCACATTTCTTCTCCCTAATAAACATCATATATAGAGTATATAGTAAATGATATGTAATATATTTTCTAGAACTTATTGGTTTCCTATACCAGTCGATGAAAATTTTATGGTGTTGGTTAAAAATAAATTTAGTGTCAAGAAAAGGTAATGATTGTTCATCATTCTCTCTTTCTAGACAGTCCAGTGAAAAACGGTAAAAATATAATATCATCTCAGAATTCCATCAAGGCGCATAGAATTGCGTGAAGTTTTAGAATTGTGTTCTATTTATCCTTCACTTCAAAATCTACTCTCTGCCGATATGTGTAAATTATTTTTAGTGGTGAAAAATACCCCTTATAGTCAAAATTCAATAGAATAAAAATAAAAGCTTTTAGAAAGTTAACAGAACTTTTGTAGGATTAAAATAAAGATCGCATGATGTTTTAGGATACTATTTATGTTTTCAGCCCTTAATTGATGTATTTGAATCCTTAAAAACTAAACCCTTCTTATGATAAAATTGAAATAGAAACAATTATAGTACTTTATCTCACTTACTTTATATTAGAAGTCTTCTTTTTATTGTATTCGACTCAAATGTTTCTTGATCATAAATTTTTGACCCTTAAAAATCATCCCTTATTGCAAAAAATGTGAAAGAATAAGCATTTATGATCTTATAGAATTGAAAATATTACTTATGTTAAACTGATAATATTTGTAGTGCTTGATGTGAGCTAGGTAGTCGATTAGGAAACCATTTTGTATAAAAATTTATAATCTATTTGGCTAAAAAAATTTTGAATACATTGAACCTTTACTATACAAAGTAAACGTTCCAATGGCTTCAAAACGGTACCAGTCATACGCTGTGGGAGTTATGGTGAATTCTAAAAAATAAAAAAGAAATTTTTATTAAATAAAACTACTTTTTGTTCTATAGCAGTTTTAACGTATCTTTCATATTTTTCAAGTTATTTTTAATAAAAAATATTTTAAATGAGAAACATCTCCATTGTAACCATATTTTCAAGCTCCGAGAGTAATGACTTAACAATAGATTGTTGCATCTCAACATCATTACAAAATTAAGTATTCAATTAGTATTTCATTTAGATTTATAACGGATATTTTATGTTATATTAACTAGAAAGAATGCATTAAGTAGCCCGTTAACTCCGAAGGCCACTTGCTAATTTGCATTTTAAATAGAGAATAGGCAATTAAAGCGAATAGATATTTTTCACAAAATACATGTATTGTAAATTTTTCAAGTGACAAGATCAACAACATCATCAACTACAATTTTTATGTTTTTCCTATTGTAAATATATATGTATAAATGCATCTAAATGTTCTTGATTTTAGATTTCTTCTGTTTTAAAATTAGTTTTTTTGATAGTTTTTAAAAAAAAGATAAATTTTGATAAAGACTAAAAGAAAAGCTGAAACGTCAAAATTTATCTTTCTTTTAAAAACTATAAAAAAAACTAATTTTGAAACAGAAGAGACAGAGATGCATTTATATATATATATATATATATATATATATATATATATATATATATATATATATATATATATACAGTGCTTTTCAGATAAAAGTATCCACCTTTAATAACTTTTGTAATACTGGTATTTAGAAAAAATCCAAAAACACGTCAATTTATGTTGGAAGGGGCAAGCATTATGGCTTATTTAAACTTACTGGAAAAGCCACCCCCTCACCCCTAGCAGCATCCCCTTTATTTTTTTAAATTACTTGTCATATTTTTTATGTAAAATTTGGATACTCCTCTTTCAGCTGATTTCAAAAATGTATAATACTTGTAGGTTAAAGTGGTTAGTTTATGAGATAAACAATTTTTCTTTTAAGAACACAAATTTTACTTATTATTTACTTTCACCTCATCTGCCTAAATGTACCTGTACTAAATGGGTTGTACAACAGTTCAAACCCTTTAATCTTTTTAACTGTGCTATTTATTCTACTTAAAAAATCCAAACAACAAAAAACTCTACTTTTTATTAAAGTTGGACATTGTCAACTAGAATTTGTAGTCACTATTGATAGTGTAATTTGATACATTATTTATTTTGTTTCTCTGAAATGGTTTACTCTTTGCAAGAAAGAATTGAAATTGTAGGTTTATACTACCAAAATAATAATTGTGCAAGAGCTGCTGCTAGAATAATTAACGAATTACATGACGGAAGACATGCAACTCATAAGTATGTAATTCAACTGATGGAGAAATTTACCACAACAGGGTCTGTTTGCAATAAAGTGCATAAGCGAGAGGGACTCGTAAATAACGAAGCAATCCAAGTGGCAATTTTAGGGCAAGTCTGCTTAGAGGCTCAACAACCCCAATCGTTGTCAACAATAAGTAGAGCGCTCGGTGTTTCATCTTCTACAGTTTTCCGAGTTCTACATAAATTCAAGTACCACCCATACAAAGTTAAGTTGGTGCACGAGTTGAATGAAGATGATTTTGATCGTTGTCTAGAGTTTTGCGAATCAATGACGCAAATTATCAATAACAATCCACAATTGTTAAACAATATTTGCTTTTCTGATGAATGCTCATGGTCATTAAATGGCTTAGTAAGTAGGCATAATTGTAGATATTGGGCTGAAAGTGATCCACATATTATGCGTGAATTCCATACACCACATCCCCAAAAGTTAAACGTTTGATGTGGTATCCTAGGTGACCACATTGTCGGACCTTTCTTCATCAACGGAAATTTAAATGGTGAATCATATCTTGAGTTACTCAGGGAAGGGGTTGACCCACGTATTACAACAATAATAGAAAATGATGATAACCTTTCCGAAGATTTACTGGTATTTCAACAAGACGGAGCTCCCCCACACTATGCTATGCCTGTCCGACAATTTTTAAACGAAACATTCCCCGCTCGTTGGATAGGTAGAAGGGGGCAGATGATGGAGTGGCCACCTAGGTCACCGGATTTAACACCCCCAGACTTCTTTTTATGGGGGTATTTAAAAACAAAAGTTTATGCTACCCAACCAGAATCTCTGGATGATTTACGAGAGAGGATAGAAAATGAATGTCGACAATTAAATCCAGCCGTATTAAGCAATGTCAGAGAGGCATTTCAAAATAGATTAAACCATTGTATGGAAGTGAATGGTACTCATTTTGAACACTTATTGTAACTTCATAATAAATAGCACAGTTAAAAAGATTCAAGAGTTTGAACTGTTGTACAACCCATTTTAGTACAGGCAAATAAGATGAAAGTAAATAATAAGTAAAATTTGTGCTCTTAAAAGAAAAATTGTTTACCTCATAAACTAACCACTTTAACCTACAAGTATTATACATTTTTGAAAACAGCTCAAAGAGGAGTATCCAAATTTTACATAAAAAATATGACAAGTAATTTAAAAAAATAAAGGGGATGCTGCTAGGGGTGAGGGGGTGGCTTTTCCAGTAAGTTTAAATAAGCCATAATGCTTGCCCCTTCCAACATAAATTGACGTGTTTTTGGATTTTTTCTAAATACCAGTATTACAAAAGTTATTAAAGGTGGATACTTTTATCTGAAAAGCACTGTATATATATTCAAATGTAAAATTTGAATTCCTAATTTTTATGCTGCTCGATCTGTTGATGAAAAAAAAATAATTAAAAAGGAATGAGTTATATTTTGTTTGCAATATAAACGGAAAATTTGATATCGGAGTAATTCATTCTAATCCATTCTTCGAAAATATTTGGTTTTTGTATTATATTATGTTTAATATAGTTGGAGTATTTTAGATAATAGAATTAATATATAAGAAGAAATAAAAAATTGGTAATGGATCACAACGTGTTACTAATAGTAATATATTAGTAATATTTATGAACAAGATTATAGAATCTTATACGATTAATATGAAAGTATTGAATTGATCAAATAATTCATTATTTGGAAACTCGCGAAATACCTTTGCTCTAAATTCTGTAATTGTTCAACTTTTTAGTACTTTTCAAACTGAATGAAATCCAGTAAAAAATGTTCAATATATTTGAAAATATCTCAACAACCACGATAGATGATGGGCGAATTAGAAACACTTGATGCTTTGATTTGATATCAGGAAACTGAAGTAAACGGAAGTGTGAATTTATCTGTATACAGGGTAATGTAAGAAAGGCGACCCCGCTTCTAGAGTACGTCGAAAACTGAAAAATAATTGGAGTTTGCATCCGTATTCAAAGTAAAGAAATGAAGAAACGAAACTCATACATATTTCTCACAATATTTCCAAAACTACTGACAACATTGTAATGAAATTGAATACGAATTTTTTTATGCCTAAATTTTATTGAAGACGCTAGTTACACATTCAATTTCTCACCGTTTTCGGAGTATGTTGATTTGAAAAGTATGAACTAATAACCAATACAGATATAAGTGTTGAAGTTATCAATGATTAATTAGTATGAATTGAGAATTATTTCTGGTTAAATGGGACACATGTTGAACTTTGACAGGGGTCGTAATTGAGTAACCATTTTCCAGATCGATAGATTGGTAGTGTTCGTCTATACAGGACTGATTATCACTCAATCACGATACCATAATATATCGTATGATACTGCAAATATCCCTAATGTATCCATCAAATCTTCGTGAATTTGCATTAGGCCCAATTTTTTAAAACACTTTAAGACAACCCGTTTTCATGCTAAGAAATGACTTTTTCGAGTTCGAACTTTTGCTGCAGGCACCCTTAAACAGGTTCAGATTTCTCAGTTTCTAGCGTGAGTTTATACATAATAGATTATAATGACACATGAGGATAAATAATTGTATCGATTTATTAATAAATGCATGGGCGGAGCATATGAAAAGAAAATTAATATAATACAATACAATTAATACAATAAAATTTAACATACATTATGAATATAAATAATGAAAAACTACTTTATTATAATTTACTGAATTGATGTAGGGGTCGACTTGTACTATTATTCTGGCAAATTTTTCTGCTTTACTAATAATCATTCATAATTTCAGCAGCAAACATTCTGAATACTTGGACTCTTGGAACAACTTACGTATTTTTAGTCAGAATTCTGTGTTTGGGACTCTAAGAATCAGAATTTCGCCTTAAAAGTGTACTCAGGTGACTTTATGTTTTTATTTATCAAGCTCCTTCGTAATATTGAGAAATAACTTCATAAACTCAACAGTTTTTTCATCATAAATCGTTCTTTAAAATATAATAAGTACCTTAGTACCTTAGGGTGTACAAAAACATTTTTTTGTTTTGTGGTATCATCTTCCAAGATTGGCACACCGTTTTTCGCACACCTCTCTATTGTTTCAAGAATTAATTCAGCATCTGCGTAACTAGCTAAATTTTCAACATTTGGGGAGGCTACTTCATTTCGAATTAATTGAATTTGATTTATTCAATAATTGGGGAATATGAAGAGGCAATTCCTAGAATTCCTAGAAATTTATTTAGAAAGAAATGATCAATTCATACATGAAATTTGCAGTGCTGAGGTAGCTACTGTTGAAGCAACTGATAAGTTTTCCAAGAAGTTGTTTTGCTACAGTTACTGATCAAATGGTTACAATTTTAGTAACGGGTACTCCCTTTAATTGTTATAATATTAGAATTATATTTTAAATAAATATATATATATATATATATATATATATATATATATATGCAATTTTTGAAATTTCATATTTGATGAATAAGCAGATAAAACAAAAAGATTTCAAAATCATATTGACATTTATAGAATTTTTTAATATGAAGAAATTAAATTACACTAAAAGTTTAGTGTTTGTATTGTACTGTTTTTCTTATTCATTTATACTATTTCTGTCCTACACTAGACTTAACTATCTTATAGACTTATCTAATTTATTTAAATTTACTGATTACTTTTCTATTTCGTTCTGTTCACTATGACTTAAATTAAAACTGACTCCGCTTAGCATGCTCAAATTTATACCAGAAAAGATATTTCTAGAATTCTGGTAATTCAATAATAAAACAAATATATAAAAAGACTTTCCGAGAAATTACTTCTAAAAAAATAACATGAGCAGCTCGCTGTTGTTTATAAAAAACATACATCAAAGGCAATATCAAAGGTGCCTACAATTATAATGATTCGGCGATTTGGCCAAATTTTGGAGCTCCATTATATTAGTCTTTCTTGGTTATCAAAATCGCGTATTGAGTATTGGTGTAGTGGTAGTGTAAGCAATGTTTTCAATTTGGATCATTTAGAGTGCTAAGCGATTTTATCTGAGTAGCAGCAAATGAAAATAAGCTCAATATCCAAAGAGCACAGCCGCTCCTTTTAATAATAAACACTCTATTATTGGCTAGGTAGGATGATGAATTATTCATTTTATTATTAATTTTTATCGTATTCTATATTTATAAAAGCAGAGCAGAGAAAAATTAACTGAATCTTTGGACTTGAAATTTTTCAGGGATAAATGCATAAATTACAGGTTATGACGAAGTGAAATGTGAAAGTTTAAAAAAAACAGTTCAATTATGGAAGCTGCGAAGAAGGCATCTTCATGGAAATCGACAAGGCAGTTAATCGTAAGGAATAAAGTTAATTAAATCCAATTTGATAAGCAAAACTAACAATTGGCAAGATTTTATCAACACTTAATAATGTCAAACATTAACATTTATTGGAGGCGTAAATATATAAGGGAACTATGAAAATTGAGAATATGTGACCAACTAATATTGTACTTATATGAAACATGGCTGACTGAGCACACTTTTTTAAAAAAGTCAATCGGCTTAAAATCCTAGAGCGGTTTTTTATTTTATTTTACTTTTTTCAATTATCGCAATATTACAGCGAATAGATTCAAAATATAACATTTGACCTTTTTGCAATTATTGAAGACAAATTGGCAAAAATCTCTAGAGCCACCCCCCATGGTGTCATTAATATTGCTTCCAATCAGGTAGCTATCATCCATTAAAAAATATAGTAGAGCTATGGCTTCCTCTACTTAAAAAGTTGTGCACTTCTGTACTTCACTAATTATTCTCTACTTCTCAGCTCAAATTGAATGGAGGTTTTATCAAACTCATAATTACAAATTTCTATTTCTCGTAAATAAATGACAATATTTTGAGTTGTTTACATGTCTATTATGGTTTTTATGTCAATAAGTCCACTCATTTATCAGTTTTCATACACCCACGTATTATGTTTTTTTATTTAGATAAGCTAAATGTATAAAGTAAAACAAGGATAAGGAAATTTTTCAAGACAGTTTCGATTAAGTAATCTATGGTGAAAGAATGAGTCACGAACGTCTACTTGATAACGCTCATTATTCGAGCTACAATGCCGTTTGTCACCAAAATGGGTAAGTCATATTGAGTATTTATGATTAGACACTGAGTTCGAATGAGCAAATTGAAAGACGTCCAATTAGCTTATCAAATATTTCATAGTAGTTATCTTTGCAATATTTAATTTTTTATACTTCTCAGGAATTTTTTGTTGAGTGAATTTATGAATTTATTAAAAACACTTACGTTCAAGTTTACCTTGGGAATAAAACTCAGGCAGCATTACTGATTATTTAATTGACTATTAGTGTATAATATGATAGCAAGTTATTCTGTACAGAACATAATATGTTTCATTTGAGCTGTAGCAGTATTATTTTATGTGCTCTCCTCATTTCATAACGATTATTATTATTGGGAACGAGTCTCTGCCCTCAAATCTTGTGAGTTATCGTAGTTCATTGTTATGGGTGTTATCTCATTTTTTATGTCCCAAAACTATATTGCATTAATTTTCAGTCGATGAAGACAGAAAAGAAAATTTATCAGTTTTGGAACAATGCAATAGAATTGGGTTAATACAGACAATATTTTGTATTTTTCTGTGACGACACTAGACTAATAGTTTTCATTAAGCTATCAAATGAGCTGTGGAATTATATCATTACGGTATCCTGATGAATTTGTTTAGAAGAGATGTAGGAAATGAAATAATTTAGTTATTGCTATGTCTCAAAATCTCAGAATTTTTCTTTGACATACTTACAACGACAATTCAAATAAATTACATTAAATTGCTCGAAAAGTATGCTTTTCTTATCAACAGCTTCTAAATTAATTGCATACCTAGTGATAGATCTTGCATAATAGTGATTTGATTTTGAAGTCCAGGGAGTTTGATTGTTCTCTGCATGACAAACTCCAGATTTAAATATAGAACAATAAGATATACAAATTTCGAGACAGTCAAATTCTGCACCGATGTCCAAACACCTTTTATAATTTTTTGGAAATATTGAAAGATATAGAAAGCTTCAGGAAATTTCGTTATTTCAACATGAACACTCCAGCATATGATGTTGTGAATCCTGATATATTGTAATTTAGTTTAGATTCAAGAAATATATTAATCAACAGGTTATACTACTCAAAAAACAACGGATTTATTTTGATCAAAGCCGAAATTATGTCAAATAACATAAAGACTATTCTAGAGTTTTATAAGGAGCCTCAATATTCGTCTGCAATCAGCTATCTCGTATCCCTGTCTATTTCTTCACGGTTTTCTTCTTCAAACCCGTTCTGACTGCCTGGAATCACTTCTTAGGTATGCTTTTAATCCCTGCCTGAAAAAGACTCTCATTCTTCACTGACATCCTGCTCAAACCACGGTCATATTATTTCTTGTGCCTTTATTTTATATATGTTCGTATAAGCTTTTCAAACTTCTTTATTACTTAGTTTTTTGCGTTCAAATATTTTTCTCAATATTTATCTTCTTATATTTTGCTTGTTTCTAATGTATTTTCGATTACAATGAATTACTGAGAGTTTCCAGTGTTCTACTTCCTGTCCTATCTGTTTCTGTATCTGTATTTTATTATTAATCATTATCCCTAGGTTATCCAAATTGCTGACAATCTGAGAATAACAGAGCATGAGAATAATATTGATTATGGATCAAAAACTAAATCCAGAACTTAGAAGATAATACAGGGTTACTTTCTTTGAACTTGTGCCCAACAGAGATCGAACTTAGTCTAGCTGACTTTAATAATTATTATAACCGAATTAATCCAAAATTAGATACGTTAGAAAAATAATATAATATTACTAATATAATATTCGAATAGCCTTGAAAATATCGATAATAATTATAAATATTAAATAATGCGATAAAAATTTCAAAGCATTTTTTCTTCATGCTGAAATTCAATTAACGGCCTCGTTAGTATCACAAAGAAACATTTCCAGATATGACAAATAGTCATTCCCCTAAAGGTGTGGATTAATAATTAATAGATAATTCAAAATAATGAGAAGAATGTTATTTCCAAATTTAATCGATAAAATTATTCTATTCATTAGCCTGAAAAATTATAAAGTTTGATTTGTGAAACCATTCTTCTTCTTTGTAACGTTGATACTTAGACTCATAAAATTTGGAGCTCGAAAATGAAATGTAAAATTCTCTACTAGTGGTAAGAAGTATTCAGAATACCTATTCAAACATACTAATTTTTATTGTATTTACGATGTTTTTGATGGTTAACATAAATAAACAGTAAAATTTGAGTCCGATTTTAATTGATAGATATTCAAAAGTTCGCTTGTTTAATTGAAGTTTCTAATTGACGTTTCTACATTCCATGATTTCTTGAATTTTTAGCTTAATTATTGTTTAACGAAAGTATCTACATAAACAAAACGGTACCTGCTCTAGCTGACAAAGTAACAGCTATTTTAGTTATAGGTGAAACTGAAAATAATTTTATGCGACGGATTTATTTGAGGCAGCTTTTTCATAAGTTTCAACAAACAAGTAGTGTTCAAATATTCAAATTTTGGTAGTGATAAATAAATTGATATAGTTGCGGAAATTGTTGTAAGCCCTTGTATATATTATACATATATTCCATTTAATATTGTCATAGTTCTAAGGCAAGATATTTGCAAAATTTGTACATAGTTTTGACGTAAAATTCATATGTTGCTTAAACAACATGTTTATTTTCTTATCTTGAGCACGATGATACTTATGTCTAGAACTATTTACAAAAAGAAATGATTGTGTCAAATTATTCTCTCCTTTTTCAATTATTTCTGTGAAAACGGAATATGAAAACACATTATTCAGAAAGAATAATGTAGAATTACTATAGCTATCTTTTATATACATCTTTGTATGAATTATCTATCATTGACTGAGTTATTGGACTTCTAGGTCGAGGTATTTATGAAGTATAAGGTTTTCCCAGCTATTATATCATGTTTTGCTATGTAGAAGTTGTTGCGACCTTCGTTACGTGGAAATTGAATTCTATGGTTGTTTTTTAGTTGAATGACAAACGCTCACCGCATTAATATAAAATTGTGACAAGGATAAATTTGTGTATTTTTGTTTTAATCTTGATAAAGAATCAATTAATGGAAGTAATATGTAAATAATGTAGTTATATATATATATATATATATATATATATATATATATATATATATATAATTAGTTTTTTTTTTGATTGGGAATGTGGCAAAGAAACACCACCAAAGTGGATTAAGTTCAATATATTTTCCGAGCTTTCGAATATTTATGTATTCATCGTCTGGGACTGAAATTATGGTACAATATAAGAAATATGTATAAATGTATAACAATAATAAAATTTTACTTATAATAATTAAACAAGATTTTCAATGATTTTGATATGATTAAAGCTTGTAAACATTTTTAAACTTATGGAATTCACCTTTTCTTAATACTAAATTCATTAGAAAAGAAGATAATAAAATTTTAATAGATGGGTGTAGGAAACCAAAAAGTTCTGGAAGATATATCAATTTTCATTCATTTCACCCACATATCATTAATATTAATTTAATAAAACAGATGAAAAATAGATTTCTCCAAATTTCTGATCCATTATTTCATAACAAGAACTTTAAAATACTTTACAACCTTTTTAATGAAAACCTGTAACCCTCATTTTTTTTAATTGAATTCTGTATAACACATTTGACACTCGCTTTAACACTGAACCGATATCACCTTCAAACGTCTATTCTGTCAATTCTATCTCACCCATTTATACACCTTCACCCTTAGTATTCAATATATTTTTACTAAAATAAAAGATAAAATACCATTCAATAAATTGACTAACTTAGACTATGAAATTCCTTGCTTAAATTGTGACAAGAAGTACATTGGTCATCGAATAATCTCTCACAAAAGCGATAGCAAATTATATCCTGACAGATGTTCATTAGCGACACATGTCTACCATGAAGGACATAATATGAATTATGAATCTGCCGAAGTTTTAACAATTGAGAAAAGTTTCAAAAAAGTCAACATATATTACCTAAAATGATCAATGCATTAATAAGAAAATAACCTCACCTAGCCTATGAAATTTAACTTCATTCATAACGCCCCAGCCTGTATACAAATATTCAACTACATTAATAATGACCTAGCGTATAAAAATTTAATGTACTAACTATTGTAAGTAAATTTTATTACTTTTATACATTTATAAATATTTTAATATTGGACTCGATCATAATTTTAGTTCTAGACGATGAATACATAATTATTCGATATATATCAAAGTTAGTACACTTTGGTGTTTGATATTTCCACATTCCCCCTACGAAAACGTTTAAAATAATAATAAAAATAATAATGTTAAAATTGACAAATCGACCTACTTTGGTCTTTTTCAGAATATTTTAAATTGAATAGTGCTTGCTTCATGATAGGAGTGCAACAATTTTACAAGTACCGGAAGTTAGCATCCCTTTTAGATGTTAGTTGATAGGTAATAGTAGTACCATAATTGAATGATTGATTCAATTACATTTGAAAAATTGAAAATTTTCTAGGCACAAATCAAATCCTTGGACTTTTCAGAAATTACCTTTTTTTCCTGGTCAGATTTTTCTAAACTTCATAGTGATACTTGCGTAAGAGCTAGAAAACCAGGAAGCTATTCTAGTAGCAATTGCTTTGATTACACTAAAATTTGTTAGAATTAATTTAATAGATATGTTTACACCAAGAATATAAAACAAATAATTGAAAACATCGGATTAAGGTAAAAATTGAGCAAAAACTATAATATTGTTATATTTAAATAACATCTGATACGAGGCTGATTGTCGAAATGACCTGATGCCTAATTAAAAATAGCCGCCGTAGGGTAAGTTTCTGTGTGCAGATCTATTTGCTTTGTGAAGTTATTTGTTGGTTTTTAGACTCCATTATTTTCATTTTTATTGCGAAAATAATAATTAAAGAGCTGCTACTCATGTGCGAAATTTTCTACTGGAAACGTGGATTTGTTGGTTTTTTCGACTATGCGGTGATATAATGCTGTGGTGCTGGTAACTGGTAAATTTAATTTAAAATTTTCTGGATTTTTCGGACGCAAAGAAGTCACAGATGCAGAGTACCTGTTGAAATTTCACTTAAGTTGGGTTTGAACAGTGAACAAATAAGAATTAGTCTCACTATTGGTTAATACCATACATGAATTTATAGTGTCAAAAATAAGCACAAAAATATTCATCTCATCCAAAAGTACGGGATAACTATTACTAATAGAACTAAGTTAAACTTTATGGGATATTTCGTATTTTATTTAAGAGCAATATTTTCAAAATTTGGTAATTTTAGTCAAATTATACACAAGACTATACCTACCTTACATATATAATATTACTTCGGAACACAGTACTTGTTAACAAATTCAGTTTGAAACGATTGAGAAGCACTTTTTGGCATGGACCGTAGTCATTCAGCGAGTAAAAAAAGCTAATAATCTTTTAAATGTTTCCATTTGTGTTTGAGTTTAGAAATTAGTTGTTAATACCCAGTATGCAACAACTGTAAAAATACTCAGGTTAGCTGTTCTCTTAAATTGCCCTATTGGTCAGATAATTCTTCTTCTCCCTGGAAATATGGCATTCGCTTTTATGGTTCTTTAGTTATTGAATGATGAAGAGTATTCTTGAGTGTTTTGAAATGTTCTTCAGGTCAGATGGCTGTGAAAGTCCTATTTTGTGATCATTTTGTGCAAAGATCCGTGTTGGAGTGTTTGCAGTAGACTTGTGATGGAAAGTAATGTGTTCTTAAAGTGATTGTGCTCTTTTCTGTGTGGTATACGATCATTCTAAGAATAATAATTCCAAGGCGGGGGCAGTACGATCAGGCTAGATATGTTGTGTAGTTAGTTAGCTTATTATTATTTGCTCTGGAACTTCAACTTAATCTTTGTTTATATGATTGTGGTTATGGAATAAAGCTTATTTAGATGTGACAAAGAACTGTGTAATTTCAAAGAATAATAAAACGTTAAAGATCGAGTTCACACCCGCTTTGAGAACCTGAATAGAGTTCTCACAGACTTTGAATATTTTTCGAGATTCTTTGTGCATTCTTATGCAGCCTCCCACTATATGATTCTATTTTCAAATTTGATTCTCGGAAAACTATACTATACTTTAATTAGGTTTTAGTTTGAACTTTTTATCTTTTGTTACTGTAAACTTTAACAGCCATTCTATAACCTGTAATTAAAGGCTTTGGAATAATTAGTAGCATATTTTATCCAAAATTCTGTGCTTTACTTTTCTTGAAACCATTCTGTAAACCAACAAATTTGGGCAGAAATTATGTTTATTAATTAATGATTAGTTATACAACAGAAGTGAAAACTCTAGATTTAGAATGGTAATAGTTTCAACTATGACAAAAATTTCCGTGAAAGTGATACCAGGGATTTTAAACCAGTTTCTGTGTAGGGTTAAAATTCTTACTACAGTGCTAAAAATTATAGCGTTACGAAAATTATTGAATGTCAAATTTGTTTTTGTTGAGAATACACAAAGGTAAATTTGCTTCTACAAATGTTAATTCCTTAGATAATGTTTGGAAGATCAATTGATATTTATTACATGCATTAAGATTCAATTTGTACGAGCTATATATTGGGTCCCATTAAAAAAAACACATACAAGGCAATGTAATGAAGATTTTTGCAGTCACTTGCTGTAAATATGTATGTATATAGTTAAAAAAATTATTTTATAGAATCACTTAATGTAAAATACTATTGACTAACTTAAGAGAATCTTTGAAATTACTCAATATTGAAAACCATTCGGCAGTTAGTGAGTAAAATGACTTTTGTATTTCTTTCCTTCAGAATCTGCTTTACCTCATTTGGTTATTGTATTTCAATAGATAATTGTAAATCTGCAACTATAAATTTATCAAATATGTGAACCAGTGCATTTCAAATTCCAAGTCATTCAAGTATTTATAACAAAATTAATTGGAAACTATGCAAAGTTTTTATGATACACTGCTCTCCAAGTAATATAAATTTCCGATTTTTATGTTATGCATGTCTTTTGTTCACTTTTCAATATTTGAAAGTTTCGCTAATGACCCGAAAAAGAAATGAGATACTTATTGTGGTTTTAGATGAAATTAAAAATATTTGTATTATGTGATTTAGATTAGCGTGGTTGATAAACTTCAACTGATTGGTTTTATGGTCAATCAAGATGAATTAAGCGAATCGTTCGACTTCGAAATCAAACAGGCTGAAATCTCAATTGCAATTCATGAAATATATAAATACCACCCTTTTCACCCATATCCCTGAGTGTCATATTATCTAGGTTCAGGAGGAAGTTATTATGTGACGTCAACTTTCATAGCTTGGTGATATGTGTTCTCATAGCTTCCGTCCGTTGCGGCTCTTGACGTTGAGATTCACTAGAATTGAGTTTTAAAAATGAAGCGTTATAGCCTAAGATCGTTAAACTTCTTCGTCAACGGAGTTCACAAGAAACAACTATTCTTCTTATAAAATAGTCAACGACGTTATGTAATATCGTCGACCACACTATCAAAACTTGGCCGACCGTATGTTAAATTGAAATGAAGTAAATCGTTATATCATTATACACCTCCCAGTAATCTATATATTGAAAAGAACTGGTAGCCATTGCACACTTAACCGAAATTTTTTGTAAATTAAATACATATTCTTGATTGAATAATCTTGAAAATCTTGAAAACATGTTTCATATTATGATAGAGACCAAAATTAGGTTTGCTATAGAAAAATTTGTTATCTATTGAAATAGATCTGAATTTAAAGTTATTGATTTTTGTATCGTTGACTATTTAATCTTTTTTCTAGAGGCTGAGATGTCTTTCCTATGTAAACAGTGTCACAATTTTTAAACAGCATTTGTTATGTTATTTATAATTTCTTCAGGATAATTATCTCTTCTATTTTTATTAGCTAAGAGTTTAAACTCAAGATCTGATGGATAACTTCATCAACCCATTTCATAACCTCTCATATTTTTGTGACAAAGGATGAAATGAATTCAAGATTAAATATCCTGAGGATCAAGTTGGCTTGTGTTTATGTAGATTGCACCTAATTTGACATCAAGAAAATTAATTTCATTTTTTTAATAATTTCATTTCATATTTGCAATAATGCAATCATATCGAAAAAATAATGAAATATGTATGCTTTGTTTGCTGAATGCGTGTATGCTGAATAAGTTTGCTTAAGATAGTTTTCTGAAGATATGAAGATATTCTATTACTAATTTTGCTCTATAGCTTCGATGAATTATTTTTGTATCCTCCAATTTTTATCAATACATCTTTCACAATTGGAATGAGAATATTTGTGAATAAAGAAACATACATAATCGTCAGGAATTTGGATTTTTCTGTTTATTTTCCGAATTCTCAAGTCTTTTTAATATAGGTAGTTCTCATTTTAGTATAAAGTTCAATTCAAAATATTTTTCAAATCATTAGATGATAAGGTGAGAGGAATTGGCCCAAGAGGTATGTCAGGTTTGTGGAGTTTTGATAAACCACATGTTTTAGGGGGCATGAAATTATGAATTTTCAATTTTTTTGGATCTAGTAGTGAAATAGAAAGATCTGAATTGGTAAATATCTGAAACTTTCCATTTGTCCTAGTACGGTTTCTTCTATATAAATTTAGGTTTTTCCAATCTCTTCCTTTTAACATGGAGTGAGATTTTTCATATGGAATTCAAAATTATAGATGCTACCAATGAATGGAATTCAACTTTTGAAACATTGATCTAGTTTTGTTGGCAATTGCTCCATAGCCGCCATTTTACATTTTCAATAAGTTTAAATATTATTTCCAGAATGGGCTTTATAGAGGAGTAAATTATTTCCTCCTCAAATTTATCAACTGATCTTTTGGAGTTTGATAATTGCTTTATGGCGATCCCCTTAATTCATATGGAATACCTCTATTTTATTTTCTTCTCGTTCCTCTTGGCAGGGATCGAATTATATAGGAGGCACAACTTAATCGATCTAAGCGCACGATGTGGTCATCATTAAATCATGCTCCTAATCTAAATAAACAACTGAAAATTGAATTTGTTCATAACAGTTGTTGTGTTATGAGTGCAAAAAAAGTAAATGTGAATTTTACTTTCAGTATCTAAGTGGGAAGTGGATAACAGATATAAATGGATAAATGCAGGGAAGAGAAAAAAGTGTCCCTTATTCTGTAGCGTCTTTACTCAGATATGATTGTACCTGTCTTTGAATATAACTATAGTTTAAATATCCTTTTTGATATGTCTTATAATATTCATTAATTATTCTTTTTAATTCATTTATTATATCATCAACTTCTATTTGAGGTTTTTCAAGTATTCTTTGCGTTAATAATTGAAAATTCTAAGTATTTTGAAATTAATTTTTTGAATTAAATTGATTTTTTATTAATATATATTTAAAAATTTTTTTGGATACTGATAATTTTATTATACAAATAGATTTTGTTTTAATGGAGGAAGTAATTTAGCAGCCGGTACTTATACTATTAGAATGTTGATTACCTTCAACTGTTTATAGGCTAGTTTTCATGTATATATATATATATATATATATATATATATATATATATATATATATATATATATATATGTTTATGTATATGTTGTGGTAATGTGTGTTTGTAATATTTTGTGTTGTTCTACCTTCTTCAGAATGTAGTATTTATTATATTATACCTTTTAATTAATTTGAAAAGGATATTGCTTTTCCAAATTTTTAACAATTTGTCGCTAACTAAAATTTCTAGTCGAGGTATATGTGGAAATTATTGATTAATAATTATAGTTCTGAATTTGAAACTTTCAGTTATTAGTTGTTTCAATTGTTGTTGTTAACTAGCTAAATGCAAAAACTTCTACCTTGGTAATATATTATTGTTACGAAGTCGTCCACAACATGGACCGTGAGATCTGTCCACGAGGAATGCGCCGGCTCTCGATAACCGGTTGATGTTGTTAGTCCACATGTTTTTATATACAGCGCAAATTTGTTTATATCGTTTTTTAAAACCAATTTGAAAGGATGCCATTTTTATTTTTTTGTTTGCTTACACTCTAGAATTATTCGAGAAATTCTAAATACTATTTTTTTTTATGAGCTAACAAGTCAGTAAATAATCTGATATCATCCCGAACACATCAGGATAGACAAACGTCGTATTCGAATAAATTGATATGTTGATAATTAGATGAGTGTAGTGAAAGTCTTAGTGTATAGTTTAATGCATAGAGACTAGTTTAGAATACATGGTGTTAGTTTATAACTAACGTAAGAAAGAAACATGTCTATGAGTCCACTGCACCGTTAAGAAATAGGATAAATAAATAAGAGAAACATAACATTATTAAATGGCTAAGAAACTTGATCTTTCAAAATTATATAAGAGCGGAAATATGAATTGTTCGAAAATTTCAGTTCATCGACGGATTTTATGAAATATATTGGACCCTAAAATATTAGATGAAGAAACTGATCAGAAAGAGAATTAGAATAGATTAGAGACATTAGAGAACTATGAAGTAAACCTGACATAGAAACCATCATAAGGAAAGGGCTAAAGAAATTCCGAATGAAGAGTTTGGTACTTAAATGATACAAAAAGGTTTCACCACTGGAAATCCAGCTTGCAAAAAAATTTAGTATATAAAACGGTAATTATTTTTTAAATAATCAAAAACTGTCACCATAGAAATTCCATTTCTAATATAAACTCCACATATAATATAAATTCCATTTATAATATCAATAATGTTAATAGGCGTTAAATAGTACTTCGTATGGTAATCCGATGGACGGGAAAGTTATTCTAATCAATGTTTCAGTAGCGACTCTATTCAAAAGTATATTAAATCGTTGAAGAACTAACAGGACCTACTAACTTGTGTTCTGAATGCACTTTATTTGTATAGTATGATTTGTTTTGCGCACAATTGACAAAAGTATAAGGTTCATTGTTATCGTAATTTATTATAAAATACAACATCGACATTTATGTGTTTTTTAAGTGTCTGGTAGATACAAGACACCGACACAGAAAGTATTGTGAATTTACCTATATTGTATGTGAGTTGATCACCTATTATAGAAATTACAAATACAATGTCACAATTAAACGAAACAGTACACAATTATTGATCGCCTCTTTAACTACCAGAGAGTTAAAAGCAACTTCACATAATCAAATTACTTGGAATAATAAAACTTTGGAGAGCAGTATGATTTTCTTCGCACTCTTTCCACTACCATACGACCACTTGTAAGTATATCGTGATGAAATGTTCTATACTCAATCTCTAGCACGTAGTCAACTATAATAGTGACTTCTGGCTTCCATAAATCCACAGCAAGTACCTAAACATTATAAAGGGGGTTGAAAAGAAGAATAAATTATGTTATACAAGAGTCAGACAATTTAATTTTATCATTCTTAATATTGTGATAAATATACAAAAAATTCACCAGAATATTTTCGTCCTCCCTAATGATTAACACAAATATATAAATATTTATCATGAACGTTCATAATACGAGTGCATAAATTTGGTTAGTTATTAGTCCTTATGTATGTAAACAGTACTTTTACGCCAACTATAGTAGTAAATATCTAAAGTAGTTTTGGCATCATTTATTAAATTTTGGAACGTGGTTTATTTTTCAATAATTGATATTAAAATCAAATAATATCATTATTTCAATTATATCAACTTTAAGGAAGCATAACTGTGACCCTGGCTGTAATAATAAATCACGTCAAAAAGTGGACTTAATGTGAAACTGAAATTATATAAATTGGTTTGGATGTTTTTAGCCGCATGAAAAATAGTAAAACGTAAACGGTGAATGAAAAATTATGTGTAAGCTCACTAATCATCAAAAAATTTATTACAAAATTAAAACGAAAGTTCAGATTAAATATATTAAATTAAATGTATGATGATACTCGTTTAATAATAAAAACTTAACTTTCCAATTTCTTTCCTAGTTTCTGGTCCTTGTTTCATCAATAAGAAAAAAATTGGAAAATCGCTTCAAGCGCCTCAATAATCGTGAATTCTTCAAAGTTGCGAAATTTTAGATATCTTTTGTGAATGATAAGACCAATAATTTGATATAAATCAGCAATTCCATTAATTTAGTAATGGAGCATGGTGATAATATGCATGTCAATAGTAATGAACAAAATCGACTGATGCAGGTGTTGAAAGTATTATTCCTAAACTTGTACAACGAAACATAAGTTGTCAAATGGAGATAGTTGTGGACGAAACAAACTATGATTTAATATATTTTATTCTTACAATCTTTACTAGCGCAACGATATAACCTCTGCAAAACAGATTAATACTCTAATTAAAAGAATGGAAGATAAGAATTAAAAAGTAAATACACCGATTTCAAAGGATATCTGAAACTAAAATTGTGATTTAATTCATGTGGATATCAAAAAATCTTGCTTTCCCTGACCTTAAAATGCTATCTAAAGTAGCAATTTCGTTATTTCCTCATATTGATGAGATATTTTTCATCATCTGCTCCTCAATTGATATTGATATTGATGCTGATGGTATAATGATAATTACTGCCTCACTGGAGGCACAAAATTATAGAATATTTATAAAACTTACATAATTGAAATTGATTAATATCCAACAGAGCAAGTAGAAAGTCAAAAAAATCAGAGGAATATCAACTGGTATACTCATACACCCATTATAAGAAAGCGTTGAATAGTGTGGGAATAGGAACAATAGAAGTATATACGAGGTGTGGCGATTAAGTAACGAGGCTAGCCCTGCTACAGAAAAAGTACGCATGCTTCAAAGGTTAACGATCATCACCTACTTAGCCTGAAGCCTACTCTTCCAAATGCGATGTCTACCATGTCTGTGGACAAACCAGTCTATTACCAGACTCATTATTAAATAGCCTTCTGTTGGGAATGTAGAATAGATATTCTTTCAATGTGCTTAGGATTGATCTTTCAATTTGTCACAACCAAACTAGAGATACTAAAGCTGAATTGAAATTTATTGCTATGCCGCTTTGATGGGTGATTTTAAATATAAAAAAAACGAAGGAAATGTGTAACTAACTGCATTCCTTCTGGAAAACAGTAATGCAATATAAAATTTGGCCGATGCTAGGCGGAAGTTCCCACGCATTATTCAATTCCAAACTGTGCTTAATAATTCGTATAGTCCCACATATTTCCTCAACTTTCCAAGGAGTAACAATACAATAGAATTGAAATTAATGTATAGATAGTAAGTGATATTCAGGATACGAAAAAGAATTCGTTTGAAATACAGTACTTACTAACCCTCATCTGTGGTTGTTAATACCTTCATTGACCTCATTACATTTGTTGAAATTATAAATAAAAAAAAAATAGTACACAATCAAATAATACACATATATATCTCAAAACGAATTCATCAAAGCTATAAGAATAACACTTACAACAACATACTCCAAATGTGAAAATGGAATATAAAACAAATTGATTGTTGTGCTATGGGAGTATCCATCTTAAGTATCATAGCATATTTAGTTATGAAAGATCTTGAGAAAACCGTCTTGAAGGAACTAGAATTGATTTTCTTAATGTCACATGATATTAAATTAACGATAACAAAATAGCAAAATGTTATACAAAACCAACTTGGTACTCAAGTTTCAATTTATGTCATCCTTTGTCTCAAAAAGAATCAGTGATTATAAGTTCAGTCGATAGAGCTATCCAACTATCAGATTGCGAGCTCAGATATTAGAATAAACAGATCAAGTAATGATTGTGACGCTGTTTACATAGGGTAGACATCTCAGCATTTAGGAAATAGATTGGAAGGTCATGGAAATGATTACAAAACTGCTTCAACAAACCATGATTCATTAAAAATCATACATTTAATTATAAAAAATCCTGAAAAGGTATCAAATAAAAGAAAAAGATCATTTCTAGAAATGATTCACATACCTACATAAGGACGAGAATGCTGTTCTATTTCAAAAATTTCAATGCATCTAGGAATAAGTTGATTGCTACATATTTTTGAAATGTGATAAGTATGGAAAAACTTATTTATTTCGTTAAAACAGACTTTTAATTTGATATTATTCTCATTTTAATATTCATGTTGTGATCACCGATAACATGAATATCAAAATGAAAATAATATAATCACGTAAATTGTTAATATCAAGTCATATTTTGATAAAGACCGAGATAGATCGAAACTTCAGTTTTTACCTGTTATTTTAAACTGATTTTCTAGCAAAATCGAGATCTAAAAAGTATAAAGTTAACGAACATTACTATTACTAGACAGAAAGAATGTTTTTAGTTTCAGAAACTTTGAAGGGAAATATTTTCATGTGATAAGATTATATAAACTTCAAAAATTGCCTTTTTTAAAGTAACTGCCTAGCTCGGCAGTATGCTAATATGGATACAAACACCTATTGAGTAGAGCGTCCACTGAATCACTGAATCAGAACAGTCTGGTACAGCAAAGTCACCACCGCCAGTCAATCAGTCACTGCCAATTGATTCAATATTATACACCCGCACACGATCCATGTATAGGAATAGAGCAAAAGGCCAAATATTGAAAAACAAAATCAAGCAAAATAGCTTGTCAGATTCAGAAGAAGAAACTATTATATTGTCTGGAATGTTTTCTGTTTCTATCCAAGACTATTTAATTTTTCAAAATACCTGAATTATGACCAATCTTTTCATCCCATTTTGATTTGTAATGCCGCTATTTCAAAGCCTCAGGTTACATGCTATACCTAATAATCAGCCATATATTCATTGGATATGGTATTTTCTACATGAACATACAATAAAACGATATTTATTTATAGAACATGCAAACTGATTGATTTATTTCACATACAACACGAGAAATGATTGCGTATCCATGAAAACGTTAATTATAACTGGCTGTTGAATAAGTTCTGTTTTATAAAAGACGTCGTATCATGTTTTTTTTGTTAATTTTTTTCAGAGTGATATTATTTTATTACGAAGAAAAAAATTTCATTTAGGTCAGTCAGCTCAGTCGTGTATTCCAGTTGGTCAAAGTTGACTGGACACACACTGGGCATACCTGCTGTAATGGAGTTTTTGGTGTTAGGTGCAACACACAATAAAGGCATTAGCGACTGTTCAATGTGTATGAGGATTCTTCACTATAACTAAGTCATATATATTTTAAAGACGATCAGCATGAAGGAAGAAGAGATTAAGTTGCAGCCTAAAAACATCTCATTAGACAGTGTGAGCAATATTTTTATTGAAGTCATTTACAGGAAGATCTGCGCAAAATCGATACCACCACAATATAGTGAAACATTAATGGCGATAGGTCGATAGAAATCGGCAGTAAAATCGCTTTTAGGACTGTAGTAACTGAACTAGAATTCGCTTCATGTTCGACAGCAGTTAATTCCACGTCAACCAGCTTACAACCTTTTAACATTACGAATAATTTAAACTGTTCTATCACCATTAATATAAATAAATTTGCATGCCGTTTGTTGAAAAATGATCATATTATTCAGCTGTGTAGCTAAATGCGGCACTCATAACCTATTCTGATCGACTAAGTTCCAAATATTTTCGCACGTTTTTTTGAATATGGACAGGTTCGAAAAACATGTAATATGTAACGCGGCACTAATCTCCACTAGTCTACTAGTGTCACAAAAAGTATGAATTAAATGTCTCGATACACAAATAACTATTGTGGGTCATTTGATAATTGTAGATGAGACTTGGATCTACCACCACGGTCCTGAACCAAAACAAGAGATTAAGGAAAGATTCCAGCCTGGTACTTCGATTCCAAAACAAAAGGATCTGGGAATCGGACAACATAGTGTTAGTATAAGTTCCTAGATTGGTGAAGCGATAAACGCAGAGTATTCTTGTAATCTTGTGGAATAATTGGAAGTAAGAATTCGTGTAAAAACTTGGTTTACCTACAATCCAAAGATAATAATTTTATTGTCAATTTTTGATTTCTTACACCTTTTATATATGTATATGCTTCTACGAGTAAATAGTCTTGATTTTAGGTCTCTCTACTATAAAATTATTTTTTTCATTGAGGAGACCTAAAATTAAGACGATTTAGAAACATAAATATATAATCACAAACCCGTGTGTACTCTTTGTGGGTGTCGGGTGTGTTTGTCTATTTATTCATGTACAAATTTTTGTCACTTTTTCCTTTTTCTAGTTTTTTCATAGCCTCTCTCCGTGATATTTTTTTTCTCCTAAAATTGCGGCAATTCTGTTTTCCCAAAATTTCCTTAGGCGTTCTCTTTTCCATTTCCTTAAGTTTCCAAATCCTTTTTGCCGGTCTACTGTTCTCCATTCTACAAATATGTACAAACTATCTAAGCTGTTGTTTTTTAATTGTTCTACAGTTTCTATATTAAAGTCCTTCCTTATCGTTTCGTTTCTAGATCGATCTTTTCTCTGCGTAAGTACTTCATTTCAGCTGCTTGAATTCTGTTTTTGATTGAATTTGTAAGTACCCAGCTTTCGCTACAATGTGAAATGACAGTTCGGGATATTGATTTATACACGTTCATTTTGGTGTTTTTTGGTATTTCTTTTCTTACCAGAAAATTTCTGTTCAAGGCATAACAATGTTTGATTGCAGTGCTGATTCTTTCATTCACCTCTGCTTCTTGATTTCCAACGCTCTGTATGTCCACGCCTAAATATTTGAAACTCTTCACTTGTCCAGTTGTATTCTTTAACTTTAAGGTCTTCCCCATCACCAATATTTTTGTCCTTCATATATTGATATTTATGTTCCTCAATTTTGTTGCTTGTTTCCATGATGATTAATTGTTTCAATTCTTCGAAATTTTTACCGAACAATAATGAATCGTGAGCAAAAACACATTCAGAGATTGCAACTAATTTCATGTTTATGTATCCTACTTAATAATTGTTTATTGGTCATTATTTATCCTCATCTAGTTCCTTGTTGTTTCGTATGTACTTTTGATGTTGTTTGTCAATTTGACTTCAACTTCTCTTTGTTGTGAACTATCCCATATTTGGTTTGTTCGAACGCTATTAAATGTGTTTTATCAAGATAACATATCTCAAAAATTTCATACGTGGAAATGAGATGAAGAGGATTTCTTACTTCGGTAATTGAATCCATCAATTAAAAATTCGCTGCATTAAACTCAGATAGTGTACTGAATAATAAAATCTCCTTCAAATCATTAAATCGTGTTCTCATCGAAGAGCAAAGCTAAAGTTTATAGAAATTTTTGAATAAAAAAACTGACCTAGAGTATATACATCTACGCATCAACGCATTAACCGGTGTTGAAATTTATTTAATTTCATGAGGACTTTAATGCATATACCTCAGTTGAAGTACTATCCAGACTCTGAAGCGGTGATTTAAAAACTGATATTTACTTCGCAATAATTCAAAATATTATTATTGATGATGAACGAAAAAAATGCGCGAGATAACACGAGCAGGCACAACAAATTTTACGATTGAGACAAGACAAGTAGTGTGCGCTTTTATGTTGTAAAGTGAAGGTGTGTGAAACCTGACCTTTATCGTTCAAGTGTATTAGTTTTCTGGTACCGCTTTTCGCAACTGCAGAATTTACTCTGTAATTCACCAGGTGCGTTTTAGTCATAATTGTTTTGAAAATCGTTCTCATTTTTTAAATACTCACACGGTATGTGTTTCAGAATTTAAACACATATTTCCACGAAATTCTGATAATACAATTCTCGTGTGGACTTTCAATTATTGATTAATATTTATTATTTAATAGGTACATTCCCACTTTGATATAATTTCAGTTTTTGCTATAGTTTACTAGTATTACATTAATTGCCTCAACATGGTTGATTTAGCGTTGTTATTACTTTTAATTACAAATAAAAAAAGGTAATACCGATCAAGATATTTGGTACGCTTTTTTATCGTGAAATGTTATGTTTCATTTTTATTGTTTTTATTCTGAATTCGTATTTTTGATTATTAAGGTAAAAGAAATTTTAACAAACTTTCCCGCAATATTTTTGTTAGGTAATTCATTTCTGAAAAAATATCTTTTAACTGTTGGTTTATATGTACGCATACACCTTGACAAATTTCAAAATTTGTTAATAATTATTACTTTCAACATTTACGGTTTATTTGACATTTGCATAAATATTTCAATGCTTGAATATTCAATTTGTTTGCTAATGTTTGAAGGCAAATTGCTTATAAATTTATAATTTATCTAGCTCTCAATAATTCGATTATGCGTGAGGTCGTTGCTCATCATTTAACTTCATTTGTTTATAACAATGTATCAGGGAAGTGTTACATTCAAAAGGAATAATTAATTTGACTTTGATTTTTTGGCAATATCCCAATCAGATTTACAGTAGGCTATTCTAACAATATCAATGATTGATTTTTGTGCACAGAAAGATTTCTCTCTCTCTCTCTCCCTCTCTCTCAATTTTCCGTATAGTAAAAACATTGATATCGAGATTTCGGTTATCATCGCCCATATAGCGATTTTGATTTGGTTAGAATTGTGGTCTATTCAAATGTTGATTTATCCTATCGCGAAATTTCTCATCGCATTGTTATGACGTGTGTGTGTCGTGTGAGGAAGAAGAAGGTAGAGAAACGCGAAGAAGAGCAACTGGTCAGATAGTCCGATTCAATATGCTTTACAGAAAGGTCTTCCAAACGATCTTAGGTCTTAGTGAATCTTAATCATGTTTTTAACACATTTATATTGGTATATATGCAAGTGTCGATTTTTAAGCACTTCAAAATGGCAATTTCTTTATATCCGATTTCTGGTAGTGCATGGTGCCAAACACTAAGGGACGTGCTCAGACATGCGCTTTGCTTAATTTCATAAACGAATGAAACGAAGTATTTTCAGAAAGTAGTAGGCGCACCAATTTTTTGTAATGACTACTTATATCAAATCACCATAAAATATTGACATAACTGATATTAAGCACCACAAGCTTTTTTACATTAAAATGAAATATTTCATCTACTTTAACTTTATTAAAAGTGTGTTTTTACAGTTTTTCTAACTATTATTATTATCAATTTTCTAAGAGAAGGAAACTCCTGAGGTCACACTTGTAAATTAATATTTATTTCACATGTTTTAAGTTCTTTGAATGCCATTTCCGGAATGCCCAAATGAGAAAAAAATGTGGGGAATTTTTGGGAATGGAGTATTCATCCCTATATCTACGCGCCTACTTAGAATATTCAAAATCATTCACAAATATAAGATCCTCTGGAAGAAAAATGATAGATATACAAAGGAGAAGTTCAGTGGCGTACAAAAAATGTGGCTTATACATAATAGAAAATTATCTTTTCCAACGGGAGTCTGTGAATTATTACCTATAACTACAGTATAAATAAACAGATTTTATCATGTGAATACTGATTTATAATAAACTTATTTATCAAGATTATGATTGATAAGAAATAAAATCGAATAAAAAAATATAATCTTGAACTTATCTACAATAAACATAGTAATGAGTGATTCGACTATAACTTATTGAATTAAAATGTGAAAATCACAATGAATGTTCATAAGCACCTTCTTCTGTTATTATAGTAATTGGCCCTGATCTTCGATAGGCAAACAGTTGCATGGCATTTTGTGTTACGCCGTTCCATGATTTTATTGTGAGGTGAAAACTAGTGAACCGATCTTATATTTTTATTGTTATAATATGATTGTTGAGATTACTTATCGCTAATTGAAAAAAGCATATTTATTTAGCTCTTCAAAATTTCTACCAATTGTCGGTAAAAATTTTAAATGTATAATATTTATATAACATCTAAATAAACAATGATATTTGTAATAAAATTAGAAAAATGTTTTATTTTGTAAGTTTTTTTAACTATTTTTCTATTCGTTCAAAGTCGGTAACTTTTCCAATAAGTGAACGAATTATGCGACTGCTATCTTTTTTTGATAAGTGTTTTTGAGCTCCCTTTCTAAAAATACCGCGTTCTTCTATTAGGAAACTTAGTAACGCTCATGTTGTCTGAGAACGTTCCTTGATAGTTGTCACAGAGCACTGGTCCGATATTTTGATGTGCTCAATAATCAACTTCAAAGATGCCGTTAAATACATACCAAACTAATAGGAGTGTTAAAATAAAACGAAATACTAATTTTTTTAATAATTGTTAACAATTTATTTGTCCAACTGGAACAAATTTAGGAAAACTTCAATCCATAAGATTTATATCAGCTGCAGGTCTGTCTATATGATCAGTTCTTATTGTTCCAGGTCTTACAGTTGCTAATGACCACTACATCAATTTCAAACTATTTTTTTTTTTATTAATTTCAAACAAAAATTTTAAACCGAAGTTATTGGGTGTATATTAGTACTGGCCATATGAAACTTATGGATTGTTAACTTTATAGTTGGTTGAGGGTTACAATAAAATACAAAATTATAATAATAAGTTTCTTTATTTCTCAAAAGAAGTTTACAGTCATCAATTATCCTAATTCTAACCTAACCTAACCTAACCGAACATAACCGAATCTATCCTAACCTTACCTTACCTAACCTAACTTAACCTAACTCAACCTTACTTGACCTAACGTAACCTAACTGACAACCTAACATAATGAATTTTCCCCTCAGCCCTTGCTTCGCTCGCTCATTTGCGACATGGTCAACGTTTCTAGCCTAACCTAACCTACTAAATTGAAACTCCTCAGGCTTTGCAAAATAAAACATTAGCTCTCTTGCTGGTCAACGTTACCAACCTAATCTAACCTACCTTACAAACATAGTCGGGGTGCTTATAGGGACAAACCAACCAGGATACTTCGCCACTACCTGGCTCGCTATTTATATCTACAATTCAAAATTACGTATATAAACTCTTTACCTCATGGACTATTTGCTATAAAAATATGAACATCTAATTCGACGGTCCATAATCTAAAGTTTAGCTAAGTTCCTTATCCGAAAGATAATTTAGTTTTTTAAAATATTAGTCAGTCCCGCGATTAATTTTAGAAATATTTTCTAGTTGCCTGGAATGATATATTGTTTTTTTTTGTAATTGCCTCTTGAATTTTGGAAAACTGTGTGGACTTTTTTCATCGTAGAGCAGTTAGTTTTGTATTATTCATCCGAGTACACTGCAAGTTATAACAACGTCACAATTTTTTATCTATATCACCTAGATTTCGAGATATCTTACGCATATTTCTTATATTGAAATTTGAAAAATTTCTGTTTTCTTAATAGAATGAGAGCCCGTGAACCCCAGATCTTCGTTATTTTATAAAAGTTTGTTAGCGCATGCTCCAAACACATGTAAGAACGATGAGTCACAGAAAAACGGTACCAAAGATATGTGATATACCGAACCACATTCAACAAAAAATAAAGTGTGATTTTTTTGTATTATCTTTAGAATGTTATTAAAAATCACGTCATTCATTGCTAGACAGTTAACCCCTTGCCAAAAACCCGTAATGTTCGTTAAATTATAATTCTACTCACGGTATAGTACAAAAGCTGATTTTTATATATAATACTTGAGAAATAAAATTTTTGATGATTTCAACCCCTTGTCAGACAAGCATGTAGGGTAGCTATAGAAGCAAGCGCGAGGAAGTATATAAATAGGTAGGTGCGAGTGAGATGGCTAGTTAGTTCAACTGCGCTCCTACACTACACAATTGTTATTTCTACTCCGTATGTATTTTTTTATAATTAGTAAATGCTTATATCAGTTAAAATAAACTTATATGCTTTAAGTATTATTAATTTATTATCCATTATTATTCAACAACTTAAATATTTCGAATAAATGTAGATTATACAGTTTATTCAATTTTAGCCGTTTATAATATTATGTAGATTTATGTTCGCAATTTATTCATGTGCTTTTTAGAAACTAAAGTAATTTTTTATTTAGAAACAAGTCATGGGTGATGGTGATATATTAATTTGTGATATTTGTAACAAAAGTTGTGGCAAAATAATATTATTTTCTGACGAGACAATGAAAAAATATGAATTACTTATAAAATTGAAAAAAAAAACATAACTTAAAATATAATGATACAATTCTTCCACATGAATATACAGAGAGTGGTAATCATTGAGAATGTTATAAATCATGACAGGACTGATGAAAAAAATAGCAAAAAATTTTGAAAAGACTGTTGGAAAAGATGAAACTATGATTCAATATCAGCTCCATCGCATGTGTCGGAATTGACTGTATCACACCCACCACAGAGCATCAACCTTCCCATGCAGCTGTGGACATTATTGACAAAATTAAAATGTTTGTTTTCTCGAAATCAGCATTACTTGATGTGTAATAGACAGCAACATCAACCAGCTTAAAACCTTCTAACATTAGGAATAATTTTAACTGTTCTGTTACCATTTATATAAATAAATGAGAAGAAATAAGATTTGAATGCCGTTTTTTTAATGTTTAGCATCTAAAATCAAGAAGAGTATAATGAGTTGTTAAGTAGATTGGAAAGTATTACATGTTGGAAAATGCACTACTTCACTAAATGTATCGTTCATATATATTAGAAGTGAATAGCATTATCATCACGAGTCCCACCAAGAAGCTTTCATGAAATTAGTAATATTATAGAAGAATATATTATCAATAACGGCCGCTGTCATTTATTGATTTATTTACATGAAGTCAAGACGTCTAAGCATATTATGCTGGGTATGACTTTGAGGAATTTAAAAAGAAATAAATAAATTATAGAATATCAAGGAGTCCAATAACTTGAAAAAGTAACTACCTATGTTGCAATTGAAAGTTTATATCCAGAAAAAATTTAAAAAACACCTGGACTTGTACTGGATTGGTTTATAATAATTTTCTACGCCTCCTCGAAACTATTATTGGGTGAAACACTTTAAATATTCGGAAACATTTATCGGAACATTGATATAAATACATCCGGAAATTCTTAAGAATCAGGCACCGGTTCCCACTTATAGAGATAATTCACTACAGAAGGATATGAAAAACTTTTGAGGCAATAGCTGTAAAAGAAATTCATTATCCAAAAAAATCAAACGTGACAGCAATTAACGGCTGATGAAATTAAACATATTCTCCCCAATAATATACAATCCTATACAGAAATTCATACTCTCTGGATGATTAGCCATGCACTAGAATTACCTGATAATCCAATGTGGGGTGATTTTAATTGTAACATTTATGATATTGACACTCTGCATCTGATTATAATGATGATTATAAGTAAAGTTGTCTTTTATACATTAAAATAATAATCTGCAATATAATAAATATGTTTTTTATATCTTATAATAACATATTAAATTAATCAATTTTTAATTCAGTTTTTGAATATTATTCCATTTAGTTTTTATTGACAGAAGAAAACTAAATTTTCAGTAATCTCACTCGCACCCACTGTATTATATACAAGGATCAACTTTTATACTATAACGTAAGTAGAATTATAATTTGATGAATATTAAGGGAGTCTAGCAATGAATGACCTGATTTTTAATAACACTCTGAAGGTAATACCAAAAAATCACACTTCATTATTTAATTAATGTAGATCGGTATTTTATATACTTTTAGTACCGTCGTTGTGAAACTTTCAGTTGTTATAAAATAACGGATATCTGCGATTCACGGGCTTATAGACTAAAATGACTCAACCACAAAAATGCGTATTTATAGTGAGGTTATGTGTAACAAACATGAAATAATCTATAATCCATATATGTAATACTCCTATATGAACAGTTCCTATGGGAAAAAACGTCTCTACTTTACGGTGCCAACAGTATTAATTTTTTCTCTCGTTGGAGACACTTAATCTATATTGCGTCTGCTTCAAGTGCGCAAAAGATGCGCAGAACTAACTGAAGCGCCTGGAAAAGGGAGAAAACGATACAAAATTTGTTTCACTTTCCACTGTCCATATAGGGATATTACATATATGCTATAATCTCACGATTGCGTACACACGAAATCATTTGACTTTGATTTTATTTCTTTTTTATTAGTAACTAATTTCTTATAAGGAAGTTATAGGAGTTTTCCATAATGTTCATTTTTATATTTTATTTGTAATTTTGTTATATATTATATAATTCGCTGTATACATTTGTTGAAATAATTTGTACGATTTCATCAGATAATTCTAAAATACATATATACAGAGGTGAAATGTTGTATCTCAATATATAATTTTATGTATATCAATAGTAAATGTAACGACAGTTTGTTTTCCTTGAAATAATCACTGAATTCTGAGATATGGTTTTTCCATTTTTTTTTTAATTTCAATCGTAGCTTTCACATATATAAATCTGTTACATTATCAAAATGACTTGTTAATAGTGGAATAACTTACTGATTATACCAAGAAGTGACTATGAAATTATTCTTTGGATTGTCATACACACTAGTTAAGTAATGAACTTCTTAATTATCTCGGAAAAAACTTCCAGAATTTTGGTCCATAGGGGTTTTGCTTTAGCCAATATTATGGTAGTGTTTGAATTGTTCGTAGATCTCTCGGTTTACAGATTTTAGTAGTGAGCAAATTAAGAACTTTGTAAATAAAAAATGATACAATTTTTTTAAGAAAGAGATTCATATTTTAATTAAAGTATTACAGGGTTTATGGAGGAACAGAGAATTGTGAAAAGTTGGAATAATTTTTTAAAAAGGTAACAAGATGGAATTTAATAATTATTAAGGTATCACAGTGCTGATTGTGGATTTGAGAGTTTACGAAATAACATTACAAATTCGATTCAGAAAATACTAGAAAACTAGTAAAAAGCTCCACATGTAGCAAAAAACTGAAAATTAACCAAAATGTGTTTCATATCTATAAAAAAGGGCCTGAATCAGGACTTAAAGTTGAATTTATGAATAATATAAAATATATTTATGGAACAACTAGGAACCATGTAAAAAAAGGCGATCATCAATCCGAAGATATTACTTAAAAAAGGTTTAATCCAGGGAGGTATAGTTCAGCGTTATTTACAATGTTAATCGATTATATACTAAAAGAAGTGAAAGTTGAAGTTAAACGAATACAAATATGATATAGAATCGGTAAGATCGGAAGATGGGTTGTAGGAGGATATAAAAACATTGAAATACATGATTATATACATGAGAATGGTAGCAGAAGAAAACCTCACGATTGAAGTACACGAATTAAAATTAGAACAAGAATTTGAAATATTTGTGTGCAGGAATACAATGTAATGGATGTCACGAGACATATGTAATGGAAAGGATCAGTGCAGGATAAAAAAAAACAAAATAAACGTATACTGAACAATATTTAGACCAGTTGTTAGACCATGGTTGTGTTAGTTGTGTATTTGTAACACCTACCTAATAGTGGAATTTAAGCAGCTCAATGGAGTACTTACGTAGAGTTGAAGATGTCTCTACAAAGGATATGATACGAAATGACGAAAAAGGGACAATCATAGGAGTAACACTGAAAACAACAGACTGAAATAAAGAATTTGATAAGCAGAGTAATAGAAAAGCAAAGGAACACAATTAATCAAAAATTTAGGGGAAAAGGAATAGCATGGGTAGAGGCTACAATGGAAGTTACAAAAAAAGTGGATGGAGTTTGTGTTCGAATACACTAATGTAACTACTTAATTATACGAAAGTTTTAATTTGTTATTTCTCAGATGTACCATTGTTATAAATTTCTTCAATTTCTTATTTCTTAGACCTTCTGATATATTAATGCATTTAAAAGTTCTTGTTTTTAGGTCTTTTCTGTTTTAAAATTAGTTTTTTCTTATAATTTTTGAAACAGATAAATTTTGACATTTCGACTTTTCTTTAAGTATATGATATTGACACTGACAATTTCCTTATTCACCTTCATCATGAATATGAAAATAAGGATAAAAATTAATTAAAAATTAAATTTATTAGAATTTACAAAATACAGAGAATTTTTGAATCTTTATAAAAAAAATAGAACTGCATTAACGAACCATGAGATATCAAAAAAAAACATAAATTCAATTATAAAGATTCAAAAGTTATGGCAATCGGGTATAAGGGAAATTATTTTTTATTTTTGAAAATAAAAAAACAACGATGCTCATTGAATTTTCAGATCATGAAAGATGTGACATCAATGTGAATTTTGCATTAATATCGATCTAATTACAAATTAATTACAAATGACAACTAATTTTTCAGATGAGTGACACACATTTTCCTCAAAATAGAAAATAAAGGTTTATGAAAATGGTGAATAAAACGCTAAATCATTTAAAAATGTTCGATATAATCAATTAATAATATTTTATGAATAGATCGAATAGTGAATAGTGAACAGGGAATAGTAATAAAAGCTAAATTTCGTATGAATTCTTCGAAAATGTGGAAATAACCTGGCGGGTAGAGTTGTGCGAACTATATCAAAGCACATCTAACGTTCGTTTTTCAAATGTCAGTCAAGTAAATTCAATCAAGCACTTGATATATTACACAATACACAATTATACTGAAAAATTTCTTTATCTTCTGTTGCTATATTGGCAGGATCGCCATCTGATGATTTTACTTTAACTACTTATATTCACATGATTTATAGAGAGGTTATCAGGCATATATTGATTTGTTTGAGTAATTTTAAGTAAGTCTCTCTATTGAATCTTTTTTAAAATCTCTTTTTGAATCTGTATCAAACCGAATATAGATATTGTTTTTTCGCTATATCCCCGTCCTATTTTTTATATGGTAATGATATTAGTGTGCGGAAGATTTGTAATACACAACAATTCGGACCATTCATCCATTCATAACATTTATTCGAAAAATAGCAAGAAAATATAATTTTTCACTATTATGCAAATTTGAGACAAACCTTACAGAACTTCATGAAGTTTGAATTTCTCTTATAGTAATGAATATGAATAATGAATATGAAGTATTTTTTGTCAACCAGTTATGAAAAGTTGATCTTCCTGATTAGACGTTTCTTCTGCAACATAGCGCCAGTTAATTTTCGTGCACATTAGAATCACAGGAAGATTGATGAAATGGCGGCTTACAGTAGAATCACTGAAATATTTGGGCCTCTTTTCACTAGTAATTGAATTCCATTAAACTTGTTTACGTGGATATAAAAGGAACACTAGCAAGGCTAAATAGACCCTTGAAACTTCCAGATTTCAAAGATATCAAATTAATGTTAATTTGAATTAAACTAGTTGTAATACAAGGATTGAAAGTGAGTTAGATATTAATATATTCTATTCCTTTTATAATCAATATTAAATAACAAAATGTTATTCCTTCAATATCTGAATGTGAAATATTTTATTTTATTACATAAAGAATATATTTTAATACAGAAAGCGATCATTCAGAAATAGTATGTCAGCATAGGGCTAGTAATTTGTTCGTTAGATATATACACTTGTTTTTCTTACAATACGTAGCACTGAGCCATATAAACAAATTTTAAACCGTGGTAGGCAAGTGGATTGCCCTCCCAGAATTGCCTACTAGAAAGCATACGCCAAAATGTGAATATTTTTGATATGAGAATTTATGTATTCTTATCATGCATTCGAGATGTCGTAAAATAACAATATCTACAACATAATTGAAGTAAAAATTGACTAATGATTTAAAAGAAATAAAAAATTGTAATATTTCTTATCTCTGTATTCTTCTAAATAGAGCTCCAAAAAATATTTCGAAAACATCTATTTTTAAAAACATATCTACTACGAATGTTTTCCAATGAGAGACAATTCGAGTCCTAATTTAACCTAGAGCATATAAAGTTTTTATTATGAATATTTAATTTTTTATTAGGAAGGTGTGTTTCTCTATTATTTTTTTCAATTCCACATTCTTAAAATGTTATTGAAATTCTAATTTCAATTACCTTCCTCGTAAGCTAATTAAAGATTGTGCGCTGCACCCTTACTATAATAGGTAACTTCTCTTTGATAATTTAATTTGATTACGGATCGCTCATCAACAAATAAATCTTCATTTGGCGTACACACTCTAAAAAATATTTGAGCTGATTCAGATAATGATAATGGAAAGCATTATAATGTTTATACAGCAGCAAATGACGTTTTTGTCGGATTCGTAAAAGCGCCATCGAATAAGATGTAGCCGAGGAAAGCGATGTGATAAATAGCTTGACGTTAAAATTTACTAATGATTTGGGAGGCTATTACTGGTATTACTGATGAAAATCCGTCTTTTGTGAGTAAAACAGTAAGGATAAACCATAGGAAATTGTGAATAAGGTACAGATCTGGTGAGTACTGTGGCTGGTCAACTACTTCGAAGTTAAATTCGTGGATTTGCGTTATATTTTTGCAGTTTCTCCCTTTATCTTATCAAGCAATGATGTGTAATACTCTTCTATTATTGGTTTTGATGACATTCATAGAACATAACTCCATAACCATCTGTTCTTTTTCTGAGCAGAACCGCCTTTTGCAATTCACTTTCTTGACTGTTTTTTCATTTCAAAAGTATAGTAGTGGATCCATGTTCCATTTACAGTTATCGAAGCAAAAAATACGATCCATTTTACTAACACCGTGTCAATAACGACTCTAAAATGTTAATTGGGATGCGCTAACCAAAGTGCAGATAGCTCACGTATGCATAATACTTTTTGAGTCAGTACATAGCAAATGCGTTCTTTTGGCATATAGTCTCTTACATCTATCTTGCCTTAATCAGATGGTTGTCCAGTACCATTTGCTGAACTTTCCCAATAATATAATTGGTTGTCGCAGTTTTTGGTCGAGACGAATACATATCGTCAATCAAGCTGTTAAGCTGATATAGCTACGTTGGAATTTAGCTGCCCAAAATTTCACGGATATAAATGATGGCATAGAGTCTCCATGAACAGTGCTTAGCTCCCCTTATATTTAATATTTAAAGAAGGCTCTATACTCAAGTTTTTTCATTTTTGGAAAAATCTTCACAACGACTCACTCAAACAGAAGCTAAGAATTGAAAATTGCTTAAATGTTGGTGAGAATCTTTCAACAAATGCTCATATATATTTCCTAACTAAAATTAATAAGTATAATAACTTTAATTGGAACTATCCTTACTGATACTAATCCACGAATTTAAAGGGGCTTGGAACTAGGTTCTACCATCGGACGACAACCATTTCGTTTAGTCTAGTTAAGTTGTCACCAAATATATAATTTTTTTACGGAGTACATGATATTATTTCTTGTGAATGTTATTCATTCTTTCGTATTTACATTTGTTACAGTTTAATAATTTGTTGTTCATATGTAAAAAGAGTACATGAACAGTTAGAGGCAAAGGCAATGAGTGAATACATTGTGAAACGTATTATAACATAAGATTCATGAAAAACCGTGATATTAAACCTTAAAACACGAAATGAAGTTTATATGTTTATGAGAAAATAGATCATCACATCAACATAGAATTAGTACCGTGTTTTTCCATTTAATATGAATGATCTTATTTTCATTGTTTTACAGAAGAAGAAAAAAAATTTGCAGCAGTTTAGATAACTATGTTAAGGATAATACCGAATTATTATTTTCCCAAAAGTCCTTTTTTTCACATGGCACGGACCAGCAATAAGTGTTCAAAATTTTCAGGCAATAAAAAGTCACATATTCAACAAGTATTTGTAATTCCAAAATTACACGAACGAATTATTATTGACATCTACGTGGATATATGTAGACGTTTTCCAAATTTGTGGTTCTGAGTTGAGTTATGAGTCTCTTACTATGTGGTGGTATTGTACTAGTCGAATAATTGTTACCACTGAATTTATTTTAGATTCAATTTATTTATTATTCAACTGAGTACAAACTGTGCAACATCAGTTTTGTCAAATAAAAATAATCCTGTTAATGCCAACATTAATAAGGATCGCTTTAAACACGAACTCCTTTAAAAAAGAAGAAACAAACCATTTTCTAATAGCACGGCCATTTCTTACTCTCATGAAGGTAAGCTGCAAAGCATATGTACACCGACACATCCAAAATACCTAGAGCAGCAGTAGTACTAGCAAACGGAAGCGGAAAAGCAGATCAATGTGCGCGATTTGTGCGCGAAATGATAGCAAATGTCTATAAAGGAAGAACTAGAACAAAAGTCCAGTGCAAGTGTAAAAGTGACTGGAACATATCGCCGTCGATATTCAAATTTATAAAACTATACCATTAAAAATCGGAGCAAATGAAAATCGATCGCTTAAAACTAGGATATACTCAAATTACACACTCATATCTGTTAAACGGAGAATATCCACCAATATGTGATTATTACAATGAGAATCTAAACGCGAAACATAATTATAAAGTTATTGACAAGTTTCTCCGTGGTTTCTTTCGTACGACGATTCAATAGATACAAGTAGTCTCATTTCATGGGCCATGCTTCACTTAACGGTAACTAGCAATGTAGAAATAAATACATAAAATATTATGAATAAACTTTTATTGTTCTTAATTTTTCTTATTCTTAATTCTAAATTTACAAGTTCAATTCTTTTTCATATAGAAGTATTTTTCTATTTTCTCCCCTCTGTCTTTCTTACTCCAAGAATGCTTATTTTCGAAATTTTATCGAATAAGCCTATTTTTTTTGGGCACTCCCAGTTTATAGCGAGAGTCTAAAATTACATCATATTAATTAGTTTATTACTAAACTTACCTTTGTCTGCGATGTTGAGGGGTCATTTTCCAACTCAAGCAATTACTTTAACATTAACCTTACTAAAACACAAAGACAATCATTATAAACAGAAATCATAGGAAACAGTCAATATTTTTTGAATATTTCGGATTCAAACCAACTAGGGTAAAGAAACTGTAAACATTTATTTGAAAAAAAAATATAAATTCTTATTAAAGTTATGTGGCTAATAATTATTTGGCACTTTATTAGAATGTGAAAAAACGGGCCTATATAAGTTAATGATAGTACTATGGGGTGTTTGTGATTGGTTTTATATATTATTTTCTTCCAAAGTAAACACGGTAGTATTGTACATGTATTAAGGATTCAAGTGTGATTTTGACATACTTCTCAGAAAATTTAAAATCTAGTTCAGTAAAATTGTTCCACAATTTGAATAAAATCGAAAATACTTATGAACTCAATTACTTATATTCATTAAATATTTTCATGGTATTCAATTCATTATTATCATGAAATATCTAATTATATGAACAATGAAATTCTAAGTAAACGTTTTTCTTTTTACCACTCATAAAAACTCATTCACAGATACATAATTTGTTTAATAACATGTTCTCGTTTGATACAACATTGACAGCTTTCAATGCACTATCGTTAACTGTTACATAAACGGGTCAATGAAATTTTTAGTTACCACTCTTTTGCGAATAATTAACTATGATTATATAACAAGTATAAATTCGCATATGAAAACTGCCAATTCACTTTTGAAATCTACCGACACATATTATGTATTATGTGAAATTTGAACATGGACTTAACGCAATAATTTATGCAGACCAAGGAACTGCAAAATGCTGACTTGAAAGCTCAAATTTGACACGTCTCGCGCATGACGTTACTCTGGAATCAGAATGTTTTTTTGTCCATTAAGATTAGGTCGGAGTTGTATAGTTCTTCCAATCTCAATTGCAGGAGACAGTTATGCGAGGATTAATCAATAGTTCATAAATACGCACGACACTCATACCAAATTAAGAAATGAAAAATAATGTTTACTCCCCGTTTAGAATTCAGCAAAAATCTAGCAAACCGTCAGTCCACGTGGACTCTGCTTACTAATGAAAACATCGAATCGTAAACATAGATGCATTTCTATTAGCCGAAGCTGTATATACACAATTTCTTCGAAATATTTCTACTAGACATTAGCGTCGCTCTGTAAAATTTATTCAATTCATAAATTTCTTGCATGCAGCAATAACATTATTGAAAATCTATGGCAATTGTCATTTCCTACATGTTTATTATTATGTTTATCTTTATGAATATTTTTTATTATCGTGACTTTATTTTCGTGAACTAATTTTTCTGTTCATAGACCCAATTGTAAAATAGTTTCAGGCATTATATGATTTTTCTTGAGCATTTATCAAGGATACGGATTTTATTACCAATAAACTCTTTTCTATGTCGAAAAACCAAAAAATACGGAAGCTTCAGTAACGTTTTACTATGTTATTGATAACTTGAAATATAAATGAATTAATAAATGACAAATGTTTATTTTGAGATACAGTTACAGTTGTTAAAACAGCTTTTTGAAATGCCACCTTATTTAATTAGTAAGCATGAATTGCAGTTGAATCATTGTTATCACAAAGTATATAGTATATAAAGTCTTGAGAGGTTCCAACTTAAGAGAGGGCGCATATCGCTTAGTAATGAGTAATGGTAGGCCCTGTTCAGTTATTTTTGAAAGAGTGAAAAGTAGGATCAAATAAGATGGAAGATGCATATATGAAGCGATTGAGGCAACTCCAAAGGGCAAAGCGAGTAGAAATCGCACGGGATTAAATCTATTTATCATTTTATATTATTCCTACCCGCTAGAAAAGCCGTGGATCAATTCACAAACAATCACCAAAGCCAACAGTGGCAAAAAAACAATGTCTGGACAATTATGTATGCAGTTTTCTTCCCTAGTACAGGAGAGTACAGGGGAAACAGTTAAGCTTGAAGATAAATGTACAGTCATCACGAACTGGTATAGCTCAATATATTTACATAAAGTTAGTTATTAACACTGGTCTACAAAAAAAAAACATATTTTTTGGCACATAAGAAAAAATAACTGATTCTAAATCAACTTTACGCGCTGAAATCAAATAAGTAAGCATATGTATTTACTTACATGCATTGAATCAATTTATTATATCTAAAACTTGTTGATTTTCTTCTGTATTTCGCATCCAGCACATCTCTCTTTATTGTCCAACAGTAATCAGCAAGCATGTTTGTGGTCCACTTTCCTTGGTATCTTTGTTCTATGGCACAAATACCTTGACAAATTTACTGTATTTGGGGTCTTTATGACTACCTAAGAAATTTTTCACAACAGCTTTACCTTCACAAAGTTTTTGAACAAACCCGACTTAATGTGAAGCGGTGGCAAAATTACTGCATCGGATGAAACTAATGGTTCGTTTGAACCATTCATTTTTTCAGGCTCACATATTGCACGCATTGGCCATTTTTTTTCATATAATGACTTTTGTAGTCTCTGCTGTCCCATTCGCAGAGGAAACAACAATATTTTGTATATCCAAGCAGATAATATTGCAATCACTTTGAGATCACAACAAATTTTCCAACTATATTTACTGTACTCAATTTTTTCTAAGATGAATTTCAGATCTTCATAAGTCTCTTTCCTATTTGTTGCATAAGCGATTGGAACTGAAGGCCATTTGTTTCCATTATGTAGTAGTACCGCCTTTAAATTCGTTTTGGAAGAGTCAATAAACAGTCTCCATTCTTCTGTTTTATGTTCAACTCCAAATGTATTTAATATGGAACAAATGTTGTTGCAATACACCAAGTTACTTTCTTGACTGTAAAAGTCCTGAAATTTTTGTTGGCGGTTACGGAAAAAACACACTTTAGTTTCTTTTGAAAGAAGATTCCAGCCTTTCAACCTTGAACCCAAAAGTTCAGACTGTTTTTTGACAAATGTAAATCTCGAATAAGGTCATTTAAATAACCTTGCGTAATCAAATGTGGTTCCGTGGAAAGACCAGCAGTTGCTTCAAAAGTTGTGTCATCTTCATTTTCACTTTCAAAATCTTCCTCTTCTATTGTGATTTGTGCAGGAGGTTGAGGTACTGGTAGATCTGCATTATGAAGTATTGGTCTCATGGCAGATTTTAAATTTGGGTATTTCACAGCATGTTTAGCTTTACTAGTTATTCCCTTAATCTGCGTAAGACAAAAATAGCAATCAGATGAATGATCTTGTTGCTCACGCCAAATCATGGGTATAGCAAAGTTCATATGACGATATCCTTTAACCCAATCACCGAAACGCTTAACGCTAGTTGAGCAGCATACATGGGGAGCCCAGTTTTTATCCTGATCTCCCACTTTACAACCGACATATAGTTCATAACATTTCTTAACTAGATGTGTCAAACTTCGTCGTTGTTCTTCAAATGTCAAATCTCCGCAAATATAACAAAAATTGTCAGGATGATTTACGCTCTCCCTGGACATACTTGTACACGAAAGAAAAAAAATTCAGAAATCGATACGAATAAAACTATAATTTACACAAATTTAACAAATTTACTTGAATTTCTGTACTAAATAAAAACGAAATCAATTAAAAAATAGAGCAAAACGCATCTGTGGCCTTACTGGCATGCTGGCGCCGCATTTCCTGTCTCGTCACCGCGGAGGCTAGCAGCGGACATACAAGCATATTCAAAGTTTAATGTAATAATTCCATCCATTTGAATTATTCTGTAAGGATTGACATTTAACGAAAAACGTAAAATTTTCCTAAAATTTGGTATTGAAAAAACTTATTTTTTTTCAAATGTGCGTGATGGACAAATTCTGTTTGCATATTTGAAATCAGCGTGAAAAGTTGTATCAGAAATGTTATTCACAATTATTGTGCCAAAATCTTGTTGCTTAGTGTAGTCTAACAGTTATTGAACGTCCACGATATGTGACTGATTTGGCCATGTGTGATTCGTTATTCGTTACTGTAGAGGAACATACACGTGGCTGAATTTTTACTACGAAAGATGAGGTATATACTAAGTTAGAAATGATTGTATGAGTACGATCCATTGATTTCATTTAGTTTTCGAACGGATGCAATGCATTTAATGGAAATATGTAAATAATATATACAGTTTTTTTCATGCTATTATATCAGAGATACAACGATAGTAGGTACATACTTATATTTTTTATTGATATCAATAAAAGCATAAAAATTTTTTGGTCTAGCAGAATAATGGTTGCTTTTATGAAAACCAATGATAGTTTCATTATGCAGAACAACCATAATGTGCTTGCGATGATTAGTAGAATTAATCGACGACATAATTGTTAGTGGTATCTTCTATTCACAAGTTTCCATTGGAAAATAAGTAATCTTGTTTTAAGTAGCTTTAATGCCTTTTACGTAATACGTCGTACAGATGATTGTACAGACAGACTCATTCATTAAGTTTAAGAAAGGGACACTATTTTATTATTGTAGATATTATTTGCGAGAATATTGGATTGTTATTTTGTTAATTAATGTTATGATTCCAGATAATTTTTTTTGTATTGTATCATTTTACACTTCAAATTGTATAACAATCGTTTAATGAGTATGGATTTTGCCCATTATTAGACTAGCTTAAATCCATACTGGGTTGTTCTAACTCGTTTCGGAATAATTTGGAATACAAATGGGTATGGGTTATTGAATTGTCATTTGAGAGAGCATGTTAACCGGAAAAAGCTATTAATTTGACATAAACAAGACCAAGTTTTTATAGCTCGAATTTTGCAGGACGTAACTTTGAACACTTTTATTATTTTTTTTTTCATTTTTATTTCAGTCGAAGTCTATACTGTTGATAGTTAATTTTTTTTTGTTAATAAAAAAGTTTCGATTGGCTATGTGCTATCGTTGAATTACAAATAGAATGGCACGAAATTTCCAATTATAATATAGATGCTATTTGAAAATAAAAAATGAGGGGTAACTACTACAGAGCTTACTTATAAAGTTATTTCATCCCCAATTGAACCGAATCAGTATTATCAATAAATTATACTCCTAAAACTGAAAAATGCGCTTCAATATTTCGTCAAATCAAAAAATAATAAGAATAAAATGACAATAAAATTGCTGTGACTGTTTCAGAATAAATCTGGTCAGAAACTATTAATGCTGAAAAACCACCATATTCAAAATATTGACATCTGTCATTTTATTCTCATTTTAAAAAATATTTTCTCTTTTTTAGTTCCATAAACTAAAACTGTGATTTTTTTTTTAAATTTGCTTTTGGAACTCTCCATGCATGTCTTGCAATGTTTTTAAATATAATATACTTTTTAAATTAGATATGACTAGAATATCAAGTCGTCTTACCAATCATTTCGCAATCTAATCATCTAATTATATGCTTCACTGGACCCTGTCCGTTCATTTTTAGTGATGACGTTTCTGTATTATTATACCGTTTAGCGAGCGTATTCGGCTAGACCCTACTCCATGAGGTAGAACCTAGATAAATGACAGGATTGTTTTTCTTTTTTATATAACCACTAATCAATCACAAAACTGGTTGGATAATTCATACACACGACTTTTGGTGATGCCGCACCATCTGGAGCCACTATGGATGCTGTGCGTAAACTGATATTGCAAGATCGTCATGTGACATACAGTGTTTCAAAAAAGACGTCTTTAAAATTGGGACAGGTGAAGAATAATTGATATATGCATATGAACCCGAAACTAATCAACAATCGTTTGTATGGGTCTTTGAAGATGATACATATCCAATAAAAGTTGTTCGCGCACTAAGCACTTCGAAGCAACTGGTTTCCTGTTTTTTCCAAAGAACTGGACACGTCGCCTCCGTTCCATCAGGACAACGTATAATGCTTAATTCTAAATGGTAAACCAACATTGGTCTTCGAAAAATCAGGGAAACTAACCGCAGAAGACGAGTTATTCTCTACAACGACAATGCCAGAGTTTTTGAAAAGTCAAAACATCGAATTGATGCTATGAAGTCCTTCTTTTGCACCCAATAATTTCTTCTTATTACCGCAGATCAATAATACATTGCTAGGAAAACGTTTTTCTACACCTGAAAAAGTGGTTGACGCATTCAAATCACATATCACATGTTTTGCACTCATGTACTCTTAATGGACAATATTTAGTGAAACAATAAAGCAACCCTTGTATATATATTACTGCCCCGACGTATGCCATAAAATTGTTGACTGACTTAAGGCTGTTAGACCCCTTTCTAGAACTTTTAACTTTTGAAAATCTCTAGTTTACTGTAAACAAAAAAAGGTGCACTTTGAAATTGTTTATGAAAGCAGTCACTAAAAATTAGGTAAACAGGTCACATGAAATACCTGTCGCACCGTCCAAACTCATCTAACCAGGGGGCAAATTCTTAACATTATAATTAACCCTACATCCATTTTCCGGCAATAAATATTAATTTAGTTTAGAGTTTATTCACCCAGTGGTTATCCTCAGAAGGGTAAAAGTACGAGTTTATGAAGTCTTTATAATGTCATTGATCCTTGATAAATGAGTACAATTTTGAATAAGTCTTATAATTTGATCAGAAAATCAAATTAAGAAGTTCCTTCACATGGATACATAAATACTAATCTAATAAATATAGTAAATATAAATAATTATTATCAAATTTCAACTCACATATAGATTTATATATAATTAAGGAATTATGAATTTTTCGATCCAGTAAACACAGATATACTAAATGTAAATTGAGGTCATCGAAACTATCACGTGATAAAATAAATATTTTCCCATCAATACTCAATTTCGACAATTCTCAACGTTTCATGTATTTCTTGGTTTTTTTATGATATTGTTGCGTTGTTAGTGTGCTTATTGAATTTAAAAATAATCACAATCTTCTGAATTGATGCAGCATCGATTGCATGAAACTACGTGTTGCTTTGGTGACTTCCATTCCGATGGAATTAACGTCAATTATAGACATACTTGGCCCCCTTAAAAACAGATACGTTCGTTCGACAAAAACACAAAATTCTGAGAATTTCTAGCAATTGTCATTCCTCAATACATATAGTCGTGCGACCAGCTGGGCGACAATTATTGCTTCCTACTTCTACGTCATTACAGTAAGTCATGAATATTGGATCTCAAAAAAAAAAAACCACAAACAGAAGCGACCGACGGTTTGCTCCGAAAAGCATGAAATGAATTAGTTTCGAAACCGTAACGTGTTTTCACTTGAAGTATAACAGAATAAACTGAGAGAACAATCTCAAATCTCTACACTAAGAATAATAAAAATTTCTCTCACTTCTAGGTAACATACTTCATTGCAGTGAAGTATAGAAAACTTTTTCCAATGCGTTTCATTTGTGGATCACTTAAAACATATTGTTTGTTAAATAGATATATTCTTAGAGTCAGAGGAAGGGTACTGCAGTAATTATCAGTTATAAAGTTATAGAGACTATTTCCTTCGAAAAATTTAAGCCAACCAAAAAGCTGTAATATTTTATGTTTACCTAGCAACGATCAAATTTCAGCGATAATTTGCACTAGTGTCAAATTTTCGTCTAGGATTAATAAACATCATTTGGTTTTAATTTTATATTTTAAGAAAAGGAACAATTATTGAAAATGCAATTAGAATATACAATTACTGGAGGCCGACGATGGTGTTTCTATGCTGCTTCCACCACTTCTTATTGTTACTTCGCTACTGTCATTTCGCATTTTTTGTACAATTTCCTCGTGGTGTTCACTATTTACTTGCATTTCAACTACGGTATAATTTAAAGAATAACAAATTTTAAACCCAGAATTAAGTTTATTTTAAATTAAATTTTTCTCAGGAAATAGTCTGTCAAAATGCCCTCTCGTGCATGTCAAATTCCTTGCGTGCGCATTCGCGCACTCGAGAAAATTAAATTATCGACAATTTGACATGCACTCGGGACATTAATATTGAACATCTTAAACTGATTGTCATAAGAGTCAAATCTGCCAAATAAATGCTAAATATATGAGCCAAGACACAATTATAAAACCAAACACTACAAAATGATGTATAACAAGCAAGGAAGACATAGCTTGAATGTTAACTAAAGAGTAATAAGACAACTGGAAAATGAACCAAAGTCGTCAAATTAATGTACAAACAACAAGAATGAAGATGGAATGAACCTGATATAAAGACAATAAAAATGGATCCTCGACATGAGATGCAAGTTGTCATCAAACAATAAAATTCTACTGTGCAAATAGCAATATCGAAATTATACAAACGATGAGATTAAAAATTTTAAAAAAACACGAAGGCAGTCTCCACCTCCATGAACACATAGAGCTGCTAGATAATCATAGACACTGGCCTATATATGTACAACCGGGGCTATAAGAATATGTCCAACGGCTGTACTAGTGGTAGTCATGAATTTCTTACCTCCCCGTATATTATTTGAGAGCGTGACGGAGAAACTTCACTCAGAATGTTGGGAGAGGAAATCAGCAGGTACATTGCAAACTGCGCTACAGTCATACAACGTAACCCAAACGGATAATGAAAATTGCAATCAATGGAGAGATCTGCGATTTGTTCTATTAACAAGACATATCAGAGTGGAATTAAATGAACTCTTTATATCACATTATTGGAAATCAAAAAATAGATGAAGAGTATGAAGTATTCGTCAAGGAATTTGGTGAGGTTCCAATTTCGAAATATCACTGCCTCTGATCTTCATTCAACAAATAGATATTTCACATTTTACAGTGAGCTTTAACTAAGTAAAATTGGAACATTTATATATACGGGTGAAGCCTGTTAGTTTAACCGTTGATTAAATATATAAATTATCTAGCATATATTCTTTAATATAATTGAATGACAGATAAGACAGAAATTATTTCATACTATACCGTAATATAGTGCAATATATCGTCAGTTTGATTCCGGGAAAAGATATATTACATTACAAGGCCGCGTAAGTAGTACTACCGGAATGAACTAGTTTAACTAAGACAAAGTTGAATATAAAAAATGTATTACAGCAAATTATACTCGTTAACGGTGATACTACAGTCTGGAGTATTTGAAATATTTACAGGGGCAGCACTGAGCCAATTTTTCTTGTTTGATTTCTAATATGTACTCTGGAATTAACATATAAAATGAACATTTGATTTTCTAAATTAAGTAAAAAATGACATTATGAAATGAAGAATTGTACAAAACACGGCCATGAAATGTCATTAAAAGTTAATATTGGAATTTTGGAACCAGTTCCTTTGTCGACCCTTCCATAAGCATCTAGATTTCTATTTCAATATACGTCCCTTCTCCAATGTGGATAACGTATCTTAGACAATTAGATTTCATTCCTTATATTAACGACATTAATAAATAATTGAATTGTTACGAGTTCAAAATATAATTAAATAACCCGTTAAAGTGAAGTCAAAATAGGTACTTCCTATATTAACATGTGATCTTTCCATGGTAAATATTGCAATCTAAACTATATGTTAATTGGAAACGTGGATTAATACAATAAACACTGAAAGTACATATTTAGATATTATAGGTTATTATCAGTAAATGATAAAATGTTAAATTATATGTTATCTTTACACCATATATCACATTTTTAACATTAGTTCAAACTGAAAAGAAATAATTCACATAACTTCGTCATTGCAAAACCTCTCAAAAATTATAAACTTCCCCCAATGGAAGATTTAATTTAAAGTAGAACAGTTGTACTGTATGGATAATATCTAGTCACCGTACTTAATTTTTTTTCTGTCTCTCAAAATTTCTTTGATTAATTTATTATCAGTTACATTTATAATTTTTATTATATAGTCTGGGAGCAGTCAATGCTGCCGTGTGCAAAACTGGTACATTTTGTTAAAATCGCAATTACTTAGACAAATTATGAAAAAATGTTTTTTTTTATGCAAATATGGCCCATTTTAAAAAGAAGGTCTCTAGTAATTTTTCCGTATAATGCGTATTTAAAAATTCATACATTTTTGAAAGTCGAAAAATCGATGATTTCACTAACTTTCAAAGTTAATAACTTTTGACCAACTGAAGATTTTTTAAAATTGAAAAATCGTTTATTTTGAATCTTATTCTACCAATTTTTATACTTTGATATTAATGCAGGTCCGGCGTTTGGCACTTATCGCGATTGACAATCAAGCGCTCATTCAACGTTACAGCGCGTTGCGACATGTCTTGATCACCGCAACACACATACCAAAGAATGATGTACAGGGTCCTTCACGACGAGCTGAATCGATATGTATATGGGAAAGTACTGCGACTAGTGTTCTGAAAATTTGCTTATATGGGTTTTCTGAAATGTTCGTTTCAGATAAAATAATTCCAGTTTTCTGAAACTACCGGTTATTTCGGAAGTGAACCCAAACTTCGTTATTTTAAACGGAATGCTATGATTTTTATTAAATTTTTGGAATCTATGCGAAATTTCAATATAACTTCATATAAGGTATCGATGCCTAAAGTCCATCATTTTTTAATTATTTCCCATTTTTGGAATTTTTGAACACATGCAGGCCTCCACTAAAAAAAATGATGATCCTAATTATTCTAAGTTTAAGTGAGTCAGATCTAATATTTTTGGGATTTGGACAAATAACACTTACAGCTTTCAAAATCAGTGAAAACCATGACAAAAATTTATATAGGGTTTTCAGAAAATGGTGCCGAATTTTGATATCTAAAAACTTCGAAAATTTAATTTTTCCAAATTGCAACCCCGATTTTTCTCTTTACCATTGGATTCTAAGCTTTAAAATAAGAGAACTTTGTTAGTAAATTCATATATATCAAATTAACGGTTTTTGTTGAAACTTGAAAAAACTGAAATCTTGGTTTTTAATTGTCAGTTGTCTGGACGGGACATGATGAACACTTTTGCAACGCTTAATCGTCAAGCTGTTTTCATTGTTTGTTTATTTATTGAAATGTTAGTTTTTGTTTTTCTTTGGCCGGTTCAGACAACGAACAATTAAAAACCATGAAGATTTCAGTTCTTTTAAGTGTTACCCTTAATTTGAGATACATGACTTTACTAACGAAGGCCCCTTAATTTAAAGCGTAGAATCCAATGGTGAAGAGAAAATGGGAGTTTGTTTGAGAGTAAAAGAGTTTGGATTTTATGATATTGGAGCTTGGAGTTCTAGTGGCTGCTTAGCTATCGGACTGGATGATGATCTACTGTTTGCGATAGCTACTCATAAATTTCTGCTTGAAGAATTCTTGGTGTGTTGCCCAGGCCTTTAGCTTAGTACTGAGGTAAATTTTTTCTCAAAGCTAAACTTTTTCGATGCTTCAACTTGAGGCGTGTCCCAGGTACGGCCATTATTTAGGGACGGCTTTTCTTTGGTAATTTCATCTCTAATGAGTGAGGTTTTTATTAACACGCTTTCCAGTACTAAGTGGAGAGGTGGGAGATTTAGAATCACTTCTTGTGCAGTTATTAGGTATGATTTCATAATCGTGGCTGAACATATGCAAGCCAGTTTTTGTACCTCCGAGAAATTGTTCCTCGTGGTATTTAGACTAGATCTAGTCCAAACCGCTGCATCATACGTGATGATTAGTCTCACAATTGCAGTGTTCATCCACAGTAAGATCTTTGGGCTACAACCCCAATTCTTTCCAGCGAAGTTTCTGCACACCACCAGGACTTTTGTGGTTTTAATTTCATTCCAGAGAAGTTTACTATCTAGTGTGGGTCCCAGATATTTCCCCTTTGTTTTCCACTCAATGACTTGCTTGTCTTGCTTGATTGGCTTGATACTGAGTTTTTTGTGCCTGAAGAAGGTAATTAAGTAGGACTTATTTGAGTCCTCTTTGAACTATTTCACAGAGTGTATTCTCAAAGCATCCTTTTGCGTAGATGACTATGTCGTCTGCATTTCCTTGACATAATATATCGGATTGAGTCGGCCCGTATAAGAGTTCGTCTACTACTAAGCTTCACATAAGTGGGGATGCGACTTCTGTTGTGCAATCCATCAAATTAGCAAACTATATTTACTATCGTTACATTATCTAAATATATCAATTATTAAACGAATCATTTAATTTGTCTTTGATATAGATGGAAAAGAAAAAACTAATAATTTTCGAATTTGTAGTAAGGCTGCCCAAGCGAAGATATCGGGATTTACTTAAGCGCGGCAGATTTATATACAGGGAGATATCTTGCACCCGGTTAAGTAACTCCACCAAATATGAGCACTATATGTAAGATCGTCTTTCAAGGATAAAATATCTGATTAGTAAAAAAAATTGATCATCAGAACTCCTCGAACCCGTAAAATTAAGGTGGTGTGAGTTAATTATATGGTAAAAACTGTCAGTTTGAGCGTGACGTAAAGAGAGAAGAGGTCTACAAAGTTGTAAAAGAATGTCATTCCCGAGTGTAACTAATTTGTTTTATTTTGAAGGCAATAATTCAAGAATGACGAAAAATATGTAATCTGACGATTTCCACAAGCCAAAGTAACAAAAATCTTGATAAAACTAAAAGCGTACAGCTGCATAATGACAGTGTTGAATATATTTTTAATTTAGATTCGTGAGTTAGATCCATGTTTATCCTCTGAATTTATTCAAATTATGCTTAGTTGATGCGGTGTTTCCAATTTACATAAAAATGTTTCCGTTTATCCCTTATATTTAAATAAATACTGATTCTATTCAATTTCTTTTTATAATTTTAATCTTATTTAGTACATATTTGTTATTTATTCATTTTGTGGTTTTACCCACAGATGCTTGCATTGAAAGAGAGCTTCTTTTAGGTTCACTTAACACCTCCTTGAAATGTCTGACGCGCTCCATTAAATTTCATTTTCAACCCTTACACACGAGCACCCGTATCATTTAAACGATCAGATTAACACACAAACATTATTAAAAATACGTAGAACATTGACATACTCGAGAGTATGTCAATTTAACAGTATTTTTTTACATATTTGAAAAACTTTAGCCGCTCCTTTCATAGCCTTCTTTTTTTAAAGCTTTGCAACCCAATAGGTCTCTGTGACGCTCGAGTAAATCTGAATTTAGAATCGGGGGCTCCCCTACATATCTATGCTGCCTTTTATTCTTATTAACTACAACAGATGTCTTAAATGCCATGAAATAAACCTTTCGAGATAAATCAATTTAGTGGGTTGAGTGGCTAACGAGAAGTGGTAAATCTCACATCTTCTGAATGTTACCTCATTATAAAAACACTAATATTGATCAAAATTACATTTGTTTTTGATGAAAATCATTTGTTGTAATTTGTATATATTGAAATATCACCATCGATATATTTGCACTTGAAGAGAAGTATAGATCAATTTGTTTTCCAGATGTATTTAACCTTTTTATACTTTACTGTGAGCTTATTGTGAATTATAGCGAAAATATTTGCACTCAAATATCTGTTCTTTTTTGATCATCCCTTTTATTCAAATTCTTTCTAGTATTGTTTTCTTCAGACTCTCTACAATAACAGAATAGGATAATGAAAATTTTCCTCTGACACTTGACAATTATTTACAGACTCGTTAATTGAAAAAGATAACATTTAATAAACAAAATATTTAAATATAACATTCCACAATTACAGTATTTTTCCTACCTGACATAAGAAGTATAGAGTATATCAATAACGTGAAGGAAACTTATAACAGCTTAATATTATTAATATTAAGTTGAATGAATTCGGATATTTTATTTTATTTATATTTTTGAAAAGAATAATTTGATGATTGATTTGAGTGGTGATGTCAGCAACTCTTTTTTGATGAAACAAATTTTTTTCGATTTTTGGAATTCCTTTGCTGTGATTGTCAAACAAGCAGATTTAAATTGGTGTATTTTGCACAAAAACGGAATAGTTGTTTTAGCAAATTTATTGTTTAGGTACGCAATAATTGAAAAAAGAAAAAAAAAACTTATTGAAACAAAAAGTTGATTGTAATGTAAAAAAGTTGTTGTTACAAATTCACAAACTGACTTGAAAATATATCTGCGAAATTGGCACAATTATTCAAATTCAAACCGTTAGTTTCTGTTACCATGGACAATTAAACTCATTTCCTTCTTAAAATCCTTACAACCACCTCCTTATGAGCCTTGAAATCTATATTTATATTAATTCACAAAAATTTTATAGATCACCTCCTTCTGTGTCATGATACTCGTAGAATTTGATTTTACCTTTCAAATATATATCTGATTTTCGTATTCTCAATTAATTTGTTCTAGGAATTCTCTTTTTTTATTTTTAAGATGACATCTTGCGAGGTATGTTTGTACAAGCTTGCGTATTCCTTCGATACGCACGATCAATTTTAACATTCAATTATCAAGCGGCTTTTACAATCAAAATGCTTTGGCAAAATTTTAAAGACACTATAGCTTTCTTGCACGAAGAACTTGCAGATGTGTGCTTGTCGATTTGCTGCTATTATTAGTTATCAATACAGTGAATGTTTCGTCTTCAAGATTTTGTAGCAATGTGGGTGTTACGTTTTATATTTCCTTTCTGTTTTGGATTTTAAGGTCACGGCTAATGTCAGATCTGTTTGTGTTGATTTTAGATTTTTGATAATCTCAAAAATAATGTTCAAAGAAGTGAGATTGTTAAATCCTTAAACAATTTTTTCTTGAGTCTCTTAAAAAATATGAAACGTTAGTGTTTTGTAGTATGTAGCCTTAGAAACATTTTCAAACTTCTTCTATTTATTAATACGTACATTATTGAAAATAACTGTATGCTGAAGTACTAATCCGAATCAAATTTTCATTTATTTTTGAATAGGTGGTTTATTCAAACAATTTTTTCTGATGTTATCACCCTCTATAATTCAGTGTTCTCTGAATGAATATTGAATTAAAATCCAAATTCGACCTGTTCATCTTACTGTTTATTTAGATATTAAGTTTCTCAGGCAATACTTTAAAATATATCTTTAATGTACCAATTAAAACAATTAAAATTTTTAATTAAATGGATTTCTGAGATCAGTTAAGTTGATTAGGTAATTTCAATTTACCTTGAGTAGGTTTTCGATTCTATTGAGTTTTTTTAACTTCTTTTAAGAGAATCTTATATTAATTGAATTATCACTTCTACTCTATTTTGTTGTTAAAATGGATTTTTTTTGAAATTTGAATTTTGTTTTAAAGGCAGTAGAGTATGTCGAATAATAATTATAGAAGTTTTTTGACTTGGAGGGGTGACATTACTGTTAATCTCACAATTAAATATAAAATATGTTCTATAACTACAAATGCTTCAAACCTTCAAGCGAATTTTCAAGAATACTCTTTGATATACTTTTCAAATTTTATTTGCTTCTCCCTTGAAGTAGTTGTTTGAGTTTTGGAGAGGCAAATAATAAAATGAAGAAACCAAGAAAACGTTTTAACTCCAAAACTTATATTTGATAGCCAGGAATCATGTAAATATGTAGCAACTCTTTAATAACTGTTAAACTCAATGGTGTAATGAATTAGAACGGATAAAAAGTTTCACAAACCTCTCTCATACATGCATGACGATATTCAATTATCTTTTTGAGCGATATCATGATAGTTGATGGCATTGATAATTTACTATAGCTAAAAACATTCATCACCGCTCATAAGTAACAGCTCTCCCACACACGAAATTTTATTTGTAATAAAAAATTCTAGATAAATATTAATTCCATCTATTGAAGTAGTGACAAGACAATTGACTTCAGCTGACAAAATCGACTATGCAAAGTGAACTGATTAAATAACGATGAGATTACGCTTGATGGTTGATAATGAGAAGAACAGATATACAATTTGCAAGTTTTTTTATAATGTTAGTCTATACCAGTTTTTAAGCATATTTGTGAGTTTTATAAATAATAATAAAAATAGAAATATGTCTATTTTGTTGGAGACTGTCAAATCAAATCAAAATGAAATAAAATGATTTATAAAGGTTTGTATCACAATAATCAATATTTGGTGGGTACACTCTTTGCCTTAATTATGACATAATTCGAGGAACACAGCATTTAAACCCTACTTTGTTTGTGGTGCCCGAGTCTACGGTTTAGTGAACCTCATACATGCCATTTTGTGCTCAGACTGGGTCCAGAAATTCGAAGTTATTCTCCCAACATCATCTCGTACTGCGGACATATTTTTGCCACGACGCTTTATACTTCTGGAATATAATGATATCTATACTTGTATCGCAGAAAGTGTCATTAATTATGGTTATGACGCAGATTTATGTCTTTGTAGGGTTCATGAGGCTCTCATACACAATTTTCATCTACAGAATCAGTGATTTACATTTGTTATTACACATTTTTTCTTAAATTCTCTTTTATGTAAAGACGCCCAAAAGTAACACCAGGCAAACCAAAAATCTGCATTAAAGAGAGAAAATCGAGTTCCAGAAAATTAGAATAAGTCTTTTTAACAATTTTATCAAATGTAGTTAGGACTTTAGATTCACTGAATTATTGTGAGGATGGTTAAAATATAAACCAGACTTATGCTATAAAGATTTTTTTATTAAGTTATTTATAATTTTATAATTTTACCAAATACTCTCCATCACACTATATAAACTTTTGCCAGCTCTCTGAAAACTTTCGGATGCCTTTTTTATAAGAATCTCTCGGCTTTTTACGTAACCATTCTTGCATGAAAGATTCTACCTCCACATTGCTTTCGAATCGCAATCCGCCAAGTGCCTCTTTCAATGGATCAAATAAATGATAGTCATATGGCGACATATCGGGACTATAAGGAAGGTGTTCCAGTATTTCCCAACTCAATTCGTCCAACATTTTCGTCGTAAGCGGAGCTGTATGCGGTCTGGTGATGTCTCTCAGCAATATCGCACTACGGATTGGAATATCGCTTCGTTTTGATCGATAGATAGGTTCAATCGTGATTGTAAGGAAATTACTATAATACTCGCACGTGCACACTTCGTTGTTTAGTGAAAAAATCAATTGCAATTACTCCTCCCAAAATACTATACATAAAACATCTTTCTACCTGACACTTCCACCGGCACGCCTTCGTTTTTATTCCTTCACTTCATAGACGTGCGTTCACTCTCAGGTATATAGTGGTGTACCTAAGTCTCATCTGTAATTATTATTCGGAGCAATAAGTTTTCTCCTTACTCTTTGTACAGCTGCAGGAGACGTGTGAATTTCTGCTCAAAATCCAGAAGAAAGCGGAACACCATTCATACACTTGAGCATTGGAGAGGCACTCATCCTCAAGTTACGCAAATTATACATTATCTTCGACCAAAAAATGAATATTAATGCGTTGCCCAACAGACACTGTTGTGTACGCTTCGTAACAGGCCAGTCTAACATCCAGAGCAGTCACTTAGACGACATTACATTTTCCACGCATCTATTAAAACATTCCGCTTTATATTTGAACCAATCTCGTACTTGAAAGTTTAATAGGTTTGTATTTTGTGTAGAAACTTAATCACTTGAATTTCACAGAATAAAGGAATCAATTTTCTTTTTGCTAATAAAAAATTCCCTAAACAATAGACTTTTTCTGTACATGTCAAATTTGTAGATTGCTATATGTTTTATGTTTTAGGCTTTATTTATAAACTTGTTTGGATTTCCTAATGTTCCCTACACAAATCTCAGAAACCATAAGTTGGATTCCAAAATTTTTTTAGTTGGATCAGGCTTAGTCTAAATTGTACCAGTCCAATTTCATTAGAATCGGTCCAGTAGATTTGAAGATAGAGAGCTAAATGCGTACCCAGCCATGCTAAATTTGTCAAGAAATAGGAGGGCCTTAATCTGAGCATCTTATTCAAATATTTTTTGATCACATATTTCACTTTTGTTTATTTGCTTCTATAATTTATTTGCGAAACATCTCATCGTTTTGAATCTAATAGCGTAATTAAATTTCCCACGAAAATGTAGGTTGAGTATCCTTGACATCATAATAGCTACTGTTGTCCGTTATATAAGGAAGACTGAATCTAAACTTTGATATCTTGAAGAAAATTTAAGTTTCTCAACCCAAATAGTCACGCTGTATAGCTATAATATTAAACAATGAAGTATGGCACATAAATTCTCCCAGTCTCGGTTTTTTAAAACTGACAATATTCTTTAAGAGCACGTTTCACATTCTCTAAAGATTCACAGTTTTCAAAACGTTTAAAAAAAGGAATGCGGGTAAATCAGTAGGTGTTGATAGATTGAACTGAGACCAGCGGAATGATTTAATTTAATAGTTTTGGAAAAGTTTCAATAATATAACAAATTATTCATATTTGTTTATACTCAACCTTTTTCATATACGAGGGTTGATACTTGAGTTTTGAGATATGTCAACTATGATGAGAATATGTAGAATCATGACAATCATAAAGACATTTTAAATAGTGAACGTACTCAAAACGTATTATCATACGAGTGCTATTTGAGTTGCTTACAGATATTTGAAACATTCATCTTGCTCAAAAATGGAATTAAATCTATGCGACGATTTTCTATGTCTTTCGACCTGGATTAAACTAACAGCAGTGTGCCGATCAGCTCGCTGTGTTTAGCTTGTCTTCCGAATTCAATCTTGATCGCACTTCTCTACAGGATGAATTTTGTAAAGGGCGTCCAAAATCAGTTGTTGTTCAAGAAAACATCGATGCTGTGCGTAAACTAATGTTACATGAGCATTTGACTGTCAAAAAGAATAATTCTCGTTAATTTGACAATCGCTCAAAAACAAGCTCGCATCGATTGGTACATGAAAATGCTGAAAAAATTCAATCGCGGTGCTTCAAAACACGATTCATGGATCTATGGATATGAACCCGAAACTAAACAACAATCGAAGGTGTGGTTCTTTCAACACTCGCCAAACCCAATAAAAGTTATTTGGTCATGACGCACTTCTAAGCAAATGGTCGCCTGTTTTTTCAGAAAACCTGGACTTGTCGTCACCGTTCCATTAGAGCAACAATCAGAGCGATCAATTATGAATGATACACCAGTATTTGTTTACCAGAGTGTTCGAAGGAATAAGAGAAACCAATCGCTGGAGAAGAATCGTATTACACCACGACAGTTCCTAGCTCTCACACATCAGTTCAAATAAAAAACTTTTTGACCTGTCAAAACATCGAACTGATGGTTCATCCGTTGTACAGTTCTTCTTAGGTACTCAATTATTTTTTATTGTTTATAAAGTTTCGGAATTACCTCAATCGGAATGGGAAAAACGCTTCGAAAATTGATTCAAATGCATGGAAAAGTTTATTGATCTTAATGGAGAATTTGAAAAACAATAAAATTATATCCAATTATAAATATTTGTTTTTAGTTATATATCTCAAAACTTAAGTAGCAACCCTCGTACGCTTCATGTGACCATACAAAATTATTTCAGCTACCAATTCACAATAGTATATAAATTTGATTGATTTGATTATCATATACTCCGGAAACTTTTTGTAATTGTAAGAGTCGGTCTATTATTAAGATGATATTTCGTTAGCCGTTAAACCTAACTTTTGGTTAAATTATAACTACAAACACAACAGTCAAACAATAACCTTTATGTTTTCGCTTCGTCTCATGTTTTCATAAGCGTAGGTTTAAAGCGGAATAACAAACAAAAATCACATTAACAAATTTGTTTGTAGAAATATAAAGTGTCAATTCATTATTGAATAAAATTTTAAAAATAGATATTTTTATAGGTGCTTAAAATTGTTGAAATCATAAACATTTAGTATTATTGACTAGTAATAAAGTTAATAAAAAATTTTAAAAACATAGAATATTAAATTTTTTATGCCTATAAATCTATTGATTATAGAATTTACCATGTTTTCTAAATTTGAAACTTTTCACATGCTCATTCAATATTATAATATTATAAAACCTATTGTGATTTTTGTAATAGTAGAACAAATAATCTGTTGTAAATTTTGTGTGAATGGACTTAATAGGAAACACCTAAGTATGACCATCAACTTTTTTGATCTTGAATCGTTTAAGAGAAGTGATTGAAAATCGTTGTTTCAGAATGGAAGAAATAACTGCTGAAATATTTGTGTAATTTACCATCTTGAATGTGGTTCGCCACCCCTCAGTTCACTAAAATTCAACCAGGCTATTATTGTTTATTTTTTGACCAAAATATAATTAAATGGAGTAAGCTGAGTAATTAAAATTTAATATGACATTGCCAAGTGTAGTCTTAGTCAATGTAGTCTAACAGCAGCATCTTCCGCTGTTTTCACCACATTTTATTCTTACTTACTTACTTAGTTTGTTTGTTCTCTGTTGAAATGAGGTGTCCTGTTCGAAATTTCAAAAACTACCACTCAAATTATTGACTTATTGGAATTACACTCACTCTCGCTTTTGATGACAATGAAACAGAATGATATAGAACTTTTATAAGAGTTACAAGAAACAAAGAAGGTTTATAATTCCATCAAAATATGGGATAATTAATTTCACAGTGATATTAATTGGGAAAATTGACGATTTATAACAAAAATGCGTTGGCGGTAGCGTGAATGAGTCGTTGACTGTCAAATGGTTGAGATTAAGCTTGATTGGAAAATGTGCAATTTTGTAATTTTTTCATTTCATAATAGTATTTTTGTTAGAATCAATTTTGCTTTACAAACTTCGTTAATATTTTTTGAAGAATAAATTACTTTTGGAGTTTTTTGTCAATTGAGGTCTCGAATGTGAAATAGCTTTGATAAATTAATGGGTCGTGAATGCGACTCACAATCATATGGTTTGTAAAGCTCATATCATTATTGGCGTAAATTTTTCTCTTAACAATTATTTCCTACCTCAGAAAATAAATAAAATTAGAAAGAATAAGATGAAAAATCAAGTGACTTGTTTTAAAACTCTATTTGATATTCACTAGAAAACCAAATGTTTAACGTAAATATTGGTATAATTGGTCTTAAAGGATGATATGACAAAATGATATGCTCATTTAATTAGAAACGTACAATATGAGTTCGACAGCAGTAGAATAAAGTTTAGAACACCCACATGTTTTGGTATTACTATTTTCTCATATATTACAAACATTTTTTTATTAAAACTCTAATTCTATCACATTGCACTTAGTATTAATGATAATGAATTTCAACTTTATTCAATATAGGATTTTCCAGTTAATTCTTGGACGATCGTATTTTCCATCTCACCAACTTTTCTTCACATTTTATGAACCTATAAGTTCACAATATTCTTTTCCAAATTTATCATTATCAGCATCTATTATATGAATCATGAATCAAATCATCATAAAAAAATGTGATTTGAACGCATCAACCGATTTTTCGGGTGTAGAAAAACGTTAACCTGCGGGTATAAGAAGAAATAATTTGGTGCCAAACAACAATTTAACGGCGGGTGACCTACCAATTCGATGTTTTGATTATTCCAAAACGCTTTTGTTTCAACTGATATATGAGAGCTCGCATTATCAGGGTGGTTTTCTGTGATTGGTTTCCCAGACAAACAAATACTGGGATACCATTCAGAATTTACCGTTCTACGTTGCTCTAATGGAACGGTGACGACATGTCCAGTTATTCCGATAAAACAGGCGACCTTTTATTTTGCTTCGTGCGTGAAAAACTTTTGTTGGATTTGGGTTGAAACACCCATACAGTTGATTGTTGTTTAGTTTCGGGCTCATATCGATAGATCCATGATTCGTCGCCTTTCACGATCTTATTGACGTGCTTTGAAGGACTGCGATCGAATTCTTTCAGCATTTCTTTCCACTGAGCTTTTTTTGAGCGATTGTCAAATTTGTGCGGTATCCAACGAAAACAAATCATATATTGAAATATTAGTTTACTCGCAGCATCGATGTTTTCTGACACAACAGCCGATTTTATACATCCTTCCTGAAAATCATGATATAGCGAAGTATGACCACGATTGAATTTTAAATACCAGCATGTTGGTTTAATCTTTGTCGAAAGTCAAAGAAATTCGTGATTTAATTACATTTTTTGACCAAGATCAATGTTTCAAATGTCTATAAATAACACGAATAGACTCGTATCACAACACGTTCTAAGTATGTTAACCATTAAAAATGTCAAGCTTCATGATGACAATGTCAGGTTTAACATTATTTCGTAACTTGAGCAGCAGCCCTCGAATTCCTTTAGTTTGAATGTGAGTTTATTTATTAAAATTCTTTCATTTCAATGATATTCCGATCGTGGGATTAATGGGTAAGCAAACATGTGCTCCAAAAACCTCCAGAAACGTGATGGTTACCGGAGATTCAAGTCGCAGAACGGTAGGAAAATATACCATACAGATGCATTAATGCCAAAATTACGTGTAAAAACAAACTTATTGTTACTCATATTGCTAGCTACACATTTATTGATAACATTCCAACCGGCGTGGCGCCTAGAATAATTAGCAACTATCTAATGATATCATTTATCGCAGATTGGTTCACCAAAAAAAAGTAATTCGATGAACCAGATATGAACACAGAGTGTCATGAGATTGATTAATAATTATGGTTCGATTGCTACTTTACTATTGGGAGTTAAGCTGTAGAGAATGTATATGGATTTAAATCAAATATGAACAAATACTAAAAGACATTAAAAATCTGCAGTATCACCTCATAGTCGTATACAAACATCAAATATGTACGAAAAGAGAAGAATATGCGTAATCTTGATTCTAACCCAACTATGTATCTAAGCGAGCTAGACAACTCAGATTGGAGTGAAGCTAATTTTTTTAATAATAAATGCCTATAAATAGCCGAATCTCCTCAAAATCACGAAGGTCTAGGTTGAAAATATATACCCATTTCTCAATTTTAGTATTCAGTATTAGACCATTTAGCAAAGATAGACAAAATATTTCATAGATTAAAATGCAGTATTCTCTTTTTTACGGTGCAGACCAATAAAGAAAAGCTGTTATAACTTGATAACAAAGATGGGTAGTGACCATATAGAGTTTATGTCTAATACGCAAATTTGTAGTTTTTGATCAAAATTCTCAATTTTAATTATACAGTGTGGGCGAAAGCAACAAATTTACAACTATATAGTACTACTACGTTTTTGTATGGCATCACCGATATGCCATTTCCTTCTGGGGTATGTGCTGTGTGATGCCAATTGAGAAATCTTCAAGTTAAAAACAAGAGCTGTTAGTTATTCACTCAGTCTAAAGAGTAGTACTCAATTCTGGCACTTTTTTTGAAAATTCAAAATATTCACTCTTCCCTCCTTATTTATATTTGATTCTGTATGCCTGATCCGTAAGCAGGCTTCTCCCATTTTAGAAAGTTCATTGCACAGCTATCCACTTAGGAGCGCGGAGCGTTATCTTTATCTATCTACTCCATGTTCAAAATTACTTAAGGGCTCTATACTATACAAGTCGAAAATATTGAAGAATCATTTAATCATTTGCCAATAATTTTTTCCTGCATTTAGCAAAAATTTGAAGGCATATTTACTGAAAAGTGCCTTTTAGACTGTATTTCAATGCTAATATTTAATTCGTTTTACATAACGAGTTAATGCTAATATTGATTTCTAATACAAATTATTAGATATTACAAGATTGTCGTATATTTAATTTTATTATCTGGTTTAATTCTCATAAGGTATAGATGTAATGTATATTACATTTATAAATTTTCATATACTTAGATTTTATGTCATTTGTGTATCAATTTAGTTATTTGTGTGTTTGTTGTTTGGTTATTTCCAAGCTCTTGTCTACAAATAGTGAACAAGCATTTTATCCCCTTTTCTTTTTTACTTTTCTAGAACATCAACCAATAAATTGAATAACATAGTGTATGCTATCCTTATTTAAATTTTAATAAAAAATACATTGGTCAATCTATAACTTTATTTACTGAAAAAATTACTGAGCCACAATAATTGATTAGTGAAATAAGACATATATTTGGCTAAATGTTGCCATTAGCCAAACCGCTGTTATGTTCACACGTAAAAGTTAATGAATAATGTTCATTGTTTATATGCATATATATCAGATATATTGCAATAAAAACGTCTGACAATAAAATTTTATTTGTAGCTTGTATGTCATTATGTAAGACTAAAAGAGAGAATTTAATTTAGGAATACAATCAATAAAACTATCTAGATAATGTTCATTAAATGGAACATTTTAATTAAACGATTGTTTGCATTATTAAAAAAGTATATTACTAACATTACTGCTGTTCATATAATTTTTCTAGTAAATAATTAGGAATATTGGTCGTAGCAGTAATTTCTAACTTAAAAAAAAATCAATTAAAAATGTTCGTCACAGTTTTGGTTATATTTTTTCTTTTAATTTATTGATTAGAAGTATATTTAAAAAGTCATTAATCATTATCTATTGATGAAAAGTGTTATAGTCCAAGAGAAATGATTCGAAATAATTGGAAACTGAATTATCCAACGGCTGTATTACAAAATTGCACAATAACACAACAATCAATTGTTTGAGGATCAATTGCACGACATAACAATTGAGCGAAAAAACAATTTTTGCATCTACGATTTTTTGTAGAATATCTCATTAATTCCTACTTTTATTGACTTTACTTTAACTTGAAGTTTGTAAAATTCTCTACTGAAAATATATCAATAACTTTTCACCATTCTGGGAAGATCGTAATTTAAATTTGTTATGAATAGCGCCGTTTTTTAGATTTATTGATTGATTGATTTTGATTTTACGTCTATTTTATTTTAAAATTAGTTTTTTAATAATTTTTGGAAGATAAAATGAAAAGTTTAGATTTAAATGCATTTATGCTTGTTGCTAACATTCCCAATGAATTTTTCTTGACTCAATGTAATAGTTAAGTATGCTTTTGTATATCAGTAATGTTTTTTCATATTTTTTGATATCTATTATAACAATCGCATTGAAAACAACAACAAAAAATTTAATACGTTATGAATACATACATTTGTATAATTATTTTGTTTCACACGGATACTAGGAAAAGTTCAAGGTACTTTGTTTATTATGATCTCCCACAGTACTGGATACTATCAGAAAAGGAAGTACTTTATTCTTGGAATTGTCTCTTTCTTATTCAACGTTTGATTTCAATATTCGACATGTACATTATCATTGACGAGTACCTAATACGACTAAAAAATTTTTGTTTTCAATTTACCATTTTACATGGTGTGAATCCAATGAGAACTATTTTTTCAAATGGATTAACGTTTATCCTATATTTATGAAAGACCGCTTTTCGCGTACTTTGAAGCCGAGTGGTAATTTTGGTGGGAAATTTATCGATGAAGACCTTGTTCCAGAATCACCAGAAAAACGTCTTTACAAAAATAGTTCGAAAGGTGTTCCTATAATTCGGCCCTTTTTGGCTCTCTTTGTATGAAGACTAATTAAGGGGAGAATTACGATCAATTGTAGCGTATGTTTTTCGAATATTCATAAGTATTTACTTAGACTGAACAAGATAGTCTAACTTCGAAAATGAAATGAAATATTTGTAAGAAATTTGATAAACATATACTCAAATATCTGATGTGTTTGACGATCCTATAGCTGAATGCACTCCTGTATAACTTCTAGGCATCCACAAATGAAGCGGTTCAATATCTGCTTGCAACACCTCATTCCAAGCAACTTCCACTTGATGTATTAACTCCGTCAGACTCCGTAGGTATAAAATGGACAGTCTCCTAAGCATCATCCCCCTCGCATATATTTTTGATATTATTATTATAGCTTGCTCTAAATATGGTCATATTACTTCTTATCTGCTAGTAAAGTGACAAACTTATCTTTTATAATAAAAATACTTATAACGATATTTGTTAAGAATGATTAGAGAAAATATACAAAGTTATAATGATTAGTTCCTTTGTCTACGAAGAAACTGGGTTAAGAAATCAGAATTAGTTATGGTCTTGAAGAAGACACAAGAAGAAAATTGGATATAAACATAGTTATTGTTGTTACTTGTGTTTATCAAAAAATATATTCACTCAACAAAAATTTCACGTATCTCTCGTAATGCGATTCTGTTAATTTTGGAAAGCGACTGATTCGTGATTGCTGACCCTGGTTGTAGGTTTGTTAACGCTATTATTGTCCAGTTAATGGATCTCTAGTTATATTTTTTGACTCTCATGCGAGAGTTCCAATCAAACAGTAACCAAATGAATACGCCATAAAGGAGAACAGGAGAACATAATTTCATTATATCCTTATCTATATTTTTTGGTATCCAATTATGTATGTCCAAATTTCAAACGGCTAAAAAAACTGAGGACTTCATTATTCCAAATAAATTTATGTCTGAAGAACTGATTATGCAATAATTTCTAATATTTAATTTATTTCTACATAGAATAGGCATATTTTTTGCTTAAGGATAGAAGATACTAGTTGTACCTTGTTTACTTCATTAAGTTGATACAAATTATTTATCTGTTCATCATTGACGAAGACGGTGGGAAATATAGAAATTTATCCTTACTGAACACATTGTTTACACTACCACTACACCAACATTCACAATTACACTGTCTGATGCGCCAATCGATAACAAATTTGTCTTTTTCTAAGTCTGAACGTAAGAGGAGATGTAAACACTATAAATATCACCAACGGTTGCATAAATTCCATCTTAAGTTTACCCTAGTTTCGATTCGTGTAACTCGACATAGTCTTAAATTATTTGCTTCATTCGTTCATTCAGAAATCATAAGAAGTTCACTCTCGAATAAATTAAAACAAAATCCTATTTAATGAAGCTTACTTGCTTTATGCTCATTTTTAAGAGAAATTAATATCTATTGAATAATTAATTGAAGTGACATCTGGGTTTTTCTAAAATTGTCAAAAGAACAAGCTTTTGTGATCTTGCAAGATTGGGTGAATAAGTGTTCCTGAGCTGTTGCAACTATTTACAGCAGGAAACCAATTTCGGGATGGAAATTCCGTTTGGAATAATAGTGGAATAGTTTCATGGAGACCTGTCTAAAAAAGCGGATTATTACAGATATTGTTGATAATTGGGTGTCTGTATGCGTAGCAATATGTCTATTAGTTAAAATCATCCTTATGCTATAATCTGGCCGGTCGGTAGTGAGAGCAATAAAAACGCGTGATCGGCTCATGAGATGCTAGTGGTACCTTTTATAACGATTCGTATTGGCCGAAGCAATGTCTGAGAAAGTCAAGTACACACAGCTAGCTGCACGTTACATTAGTTTATTATTATTATATTCTAAAAATTCAAATGCGCATCTCTTTACTATAATTGTATATGCCTTTTACAAATTCTTGTTGAGTTCATGACTCACTCATGTTTGTGCCTTTTTGCTGTTACGTCTTCGATTAGTTGCCTTTAAGTGTTTATTATCTGTTTTACAAATCAGTCTTTTTAAAGACTTTGGTAGATTGGATTTCTGTACAGGTAATTTGACCAGAAATTCAAAACTATGGTTTTTAATTTACAATACCTATATTTTTCAGGAGGCTGTATTCACCCGTTGATTACTAATTAAACAAATTAGTCTTTTTCCAGATTCGACAAATCAGAATTATATCTATGTAACAACTATTAAATAAGTAAATATGTCTTTCTAAACAATATGTCGATATGTCGTTGATGAGATGGCCAAAGAGAAAAATAAAATTGTTTTACCATTGCCACCTTACCATTGTGAATTCAACCCAATTGAACTCATATGGGCACAAATCAAGGGTGAGGTGGCAAGGAAAAACACAACATTTAAAATTAGTGATGTCCAAACTTTATTTACTAAAGCTTTAAATAATGTTACCCAAACCAATTGGAGTAAGGCAATCCAACATGTCCGCTTTTTTCGAAATAAAATGTGGGACATTGATAATTTAATGGAAACACAAGTGGAACCTCTAATAATAAATTTAAGAGCTGATTCGTCCTCGTCGGAATCAGATTCCGATTTAGATTAAAATAAAAATTCATCCGCCCTTATATCCCTCTCAACCACCTTTTTTGGAAATAAAGAATTTATTCAGGATAGGACCTTGTGTTGTTTATAAAGATTATTATTATTATTATTTATATCGTTTTGTATGAATTTACTTTATAACCTTTGATACGTATTTGAATAAAACATATGGCACGACATTTCTTTCTTAGATATTACTTTACAGTATTAGGTACCCTTACATTTTTATTTAATATACCATAAATTTGAAAAACCGTCTAGCTATTTAAGGTTAGGGAAAACATAAATTATATATAATAATAATTATATATATTTATAGATACTTTTAAAAAAATCAAGGCAACGTGTGAAATATGTAGGTATAACATTTATTAGTTAACTAAGTGAACGAAGATTTTAATGTATGAATGCTATGCAATTTATAAATAAAAGTATTATTTATATGATATGATATTAAAATAAAGTATTTAAAATTCAATTAAAAATGTTAGTTTGAAAAAAGCATTTAAAATTCAATTCAAATTTGGCACTAAATACCTTTTAATGTTGTGTATGGTGTGATTCAGGCTTACAATTTCTCTCTCACGCACTATGCACGTGATTACTCTCTATAATGAGCGGCCATACTATAGTAATTTTTACAGGGGCACATTTGTGATTGTGACAACAGCAGAATTGTGTCCTATCGAAAAGTTCGTTGGCTCTATGGCAAAATTAACCTTCATTTTAACTGCATTACCATTACGGTTATATGTACGTTGACAGAAGATGTTAGAACATCAAGCGACTATGTAGCTCTGCGCGAGCGTTTTTCAACCACGCGTGTAATTGCTGACTAATTGTTGGGAGAAGAAGGTAGATGTGTAACGACGCGAACACTGTTGTGTACACGACAGTCGTAGAAGCTGTAGAAAGCGACGTACTCGTAACATCGAATTTGCTATTTTAAGGCAAGTGTGTAACCCTTCTGGAGTCATGGCTTAGAGGATTATTCCTTCTTTTCTCTTCCTATCATATTGTTTGCTAATGACTTGATCCATGTGTAACGACGCGAACACTGTTTGGGTGGGCACGACGGTCGTAGAAGCTGCTATTGAGTACGACGTAATATTGAATTTGCTGTTTAAAGGCAAGTGTGTAGATTTTCTGGAGTCATGGCTTAGAGGATTATTTCTTCTTTTCTCTTCCTATCAAATTGTTTCCTAATCACTTGATCTATGTGAATCCGTTACTAACAATTTAGAATCAACTACGAAGGTAGAAAAAATCAAGGAATTGGTCATTGATAACCGATAGAAAAAAATATGTAAAAAAACAGGCAACCGACAGTTGCTAAGTTGATAATAAATCATAGTGTAAAAAACTGGGAACACGCTTTAATAGTTGATTGAATAATTAATTTTTGATATGAAAATAAAGTAACGGATGACAAAATTGATCACTATACTAAAGTATGAATTCCTTTGTACGACATTTGCCTTCAAAAATAATTTTGTATAAAGCTGGTAGAAAATTTTAACAAAATTTTCTAAATAATATTATAATGTACTCCTTATTTAAGTAAACTGTTTTTAATCGCAAAAGGAATGAAATTAATTTATACTCAAGTAATTTATTTATTCACTATTCACTAAAATTTTCAAGTTAAACTATTCACTTATATTTATGTAGACACTTGACATTAATTTATTTAAATACACTGCTCAGTTCACTTGTCACTGGTGAAATGTTTTCACTGTGAGTTCAAATTTTTGACTGACTTACGACTGACTAAATAGTATATTAAAATTACATTCTTTCGACACTTGTAAATCTTTGTTTTACCATGAATGTCTCTATAAAAACTGTCTCCAAAAAAGGCGAAGTAAACAGGTTACAAAAATTACGAAAAAATTTTAGGCACATCCACCACACTTTTTATAAATTAAGCAGATCTTCTTTCATCTTTTCTTTACATGAAGTTATAAAATAAATTGCTTGGTAAAATATTTTTTCAGGCGGCGACATTGTAGTTTTACCTATTAACTAGATTTTCCATTCATTTGATGACCATGTAGATATTTCTTTAGTCAAGCCTTGGCAATCTACAATATTTGAAAATGTCTTCAACTTATATTATGTTAAAAACTGAAATGTCAATTTTTACCTATATTCTGAAACTAATTATTTCTTTAAATAGACCTTAAATCCAGACGATTTAACAAAAATGTATATATAATATTAGTTCTCGTATTGATAATACATCAAAAGAAAATAAGTGCAATATATACAACCAAAGAAAGTATTGAAAAAATATTGTATTTGTCAGAAATATTCGAACGTATGAAAATGGTATGGAATATGATAGATCAATGATTTCTCATCTTTTGACCTATTTTCATTAATAAACATTTGTTTATTTCGTTAAGGACTTTTGTCACTATTATTATTACAACCTTCTATTTTATCGTATAGTCATATATTAATAATAAATAATATTTTTGACCTATATCATCATTTATTTTACTGAGATAATTAGATTATTATCAGTTTAACAAAATGAAATTCTTGAAAGATTTAATTCAAATATTCATAACAATGACTGTATTTGAGTATTACTAGTTATAATGGAATTTAACTTTACTACATAACATTTATTTATATTCCTATTATTTACATTAGTACTCAAATAATGTTGAAAAATTATATATTCAATTTATTTTTCATAAGAGTGATAACAAGCGACAAGAGATATAATGGTATGAAAGATGCGGAACTATGATTTACTTGAATATATAACTATTGTCATTTTCCAGTATTTTGCTTCAATTTATAAATCTAGCTTAATTTTATCTTATTAAATGCTCTGATGAAGAAATCAAATTATTAATTTATATTTATTTTCTGACCAAATTACAATGAGGTGCGATGGGGCCAGATTGCTCATATTATTGTTGCCTGATCCAACATAAAAATTTTATAAGGGATTATTCTAGTGAGCAGCGATTTCCTAGCAAGTGAATATCTGGTAGAATGGAAGTGCTCTCATTAAATTCGTAATACAAACCGAAATAATATATGACTTGTTGTTGAAGTTTAATTATTTGGGAAGCACAATACGATTTACGGTTTGCGTTTCCATATACCCTCCTTGAATATCAATACAACTTCAGTGATGTTCTAATTTAAATATTCAATTCTTGAAATCAGGATAAGGAAGACTATGGAGAGATTCTTCCATGGCTGCTATTACCTTTCGCTTGATGGCATTAGTTTTTTATTTAGTGAGGGTAGCTAGATGTTTGACGAATAGGCTACACAAAAATTCTTTTAATCCCTTCTTAGGGAAATAATTCGTACTTTTACATCTTCCCATTTACGCCCTTTTATAAGAAACAAAAAACTTAACTTAATTAATCAGGGTTTAGGGAGGAGGTCATGACCCCCATGACCCCCCCCCCCCTGGAACCACGCTTGTATAACCATAACATTATAAATAAGTTCACGGCATCAAAACATGGTGTATCCTAGTGCTACTTCTATGTATTATCGTTTAACAGGTATATTTTTATTATGAAACTCAACAAAAATATTGACATTATTTTTAATGAGATTTTATCAAGATTCTATTCGGTATGTAGTGGTGTATAATATTGAATATGTGGTGAAAAATTTTAGTTGGTATACCTAAAAAAACTTTTAAAAACACCATAAGGTGGTGAAAAACGCACCAATTAGTCGGAATGGTTGACATAGAATATGTCGGCGTATGTTAGTGTCCAGACACAAATATTGACCTGAAGATGACTATTGGAATTAACTACTAATGTCTCGTAGGACACGAGCCACAGGCGAGTGTCGTATATACTCTGCGAGTATATTAGTGGTTTTCACATGAAAGTTGCATACATTATTTTTTCTATACTCATCAATGAGTATATTTCAATTGATAATTTTCATTTATTATAGAAAAACTGCACGGTAAAAGAAATTGCGGCAAATAAATTCAAATGTATTCTTCAATCTTCATTGTTTATGTATTAATTATTTATAGTAGGATTCTTAACATTCTGTTCGGATAGCTGTTAAATATTTGCTTAATTTCTATTCCTATTATAAATTAAAACGGAAATTATTCAGGTTTATTTCTAACAACCTACTATTTTCATCTGGTATAAATAGTTTGCATTTTTTACAACGTTCAACTTGGAGTATTTTAATATATCAATATCAACCTCATATTTATAACTAACTCCATTATTGAAAAAAGTAGTTTGTAATTCTTTAGAATAAAATATACAAACATTACTTGAAAATTTAATTATAAATTATATAAAATCAATTTATTTGAGATAAAGTTACTTTCAAAAATCAAACTTATTTGACAGTTATGTGTGTCACTGTACTCACTAAAACTTCAATATTATAAACAGAACAGAAAAATATGATTCGTTACATTATTGTAACGGATACCGACATGACTTGCGTTGAATGTATTTTGCAAAACAGGTTGTGAGTACAACTTCAGCGCACATTTCTTAACTCGGAAGTATAATCAAGTATTGTCTATTTTCTTGTGATATTCTCACTAAAATTTAATATAATTACCAAATTAGGTACAAAGCTTTACAAAAGCAATGTAGAAGGAAACCGATTTTTCAATACATCGTCCGCAATCTGATAAAATTGTACGTCATATCTAGTACATTTCTTTAAGCATTATCAATATTTTCCACTTTTTATATTTTTTGTTTCTTCTTTATGTCATGATCTATAACATCATCTATAAATCATGCAGAAAGTTTACAATTTTGTTACTTCAATAACCAATAATATAAGTTAATCGTAGATTTTGTCGTACGCAAGAGCCTGTAACAACAACCGAAGACAGACTCAGTTTTGCTGCTGCCACAAATTTCTCATCCTCTGCCAATTCATCACCTTTTATTTACACTATCGAGACAAGTCTGCTCTTCAGATGACCTACATGTTTTGATCATACGTAAATGATACTTGAACTGCACCTTATATTGTTAAATGTGATTTCAAACATTTAACTATATATTGAAGAGAAAAAAACAGTTAATTACTGGAACATGTCAGTTAATTATCATAGATGATTGAATCCGCAGTTTCAAACACGTTATTGTGTTATTCGTTCAATGGCAAATTCCTCAAATTTGCTGAAATATGAAGTTCGTGGGAATTAATCGTTGTTAATAGTGTATTACGTCTATTGTTACAGAATGGAGTTACATCATAGTCAGAAAAATTACGACGTTGAAAGCAACAAATCACCATGGTACGGTTCAAAGACAAGTTGTATTAGGTAAGAAACAAGAATTGGTACTCATTCGATTAAGTAATAAATTGATAAATATGAATACATCATTCCATGATGTATCCATTGACAACGTCTCACTAAATTTATACTAAAAATTTTTTTAAATAACTTTTTTTCTGAGAATATAATATGGCTATTGTGAAAATTTAATTTTGATATACCTTCCAGAAACTATTGGTTTCCTATACCAGTCAATTAAAATTTTATTATCTTCGTTTCTTATAAATTAGTATCAAGAAAAGGTAACGATATTTAAATATTCTCATTTTCTATAGTAAATTGTATATAGGTATCGAAACTATTGAAGTAAAATAGTAAATTATCAATTACATTATTTGGAAAGGGTAATGTTATATATGCAGGTTCTCCAAAAATTATGTCTATTGGACAATCTAAGCCAGGATAAGTTTAAAATCTTGAGGCAATCATAACAAAAATGACATAGACTTCGAAAAAGGTTTTGTATACTGTCCTTTCTATATTTGGCTATCGATATATACAAAAATTGCATAAAATAAAAGAAAAATAATAAAGATAACTGTAATTTTGTGAGCAATATAAGAGGCAAACTTAAAAAGATATTTGCCATCGAATATAAAGAATAATATGACATATTAGATTTACTCTGATATAAACACTTGTAGATAAATTGAGGAGATTTTTCGAATGGATTTGGAGTTCGATAGCAAATTAATTTCCTCAAAAACTCGATAAATTTAGTTATCCCTATTTTATTTTATTTTATTTATTTATTATTATATAACAATCCCCTATTTTCAAGAGACGAATACTAATAAAGACTTTACCAGTATATCGTATCTCAAATGCACTTTCATTCAATACAAATGTTACCTTATTATGTGCATCTGAAAAAACACTGTAGTGCCTCCAAATGCCCCAGAATCAATTTTCATAAATAATGTGTGCTAATGCAACTTTGCCATGTATCATAGATCTTGCTGAACACGATTGTGTAAGAAGAGTGAAGAAGAATCTATATGAAAGACACAATAAACCCAAATTTCAAATAGGAAGTATGGATTGGTGTTTTATCATGTGGAAAGAATATTCTCTTCATATTTTATAGTATCCCAGTTCATTGAAAAATAAGCATTATGAGAAAATTATGAAAATATAGAATAATAGTAATTGTTAATTCTATTTCCTCTTTCCCAGTTTAATCTTTGTTACAATAATCTCTTTTATCTTCTGAAGGTTTCTTGTTATCTATTCTCTGGTTCCATAAACTTTATGTTTAGTGTATAAGTCTTTTTAATAATACCTACCAGTTATTCCAGGCTCCAATTCTGTCTAATAGAACTGCACCATGTCAAATTTTGATGAATGTGTATCTTCCAGAGAAGCGTTTTGTACTGAATTACATAATTAGATTTAATGAAGTGCAGGGATAAATAAATAAGTCTTCAAAATATTATACATAGATAGAAGAGAGCAAGATAATCTTGACAAACGTATAATTAAATGTTCAGGAATCACGAGAGAACTAGTCACTATTTAATTTTGATTAGGCTGCGAAAAATAAATTACTCGAATGATACAATGGAATATGTTCATATTTTATACTCATTAGACTTAAAAAAATCATTGCCGTTGTCCCGAAGCTCTGTGGATTCCGAACTTCACAATGCAGGTCAAAAATATTCGTCCCTCCCGCTAAATTGACGTCCCAAAAATTAGAAGAGACCTTTGAACAAGCATATTTGGTAATATTTGGAGACGATAATCACTTTTTTACCGGTATACCATTTTGATTAATTTATAACAACATATTAATATTTTTTTAATATGGAACCCATGTAATTAAGATTCCTTTTGGGAATAATAAACGTTACTTTATTTATATATAACTATTCACATCTCAAAATTTTGAAATCTAAAACACGTTAATCCACTTATTACGTAGTACTAATAATTATCTAGACTTTTGTTTATTTATGTCATGTAAAACACAAACATTTCATAATATCTATAAATAAATAAGGACAAAATAATGGTTCCAATTTATCCAGTAAATTATATCTAAGTAATAAATTTAAGAAACATATTCCAATTAAATATGTTGTATACTAGGCCATATTAGTCAATTACGTGAGTAAAGTATGCTCAAACAAACCTCAATAACGTTCTTTCAAAAGTTAGCTACTGCAAGGAATCATTTTGTTCAGCCGACACAAGTGACATTTTATGAAGTGATACTGGATGTACAAAATTTAGCCAGTTACTTTAGATGTCCTCAAATATACTTTGATGGCAAGTTTGTGAAAAATATTACATAATAAATTCTAAGTAAACTTATAAAACGATCAAAAAACTAAATTTAGAGCCATCCCACAATTGATTATATTCTTAATTTCATAGCAATTATACATACTAACCTGTGCGCTTTTGTAATGGCTATCGATAAGCTGGAGCAGATTCGTTTATTACACAAGCTAATTATTTATGCTACATTCGGTTAATCGAAAAGAGTTGTAAATACGTTCACTTGTCTCCCTCAGTTCTTTAGTTACTTTTGACGTAAGAGACAACCTGTTCATCAGGCTTCAATAGCGAGGCTGCTGCAGATATAATTATTTCCAGTTATTCACTGACCATTTTTTCTTGTTCATTTTTCGTAGCTTTGCTATTTTCATATTTAAACTGGACACAAAATATTGAATCAGATTTGACGTTGGGAATTTGTTGAATTTACCTATGAAATTTTTGTTGTTTTTTGTTTCTTTATAACGACTTGTCACACTTCCTCAGCAATTTGCTGGGAAACATTCACCACCTCTGCGGAGTCCTGCTTTGCAGAGGGGCTCGGACGGTTGGAGTGTCTACGGCCCCTTTTGTCACTTATGGCATCGTTCCTGGAACATACTTCATGAGTGACGGGCTATCAGTGGTTTTCTTTTACCCTACGTCTCCCTTCCCCTGTCGGGATTAGGAGCTCGGGTTCCTTTCTCTCTGCTGTCTTTGTCTTTTATCTTTTTCCTTGTTGCTGAGAATACTCTTAGCCATGTTCTGCACCGATTTCCAGTTCTCTAAGCTGTCAAGCATCTTCTCTACAATGTTGTCTGGAGTGAGCTCGCATTCCAGCTGTCTGCAAGTCCTGTCTCTGACCTCTCTCCACTTGTAGCATACGAAGATGGTATATTCGATAGTGTCTACGGCGGCACAGTATATACATCTATCCGTGGTGTCTTTTCTGAACCGTTTGGCATAACATCGAAAGACGCCATGTCCTGTTAGGACCTGTGTCAGGTAGTAGTCTACTTGGCGGTGCTCGCACTTAACCGACGGCTTGATGTCTGGTATTAACCTTTTGGTCCATTGGGCCTTTACTGTCTCACCTTCCCATCTAGTTTGCCATGTTGTGAGGGAACTTTCTCTTGCTTCGTTGCTATTCTGTAGCGATTTGTACTTGGATGTTCTTTCCTGGGCTAAAAGATCAATGGGCACCGTAGCCGTAATTACTTGGAGTGCTACCCCAGACACACGCAACAGCATGTTTCTTTGTGCTCTTTTGACCGTAGTATAGTGCTTTTTTCTCATAAGCGCTTTTTGCCATATTGGGCTCCATATAGGACAATATTTTGCATAGCACTACACAACACTGCTCTTTTGCTTTGCCTAGGGCCTCATACGTTTGGCATAATCCGAGCAAGTTTGGACACCCTTTCTATTGCTTTCTTTGTTACTGTTTCTACATGTTTGCCAAAATTTCTACTACGTCAATGGTTATACCTAGGCATCTCAGGTTCTTTTCTGGCTTTATATTAACTCCGTCTACGCTGAAGCTTATTTGCTCCCTCTTTTGTTTACCCTTTAGTAGGATTGCCTCAGTTTTGTGGGGGGCAAGAGCAAGCTTGTTGTCTCTCATCCAGGTATTTATTTTTTCCAGGCACATGTTGGTGTTAGTATCCAATGTCTGTTGGCTTTCTGCTCCGACTATCAGCGTCAGATCGTCAGCAAATCCTATTGTTGCATCATTACGAGTTAGTTCTAATCTCAGCACGCCGTCATATAATACATTCCACAGCAGTGGGCCTAGAACGGAACCCTGGGGAACACCTGACGTAATATCCACCTCCCTATTCTTTTCTAATTGCAGCTTTCTGTTTCTTAAATAGTTAGACACAAGGTTTATTAGATACATATGTCGATATTTTTCTTTTTTGTAGCTCTTTGATAATCAGGCTGTGGCATGCAGTGTTGAAAGCATTCTTAACGTCAATTGTGACTAGGGTGCAGAATCTACTTTTAAACTCCGCTACAGTATTCAGTGCAGCTTCTACAGCCTGGATCGTGGATTTCCCTTTTTGAAAGCCATACTGACACATGTGCAACCCTCCTCTGTCTTTAAGCTCATCTTGTAGTCTTTCCCTTATGAACGCTTCTGGAAGTAACTTGCTCAAAGTATTTAACAGACAGAGTGGTCTGTAGGAACTAGGTAACTCAGCTGACTTTCCTGGTTTTAGTATTAAAACCATCTTTGCAACTTTCCATTCATTTGGAAATTCCTGTTTTCGAAGTAGTTTGTTCATCATGCCTAATAACCAGTCTGGGGTACAATCTGCTACTATTTTGATAGCCTTAGGGGGAATTTGGTCAATTCCAGGTGATTTTCCACATTTGATTCCTTGGGCTACCTTCCTTAGCTCTTCTGCTGTGAAGGGTGGAGCTGGAGCTTCCTTTTCAGGGTATCTCCACTTATCATTTCCGGGTGGAAACAGTACTGCCACGATTTCGGATTTCTTTTCGATGTCAAGCTCATAGGGTTTTAGAGTATTAAGCTTTTTTACTAATAGCTTATACGCATCTCCCCATATATTATTATCAAGTTCTTTGCATATGTCGTTCCAGTGTTTCTTCTTTGATTCCTTAATTAGGCAGCAGAGTTCGCTTCTATTGGTCTTGCCTCTTTCATTGCTTCAATATCGTCTCGGTTTGGGTTGTTTCTTCTCGCCGCACGTTGTTGTACCCTTCTTAATCTGTTGCATAGTGACCGTTTTTCAGCAATGTTTTCATTCCACCAATACGGTGTTTCAGTCTTTGGAATTCGATTTTGCGGGCTGTTCTTGCTTGCCATCTGTATCAGCTTGGTTCCTGTTTCATGACTCACTTTATCTGGAGTAATGGTAAGCAACTCTATGCAGGCTTTAAAGGCGGTCCAATCAATAAGGGGCCTTATTGAAGTTGTTTTGGTCTTCGCTCTATTTACTTTAATTTCAAATGCGATATATCTGTGCTCTGTCAGTGTTTCGGTATCAAGTATCTCCCAGTTGGTTACTCTTTGAGATACACGATTGCATGCTATGGTGACATCAATAAAGGACTCGCTATCTCCTCGGATAAATGTGGGCTCATTTCCAGTATTCAGAACCACCAAATCGCGAGCGTTGATCCATTCCACCCAGTATTGACCCTTTTCATCGGTTACAGGTGATCCCCACATTGGGGACTTGGCATTTAGGTCTCCCAGAATAATGGCATCACTGTTGTTCGTTATGTGCTCCATTATACTGTCCACCTCAGTTTTGTAGTCTTCCAAGCTGATGTTTGGGGATATATAGCAACATATCAGCTCAAGATCTTTGAGTTTGATAATTACGTGGCCATCTCCGGCTACGTGGTTTATTACGCCAAGCTTTTTATTCAGAAGTAGGACCCCCCACATTATGCCTGCTGAACTGCGGTGGCATACGCCATGTCTTGAGCTGCAATGGCACGTCCAACGTTGGCATGAAGTATTTTAATATTGAACACTAAAGTTTTGACCGCGTGCAGTGCTGAGCCTGCGTCTGGTGTCACTAATTCCTTTTGATTTTTCCTTTACAAGCTTAAGGTAGTAAGGGCAAGCAGTCTGGTCAGCTCTGTGGCCGTCTTTTTTGCATGTTAGGCAATAGCTTTGTTAGGACAGTCTTTGGCCTTGTGGTTATCTTTGCCGCATTTAAGGCACATCTTCGAGTTATCGGTTCCTTTGCATTCATTGGTGCGGTGGCCAAACTCCAAATATATGAAACACCTGGTGATTTTGACCCTTGATCGGACCTGGCACGGTGCCCACCCTATTCTCACGGTATCCATTTTGAGTAATTCGCTGGCCACTCTTCTTTTGACCGCAAGTGTAGCAGTTTGGTTTCCCCTCTGGTTTGGTCTGCAAGAGAGCACTCGGACGTCATCTTCTTTTGCGTTTGCTACGCTTTTCTTGACATCTTGTTCTATCTATTTTGCGTTCATATCTCCGTCTATGTCCGAGATATGAATAATGTCTTCATCTCTTTTAATATCGACCTGGGTATCTTTATCCTTGTCCATTATAGCTTGTCTGATGGCGGTTACTTGATTTTTTTCTTCAAGTATCTCCCTTAGCAGTTTTCTTAATGCCTTTTACCTTAACACCCATCTCGTCTATGTTCACACTACTCTTGATCGAACGGAGTATGTCAGCATATTGCTTTCCTTCAGATTTGATTATAATCTTCTCTGTTGTCGTCGCTGGTCCTCCCTTACTTGACTTAGGTGCTAATCGGCTTGGATCTCTAGGTATAATAACTTGCATTTTGACCTCAGATACCTTCTGCGCACTTTCTAAGGTAGATTTTATAAATTTTGCCGAAGGCTACTACTTGAATTTCCGTCACTACATGGTTTTGGACCTCTGCTTGCAGTTTGCCTAGTAACTGATATAGTTGACCTATGTCGTTTTTCCCTTCTGGGTTGATCTTGTATGGCAGCATGTACATGGTTTTTGACCTTGCTCCATTTTTGCCTTTGCTGAGTATGACCTTGGTGTTCGCCCTAACATATTCAATACACCCTTCCTCAAGTTCTTTGCACATAAGGCTTGTTATTTCCGGAAAGTTGCATTTTAGGTCGCTTTCCATAGTGGTAGTCAAGGTTACATCAGGGTCTGCTACTCTTACTGGTCTCCTCGCAGCTCTCTAAGCGATCCCAGCTCTGTAACACCGGTGCTTTGGTAGCAGCTTTCTGGCCACTCGAGATGTATTACCTCTTCTAGCCCTGTCCATCCTTTTCTTGCTGTTATTTGCGTCTCTACCTTGGTACGTATTTCATTTGTAAGATCGAATAACTCTCGTCTTATGTCGGTTTCATCAGCTTGTCTTGCGTAGCTAAGATTATTGTCCTCTGGTTTAGCTAAATGATTAGCAGTTTTGCTGATGAATTGATGAAATTTTTGTTAGAGGTGATATTAATTTATAAAATATTGTGACTTGCATGCAAATTTTCTCAAATTATATTCTTAAACTATATTGTTTAGTGAGGTAATTGTTTTCTTAAGAAAATTTAATTGACCCACTTAAAAAAAATAAGAAAACTTTGCTCATTATTCTAAAAGCTCATAAATTCAGCTAAATCAATATTATACAGTTTAAAATGATTTTCAAAAAATTTTCAATAGAGTTCACATACATAACTTACATAGAAACTCCTTATAGTTGATTATTATTGATTATTATTTGGTTGAAAATTATTTGAGTAACTATCCTAGGTATTAAGTTAGTTATAGAATAATTTTTTCACATCTTTATGATGCTTTTGAAATAAGAGGAAACTATTATCGCTATAATCGTCACAAGATATTTATAGTATTGTGAAGCGGCACCCTCCGTATTAGTATGGATTTTACTTTATCTTTAACTGCATAATAACTATTCAAAAAGAATGAAATAGCATGCAACATTTGATCATAACTACTAATAACATTAATAAACTAAAAAGCTCACACTGGGACACAAATTTTTGATTCATATTCACTGACAGAAATTAAGATCACAAAAAGAGTAGAACATTCGAATTTCCTATTATTCTTTATTCAATTCAACTAGATATATGAAAGATGTAACCTCATATGTGATAAACTGCTGCAGAACTTCTTTTTATATTAGATAAAGAATTAATGAGAAATCGAGTTGTGAAGGAGTAACATGGAACCAATAGACCTGACAACAAAAAAAGATGGAAAACTACTAGATCAATTTAAAAATGAAATCACTTGAAAAAGATGTCTATTTCTTGTTAGAGTCACAGATCAGACTCTTTATCTTTATTTTGATAAAGACTGAAATAAGTCGAAACGTTTTTCTGTATTTAAAAATTTATTGAAAAAACTAATTAGCAGACCTAAAATCCAGAGCATTTAGAAGCATAAATATATTATAAGGTCTATATATATGGCGTTAATTTGTTCTTATTTTAATTCATTTTTTAATATATTCAATCACACGTGTCGAAATAATATTTACTTACGGTTCTAACGGTTCTGACTTGATTCTAGGTCTCTTCTGTTATAAAATCAGTTTGGTTATTAATTTTGGAAAGACAGATAAAAATTTGATGTTTCGTATACTTTTAGCCGTATATTTACCACTTATTTAGATTGACAATTTTTTGGATTTTCATCAATTTGGAATGATAATATGAGTGGCTTGACTGAAAAGGATTGAAAACGTATCTAGGAGCCTCCTCTAAATGAAATAAAACCTAACTGATAACGGATTAGCTTTTTCTGAATCGAAATTATTAACCAAACATATTGATTCTCCTTCCAATAACTACAAATTTAGCTCAGTGAGATCTAGTACAATGTCCAAAACTGCCCGGTATTGTTAAATTAAATACAAAATTGTGTGGTTTGTTCCAGTGGGTATTCTATTCTTCTTATTATAAACGTGTCATATGAGGAATTGCTGTCAGGTGAGGGCTATTTTTAAGAAGAAGCAAAAATGTCCGGGAAAATTCCTCATTATTTTTTTAAGCTTGGAAGAATGCGTTGTGGATAAAGGTACTAGTGGATATTGTTGGAAATCGAATTCAAAGTGTGAGACGTTACTGTTCACTATGCAAGATTCATAGGTCAATGCTGCGTACGGTTCTTCTAAGGCAGCGTTTCCCAACCTTTTTCAGCCACGGACCCCTAGGAAATCAAGCACAGTTTTCACGGGCCCACTTAATAAAATAAACAGCCAAAAAAACTCGAATTAGGTATTTATCTTAGTTATTTCAGATACAAAATAGGTACTTATAATTGTTTATTATGGAAAAAATTTGATGTGAAGGTTGCTGTTGCTTTTTTGCAACTAAATCAGTGATATTCGGGTTGATGTTGCTACTAAGTTGTAATCTCAAATCAGATTTTACTTGTTACTTGTATTTTTGTATCTGTTTTTTGTATATAGAAGAGTAGAGAATGCCTTTTCACATATGTATGTGGTTGAAAAAAGCAGTAAATGCGTCAGTGCTTAGTGCGATATCTCTTTATAATCTGTCTTTAAATTCACCCAAACATTTGATAATGAATATTCTTTGAAATTGCATTTCAACGCTGACTAACAGGATATTTCTATTAATTGGTTTTTCTGTGCCGCTGTCAAGCTAGTAATATCAGTAACATCCGTGTTGAAAGGGTCACTTGAAGATTCTGTAAGATTCGGTAAGAAATGAAAAGAGAATACAGCGAGACTCGAAGAGTGATATTATTTTTCTACGAATCTGGTATTCAGATCATGAATATAATCTCTCAAACACCGTTTAAATTGTATAATTGCTTTACTACTATAATCAACACTATCATCACTTTATTCATCCTACGTTTTTTTTTGAATATAACTAAGCTAGAAACCTTATATGGGGATATAAGATGTAATAATATTGATATATTTCATTTAATTCCAGTGGCAATGACGAAATGATGTTCCAGTCTACCGAAGAAATATTAAAACAATCAGATCCTAAGAAGAAAGGACATCTTCCTAATCGAGATGCGAAAACTGGGGGTGGCCATGGTATTTCAGTGGAACATCCTACATCGTAAGTATTTTATTATTAAATAAATCCTATTTTTAACTACAGTTTGCCAAGATAAAAGATATTTGGTATAACATTTCATTATATATAATTTGAATGGAATATAAATGTATTCGAACTATTTGCTTCACGCAATTTTTAATTATAGTTGAGGTCCTAATCAACTATTATTTCTTTATCTCCATCCTAATAACCCCGACAAATCCATGTTTCAACAATGGAAATTTTAGTAAATTTTCCTTTGTGCCCAAATCTTTTATAAATCAAATATGATGGGAAGTGTGTAGAGACACATCATCTGTAGATCAAAGATTACAGGGTTCCAGATATTTTTTTTCTAGTTCTCGCTAGTAAACTCTGTTTTCGAATATAACGTTTCTACTTAGAAATTTCAATAGAAACATACTTCATCTATATTTACTCTATACTAGAATATAGAACTTATCTTTACTACGAAATAATGAGGTTTTAAAACTGAATACTGAGAAATAAATTAACAGACCTCATTGATTAGGTTTTCTCATTCCTATAAATAATCCGAAAAAGACGAGTTCATTGTAGGAATAGAAATAATCTTCGGTGCATTATCACACATTATGCTTACTTTATTGTGATTTCGTAATATGATTTGGTATACATAAATTCTACTGCTTGTTTCTTTGATAAATTATATTCTATTCCCGTGTCTATCAAACCCCTGTAGTTTTATTTGAGCAAACATATGTGGCTCACAAGAGGAAGCCTTAAAATTTGGACCGAGAGACTCACTAACAGCTCATCATTATTTCGGTCAAACGCTTGATTGGTTGTTACAATGTTTTTTATTGTAGATCAGTTGGTCTAATGACGAGTTTTCATTTGATTATAATAACGAAAATGTTTACCAAACAGAAGTAGACGAGCATGTACACATGTTTGGCATCCTAAATGTAACTTCTCTCCGCCCTTATACGACGAGTTGTGATCTATAAATAACACTTGGATAAAAGTAGTATAAATTATTTTTATCAACCAACAACCCTAGTAGTCCACATAATGATGAGCTTAGCAATTATGGATGATTTCAAATGTTTTCTGTTTCATCAAGATAAACAAAAGCAAAGAAAAAATGAGATATAAATTAAGGAAATCAATTCTTTTCAACAATTTTTTTAGAAGCATGTTCATTTATATACTTGTTAAATAGTGTATTAGACAAAAGTAGCCATTGCATATGAAGTATTTTCAAAAATATATTGAAATATTTCATAAATTAAGTAAAACAGTTCTATTGTATTCACATTAGAAGTTCTCTTTGATTTTGCTTATTTCTTTTCGAAACTATATCAAAACACGTAAATAAAAAGTGACATGTGGCACGACACCATATGAAGAAATAAACTCTACGTTTCAGGTATATTTATTGATACATCGTTTTTAATTTTTTTATGGATCATAACGGTCAAAAGTGAATTATGATCTTAGGTGGATTTTATACATCGTGAATTTCTTTGGAACTCTTTGTCAACTATCAACAAAACTCAATGTGTTTGATCCATGTTTTTCAACAGACATTGCAAACACGATCTCACCAAAATCTCTATAGTAGCAGGCTGGTATGTCGTAACGAGCTCAAACTAGTCATTGCTTGCAAAATTCATTGAGGGTAGGTTTATCACAACTAGTACTTTTTGGGGGAGTTTTATGAGTTGATTCATTAGTAAAAACTTAATTATAGTATATTAACCATCTCAAGAAACAGTCAAAATATAAATTTCAATATATATATATATATATATATATATATATTCAAAATAAAACTCATTACTAAAAATGTCATAAAATGGAATTATAAATATGTTTTTAATATAAATTGCATCTTTCTCTTCCTCTACTAGTAGATGAAGAATGTTGCTAAAAGAATAATAGAATAAAAGAGATTTTACGAGAATTTATTATTTGAAAAATTATGAAATTTTTTACTCATTTCAGGTATTTGGAAACTCTCATGCATTTATTAAAAGGAAACGTAGGATCTGGTATATTTGCTATGGGCGATGCTATAAAAAATGCAGGCATTGTTCTAGGTCCTATAGTAGTTCTGATTTTGGGCATAATATGTGTTCACTGTCAACATTTGTTGGTAAGTAATTAAATTCTAATTCCACTACCAATAAAATATAAAATGAGAGTTAAGAAACATATACTTTAAAGTTCTTTACTCTCTTTACTTCCATCGACTTCCGAACAATGACAATCTATTTGCGAAGGCTAGTCATATATTCTATCACAATTTTCTGTCTCAACTTTGCAAGCACTGTGGAAAAATGTATATTTTTGATTTGAGGTCCCTAGGCATCTGTCTGGTTAATCTATTCAGTCTGCCAGCCCCAACCCTTGGAAAACGTGTACATGTAGTTGGTCCTGTAAAAGGCCAACTAAGACATCGAAGTCCAATGTGTCAGTAACTATTAGGTCAATAACGTCTTCTAATAAATGAATATAAGGAGGTTTACTGAGATTTTTATCAATTAATAATTCAATTTCTGAGGTATATGTGTCTGTGAATAAATGAAGATCATTTTCTTTCTAATAACGTATGTATGTATTCATAACATTTGATATAAAGATACATACACTCCTCCAAAAATCAAGTGTGAGCGTGGGTTGTTATTTATCAGTAACAGAAAATTCTTCATAAAATTGAAATCCCCCATAAAGGTAATATTTGTTTGATACATGCATTATTCTTATTTTATAAGGGTGCAATTCATGGGGGCTCACAATTAGATGAAGGGACTGAATCTCGCTTTAAAAGCATGTTAAAATAGTTGACAATTCTTAATTCAAAGCAACTAAATTCTATTGGCTGTGGAGAAGCTTATTGGAATGAACTTCCTTCTTCTATTTAAAATCATATCACAGCACAAAGTAAAAAAAACAATCTGTTTTCAATCCATTGACGGGATGACGATTATCAGATTTTATTTTAACGCACTGCTTACACTATCACAACACCAACACAATTATAAAGATAAACAGTCTACCTTCAGTCTCTCAAGGCAATAACTTATTGAAGTTATTGAAACGCGCGTCATTCAGTGTACTTCTGAGAATTAGTATGGTGGTGGTAAGAAAAATGTGTTATTATGAATTACTATTATTTTGAGGTAGTCAGCGGAGGTCATTTCCAGCATTTAAATTCTTGAACGCGTGAAATTTTTAAGGTTTCTCTATTATTACCAATGCTCAACAACTAAATTGATTGTAGTATGGTATGTTGTAGTAGTTTATAAGAGGCTACAGGGGGCTGGTGTGTATTTTGTAAGAGAATTCATTATCTATTCATAAATTTTGTCGTATTTCATATCTCAATTCTTGGATTTCTGGGAGTTTCGAGTTTCCATTGGACGCCTGTTAATTGTTTCTCTTATCTCAGCTGGTTGGCTTGTGTGGACTCTCTTGGTTAGAAATTCACTAATTATGGATTGACTTTTTATATTCGGAATTATCATTAGAACAAGCACGTAGGTTAAATCCATGATAGTCGGTGAAATACACCTTTAATTTTTTTGTTTTGTGTCTGAAAGGTAGTTTATAAGTATCTTTTCATGATCACCAACATTAGCATCTGAATATAAATGATCAGAAAATTAGTTCTGGCGAATCAGAAAATATTCATACTTATCTCCGAATATAATTAATGCTTCTCTACAAAATTTAGCATCATATAACGTCGTTAAATCATGAAATATCAAGTTGGAAAAAGGGCAACACGAATTATTGCGCTGTAAATAAGTACTACATAACCGACGCACATAGATCGTTTTTCAGGATTTAGGCGGCCAAAATTATTTTATGTGATATTTATATTACAAAATAGTTACATAAAAAGAATTCTGTGTTTGGAATACCTTATCAAAATTATTTGTTGGTGCACGGTGGTTAGGCGCACCTACTTGTGATTTTTTATCAAAAAATATTTTATTCGCGATCGTAGTTGATTTCAAAGTTTTTTAATATAATATTAAAAATACATATGACATACTCACGGCTTTCCCCAAGGAGGGACAGCTGTCTACGTTTTAGTAATACTTTCAGGTATGTATTATTAAATAAAACAAAGTTTATTTTGTTCTAATAAGTAAGTAAATATATTATATTATTAAAAGGATCTTTACATTCGTTATACAATATTAAAGTTACATAAGCTAAATAGATAATCACTAAAAATAATTAATCATACATTGGAGACTTATTCATCTACATTTAAATTTTCGCCGTTTTCATCAATTTCCATTGGTCGGATGGCTCAGCAGGAATTAATAGCTGCATTGTCTCAGGCAAAAATAATTTTGAAGCGGTTTTTTTGGTCTTTCTTATAGAACTAATAAATGGGTAGGATGTTAAGAGTAACCTATGATAAATATCTAAGTTGCATTCTTCCCTCGAAAACTTGCGAGTAATGTTTATTTATTGCGGGCCTTATCAGCTTCTTCCGAAAGTTGCCCTATCGGCAACAACGAATTTTCTATTATTGAAGCTCCATGAATTAAGACCTTATGCATCGTTGGAGTCATAGGATGCCAGCCATATAACTCAACAATAGTTCCGCAGTTTCCATAGCGTATTTATCATATTTTGCTACGTCAATCTTATGGCCGCTTGATATGGCTTCTAATATCACTTTTAATCTAATAATCAAGTCATAACTTATCCCAGTGATTCTGCGGCCAATTCAGGGTTCTCGAAGAATCTTCTGCTGGTATTTCCATCGTTTGTGTTTCCGAAGTTACTTTGTGGCATATCGACTAAGATACCTGTCTCCTCTCTAAATATTTGCTGAATATCAAGTTTCTTCTACTTTTCTAGATTTTTTTCTTCTTCGGTTCGTCTCTCGCGATATTTTTTCATGGACAATTTATATGCTAAATGCAGCACAATTTCGAATATCCGGATTCTTATATGTAATACGGAAAGGTCAAATTCAAGAGCTTCAGGGCATACATCATTTTTTTGTTAAATCATTAAAATCTTTTGATGTAGCTCCACATATATAACATCTGCTGGTCGATTTGGTATCTATAGCTGCATTGCAGACCTTTCCGTCAACCATAGTCATTTTAAAACTATGTTGAAAAAAAAATTCTCTCCATGGAGGTCAACTTTCGTCAAGTTTAATGAGTTTACACTATTCTTTACATAATTGATTTCTTGTTTTGTGATGACCGTAGATTCTTTTCCGAATCTAAATCTTATTGGACGGCAATATCTAGGTGAAGATGGAGTTGGATTTTGCCACACGATTTTACTTTTATCCTCACCACAAACACTTCGTAGAGGCACAAATGAGCTTATAAATATTAGCATCAGATTCATCTTCGTTTGAGAGTCTTTGTTTAAACTGGGCTTGTTGAGAGCCGTCACAACCCCATTTGCAGATTAACAGTAACGAGTTCCTTTCAACGGCATCAAGTGTGAGTAAGACTTCTTCTAAGAAGAGGGATAATCTGGTTACAGTGTGATTCAACAAAGATTGTAGGTTTCCTTCTGCGTAGGTAGACGTCACTCGTAATGACTCCTTGGGTGGGTAGCATTCTTCTTTGGCCTTCAATAATAATTCATAATGTGGATAGAATCTTTTGTTCGTTGCTCGAATAATTTCGTACTGTCTTCTGGTCAAATCGGCTTCAACAAACATTGTCAGTGCTTGCAGAGGAGTAAGGAACTCTATTTCTTTAGACTTTGAATGTCTGTTTTTCAATCACTGGCAGATGCAGAAGAATTTGTAATGTCTTTTAAAACAGTAGACGCGTTTCTTTTTCCTTCTGTTTGTAAAATTACTGGTGCCGCGTGAACAATTACTTCTTTGTCGTAAGATGCGCGGACTCCTTCAGTTTTTCTTCTCTTTGTTCTTTCGTTAGATTCGGTAAAAGATTTGGTAGGTCGTCCTGGCCTTTGATGCGTGTCTACGGGGATCTCAAATGTTCCTTCCAACCAAGAATTATTGGCCACCAAAAAGTTTTCAAGTATTCTATGCGCCCGAGACCACCTCTTTATCAAATCACATTTAAAATACGGAAACTTCTTTTTTATCACATTTTTATGTTCTTCTATATCCCCGTAACACACGAGTAAATAATTTTCTAAATATTTAATTTCTTCATTTATCGATAATGAATGTTGCTCGTTCATTTTATCGAAGAGTCAAAATTTTCACCCCCGAGCAGCCAGGTGAACCTATAACAATAAAAAAATAATATTAACACAAAAACATAAAATTTTTCCCATTTTTGTCAAAAAAATTTCAAACTCGTTTATTTTTAAAACTAGCAAAAACTAGCAGCTGATTTTAAGCAGTTTTCTTTATAAGACTTTATACTATATAATAAAATCAAAAATGTAACTCGGAAAGGTGCGGAAGTAAAGTTTTTTTTTCGATTGAAATTGAAAAATAAAGAAAAAACATTTAAAAAAAAGGTATTATTGACGGCTCATTAAGTCATTTATTGACAATATATTCAATACAATTTCATATTAATTTAATAAAGGCTTACCTGTATTATTGGTATCCATCACTCAAACAAGCAAATATGACACGACACATAAAATATTCACCGAAGAAAATGATATACGAAAAGGGCGTCAAGAACTTTCACGTGCAGTAAGTGCGACAATCAGTTTTGACTAGTAATGCAGCGCGCTCGCGCAGTCTAGTGTTGTAGGTGGGTTGGCTATTGTTCGTCAGGTAGTCTACTATTCAAGGAAAAAAATTGTTTGTCATTAGTCGATTATTGGAATTTCGACTTATGGCCGCCTAATTCCTACGTATGTGCGACGCGATTTCACGGGAAAAATATTGTTTTGATAAATTCTGAAGCTTTCAAACTTTTCGTCTCAACAATTGTTTCTAATCAATTAATTGCCTAGCTCCTTAGTGATTAGTAGTTTATTAATTGATAAGATCTTAACTTTTCTCCCAGATAAAAAAGATCCTTTGTACCAGAGTTGCTACTTAAGCTTTGATATATGGCAATATTGATGTGAATATGTCAAATCTGAGATGAAGTTTGACATTTCTAATGGTGAAGGTACCCAGAACCTGTTGCCATACGGGTGTTATTTGAGTTGTTTACAGATACTTGAAGCATTCATCTTGGTCAAAAATCACAAACATTTTTTATGCTATAGGATGAATTTCGTGGAGATGGTCCTAAAGTGGCTATTGTGTCAGAAAACATCGATGCTGTGCGTAAACTGATAGTGCAAGATCTTCATATGACATACCGTCATATTGAGGCATACTTTGCATCAGTTACACTCGAGTAATATATCGAATCTCTGTATGACTCTCGCATACATTCATTATTGCATGAAAAGCTCGAATCGATTGGTGGGAAGAAGTCACTTGTACGTAAATCAAATATCAAGTAAATATTTCATTGATATTCCACCAAGGAGCTCACACAGAGATTTTTATACTTTTGAACTTTATAGGAATAACAAACAATGTAGATACTCAATATCAAAATGTAAAATATATATCTTTAGATTTTCTTCAGTAGTCATTGAAATAATTTATTAAATAATATTAGATAATAGTAACACATAACATACCATAAAAATTTTTTAGTCTTTTTAAATAAAAAATAAATATTTAGCTCTTGCTAATAATTTATTGCATTGTTGTTTACACTGGACAAATATTACAATATTTGGAAAATAAATTAAAAATTCTACTATAGAGAAGATAAACAAACTATGGAATAACAAAATATATACATTTAATTTAAAAATTCCTAGAAATTGTTTTTACACACGTAAAATAAGAATTCTAATCTAATCTAATGTATTTATAAATAATTTATATTGATATTTGGTTAAATTAAATCCTCTCTTATTTTTTTATATTTAGGAAAGTAGTAGTAACTAACTAATATACGATATTCTGCTATGTTATGCCTATATCGTTTGATTTAACCCAATACTAAATCGTTTGTTATAAGTAACATATTATACGAGGTGTGTCAAATATATCAAAATAAATGATTTCTACTATAATATAATAATAACGTCGAAACAAGTCATTGGTTACAACAATCTCACAACAAAAAGGTCACGCTTTTCAAGTATATATATATATATATATATATATATATATATATATATATATATATATATATACATATATATATACTTTGTACAGTGCTATATATTGTCTTATTTACCCCACTCGATATCATTTCGTCAATTCCTTCATCTAGTCTTACAAATGTTCCTAGATAATTTAGCTTGTTAACGCTCTTCTTCTGTTCTTGTATCTATACAGTCATTACTTTTGGTGTGGTTGATATTTCCTTTATTTCTGTCTTTTGTATGAGTATCAGCAGTTGGTATTGTTTAATTTCATGACTTCAATTCCTTATTCTGTAATGTAGTCTTTTCTGTTAGCGACTATTAATAGGTCGACAGCATACATTAGTTTGTTTATGTATATCGGTCTGAACCTTGTGAATCCTATTGTGCTCTCTTTCTTTCTTTGCTCACTTCTTTCGCTGGTTCATTCATGATTAAAAGGAATGTTAACAAAATTGAAGCGTCTCTTTAGCTCAATCATACCTTACAATTGACTTCTCTCTGAATTAATTAAAGAAGAATCGTATATTAATTGAATATTTGTCACGCCTAATCCTATGTTTGCGGCTTTCATTTCCTCATAGGCTTTAATTGCCAAAAGATCATGAGATAACATACACAAACTTTTATTTTGGCAGTATATTTCTTTCAAAGTTCTTATGAAATCTGAGTTCTCGTCCGAAAAATCCTGTGAACTCTAACGTAACAAAAATCGGTTTTTAGAAAATACCTCGTTACGTTTAATACTATTTGATTCAATTATAAATATTGGAGCGAATAATAATTTATTAATTTCCTCGTCGGTCATTTTACCCTTATATCAGGAATTGTTTTTCATTCTTTAATTTGATTATATATAAAAGCATGTTTTTCGAAAGGGTGATTTTAAGGGAATCATAAATCATGTCGAAAATTCAATATTTCATCTAACAGTTAAACGTAGCATAGCAGTTCACCCGTTAATTATTTTAACCAATAAAGTTATTTTCTTCGTGTACCATATGCATCTAAGTGCTACTACATAAGACACTGGGAAAGCAAGGGATTAATAAAATCATCCAAAAAAATTGACATCAATTCCTCATATTAACGAAGCGCAAAAAGTTTTCATCCCTATCTGGTTGAAATGAATACTTAAAAACACAATTATATTTATGGGAGAAATAATCAGATATAATATTTTTTCAAAAACCATACTTTATTAATATGATGAATGATTTAAAGAATAAAACCTAATTATCACAAAATTGATGAGGTTTATTGTAATCAAATAGGTTCATAATCTTAAAGGAAAGTTAGTTATACAGAATCTATTAGTTACTAATAATTTGCTTAAAAATCAGCTAATAAAAAAAGCTAAAAACTGAAAAATAGTGAGTAAATGAACCTAGTATTACCATATAGTATAGGCGGCCTAAATATATTATGACACACTTTTTAACTGACACACTTTTAACATTACAACTAGCTTTGAATAATTTAATTACATAGTAGCTACGTTTTTTTATGTAAAAAGCAAGCATAAATCATTTTACACTCGAGTAGTTCGAGTGGTGGATATGCCTTTGGATATTGATCATCTTGAACTTGTGTAATGTTTGGGAAAGACAATAAATTGACGTTTAGAACATTTGCAGACGAACTCGGTATTCATGAACCATATCTGCCTGTGGAGTAACTCTTGCAAGAACTGCTATAGGTGGGATTATGTTGGACCACTCGGAGGAGTATCATTCGATATGTCTAGTGCGATTGCTCTGGATTTCCATTTCCATTCATATTCCATACATAGGCCAGGAAGTCCCCGGTTGATCTATGTTTATAGAAGACGTATGATCGTTGATGATGTTAGCAAACTCAAGATATCTTGAGATTTGCTGGTTAAAGACTTTTTCCATGACCTTGGCAATGGCTGGGACCAACGCAATCGGTCGTTAGTTTTATATTAATAATAAATTTCAGCTTTACTCAATAGTGGATGTTTCAGTTTATTAGAAAATAATCATATCAAAATTCACGCTAAAAATTGATAAAATAATGAATATAGAATTATAAAAAAGTTTGATTCAGAAGTTCTATAACATTCTGTTTCATATAAAAGTTAAGTTAATCAATTAACGCGATATTATTAAATATGTCACCAATTTTTTGTTGAATCATATATTGTCTTCAACAGCAGAAGTTAACAGATTTATTAGAATTTAATGAGAATTTGATTAGATTATCTCATTTAAACAGAGGAACAATCAGAGTAAATTGACATATTCCAAAATTTTTCTTTTGTATTCATAATTATATAATAAAAATTATCGACAAAGTATCCCAGAGAAGCATCGATGTGTTCGTTACTTATAATTCGTCATGCCAATAAGGATCAATGAACCCGTACAGTATGGGTGCTGGAAATTGGGGTTGCAATGTTATTAACGTTGTGACTGTGTCTAATTTGGATTATGGAGATGAAGAAAATAAAAATGCAGTTCTTTTTATAATTCGTAGCTCTTGTAAACATTCACATATTTCCAAATCATTTGAAATAAAAAATGTTTAAAACAGATTTTCAAAATATCAGTGAAAAAATGTCAATTTCTCAAGTTTTCTCACCTAATATATGATTAATGTAGGTTAGAATATACCTAATATTCAAGTGAAAAATTTCGCAATTTCACGTATAGGTAAGTGATATAACAAATAACATGATATAATAAACAAATATGAATAATAGAGATTGCTATTAAATAATAAAGTAATGAATAATATGATTTATTCATGATTATATATTTTTTGAAAAAATGCAGAGTTTATACGGCATACTATTTATCGGAATTTGACCTTGCATTATATGAATAATGTAAATTTTATTCTCATCAGTAGCAAAATTAACTTGAAGAAAACTGAAACTGGGACATTTGATGTTGGATAATCTATGAAGCGGATGATAGCTGTTATGAGGTTTTTCAAACAACATTTATTGGTTAAGATTTTCATGTTATACTAGTATAATAGTTTGACATGAAATTTTGATGATATCAATTTTATTATTAATTTCAGTTGAATGCCGCCAAAACTCTCCAGACTAGACATCAAATTAAGCAATCTCCTGATTTTGCAGAAACTGTCGAATTATGTTTCGAAAAAGGACCATCTAAACTGTCTCGTATGTCGGTATTTGCCAGGAAAACAGTAAATGTGTTTTTGTGCATTACACAACTTGGATTCTGTTGTGTTTATTTTGTTTTCATATCCGACAACATGAAACAGGTAAGATGAATAATTCTTATCAATAAAATATTTTTGTTGGCATTTTTATACAAATTGAAATTTACAAAAGATATATGAACTCATATTTCTTTATAACAAATGAACATATTGAGTTTTAAAAATATAATGTTGATTTTAACATCAAATAATGCGATAAAAAATTTTTGCAACTTCAATTTCAAGATGTTTATTCATAAATTTACTAAAAGTTTTAAACCAAGTACATATCAATTTTCACTTAAGAGTTTTGTACATTAATTTATTTCCTGAAACTAATATATTTCAGAACATAGATGCTTTCAAAACTAATAATTCACTCATTAAACGTATTGAAGTATCCAAGATGATTCCTAACTTTTGGAAAATAGTCTGAACCCAGGTTATTTGCCCCAAAAGATGAAATATGACTGAGTATAACTTAATCAAATATTGTTGTGGACTAAGAAACTGAAGTTTGATTTTTCAGTTTTTCCTAGTAACAAAGCAATTTCTAATATTATTTCATACATGAACATTATATTTTTTGAATTGTTTTTATAAATGTCGGGTCTTATCAATAAATTATTTTTCTGTGCGATTATAGTCTCCTTTTGAAGCTTTTTCGACAAAATAATTTTCGAATGAAAAATTTAATGGTGTCATTTCTACCAATGAATTATCATATCTAAACAGAGGCCATACCAAACAGACATTTTTTTGAGTATAGGTAAATTCTGGGAAAGCTCAAATTCTCAGACAACAACAATACTCAACAATCAGAATTAATAATTAATAATACCCTCATCATTTCACTCCTGTTCATAATTTGCTTCCAAGATACCTCTTACGACATTTACGGATTTGCCAACATATTCCCGGCTAACATACAAATACAAGAAATATTAGAATTATCATATTCATATATGAGGCAACTTCCATCGGACGAGGGGTTTTTAATTGACAAAACATGTTCATGTACAAGAATAGCTGCATGGTATTAAAAAAATATGTGTTGAAATAGAATATCATCAATGTGTAGTGAAAAGTACATAATTGGAGAAAAAGATACTGTAGATTGTGCTTTGTTGTTTATAACATTTTTATTAGAGGAAAATGTTGGTATTTGTTGGTGAAGTGGAGTTGTTCTGCAGTCTCCATAAGCTTCTAATTGGAACTACTGATATCTTGGCATACTCAGTTACTATTGAGCTTTTTCGTTGCAATTATTTTATTTTGTTTGTTCTCCACAACCTTATCTGATTCGATATGTATTTTGGCTATGAGTTCCCTAGTTATCTTGATTTTTTCATTAGAAGGTAAACCGTCTTTCTTTCTTCATTTATTTATCGTTGGCGTTGGTACTGGGAGATTGAGAGAAGAATTAGTTTATATACCGGTAGATTATTTTTATTGAAATCCGTCGATTATTTCATAATATGATGTATAAACTCTCAATGATATTTAAAATAATTAATAATAATTGTCGTTTGAATTACTTGCTTTGTTGTGAATATTGATCATGGTAACCAAATATTTAAACACTCTATCCAATTGGGCTGAGTGGTTTTAAAGCATCTTCATAAATTCAGTTTAATTTAATGAGTATAAGTAATTGGAAAACAAGTTTATTAATATTAGGTAATAGGTAATTATATCGAAGAAAACTATTTGATATAATATCAACTGAGAAACAATTGGTGTCTCAATAATAGCTCCTCAGTTTCTAATAATTTTCAGCGGAATCATTTCTAAATTTCATGATAAACACTTTTTTACAAAATTTTGTAGGTTTTTTACAAAATTCATTTATTAAAAAGACTAGCTCTTGAAGTGGATGTTTTAAAAAACAACTGGGAATCCTTCAATCAAGATTTGTCAATAAACTGATAAAAAGGGTATTTTTCATATCCATTTTGATTAATTTCAATGTCAAACTAGCTACTGTAATTGATAAAATTTCTGTAGAGCTAAATACTTTAAACATAGTGGGAATTTTCTTTATATTGCTAATATAATTTTACTCCAATATTTTAAAATACATAGTAATACCTCACAAACTCGCTATATGTTTTCTATTGTCCCCTTTCCATCCATTTTATCATATTGCCAGCCGAAATTTCATGAACTCTGATCCAAGACGTATAGGACGTGTGTGCGGTTGCCCAGTTCTGCCGTAGTTTTGCATTTTTATTGTTGCCCAGGAAACACAATCGATCTAGCAACTATCTAAAGAGAAAAAATAAAATTTGTATTCCTTAATTTAATACAAAAGTGCTATTTTCCATAACTCACCCAATGTCACCGAATGTTTTTACAATTTTAAACACAATGGCATGTACCTTTGTCTCTGGTCGATCATCTGAGATTTGTTGGTACACTTCTTTGTAGACGTGGTAGTCACCTAAAATTACAGAGCCTCTTTTTTGGGGGAGGGAGGGGGGCGAATGATACTTGATAGTACATGGAGTATTATCCGTGTACATTTTCGAATTAGTCATGACAAGAACTGTTTTTATATTTTAACTAAACAATAACAAGAATGCAAAAAGGACAAAAAAGAATCTATTTGTTTACAATTTATACACTTAGAATTAACCTAACCAAAAACACGTTACATGGTTGTAGAAGTTTATAATAAATTTACCTTTGGAAGTGACATTAGAATTCAAACAAATTTTGTGTAACCAAATGACTAAAGTCGATGATCAACCTGGTGATATTCACTTGGTTCTCAAAATAAAGTACTGACTAGTAACACACCGCTTTGATTACAATGAGTAGCTGCGGGCACTGGCAGCGATTGGACGTTGCATTTTTGCACCTATAGGCCTCTACTAGAAAACGTGAAGAAAACGTAAAAAAATTTTGAAGCTTTTCTTCTTTCATCAAACTAGACTACTCCATGAATGGATACATTATGATTCTATATGTACTTTGAAACTCTGTAAGTTTTTTCATTAAAGTGCTTTACAACATTCGATACAAAAATAAACTCAAACTTGGTAATTCATGTGATCAATCCGTGAGCATATTCCACAGTTTTTGCGTCAGTTGCTCCAATATTTTCTAGTGTGTGCAGTATATGTATGAAGTGTTGTTGAACTGCTCGTAAGCTTTCATATCTGCTGCTAAAAATTCTGTCACTTAGTGCTTTCTAAGATAAATCCTTATTTCTTCCTTCTTTCAATCCATATGCTGAACTTTTTACTATTCCAACTACTGCATGTTTTTTAGTCTTGATTATATTTTCACGTAAAATGGGGGGCTACTGCTCCCCTAATCACCGTTAGTCTACTTGTATTCTATGTTATTCATTTCACCCAGTTCTGATTTCGCAATTTCCTGAATTTAAGATAAAAAACAGAAGTAATGTAAAGTTTATTTACATATTAATATTTACATACATTTTCAACTAAACCGGAAAATTAGTAGACATGATTACAATATCATTTTTAAAATGAAACTGACAAAATACAGATTTTTCCAACAAAGAGAACGAAAAGGATAATTTGTAAATAAATACCAACCAGAAATAAAACAGTGAATCATATCATACATATCTTAAAAATGATATAATATAATCATTTTAGGATTTAACAAAAATAAAATATTGCTAAGAATTCAAGTGAGCGAAGGTACGTTAAGAGGTTTAAGTCGATCACTCTACCAATATATGTAAAAAAATTATATTAATTGGTTGTAGAGACTTATTTTCTACATAAAAAGAGTGAACGTTTTATCCTGTATAGACCATTGTTTTGGTGTACGGAATCAGTGGGATATTTAAAAAAATATTTATTTATTTTGACAATTGACATTACAATAATGACAAATTTGCATTACTCTAGCGGCACGATTGGTAAGTGGCAGAACTAAATTTGTGTTGCCAAAATTTATATGCAAATTCACCTTCTTATTGGGTATGTTTTGTGAGCAATACAGACTTCTATGACGAAGGAGTTTCTAAGCTGGATATAAGTGCTTAAATTCGTTTGGTGACTATGTAGAAAAATATAATTTCAGTCGCTCATGTAGATGATAAAGTTATTCTGACCTTTTTTTTAATTCCAAAACGTTTCGTATTTCTCGTAATTTACATATCTTTTCACATGTATATTTTTCCAGGTTCTCAATTATAATGGCTATGAAGTAGATGTCCATTTACTTATGGTTATAATTTTGGTACCAATTTTATTACCTTCGTTGGTACGAAATTTGAAATACCTCGCTCCGTTTTCCACAGTAGCCAACATTTTAATGATAGTTGGAATAGTCGTTGTTCTATATTATTCAATATCTGATGGTCTACCAGATGTAACTGAGCGTAATTATATTGCCAGCTTTGGAACGATCCCATTGTTTTTTGGAACTGCCGTTTTTGCTTTCGAAGGAATAGGACTGGTAAGAAATTACTTTATTCAATTAGTTATAGTACATTCATATGCAGTAGTAGTAATAATCGTGTTTATCTTGAGTACTTGAGGACATTGGAATTTTCACACCGGACCATTCAAAAAGTTTGGAAAAGATAAACCATCCAATCTCTTATAGTTATTTGAACGAAAATGGTAAGGAATATGAGGGTTATTGGAATTTCGAACCTATGTGCGTACACTACATACAAGTAGTAAGAATGGAAAATAACAAAAATGTCTATTTCAAGCATGCCAATGCTTCCTTTTAACTCGAACTGGTAGGCTGTGAAAATGAAATTCTCAAAATGAAACTGAGACTAAATGGTGTAAAGTAATTACGGCCGGTTTCATAATACATTTAAAGGAAGCTTTAAATTGAAAATTCCTATTGAATTAAGTCGCGCGTTTCGTAATTGCCGTTTAGTGTAAATGTTCTTTTAATTTTAACTTTAAGGTGAAGTCGGAAATGTTTCACTTTAGCAGATTAAAGTCTCCTTTAGCTTCTAATGCAAACTTAGATTATGTTTATGTTAGAAATCTAAGCTGACCGATCCATCTTTTCATTAAGTTTTAAATAATATAAGATTCACATTTATTTTGAGCTCAAGCTCATCCCAAGTAGAAAATATTATAATCCGAAGACGAAAAATGTATCGACATCAAAAAAATTATTTGGAAACATATGACGTCATGAATTTTTTTGAAAGATTTTGAATAAGTAAGCCCACATTTAGGGCGATCTAGAATCAATATTTTTAGTTCACTATAATTTGGAAGCGAAAGTTTTCCATTCGAATAACACATGGTATACACATCTTGTAAAAGAATTGATTTTGGTATTTCCTAAAAGTAAATATAAAGATTTTTGAGTTATAAAACCAGGTATAATTTTAAATAGAGAATATAACATACATAAATTTGTTTATTACTTTATTTTCAATAATTTCCTCATATTTAGTCACCTCTTCAATTAACATTAGTTATTCCCAAAATAAAATTGGTACTATGAACTTTGCAACCCGAATAAAAAAATTATTACAATTGAAAATAATAATTGTGCATCAATCATGTGAAACGTTTAATGCCTACGATTAAAAATAATTGTTGAATTGAATAATTGAAATAAAAAAATTGCAATGAAATAAATGTTAGTGACAAAACAAACAACGTTTCATTTTATTTCTTTTCCAATATATGTCATATTGGAAAAGTATAGAATATTGTCCGTAGTTCCTATCAAATACTTTTAAAGTACGGCCAGACTTCCCTACTTTCTTTTAACACCTAAAAGGAGCCTTTACTCAATAGACCGTTACAAATCGATTATGGAACCACTTCACTTTAAAGATTAAGGTAAAGTACCCTTTCATTTAGTGTTAAAAACTAACGGCCAACCTTCATAACTATTAACTGCTAAAATGGTTGGTTCTCAATACATGATTGTATTGTTTCTTATCTTCATCAATAGTGAAATTCCTCCTGATCTAAATTCACTGTAACTAAGAAAAAAGCCTCTAAAATATTTGCATGTTCCAAGAATGTGTGATTTCCATTAACAATATTAACATTAACTTTTCCGCAACCAGTTGATTGGTAATTTATGGTTACAAACATGAGGTTGCTAACCAGAACTAATAACCAAGAACGATATTATTACTTGTCGGTATGCGCATAAAAAAAGCATAATATAAAATGAAGATCCTTCGTTTTAATTGTAGTATAAGTTCACTCTCGTTGCATTGGTAATGGAAGCAATCAGATGTAGACTATTAAGCACTTATTTGAGGTGACTTTACTGAAAAAATTTGATTCATTATTACTACGTATTCAGAATATAGGAAAATGATGATATGTTCCTGAAAATGACGTTTTAGGAAAAGAGTAAATATACCTCTCCATAGTTTTCTTACGACTAATTATACGAGGAAAAGAAATAAAACGTATTAAGAAGAAATAAAGGAAAACAAAAGTGTGAAAATCTCCCATTATTTTTGTAATGTGACCAAATTCACAGGGACGTGTTAGAATATTATTCACTTCCATTGTAGTAAAAATTAACTTTTTTTGTTTGGTTATTATTGAGATATTTGAAGTTTTAAGACTTGAAATAGTGTCACTTCGTATCAAAAGCTTGGTAGTTCACCTTTTCGGAAACGTTTTGCGATTAGACGAGAAGACAAAAAATGTAAACGCTCTGATGAATTTGAGGGAGTGGAATGAAAATCAACTTTTATTACAACCACATGATGTGCCTTGGATAGAAATATATTTGAACTATACAGAACTCACTATTAGCCGCAATTGGAAGGATAAACATGAACGTAGATTACATAAATTACATAAAAGGGTATAAAATAATAACCAATGATTATTTTGGCGTTTTTCAGTATAATTTGAATTTCTTTTCAATTTTATAATTCACATACATGAAGAAAATGCCTCATACAAAAAATGTATAAAGCCAATAAATTCTTTTCAAGATGATTCCACAAAATTATAGGACGAACAACAAATCCAATGCAACTACATGAGACATTTCGTATATTTTTCTATTTATTACTATTTTCCCCTTTATCTGGTATATGTATGTATACTTTGGTACTCTTGTTTTGAGAATCACGTAGAGCTTCAAATTATAAGAATTATTTTTTTTTTTTGGCTCTCAGATTTTAACAGACGGACTGTGATTTCTAATTAACAAACAAAGAAAAACGTTTAGATGTGTAAACATATGCTTCTAAGGTTGGAGAAAGCCTTAGTTCAATTTTATAATGTGGACGGATACCTACAATGTTTTCCAAAGCAAGTTTATTTAACAGAAAAAATATAAATTTTGGGAAAACATAATAGAAGACACAAATAGTCATTCAAATTGAAATTTCTTAAAGAAAATCTTTTGAAATATGGGATTATCAACATGAGGCATATATTTTTTTTTCTCCATATGTGCGATTCGGTCTGCTGCATCTTTACCTTGGATTATCTATCTCACAAGAAAATAACTAAAACTGCAATTCTTTTAATCCACCATTAACAGAACGATGTAATACGGCACAGAGTGTGGAAGTGCGACAATATTTAAATTTATGGATTGCTATGAAGAGCCATTTTATGTTTAGTAATTAGCTCAGATTGTACACGATTAGGCACTTTTCTGTGGCCGTATATGAACAAAAAGAATTACCCTAATGATAATAAAAAAATTGGGTTTAATAAAAACAAAATAGAAACAATGAGAAATTAACTAAATCAGAAATATAATAATATTATCCCAAAAGTTTTAATCACCACAAGATGGAAACTATATAAATCAAATAATGCTAGCAATTTTTATAGTCAATACTGTTTAGATCCTACCACAAAACTCATTAATTTTCTATTGTTATTATTTTGATTGGTTATTTTTAAATAGTATTTATTGAACAAAAATTTCAAATCGTAGCAGATTTTGGGATAAATTCACAAATATTTTGTAATCGGTAGTTTTATTCGAAACTATTGATCCTGGTAGTTGTCGGCAAACCACTACTCATATCATTTTCGAGCTAGCAAACAATAGAAATAAGATAGGGTATCTAGTTTGAAAGAATTCACTTAATATATTTTCCACCCTCTACATATTCCATTTTAGAAGATTCAGTTAATTCCGTTTAAAATTTTTGTCAAACATTAAATGTGGGAGCAATATTAATATGAAGTAGCCTGTACCTGGAGATGCTGCATTAATTTTAATCCACACCTAATTTAAGTGAATGTTACTCTAAGACTACGTAAATGAAAGGATCACGCTTAATTCTTATGAACATTGGGTTTTGGTTAATTATTTTTAATCCTGGCACATTGATAGTTTGGAGCAAGCTGATTAAAAGTCTCAATGGGCACGAAATCCCAAAACCCTCCCAGCCTCATCGTGGCCAAAGTTTCCCTGGGAAGATAAAAATTGGTTTTGGCTACCTGTTTTGAAGCTTGGCACATTGTGGGTACAAAGTGAGCTGATTGAAAGTCTTAATTGGACAAAATCCCAAAATAACTCCAAACCCTTAAAACTACCCCTGAAAAGTCCAAGGATTCCATGAGAGAAGTCAGTTTTTCTGGAACTTGGAAGAATGATAGTTTGAAGCAAGCTAATGTGAAGTCTTTATAGGCATGAAACCCCAACTCCATCAAAACTACTCTTGAAGTATCATGTATGCTCTTGTATTTTCAGAAGCATAGATATTTTTCTTCAAAAAAATATTGACACGGCATTCAATACTCAATCTTAATATGTTTTCATTCTGCCCACATATATAGCAGGTATTAAATTATGTTTTCCATGATATATTTACACTAAATGTATCTTGAAAAGCTTTTATTTCATTCGCAGTTGTTACGTAATCTATTATTAATATCACTTCTAAATAGGACAATTTCCGCTTTCTCAATATTTTTGTCACCATCGGTCCGAACCATCTGTTACTGCATTTGTCCACCGCAAGTAATACATGCTAAGCAATCCACCATTTGTAATATTCACTTTATTCATAAAAACTATCAAAAATCTTAGTTGTGTGACCCAAGTTTATGAAAAACATCATAATATTGGCTATAATCGTAATATAATTATTAGATTAAATGCTGTCTCCTTTGAATGCATGAAAAAATCATATTACTAAAAATCATTCATATGTATCGAAAATATAAAGAAAAACCTAGATATGTTGAACTTTCGTAGAAATTTCACCCTGTCCTAATAATATGTTATCCTCATAGATTCTTTGAATTTTTGTTGTGAATAATTTGAATAAATGCGATTTTATGATTCCAGGAAGACAAAACATTTTCAGGTTTGTGGTAGAAAAAGTCTAATTGTTTTCAAGCATAATATTCCTGATATCAGCTGGACTTGAATTTTTGAGGACTCTTAAAATTTAAGAGGATATTAACTCAGTGAGTGAGTTACCTGACAAATACAATGATTCATACTTACTCGACTCTTTTTCTTATACTTTATTGTTTGAGGCGAAATCCCTTAGAAAATTCTTTTTAGGTACTTCCGCTTCAGAATGAGATGAAGAAGCCAAGTGACTTCGACAGAACGTTTGGAGTGCTGAATGTTGGAATGGTTATTGTTACAGCATTATATATAACTGTTGGTTTTATTGGATACTTGAAATTTGGAGATGCGATACAGGGTAGTATCACTCTGAATTTACCTCCAGAACAACCGTAAGTATGATTAATGGTAATAAACATAATTATAATAATGATAGTTTGACTAGAAATGTGTGGAAAAGGGACCCCTGGATGAGGATTGATATTCAGCTATATGAGATTAAACAGGTTTTTGTCAAATCCAAATAATGAACATACGCTATTAAAACAACAGATCAGCAAAAACATAAAAAATATTGCCTCTAACCTCAGGCTACATAATAAGTATATTAGTTACAGTAACTGACTCGGAAGCCAATTTTAATGATTAAAAAGTGGTCTACTAAAGTTCATTGTGGCCCTTCAAATACGTAAAGTGCGAGAGATTGTGGAAATTATAAGTATCTTACAAAATTTCCACAAGATGGGTGCCACGTTTCCTCAGAGCCGACCCCATATTCAAACGTGTGACATCTTTATTGTTACTGTTTTTGTGCCGTTTTGTAACCGAGTCACTGCAAGGTACCAGATACCAAACATTAGTAAAAAAGGATTTATTGAAGGGAATCAGCGCCAAAGAAAAAGTTTCGTACTAAAACAATTTAAAACTTATTGGGCAGATTTATCGAAAAGTTTAGAGCAAAGAACCATAGTTGGTGGAAAAAAAAGTATCTTTACACACTTGTGGAGTTCCTATGGCAAAAATCCTTGAGTACCTCCCTCATCTGCCCTATTATCCAAATTTAGTATCGAGCGACTTTTTTTACAAATCTGAGACAATGGGAAGAAGTTTGGCTTGACGAAGAAATCATCTCACACAAAAAATATCTAATTGGATAACATCGACAAATTATATGCCAGTATAAACTGTTCTTCAGAACAACTCTCATAATCTATCTGACAGAGACTTATATGTCACAAAAAAGATCAGTGATAATAGTTTGGTTGATAGATCCATCCAATTATTAGATCCCGGATTTAGATGCTTTGCTATTCAAAAAGCAAAAACTGCATTGAAAGAAAATAATTTTGCGGAAAAAATGCCAACAACATTTCCAAAACACAAAATATTTCTCCTTACCATATTTTCAAAAACTTTCCCAACAACTATCGAATTATTTAAATATGATGATACGTTATCCAAATATCTCTCCAAACTAAAATCTAAAACACCAATAATCAAAAAAGTAATCGTATACATCGAGTACATTGTACTGATTGTGACATTGTCTACATAGAACAGACATCTTAGTATTTAGAAAATAGGTTAAAAGATCATGAATACGATAAAGAAAAATAAAACTGCATTAACGAACCGGAATCTAATACACGAAAAAAAGAATTTTTAGAAATGGTTCACATTCACAAGAACGGAAAAGCTATTAATGATAAAAAAGACCTAAATAATTTAAGTAAAATTTATAGCTCTATACAACAAATTCCTATACAACTGCAAATAATTTAATCAATGACTGCTTCATATTTTCGAGATGTAAAAACTAAGGAAAAATTAATTTTTCTTGTTGAAGCGGATTTCTATTTCTATTTAATTTTTTTATGATGTAGATTATCGATTGATTTATATAAATACGCAAATTGTCAGTGTCAAATCAGAATTTGATTAAACTGAAAGTAGTCCAAATGTCAAATTTCTACCTCCCCTTCAAAAATTATAAGAAAACTAATTTTATAACAGTAGAGATCTAAAATTAAGACGATTAGATACATAAATATATGTATATATTTTATTTCATTATTTATCAAGAAAAATGTAATGAAAGTTTAATAAATACACATTACAGGTACATGGTGAATACATACATGGTGTGTGCATATTTGAATATATATTTCAATAATATAGACCATGTATATTCATAGAATTTATTAGTTATTTGTTTATTTTTCTGAATGCATCAAGATTCTAAATTTTGCTTAAGAAACTCAAATAATAATATAAAGAAAGTTAGAGTTTTCATTAGTTTTAACCATTTTCCGCTAAATCGTGCTATTTGATGACTAAGTCCTTAATATTTCACAAAATTGTTTTTTGTGTTTTATTTGCTGTTTTTACGCACCCTAGCAACTATAAAATCAAATTTTTTTTACCTCTCTTACAAAACTAGTCAAGGTATTGGAATTTTAAATCTTCTAATTTACTGAAGAAACTAGCAGTAAAAAGAAGTAATATTAAAAGTAAGTTTATATGTACCTAAAATGGAATAATAAAAAATCTCAACTGCATATCCATTTCAATTTAAAATAAGGTAGTGAAGTTTGTAATAATAGCTTTGTTAAGGGACAGATCTTATGCGCACTTTCAAAATTGTCCTTTGCGTGGGGAAACGAGAATTTTGATAGCAATTCATATAATTTAATTTATTATTTCTCGTATAGTGTAGACATGTTGCATAAGGACAACTTTCATATTTAATTTATTTTATTATTTGGTGTATGAATCCAGTTTAACAACTTCATCACAATTATTTGTTGTTACAGTTGACATATTCATTTCTCATTCCAGATTATATCAAGCAGTTAAGATAGTAATATCGGCTGGTATACTTCTAACATATTGTCTTCAATTTTACATTGCTATCGGTATTATGTGGCCGACAATTCATGAACGACTAGGAGACATCAGGCATCCGGTTATGGGAGAACTGGTATTCAGAGCTGCAATGGTTATTGTGACATGTACGTATTAAAAAAGTAAAAACCTATTCCAAAAATATTCCACAAGCTAGAGTCATTGATCAAGAAATTTTTTTTGTAATTACAATGTTTAATAAAATTCAGGAATTCAACGGGATAGTAGCCATACTAAAAATGATATATTCATATATTTTTTAATAAAATATGTAAATTCGCGAATAACCAGGTGACAGGGTAATATCACAATAATATGATGATACCATTAAGCGTTTTGGTGTGAATTAAGAATTTAAATTTGAGAACGATAATATAACTCAACTGTTCGTTACCATCATTACGGTGCCCCCTCTCCCGAAAAACAATTCTAACGGGAAAACCACATCGGCAAGAAAATCACATTAATTTCTTAACTAATAAAGTATAGATTGGAATGTGAAAAATAGTCTCTTGACATATCCTATTTTTCTGTACATTCATATTTCAAATAATCTAGGTTATCAGAATATTAACAGATCTCTTAGTTTGCCTAACATACTTCTTGTCAAATCATTATAGCTAAATTCGTAAATTGTATTTTATAAAATTATTACTATTGATCAACTACAATTTTCTCATCGCAACCCATCAATCAAGTCATTTCCTTAATTTAGCCCTCAAAATTAAGTTCTTACAAAAAGAACTTATACTTAAAAAAATGTATGCCATTATACCTCTAGTGGTTTGAAAACTATCATGTTAAAGAAGCAGAAAACTAAACGCTGAATGTACACTTTATTTGCTAGCTGTATAGGAATTTGTCGGATATCGGCTCAACAACGTTAATAATGGCCTACAGATCCACTACAAATAAATACGATTTAATATGTTAAGTATATGAAATCTTCAGGAAATAATAAGATGAAGGATTCATGCAGGGTTTAGGCATTGTGAGTTTTTTCTGTATATGTGGCCATTCCATTCCATTTCGCCACATATGTACTGTCCAACAGCACTACATCAACAGACAGCTATGGTTGTATTAACTCCACTTTATCCACTAACTACGGTTCCCACCTGGTGCCTGCCTTTTTTGATAAAAGTCCTTCGATATTTTTATTAACTGAGGAGAACCCACAATCAAGCGGGAATTGCGGGATTACAATTTTGTTATAAAACTTTGGTTATAGAATTCCCCGATGGATAATAATTATTATTCGAAAGCTAGGAATACATTTCAAAAAGAGTATTATATTTCTGTTTTAAAATAACTATTTTCTTATTTACATTTCGTAGGAATTACGTTATTACACATGCTGTGGTGAGGCTTTTGTATGTCATGTGACATATCTTTTGGAAGGAATATTGAACTTTTATTTGAATTTGATTCAAATTATTTTGTATAACGTTGCCAAAATTTTAGTTTTAAACAAATGCAAAAGTTCAATTAAAATTTAAATAAATAAATATTTGCACACATTGTTGAGTGAAAGATAAACGTGTGTGTGAATATTACTTCATTTGTTCTTATGTTGTAAATTGTCATTAGTTGCAAATTTAAGAATAAACCTTCTCATTTTTTAAAGCAAGAGTTCGTATTTTTATTTTGCGGAATCGCTCCTGATATAAATTAAACGTTTTTACCTGTAAATTATGGCTTATCTAAGTCAACACAACAAAGGAAAAGTTTAATCTTTAGTGGATGTAGAGATGAAATGAAAATACCACAAAGGATATGCAATAATTTGTTTATTGCAAATTATCCAGAAACTTCGATTTACCAATCAACTGTGAATAAAATTAAAAGAAAATTTAGGTAAACATGCCATGATAAACATATTCCAAATGCTGGACGTTCGAAGCCGTATAACAAACCTGATTTTCTAGAGAGTCTTTAAAAACCTTCTCTACATCATTCGTCTTTTATCAAGAACCAAACGAATACAATACGTTTACCGCAGTTTTTGACAGTACCACACCATCACTACTGTCGTAATTCTTACCAAATGTTCATTAGAATTGGTATTTTTAAAATAAATTTGACATGTTTTTTTCACAACAATACTTTTTTTCGTGAAGGAATTATTTTTTGTTTCATCACTTAGCTTTTGACTGTAACATAATAACATTACTTTGGTTGAACTTATACTTAAGATTATTTCCGTTTACCTTAAATTCAACATACATTTTTTTAACCCTCCCACTTCTGAATTACCCTGTATATTATCTTTAACTATCATCTAGAAACTACTAAGTGTTACCAAATAGATAAATTTTTTTTAAGTTAACCCAGTTAATATATATCGTTAAACGGAATCTAAGTGCATTTTTTCAACAATATGTTACAGTAGATGAAATTTGCTCTTAAGAAAGCAAAAACTGTTTCTACGGCCAAAGAATTTCCAGATTTCAAATATATAACTTCTATTCAATATCTAGAAAAAGGTAAATATTATGCTACTTTGTACCTAGAGTTTTGTTTGATCACAATACGCCTGTTTGTAGAGTTAGAAATAAAATAACACATAGACAGTCATAAGAATGATCTCTAGGCAAGAGAGGTATCAATTCGTTAGTAGACATCTACAAAATCTGTAAACGTGAATATCTATATTTTGGTCAAATTTTACAGTAACAAATATCAATTTACTTTCAATTAGGGATTAAATTGAGGTATTTCTTTTTCAGTTATTTTGGCCGAAGCAATTCCTTTTCTCAATCATTTTATATCCCTGGTTGGAGCTATCAGTAGTTCAGCTCTATGCATGGTGTTTCCCGCTATTTTGGATCTAGTAACAAAATATTCTCACGAAGAGCTTTCTTTTTTGGTTATTTTCAAAAATAGTTTTATTTTATTAATATCCATATTAGGAATGGTCACAGGAAGTATTGAGAGCTTCAAAGCAATAGTAAATGCATTTCAAAATAGTTAATTAATGTTTCTTCCTACAATATGACAATGTACCTACAGCTTTAATAATTCAACTCGACTACAAAAGAAACTTTATACAATGTTAATTGCTTGCCATTTATTTTGACCAATGAGGTAAAATGAATTTTAAGCAAGCACATAAATTTTAGGACCATGAAATTACTATGTACATAATATATTTAAGAACTTAATGATACTTTGGTGCGGTTGCATCTGAAATAGCTTAGTTATATCAGACAAGTGACAGATACTCTTCCACAAAGTGGACGGTCTTCTTAAAAAAATCTATCAGATTCTTCAGGTGTCACAAATTACACGACATTACTGAGCTTAAAACTTATGTATTTATATATATATATATATATATATATATATATATATATATATTCAGAACATAATAATAAATAATGTGGTTTCTTTTTCACTTTATAAGTGAGTAGCTTCTTAAGTTTGAAAGGACTTAGAAGTAACAGACCGTAAAAAAATACGGAGCAAAATATCAACTCAAAGGATTGAAAAAATATTGAATGGATTATAACCATTGTTCTTGTCAATAGCACTAAGATGAAAATTTTCATAGGATGGCTACACGCTTAATATAATTTGTGACACCACAAACAAGTAGACCGTTCTTCTCTTTGTAGAAGAGTCCTTGGGATGAAGTAAGATATTCTTTAAGGTATTTAACGTATTGCAACTCCACCTTAATTACACTCACAAAGAAATAATTTTCTGTGAAATCTTTTAGGCAATTCAATATACATGTCTAAAATCGTACTTCAAATTTCATACCTGAATTATGTAAACTTGACAGTTAAAGATTGTATTTTTAGAACGTGTACAACTCAAAGAATAACAATTATATATCAATAACAAGTAAAAAAGTCGTCACTCTCGGTGCGGGAGACCATAAAGCATTTTTAAATATTATCAATTAGTCAATATTAACAAAAATCTTAAATTATAAAAAGTAGTTTCCATGAAAAATTTGACGTTTCGAGCTGTTGCGGTCTTTATCAAAATATCACAATTACAAATAGCCAATTCATGATGTAAAGACTACAAAGTGTGTTCTTCCCGAGGGCTCATTTTCGAGTCGTTCTGCGCATATCTTTGGGAGCGAATTCTCATTGGCTGCTTCCCAGCTGTTGCGCTATAGCACACCTTGTAGTCTTTACATCATGTAGTCAATTTACTTATTTTTGAGAGAACAACTGAAAATATAATACCTACAATTAAATGCAAAAAACATTATTCCTGTGAGGAGATATGGCTGCTACAGACAGACGGACAAATCGCTAGTAAAATTTTTTTGTAAAAATAAGGAAAAAACTGTGACAAACGATATTCTCTTAGTTATGAAAAATAAAAACTTTGCTACTAAAACAAAGGCCATTATGGATTCGTTACTGTTTTCATTGTGAACATAACACATCACTCAAAAGCCGTGTGACTAACTAAGAAAAACACGTTTTTTGCCAAAAATATCGATTTTAGTTAACAATGTAATCTCCTTCAGAGCAATACAATCATTCCAACGCTTCTATAATTTCTCGATGCCGTGCTTTTAGAAGGATTTGCCTTTTGCATCAAAATAGGCTTCAGTTTCAGCATTGGCTTCTTCATTTGAGTTGACTTTCTTAACGGTGAGCATTTTTATGAGATCAGCGAATAGCCAGTAGTCACAGGGGGCCAGATCAGGACTATACGGTAGATGAGGAAGCATTTCGAAGCTTAATTCGTATAACTTAACCATCGTTGCCATCGACTTGAGAATCGGTGCATTGTCTTGATGAAACAGTAGTTTTTTTCTCTAATATATGAGATTGTTTTTCTTTGATTTTTGCATTCAAACGATCCAACAACTCTATGTGGTATTCACTATTGATTGTCTCTCCCTTTTGGAGCGCAATGTTGTGCATTTGGACACTTTGAATGAGGTTCACTGGTTACAGTCCACTTTGATTCCGGAGTGAAGTGATGAATCAATGTTTCATGCATGGTCACATTGCTTTTCTCGATGGAGCGGAGTCCGGATAACACTTTTGAAGCCATTGCTGAGCTTGTACAGTAGTTTTTTCTCATCAAGAAGCAATGATAAATTAACACACGAAGTTTTTTTGAATTCTTTGTTCTGAAAATAACAAAAGTAGCTTCAATTAAAGGGCTGTTACTTTTTTCTGAGTAATGAATTTTTTTTACATAGTCTTTTAAAATTTGTTACTTCATAAACGTCATGTGGATTTGAAGACAGCGGAAGACTGCGGAAGACAGCGGAAGAAACCTTTCACACATATTTCTTCACTTGATGTGTCTGCATATTTTAGCAGATGGAATTTTTAGATCAGTACACATATATTTCATAAATATTTACTGCTGTGGATATAAATGTGCTACACTTACTTTTGAAATAATACTGCCTCCGTAAATCATTCGTGTTTTTCTGTGTTTGGAATCCATTGATTTTGCCTTTGCTTGCGAATATTAGTACTATTTTTAAAATTTGTGATAAATTATAGTTCTTGTTAAGACAAATACGATAGATGTCGTTCACTACTGCTAACACTACTATTACATACTGCAAATATAAGACAGCATATACTCATTTTTAATTATACTTGTGCGTACAATTGTAATTGTACGCACGAATTGTATTTGTAGACATTTTATCTAATCTAGTGTACAAAATGAAGTTTTTCAAATCAAAATTACTCAATAGATACTTAATTTATTTTCATGGAACCGAGAAAAAATTTAAACCACACAGAAGTAGCAAATTTTTTTTAATATTTTTTAATAATTAAATGAATACCGCTTGCAATATTTCTGTAATAATATATAATTGTTATAAGTCCAATTAATTATTTCCAGTTTTCCATTCATTCCATTTACAAACTTTTATATTTAGATTTAAAAGAATATTTCACTTATTTTTTCAATCAATCATATTCTTACATTACACTCCAAAAAACTGTGAACGATTTCAGATGAAACTATAGAACTTCTAATTGTATTTTGTAAGATATTTTAGAAATATTTATTCAATGTTATTTTATATATTTTATCTTATCTTGTTTATGTTTTAGAGTCATTCTTATGAAATTTTAAAATTTGATAATATTTATTGTAACAAATATAGTCTAGGTAAATTTTAACAGAAATTAAAAATTTGCAGAACTACCATAAGCCCATATACATTATGTCGCAAGATGAAGATACTTCCATCTTGTCGTTACATGAAGGAATTTTGTACTATAATACAGAGTATCCTCATTTTTAAATATATAATCAACTAAACAAAAAAAGCCGATTTGAAATATTTCATGTTAGACATATCGAAAATATATATTGAAAAAAATATTATTCAAAATATAACCTAATCTACCAGTTTTCATGACAAGATTAACATTTTTATTTTAAATGATATCTATATACAGAATAATTGTTCTTTTTTATCCAGCGTATATGAAATTTTTTGCTTAACCAACGACGAACATTCTTGATTTAAAGATAGATATACCATGTAATTGACAATACATATCCTGTCGCACATTAGAAGGAAGAAAATTAATGCATACCATAATTTTTTTTTGAAAAAGTTGATTAAAACGATCATCTTTAAATGATCTTTATTGACAAAAGGACCAATCATTCTATCTCGAAAAATATTATACCAGGCATTTACTTTTTGAGAATACTAGTCTTAAAAATTTATTACTCAATGGGGATAATCCCTCGTCCAGTACCTGAAGTTTTGAAATAGTTTAACCCTATTATTAGTAAATGTGTCCAAATCTGAACCAAAACATAATTTTTTTGGAAATGTTCATTATTTAAAAGCCGCCAATATTAAGTTGAGATGATATATTGCGAAGGCTTATTAAATGAGTTGTGTAATGTTCCGCTAAAATATAAAATGCGACTGTTTTATCTCCGAGATGTTAACCAATATGATGGATATTAATATCATCATCAACTCCATAGCATTTATTATAGCTGATTTTCCGTGAGTAATGGAACCATATTGTGGGTATCATAAGTTAAATGCTACAGATCTCCATTTTCAAGCATTTCGTTTTTTTCTCTTAGTCACTGGTATTTTGATTCTGAGATGGCAAAGTCATGAAAACCTTAAAATGAAATTAAAATGATAAACAACTGGAGTTTTCTCATGATAATTAGTATATGGTATTGAAATAATCTTTTGAAGAACTTTCTACATTTCACTTTATTAAGACTAATTCTCAATTCTTTCAACAAAGGAAAATCCGGAGGTATCTTCATCTTAAACGCGACACGGTATATTATGGGTGATCTGAATAAATACATACATATTTCTTTGAAATAGCTGAATGTATATTCTTCTCAACTCAATCGTCTGTTAGAATAAAAAAATATAGGATGCAATAACTTTGATTTAAATTTGTGATAAAAATATTTTGAATGCGCTATACCGACTTAAACTAGAAGTATTAACTTATGTGATAACGTAGGTAAGGAATAAAGATGTAAATAAAATTATTATTTGCTGGTTGCTCTGTTGTCTTATTATTTCTGTAGGGTTAAATATAACAGTATAGAGGTAGTTTTAGAAAAGTGTAAGGTTTTTGCGTAAGTGCTCAAAATAAGTAAATATTTTTTGTGGGGCTTTTCGCACACCTGGTCACTGGAACTGGTATGTTATTTGCACACATAAATTCAATGATTATAGCTTCTCTACTACTTCTAAATACCCTAAGAAGTTAGTGGTAATCAGTTAATATAGTTCTCTATTTTTTGTCATTGAGGTTGTTGCCATTGTGAAGATGATAAGTGATTTTATAATTATCTTCTAATTATCAGAATATTGCATAATTATTTATACAGGGTGAGTAATGAGGAACTTAGCATACTTCTACCATATGTGGAATTCCTCAGGGAGGATACATGTGGCTACTGAAAACGCGTCTACTTTATTAATTTACAAGATGATTTGTGAAATTGACATTTTAATTTATAGTGCTCATATAGTTGAGCTATAGTGTCTATATAGCTCATTTGATCAAGCATTCCATTAATATTATATAAACTAAGAAATTCTAGGAGACCGTCTTTCGAAAAATCAATTAGGAATTGGTATCGAATATTGCACCCTATAAAATATATTTTCTTGAATCCAATAAGTGATTTTCATATAAAATATATACAAAAATAGAATAACCATATTGACGTATTACATAATAAGGTAAAACAATTTGAAAAATTCTGTTTTCTGACTAAAATGATAAACTGTATGGAATTACAAATTACAATAAGGACAAACACAAAACAACCAAATAAATATAGTTTAAAAATTTTAGAAAAACCACGGTTTTATAGCACATCAAACTAATAAGTTTTTTAAAATAACTTCAAAATATAAAAGAAAGAAGAATTATAATATTATTGTGGGAAAAAAAAAACGTTGAGTGTTCGATGTGCGAGAAATACAAAACGCTCCACGACTATTTCACAATAATACTGGTATTTTTCATTCATTAATGTTTTGAGCTTATTTAAGCAAAATTATTTTTTTTGTTTAATGTGCTTTGAAAGCGTGTTTTTTAGTATTCTTAAACTATATTTATTTTTAACTTTTCAGTTTCATATGCTATGTTTTCAGTTTTCTTGAACTATTTTTATTTCTCACTTTTTAGTTCGATTTATTGCCAAACATGAAATTTTTCTTTATGCTATTAGTATTGTAAATCTCGAACAGAGGATTCACGGATGTAAAATTCCTCTCGAACAACATAATAAAGTATAGTGTTAAATTCTGAAGTAATACTTATGTAGGTAGTATAGTAAATTACCAAAAAAGGGCAGACAGTTGTGAAATTTGCTATGACGTAAAGAGAAAATTTGCAGTGATAATTTCTGAAAAAAATTTAGGGAAAAATCATATATTTTCACAGCGTGAACGGGATTTGAGCGTTTGAGCCTACGACCGGCGATTCCGTTGGTTGACGCCTTAGCCCGCTTGACTAATGTGTTGGGATATATTACCAGTAATAAGTCACAAAGAACTAAAAAAATACATTAATTGCAACAAAATGAAAATAATGTGAAAAGATTCTCCAAATAGAACATATTATCCCCTACATATTCTAGTTGCTGAATTGTTGGTTGCCGCATTGAATTACCGATATATGATTTATAAGTATAATTCTATCAATTAATTGTTGTCGTTTATTAATAATCTCCGTATTGCTGCAATCGTCCCCAAATATGGTTAAAGGGTTTATAATCAGTAGATTTTGAGGGCCATTAAATAGGAGTTTGACGTCCTATCTACTTGTTGCCATAAACATTATTTACCATTAAAAAGTGACGGGATGCCCTATCATAATAGTGCTTGATAGTAGTGTACTGCATCATAAAAAAACTAAAAAATCAAATGAGCTATGTATACACTATAGACAAATATAATTTATGGTCTTTTTCACAAATATCTCTCTAAATTAATATGGAAGGGAGTTAACACTCTTTAGTATCCACATAATATTTTGTGCAAAACTAAATATCTGAATAATATTTTTTTCTGACTTTTGTAGCAGAAACTTAAGAAGATTCTGTATATAAGGATAAACTTTTTTATAACAATCAGAGATAGATATTGCGTTAAAGGTGATCACTAAATCATTACAACCCAACTAGAAAAGAATCGTTTACATATATTTTTTCTCAATGGAAAAATGTACCCATAGTAGGTATTATTTCCAATATTTTTTGATTATGTTATCTGCTCTCATATAATTTCAATTTTTTATCAGCGAATATTTGAATTAAGAATCTTAAAAATATTTTTTTCTGTGCTTGTCTTCAGAATACCCCGTGGTCTACTGATACTTAATTCAACAACGGAATTATAGAGAATTGAGATACATTTCAAAAATTTATCAATGTGAATTGCTACATTTTAACATGAACTAAAAGAGTTTTGTCGATTTTCTCTAAAAAATCAAAATAACTTTACTTCCTAATTCTCACTTTGATAGGGAATATTTGAAGTACAAGTATTGTACCTTCGAAGTAGGAGAAATTAGCAAAAATTAAAGTCCAAATATAGAGGTTTTCTATGAGAAAAAAGAAAATGAATAATTGTAATATTCTTAGAACTTATGAACATCTTGTAAATGATGTTAAAATCTCGCCTCCTCATAAATCTGCTATAAAAAATTTTTTGTATGTATTTCAACACCATATTTATTGATGTATTATAAGTTTCGTACACCCTAATTGAAAATAGAATTTTGTTGTCAGAGCAATCATGCAAATCTGTGTATATTTTACAAAAATATGCAATCTATCAATGCTCAGATGTGATTTCAAAGTTTACTGTTTGAACAATATGTAAATATGCGCACAATTTAGCAAATTCTGATATGAAATCACCAAAATATAATGTATAATGATTTTTATGTCGATGACTACAATTTTTTTTGTAAAAATTAACTGGAGAACCATGAAACATTTGAATAACCAAAAACTTAATTAAATGTTTATTTTGTAGCTCTAGTTTATAATGTAAATTACTTAATTTCATAAATGGAACAACATACTTATATATTGGATTAATAGTCCACTTTCGATGAGTTTATATGCTTTACCATTTTTTGTTTGATTTTTTTTTTTAAATAAAACTTACTATTGTAAGAATCAGGAAAGTTTATGGTCATTGTTTTATTATCAACCTATAATACTTTCTAGCCACTACTTATTTTTTGGATGGCGCTCGTTACGTAACATAGGACTAAATATAACTCCAAAAACTATTAGTTGAAATTTTATTTTTGGGCAAAGAATTATTGTTTTATATATAATCCTACATTTTCTCACGTGGGGGACATAATTTGTCAAATGAAGAAATTCGGGCTATACTTTGTGTATACTCAATAACATTACAAATAGAATATATTAGTTTGTTACATACAGTCAGAAGGTAATCAAATACCGTAACTTTTGAAAATATATTTCATCCTGTAGAACTGGGTTCTCTTATGAAAATAACAACACCTAATGAAAAGGGTGAAATTTTGTTTCGAACCGATGAAAACGTTTCGCTTGAATTGAGTCAGAACCACAAGAAGAAGGAAAGTTACCACTTTAGCCCTTTTAGCTCTGAAGAAATGAAAGTCATTTACAAACAAACAAACGTCAAAAGTAGCTACATAGAAATATTTCATTTAAATTTGCTTTTTTTAAGTTAGATTGTTGCTTGTTGAAATAGGAGTATTATATTGGGCAAATCTCATTCTAACGCTCTAATCTGTTCGATCACTATTTTCTCAAACACGTGAAATTATCGTTCCAAATCGGAAGTGCACATATCACATGGAAATAATATAAATGTCATATTTCCGAATCAACATCACTAAAAATTTTCGACTAAAAATGGTGCCACTTAATTTCATACCCATTCATATGACGTCCACTTCAACCAAATCTATGAAAATATATAAAATAATTAACCTTGTTCAGAGCTATGCTTCAATGTCGATTTTAATAATACACATAGACATCAGAAAAAAATAAACGTCCTTCATCTTATTCCATAATATTATTTAGAGATACTTGTTCCTATAGTCATATTTTTCTCTCCTCTCATGTTCAAGTTCTTATATTTATGGACCACCCGTATATTATTCAATATTTCTTGTTAATATCACGCCAATTCTTGATATCTCTGGGACATGAACGTTTTTACGTACTGGCTATGTCCTTCTTTATGTTTGTATCTTGGTCATTTCTCTAAGAGTTGATATTTAAAATCACTCATTATATGTCCTTGTATCAATTAGCTTCTATCTATCTAGATTTTCAGAATTTTTAGAATGTTTCCTCATTGCGAGTATATTATACCTAAGGTGTTCTTGACAGTTTACCTTTTTTCATCTTCAGATAATCAATTTACATCTTTATCTGTAATCTATATTTATAAGAATTGGATACATTTATTATAAGAAGTTGTTTGAAATGGATAACTATATTTTGATGCTTATAATTTTGATAAAGAATATTCTCCTTTTATAAGATTAATACCTAAGTTTCCATATGTCGCCAACTTTTACTAAGATACTGAATACAATATTACGTTTTTGCTTCTCCATATTCATTTTCGAAAATAAGTTGTGATAATGTATCATGTCATAAGATTTACTCCAATTTCATCAATGTCTACCAATGATAACATTTAATTTAATGAAACTAATCGAAATGTGACTAAGGTGTTACGAAAAAAGTATTTTTCAACAAACATGCCGAGTTCGTATTATCTATAGCATAAAAAGGAATGTAAAGCAAAACATAAAAAATATCAGTAGGCTAGTTTTGAGAAAATCACATATTAATATAATTTATCTAAAATTTAAATGAAATTAGTTTACGAAATGAACTGTTTGAAGTTCTATATTTATTTCTTTCTTATTAGTTCAAATGTTACCAATATCATAAATAATAAGATAGTCAGTCTATTCAAAATAATCATTTACTCTAAAATCAAAATATATCAAAGATTAGACATTATAGATCATAGCAGAAATCTTAAAATGTTAGAAGTAGAAAAACTTCAACAGTTATCATGACGTCTAAAATTTGGAGGATTTCATCTAAGAAATATGAAAAGGAATCACAATGTATGCTGATGAATGCATTACCGCTGTAAAACATTTTCTGTAGATTTAAGAACATCAAAGCACTGAAAAGGTAATAAGCTACATGAAATTCTTCATTCATCGTAATGCTGTAGACATTCTACAAAGTCACAATAATAAATAAACATAATTCATAGAACATTTTTTATTGAAGAAACTGTGTAAGTAAAACACAAATAGTATTAACCATTTACTCTATTTTAAAAATTGTCAGAAAATTATTTTCGACTTAATCTGTAGTAACAAAGTAACAAAATACTTTTCATATTTTCACATGATAAAATTTTTTTTAAATTATACTGAATGGGATTTGTATTTTTTGCCTCCATGAGAGGAATGTTTTTTGCCAAATGTATCACCACTTTTATAGTGTTTTTCAAAGCCTCCTTGACCTTGGTGTCCTTTGGAATCAGATACGTGATGAGTTTTTCCTGACTTGTAAGCTTTTCCTCCAGATTTTGCAGAAGCCGAATTCTAAAACAAAACATAGAATTGAACGTACTGATCAAATAATACTTATGTAAGTTCTTATCTTAGTTTTCACACCTGGATAGGTTAGAAATAAATAGTTATTTAAAATATGTTACAATATGCTGGAAGTTTTATGTCATCGCTTCTTTGTTGCTTCTTATAACATTTGGATGGTAAGTCATATTTGATAAAAAAGTAAACACTTCTCAGTATGTGTATATTAGTTCTATAAACATTAATTGTAAATGTATAAATCATAGTGTCATTAAAATTATGTCTTGATATCTATTTCTACAAATAAAGAGAAAAAAACATTTTTTTGATTAAAGAAACTGTCAGGAAGATACAGTCGCCATAACCAGGTAATTTGCTTGTCTCTTTCAGCCTGTACCAGCATTTCTGGACAAGTAATACTGGATGGGGAATCATTATTAATAATCGAAAATCCACGATGCTATTTTGTGCATCAACACTAGATGTACTTATCTGATCAATTTCAATTTGAAAACGTTTAGGCAACGCTATTTAATGTAACCTGTATCTTTACAGCAAAAGGATAGAGATTTCCTAGTAAATTTGCAATATCGTTCATGATATTATTAGAGCTATTATTTCTTGGGAGTGAACTTAGCGACATTCGCGATGGGTTCGACTATAATTTAATAACAAACGAACAAATATATTAACTCCATTTCATTGCAATTTTTTTTTGTTATTTTATTACAGAACATTTAGGTGGTATTGTAGCTTTTCTGATGCTCTTGGGTCTGTATCTGAAGACATTATTGCAGTATCATCTGCGAAGGTAGTGATTAGAATATCGTCGGTTGGAATATCAGCAGTATACATAAGGTACAGGACAGTTCCTAACCTAACCAAAAGTTTACTTGGAAGAAACACATACAAGCTAAAAAAACACAACTAAAGCTAAAACTTCAAAATATGATCTGGCTAATCGGCAGATTATCGCAGTTAACAATGGAAAATAAGATACATATGTACAAAATCATTCTAAAACCAATATGGACATATGACATAGAGTTATGGGGTTGCAGTAAACCATCGAACACCAAGATACTGCAAACTTTTCAATCTAAAATATTTCGCATAATAGCTAATGTTCCATGGTTTATAAGCAACAACACATTACACACAGACCTCGATATTCCAACCAACAATGAAGTTATCCAGACATCAGCGATAAGAAACAAAAGCCACAATGAAAACCACCAAAATCCACTAATATCCAAGTTTTACACTAATCCAATGGAACAGAGAAGATTGAAAAGACACTGGCCAGAAGACCTCATAGAGTGATCTACGGAGACCCATCAGTGGATGGTGCCCGCGTCAAATCGTTTAGCATATCATTTACTTATTACTTTGTATTTTTTTGAGTAGATTGTAAATTTGCTATTAAATTAAAAAAAGAGTTTTCGGATAGAAGAGACGTGACAACAAAGCACAAACTTTCCTAGTAAAGCAATGAGTTTTATTCCCTGTGGAAAGTTATTATATCATGGAGTAACGTGATATGATTGCATGAATTAATGCTTCGATATCTTCGGTTAAATCTACGATATCGATCGTTGCATTTTGAGTAATTCACTAAGTTGACGTTGCTACTGTTTGGGTACGAATAATATTCTGTAGTATGTTTAGATCTTAATGTTATGTTGCGAAACTATTATTGCTGATTCTAAAGAGTTGGAAGTCACAGACGTAAATCCATAAATTAACTTTTTTAAAGGAAGTAAAGGTGAAAAGCACCAACCGTTTCATATGCGGAATTACTAAATTTTCTTAATATATATTAAATAATTTCATTGAATTTTTTAATCATATGTTGAGAACAACTAGTTATTTATCATAGATGAAAAAGATGATTTAAAGATTCCGCGAAATCAGCTTAGATTAATCTATAGAAAATTGTGCATGGCTTTGTTTAATAGGATACTCAGAAAATTTACAGTCATACTAAATATTTAACAGTCCCTACTATATGACCTACAGTTTGAATTCATTCGCATTATCAGTAAGCAATTTCCTAGTTTCTTAAATACTAAGTAGAGCGGTTGAGTTCTTATTCATATTTATCCCACCAATTCAACTTTTGACCATTATTTGTCCTGCTATCATGTATTGTGTTCTGGAAACGGGATTGCAGAACTGCAAAATACAATATGGTAACTGTGTGACATGAAACCTGGCCGAGACGAATTTAGAGATAATTTTCAATGTTTCATGAGCGGGTGGATGTTAATTGTACTACAAAAACCACTTGCTGAAATGGGAATACTCCAGAAATCGGAAAAATGTGTTGATTGAGTAAAACAATGTATGTTTTTTTCTTCTATTTTTGTAGGCATTTGAAGACTTCTAGAATATTTCTTAGTTTTCAAAATTTTCTTGAGAATAGTAATATGTAGTTATTGTTTTTTAATCTTTTTCCCCCATTAACTTTAAACGCCCCGTTGTTAACTTATTTATAACATGTATTTTCTGTCTAACTATTTCCCTCATACTTTTATATGTACAAGAACATTTAACAGTGTATTGTATATAAGAGAACAGTGAGCTTACATTCACTTAGAATTACCTTGTGATTATTGCCCTTCTTCTTCGAAAAGCTATCCGATGAGTATTTACTATTTTTCTTGCCAAAAATTGCATATTGACCTCCTTTTTCACCACTGCTGAAGAAACTATCGTGTTTCTTGGACTCGTCTTTGTGGTATTTTTCTCGGAAACCCTAAAAAATATAGAAATCAATTTTTTTGTCAATATATACAGATCTAAAATATAAGAACGAAGGGAAACAGAAGAAGAGGTCTCCAAAATGATTAACTATGTTTTGTGTTCACATTTGTGAATATTCACTATAGAGAAAAATGCAAATGTTTCTGTCATTTATTGACTGATGATATATAATGATTGAAATTATTATAACCACAACAAACTAAGAGGTTGTAAGTCGGTTGATGCTATATTTTTATACAGATGAAATAAATATAAAGATAAATTGATGCCTATAAATGAATAATTGTGATGATTGTGGTGATGATTTGTTAATACATCTTACATTCAATAGATACTGTAAGACCTCTCCTACCTATGTTAATTGTTGTTTAAATCTACAAGAGATGATCAAAATTTGATTTTACTATGTTGTCCCAAGCGTTTCGTTACAATTGGGTCCAGTTTTTTTGCATGTGTCTTAACTGATTTTCACACTGCCGAAGGTAGCAGACAGATAGTGTGCTTTTATTTTGTTTAATACCTAAATCAGAGTTGAAAGGGAAAATATATAATTTGGTGATGTCTAATGCTTAGGTTCTTGATAAAACATTGTTTCTAAGAATTGGAACCACGAAAACATTCAAATGGTATCCGAATGATCTATTATCTAGTAGCTAAATAGTTAATTTCATTATAATAATCAATAGAATAGATAGTTTGAATAAACATTTCCCTACAAATGTAAATGATCTACTCCATATATAATATATGAATAGTTCATGTTAAAGTACGAGTGTAGCAATGAACTGTAGGTAGTATACAGCTATTTACTTCAGCTCATAATTTGTAACAGTTCTCTATTAAGACAAACCGCTCTTTTAAAAACCTTTGATATTTTCTCTTGTCATTAATATTTCCTCAGTTTTTGTGGAAAGAGCTTGAGTGGAAGTAAAAGAAATAAATCTACAAGTTCTATTATTCTCAAAGTTTTCTAGATAGTCATTCTAAATTACTTCCCTTAACTATTTGATTAATACATATAATGATTCTAAACTAGGGATCTTTCCATAGTTATCGGAACTGCAGAAATAGACATCAGTTTAAAGATAACACTTAAATTGGTCGAAGAAAAACATTTTATTGTACTAAAAAAATCAATAGAGGCGGCATATTTATATTCAATTATTATGGGCAAAATCGAAAATATAAAATTTGTAAACTCATAGTAAATTATAAATAACTAGATGCAAGTACTAAATTGATATTTTCGAAAGCTTAACGATAATCATACTAAAAACACTGTGCATTGCACTGTCAGGCGCAGGATTAGGTTTCTCTAATCGAAAAATCGAAAAATTTTTGCTTTTCTATATAATCAAAATATTTCAAAAAAGAAGAAGCAAGTCCAAAATTGTGCTGAAACGTCGAGAAAGATCTTTCATAGAATATTACATTTTCCATTGATATTGGACCCAATCTAAAAAATAATACTATGTATGTTTTACCTTTAAATAATTTCCTTTATGATGTTTGTTCCCCTCCTCATATTTAAGGCCATGACCGGAACCGCCCCCACTTTTATGCGATGATTTATAGGAACCTTCATCGAAATGTGATGATTTTTTTCCTCCTTTTTCCAAACTACTCTTTTTATGCAAATCTTCGAAGTCTTCTCCTTTAGTTACATGTTCATTGTCGTGTTTGCTACTTTTGCCACTATATTTCCCATGTTTCTTTTCAGATGTATGTCCTCCTGGAAATGTTGAGAAATTATTTGGAAACCGCAGTGGAAAAAATAATTCAGTGAAATTAAGTACAAACATTAAACAAGCTATATAATACTTGATTATGCACGTCCGTTCATTCAGAAAACTTTTTATACAGGTATAAGAGCGATACAAATTAGACCAACACTACTAGTACAGTTTTGGGGTTGTTCTTCATATTGATTGAACTTTATATTTTCATGGGTCTGGGTAACAATTTATCAAAGTGAGAAATTCATTTTGAAGTGTTGTTAAATAATGGTCGCCATTCAAATTGCTCATCAAGTATGTTTTCAACAATCCCTGACCATACATTTATGATTATTTTATAGAATTGCATGTTTCTCTACATTATTCAATTGAGATTTTTTGTTAACGGGTGACGGCTGTTTTAATAATTTGTTGACAATGACATTATGTGAGATGATGCAGTTATCAGCAAATAAATCCTTTTCCAATCTATAATTTATTATCATTCAATAAGTCTTTCATTGCCTCACAAAAATAAGTTCTGCTGATAAAATCGTTTTCGTTAAGATTATTTGATTGCAATTTATTTTATTTTTTATCACATAATTACAAAGCAATTATGATATTTATGATAGATACTGATTTTATTACTTTATAAATAATGTTCAAAACACTTTTTATACTCTGGTTAACTTCAAAATATATGTTTTAAACGCAAAAACGGAGATGGCCTACTAACTCGACATCCTAGTTAATTGAAACTTCAATTTCTTGAACAGTGGTTCAAGCATTTTCCTTAGCTTGCCATAATGAAGAAATATGTTCCTCTTCTTTAAGGTTTTTCGGATTTCTTCATTGACTTCTAATAAACCAATATGTACCATTGAACCAATGGCCACGATTTGTTTTTTCCGCGAATAAGTTCTGTTGGATACGGCTCTTATTAAATAACCCACACGGTTATTTACCTGAGCATCGTTTAGGTAGTCCAGGATCCAGCGGAATCTATTTTATAATAACCATAATATCATGTAGTCTGTATTTTGTTGATGCTTATTATACTAATGTCTCAATAACTGGGTATGTCACTTAAAAATATAGAAATATTGTTTAATCAACTCAAAAACAACTACAGCCTCCGCCGATGTATCCTAGAACGATTTTGGTTTATTACTATTATATTATTACTATCTACTTAGTCAAATCTGTTAGCAAATATGAACCATCATTCTATTTCTTAACGGTTATACTCTATTTGGAAAGAGCGTAGAGTTACAAACGCTTATTTTAAATGCAAAGACCTGAAATTTTTAGTACGGTACTTTACGTCCAAAATTTGGAATATTTAAATATTCCAATGATAAATAAGTAACTGGACAGAGATATATTTTCCCCATAATTGACCATACTAAAATGTAAGCGGTTACCTAGATAATCCGAATGGCAATCCTTTTCTTTCCAAAATTGAGTATGTACATATTTGCAATAGATGTATTTTATTCCGAAGAACTAGTGGATGAATTGTTTAGATTAATCATGAGAGGTTCGATAGTTTGATCAATAATGTTGTCGAATTCCCACATTTTTTCTTCCTCTTTGATAAAATGCATTTTTGCCAGTTTTATTCTATCGACCTTTAATTTAAATGTTGTGTTTTTCCGAGTTACTTCGCCTTTAACTTGGGTCCGTATCCATTCTATCGGATTGAGTTCACAGTGATAGGGAGGAAGACGAATAATAGTAATTTGGCGATTTCCTGCCACTTCATCAATATTATATTTCTTGTGGGGATTTGTATTTATTTTGACAATTGACAAAAGTTCGTTTTTCACCAAGTCATTGTTGAATGTAATATTTTTTTGTATTAACAAGTTAATTATGTCTTGTTTTCTCCATGATATCGTAGGTAGACTTTCAACTTGTCTCGAGTGGTAACTGGCGTTGTCAAGAACAATAACAGATCCGGCTGGAATAAGATCTGCATTCATATCCTCGAGATAGTCACCGGTTTATTTTATTCAAATAACAGAAGGCCATCATCAACAAAACCACCGTCACTTCCAATATGTGTTACTATTAACCGTCTGCCTTTCTCTGATAAAGCTCTCAATCCTGTTGAGAGTCCCTCCAAGAAAGCTTGTCTAAAATTGTTAACCCTCTTATCTTGTCATTTTTTTCTTAGAGTGTGCCCCTCGTTAACTCAAGTCCCGTCCAAATAAAAAATAGTTTTTCCTTCCTCCCTAAGTTTCTTTATCTTCCGTAAATAAGACTTTCTCCAACACACGATTTCTTCGCAATCTTTTAAATATGAAATTTTGCGTTGCGTTCTTTTTCCCAACAAAAATTTAGTTCATGTCGCACCTGCCAAAGCTTATTTCTGCTAATTGGTGGCCCTCCGACTTCCAAAAAGGACGCCAAAATTTTATCAATGCAATGGTAGGAATTTTCTTAGTAGTAGTAAAATAAGTGATCTTCATCGATGTAAACCTTTGGCCTTCCTGACCGAGACTTTGGACCACTTAAACATCCACTTGTTTTCCTTTCCTTAAGAAGTTTGTAGACCGTTGATTTTCCTAGACCTGTCATCTTCGAACACATACTTATTAGATCATCCATACTCACTGATAATGCACCATATACATTCAAAGTCATGGCTTTCTCATTAACAGAGAGGGCATGCGTCTTCACTTTATGAATTGGAGTATAGTTTTTAAAGGTCGATATATTTAATATTCACTGAAGTTTTGTGAACGTTTCTGTGACAAACACTGCGCTAGAAATGCAGTTGTGTATTGGGAATATTCTTTTATTGGACTTTTTCTCAAACTGAAACTTGTCAATAACCATTTAAGTATACCTCATATTTTAATCTTTTATTACCCTCTTGCTAAATGTGCCTAATTATCATATTTCCCAAAAAACATTTTACAAATCGTTTTCAAATTTATCTTTCTGGTATAGGTATAGGGCGTGAAATATTTACCTGTCAACATCATTCCTTTCTTAAAATATCTCAAAGGATTTGTTTTGTCCGATAAGTAAACATAGTTGGAAATTTGAATTTGATGCAATAAATTTCTTAGAAAATAAATGTTGGATTCATTTGCTAAGGTTTGATAAAATAAAATAATAAATTATTCTTGAATGTGACTACGTCTATGGTGGCCAGGAGAGGGATTGATTTATCACTCTACAATCTTTCCGAATGGAGTATAATATGAAATATATTCTCACCCTTATTTTCATGTCCTTGTCTCTGCACTGATGAGTGTGAAGTTTTGTGCTCTGCTAATGCAATGCATGACACACAAAGCACTAAGGACTGTAAGAGAAAAAAAAAACAATTAATTAGAACTATTGATTTCAAATTGTAATTAGCAGCTGTATAATAACTGTAACTTGATTATTATAGTTTTCAAGTTTTTAGTATATTCATTTGTCCTAGAGTTAGCAGTAGATTGGTGGTGGTGCATGTCAACTAACGAGTTAAAATTTTGCCGTTTTTGAGGTTAAACTATAAAGCCCTATAGAAGACAAGCGATGTGCGGTTCATGCCCAATGGTTACTAATCCGTAACTTTTACATGGACAACCTGTGATTGTGTTTCAATACTTCCTGAGCAGAGAGTACCTTTTTGTTGAAAAATTCTATTGAAAAATCAATTTTTGCTATCTTCAGATTGTACAGGTTGTCCCTTTTAAAGTTATGGATTGTTAACCATTGGGCATGAGCTGGCATTCAGATAGTAATGTAGAATTATTTATTCCGTAATCATCCGTTGTAGATTCATAATGTTCGAATGTATAATTTAGAATATATACTTAAACACATATTCTGATTTTGCAACTTTGGAGGACTATAACTCAGAAACGAGGGGTCGTATGAGAAATTTTTTATGCCATAGCATTACTTTCACGTCTTCTACTTTTAATTTTTTGTATAAAGACCCCGGAACATCCTGTATTTGACAATTGATGAACAATTACAATGCAAGTAAAGAAGTATAAAAGATTTCGTCCTTTTAGTTGCGAATAAGTTCTATGATTTAACTGGCCCCACATTTTAATAAGAAATACACTAATAGTAGTGAAGTTACAACTGGTGCAGCGATTAAAGACTTAACCGATACAATAGTTACGAGCTGGTTATAAATTTTCCAAGAGAAAACAGGCTTACGGTTCTCGGTATTTCAAGAAAAAATCGAAACTTATATTTCAATAAGTTTTGGAACTAGTTTCATATATTTCAAAAAACGCATTGTATTATTTTTGTCTAGTCTTTGCAATGTTATCTATCCTGAGAGCTCAACCAATAATATTCTATAATATTATCAAAGAAAGATAGGACGTGGAGGATGAAACGTCTGCCTTTAGTGTTTGAAGAAATAGTTATGGCTAACCACTGCCGTTGTTTTTTCATTATTGAACTCGGCGGCTAAAGACTTGGCAATAAATAGCATTAGTAGAACCTTCTCAAAAAAGGTTACAAAAGTAATAATAATTAACAAAGCGAATGCAGATTATAAAATCCAAGACCAGCTTATCCTTAGCAGTCCAGCCTAATAACTCATATAGGATACCAATAACTCTAGAAGTATATTAGTTAATTTAAGAATTTAAAATTATTTATTGATTATTTGAATTTCATTTTTCGTTCAATGATATTCTGTTATTTTTCATGTTATTTATTTAAAAATATTTTATTATTTATTTAATTAAAAATAAATTTTTTAGGGTGAATCCCTAGGGGATTTTAAGAGGTTTTGATTAGAGTTTTAGGGAGATAAAGTTTTGAGAGATGGGAACACTGCCGGTAGACTTCACGTTAGTAAATCTTTAGCAGTCCTGCTAAGTCCATTACCTTTTCACACACTTTGAGATACAATACATTCAAACTAATTGACTTCAAAGAAACTCTAGATATGGTTCACTTTTCCCAATTTTTACGTCATTGCCCGCCATTTTAGTAGAATTTTTCGATTCTATTCTTACCTTGAAATAAATAGGAGCATTTTTAAGATATGAAAACAAAATCTAATTTTGAGAAAAATCATTTTATTAGAATCGAAATAAAGGAAAGATAATGAGAAAAAATAAAAACGCATTTTATACATAACAAAAGATATGAACAAAATTTAGAAATCAATTATTCAATTCCGTGATAAATTTCGTCAGCGACCTTGTAACTTCAACGTAATATTGAACTATCTGTAGGTAATTTAGAAACACTTCATAACAAACAAATCAATGTCTACATTTTTTCTAATGTTACAGTCGAATGAATGCCACTTGAATCGTTTTTGCATATCATTTATTAAAGTGCTTACGATATATTGGGAATTTTTAAACCTAAAAGTAGTGACATTCGAGCTAATATATTGGCTGTGAGAAGTTCTATATCAAGCATTTGTCGTTTATCATCAATACAATGACTGGAGCAAGCAAATCAGTCTTGATCTTGTCCAATAAAATTGAATACCTAGAAATTTTCTCAACGATTGTATTTGGTTCAGTGTATGTTAAATTATTAAGATGCAAATCCTCATATTATTTAATCAATATAGACTGTATATAGTCATAACCAGGAAACATTTTTTGAGTATGACACTACATCAAATGAATCATAAAAACAGTTCGATTTCAATAAGAATCATAATGCCTGTTCTTCTACCAATACATCATGAACGATATGTATACTGTACTCTATACGATGATTGGAAGATATCTATTCTGCTAAAGCAATCTACTGTTGTTATTGCTGTGTGATTGGCATAATAGACATAAGAGTATATTATTGAACTAAAAACCTTACGGTTGTCTGAAATGTTTCCGACCAAAGAAAGGAACAAGACATTTCATCTATAATCTTTAACATTTAGCAACATAGTCTTTTTTCAAGTCCAGTAATGGTCCAATATTTTAAACCCTTATAGATAATATTCTCTGTCTTTCTCCTCAAAATATAGGTTTATGTATGGGATAACGTATTCGTTTTATCTGCAGTTGAAACTTTGAGGTTATGAATTTTAGTCATGGCGATTAGAGAAGTATAAGATGATGCGTTATCCTGATGGAAAACCACTTTCTTTTTCTTTAAATTCGATCAATTTTTACAATTTCTTCCTTCACTTTATCAATGATAAGAAATACTCTCTTGTTATTGTTTCACCTCTTTGCAGATAGTCGATGAACACAAACGCAAAAAATTTGACTCATTTTGCTCAAAAATGAGGCTAGGGCAATGTTCCTTCGAATCTACTTTTGATCCATAGTGAGCAAACGCGGCACTTAAAGCGCTAGTATCTTACGCATGCATAATTCTTCAGTCAGTATATAGCAAATGCGTTCTTTTGATTTGCAGATAGCCTCTTCTTCTACTTCTACTTCTAATTCTAATCCAACGGTTATCCATTTCTGTTTAGTGAAATTTATCGCCGATTGTTTATTGTTGTCGCAGTGTTTGGACGTATCGAACGCTCGTTGTCAGTCAAGCTGACACGGCCACATCTGCATTCAGCTGCTAAAAATTTTAGTGACATCTTGGTACTCAACATTTTCACAACGTCTTAATTATATAATTGTCACACAATACTATACATCTAAAAAGGATGAAATTTTAATTTTAGTCAGAGTATTTTAATGCATGCGCAAATATATTTGCCGATTTTAATTGATAAGTGCTGAATATCTTCAAATTGAGGTCCGAAACTTCTTAGTAAACCCTTATATATAAATCACACTTAATCACTGAAATATTCCAAGAGTTATCTGGTTTTTAAATTCTTCCGCCCAAATCACTCTTTGAATGTAACAATACAAATTCACAATATGCAGCCACGACTGATCTAATAGAAATTAGGCGGCCTACAGTGATTTTACCTTAAGGAAACTTGCTACCCAGAGCTTTACTACATACTTCAAGTTAGAATGTTACGAGTATAACGTAATGATTGTACTAAAAATCTATTATCTTACCTTCAGTTTTCAATGAATTACTGATTATACGAAAGATGTAGAGGCCCTTTTGGAGATACAATTCACTTCTGTTAATTCATAGGATTTAAAGTTGGAAAAGCAACGTAACTTTTCTAACAACTGCTTTATAATATGATTATAAAGTTGTGGATATTGCTAAATCGACTCATTTATCGAAAAAAACAAAATTGAAAACGAAGAGAAGATCTCTAAAAATTTGCAAATATCGCATACCAAAGGAGGTTTGTGAATAATGCTCAACGATAGAAAGATGCAACGGCAATACAAGAAAATAACACATACATTCATATGAACGAAAAAGCTATAAAAGATCTGAATAATTTAAGTAAAATTTATAGCTCTATTTCGTAAATTCTTATAAAACTACAAATAATTTAATTGATTACTGCTATATATTTGAGATATAGGGACCAAGGAATAATTATTTATTTTCTTATTAGAACAAAGTTCTAAGTTGATTTCATCCTTATTTTAATATTCATGTTGAAGGTGATCTAAATATAAATAAGCAAATTGTCAGTGTCAATAACATATTTTAATAAAGACTTAAAGAAAATTCGAAACGTCAAAATTTATATTTCTTGATTTTAGGTCACATAATGGTATACGCTGATGATATAGTACTTGTAACCAAAAGAAGGTCTATAATGAGATAGTTACAGAGGGAAAACGGAGAGGTTTGAAAATCAATGAAAACAAAACAAAAATAAAGAGATTTTGAAAGCAACGTCAAGGGGGAAAGTTTAAAGTTGGTGAGTATGATTTTATGGAAGTAGAAAAGTTCAAGTATCTCAGGGTAATGATCAATAATAAACTAGACAGGAGTACTGAGATTGGCGAAAAAATAATTCATGAATAACGCCTTCCATGTTAATAGGAAATAATTGGAAAGTAAATTACTCACAAAACGAACAAAGATCAATAGATATAAAACCATGATAAAACCAGTAATGATGTACTCAGCTGAAACAATTACACGAACAAGAGATGAAAAAATTGAGCAGAAAAATAATCAGAACAATAATGGAACAAGTAAAAATTAGTGAAGGATTATAGGATAAGAACGAACCGAGAAATACGTTGTGAAAAAATCAAAGCTCAGCGAGTTAAGTGGTTGGATCATGTATGTCGAGTAGCAACAAAATCTATAGCATTCGATGCGATGCAAGGTGGTAGGAAAAGACGTAGCAGGCCTAGGACAAAATGATTAAATGAGGTGGAAGATGACCTAAGCCGAGTAGGAGTTGAAAACTGACAAGAAAGACACGAAATTGAAAATTGTAGCGGGAAATGAACGAGAAGGTCTAGACATGGACTATGAGAACTGATCCACCCCAACAACTGAATCTAGAGAGCATGTTTGCGGTGCAACCCTATTAGCGGTGTTAAGCCATTATTATATTAAAATATGATGAAATATTCATTTATGTAATAAGATTATCGACTATCGAAACAGAAGTTTGGTATTTCAAAGGTCTGTGTTATTAATATTGCAATCAATATTTTGTAAGAGTTAATTGGATTCAGTGGCTAAGTTACAATTACCGAAAATATATCAAGTTCATTTGATATTGAAATTGGAGCACTTAAGAAAATAAAATCTTTTTTAATAAATTTGTATCTGTTGATATGTGAACTAACTTGGCATTGTTTTTGGAGATTATTGATAATTCTACTATTAAAACTATATAAATATTCTTTAGAATAAATAATAGACTATGTTGCGCTGAAGGTTTTCAAACTAAGAAATGACAAAAATTCGCACAATTATAAAAAATGCAAGAAGACATTTTTTATTTTCCTAGGTAGCCACGAAATGGTACTCGAGTCCTGAGGAATACATATTTCACGCACTACATGAAAAGTATGCAAATTTGGTCCCAAATCAAACTGAAATATATGGAATCATTTATTTCTAATTGTTTATACAAACCTATAGTTTTTTACACTCTTCACATTTTGACTACCTAATTTCAATTATTATTCTCAATGCTCAATGCGCTTTTGTAATTTGGGATGTTGATATTTAAATTTTATTTTGATAGAATAAGAAAATAAGAAGAGTGAATTAGTAGAACAACTGAAAGTGGCACTGGAAACTGACGGCTTTTATACTGAAATATATCTATTCAAAGACGTCAATTTCTGCTAATATGGATGAGAATATTTCGGATATGAAGAAAAATATGAGAAATGTATAAAAATTACTATATTTCTGCTAATACGGTTTCGCTCATAGAGAACGGATCTTGACATCAAAAATAAAAATTCTACCCTGTATTCGGATATCCATAATACGATGGCAACGATGAATGAAAAAATGATATCGAAATCAATTACAATAACAGCGAAAACATAAAACTCTGTAAGCCACTAACTCAACCCAAGACATTGGCAGTTTGACCAATATTTTCTGTAAAGACTCCAACGTTTGACGATAAGACGTAGTGGACCGATTAGATTGAAGTAGCTGCAAGAGTGAATATTTGGTTTTATAAGGAGAAAGCAGTGAAGTTAACTATCGCACTCCGAGGAGACGCCTTAGATGGTTAGAATTTGCTTGCATGTCCTCACTGCTGTTCACGAATATTAACAAGCTATGAAGAATTCGTGATGTAACAAGGTAGAGCCATAGAAGAAGAAGAGGACGAGAGCAAACTTGACCAGATATCAACTTGATAAATGATATGGTTAAAATGGCGGCAAGAAGCCGGAAAAGAACACTTCCATTTGCATAGAAATACTGAGTCTCCAGTACAAAAAAATGTCTAAATGTGGCTTGGACAAAATTCAAAATCGTTGATCGAAAAAATGTCATAATATTGTAACACTATAAATATGTGTATTTTTCTGTTAATAAAAATCATGTATAATTATAATATTGTTCTTTTTGTGAATCATTTAATATGGTGCTATGTGTCTGATGACGCAGCAAAATTATTATTTTCAAAATCTATCCTTATTGTTAATTTGGGCATGGCTTCCGTTTTTTTTTCAATAATTATATTTATTGTACGCAGCTCCGATTATCGCTTTTTGCGGTTAGAGTCAAAGTTTGTTGTCGTTGTTTAAACTTTTAATTCTAATTTGTACAGAAGTCGTCGTATGGTAATACAATTAATTTATTTTGCCAATTGCGCACCGGTGCGGTCCTGCCATGTGTAAAGATGTGTATCATCTATTCAGCAACAATACTATATAAGGCAAAATGGCCACGTATAACTGTATAATTTGTTATTCTATATGTGAATTATATGCCGTTTAACCCATTCGAAAATAGTAGCTAGACATCGATTATCCGCCCTCTCTATTCATGTTGTGTAAGTGCCAGCTCGACGATTGACATTCGTGAAACCAGGGGCCTTTTTGACATCAATAGCATTTTTTCGACCTTGTATAATATGCCGTAGGGAAAATAGAGACAATAATGCTTTTTTGACATCGATAGTATCTTTTTCGATACACCCTGTATATATCCCTTTTGACATCGATTTTTCACCCTGTATAATATGCCCTTTTGTCCTTGTGACATCGCTAGTATAGTAGTATTTTTTGACCCTGTATATATACCTTTTTAAAGCTCGTTTGAAATAGATAGTATCTTTTTCAATACCCCCTTTATATACTCTTTTTGACATAGATTTTTGATACACCCTGTATATACCCCTTTTGACATCGATAGTATTTTTTGACCATGTATAATAAATAATATACGTTTTTAATGCATTTTTGACATCGATTTTCCACCCACGTATAATATGCCTATTTGAGATCGACGACGACGCCATCTTCAGTAGTCATCGAAAAATGGTCACCCATTAGGATCAGAGCAGATCGGTAGAATATCACCTATAGAAGATTCAGCAATTGAAAGAAGAAAATAGACCTACCTAACAAGGAGTGTGAAGATTGTCACCGACAATTGGGCTCAATGAAACTTTGTTGTCTTGCTGAAAATAATATTTGAAAACGATTATAGTTCCGAGAAGAGAAGAAAGCTAGTCATTGCGAGAGCGATAGTAGCTGAGGTACTGAAGAAGTTACACATTTTAGTTGTAATTGATTAATTTTTCAAGACTTTAAAAGAAGCGAGAGTGATAGGTCAGCTGTAAAAACTGGATTCTCCAGTATCGCAGCAAAAAAGGGGGACACAATAGGTCCGACTGTCGGGAAGATATTGGTGAAATAATTTATCAGCCGATATGGTGTGCTCTTGGATGTCCACCTACATCAAAGAAGAAATTTCGAGGGCCATGTATTACAGAAAATTTATGACAAGCTGGGAATGAAGAAACCAGGATAACCGCATTACATTACACAATGAGATTAAATATTCGAAATAATAAGCACTAGTGGAATATACCTGTCTAAAAGTTGCAGTTTCCAATACTGGGACCAGTGTCCATCCATATTTGCAATTGCTTATCGATCTGCTATCTCAATAGGTCCACCGGTAAAACACTTACGAAAATCCTATTTTCACGTGAATAAGGCTATCTTGTAACCTAGCGACCTAGGTCACTTAGTAAAACTTGGCAACCAAAAACGAGTTTCAAGATCCATCCACCAAGCGTTTAAAAGTCTTTCAAACCATGTGTCAGAATCCAACTCGAAGTAACTACCATATTAGTGAATAGTTTAGCGTGTAAATGTTAGTGAATTAATTACGTAAATTCATCTCATCCGTTTTGTGATTAAAAAGTGTTTTAATAAATAAAAGTAACATCACAATATGTATTTATAGTGAAACATTGAAAATATATATAAAGACGAGAAAATGAATCACCATAAAATTCTGCTGCTGCTGCAGTCAGCACAAAACTTGTAAAGCTAAATTGCTCACTGAAGATTTGAATAAATAAATTCATTCAAATTTAATTTTCCGCCAAATATTAATTTACATTTTTCTAGCAACGAATATTTTTACATGCTTTAGTGTCGATTTTCAATGTAGCACACACACGTAACTGAACAATAAACTTATAAGTAGTTTTTTATGAAAATAATTGCATAGCAATTTCAAGGAAATTGAAAAAAAGTTATCTTTCCATTTAATGATTTTTTTTTAAGACGGAGTGAATTTATAAGAAAGAATTTAGTAATTTAAAATTACAGTCATATATTTCACACTGGTTTTTGTAAGTAGTGATTGGAAGCTAGTCATTGTCGAAACAAATCGAACATATTTCTTATATTTCAATAATTGATACTACATTTAAGATGTGATTATTATCCTGAGAAAATTCCTATAACAGCTACGCATGCAAACATACCATCAGTAACACTATAAAATTATTGAAATAATGAGAATATGGAATAGTTTTTATGAAGAAATCAAGAAGACTTGGCAAACTCACACAAAATTCGTTGAAGCCGATAACCAAGTTTCGTGATTTTTTCACATCATTGGCGAGTCCAAATAACTGTAACGCCAAATACAAAGTAGTTTTCATTTGTAATTGTTATGCCGTGAAATTAAACAATTATGTAAAATGATTGTTAATTATTTTGGTGCACTTAAACCAGTTTATGTAATCTGAACGTGACTTAGTTTGATAATTTGTCCCATCGTTTGATATGGTTAATAGAGTGGGATATAACTCTTTTGGAATAGGCATAGGAAACAGAGGCACTTCAGAATTTTGTCTCTTATTCTGAAAACAAATTCAACTGGAATGTTCAATTGTTTAATCTTTCGATATTCAATAGTATTATGAATTGAATGAAATGTAGGATTTTATTCGTAAATATACCTGTATCTCCTCAAAATTTGCAAAATACGAGGGTGGAATTTTTTGATAAACGCGCGAAAAATTTAGTGTCGTGAAGTGGTTGAAAATTATGTAAAATGCGCGGAAATTTATCGAAAATCACTCGAGGGATTTGGGGCTGAGTTCCTCTCTAAAACGCAAGTGCATGTTCCACTTTCCGAAAAAGCCGAGAAGTAATAGCAAACTTGTACCATGCGCGGCGCCCCAGAACAAGTGTTACCAATGAGAACGTCAGCGTCGTAGAAAAACTAATTTTGATTAGGTTAGGATAGCGTTAGTAGTACGGAACAAATAATCATGACCGGCACGGTTACCGCAAAATTTCATCCAGATAGGTGCTAATGCTGAATTTTGAATAGAAACTCACACGCTGCGAAGTTCACACGCATCTTTTGCAGCAGTATGAAGAGGAAGGAGAGAATTTATTGTACCGAAAAGAGACTTACCAACCAACACTATATTCCGGATATTAAACGCGCGTCTATGGAGTTAAAGCACAAACGACACTGTTAGCGGGGAAGAATAATTGCAGTCGATTCTATCACTAACCAATAAACTGTGAACACACAGTATTATAGTAACATTCTAAAAACACAGTAAAACATGTCTAAAAATCATAACGACCCGATATTCCAATCCGTAGAGCTATATTTCTGCAAGACAACGCCAGACCGCATAAAACTCGACTCGCAATGGAAAAGTTGAACGAGATGAGTTGGAAAACACTGGAACACTCAACTTATGGATCCGATTTGTCACCATGCTACTATTATTTATTTGGTCCATTAAAAAAGGTACTTTGGGGACTGCGATTCGAAAGCAGTGCGGAGGTGGAATCCCACGTGCGTTAATAGTTACCTGACAAGTCGATAGGTTTTTACCAAAAAGGCATTTGAAATTTTCGGAGAGGTAGCAAAAGTGTGTAGTGTGTGACGGAGACTATGTAGAGAAATCATAAAAAACTTCAGTGCTGTAACTTAATAATAAATTTTTTTAACAAAATTCCGATTTTTATTTGAACGACCCTCGTATATATCCTATTATAATATTTTACTATCCACTGACTTTAGGAAATTCAAAAACAACGCAAAGTTCCAAATCTAGTTGGAATCCATTAATATAACTTAAAAAAAATAAGAAGAGATTCTCAGTAGAGTTTTGTGTTTAGATCATTAGAAATCATTACTATCAATTTTTTTCATTTCATATTCCTAAAGTACACTATTTTGAGTGAGTACGCTATTTTGATATGATAGATTTGAAAAACAACTTAGTTTCCAAGTTACGGGTGTGGGGAAAACAGGCGATAGTTGAGTTAGGGCACCTTAGGTATCAGAAATAATATGTTTTCCTTGGAACGTTTCATTATTTCTCCATTGTAAAAAACTTTCTTTTTTTTCATTTATCCAAGATAATTCATACGATTTTGATTATTAATTTGTGCTATTGTTAGTTCTTTCCTTCTTCCTATTCAAATAGCTGGTTTTTCCTTCATCGACAAGATTTTCGGTTAAACTCATTACAACATTTATAGGTACTAACTATAGCATTTCTCTTTATCCATAGCGTATTTTTCCCGGGACAACAAGATAGCAAAAATTAGTTTTTCAATCGATTTTCCAACAAAAAAGTACTTTTTGCTTAAGTCGATAGAATTAATGGCTTAGGAGATATGTAGATTTTTAGATGGTTGTACGTGCCAAGGCAACTTTTCCCAAGAAATATTCCGAAGAAAATTCATAAATTATAATTATTTATTGAGCATACTTTTGTATACTGTCGAACATCTTGTTACTTTCACAAGAAAATAAAAGACACGTAGAAAAAATTGGTTGATTAGCCTACAACCAAATAAAAATTAAAAAAAATATACATGTATACATATTATCGGATTCTCATTTACCACATAGTGATGTGTGGTCATAAAAAAAACTAGAGTTAATGTTCGAAGTGGGCACCTTGTACTTTTACACACTTCCGGAGTCAAAGGAGAATATATATTTGAACTTTGAAAAGCATTCCAAGATTTTTCCCTCTAGCGTCACAATGGAAGTTTATTCTATCGATTATCGTTCCTTGTGTTTACCGCTGTCACATATACCAAGCTTTTAAGATATCCCCAAAAATAGGAATCCATTGTATTTAATTCAGAAGAACACGGTAGCCATGCAAATGGGCCTCCCCGACCAAACCACCTATTAGGAAAAATGTTATATTTGATTATTAACACCTTTCAAGTTTTTCTGTATGCCAGCAATATGATATTCGATAGTACAAATGCTTATTAATTTATTCTTTAGTTCTCCAAGAAATGTTTGATTGTATTTTGACCCCTCCTGTAAGTATATCCAATAAATAATTACAATTAATGATAATTCATTTGTGCTATTTTTAGATTGAGCAAGTTTTCCCTGAATAAATACAGATTGTTAACCATTGGGCATGAGTCGCCCCTGGCCAGCAGATAGTAGTGTAGAATTATTTATTCCGTCAAACACACTACATTAATATACGTAATTATCCATTAAAAATTCTTAATGTTTGAGTGTATAGTTTAGAAAATATAAATATGAGTTCTGCAGCTTTAAATGCCTATAACTCAGAAACGAGGGTCGTATGAGCAAATTTTTTATTCACTCTCGAATTTTCTGCCTCAAGTACCGGTACACCCTGTGTATGAATAAATACTCTGGAAAAGAAAGAGAAATGATAGAGTTAATACTTCTAAATGTTGTAATGAGTTTAGCCGAAAATATTGCCGTATTTATATGTTTGGTTAGAAATAAATTGACATATTTAAAGTTCCTTTCAAATAAAAGCATACACCATACAAAGAAAAAAGTTGAATAACAAACTTCTTTGTCACTCTTATATTCCAAATATAAAAAGAGAATGGAAACATTTTCTGATTGTGGTTCATAGGTCTACACTAAGAGACGCTTAGTGAACCATACAAAAATAACACTTTTTATTTCTAATGAGTTTTTCCAATATGCTTCTTTGCAATTAAACCCAGTTGAAGTGAAAAAGCGGAACATTAACGGTGTAGACGGAAATAATTGTGTATGTAATGTAACATGCCATTCGGCTAGTTACGTTTTTCTTTCAACATTTTGAAGATTCTTTTGTTCACGTACGTTTTTGAAGAAATCAATTTATTATCGTCCTTCCAATTCATTCGAGATATTCCATAAAACTACAGCTACAGCTACAGCGTTGGGAGTTCGATCAAGGATTAAGCCGATATACTACAATACCACAAAAAAAGAAACCAACGAATACTAATTATATAAATTTCTTCAATTTCTTATACCTTTTGATATATTAATGCATCTCTAAATGTTCTTGATTTTAGGTCTCTTCTGTTTTAAAATTAGTTTTTTCTGATAATTTTTAGAAAAAAGATAAATTTTGACGTTTCGACTTTTCTTTAGTCTTTATCAAGATATAATATTGACACTGACAATTTGCTTATTTATATTGATCTATTATATTTTCTTATTAGAACAAAGTTCCAAGTTGATTTTATTCTTATTTTGATATTCATGATGAAGGTGATCTATAGATCAATATAAATAAGCAAATTGTCAGTGTCAATATCATATTTTAATAAAGACTTGAAGAAAAATCGAAACGTCAAAACAAATTATATATAGCGATATAGAGTCAAGCGAAGTTTTGTGTTGTACATTCGATAGATTAACTTAAAGGCCCGTTTACACAAGTTTAGTGAGCAAGTATTTAGTTAAGTGTTTAGTTAATTTTAAGCCGTGTGAACATACAGTTTAGTATTTAGTACAGGTACTGTCTGTTCACACGGCTTAAAATTAACTAAACACTTAACTAAATACTTGCTCACTAAACTCGTGTAAGCGGGCCGTAACTTCAAATGTTAAGTTAATCTATCGCTTGACATTTGATGATAGTTAATTGAACATTGATAACACGATTTTAATTTTTACGATGAGAAGGGATGGATCGTTTTCTAATATTTTTTTCTTTCAATTAGTAATAAATTGCAATTGGAAGTATTCGGATAAGTTAAGTACATTCTGGTAGCAAATTCGGGAAAATTTTATTATTCTTTTATTGTTCCCCTGTTTAGATAATAGTTGTTTTGAATAGAATATGAATTAGCTATGTCTTCATGAATAACTATTATATTATGTATTCTGTATACACTTAACCATTTGTTGATACCATATACAATTGAACTTCTAATTTCCTCCGTTTTAAAATTATTATTCCGTATTTTCCATTTCCTCCATTTACAATGTATGTATATTTCCAATTATCGCCATTTGAGATGGAATTCATTTAACGGTGTATTCCACTATGGTAATATTTTATTTACATGAAAAGTAGGTACGCGACTGTCCCCCTTATTTTAAACGTCTACTGTTCGTTAAAAGCGTTGTTTATTGAAATCCACGTGAATCGATATACAAATTAACAAAATAAATACACCCTAATAATGAACTAAGAGTTTTACCACAATTTATAAATGTTTTCTTCTGCATCACGCATCTTTAACGTTGATTGAAGTGGAATTTGTCCAACCGAGTAAAATACCAAAATCATATCTAGAAAAATTAAACTAAAAATTGGAGCAATGACGTCTGCTGAAAGGTATCCTTAATAAATATTTTAATAACTTCGAGCCCTGCATAAATTTTTGTTCGACTTATGTTAATTCTTTCACGTAACGGTTCTAACCAATTTTTTAAGCATATCAAATTGGAGCCTCAAACGTCGCCATAGTATTTTGTCATTACTTGATTGTACGCATAAAATCCAACCACTGGAACGAACTAATATAGGTCCTTTAGAAACATACTATAGAGAAGAACACTGTAATTTTATGAAACAAACATGAAAACATGTATCACATTTTCATGTTGCTGAGAAATTGCAATGGTCGATGTGTGAACCATTTCCTCTTTGTTGTTTATATTGTAAGTCTAAAATCTGGGACAAGTATTTAGTAAGAGAGGTGGTTTATAAAACGCAAGAATAAGGAGTGGTTCATAACTGTACTATTAGAAATACATAAGGGAATTAAGATAATTTAGACAAATATATATAAAGATAAAATTCACTTAACATTCTGCCCTATCATTTACTTTTCTATAGGGAAATTATTCGCAAGTAGTATTATAACTATTATCACTTCTTTGTCCATTTTTTCCCTTACGAATATTTCTTATTTCATGATTGTTCTCAAATTGTGAATTTTCCTGCTTCTTTCTTTCTGTTTCACACTATATCTGAAATTGCATGCAAGCAATCTGTTACTTCTACTTGTGTTGTGCTCTCCACTGGCCACATATAGAAGTGATCTACAATGTAACGGTGTAACGTCTATGTTTAAAGGAGTTTCTAAGCATTCTATAATATTGTCATATGGTTTGTGATTTGCGATTACTCCTCGGAAAATGACATTTTAAATTTATATTGGGGATGACTTAGTTAGCAGACATAACAGTATTCCACTTCATTGCTGAGACCACGCTTAAGCATTTCGCTTTACCACAATTATAAGCCCCTTTGTAGTCATTTTTTGTACTTCAAACGTGATTTTGTGCATAAGAAAATATAGAAAATAAGAGTGATGCGACATTAAGTATCATTTCAAAATAATTCACAATTATAGACATACACCGAGTATACCGTGTAGTGTCATAATATAAAGTAAGCTTTAGTGTTTCTGCTTTTGTTACGACTATATACAATTTAAATGCAATTGCAGTCTAGTTTTGTTATGTTATCTAATTCCATACAAGTATATGATGCAAAATCAACTCTATAATTTCTAGTACTAATTGTGTGAATATTTTACTGACATGTTTATACTATGAACTCACACATGCGCAGATCCACACATGCCCCCCCCCCGTAAACCCTGTTTAATTAACTTGGTTTTTTGTTTTAAAGTCAATGAGGAATTGAAGTTAAAGTAAAAATTGCGTAAAGCTCGTCATTATGCTGTTAAAAACAACGTAATTAACTTATATTTTGTGGGTGAAAAGCTTAAAATGCCATGTCTTTGGGGGAGGACTCGTCCTGATACTGATGGCTCCCCCTTTTTCAAGACCCTGAATCCGCCCTTGAACTCACGTCATCAATCTTCTTCGTTGGCTTCATCAAGATATTTTGGTATGTAGTTGTTATTTGCCAATTCACGCACTGATTCTCTTCCCAAGGTTTTCAGTGAATTTCTTACGGACCTACACATTCTTATTCCTCTATGTAACATGTTTTTTGTCAATATTCGTGCAAGCAGGTCCATGATCTAGCCTGAAAGTGATATACTTTCATAAAATGACCCAACTCTCACTTTCCAATATAATTTCTTTATTTTATTTAACATTCTGAACTAAACAGGTCGGATTACTCTGAATTTTCTGAATAGTTCTGATTGTTCGACGTTCTTTTGTTGAACCTCTTGCTCACTTCTTCCAACTTTTCAAAAGTAATCTTCATAGTTACCTTAGGATATGCAATACTTACTTAATAAGTACGGAACGGGATCTTATTTTTCTAGAATTATTATTAGAACAAAATTTGATCCATTTATTTATTGAATTTAACACAACCGCATACAAGTATAAATACTAGATGATTTATTATAAACTGCATATTTCTTGATATATTTATTCATCACACACTGAACCACGATCTAACAAGTTATTTTTAACATAATGGGATACATAAACAAAAGTTTACTGCCTAAGCTCAAATATATATATATATATATATATATATATATATATATATATAAATGATTTTGATTATAGGTTTCTTCGGTTTTAAAACTAATTTTTGAAAGAAAGTTAAAAATTGACGTTTCGACTTTTCTTTAAGTCTAATTCTCTTTTCCGTGTATTAGAATCCATTCCAAGAATTTTTGAATCTTTATAATTTAATTAATGTTTTTGATCTTTGGAATGGAATCTAATACTAAAAATAAGAGTTTTTAGAAATTGCCCACATTCATAGCAACGAAAAAGCTATATATGATAGAAGATACATAAATAATTTATAAATCTATTTTATAAATTCTAATAAAACTACAAATAATTTGATTGAGACTAAGGGAAAATTTTTCTTATTGGAACAAATTTCTATTCTGATTTTATTTTTATTTTGATGTACAGGATGTAGGTGATCTCTTGATTAATACAAATACGCAAATTGCAAACGGCCCTTTCGGATGTTGAGAATTGTTTCAAAATGATTCGCTTTAAGCACATTTTTTTTTGATATAGCTAGAAATGGCCGGCTTGTATAATGGAAGATGCATGATATTTCTTCGTACATTGTACTGTAATCGCCTGTTTGTTTAGCTTTTGCTCGTTTCCATCTATTTTTAATATTAAATTCTTCCATATTTATGATGATTTATCTATATTTTTAGAAATAGTAGTAGAGTTCTTGTCTAAATAATTAGTGTTTTTATCATGAAATCACCTATTGAAGAAGAAAAATCTAAACGTCGGCGTTCAACATTTCAGGCAATTACTTGGATGTATTGAGTTGTTCCATTAAATAATAATATCAATTGAGTTTCTTCGAGGTGTAGAGAGTCAGATAAACCATGGCTATTTAAGCATTGAAATGCGATTTTTTTTCTTAACAATCCTATTTCTTCCTCTTCTGGTATTAACGTGTTTTCTGCAACTTTAAATCCTTTCATACGATCGATTATTTTTAATGAAAAATCACTATTTACAGTAATAGGTTTTCCAAATTGGTTTTGTAGGTGCTTCTATTTTATAAAAGGTTACAATTTCATGAAGCATTTTGTTATGAAATCTATGATCTAAAAGTCGTTCACTTTGTTTTATTTCACCATCAATCCATTCTACTATCCAACAGAGTTTCTTGACAAAACTGAATTTATTTAAGATTTTTAGCGTTCACTCCAAAGGATATTGTAAGTACATCAACCTTAGAAGATTTTATTAAAAACATGCAATGTTCACTAATTACTTGAGAAGATGACAATAGTGACGATGAAGAAATCATTTGATTGTAATTGCCAGATCTTAATTTAAATAAAAAAACCACCAATGCTTCAATAATTGTCCTTGATGTACTGTTTCGCATTGATGTCATCATAGTTTTAGTAGTTCAATAAGATTCTCCCAAGATAAACCAGTAAATATTCGTATTTACTTATCCGATAATCCCTAATTTTCCACCCTATCAAATAAAGTAATATGACTCTTACGAGTAATAATTGTCTGCAAAATATCTGTCTCACATCTTTCGCTGTTACTTTTGTATTATATGAAAATACGAGGATATATTGAAAAATCCTTAGCCTACTATAGAACCAAACAAAATATTTTATTACTCAACATATTCTTCTGTTAATTGGATACATTTACTACAGCGAACCTGCAACGTATCTAGACCTTTAAAAAAAATGTTTCTTCTTGCTCTGCAAACCAGATCTCCACAGCTTTTATTACATCCTTGTTGGAAGAAAATTTACGACCTTTTAAACTTTTTTTCCGTTGAGGAAAGAGGTGATAGTCGAAGAGAGCCGAATCTAGTGAATAAGGGGGGTGTTCTAGTAATTCAAACCCTAAATCACGAATTTTTTGCATGGCAACATGAGATTCGCGTCTTTTCTCTTTAATTTTGTCCCGTAGAGTGGTCAGTAATGTCGAATAGTAATCTCCAGTTATTGTTCTACCCTTATCCCACATATTAATCGTGATTACTCCATGGCAATTCCAAAAAACTGAAGCAGAATTCTTAGGTATTGGAGAAACAAAGTGTCGCCATTCCATCGATTGTTGCTTTGTTTCAGGATCCTAGAAATTTACCCAACTCTCATACATAGTAACAATTCGGTTTAAGAAGTCTTCATAGTTTTCAAATCGAGCACAGATCGAACGCGATGCTTCTACCCTTGCACGCTTTTGGTCAACATTCAAACATTTGGGCATCCATTTTGCATCAATTTTTCTCATGTCCAAATTGACGTGAACTATATGATGAACGCGTTCGTATGAAATATTCAGTGCTTCAGATATCCGTTTCACCGGATATCTGCATAGATATTTTCGGGGGCTGACACAGAAACTGGTCTTCCCGATCAGTCATCATCTTTTTACATCTTTTGAAGCTTGCAGTCCAATTTTTCAAGGTCGCACACGAAGGACATTGATCACCAAGGTTATTAAGCATATCTTCGTAAATCTGCTTACCTCTCAACCCTTTTAAATACAGTTACTTGATGATGGCTCGATTCTAAAATTTTACATTTTCACAATTTCGGTGGACATCTTTTTTCTTTTAATTTAATGCGAAACTTTGGTTTACTTTTTTGATGTCATACTTTACACTTCTAAGTTATTGTTCGTTGCTATGATAACGCAATATTTTGTTTACGCATGGAACTGGTCTAGACTAACTAGATATTAATACATCCTCGTATGTTAATTAACTGCAAATCTTCTTCATAGATCCGATTATATGCCTTGAACAACAACGGTTTCCTCTAGGAATGAAAATAGATCACTTTAAACAACAGTGTAAGAGTGGATTATCAGGTAATTAGATTGGTAGTGCGATAAAAAATACTCTAACAATTCGTCTGAATCATTTCGTACCTTATAGGTAACATCTGCGTCCAATTATGGGATTGATTCAATTTCGAGCTGAATTATAGGAGTAGTTTATCAATTTTGATTAATTTCGTGAAAACTTCTAAAGCTTTTCGCTTATACATTTTTATACGATAGACTCCACACACTACACTATTAAAAAGAAGAGTATTTGGTTTTGCTAATACATTCTGTCATAATCTTATATATTTTGCTGTTATTAAGATTTTTTGGACCTTCCATTTTGAAAGTATATCTGTCAACACCTTTGGGATTTTTCTCATTCTGGATTTTGATTCACTTCTAAATCCACAAGAAATATCGTTGATGCTGAATTGTATAGCAACCGACTTTGAAATTACCTAATTTCGTAAGAACAAACAGAAGAAAAATTCATTCAGATATAAACTGAGTGAACAAACTCGACATCGCATTCTGCAGAACAACTAGGTACTCGATAAAGCGATAACTCGAAAAACCATAATATGTGCAAAATACAAAGATGTAATTTAAAGAAACTTATTATGGGTACAGTGAGTTTCATTTACAAACAAAATCGTGCTAGTGTCCTTTTGAAATACGTGAAATTCCTAGGTTGGAAAATTTTCAATTTGCGATATTTCATTATATAAAGTACTACGAAGACTGTCCTGACTATCCTGTTTAATACTACTTAAGGGCATCTCAATTTATGTTGAAACAAAATCTTTTTCATATTCTTTTATTTTATTTGAAAAACACATGCACGCAGGGATCGGATGAGTTACGGAAGTGTTATTCTTAAAAAGGTGATTTCGAGAGGCTGTGACCCCATGACCCATGCTTATCTTGCCATAACCCTTAGAATATATATATATATATATATATATATATATATATATATATATATTCCAGTATTTCAAAATGAAAACACTGGAATATTTTTATTTTATTCATTTATGAATAATCGTGTAAGAAATCGATGGAATGTTTGAAAATTATAAAAAACTCATTAAATTGTACTGTAATAATTCAAATTACAGGGTTTCTTAATAAAAAATATCGTAATTGTCTAAGGTACATTAAACAGTAAGTATTTTGAAACCTAATTAATGATTTAACATTGTTGGCAACTTATAATGAAGAAATCTACTGAGCATTTTATTTGCAAGGCAGTGAATTTTTTTGTGATCAGTTCCGAAGCATTGAGTATTGAACATAGAATATAATGTGTTAAACCCAAATAATAAAATGAGAAAAAACATGATACGGTAACTTTGCTATTTAAATTAATTTGTGGTTAACCTGATTGTATTATTTCGACGAACGATATAGTCGTGAAGGTTCTGATAATATTATGGTTATTCGATTCTGGTTGTCATATGGATGAATTAATGAAAGGAAAACCATATCTTGAAATTTCTAGTTATTTGCAAAATAAACTATAAGATCTTTATGATATATACAAAAATTGAAAAAAAAAACAGCAATATGCGCAGTGATACCATAAATAGATTATGCGGAGTGAAAAACCTCTTTTTTGATAGTTCGAGTTGACACTATTTACCTTCTTTTACTTCTACTTCTTCAATCTATTAAAACTATCACAATTGTATTTTTTATCCAAATAAAACTAAATAAAACTTTTGTATATTTTTACGAATTTGTGAAAAATTTACTAGTAATTACTATTCACTGCTTTTGTCCACACCGTTGTTTTCGATTATTTTCATGACTCGTTATTGACTATTACAAGACATGTTGTAAAGAAAATCAGGTCAAACATTACTAAGAGATGCTTAGATATACTGCTCATAAATTGACAATGAGTTTGAAAGTTTATACTCAAAACCTTATGTCCAAATTGTTAGAGCCCATTACTATAAAGTTATTGTAGAAATCTGAACTATTTTCATGTTTTTGAAATAACCCCCATAGAGAAAAGCATGACCGCATGATGTAGATCATTACTGACACTTCAGCACGTATTTCTGTCGAATGATGAAAAAATGGTCAGTTAGAAAAGGAGGGATTTACTCAATTCTTCTGTATTTCCAATGATTTGGGATGTTGTATACGTTTTCAGGATGAATTTTTAACTGAATGTATACCTACTATTTTACTGAAAGGCTTCTGTCAAATCTGACAAATTTTTAAAGAAATTTTGTATAATTGAAAATTGGACCTCGTTAAACATAGAATAAAGTTATATTGAATTTATCGCTTATTTTTAAAATGCTATAAACATAGGCTGTTTCAATTAAACGATCAAAGCTTATACATCCGGAACTCCTAGACAGCTGGAAACGTTTTAACTGAAACGAGCTCACATTTCGACTTCAGTCATTGTTGTATTCCCTGCACAATGACTTCTAAGAGTATAAACCAGTAAAGCTGATTAAAATGATATCAAAAAAATTGGAAATTATAGAAATAAGTTTTCTTGAACTCCGTACATACACGTGCACAATTTATGTAACATAATATGGAAAGTTTTTATGTCGGACTACCTGCACATATTTAAAATAACCAAATGAAACTATCCAAATCACATTATTCATAAATTTTAAATACACATTCAACGTAAACATTCTAAAAGTGGACCATATAAAATTTAAAAATAACTCTGTTTTTCTCTTTTAATTTTATTTTAGATCGGATTATGTTGGATCGATGTTTTCTATGATGAAATACAATTATTCTCGCATATACATAGTGAAATAAAAAAGTTGTTGGAATACTATCGAAATATAATTCGGGTGGGTAGAATTAAGTATTTCAAGCAATTCTTTAATCGGCCGTAATTATAAAGCTTTTAAACTTAAATCTATATGTAGAGTTTCAAAGCTGCAATCAGTGAGGTACATCGACGTTCTTTGTAAATACAAAAATAAAAAGAATTAATTGTAATTGTTTAAAAAAGTTTCTGAACACGTTTTACTTTTTGGCTGTTTCTAAATTTTTGATTTTAAACTAAATTTGGGACTTTGGACACCATGTTGCTTAATACAAGGTAGTTATATTAAATTGTTGTTCCGTGAAACGTTGAAAATCTGGGATTTGAAGATGAAGAATGTCGGAAATAAGGCTTGGGTATAACGCACCAGGTGATCGGTATATGAATTGGAACTCGGAAAGTGTATTCTAAGTAGAACTTTCACAGTTTAATAACTTAGAATGCATTCAACAACACAATAACCAATTACCGGTAGAATTGTGAAATACAATCATTATTTTGAAGAAATAACTACGATTATACTCAGTATGATCGACCATAATTCTAATGATAAAGTGATATTGGAAATTTGCGATAATTGAAAAGGAAGGACTAAATATATTTGTTGGATGATTTCCATTATTATGGTATAAAATATATCGTATTGAAGTTTAAAGAACTAACAACTTGATAGTGAGCTATATAGTTCGAAAGAGTCCCCATTTCTCAATTCAACGGATGATTACTATTTCTTAAAAGAAAAATGATACGTGTAATATAATTTTACTTGCTAAACTCACACAAGAAATCGAATTTGTGTAATGAGTAGTCACTAGGTTTAATTTTTCCAAAAATTCCAATAATATAAAAAATTTCGTATAAGTATGTCTCACTTGACTCAAAAAGATTTGTTTTATTAGTTTCTGAAACGTTTTTATCGACTCATCAAACACACTGTGTTTAAAAAATTTTAGGAAGACAAATTTCACGGGACATTGATGCGCCTGTGTACAGTCTTGGAAAAGAAGCACAAATAGTGGTTGACGTTTTAAACAAAATAGTATTCATTTGAAATTTATCAAACACATATACTTGTATGATATGAAAATATCCACAGTTTTATAACAAATTCCAATGTTAACAATTAAAGGACTATCTTTCTTTATATCTTCTAACTTCCTTTTAGCTCCGTTCATGATTGTGAATTATCCATGAGAATACATGAAATGATTGTAGATAATTCTCATATTTTCTTTTTAACACGCTTATATTAGCTTCACCTGTATCTAGGTTTGTGAGCTTGTTTGTTTGTAACTCTCCTTTGTGACTTTTACTGTTAGTATATCTCACCACCTTAATTACGTTCGTAAGCCGAGTTGTTGGTTCAAGAACCATTCACGCTGTGAAAAAATCGAACTAAGAAGTTAAATTTTTTTTTTAAATAGACTTGAAACAATCATGAATGGAAAATACTGTTTTTGAACTTGGAATGAACTTCTAAAACTATAATGACATACAGATGGAAAAAAGCTTGAAATACGGGTTATACTTTGTACTGTTCTAGCATTTCCAAAAAATCATTTACAATTAATTATTCAAATTTATCATTTGAAGCAATATCATGGCTTACATGTATTAGCTACCTATAAATTATATATTAGACGTGTAATAATTGTTTTGTAATAATGAAACCACAAGAGTGACTACTAATCGATATTATGATTTATCATCAGTCGACAATCTCTAATGTGCATACAGTGTGAGTAATCCAATCATTTAGAAATAAAAAATTTGAAATTGAAGTTTTATCTATACCGACAGAATTTGCTATACAGAAGTAACTCACAAAATGCAATTTTAATATCTTCAATGAATATGAATATATTTCCTAGTTAACAAGTATAGTAACATCCAGTTGGAAACAACTTATACAACGTGTTAATAAAGAAAAAAACTTGTCCTTATTTTGCTTTTTGTTAAATTCAAAAAGAAAAAATGTTGAATAGAAATTTTTCAAATAACCGAAACGCCAAAATAACCTTTTAACATACTTACATATTTGAAAAATATTAAAACCGATATAAATCGTACCTGTACCTCTGTAATTATCTGTCAAAAACATATGATTATGGTTTTATCGGAGAAATATGGTAATATGTTGAGGATCAGAACATTTGATGACAAATGTTTTTAGATATTATTTGAAGAATACCTATATTTTTTCTTTGTATAGAAATCCTTTTATATCGACCTTATTATTTGACTCTCATATGTGACTCAGTGTCTACATTCAAATAATATTTTTGTCAATCAATATGCGTTTCTACTATAACTATTTCATTAAAGGTATCTTTGGGATATACGCAATATTTAAATATGAATTATTAAATATTTTCAACCAGAACAGTGTTACTATTGTTAAGAAATTATTATTTAAACGTCAGATACTCAAACGTTGATCCTGTGAATTTCTTCCATGCATAATCATATCAGCATCTTCGTACAAATATCAATTTACATTTTATATTTCAATGCCCCTTTGACAATTCTTTATCATAATTCAATTACTCAGTTGTAGAGACACTACATATTTCAGTTGGAATAATTCAAAAATGGAATTTATGCAGGAGATGCTCGTCGTAGTTCAATGTTTCTGCAGATTATACAAGTAAATATAATGTTAAAGTTAACATAGTGGAAACATTGATAATAATGAGCATACTTAGCTGAATAGTCGGAACTAACACCAGGGGTTACAAAGTATAATATTAATAAACTCATTTAAACTGTTTATTGTCGTTCAGATCAATACCCATCAATTGATTAAAACTTAATTCCACATCAAGCCTATAACTAATTTTTATTTCTAATTGCAACATTAGAAGGATTGAATCAGATACGGTTTTAGTCACACAATAACCATTTTTCACTAGTTAGTTAATATATATATATATATACATATATATATATATATATATATATATATATATATATATATTCTATTCTTATGGTTTTACCGAGGTGACCGTTAAACTCCGATCAATCGCGTTGTTCTTTATTTAATTTGAAAACAAAACGGCTGAGAATCATTTGAATTTCAGATACTTGTATCTTAGTGTAACTAAAAGAATGTAATATCACCCTATACCTACTTACCTATTGATTGAATTGTTATATCCCGTTAATCATTATCTAATAGGATATAAGTATAATATTATTATAAATTTATTGGCTACGATGGCTTGAAATAATTTTTATATCGAACTTTAACATATTTTAATGAATGACATTGAGGATTTGATTTCGAACCGCATATATGATAATATTTTAGTGGTATTTTTATGAGCACACTCATAATATTCAACAATGATGATCAACGTATTTTTATAACTTTTGTTTTCAAGGTCTGTTGAGAATATTTATGAAAATTTTGTTATTGTTGAAATATTACTTTTTTATATAATCTTATTAGTTATTTTTGGTGAGAAGTTGACTCGTTCATGGTCAAAGAAGTGCAACTTGTGAAACTTTGTGTGTTCATAGACTGTAAACAAACTCAATCGATTATACCATAATTATTATTAAGGTAATAATCTATATGATTTGCAAAATGGAGCTGACATCTTTTCGGATTCAAAGTTTCTTGAATATAAAATAAAAATAGAATAATAGTATTTTTATAGTCAAGCAGTAATAAATAGATATTCCTCAAAACATAAAAACTTGTATTAAAAACCATGTTTTACAATTATTACTCTTGTGGGAGTACCTGTAACATTTTGTGACAAAATTCAATGTAGTCGCAATAAGAGATGTTATTTTAGGAAATATTATTATTGTACTGTCAGCATGAGAACATAAAATATGTAAGAGCAATCCTCAAAAACATTATCTAAAGTGGGTTTTTCTAGCCAAGTTAACGTCTGACGTTGTTATCGAAACACGCGTCAAACAAAGTAATTATGAGTGTTGGTCTAGTGATAAGAGGGTAGACAAATAAAAATAAATTTTCATAATTGGATTTGACTCCATTGTTTTGTAAAATATTCTCCATTAAGATCAATAGACATTTGCATGCGTGTCAACAAATTGTACAAGTTTCATCTTGGTTGTAAGGATACATCGTTGATTAGTTTTTTAATGAACATTCAAATTCACACTGGCATCTCTTACATTGCTATTGAAATTACATTTAAAATAGTATAAAATATGTTAATAGGTTCTATTTCTCCATTACACATGATTGATGTTTATAATGCCACACTAGTTACTCAATAAAATAAGGTGCAGAAATATTATAATTATACATTAATATTTATGAATGATAACTGACAAAAAGTAACATAATTTCCATATCAACCATGACCAAATGAAAATGTCAGGTGTTAGTATTTAGTTTTTATTAAATATTGATGTTTTATTAGATATTTTTGTCTACTAGTAATTATTCTAAGATTGTTAAAAATAAAATACATAATTTCCATGGTCATCTATTCATCCGGATGTTTTTATATCTATGTTATTGATATTTTGAAGCATTCTAAATCCAGTGGCATATTCATATAATCTCTAAGAACAATTCTTTATATTAAGATATATTATCATTTTGACCCCATGTAGATATTTATTGATAACTTCAGATTATATGGATGAATTTTAAATCGAATTTAATAAAAATTCACAATATAATGAAAAACGATGCTGACAATAGTAGAGTAGATAAAATTTGCTAATCGTTTGTTTAATATTTTTCTGTTATTATTGAACAAAATACTCGAATATTTGTTTCAAATACGTCATAATTTGGAACATCTTTGATATAGATAATGCATTCAAATACAGGAGGGCCTTTGGAAAAGCAACTAAAAAATGTAGATGAAAGATGGAAAAATCATGCTTAAATTATATTCTAGTCGATAAAACTATATAAAATGTTTTAAATTCTACAACACATAATCTTTTGTTCATTTCGTTGTCTATCACATAGATGAGATATTACATGAAGATACTTCTTATGTCAACGTCGGCTGATATCCTACTCTAGAAACAATGATATAGAATTTGGAATGAAATTCTCGAATACCAATATTTTCTTTAAATATACTCGAACCTATCGATTGGTAGTTATTCGTTATACCATCACGGAAATTCTGAAGTATGTATAATAAAAGCGTCTGGATGGTGTGGAATACTATTTCACATAAAAAAACGGCTAGGTTAGGTTAGGTTAGGAAAGGCGGAAAGAGTGAAAAAAAATTTTTTTTGGAAACTATAGAGATGGAAATATATTGATTAAGTTTTTTTATATTTTTCCAGATATAAAAAATTGTGAAAAATATTATATACTTTTATTTACATAAAATAAATTTTATGATATTCATAATCTTGTTTGGGATTATTTATGTAGAATTTTTTGAAAATAATTTTTTTTGCGTTTTCCGCCTTAATTTAATTGCTTTTCTTTTCTTCTAAAACACTATATTTCGTCGTTATTATTATTATTATTATTTTGGTGGTGGTGAACAACGAAGAAGACCCAAATTTTTATATACAATCATATTGTTCTGTTTTCTAATTTAAAGAAACTAAGTCATTGTTCAAATTATGGCTATTTTTTCAGGGTGTACATAGTCAAACTCATTAGAATTTTTTAGTAGTCTATGGGTAACAGAGACATTTACTCAATTAAATAATTAAATTCAAGTGTTTGATTGTTTTTCAATAATTTGTTACTTTTTTACAATAGGTTTCCATTTGTGTTCAGCTTCACATACCTCATTAAATAATCATCAAAATGAAAGTGTTTTCATTTAACAAAATCAATGATAATGTCTTATTTCTGTGATACCCCAAATACATTATTTTTAAATGTAATTTTAAATGAATTACCTATTGATGAATTGGAGCATTTTTAAAAAATATTATTTTGTGCACTATTGATTTTTTCAAATCACTCACTCTCTCCCTGTATATATTTGGGAATTTAGCTGCTAACATGTTGTTCTTGATATCAGCCGATATTGAGATTAGCTTGATTGTAATGATGTTGTTTTGTAAAGATAGTATATTGTTGGTGTTATATTTCAACACTATAATATATACAAATGTACAAACTATTAGTTTGTTATTGGAATTTCCATTCATGTTTGATATCAAATGATACATAATATGAAACATATGTTGAAATTGAATATCACGAGAATCAAGTTCCGAATTTAAAATCTTATTTGTGTCACATGTTTACAATAATTATAAGTAACAATTTATGAAATTTGAACTGATTCATGTCTGTAATTACATCCAGTGCTAGGCAACCACTGCTCCTACATTTTTAGTATCCGAAATTAAAACACAAGGATGAGAATTACATGCTATTTAACGTATTTCATTCCTTAATGTAAACATGATTTATGATGGAATCGACCCTCTACATTAGGTTTAAAATTTTGTTTATAATTTTCAGATCGTAGTTTTTGAAACTCGCTAACAAAAGCGAAAATAGAAAATTCATATTCTAAGGATTCATTTTGTTCTAGTCCCCCATTAATATTCGACAGAACAGGCATCTGTGAATTCAATTAATCATTTTGTTTATATGGGCCGTGGAAATATTCTATGATCTTATATACTGGATAGAAATTATCATTTTTATGGTTATTCAATTTAACTTTGTTAGATTTGATATCTTATTGGAACAATGTCTCGAGAATTGACATGTACGACTCCGAAACGAAATGCTATCACAATAATGGAGTATTTTTGTTAACAATTTTGAACAAATTATATTGTTACGAATAAGTTCGCAAAATGGTACCTAAGTCCAGCTACTATGAAATTTTAAAAATTCGGCGAATTCACGCGGACGGCACTTTCAAATTTTTTATATCTAAATGGCGGAACTCGCTTGATGTTTATTTGTATAAAATTTTTTTAGTAGCAGTCGGTTTATTTACATTATTTCTTCTAAATAATTTCTAATCAAGTCTATTTATTCATTTCTTGTTTCTTTTTATTCTAGAGCTTTGTAGAATTTTGGTTAGTTAAACAAATGATTTGTGTAAACACAGTTAGTCATAGTGAAAAGAACGAATTAGTGAAAGTAATCGCAGAAATTATTTAAGTGAGATTTATAAGTTAATTATTATAGGTTAAGTGTATTGTATAGTGTGAGATTAAATTAAGAATGTTAGAGACAGTGTTTATTAATTCACCCTACAAATATGAAGAATATAAATAAATACGAAAAACGTTACAATATGATTTTTTCCTCAAATACATCTTGTGATCAAAATTGACTAGAATTCACCCAAGAACATAATTTTCACTCATTTCCTATACACTTGTTGTAAGCCTTGCTCGGCTGAAATAGTCTTCAGTACCTTGAGTTAATTACTTTTGAGGATTCAATTGACGCATGGAGCGTTGCCCGAAGAGGATTTTTGAGTTTGGAAAAGAGGAGAACTCACAGGGAGTAAAATCTGGTTAATACGATAGTTGAGCAATGATTCTCGTTTCGTGTTTGACAAAAAATCAGTCACAATCATGCTGGAATGTGACGACACATTATAGTGATGAAAAATGTGAGTAGACGCCTAAAAACGACTGAGTAGTACTCCTTAGTGACAGTTTGACCTTCTGGAAAAATTCATTATTAACCACATGACGGGAATAGAGGAAAACGATAATTTTGTTGTGTTGTTTTCATATTCATGAACCCAAGTATCCTTATTAGTAATAATAAATGTCGAGCATTTCCAGCATCTCTTTTGCGTCCTCTACTTGATAATGTTCAAGCAAAAGATTCCGGTCTTGAGGTACGAGTTGAAAAGCTTCATACCCAAAACCTTAACCAAAATATGTTCAGTTGAACCAAAAGTGATGTTGAGAATATATGCTATCTCTAGATTACCGACACGACGAGTTTATAGTACCAGTTCCTCAACTTTTTCAATGCTATCGTTGTCAAGGTGGATGGGCGACTAGCATGACGTAAGTTTTCGACAACTTCATGAACTTCACTTAATGCTTTGTATACACAAATACTTTTTTTAGCTAAAAACTAGACTCCCCAAAATCACTTCTGCAACGTTTTGCAACAACACTTCAGGCGTACTCGTTTGCTCAACTTTTTCCCATAATCAATATGGACAGACCAACTTTTAGCCCATTAAAAAAGCGGCTGATAAAAACAAACTAATTGACAAATGGCGCTGAAACTTCACAAATATAATATTAATAATTGTGAAGAAGTTCACAATGCTCAAAAATCTGAACAATTTCAGCTAACTACATATTTCTTGTTTTCTCCAATTACAATGTACCTAACTATGGATAATTTAAAATAAGAAACTTGATAGAAATTTTAAATGGGACAATAAAAAAATTTGTAGTTATTACACATTTTATTTCTATATTCATATGACAGGTGATCTATTGATTGATATTATCATAGTAGTCAATATGAAATATTACTTTGAAATCGAAAATTGGTCCAAACATGGAAAAAGTTTTCTATACTCAAAACACATTATTCAATGAAGAGAGACTTTAACTCCAAATCATTTATATAAAAGAATATAGAAATGATCTGAATTTTAATTTTGATAAACAATATAATAGAAATTGTATAGAGAGTAATTTGATATATCGATCTAATTTCAGTTTTAAATTATTAAAGCATTTACCACGATCCGTTTCAAATATTATTAAGAAATTTTGCATACCTTACTGTCGTAATTCAAATTTCAACATATACAAAAGAAGTTATCATCCATTCAAGTTATTTATTGTGTGTAGATTCGAGATTATTTAAAAAGGAATAAAAATTTTGCTTAAATTGTTTTGTACTATTTATAATTGAATAATTTTCAAATATATGAGTTATTTCTAAAAATTTATTTCTGCCTGAGACAAACAAAATACAAGGGTGGACTGTATAATTGAATCCAACGCTTGGATCTATCTCGACCTAAGCACTAAAAACACAGAAAATAGACAAACCATCACCTCAGAAATGTTAGAATTGAATTAAAAACATTAGATGAAAGCCAGAGAAAAAATGGATGAACACAAACAACAGAATAATAAATTAGAAAACCGCCAAAACGTTGGATGGAGTACCTATAGCAAAAAACAACCAAGTGAAAGGCAGACAACAAAATGCTTCCTAGTCGTGCGAACAAAAAGAGAATAATTTAAAACTTTAGATATTTATTAGCTAACAAAATACTACTAATCGCTATTTTATAAAAATATATTAACAACTGTGAAGCACTTAGTATCAAAGTTATACGTTTATTGTTCAAATAGACATGAAAATATTTCAAGCATTAATATATATATATATATATATATATATATATATATATATATATATATATATATATATATATATATATATATATATATATATATATATATATACAATATATACAATATAAGTACATCCTAATTATATTTTAATTGGAAACTATGAGATATCTCGATCATTATAGGAAAATTTCCATGATTGATATTCTTAAGGTCGCTCATCAATTGAGAAAATTTATAAAATGTTTTCATTTGAATGTATGAAGTAGAAAATTGAATGTTATTATTTTACCATTGTATTGATATATAAAAATGTATATATTCCAACTTAATACAATATTTACTCGATGTAAAACTTGAAAAAATACTATTAAAAAAAACACTCACCAAAACAAGACAAATTTTCATGGTTATTCGTAATTCACAATCACACAGCAAAACACTACCGCTATATACTCTCAGTTCAAGCTCTACCGTTCATTACTGGTATTCTGGGTTATACTCCTCTTTCAGTTTTTAGACAAACTACTTATATCAAGTAGGGGAACAGGTAGATGGACGCTAGTCAGTAACGTCTAGAACATGTATTTTAGGAAGGCTATAATCACGTTTTAAACGTATAGGGGAGAAGAATAATGCCGGAGGAATTTTTCGAGTTGATTGATGCTTGTCAAGATGTTAAACTGGACAATAGTCAAGTTCTAGGTATACGATTTCGATTTTCTTTTCTTCTTGTTTTTTTTGACAAAAAGAAAGTATAAAAATAGAATCAAATTATCTTTAACTTCAAGGATACAAGTTTAATGTGAATGTAAAATGGTATCATAGCAATAATGGGAATTAGAATAAACATATTTCTACCTGAAACGAAAATATTGAATGACATGTATGGGGCCTTCGATGCATTCTTTGTATTTTATCTCAACACTCTATTTAAATAAAAAATTTCAAAAGGTTTTATCTTATCTAGCTGTCTGCTTGTGTAATATTTTGACTCGAAATAAGTTCAAATATAAATGATAAAAATTATATATTATATTTGTGAATTAATTTTTTTGGTTTATCGATAAAAATTCTTAAATTCAAAAATTGAAAAGAATTATAAATTGAATAATAAATAAGAATAATTGGAGGAATGTTTTTTGAAACATACAATTATAAAAATTAACATAATTTTTTCTGTCGGTAGTAGAGAAACGAAGGCTAGAGGACTGAAAGTTACAGCATTGGGGAAATCAAGAAGTAATCCAGTCAACTATGACTCAATATTGGGGATCATTTCAATGGCTACTTTTTATGGTTGACCTCAATCGCAAAAAGTGGTTCATTTGTGGACATTCTGATCACTTTTTTGGTTGGACAAAATTCAGAAAGAGAATGCCATAGACTTCATTTCGGAGAATTTCATACGCTAACCCGAGAATTTCTTCCAAATTTTCAGAATGTCTTCAAGTTCTTTTGATGAATTATCATATGAATTAGGATCAAAACCATACATTATAAAGGACAATATAACCTTAAAATAGACTCGTAATTTGTTATTCAAATAGAATGGGACTTATAAAATGAAACCTTTGTTTGAAATTTGTATTAACCATGGAAAAAGACAAGGCAGTAAACGCGCATAAGTGAGCTTAAAGTCGCGTTCAAGAGAAGCCTGTAGTGTGGTAAAGGGTATCAGCGCCTCCCTCCTTCGAAGACAGAGTCGGTTGGTAAAAATATAAAATCGTAAATATAGTAATAGATTTATTGTGAATAAAAATAATATTGATCGTTCATTTCATTTATTATATAAATGAAAACATGTTTTATATTCAATATATTAAACAAATGTTTCGAATTTTATAGTCTCTTAGAAAGAAATGGTTTTATTATATGAGCGTTTCTTTGTTTTCTTGAAATTGATTTGCTATGCGAAAAATTTAATGTGATATCTATATATTTTGTAGAAACAGCTCTTATTATTTGTCTCCCAGAAGTTATCCAATTATTCAAATCGCAAACTACAAAAAATATCATCACCTACAAGTTTTTAGTCCGATAAAGAATTTTTATATTTGTTCTCCACATAGGCTTAAGTGATATTTTAATAATACTTATAGAGGATTGAATCAAATTACCGTCATCCTTAATCAATATAAAATAGAAAGTTATTAGTGCACTGATGATAAAGATGAGTTTTAAAATTTTTTTTACTACAAAACCTCATACAAATTGGTTAAATCGGATAATTCAAATATAACAATCATCTAAATCTAAAGTGTAAATATTTAATACTTCTACAAGCTATTGAATAGAATGGACAAGCTTAATATTTGAAAGTTTGTTTTAAAATTTCATATATATCCTCTCAGCATCAGCCCTCAGAAGTTTATTACGGTAAGAATCACTTTTGTAATAAAATAACTTCCACTTAGCTAGTCAACAACAAGTCACTTTTTGTGGATGACCTTAATGTTCATTCATTAATGTTCAAAAGTTTCTTACTAAATAAGAAAGCTTGACTACTCGTGGATTATTGTGGACTCATACCAAGGCAAAATATATGATTGCTATTGATATATCGATTTTCTTAAGATTTAAGCAATTCGAGTGAAATTTATATTTCTATTTTGTATATTTTCAATTCAACTAGAAATAATTCAATTTATAGCTGTTAAATATTTTTTAATACCACGTAAAATTATTTTTTCTGGTTAACACAGATTTTCATTTTTCTATTTTTAATTTGATATTCATAATGTAAATTGATTTATTTTTTATTAATATAATAACGCAAATTGTCAATGTCAAGTCATATTCTGATAAAGATCGTCTAAGAAATAAAAAGTTGAAGAAAATAAAACCTCAAAGTGTACTTTTATAATATGTATTATTCCAAGGTTTCGATTATTTATGTATTCATCATCGAGGACTAAAATTGTGGTTACATTGTACCGGATGTCCCAATAAGAATGGCTCTCGGCCATATCTCGGGAACCGTTTATAGTTCAGCTTCGGGGAAAAAAATTATAACAAAAGTGACCTCGAGAAAAAACTGGAAATTATTAGTAGTAGGTCCACCACCAGAGGATGTTATTAAATACCAAAAATTATAAAATTAATAATTTACAAATTTTGCCTAATTAAGATGCATTGAAACTATGATTATCGCATTCTTTAAGAAATTCAGCTTATATTTGATTTTACAAGTTTTAGTCTATCTCTTCAAATAAGGGGTGGGGGAAAGCAGGAACTTTATTATGAAAAAACGCCTACTTAACCTATCTATGCAAACTTAGTCTTTTTGAAGAGTGCTCCTTTCTACCAATCTAAGAGTTATAATTTCGAAACAACCTAATGAGTAGCATATACGCTAGAGGGCGCTATTTATTTATTTTTTTAAATCTAGCTATCCTTGAAAAATATTGAATGGAAACAAGCAGTTTTAATTAAGGAATATAAAAGTAGACCAAATTAGCAACAGAATGGGGAAGACTGCATACGAGATATCTCGTGATACGAAAAAGAAATCGACATGCGGTCTTCACTATTCTGTTACTAATTTGGTCTACTTTTATATTCCTGCATGTTTCCATTCAACATTTTTCAAGGATAGCTAGATTTAAAAAAATACATAAATAGAGCCCTCTAGCGTATACGTTACTCATTAGGTTTTTTTCGAAATTATAACTCTCACATTGGTAGCTAGGAGCTCTCTTCAAAAAGACTAAGCTTTGCATAGATAGGTTAAGTAGAACTGGACTTAGAGGCGTTTTTTCATAATAAAGTTCCTCCACCTCTTATTTGAAGGGATAGACTAAAAATTGTAAAATCAAATATAAGCTGGATCTGGATATCTCCGAAGGACATAATATCTATATATATCTATCTTCTTCTTAAATCACTTCACCGTATACTCATTTTTACTTGTGGAATTGAAAATATCGTAGGGGGATCAGGTTTATATGTGTACACAAAATGTTGTTATTCCATATCTTCAAGGACAGTTAAATCTCATTTTGCAATTGAAGAATGCGCATCAACATACAACAACTGTTGATACATTTTTTGAAAGGAGGAACCATAATATTGATAATTTCAATCAATTTATACAACTAAATTCTGTGGGATACTCTAAATGAATTCTTCATGCCACTCTACTACAACCAATGCCTTGAAATGAGAGTATCTTGGATAAAATTTATTCTAACGAAAGTAAATACGAAAGTATATGTTAATGAAATATGAATAGATTACACCAAAAAGTACAAGAAAATATATTGCGAGAACATAGCAGCTAATATCAATGAGATTGAGTAAAGTTTTATTGGAAGAAATAGACGGACTTTGAGGAAAAATAAATCTGGAATAGGTCCATGAATTTGCAGGTTTATTAGATACTCTCATAAATGATTTTCGATAAGTTAAACTAAACTTATGGATAGAAGTGACGATCATTATAGAAACGAGAATAGAAAAGGTATGCTCATTTATATTACTAATTTACAGAGTATATAGTAATAGAATAATAAGCAAATGAATTCTCACCCAAGTCTTATCTAGTATAACTGGAAGATATGTTTGTCCATATAGAACATGGATAGTTTAACGGAAGCTCCAATAATGAGCTATTCAGAACAAGATATTCAGTACCAAAGCACAACTTTTACGAGTAATGTACTGTCAAATAATATTTTTTGGATGATAAATACATCTTATATATTAAAAAAATTGATGATTTCCATTCCGAGTCCGTTCAGGCGTTCTACCCAATCGATTTGCTTATTTTTTTTTTAAATGAAAGGTATTGATACACAGATCAGCCATCAACCATCGGATTTCATCTAATTTTCACCATTCTCAAGTTATACTCAAATGCGATTTCCCCCTGTACATTACTTATGGGAGTTTTTCACATACACACGTTCTATCCTCAATATCTCAGGCTCTATTCAAGATAGAAACTTCGTTTTGATTTAAAAATACTCGCTGAAACACCTTCTTTCTTTTGAGTTTTTGAACACTTAAATCGGTTGAGTTGAAGAGGAGCTAGGCGCGTACATTCAATGTGGAGTTATGGATTTTTGTAGGTTTTTGGCAATTTTTCTACATTCAAAGATCTATATCTCAGGTTCTAATATAGCTACAGAGTTCGTTCTTTTCTATTATAATGATTTCTGATACTTACTTAATGGATTCGATGCGAGCGAAGCCGCGGGAAAAAGCTAGTAACATTATATTGAACATACAAATTAGGTATCTAAATAAAAAAACTTCCAATAAGTTAAATTTATTACACTGACAAAATACCTTAGTTCCTACAACTACTCACTCCACTAAGATTTCGAACACTCAATTCTTTAGTAACTAAGTGTTTGGACTTTAATGATTTTCTATTAGGTACATTTTCTTTAGCAAATGAAGATAATCAGGTATTTTTATTGGTTGTTAGTATCCTAGAAATTCAACAATCATAGTCATTTTTACTCACTTTTGATTATATTGAAAATAATGAGGATATAATAGTTTAGTTTAAATAGTGTCAAAATATTGATGACAATCTATTTTTAAGCATATGAGGTAACCGACCAAATTTGTTTTTCAAAATAAAATATATCTTTTATATCTTCTGAAATATCCATTAATTTCAGTTACGAGATGCTACAACTTAAGCTATATCTTGATTCAAAAGCGCCTATGAAACAATCTGCTTTTTAAAGTAACTTTCAATTAATCGAATAGTAAACGTTTGAATTATGGAATAATAAAATGGGTGTTCCTTGAATTTTGAAATAGTATTTTAAATTATATGTACTTCCAATTGAACATGTAAAACGAAATTTTTTTATATAATTATCACATATAAAAACAAGTTTGTAAATTTTCGGTTTCAACTGAAACGTTCATTACGAATATGGCGGTATATTGACGTCAGGACATAGTAAGCCCTTATACAGTTTGTTTTGTTTATAAATTTTGTATCAGAATTTCTAACTGGTTTATAGTGCTCAAATGTACTTATACGCTCTAGAAACTCCAGAAAAGTTATTTATTCACTTGGCTACCGCAATAGAAGAACGAAAAGTTTAATTAACAAATTTCTAAATCAGTTGTCGATTATAATGTTTTATTTCTTAGTTTCTGTATTACAATATAAAATTTACACTTGCCGTATTACTAGCAACCTAACACCAATAAGTGATCATTAAATAAAAGTCAGATGGAAACCTCAGAAGAAATTTCAAGCGCCACTTCTTCCTGTCATATATCTCTATTTATTAATAGGTTTTTGGAACTATGCAGAAGCTGATTACCCTTGCTCTGTAGGAATTGGTAGAATTGCTTGTGTTATTGGGTTTTTTTAATATTCAACAACAATTCGGAATGTGTTCTTGATATATATCTATTATTGTGAGGTTCAATGATCTAGAACATGTAATAATCTTTCTACCACACTGAGTAGTTAGCCAATCAGTAATTTCATATATCGCACACTGAGAACGAGAGGGTTACAACTCATGATTTGCGGGAAATTAAGGTTGAAAGTTTGGTATATTATAAAGAGCAAGAAAGTGACGATTTTATGATTTTTTTTGTGTGCAACAATAATCCTTCCTTTTATTAATTCATTACATTTTGCCATTTATTTAAGCTTAGAATATTATTTAAAAAATTTGTATAAAAAATATTTGGACTTGTGACGATGCAACTCCATTTTTTGTTTGAGTTATTACCATTTCATAAATACAAATTCATGTAAAGATTTGTTTAAATCAGTATTGAGTCTCCAAATTCTGTACTTTTTAAATATAGTTGAATGTAGAAGGTAGATAAAAAAATGTAGTTGAAGAAAAACGTTTTTTTGAAAAATGTAAGTTATAATTATAAATAATATATAAAAAAGGCAATCTAAATAATATTGAAAAAAAGTTGAATTATTTATAAAACTCGGCACCTAATCTCACATTTTGTAGGAACACTTGATTGCATTAATTAATTTATTGGACACTGCGTGCTTATTACAAATCATTCTTAGTTATACATCGTGTACAATTATTAAAAAAAATGCAACAATAACATAATATATATCACATTTTAGGAACGTCTGATTGTAATACAAATAAATAAAATAAAAGTGTTATAAAAAATTAACAAAATATTTTTTTTCGGTGTCTTTAATTAATTTAAGTTCGAGCTTCGAACTCAAAGCTTTAAAATCAATAAAATCATTGGAATATAATTCATTGACTACGTACAGTGGTGGAGTTCTAATTAGCTGTATGTATTGTTGAGGTATGAAAATCGGTCCAGATTTTCTATGATATTTCCTTTCCAATTGTTGAATGGATTCCGTTCCCTTCATTTTGTGTGTGACCTTTAATAAAATATTTGTGTGAAATCCGAGAAATTTTTTGAAATCTAGCCAAATCATACATATACATAGTCGCAGTGATTCTTTCGTTGAGGGTAACAAATGTCAGAGTAAAATATAGATTCCAGGTCGTCTCCATGATACTCTGCAACTTTTTTCTCGATTAATTTAAATATACATGTAGCAATTTCTATTGCACCTTTTCCGCCATCCTTTTCATGCCAAACATAACATTTGCTTTGTTTTGTACTCGTACACACTCAAATTGTAAGTCGATAGTTTGCTATTGTGGTAAAAAATAGAACATTCTCCTTTTGGGGTTGGAAGTGCTGCTTGTAGATCGTATGCGCAAACAATCACGTTCGTGCCGGTGTTCACTTTGTCATTTTCTTTATCTATTCGTGCAAGGGTCTTTTCATTTTGGTGCCTTTTTTCATAGATGTCTGTTCGTCGTTGGAGGAGTTCCTATAACAAACGCAACACTCGCACATATCTTTTTTCGTTGCGAAGGAGGAAATACTGAAATCGTAGTCAAAAATATTTGAAAACGTACGAAATTTCCCAAACACCTTTTCACGTTTTCGCCTTCGCTCTTATAGTCTCTATATAAGTTGGTAAATGACTTCCTACCATCTATAAATTCACGACTTTTTTGAGCACGTACATAGTGAAATTCGATGCGTTTATAAATGAACGGATATCTTGAACGATGGCAGGGTCAATCTTTTGATGACTATTATGTTTCCCTCGATGTTCATTGTTCATGAATCCTTCTTTGTGCTTTTTGAATGTTGTTCTTATTATTCTCGTATTTGTCTAAAGTAGCCATAAAAAAGGATTTTCAAACCCTTATACGATTTCCATTTTTTTCGAAGTAAAATGCGTGGTTCAGGATTAGGTTACTTCTACCTTATTTGTATTGCGGGTTAATCTCTGTACTATGTCGCACAATATACTCACGCTGTTTCGCAATATCCCCCAATGTCCAAAATTTAGAAAAAAATTCTATTTCATAGACTTTGATTGAATTAAAGAAAAGTGCATGTTCAAAAACTATGGATTACTTGTTCACGATTGTTGTTTACTGGTTATTCTTTTCTTGTTTAAGCATCTATAGAATTTTCGATGCTCTGCTGCTTGCAAACATTGTAATTTGCTGGTCGATTTAAAACAATGGTTAGTAGAGGCAACATTAGTGAATTTTAAACAACATTTGTTGTAGATAGGGGGGTAAATGTAGCAAGAGGGTAACATCAGATAAACTTTGAGATCAAGGGTCGAAGCCGAAAAGACATAACAAAATCAATACTCTATAAAACCGATGGCAATAAAACAATCTTTATCAATTACATTGAACTTATATTTATTTCATCCGTGTTTTTGAATTCTCTGACCATGTGAATATTATTTATTATATGTTGGAATCCACTGATCGTTAGGCAGAGTTGGAGACTTTTATATTTCTCCTCCCTCCTTTGGCGTTAATTTCTTCCTAAGAACAAATCTTGGACTATCTGGATTTGAGTGGGTTGCAGCTTGGGACTATACAGAAATCTGGAAATTTTTTCGTTTCTTTACAACGACTGTTATAAAAATGATGTTATTTTATGAAGATTATATTCATAAAATGCTTCGTTTAAAAGATTATTATATTGAGATTCAAAAGAGGGTAAAGGTCCATTTTTAAAGGCGAATCGAAAAGTGTCAGTTATTCTAAAATTATGTGTGACCCATATAGGAGCCCCAGACTTGAACGACGGGGTTTAGCTTGGACCAACGCTGGTAAATTCGGTCTTGGCAAACCAATAATGACTCAAGCCTAGTTTAAGTCTAGGTAACTTGGTCCCGGCCATTCTATAGTCAGCAAAGCCTGGCTGAACTCTATGTAAGCCTACCTTGGCCATCCCATAGCATTACAAGTAACCAGCCTGGCCTACGGTTGCAGACCAGTCTTGGGTTTATCTAGGCAACCAGGCCTGGTCCAGGGACATTGTTATCATCCCAGAGTCCCACCAAGTCTGGGCCAATAATGACTTTCAATATTGGGCCAGAGTTGTACAAACTTGGCCCAAGTCTGTGCCTATACTTGGCCCATCATAAAATCCTATATGGGGAAGTATGTCTATGATAATGATTTATCTCGTTTTATTTGTCAATTTCTTCTGCATAATAACCGTTATTGGGGATTTCCTCTGTTTTGAGCAGATGTCCCAGGGATTTGGCCATTCTGTAATGAAGATTTTTTTAGAATATTCTCTTTCTTCACGCTAGGAATTTTTGGTTTTGTGAATTTTGAGTGAGTGCTTGTTGTGTTTTCCTTGTCAGACTTGCCAACAATTTTAGATTTGTATTGTTCATTTGAATGTAATTTAGAATATGGTTAGCTTACTTTTGATCGATGTTTTTACTTGGTTGCGTAGATAGATATAGTTGGATCGATTACAGGAATCAGTTGAGTATTTTCATTTTTGCATGCGTGCGTAAATTTCCCAGTGTTTTCATATTTTATATCGAATTATATGAAAAAACTTGCTAAAAATGAATATGGAAAATAGAAATCACTGTTCTTCAGCACCATCAGAAATTAGAGAAGCTACTGAAGTTGCCTTATCAGGGTTATTATGTGAAAAGTCCAGGAAAGTATATAATATGGCATATGAATTTTGAACTGGCGATATGAATTATTTACAACTATAAATAAATATGTACCATCATATTGTAAGATTATATAAACCAATATTTGTCAAACTACTGCATAGATTTTTGTGTTATTATATCATACGATTATTACAATTTTCGATTGCTACGCTCTCTAGGGCTCGTGGCAGTTAACCTCGCTTCGTGATTGAATATACTATTTAGAAATTTAAAGCGATACATCAAATTTATTCTTCACTACTGTCAAATAACCTATTATGTCAAAAATTTTCGATTTTTGTTTTGACATACCCATAATTTCCATGACATCACCTATGTTGGTACATTAGAAGGAATAATTTCTTAGCCTGGATTTGTTAGGTTATGTCCAAATTTTTTTCAGATAATGATATCAATGTAAACGTTTGATCTTTCACCTAATAACGAAAACCAAATTCAATTGTTTTCTCGATATATTTTCAGAAGGAACCGTAAACTAAATACTATATACTCATGTATTGCTACTCGTATTGAGGGTTAAAAATATCACAAGATCGAAGACGTAGAGTATAGTTAAAGTCATAGAGAAATTAACCATCGATTAGCTATGCTGCAATGACGGTCGTACATGTGTGGACTGAAGACGGTGAAGAAAGAGGTTCAACAGAATCATACCACTAAGCATTAAGATAGAATCTTCCTCTCAATAATTTTGAGAGGAAGGTAGAAGTGATGTCAACGAAATTAGTTATTAGGTTATTAGAGATTGTGCAAGATATCTCACTCGACGAGAAGAATCAATCAAATTTTAAAAACACAAATGGAAACCATTTTTGTAGAAGTTCTAATTGGAAAGTAAAATTCTATGAATGGTTTTTGATGAAGATCCAAGGGGATAAAAACTTCAAGAAAATATTCCAAGAGTTTGGAATAAATGGGTTATTCAACGGATGTAATTTTCATTTTTGGTCCAATTAAAATCCACACATCAGTAGAGAACGCCATTTACTTGGAGTTTCAATGTTTTTTGTACAATAGAATGCGAAAAAATTTGAGCTTTGGAATTTTATGCTGAAAATTTAAATGTTAAGTTATTTTACCCCCTTTTATAGCTAAGATTTATCAAAATTCTGAAAATAGATTACTGTGCACTATCAATAATTCAAAATTAATTGCTAAACTGTTTCTCTAAGAATGTTGATTATTTTTCTCATGCCAAAGACGGACCTTAGAGTTTTAATGTTCTTATTTGCACAATGCACATATTGCTCTCCAGTTTTCTTTTTTTATCACTTGCTTTGTACCGTCACTAACGCTTACTTCACTTACAATTTCTTAAGAAAATTATCATTTGATTATTTTTTACTGCTTTCTTTATATCTGCATCATCAACATCAACATCAGCCTCAGGTATTCGGTTCAATTTTGATTTAGATGATGAAAATAACTCTATGGGATAAACACTCACACGATATTATCAGGGTTTTGGGCAAATATTGTTTCGTTACACAGAGTGAAAGTAGACCAACAAAAAACCTTTTCCTTCAAACACATCTGGATCAATATGAATCAATATAGATTTAATCAATCATAATTGATTTGAGTCCAAAATTATTGAGAGGAAGGTGGACCCATTACTATAGATACATCATATTCGTATTCCAGCTCCCATAGCTAACACGTGTGTGTGTGTTGATATTTGGCTTCGAGAATCATAGTCCTCAGCCATAAATTTGTTCAAAAAGAAAATTAATAATCAGAAACATATAATTTTATATTGGGATATTATTACAAACTAACTGTATTAGTGAGTCTAAAATTACTTTGTTTTCTAAGCTTAATAAATGCCTTAAATTTATAAGAAAATTAATATTGTTGGTAAGTAATAGTATATATATATATATATATATATATATATATATATATATATATATATATATATATATTATGTCACACAAATAAGTCAATCCATATATATATATATATATATATATATATATATATATATATATATATATATATGGATTGACTTATTTGTGTGACATAATTTTCACAAGAAAAAATTGAGTGATTTAGATCAGCAGTAGCCATGGCCAACACGGTCACCACATTGAATTCGAATATGTACTGGTTCACTACATAAATCATCAATTCGTCTTTACGGGTACATGTTTTTTGGATCATTTCATTTTTGATGTGAGGCTGTCACATTACCAAGTAAATCAAAGTCAACAATGATTCCTTCTGGCTATAACACTTGTATAGGAACACAGTATAGGAATCATATGGACCCTCATTCAAACTGGATTGTGATTTTTTACTCAAACTATTAGATTTTAGAACGAATTTTTTAAGTAAAGGGTGGCAAATATTTTATTTTATTTATAAATTGAAACTTTTATTTATGAATCATCTTTTTTGTTTTGTATGTATTATTTTGTATATTTTAGATACATATTTCAATATTTGCACATCATTATTCCTCTGCTGCAGAGTGTCTATAAGAAGCAGCATCCTAAATATTCAAATATCAGAATTAAGTGATTGTACACGAATAAAAGAAAGGGAGAACAAAAGTAGGCTGTGGAAATATATACCTTCACTTCATATGAGAAACCAACACATCATCATTATATTGGATTCTCATATTTCAACTTAATTTGTTTGATTCAAAATCAATGTGAAAATATCAGGGTGTAACTAATGCCTCATTATCTTATAGAACTATTATTCGGGAAATAAGGTTATCGGTTATTTACCTGCTGTTTTATGGATTAAATGAAATTTTTTGACAAATGTTAAAATAAATTTTCCATTTGTCTACAATATTGTTGCATCCGTTTGATTTTTGTTTGATCCCCTTGAATGGTTTCCAAATCGACAACAAATTGCAGAGTTTCACAGTTCAGTAATCGTTGGAACTAAAATTTGACCACAATCTTGTGAATTTTTAAAAATATCTACAGTCACTAAAAGCAACAGAACCATAGATAATTATTTTTTTTTTAATGTTTTTAACATCAGTACAATATATTACTCAAAATAAAATAAAAGCAAGGAGTTTGTAATTACACTTTCATTTACAGCTCAATGATTATAAGAATGAATCAACAGAAAATAAAAAAGATAGTGATTGCGTCGTATACCAAATAGAAAACAACTTTCAAATGTTGACAAAAAACAAGACAGAATATTTTAATACTTATATTTCCAACAAAATAACAACAAAATTCCTAAAATGTGTCAAAATGCGTGTTTCATCGCACTTATACATTTATATCACATATTACAATAAATGCTTTTTGATACATATGTTTCAAATAGTTTCAACAATCAGACTTTTCAAATGAATTGATTTTCTTTTGTTAACAAATAAATTTTACCATAAAGACAAAAACGAAGCAACAAACATTGTAATAACTGTATTTTCAACAAAGTAACAACAAAAATCCTAAAATAAATTGTACAATAATAATCCACAGTATTTTTATCACAAATAAAAAGATTTTAATGTGCACCCGAGAATGCATCAAATTCTTTTTCATATTCAGACTTTTCTACCATGTATTTCGGTAGTTGAACTCCATGCAGTTTACTAAAAGCTGGTTTTGTTTCTGCACTGAAAGCACCTTCCTCATTACCCACATCAAATTCAGCTGGTGTTTTTATAGTAGGTTCTGGTTCGGCAGCTTTCTTTTTGCCTTTCTTTGCACTTCTTTTTTTCTTATAAATATTCTTCTTCACTTTATAAGGTACTTTTTTTTCTACTCCTTCTGATGCCGACGTTTGTAAAGATTCAGGCCCTGTTTCTTTTTTAAGTAATTGATTTTTTTCAGCTTCTGTTAGAATTGGTTTATTCTGAGACTCGTTTGGTTGTCCATCATTTTCTATTTTTTTTATGCCTTTTAACTGATGATAAGCAACATGTGTGGATTGAGGTCGAGATTCTTGTACGTACATACATTCTTCATGCTGGAGCTTATTTTTGTCTACGCAAAGGAAACATGTCATTCCATTTTTCTCAGATTTCTTGCAATTCGATCTATCTTTTTTTGTGAACTCAGCTAAAACTTCTTCCACGTTTTGTTTTGTAGATTCAGGAATTCTATATTCCTCCGCTTCACCTTCCTCCTCTTCTCTAGTTTCTTCATTTTTAGACTCTTCTGGTGCTAGCTCTGGAAATAATTTGAAATGGTATTCATCAAAATCTTTGGAAGACCGGTCATTTTCGGATTCTTTTCTTTGCTCTCTAGATTCTTTCACAATACTATCGGCAAAGTTTAAAGGAGGATTGAGTTTCTCATTTTCGTATCGTGCTCTGCTGCTGTCCCTGTTTTTTTTATAATTCTCGTATAATAAGGGATCATCATTCCTTTTTTTAGGAGACTTTTGTTGTATTGTTTGATCCTGTTTCGCAATTGGCTCAGTATGTTTTGTGGCCGTTCGTGGTTCTACCTTAGTCTCACTGGGTGCTATTGTTGAAGAAGGAGCATTCTCAACTTTTGTTATAGTTTTAGTTTCTTCGGGGTCGTCATTGCTGTCATATTTCTTCTCCTTAACATATGCATATTTTTTCTCAGAAGGTGCTGAAGTGTATGAACATTGTTCAAAATTGGCACCACTTGCAGGATCTTTACAAACAGTACAGGTCGAGCCTTCTTTCTCAACTTTTTGGCAATTTTGAGGATTCTTTTTCAGTTCTTCGGACTGTTTCTCCGAATAACTTAATTCTGGGCTACTTTCATCATAGGATTCTGGTTCATATTGGAAACCAGCGCTGTAGTCGTCAGGAATACCTGTGAATCCCTTAATAGATCTGTTTCTTATGATATAATAAGGATCATCTTTTTTATCCGTGTACCTCCTGTATCTGTAGTGATCATCTCTTGAGGGTGCAGAGTATCTTTCCGAAAATCCGTTATTATATTGCGACGGTTTTTTGTCAGAAGTATAAGAACATTGTGTGTATTTGGATTGAGTTTCGTCATTCACACACTCAAAACAATTCTCTAACGATGAACTAGAGAGTTTTCGGCAATTATGATTATTCAAATGACTAGGACTAGGAACGCCTTCTGTTTCTTGACCTTCAAGAGAACCTTGAGTTATCGTTTTCTTCTGGTAGGAAGGGTTAAACGGCGCACCAGTATCATAATATTTGCTAGGTAAAGCACGAGATGCTTGTACGATGGGCTGAAAACTATATTTCTGATATGGTGATAGTTGACTACTCGGAATATCAACGACACCAGATGCTGATGGGTACTGAGACACAGTTGAGCTTGATTTACCTGTATTGTAATTAACAAAAGGTTTGGAATTCAAATTACCTAAATAGGCATCATTTTTTTGAGCTATTTCTTTTTCAGTTTCCTCATCTTCATTTTTGAAAATATCAGATTCATCGCTGTTACTTTTCTTGGGTTGGTTAGGTCTAGGAGGAATTCTCTCCACATCATCAGCATTAGCAGTTGCTGCACTGAGTAGAGGTAATTGGTAAGATATATAATTTGGACCTGGTTTTATGTAATCTTCTTTAATTTGCTGCTGTTCTTGTTGCAGCTGCTTGTTCTGAGCTTCTTCAAAATAATCTCTAGCGGGGAAATTTGTAGCTTGGTTTGTCTGAGAAAATATAGGTAGTGATTGAGTCTGCTGTTGTTGTGGAACGAAGTTGATTGGAGGCAAAGTCAAAGGCTTCTTATTGCTTCCAGCATACTCTGTAACAAGAGCATTTAGTGTGTGAAGATCTCAAAGCAAAAAAAATAAAAGACTAGAAAATGACAATTTGATTACTATTTAATAAAAATTTAATTTATTGGGGCCCTAACTGAACAGCAGAAGATATATTGTTATTGTTATCTCTTTCTATGTCGTAATGCATTTTCCATTTTAATAGTTATAAATAATTGATAGAATTTTGGTACATATGGACTAGAGTACAATTATTTTTGTTTAATTTTTAGGGGCGCCTTCCAATTTCATAGTAATAGATTCACGTCTTTCACATATCAAATTGCATGGTAGTTGATAGAATAACAGAATATTACATTCCACTACAATGCGAAATTTGCATCATTTTCCATAATCTTTATTTGTCATTCATTAGGTGGACGGTGGATCAAATAAAGAATCTGTCTGATTTTTTCATTTCAATTGAAGAGAGGTTAATATTGGATTGACACACAAGCATACGAATGAATTTAAAAGGCCTTACTGTGGCCCAACTGATCTTGGCATCGCTTTAACACAGGGAATACAGTCTGAGAATTATAGGTATAAGCTGAGATAAAAAACAACTGAAATGTATTAATCATTTGTACCTAATCTGAAATTGGTATGATTAATTTGTTAACTAATTTAGGATACTTTTGAGTGAAGTGATATTTTCAATAAAAATCATGTAATCTCTGGTTTCAAATTTCCATATACGAGGTGTTAGAAATACATAATTTCTCATCCTCACCGAGCTTTAAAACACAATCATTACGGGTATAACGACTGAGTTGACCAAGTAATAAAGATCATGCCACATAAGTGAATATGAAGAATCAGGTTTGTAAGTCGATAGACAGAAGTTTATTTGAATCAAATATAATCACAAATATCAAAACTAATCAAGAAGTTTGATGATTTTTGAACAAACACAAATTGTGTGTGTGTTTCATAGAATCTTGTATTGAAATAACAACCAACGCGAAAAATGTGTCAACTGCTTTAGTTACATTACTTTTTTAATATTTGGTAAATTAGAATCTGATGCCCATATATAAGAAGCTGGTAGGTTAAAGTTGAAGTGTATAAATTGATGATATACATACTCATTATTTATCGATAAATATTGAATATTCCAATAATAAGAGAAACATAGACCTTGCACCAGCAACAACGTATAAATACAGTACGAACCTACTGCCTGTGGGGCAAAAAAGCTTGGAAAATCTGAAGAACCAACAAATCCGGCCAACGGAATGCTCTGTTGAGAGGGTGCATCCACATTATAATATTTTGAATAGTCTGGGTGCCTATGACTTCCACCATCATCTTCGCTATGGTATTCTGAGTCTAAACCATATTCCTCTTGAGCGCATGCATGTTGTAAAAGCAGTAAAAGGAACACCTGAAAAATAGACACATATCACTCACTTTCTCGTACCACGTTTGTTAATTGGAAATTGATATACACTTATGACTAGATGGATTTATTTCTGGTTGAAATATTCACTAACCTCAAGTGGAATGCTTCTAAAAAGAAGCATATTGTTCTTCTTAGGGACTGTAAGTATAACAAAATTAATTTATATTGGATGGGTAAGCATTTATATGAAGTATTCCCACTACAGTTGTTGAATAATACAACGTAACTGAAAGCTGATTGTTTCGGTTTACAATCAATATTTCTTAAAAACATTAGTCATTCAACCGATAATGATTGAATACGTTCTTTGAAGCAGAAAAAGTCACTTTTTAAACCAATTTAAAATATTTATATTTTTTAACAAATCGATGAAATCGATCGTCACTGGTGATGAATGCCTTAATATTATAATTCTATTGATGTTGGAGTAAACGATTTTTACGTAGCGATGTGGATTTCGTTGTTCATTTATTTTATTTGGTAATCACTTATTGGATCAGTAAAGGTAATTATTAAATTGTTCATCATACTATGAAAAAAGGTCTTTGACACCTATATTTCATACATTCTGTGGTTAGACCGGTTTATGTTATATAATACCAGTTATCACTTGCCGATTTATCTGTTAGTCTCGGGTGGTTTTTGTTTATAATTAATTTAATAACAGCAATTTAGTTTAATTTGTAAGTTGTCCTTGACCAACGATACTTAAGAAGTTCTTTCTGTCTCATTACCACATAAATTATTCAAGAAAAAAGTTCTCAATAAATCGATATATTCGATGTACACAACTTGAATTGGAATTAACTACAATGATATCTCGGCAGATAGAGACATTGTTCAAAAATGTGAAATACTATAGAACGTAATGATCGAAGACTGAAGGAGAGTAACAAAAACTGGAAAGTGGAGGAAAATGATGATTTTCCAAGAATCTCAATTCAAAAGCAGCGGAAAGTACTTATTTAATATACAATAGGAGAATAAGAATTCAATGGTGAACAGAAAAAAATGAGCAAGTGGCTGAAGAAAGAAATATGTGGGGAACGGTAGGCCACAATGGGACAAAAATTCGTTTTCATTGGCAGGATTGAAAGGAATTCTAATATTTTCACTGTTATATCTGACCAAAGTATGATTCATACTTTTCCTATTCACAAAAAGGTAAATTGAATAGTTTTCATACAAAAGTGTTTGTCACATCTCATGGGGAAAAGCCTTCTTGACTTTTTTGTTAGGATCAGAACTGCTTTATGCGGAATGACAGAGAAAACGAGGGAACTTCAAGTGTCTAGAGGACATATTGAATCGCTTAACTAAGGCGTTGGTTCTCGTCAGAGGACGGTCAGTTTACAATAAATCTTAAAGAATACAGTAGTAGCTGGAATTTAAATAGGTAGAATTATGATTCTTCACAATCATATTAATATAAGAAAAAAATTAGATAATCCGAGACGATGTGTTAATGGAGCATAAAATAAGAGACATATTGTGAAACTTAATATATGGTTAACAGATCTTAAATGGTTCCGATCTGAAGTGGAGAGGTAATTACTTCCTAAATCTTATGGATATGCCTCAAATTCATCATCCAGTTCATCATCCGTTTTATAGACATTTTTATTCTGATTAAACCAGATCAAAATCTTTAATTTTTCCTCTCTTAACATATTTGAATGTCCTTAGCGCTGTTTTTATTTGAAATATCAGTTAGTATTCCAATTTTTCACTTTAATAATTTAGACTATACTAGGTATTCTTCAGTGAGTTGTAAGAAATCCAAGAAACAAATTACTCCGTTTCTACGACTTTCACATGGTAATAAGGAATTTTTTATGTGGTTTTTTTAAATGTGAAGGTTTTAATTATAACTAGGAAATCACCCTGATAAAAGTGCACTAGTAGAATGGATAAATCCCAATTTTGTCGAATCCATAATTGATGTTCGATTGATCTTTAGTAAGGTTGCTAGATGTTTCATAGATATTCATCAGAATGCCTGAGTGAGCAAGTGAGGCACTATATGCTGCAACATCTAAACTGCAGTGATTGATTAAAAAATGATATATCGAGCGTCTGAATTTCAATGAAACAGTGTGCCGGTAATAATCAATGTTCCTACAGAAATATGTCTTTCATATGGCCCAACATAAGGCATTTCTCTCTAAAAATTCAACGACTCAATAGTTAGGACGTTTTAATGTGTACGGAACAATCTCTTTTTTCTTAATAAATAGACTATACCTAATTGAACAGAAATGAATTCTCTAAATACTGAGATGACTGCCCTATTTAAATAGCGTCACAATTATTACAAGGTACAAATATACATGTCATTGTAGAATTTCTTGAAACCGAATCAATATAGTAAATAAAAGCACTTTTTTGCATAGCCCAAAACACACACTATATTTCACTTGCAAAAATAACAATATTATAAATGAAGTAATATTTGCGAATATTTCTTATTTGGATTGATGTCAACGCTTTAGAATAAACTAAGATCAATAACAATAGATCGTAATTCGATATGCTATTGTTAAGAGTCATTGCTGTACTTAGACATATACCTTAAACTAGTTTCAACGATGATCATTGGAGAACAGAAAAAATTTGGAATGAGGAAGAATACGGCAGTAGCTGATAAAAGATTGGAAATGATGAACGAATATCATTTTATTCCACATACAATGTACGAGTATATACTACATCCAGGTATACTCGCGGAGCAGAAAAATTTTCTCTCTGCCAGGTCAAAAGGATCGATATACTGGCTCTACCTTCTGATACCTTCAAGAATAATATATTATCAATTTATCACATTTGCCGCACCTGAGTGTAGCTGCTGCCATTGTGACCGTACTTCACTAGTAGAGACCACATGGTTGGTAGGTATAACTCTTCCAATATTAATTGCAGATTATAAAAACCCTTTTCGACAATTTAATTTGATCTACCATAGGCGTAGATACCTCATTTTGTAAATTTATTAATCTTATAAATACTTTTAACAATATGTATCTCTTAAGCGAGAAAGTATTCGTTAAAAGGCAATCGAATCATTATAAATTGGACGGCTTTATACGCCGTTTTATAGACAGATGCACTTAATTGTAGTCCTACTTGGAATTTAGAAATCATCATTATACCTCTTTAACTTGCTACATCTGAATATTGAATTATAAAACGTAAATAGACGAGTAAAATGTTCCTGCCTGTAAGGATGTTTGGTTAAACAGGGTACACGACGTGAACTGAGTCCTTTTTGTACCCCATTCGTCTATTAGAACTTCGGTAGTCGTTCATCTGATGCAAATAATCTTGTCGACATCGAACTATGTTTCTAAACTGGTATAATTGTATTCTGGATAATCTGCTAACTTTTGTTGTTTTACTTCTAATGTCGCAACCCTGTTCTTCTAATATAAACTATGAAATGTCCTACGTATAAAAGCTTGAGCAGCTTTGATTTCAGGTTTTCTTTTTTTAGGTTCTGTGAATGATCCACAGCAACCCCTATCGTGACTACTCGATAATTGGAAAATTTATTTACTCTAGTTGATTCAGCAATTCTTATTATGATTGCATTATCAGATTGCTTAATTGTTTCCTTGTTTAAACATTCGAATATATTTAAAATAACTTGATGTGTTTGTATATCTAAATCTTTATTATTAAATTCCTATATGTCTTTATTCTCACTACACTGTGCAATTTCAAAGTCTTCATTCGTCCATGGTCAAAAGGACGCCATATTCCTATTTATTTAAAGAACTTTATGAATTAAGTAAATATTATCAAGCCACGCCACTGCTTATCGTGGCCTGTCTAGCAGGAATATTTCAAAAAAATTGTATACATACCCCTTCCGACAGCTTCGAACAATAGAAATGCATTTATGTTTACGATTCCATGTTTTCATCGGTAAACAGTGGAGATGATGAGTCCCTCTGGTCTGACGGTTTGTTAAATGTTTATCGAATTTTATATGGGGATTAAACATTATTTTTCATTTATTAATTTGCTATGAGTACTATACGTATTTATGAAATATTGATTGTTCCCCGCATAACTGTCTTCTGCAATTTATATTGGAAGAACTATACAACAAACTGAGGAAGTTCTTCTTCTCTAAATATGGGTATTTCATCTACCGTCTACTGGCTCTGAATCTACGACTGTTCTAGGGTCTGAAACGAGGATTGAATTGTGATAGAAGTCTTAAAATCATAATTCTAGAGATACAATCAATAATGAGATCATTACTAAATCAAGTGCAGTTGGACGGTTGTCAAATAGTCAAATAGCTTATGGATAGCTAGCTGGCACCAGCATTCCTGTAACTTATAAGGGCTTTGGTGTTTTGCTAAAGATCGAGGTTTGGCTGATGGAAAATGAGTGGCCTAGTTTCTTCCCTCTGTATTTGTAGAGATATAACAGCATTTCAAGGCTTATGATTCTATCGTATAATATTATTTTGTGAAACTTATATAAGTTATTATCGAATCTGACAAACCAAAATGTTTATTTAACATAGAAGAAAAGGGTTGTCGACTTAATGTACGTAAACAGTAAGAATGTACAGGATTTGCTTGTAATAACGCATTGGATAATATTTTTCACCTATAGCATAATGAAGGGAATTCAGTCAAAACTCGGAATGATCATTGAGATTGCCGACTAGTTCCCTGATAGGAATGAGTACGAAAACAAACATGATTACTTCAGGAATTTCTAATATAGATAGAGTATTTTTCGATGTTAAAGTAGATAGCAAAAATTCTTCTTATCTTGCATCGAGACTCATTACTTTGGATTACACAACTGCAGAGGCAACATTATGAAAATATAATAATGTAAATATGTCTGGGGAATATCAATTATTTTTAAAATTAATTATTACAATTTTCTCTAACTTTTTATATATATTTGGTGATGATTTGCTTCAATTTTATCTTTCTTTTTTTATAGACAATCAGTGTATAATTACAGGTAAAGATTTGACTATTTATGTCAAAATATTTATTGATTGATTATTAATTGAACACATTGGCGCTTCTATATTTTTAACAGGAAACTGATCACTTAATATAAAAAATCAATAACATGTCTAACTATAGCATCCTATACAGTCTTCGAATTAAAGGTGAAATTATTTTCCATAGTCTAAATGGAATTCGTGGTAAGTCACACAATAAAAATAATAATGAAGAATGTCATACTATAGAATTAATATGGATGTCATAAAAAAATAAGTTCAATTGAGGAAAATAAGAGAAGTTTGAGGTCATGGATGTATATAATATATTCACGATTTGGTTTGTCAAGTTGCTCAACTAGGTATTCGTTTCAATAGATTCAAATTCAAACCTGTTTTCTTCTACATAGGGCTTCTCGAAGACAAGTTCTGGGTGAAATTTGAGTTCTTCATATAGGATTACAGTGTGTAAATGTCATCTTATGAGAATGTGTATTGCAAGCATAAAAATATTTCCTTTTCAACATTGTATCCAATTTATTACATTTATAGACTTAGGAGGGGAAATATTTTAGTAAAATTTTAATATAGTCATAAATAAAGTTTTATTAAAATACAATAGCTTATGTAACAAAGCTTCTTCACAATTAGTACTTTTCATTAATCATGAATATCTGAAATTCTTCAGGGCTCAAATTCCACAAAAAAGCCATTCTTAGTTAAAAAATTCTTATCTAGCCAATAATTTTCTCGTCTTTAAAATTTCACTTGACTATACGAAACACCGAAATACATTAAAAAATACATGCTAAATACTAACACTTTGTTGCTTTATTGGTCGTTTTGAGTGGGATTCACTAGTTGCTATTCATCACATACCTGACACTCTAAGTAGCTGACGCATCATCCATTCAGAAAAGAGTTTTCCTATAGATGAATATGTCGATTGTAATTTTGTAAATGGTGATGTCAAATAATAGATTAGTATAGTCACGCGACAGATTTATTAAATATGAAGTATAGAGGCAGGACAATCTTCAGTTGAAAGACTCTTTCTAGAATTATGAACGATATAAGATGTGAATAATATTAATAATAAATTTAAGTAGGTACATTAAAATTATCTTTATGATATATATTTTAAGAGTCTTATTCAATGAACTTTTTAATAACATTTTGTCATTAGTTTCAATTTTTAAGTTCATAATCAAGGTTTTTAGTTTTCCACATTCAACAATATTTAAGCATCTATTATATCACATGATTATCTATAATAGTCAATATGATCAATAAACTGTGCCATCCAAATAGAAATAGAATCATATATCTTCAACTATTTACAATTAATTTCAACAAAGTGAATAACTCGCTCTATTTTAGGAGCGTTTAAAGTTTTTTAATATAAATAGCCTCAATGACATAAATATTGAATGTGACAACCATAAATGTCAAGAAAAACATCACTCAATTCTCAAGTTGAACAATTCTGTAATTTTGCTTTCATTGTGCTAAATGTCGAAGGTATCTAAGAGAAATATAATACATTTCGGAATATCCTCCGGCTTTGGTTTAGGTAAAGTTTCTTGTTTTATCCAGTATGTTCCCAGGTACTATACACTGAGATTCTATAGAGCATTCAGCAAGCATGGGGATATATCCGTTTAAATTTCTTGATATGCCAATTCATGCGACAATGTATTTTTATAATTCCTTCTGGTCGTAGTTTACCAGAAGTAATTTCACTTGCATTGACTTTACTATGTTATCCAAGTCGTAAGACCTTATCTTTCTTCGATGTTCATATTTTTTTATTGTTGTGTCGGTGCTTTTTTCTCTGAAATATTTTTGTCCCTAGAAAGGTGTTTGGGGCTATTTTATTATTCCTTTCCGCTTCAGTATGCACTGATACCCACAACAAAGTAAGTGTGTTATATCTGCCTAAATAATAGTCCTTAGGCCCAGCGACAAATTTTTTTCATGACCACAACGTTGAAACCTTGTGTATTTGTTATTTGGGTTGAGTCGGACAAATGTTGTAGTTGCTAGATTATGGGGCTCGTAGAGGGGCGTTTGTCTGTCACGAAGGTGTCAAATTTATACAGGAAAAAAATTTATAACCATATTAGTAATTTTATTTTAATCATTAGTTTTTATCATATAATTAACGAAAATAAAAATTGTTGGAAAAAAAATTTATTACCACACGTCTGATTCTAATAGAATCTACCATGAATATGTTTTACCAAATAGTGGTTACCTTATCGGATAAATTTTACGGGTTAGTGTGATGCACCAAAATTGTGATCCTGCAAATCTTTTATTTACAATGCTTTTTTTTCCATAAAAGAAGGAAGCTATTCACACGTATAATCAAAATAAAAAAATCCGACAAAAACATTGGCCAATTGCCAATCGGACAAAAAAGTTAATTTTTATTGCTTATCAATATCCGCAAAGTGTTTCTCCATCTTTTATTTTTATCTTTATCACAATCTGGTACTTACTCTTAGGTATCACTGACTATCATCTTCACTCTCGTTAGATGATCTATTTAGTTCCTACTCATCTTTATCATCAGAAATGGAACATGTTAATGGAACATTTTATTAAAAAACGTTATGGAAACTTTTAAAAGACATTATGAAACATTTAATATTGTCAATGCAATGTTTCAATTTCTTTTAAATCAAAATAGTTTCATTTTAATCAATTGCAAAAAATATCTTTACGTACAATACGTAATTTTAAAAGAAAAACCAGATTAATAAATCAAATTTTCAATGTAATTATAAATATATTACATCAATAAGTAGATATCTCTCGAAATGTGGGACATTGCTCGCCATTGAACCAGAAAAACTCGTAACTGCTATCGATATTCATCCACCCGCACTCTTCATCGTTGAGGTCTGTTTGTCACCTCAGATGAGCATTGCACCACATGTTACTGATATAAATATATTATAAACTAAACTATTCACTCACACTTAACATGTAATCTATTTAAATATCATTTAGTTCCCTTGTCACTGTCCCGATGTATTCGTGATGAAATCAGATTCCATTCGGCTGCTAAATACACGTTTTATGTAATATCATTACATTCTAGAATATTCGTTGCCTGGAAATCTCTAATATCTTCACTTTCTTCTTCTACTTCTTGGAGATCTGTCGATCTGTTAATTCTGAAGCTGCCTCTGCATCTTTTCCTGAGAGGTGGATTGTCAACTATCTTTCCACCTTTTAGGTGGTCTCCCGGGAGGCCTTGAGCCGGGCGGATTGTTTTCTAGGACTATTCTCGGAAGTCTATTCGCGTCCATCCGTCTTACATGGTTGTACCACTGCTTCTTACGCCGTCTTCCCCATCTCATAATGTCTTGTATCCCACGTTGTTCTTTGACATCTGTATTTCTTACTCTGCCTCTTCTTGTTTTCCCCACTATTGTTCTCAGTGTTTTCATCTCGGCCACCCTCAGCATTTGTTTCGTCTTGTTGGTGTCCTCGCGGATTTCCGTGCCGTACGTCATGATGGGTCTGATACAAGTCTTGTAGATTCTAATTTTGCTATCTTTGCGCATGTACGGGTTGGACCAGACTATATCGTAGGCATCCTGATAGTGCGGATGTTTTGTTAATCTGGCTTCTTAGGTCTTTAACTGGATCGTGGGTACTTGATATGTCTATGCCCAGATATCTGAATTGCATAACTTGTTCTATGGGATTGTCCTCCACCACCAGCTTACATCTGAGCGGATCCTTCGCGATTGTCATACATTTGGTTTTGCTGATAGAAATGTTCATATTGAGTTGGCGGCTTACCAAGAAGAACTGGAAGAGTTGTCTCTGTAGGTCGTTTTCGAATTCGGCGATGATTGCTGCATCATCAGCGTAGCATACCATACCAACTCTTTTGTTGCCCATTCTGTATCCGAGGTTGAGACATGTTACTTTGTTTATAATTTTATCCATGAGGACATTAAACAAGAAGGGACTTAGACTGTCACCCTGTCTAATTCCTCTCGGTGTTGGGATATTTTCAGTGTGGTCATGTCTCTATTGGTACTCCTTTGGTCTGCACGAACTCGTTAACTTGTTTTTTTTTGTTCCGAAGCATTTTCCCCACTTTCCTTTGTGCGCCATACAGGTCGTGGTCCATGTCGCTAGTAAAATTAGCCCAATGTGCTCTTTTGATTGATCCTATTCTTGCGTTTACTCTGTTTCTTACTTGGACATATTCTGCGTGGGTTTATTCCGACGGTGCGTTTTTGTATGTTAAGTAACATTTCCTTTTTGATTCAGAGAGTTCTTTTACCTCTTGACAAAATCATCGTTTGGTATGGTTTGTACCGTTTACATTAATTTTACGCTTTCCAATCGCTTCCTCCGCTGCTTCTTTGATGCATTTCGCAGTACTTTGCCAGATCTCATCTACTCCCCATTCTGGTTTCAAATCTATCTCTTTTAATTTATTAGTAATCCTGCTCTTGTAGAGGAGTTTTGTGCTCTCCGCTGTTAGAGACTCCAGATTGTACTTTTCGATGAAATGTGGGTGTTTTCTCTTTTGTTGTGGACGTTTTAGTAGTATCTTGCCAAGAACAAGGTTGTGATCAGTCCTCAGGTTAGCGGATGTTAGTGCTCTGACGTCGAGTACTTGTGCGGGTGTTATTACTCGATTTGTGAGGATGAAGTCTATCATTGATCGATGGCCTTGATTTTTATTGAAAGTGTATTTGTGTTGGTCTTTATGTGGAAAGTACGTGTTGTTGATCCTCACTTCATTTCTAGCGCAGGAGTCTATTAGTGCTTCGCCGTTTTCATTAATTATGGCTTCATTATACTTTTGCTTTACGCCTGGTATTACATCGTTCCCGATCCGTGCATTAAGATCTCCGAGTATGATCATTTCGTCTTTAGTATTTATGTTGTCCATGATGTTTTGTAGTTGCTGATAGAAGTTTTCAGTTTCTGCTGTGGGCTTAGATATGTCTGGTGCATACGTATTTAGCAAATGTGTCGTGGTATTGTTCATTTCTAGGCAGATTTTAAATATTCTGTCGTTGATGTATTCGATGTCTTCGATGCTCTGTGTATATTTATCGTGCAGCAAAATTCCAACACCTGAGTGCGCTCTTTCTGATTTTGCTTTTCCACTGTATATTAGCATGAATTCTCCATATTCTGATGTTCCATTTCCCTTTTTCTTTGTCTCAGAAATCCCGCAAATGTCAATGTTATGTTTCTTCATTTCTAGTATGATTACTTTATCTCTTCTGTTCCACGACGTTATGTTCCAGCATGCGATTCGTGTGGTGTGGTGTTTAGGTTTTCTTTTGCCAATTCGTTTTCCAATTCGATTTTCCAAAGTCCTAGCGAGTGTCGTCATCTGATAGTTCCGTCCGGTTTCCGAGACTGTATCTTCAGTTCTGTGAGCCAATTGGTTCTTTTACCCCAGATAGGTAGCTAACCTCGCCTGAGAACCCTCCTCCTTTATCCGGGCTTGGGACCGGCAGTTTCATTCGAAGAGCTACTCAATCCACCCAACGGATCACCAGGCGGAGTTAAATCTCTAGTATACTATGTAAAAACAAAAAGGGCCTTCTTAGTAATCATAATCATAATCGGCGCACACACCAAACTTTTACTCAGATTAACATATTTGAACAGGACCAGCACCACGGTCTATATCAGTGATAGAGGAGTTTTTAGCATTACTCCCTCCTTAGAAGGATGTTTCTCCTAGAGCCTCGTTTATCTGTGACTGGATGTTTAAATCGGTAACAGTACCTATTTCTGCACTATTCGGTCTTATGAAAAAAAAGACACCATTTTTATTAGCTGCAGATGATAAGGGGTGTAGATACAAATTATCACGTGGAAACCTATGATTTGGAAGATTGCTCACTGTTTTATTCATAGATAGTTTCTCACTATGGTCTCGGACGCTTCAAAGTGCTTCCCACATCAAAGTAGTTGGATCGATCTTGAAAATAGTATTTGGCTTCCATGTAGAAGACGTACTGCGAGAAACTGTTTTTTTGTCTCAGTGTCTTGCCGCTGGATGGAATCTGATCTTCCAATTTTTCCATTTACCCAAACTTCTATAGCAAAACGCTTGTCAACCCTTGTGCGATCTTGTTACTGATGGGTGTGTTGTATGCTAGTGAAATATTTTTCGGAAGATTGAACAAATATTGTAATTGTTAGGTAGTGATTTCATATCTATCGTTCTCGGTACCTCCATAAGTACCCTTAACTTCTTTGAAGGCAGGGTCAGACTATTCTCGGATATGGTTCTATCTTTCTCTAAGCCATGATCTACTTTTAGTTAGTAGATTTTGGTAGGCTATTTCCGGTTTCCCATTGGGGATATTGCTTATGATATCATTGATCCTCTTCTTGAGAGAACTTTTTCAAAATTTGTGCGGTTTTAAAGAAAATCCTCTTACTCTCGTCGGGTTGTGTAACCAAACTTTGCCCCCTTCGTTAACTCCGCCTTCTGCAGCTTCCGTGTCGTATCGTTTTTTTGTTCTGTTGCTGACAACTTAGAGATTTGATCCAACCACCTCGTAAAAATTGTCCATTCTACTCCTCACTTAGATCACATCCTTCTCTCGACCATTTCATCTTATGCGGATGTAATGCGATTGTCCGGATCACCTCCATTCACAGCTTGTCACAGGTATATTTGAACACTTGAAACTTCTCCTCTTCCTTAATCGCTATGGGCACATCATTCCGGATTATAAAAATTTTTACCAATGCCTCCGCGATAGTTGTGACATCTTATTTCGGGTTCGTGTAAATCCGAAAGAGCTTCCTACTATAGGTGCCTATCTTTTGCGGTATGGTCCATTACTCGTAGCCCAAGTCAAATATTTCTCACACCAATTTCTCCCATAGTCAAAACTGTTCATCCGATAAAATCTCCCACGGTTTCGCCGAAGGGTTTTCTTCACTACAAGTTGACCTCCAGATGGAATGTGGTGGAATTTCTCCAATACTGACGTTCTCGTAATAACTGGCCCCAAGGTGCCTCAATTACTGGTAAAAATCTTAACACTACTTGCTAGGTAGGTCAGTGATTTCCATCTTCTCATTGACGAATCATATTTAGAAACATTAATATATCAAAAGGTCTAAGAAACTGTATATAGCTTAGACAACTAACAAGTCACTTGCTCTTACGATATGTAGAATGGGAGAAAGAGCCCAGAATGTAGCAGATTTTTGGAGTAGCCTAGATTACATTGATTTTATCAGTGCTTACTTTTCATATGATTTTTAAACTTTGTGAACTCAATAATTTATTATCTACTTTTTTCTAATAGTACGTCTTATATTATTCCAGGAAACATATTACATAATTAGATCTTACAAAAATTCTGATCCGGAACAGTGAAGCTTGTGTTGCTGATTTTGTACGAAGATAAGTGTACCTATATATTTTTCATAGTTTCCGAAAAACTAGTAGAGACTTACCGAGCACCCTTCATAACAGTAATTGAATATGTTTTATCTATATTATTCATAGGGCTTTCACAATTAAACTTGGATTGTGATGATATCAGCTGAATGCTCATTGTTAACGTAATCTAAACAACCATTACTACTCGATACAATATTAAATTATACCGTGTAAACCACACTATTAGAATCGCGACAGAGATTCTGGTTTTAGACAACATTAACAATATAGTAATTAGTTATTTGACTGGACAGGTTTATGCAATAAGAAGTAAGGGAGAAAGTGCTTTTATAAAAAAAAACAATAAATCGATAAAAAACTATTTTTTTCAATATGCTCTGATTACCGTAATGTAATACAATTATAAATGAAGTTTACCCAGCATGCAAAAGTTATGCCCATTAAAGAATTACACTTATTTCTCGAAATAGAGTAACACTATATCAATCTTTCACAAAGTAGTCCCTACTGATATCAACAGAATTCAATGCACAGAATTCAATTTACCTCAATACTGAAATCCATCAAGTAAAAAATTATGTTTTGAAGTTCATCATAATTACTAAAAATACTGTTTGAGATATTTATATAAATCAATTACTGGCTAGTTCTATTTACGAGACTTGGTATCATTGATAAAAGCGCTAATCATTATGTGGATTCATGCTTGTATAGACTTATATCAAGATATCACCATATCTTATAGTAGAGGATCCGAAGTAAAATCGACCCTTACCCATCTGGATGATGATAATTTTAGAACTAATTTAGTATGTTAGCCTATTAAAAACTGGGTAGTCTAAAAAATCCTGGACAGGCTATAATTAATTGAAAAATGAAAAATTTCTATGGACGACTTTAATAAGAAAATTGTACACCAATCATAATTACAAAGCCTATAGAATATGCAAACGTAAGATTGCCCATATTGTTTTTGCCTTAACTATTGAGTTGCCAGGTGTAAACAGGTATTTTGGTCTTAGTTATTTTCACTTACTTGTTTATTCTATAAATTACACATAAAAATAAGAGTTATTTTATTGCTAACACAATGATATAGGGTTGTCCTCAAAAAGCCTGTCCTGATAATGGTTGTCAAATTTTGAAAAATAAAATTTCACAGGGACTGTGAACTGCGACAAAGAGGTCCGAGACAAATATCTCGTGCGATAGACGAAGACAGAGTTTTATTAGCAGAATTTAATGGAGTGCATATATCATTAGCTAATGCAATAGAAAACAGCAATATTTTGGAATAAATGGAAGTATACATACGAAAATAATATCGTATATGATAATTTGAAACGAAAATCAATTAAGCAGATATTTTATAATTTTAAAAATTTTTTAACAAATAAATTTTATCCAAGAAACTGAAAAGAACGAATTGACATTTAGAAAATAAAAAATTTTTCGGGTCATATTTTATTGTAGTAAATTATAAATATGAATATTACATTAATAAAAAAGAACTTCCAGCCGCAGATTCTAGGCTTGGGGAGGGGGTATCCAGCATGGCGGTATAGTATTTTAGTCAAAACTCTTTATTTTTTTAAAGACTGTTCTTAGTCTTCTTTCCAGCATAAATTCTTATATAAATTCGATTTCTTGCGTCATTTACTCTGTTATTTACGTCATAAATTTTGTCTGTAAACTCTTGAACAACATCTGTTTTCTCATCATTGATAACATTGGCTTCATCAGTTAACGATGTAAAAATGGTTTGATACTTTTTATTCCGAGAAAATATTGTGAACGGTTTCATTTTCCCTCTATTGTAAAATTCTGCTGTGTAATCACAACCTGTATAGGCGTGAAAAGCAGGTAAACTTTGACATCAGTTTTCGACAACCGTCATTCAGAACAGGCTTGTTGCGGGCAAACCTATATCATTGTGTTTGCAATAAAACGGTACTATTTTTTTGCTTAATTTATATAATGAACAATTAAGTGAAAATAACTAAGACCAAAATACTTGTTTACACCTAGTAACCCAATAGTTAGGTCGGGAAAAATTCCTTCTTACGTTTGCATATTCTATAGGCTTCGTACTTGATTGGTGTACAATTTTTTCAAAAAACTCATCAATAAAAATTATAACTGAATTACATATAAAAATATTTCATCGATTAAACAGATGGGTGAAGGTCGATTTTACTTCGGATCTCAGACTATTATTCCTAGTCGTCCGAATTACACTGATAAGAATATTCAGCTATCATAAGAATGATAAAAAGAATCTTTCACACCAATATTCTCCAATCAACGAGAGTTGTCTGGAAAATTCAAGACTTCAACTTCAAAATTCAGTATCAATCTGTCATTGATTATTGGTTTTTGAATCGCTGTAAAATTTTGGACTATTGATTGCAATTGTGGCCGTAATCAGCTGAACAAACATTGATGGTACTAGACGTCCGTCAGATTAAGGGAAGAAAGATAGAAGAGGCTATCGACATATAAAAAAAGCATTTGTCATATACTGATCGAAGACGTGGTTTAAGCAAAATGAGTCCAATTTTTGTAACAATTCATAACTGGATCCACCACTCCTAAAATTTAAAACAATCGACATATTGGATTACAATGACGATTGCATCGGAAAATTGATGGAAAGCATTTTTTTGGGATAGTCATGGAATTTATAGACTATCAGCAACAAGGTGACATAATAATAGGACAATGCTACGCATCATTTATTGATAACGGATAATGGCAAAAAAGCGACCACATTTGAATAAGCGATTTTTCATTAGGACAACGGACCAATTGCCCTTCGAATAAGTTGACTACCCAATATATTTACTGGATAGAAAGACGAGGCAGACGAGTACATCATCGCAACGTAATCGCCTATTTTGAGAAACGGTACCTATTATTTAGAAGGGATAGTAATGTTAGAGCATTACTAGACTGAGCGTGCAGAACTAAAAAGAATTGAATTTCATTTTTGCCTTCGAGCATTCGGCTTGCTACGCTTTTCTTCAAATATTTTGGATAATACTTTGTTCACGTATTGTCACATAGTAGTCAATTCTGCTTTATTTATTGAAAGTTTTTGTGAAAATGAATTTATTATTGACCTCCCACTTCATTATGGAAATTCAATAAAACTCAGAAATTATTCGAATTCTTCCTCTACCTGTCTACACTTTGAACCAAAGTAAGTTTTAGTAAATTTTGGTATCATCATCAGATGTGAATTTCAATTATTAGAAATGGTTGTTTTGGAATATTTTAAGCTCAGTAACAAAACACATATTTTCCAAAATTTGAACATAAATGTTTCATTGGATAGGAAGCTATACAAGTCTGTAATTTCTTAAACATATATTACAGTTTTCGTATAAATAGCATTTCATATCATTAGCACTAACATTGTTTCTGAAAAAAATATATATATGGTGATCTTATACTTAATTAGTAGTTCAATGGGTATTCTTTCACAAATTAAGTCTGAATTCTTCACATTCTGCTTCCAATATTCTATTATATATATATATATATATATATATATATATATATATATATATATATATATATATATATATATATATAGAATACCTTCTGAAACAAAATACATTCAGTGCGGTAAATTTATTTTAAGTTAAGAAACAATTTCTTTTTCGACATTGCGTTCAATATGATTTCGTTATTTAAAATTAAATAAATATGATAGAGAAAACAACACATTTCAACCGAGAATTCAATTTTTCAATCCATTTATATTGTAGTAAGTACAGTATGTTGAAATCTGAATACTGTGTTGCTTAGATTAAAAAATAGGCGTAATTCTGTGATAGTCGTCACTTCTTTTATAATCTATTACATTACCGGAACGAAATCAAATAGCAAAAATTCGTTGTAAACCTTTTTCTCAAAAAAAACTTTCTTCCACATTATTTATTGCTTGAATTTAATCAGTCAATTTCAACTTATTATATCGTTAATAAACATAATCTAAAAGTGTATAGTGTATACTAGGAGTAGTTAAAATAATTATTCTATTATCCTCAATATTTTATATTTGTATATTGAGTTGTATACTTATTGATACTAATGATTATTATTTAAACTTCGTTTTTCCTTTCTTTCTTACCAATGGAAAGCTTATGAAATGCCTATTTAATCAATAAGGACTGGGTAAGTAAACTACTAGAATTGTACACCTCGAACACTTCGTTGATATTGAATAAACTTGGGAGGTTAAAAATCTGGAATGAAACAAATTTAAATGGAAGGAAGTGGGAGAGCCTAATGAAACGTTGTTTGGGTGGATATTATAGAATGGGATTAACAGTCTCATATTCCATTTTATATTGTTAATTGATGGAATTTTGATAAATACAGTGTGATTGTTAGAGATAAATATATGAAATAGAGACGGTCATAAGAGATAATGATGATATTGGAATATATAGTCTATTCTATGAATCATATTGTAGAGTACAATGGGAATATAATTGTAAGATGGAAAGTTTACAATCAATAAAGATATCAAATATAATCTCTTCTCGAAATGATCAAATTAGTCTTCAAATACAATTCCTCCATGATCTCTTTTAATATCGTCACTTATTTTTTCAGCTAAAGTAGCACATGGGATTGTCGAGTGGCCTGCTATAAGTTCAGGATATACACTAGCATCCGCAACTCTTAAATTTTTGATGCCAAATACTCTCAATTTTGAATCTACTACGGCCCCCTTCTTAGGATCAATACCCATAGAACAAGTGCCTACCATATGTAGTCCAGGAAAAGCTATCTCTTTTAATAAACAGTACCAGTACTTTTTCGATTTCACTGGATATTTTGAACATGCTGAAGAATTATCATCAATATATTGGACATTATATTTTCTGTAGGGTTTGGTATTTATGAGCTTGAATATAAATCGTATACTTTGGTATACCATATCTATATCATCATCATTTTTATCAGAAAATGCATTCATGTCTATCAATGGATATTCATAAGGATTATTATTCTTAAGTCTCAAGGTACCAGTCGATTTAATTGTGAAAAATTCTGTACCAATGTATTGTAACGTAGTATTTGCATATTTCACTGAGTTGTACAGCATTCCTGTTAAATCTTGAGGAACCAAAGAAAAAATTTCAAAATCAGGCACTCCCGTTTCAGTTTTATTTATTTGATAAAACCCTAAAGCTTGAGGTAATGAAGGAGGGTATGTTAGATATCCAGTTCCTTTGAAGTAATCCGATAATTCCTCGAACAGAGTTGGTTGATGAAATTTCATATTTGAACTAAATGGGAGTAGATAATCGATGTGATCTTTCAACTTACTACCAACTTCCAAATCTTGGATAACTTCAATATTCACGTCCTTCAAATGCTTCTGGGGTCCAACACCAGAGAGCATGAGAATTTGAGGACTAGCAATGGTACCAGCGGATAGAATAATCTCTTTTGAAGCTTTTACACGATAAGTGTTGACCCCATTCGTGAACAAAACACTTTCAGCCACCTTATTCACTTTATTTATTTCAATCTTAATAACGTAACTTCCCGTAATTACTTTTAAGCTGGGTCTTCCAAGGTAAGGACTTATGAATATAGATCCAAAATCTTCTCGTTCACCATGTCTGGTGAATCGTTGAATATACGTGGATCCAATCATATTCGGTCCATTGTAATCAATCAATTCATAACCCATTTCTCGGTTGGCATCAAAAAATTGTTTTCCAAATTCAGTCATTGGTAATCCATGTTCCACATGTAATAAACCAACTTTACCGTGATACGATAGGTCTATTGGAGCCTTAGGATTAGTCCAATCAAAATATTCAGTTTTTTTGAAATATTTCAATAAATTTTTATAATTCCAAGATGGATCGTCAACCAGTCCTGCTAATTTATCGAAATCTCCAGGTGGACCACGACAGTATACAAGTGCATTGATTAAAGAGCCTCCACCTACTCCTTTTCCTCGAGCAATTGGACATGTCTGGTTTGGGTTACCTGAAATTAAGAATAATATTGAAATTAGGAGCTAATTGGTGACATTATCGATCTCGAAAATAGTGATAGCAATGCTAGTTATATATAGTGTTATATCTATAATCAAAAGATATATCAAAAGCTATTCACAAATACAACACTTAACTTATTACTAAATGTTTCGAAATCATTCACAAATATACATGATTCTGTTTCACGGCAAAGTTTGTTTTTAATTGAACACTATGTATTTCATTCCAAATTAAATAAACCCTCAGCTTTTCTCCAACAACAATATAATGTTATATTTTATACTGAGTATTTTGAAAATTATAGTAGGAGTCAACGAAAATTGTATTTGATACATAATTCAGTTTGTGTATAAGAGTAATTGTTTATGGTGACCCCTAGATTTAGAATTTTTAAGAATTCGATTTTGTTCAATATTCATGGAATCTGGTAGGGTTATTCAAAATGCTATTACATGTTCCCGATTTTTATATTCACCTCTTTTTATTTAGTATACTCACCATGAGCCACACTGAATGTAGTTTAATTGATTCTAGTTATTCTCAAAATTGATAATTTTTAAAATATTTTTAATTGTTCACATGAAAAGTTTGTTATACTTTTCTTTTCTCCATTTAGTTGTCTTATTACAATTATTTTAGAGCAACACACAAAAATTTTATGCTCTCGGGAGCTCTCGTTATAATAAATCTTTAATACATATAGAAGAAAAAGTCGATTTAACTTGATACGGTGATTTAGCTGATCATAGAATTAGTCCTTCTAGTCTACCTATCAGTAAACTTGTTTTGAGTTTTCTATTGATAGGTGCGTGCATTGTAATAAAAAGTAGCTCCATGTGAATTCCATAAAATACGTAAGTGAAGTCTGAGTAAATTTCCCATAAATTAATTCATAATAAATGTCTTGCTATTTTCAAAAATGACAGATAATATTTTCAAATATTATAGATTTCAAATACTTATTATGTTTTAACCGTTTTTTCTCGTCAGTCTCTCACTACACTACCATTTCGATGAAATCATTTCATTACTCTGTAAAATTATCTTTTCGTCGATTGCAGACGATCTAGAGTAATTCTCAATACATTGGCTCAATATCTTTTCTTCACGTTCCAAGTATATTGTTGAGAGTTGTAAAATAAGCAAAATTTTTAATTTGTGACAAATAGTTTCAATGAAATTTTAATTTTATAATATAATACTTTCCAGTTGAAATATAAAAAATTGCAATTAATGATTTTCCTCTCTAATGTCCACCTACATATCTTTTTTGTGCTGCTCTCAAATAATCCGTGATGGAAATAAGAAAAAAAAACCAAAAAAAAATTTACGTTTTGACCTGTTAAGTTTTTTATCAAAATATATGAATATTTTTGATTCACTTCTTGCAAAATGGTTCACATACTATAATATCACATACTTTGGTAATATTTAAAATGTCCATTTGAGACATTTTAAGGGCCAAAGTAATCTTCATCCAAAAAGTAGGGAGAAGGACACCACAGATACCAAATTCTCAGCCTGACCTTGTTTCTACTCAAAACGATGGAAAAACGACAATTATATTAGAATACAGATTCTGTCCATCCTCTCCATCCATGTCAATTTGCATACCAAACAGGCAAATCTACGGAGACTGCTTGGGTACAATTGAAACCTGAAATTTAGAACTCTCTGTCGAACAAAGAAAATGTGGTATGTGCCTTCTTAGACATAGAAGGCACCTTTGACAGTATGGATGGCACAACTACTTTCTACTAGAACAGCAGGAACGAAAGTAGGGCAAGACACCACTTATGTGGAGCTTAGTAGTAGATGAATTGCTATGAGGGTTGACGAAACTCGGCATACCCTGTAAAGGACATACAGACGATATAATTATCTACGCAAAAGGATGCTTTGAGAATGCACTTTGTTACATAGTTCAAAATGGACTCAACTATACAAAAAGGAGGTGTCAATCGGTGGGGCTAAATCTCAATCCAAACAAGACCTATCTAATTTCCTTAACTAGGGAGAAAAAACTCAACCTCAAACCCAACAAGCTAGACGGGCAAGTAATCGAGTGCAAAATAGAGCGTAAATATTTAGGATTCACACCAGACAATAAACTTCTCTGGAACAAATGAAAAAGAGATAATCACCAAAGCCACAAAAACCCTGATAGTGTGCAGAAATTATATATTTTCGGTCTGTTTTAAAATTAGTTTTCTAAGTTTTGCTTAACAGATAAAAATTGACTTTTCAACTACTTTCAGATCTTATATTTTGATGTATACAGTATTACAAAAAAGGTGATCCTGTCTCTAGGATAGATAAAACTGAAAACTATTTGGGGTTTGCCCAGTAAAAAAAATTTATGATTTTGCGGTAACTACTGACTACATTATATTGAAATTCTATACGAATATATAAGGCGCCAGATACACGGTTCGTAGTATTGAATATAAATTTTTCAGATTATTAGATTTATTACGAACAATTTCAAGTGAACTTGAACGTCATTCAATTTTACACCAAAAAAGTACTTTTGATAAAAAATGTTACTGTGTACCATTTTCGGAATATTTGATTTGACAAGTATGAAGTAATAACCCATGCCGGTATGAAGTAATGATAAATGTAAAAAACAAGATAAAATTTTAAAAAAAGGTTAATAATATAGAATAGAATTCAATTGGAGTAAGTGTTCAAAATGTCCTCCGTTTTCATGAATACACAAGCCTATCTTTTTTTCTAAAATATCCATTAATCTTCTAAGCGGTTCTTTTTGTCTTGCCACATTTCTTACGCTAACTGTTGGATTTTTATCAACTAAATTTAAAATCATATTTTCTTTATTAACAGTTCTTGTTGTTATAGGCTTACCAGAATTTATTTTCTGAGGTGTCACATTCCCGGTTTCTCGACAACGTCGTTGAATGGCCCTAAATGTATTTTTACTTGGCAAATTTATTCAAGGAAACTTTTCTGCATAACGCGTTATAGCTGGACTAGGTTTCCTTAACACTAGCCTGTCAGTGTATTCAAAATTTGAGTACATTTTGATTAACAATATCTGTTGATGTATATAAAACATTGTTGGTAAAAGCGAAGTAGGGTGTTGTACCGGAGTATTATATTTTATGTGCAAAATAAAGTATTACAGTTCACTGAAGTATATAAATGTTCTCTTAATCGATTAAAGTGTACCCCTACAATATCTAATTTAACAAATGACAAGGTTTCAGAAATGTGATTATTATTGATTCAGCGTCATACTATCAATGAATAGCAGTTTTCCATGGAACTATTACCATTACCACTACCGTATTATGGGTACTCAGCTATTGGGGGCATTAGAATGAAATAAACAACAGTTTGAGTGCCAAAACCGTGATACATGATCATAAAATTATTGTTTGTTTCGTACTAAGGCTTCCAATAGCTTAGTGTTCTTATAACTAACTATAACTTTGAAAAACAAGATGTTATACTGATTAGACTGGATTTTTGTGTAACGTCTTTTAAATGTATCCCTTTTATCGATGGAGTCTCACTTACCTTACAAAAAATTCACATAATACTTACTAATTAATAATAATTTTCAATAATTCCCTCAATACTTCATACCAGCATAAGTTATTACTTCATAATTTTCAAATCAAAATATTCCGAAAATATTAGGTCTCTTCGGTGTTAAGTTTTTTTAAATATTTTAACCTTTCACTTATGTTTATTCTTCTAAATTTTCTTGATTTTAGGTCGAGGAGACTTAGAATCAAGAAATTAGAAGAATAATATTAGAAGAATAAATATAAGAGACTGTGGCAATCAAACAAAAAAGTGTATTCTTTTAAACGAGAATTGTGGTAAATACATTTCTCATTATCAGAAAAGAATTTTCAATATGACAATGAATATTAAATTTGTTAATTTTTGAGCTGTTTTTTTTTCACAAAAATAAAATATCTCTTACCAAGGCAAATATTTTTTTGAGGTACAGATGTATACGCCCAATTGTATTTTGTTGAATTATGGTACATAAAAAATCCAGGAACTTGGATTAAGCCTCCGTCTGAAAAGTCTCCTGGTTCTATCAAAAGAATTCTCCATGTAGTTATTTCTGACAATCTATTTGCTATTATACTGCCACTGACTCCTGCACCAATTATCACAAAGTCATAGGTACCATAGTCTGAAATTCATAAAATATAAAAATATTATGTATGTGATTGAATTAAGAAAAGATCATGATCAAAGATCGATGAAAATGTGAATTTATTTGGATTTGAGAATTTCGTTGAGACAACAGCTGAAATGGTTCTCGAATTATATATTATATTTATGCGTTGGTACATAACTCCATATATCTAATAGTATAATTTCTTTACAATATTTTATAATCACTGTAATAAATCACCGCATTCTATATTTCATCATTTATCATTATGTCGTTAAATCTCTAGGATTGTGGCTAGCGGTTTGTACGCCAACAAATCCCTTCATTGAAGTGGATTACTCCCCTTCTTTTTTTGTTATAATTTTTTGTTAATCCTGTTTTTTTGTCAGCGTTCCACATTCTTTTCTTCATCTTCTTTAAGAATGGTGTTTATCAATTATGCCATCCTCCAAATCACTCTCATCAAATACATGAGAGCCTTATCAAGCGTGCCGTTGATTATTAGAAACCAGATTCAATATCCGTAAGGAAAATAGTGGATGATGGCCGAAAATGTGGACTGATATATAAACCAGGATTCACCAACTTTCAAAACTACTTTTTGACAAGTTAACTGTCATGGTTAATATTTGACAGTCTTAATAAAACGCAGTTTCAGCTCGAGGTGAAACATTTTAGGTGCTCAACGATGTTTCCAAAAAAACTGAAAGTTTTGTAAAATTTTGGTTTCTGTTCTGAAATGATGCAACTGTTAACGGCTGCCATAAAAGAAAAATATGAATTACCAAACCCTACTTCACTTCTTTACCAATTTATCAAATTTTGAAAAATGTCCTGAAAAACTCAAGCAGACCTAGTACTCCCAGTATCTTAAACATGTTGAGAAATTATCCACTTAACTGAGTTATGCTTGAGAGAAAAATGCCACATTTATCTTAAATATCATCGTGTCCGCGAAGAACCACTCAAAAACTCAATAAAAATTCAGGACAATTAATAATATTTGACAATATATACCAATTATTCCACTCATTTTCGTTATGCTTCTACTTAAATAATCATCAAAATCTGAATTAGATATTATATATTGCTGATCATCTACGCTTTCTCTTCACTGCAAAGTGAGCAAAGAAAGTAACATAACCCATTTTTTAGTTATACTCACAAATCCAAACTTTCTTTCCTACTAATAATATTTGTTAAAGGCCAACCTTAAGTTTTTCGTATCAATATTTACAAAACAACCATACTGCACCAAATCACGCACACTCTATAATAATATATTGTTACTGTCGGGACGAGAGTCATTGTAGATCATAGAAAGAGGGCGAAGAACCAGATGAATGATTATTTCGGATAGGTAATAGAAACAAATATGAAATTATCATTTGTTCCCGTTCCTAATTTGTTTGAGAGCACTGCAGCACTGCAGCACTCATACCTTAGCCGTAGCCGCTTTTGAGAGAAGTATTTCTTTTTCATATCGATAAATTTATACCTTCAACGGTTCCGGAGTTTGGAACAAATCATCCACATAATTTATCATTGTGTTAAAAATAATTACTTCTAAATGTAGTAGCATTTTCTATGTGAAGAAAGTTTTGTTCACTTCTTATAAAAGCTCCAGAATTTTCAAAGAATGAAGCTACTTTATCATTAAATGTTTTCTTTACTAAAAATTTGCGAGCTTAAGGCTAATAACCTCAAAATATTTTCTGTATCTTGTCTTACGAGCTCGCCCATGTTATTGACCATGAGTATTTTCTTGTTTTTTGTAAGATCTGTTTATTCTTTTGTAACTTTTTTTAGAGCAAATTTCTAAGAAGGCCTTTTTCTTCTATTACTGCTAATGAGTGATTTCCAGAAGTCGAAGCCTCTAGAATTTGGATTTGATATACAAATCAAAAATATGATGGCATAGGAACAGTGACAATTTAATACAAAAAAGAACCAAAGAGTGTATTTAAATAATAATAAATAATAAATTAAGGGTGTACATAAATATTACTAACTAGTTAATATATAAATAAACTACCTCCTAAGTAAAATACACCTTGTGTATAAAGTTCAATCGCCCGTTTTGTAATTATATACTACAAAGTTTGGAATAGAACAGATCATACTTGCTTACGAAGAATATTGTGTTTCCCAGAACAATTATCGAAATTGAAATTATTGAAACCAAAAAGTTAAACTCACCTAGTATAGTATCATTTTTAGGTTTATACATGTAGGCATTTGTAGGTGGCGTAAAATTTAAGGCCTGCTCAACAGATGTTGTCAGGAGATTTTTGTAGTAATTAAAAGTTCCCATTTGGGTACGACCCAAGCGAACAAAAGTTAAGAACAAAAGAGTTGTGACGGAGTATAATTTGGTATACTTCATTTTGGTGTGGTGAATATTTACTCTAGTTTTGTTCTTATATATCATTTTTCGGTTCGATATATTATGTAAATTGGGTATAATGATATATATCACATAAAAAATATTTTTCATATAAATATGTATATAAATTTTATATGAAGCTAAATGGTTCACAATGTAAGTATAATGATAAGGACAAAATTATAAGTGCAATACTCTCATAACAAAATTCATGAACAAATACAGGTTTACAGAAGTGTATTTGATGATATCGTAAAACAATATTTATTGTTCAGTAATTGAAACCCGCTGCTGTATTAATTTATTTCCCATTTTAATTTTATTTCTCAATAAAATATTGTCTTGCATATTTTTTTTTTAAATTTCTACTATTTTGAAATAATATTATGAAACTAATTAATGAACTTCAGCTATGGATTATTTGAACAAAATATCATTTAAAAAAAGGGATAAAATAATGTGTATTCTATATGCCAAGACATCACTAATGACGTCATGACTAATGCTTGCTACGACCCATGTCAAGAGGTGGGTCGAAGTTTGAGTTGGGAGAGCTAGCGAAATTTTCAAAGATTTCAACTCATTATTTGATGGGGTAATAGCCTTTGACAATACTTCGCACGAGGCTGTTGAAAAACGCAAACGCAAGAGGAGTAGATAGGGCAACCTCCAGATAGATGGCACAACTACTATCTTCTAGAACAGTAGAAATTGAAGTAGGGCAAGACACCATTTCAATTAGTGCCAACAAAGGATGCACACATGAGGGAGTCACGTCCCCACTTATGTGGAGCTTAGTAGTAGACGAACTCTTATTCGGGTTGACGAAGCTGAGCATACCCTGTAAAGGATATGCAGACGACATAATTATCTACGCAAAAGGATGCTTTGATAACACACTCTGTGACATAGTTCAAAGAGGACTCAACTATACAAAAAGGTGGTATCTATCGGTGGAGCTAAACGTCAACCCGGATGAGACCTACCTAATTTCTTTCAATAGGGAGAAAAAACTCAACCTCAAGCCCATCAAGCTGGAAGGGCAAGTTATTGAGTGGAAAACAAAGGGAAAGTATCTCGAACTCACACCAGATAATAAACTTCACAGGGAGGAATTGGGGTTGTAACCCAAAGATCCTACTGTGAATGTACACGGTGATTGTGAAACCAATCCTCATATATGGGGCAGGGGTTTGGGGTCTGAATATCACGAGGAACAATCTCTCGAAGGTACAAAGATAGAAAACATCAGTTAAAATGTTCAGAGTCGGAATCATCAAAGAAAAACTATCCCCTACCTGGGATATGTCTTACGATAAGCTTAGTTCTGAGAAAAAAATTACAGCAATTTACACCATACAAAAAATGAACAGGATTGACTTTAAATGGTAAGCGGACGGATCTAAAGCAGTTGACAGAGCTGGAATAGTGTACGGGCCCAGAATCAAACACTCTGAAAACCTGGGCAACACACCAAGCAGTAATTTATTCAAATGAGAAATGTCTCCAGTTGAATCTAGAGAGAAACTATTGCGAACAGGAGATCATCATCCCGTCCGATAGCCAAGCAATCATTAAAGCTTTAAGCTCAAATATCATAAAAACCAATCTCGTTTGCGATTGTCTAGAAAAAAGACCCTCCTGGGACTCTCCTGAGAAATTATAATCAGGAAAGATCTGCTGAGTGTATCAACCTAAGTAAGAACAATCTACTAATACTAACAGGAGTCCTATCGGGGCACTGTTGCCTCAACAGATACCACAAGACGCTACACTTAGATAAGTCGTGTATTTTTCACAGAGGATGAAACCTCTATCCATATTCTCTCGAAGTGTGAAACACTAAGTAACTACAGGGTATTACACTTGGGAGCGTATGAGATAGAAGACGAATATTTCAATCTGCCTTCTAATTCCACTGTGCAAAATGCACTGTCATTTAATATTGTCGAGTCGGGAACGGAACCTTTCCAACGAGGTACACTGTTACCAATTCGAAGCCGAGCATGGGATAGGGTTTATACGTTTGATGCTAAAAGCCTTTTAGGCTCCTGAAAATTTCTGCTACTTCGCCGCTTGGTGCTTGTATGAAAATTAAAGTACAAGGATTGCATCTATTGTTAACGGGAAATTGGCATTCTATTCATCCCGAATTTTCGGTAACGCTGTAAATGCAAAGTTGTTATGTTTTCCAAATGGTTTTTTCTATCTTCATTATTTTTCGATGAGTTTAAACTCGAACTTAATTTAGCACGATATCTAGCCATTATTCCACCAACCTTTCATTTATAAACACCTATCAAAAAGACGTCTGCCTGTCTGTCAGTCTAGAATTCAAACATAGCCTATGTTTGCATTTGCAAGTACGACGGTAAAGACCGTGGTCGTGAACATGATTAATGTGAGTGTTTAGTGGAATGCACCATTAGACTTTTTGTTTGTAACTCTATTAATAATGAGAGTGGATATAGAAATCAAATATAATTGTAAACTACATATTATTTTATGATGTCCAATAAATAACAAAAATCTAAAAAAAAACTATTGTACCATCTTATCTGGCATAAGGCCATGAGATTTTTTAGACCCAAGATTTCAAACTTCGCCATCACCACCGAGAGGTCATTTCATTGTTAATATTTTTCCATGAAAAAATCCGACTTATTCAAAATTATTAGCTAGCCAGTTATTTATAAACTATAAAGGCAAAAAAAGCACAAATAGAACCGATTATAATAATTATAATAATATAATAATAAAATCGAAAATGATGGGTGATAATTTGAACATTTAGGTCGTCACTAGCGAGATACCTTAAGTTATATTTTCACTTCCAAAAAATGTTGAAATTCGTTCAGTCAACCCGTAGTAATTCATGTTTAAAGGAAAATGCTTAAAATTTACACATTTCTTAATTAAAACTACATGTATCCATTTAACATTTTTCAAGGATAGCTAGATTTAAAAAATAAATAAATAGCGCCCTCTAACGTATACATTACTCATTAGGTTTTTTTGAAACTATAACTCTTAGATTGGTAGAAAGGAGCTCTCTTCAAAAAGACTAAGTTTGCATAGATAGGTTAAGTAGAACTGGACTTACAGGCGTTTTTTTATAATAAAGTTCCCGCTTCCCCCACGTCTTATTTGAAGAGATAGACTAAAAGTTTTAAAATCAAATATACGCTGAATTTCTTGAAGAATACAATAATCATAGTTTAAATGCATCTTAATTTGTGAATTATTCATTTCATGATTTTCGGTATTCAATTACGCCCTCGGCGGTGGACCTACAACTCTGTAAATATTTTCTAGGTTTTCCTCGAGGTCACTTTTGTTATAAAATTTTTTTTCCCGAGGCTATAAACGGTTCCCCAGATATGACCGAGAGCCATTCTTATTGGAATACCCAGTACAATTAAAAAAAATAATTTTCTAGTTTGAAAGTGCAGAATTTCGAAAAAAAAAATAGGATCTATATATTTATTATCAACTATGAGTTTTTATTATCATACCTTAACTTATAACCGTCCTAATTAAGTTGAATTTGATTTTATGCTTGACAATCACTTTTCGTCGAAAATTTGGAAAAATCCGCTTTATTCATTTTTCTCACCACTTCTCGGGAGTTGTTATAAAAAAATTACTACTCTTTGTCTTTAGATCCTTCATCATAATTTATATTAAAAATTCAGGTATTTACGTCAAAATTCCGATTTCAAAGGTCCAGTTCTTAGAGTAAATGCATCTTATACAAAAATACACTTGCAAATTGTTGATTTTATCATCAATAAACAGAATTGATTTCTTGTGTCCACTTTTTTAAAATGAAATCATATACTTTTGACCTTAATCCATTTCCCATTATGTTGAATAAATACCAGAAAATTATAATTTATTCCACTCATAATTTGTACTATTTGTATCTCATAAAAAATATTAAAAATTCCTATAATATTGAATAGAGGAATGACGATATGCTTGCGATTGACTAAATAAAAAATTTAATTCTACTACGAGAAATATTTCTAAAAAATCTGGGGGGACGCCAGTGTCCCCGCCAAGTAGAGCAAAAAAGCGGCAAGGCCCTTTCTTATCTCGAAGCAGTTCAGGCCATTTTCCATAGCCTATTACTTCGTTGTGGATTAAAGTATAATCCTGTATTTCTAGTAACCAAGCAAGTATTGTGTAAACATAGTTTATTTCAAATTTTATTCTTAGAAAAAAGTGTATTTTTTATCATTTTTTTACTTTTGATCAACAACCATAATGTTTTTTGCAATGTCACAATCGTCTCATGAATGTCTAAACTACTCTTTTGCTTGTTTTTTGCATCCACCTTGCGAATTGTTTTTTGGTTAAAAAGAACTTTTTGAGTTTTATGGTATCGAATATCATAGAAATTTGATCTTCCTTACCCTTTGAAATATTTATCAATCAAGGAAAGTCATATTTCAGAAACCGTGAGATTATTTCGATTCTAAATTAGCACAATTGTCAACTAAGTGCACAAAAATTCTCATGAAGTATTCGAAGATTTTGTCGTAAATTTACGATTATATTTCGTATGCAGCTTCAGTGAATATTTTACTTCCTCCGTTCTAACGATTTTTATTGGTGGGGTTGATTGATAAATACTGGTTCTTACGGTCTTAATTTATTTAAATACTATATACTAGCATGTACTACTAATTTGCTTATCACTATCACGTGAGAGTTGCCCTTCTGCTGAGTGCGTTCCCTGAGACTGTTTTCAGCGCGGACGAACAAACTTCGGTGGAAGAGGCACTAGTGGATGAGCAGTTTTCTGGATGGGAGCATTAGATTCAATTTAGGGACATCCACTTGCAGCCGGGACTAATTCTGGTCTACTGTGAAACACCACAATCGGCTAATGGGTAGGTTAGGTACGGTTGAACGAGACTGCCGCGGAAGATTACCAATGAGCCTACACTTTTAGTGAGTCGGATGAACGAACTTTGTGGCGAATATGAAAATGGCACAAGTGAACGTTCACAACGCAAAAGCGGCATTTGCAGTTATCGCCTGGGCATTCACTAAAGAAAAAGCGTAGTCATATTCAAGTAGTCATAATGGAAAGGACATAAATCATCTTTGTCTTCCAGAATTTCTGTTCAGAGACCATACGAGAACAAGAAATTCTCATAGTCTCCTGCTACTTCAATGGAAATGGGCCTGTACCGCCACCAGAACTGCAGAGACTAGTAGAGTACTGCCAGAGAAAGGATGCGATGCAAATTCACATAACACTGTTTGGGGTAGCAAAGACACCAACAGCAGAGGTTAGCATATATTTTAGCTAATAACCTGTATGTACACAATATAGGGTATACACCAACATTTGTAACAAGAATGAAGGAAGAAATTTTAGATATAACATTAAGTACGTGGAACCTAAAAAAAAGGATAAAAAAGGGTATCGAAAGAACAGAATAATCATGTTCGGACTAGAGACAGTTTCCACTGAGCCAGAAATCAGTAGGAATCCAAGAAAAACCGATTAGGAAGCATATAAAACCAATCTACACTATAACCTAGGGAGTGTCCAGACCAATAAGATTAGACACCATAAGAGTCTGGAGCAAGACCTCAGAAAAGTGAATGAGGTCATACATACGAATCGAGTTGCCCTTTATAAAAAGCAAAAAAGAGCGATGCTCCCTGGTAGAATGATCATATGTCCAAGATAAGAACTGAAACACGAAACCTCTTTGTTCCAGGCAAAGTGTTCCGGGGACTGGCAGAGTTAGACCAGAAAACTCACTGCCGACAACAAAGAAATGAGAGAAGCAAAGCGAAAAAGCTTCAGAAAATTCAGCGAGGAAATTAACTGTGCACCTTCGGCTTCAAGACTTCACTATGTTTTGATGAAGGGTAAAGTCAATACAACCATGGCACTAAGGAAACCAGATGGCAGCTTCACGAAGAGTGACGAGGACACAGCACAGTTCTTGCTGAAAACTCACCTCCCAGAAAGCAGCAATCCAGCCTCTGTACACAAAAAGGAGAAAATATAGTGAGATTACGAGAGAAACTGCAGCAATTGCAAAACAGGTATGCAGCGGTGAACGAATAACGTAACAAGTCGCGAGGAGTGGACGGAATCAAAGAAAACACGTACCTAGATAATGATAAACCCTGGAACATATCTCAGGACGTCACATCGAAAAAGTTTAGCTTTGAGAAGAACTTCATCTCAATAATAAACTGTAAAAGTAAGTGGGAAATAAGCAGATATGCTATTAAATGGTATACGGATGGATCAAAAACAGTAGATGGAACTGGAATAGAAGTGTACGGGCCCAGAACCGTGTAAAAGTCTGGGCAGCGCACCAAGCATTTTTCAAGCAGAAGTTTATTCAATTGAAAAATGTGTTCGGTTCAATTCAGAGAGGAAATATCGCAAACAGGAGATCATCATTCTGTCCGATAGTCAAACAGCCATTAGAGCCTTAAGCTCCAATATCATAAAATTCAAATTCGATTGGGATTGCCTAGAAAAATTAAATTGGCTAGGCAAAAAAACATAGAATTACCCTAAAATGGATTCGGGAACACAGTGGAGCGAAGGGAAATGAAATAACTGATAAGCCTGCTAAAGCTCTTCATGAGACCGGAATCTTTCTGTGGTATCAGCTACGGAGCAATGGAAAAAGCATTGAAAGCACTGGAAAGGGAGGTAGATAGGAGCAAAACTAGTAATTGGGACAACCTTTCAAGGGCAAAGACAGGCAAAAACTCTTCTAGGAAACTATAACCACATTAGATCTAGACGCGTAGACGCTAGGCCTACCAGATAATGCGGCGTGCAGGTTTTGTTCTACAGAGGACAAAACCTCAATCCACATTCTCTCGAAGTGTGAAACACTAAAGAACTCCATAGCACTGTGCACCTGGGAGCGCATGAAATGGAAGACGAAGATCTTTGGTAATCGAAGCCATCCCACATTTTAGACTTTTTATTTAAACAATGTATTTCATATACTAGGTTAGGCAATTTTTGATTGGTGTTTTATCTTTTATTTTAGTAAAAATTGATTGAATATTAAGGGTTTGATTGTACGCTATCTTAATATTATGTTGTTTGAAGATTCCAGGAAGAAAGTAGTTTTTTCTTCTTCGAAGAACATGAAGTCAACATTTAGAAATTTCGAAATTCCAAATAATAGGAGTAAATACATATTATGTTTGGTACTTACTGAACATACCTCATATATCACCCAATAATTTAATTCACATATCTCCATGTACGGCAAAGATCTACTTGACTAATGATTCACAGTTGGAAGTGAAGATGTCACCAGAAGACGTCTACTGAGGAATGTTTAACTACATGAATCAAGTAGCAGCGCTTCAATTTGAAATATAAGCTCCGAACGAGAGGTTGTTATACATATATATATATATATATATATATATATATATATATATATATATATATATTCTTCAATTTCTTATTTCTTAGACCTTAGACCATCTAAATGCTCTTGATTTTATGTCTCTTCTGTTTTAAAATTAGTTTTTTAAATAATTCAATCAAAATATTTTGATAAGGAATTAAAGAATAAAATTGACGTTTCCATTTTTCTTGTACTCAAGTCTTTATCGAAACGTCAAATTTTATCTTTATGTTTCGAAATCTTGGTTGATTTTAGGTCACTCTATTTCAAAATTAGTTTTTAAATAATTTTTGAAACGTAGATCGACGTTTCTTGACTAAAAGAAAAGTCGAAACGTCAATTTTACAATTTTATCTATCTTCTGTATATAATATATATATATATATATATATATATATATATATATATATATATATATATATATATGTTTAACTACATGTACCAAATAGCGAAGATCTTTGATATTGTCTTCAGTTCAGATCAAGCCCGATCGAGGACTGTTAAACTGCTCTGATGAGACGTAATGACGTGGAAACTTGTCTGTAGTTACAACCTCTCCTTGCAAATGCGAGCCATTGGAAATGTTAATATCGTGTCACAAAGATCAATTGACATCACGCTCTTCAGAGAAGCTGTAATTCAATATTCGTCGAGGCATTAGCCAGAAAAGAAGATCGGCAGAAAATTGAATTTCGAAATTATTCCAGAGGTGATTTTGGTAAGTGATGATTTAGATATGGTTACAACAGAATTCCAAGACTTTAGTGATGCACCCAAATTGGGTATTTGAAGAGCTCGCTAAGAAGTATTACTTAGGCGCTTTGTGTTTTCAATTGTAGCTTAAGCATTATTGTTCATTTTGCATGCTTGCAATGTTCCATTCTTTCAGTCTACTATCAAATTATAGACGATTCAACAATCTGTCTCAAATTTTTTGGTTTTGAATAGAGTTTTGTATTAAAAACGTAATGTAACGCCTATTGTTCGCTATTTATTTTTTCACATCTAATTATTCCTTTCATACACTTATCTATGGAGAATGCTGTTGAATGCCACCAAATTTTAGACTATGACTGTCACTTTTTTATTTGATGAAGCAACTTTACAAAAAATATGTGAACTTTTTGAAGGTGAAATAATTATTACATATTTAATACATTTTGATATCAGTGATAAAACATTTACATAAAACAATGAACTACTTGATTAGTGAGATAAACATATGTAATATTATTCTTATATTTAATGCACAAAGGTTAGATGTTTTATCGACCGAGTTAAATTATTTATGGAAAATGCAATTTACAAGTACGTCAGTAAATTTGTTGAAAAGTGTGCTGATATCAAGCTCCATTTGCATCACAAAATTAGTCCGAGTGCAAACAAATTTCAATAAAAAATATAGTACTGATTAACGAGAGTTGGCATTATTTCTTCCACTAGTGCCATCCAACCATCTTATAGTGACTTAAAGTTATTACATATCCTTTGAGATCACACATTTTGTGATTCTCACATTTTCTCTTTTTCACAGACAAATCTACACAAATATAGGCATTGCTCTCAGTAATAATACACAAAGAATAGTCTTAAGCAAAAATTGAAAGCACTTATAGATGATTTTGCGTCAAGAGCAAGTTGCTCAACACAGCTTGAAACAGGCATTAGGTTGGAAGATAGAAACAACGTGTATATTAATGGAAAATTAAATACACTTAATAAATCAGTTAGAGGATATAAGTACAGAGACGAATTAATCATGGACCATACATTTTCTGAGACATAAGGTGTACAAGCATAAACATAAACATATCAAAATATTGTTATACATTTATACATATTACTTATTACTTATACTTTATTTGACGTATTTGACCATACTTTCAGTCCCAGACGATTAATACATAAGTATTATATATCTGTACATACACGCATATATATATATATATATATATATATATATATATATATATATATATATATATATATATATATATATATATATATATGTCACCTACGCCATTGCCCTTAGGTGGACAGTATATTGTGCTGATTAAGAACTTATTTTATTGTAGAATTGCTTAGCTTGTGTTTACCAAAAGATTATTTAATTCACGTTTGTAATAAAAAATATCAGTCTTGTAATTGAAGTTGTTGGTAGAATTTATGTTAGAAATAAAGTTAGTTTTTAAAAACACGGTTCCAGTAAATTAAAAGTTAAGTGGCGCAGTCAGTAGGATAGTCAATCGGAAGTTAAAGCATATAACATTCGGTTCGTTTCTACGATTTGTTGACTATTCGAACAAGTAAAGTTTAATTATTGGAACTCTTAGTTGGGCGAACTGAGTAACTCAACTAGAAGATCTGTGTTGTGCTAGAAACCGGAAGAATCAAGAGGATATTGGTTGTTCCTGTGCAGTCCGAGCCAATGGAAAGGATCTTCATTCTATTGCTGTAAGTGTTTTTAATGTCATATAGAGGAAATATTAATTATTTACTTGACACATCTGACGATTCTGACTCAAATTCTGATTCAAATAACTCAAATTCAGGCTCAAACTCTGTTAATACTAAAATAAAATTTAACTTAGCATCACCAAAACTTTTTTCTACGAATAATTTTAATAAAATGGCTACTCCACAATTACCTATTTTAAAAAAGGAGTATCTTGATATGATACCCGAATTTGATGGAAACAATGCATTACTTCCTAGATTTATAGAAATTTCAGAGAAATTAGTAGGTAAGTTTTATAATACTGTGGATGTAGGGGATTTTCAAAATGAATATTTGATGTCCAGCATTTTAGCAAAAATAAAAGGTGAAGCAGCCATAAACATTTCTTCTTGTACGATAAGAACTTGGGAAAATCTAAAAGATGCACTTCTTAATACTTATGCTGACAAAAGAGATATTTACACTTTAAGTATAGAACTTTCAGAAATGAAACAAGGTAATGAAACGCCTTTCGAATTTTATAATAGAATTCAACATTTATTAAATCTTCAAATTTCTTATCTCACGACACATTCTAATGTTAGTGAACATTTAATTTTGGGTAATTACTTTAAAAATTTGGCTCTCAGAGTATTGCTACGCGGTTTAAAAGAACCTTTAGGCACATTAATGCGTACGAAAAATCCAGAAAATTTGAATATTGCTTTAAATGTTCTTACAAATGATTTTCAAGTTTATATGACCCAGAATAATCATCCGAAAAATGTTTTTTCACCCTTGAATACGCAAAATAATTCACATAAAAATAAAACCAATTTCCAAAATAATGTGGCATATAGGCAGCCACCTCCTAGGCAAAATTCTATTCCGAATTATCAATATACTAATCGAAATTCCGCATCAAACCCGCAAAATCGTCCTTCAACTTCTTACACTCCTTCTAATAGGAATAATACAAACTTTTCTAATAATGGTCAAAACGTCTTTAAACCCAATCAGAACCAAAGATTTCCAAACCCAACTCCAATGAGTATGTCCACAAGAAATACATCTAGACCCCCTCAAAATAATCAAAATAGGTTCCAAAACAATCCGAATCAACCTAGAAATTTTATCTCGGAAGAACTCCATAATATAGACGATTCTGATTGCACTAATGATGAATCCGATAATTTTTTAGAGACACCAGCCTCGGAACCAAACCAAACATTATCGAATTGTTAAACTTAAATAATTCAGAAAGCGTGTTACCCTATATAATTTTTCCAGAACAAAATCTTAAGGTTTTAATTGATACTGGTAGCACAAGATCCTTTGTGACACCAGCAGTTGCTGAGAAATATTTCAAAAAATCTTATGTCAAAAAACCCTTCCATGTAAAATCTGCCTTTGGTAGCAGTCAACAAAATTTCTGCACACTCATTCCAATCCCTGAAATGTTTAATTATAGGAAACCGCTCAATTTAGAATATTGCGTTTTCAAATTTCACGATCATTTTGATTGTTTGTTAGGATTGGATAATTTAAAAATACTTAATGCAATTATCGATTTAAATAATAATTTGCTTATGACTCCTTATAGTCAAATTAAATTGAATTACTTTGACATTAAAACTGGATCCACGAATTGTATAGTAGTGCCTCCACGTTGTGAACAAGTAATTAAATTAAATATTGAAAATGTAAAAAATGGTAATGCAATTATACCATATACACGAATTGGGAAATTAGAAATCCCTGAATGTTTAACAAAAGTTGAAAATAATATAGCTTTATGTACAATTTTAAATCCTTCAGAATCCAACTTTCGAGTAGATTTAAGCCCTTCTATTAGTGTTGAGACATTCGATGAATACGAACAAACCCTCAACCCAAATTTTAATGAAATTTATTGTGAAAATGTTAAATTTGATGTTTCGAAAGTTAGAACTGAACACATGAATTCCGAAGAGAAACAATCTGTATTAAAATTAATTCAAGAGTATAGTGATATTTTTCATGTTGAAGGAAATCAGCTCACCTTCACAAGTAAAATAAAACATCACATTAAAACTTCTAATGAAATACCTATTTATTCAAAATCATACAGGTATCCTGAGATTCACCGAACGGAAATTCAAAATCAAATACGAAAAATGTTAAGTAATAATATTATTAGACCATCCAATTCTCCATGGTCTAGCAACATTTGGATAGTCCCAAAGAAGCTAGATGCTTCTCAAAAGCCGAAGTTTCGACTCGTTGTTGACTATCGAAAACTGAATGAGATCACAATTGGAGATCGATATCCATTGCCAGATATTACAACGTTACTAGATAAGCTTGGACGTTGTCAATATTTTACAACATTAGATCTCGCTTCTGGTTTCCATCAGATCGAAATGGCTGAGGAGGATATTCCAAAAGCAGCCTTTAATGTAGAAAATGGGCACTATGAATATGTGCGTATGCCTATGGGTCTGAAAGGAGCTCCTGCAACCTTTCAAAGGGTCATGGACAATATCCTAATGGGTATACAGAACGAAAAATGTTTGGTGTACCTTGATGATATAATTGTGTTCAGTACCAGTTTACAAGAACACATCACAAATTTAAAAGAAGTATTCAATAGATTAAGAGAATCTAATTTTAAATTACAAATTGATAAATGCGAATTCTTGCGAAAAGAAGTAGCATATCTGGGACATATTGTCACGCCAGAAGGTGTAAAACCGAACCCAGATAAAATTTTAGCAATTCAAAAATTTCCAATACCAAAAAATTCAAAACAATTAAAAGGTTTCCTTGGACTCCTAGGATATTACCGAAAATTTATAAAAGATTTTTCAAAATTAACTAAACAATTAACTATTAGACTGAAAAAAGATGCAATTATTAATGTAAACGATTCAGATTACGTCGAATGCTTTGAAATGTGTAAAAATCTGTTGATGAATGAACCAATACTTCAATATCCAGATTTTACAAAACCCTTTAACCTTACCACAGATGCCAGCAATTATGCTTTAGGTGCTGTTCTAAGTCAAGGCAAAATAGGCTCTGATTTACCTGTGGCTTACGCCAGCAGAACCCTAAATGATTCAGAATGCAACTATTCTGTAATCGAGAAAGAACTTCTTGCCATAGTTTGGGCAACCAAATACTTCCGCCCCTATCTTTTTGGCAGAAAATTTACAATAGTTACCGATCATAAACCACTCCAGTGGTTATTTTCACTTAAAGATCCAAGTTCAAAACTTGTTAGATGGCGCTTGAAACTTGAGGAATATGATTATGATATTGTATACAAAAAGGGTGCTTTAAATACCAATAGCGATTGTTTATCCCGAATTCAAATAAATATCAATGAAACTGAATTACAAGAACCTCAATGTTCTAAAAAATTACTAGTTTATATGGACAAATTTAATAAAAAACTCTCATCAACTCCCGACGATAATGTATCGCTAATAGTTGAAACAGATAACGAAAGTAATAATAATGAGAATGACGACGAAGATATAACTGTTCATACAAATGAGGAAAATCCTGTAATTGGTATACCAATTTCAGATTCAGCGATAAATGTTGGTAAAAATCAATTAATATTTTCGGAAGTAAATTTCGAACCAGCCGTACCTACTATTATGAAACTATATGAAAATAAACAAAGAATTGTTGTGCAATTATCTAAAAACAATTTTGAGCAAGATGTCATTAATTTCGTAAAAGAATACATAGTACCAAAAACTAAATATTTTATTTATTTCGAAGACCCAATTTATGAAAAATTCAGTGTCGTTCTACAAAATCACTTTCAAGATTCTCAAATTGACTTTGTTAAATGTAATAAAAAATTAATAGATGTTCCTTTAAATGAAATTAAAGAAGTGATTCAAAATTACCACGAAGGTAAGACTAATCATAGAGGATTAGATGAAACTGAAAATCAATTAAAAACTTTGTATTACTGGCCAAATCAAAGAGCATCTATACAAACTTATATAAACAAATGTGAAGTTTGCCAGTTAAGCAAATATGATAGAAAACCAATAAAACCATTTTTAAATGTTACCCCCACAGCTACTAAACCTTTTCAAATTTTGCATTTAGACACGATAACCTTAGAAAATAGTAAATTTCTTACGATAATAGATTCATTTTCCAAATATGGTCAAATGTATGAATTAAAATCTAGACAAGGAATAGAGGTAGCTCATAGTCTAATTAAATATTTTACACACCACTGTATACCAGAACAAATAATTTCGGACAATGGAACTGAGTTAAAAAATTCTGTTGTAAAAGAACTATTAGAAACGCATAAAATTAAAATTCATTTCATAAGCTCTCAACATCCTGAATCGAATGGAATTGCTGAAAGATTCCACTCTACGATTATTGAACACGTCAGACTTTTGAATAATCAAAAAGATTTTAAAAATGAGACTATTGAAAATAAAATACTTTACGCATTATTAGCCTATAATAATAGCGTTCATTCTGCAACAAAATTGAAACCAAACGAAATAATTACCGGACACATAACCAGTAACACACCTTTCGATATAGAAATTGATCAACAAGTAGTTAATAATTATATACAAAATCATAAAGATAAAATGAAAATTATATACTCGAATTTAAATAAAAAATTACAGGAAAATAAATCAAAAGTAATCTCTAAAGCAAATAAAAGCCGTGAAGAATTACCAGATACAATACCCACTAAAGTGTATGTACGTAATAAACAGGCACAAGGTAAAACCAAAAATAAATATAAAAGTGAAGAAATCAAAAGCAAAAATAACCGACTAAAAACAGCTAAAATCGCTACTAGACACAAAAATACTTCAGAAAATATTCATCTTTCAAACATAAAACGTCCTAAAAAGACTCCTTATAAATTTATTTTAGGTTCGTCACCGCCGGAGACGCAACAGTCAATATAAAAGATGTTACCCATAACTTGGGAATACTTCCCATAAATCTTGGATATGCCAAGCTGCAGAAATCCAGTCATACTTTTGTTCATTTTTATAATTTAAGTCCACTACTCGTAGAATATAATAAGTTACGTACACAATATAATCACGTTAAATATAATATGTTTAATAATACATTTTTTCATTCTGAAACAGAAAATATTGTAAATATAATAGAATACACTAGGATTAGTATAGAAGAAAAATTTGATAACATTAATATTCATTCTACCTTAGATAGACCAAAGAGAGGGTTAATTAACGGTCTTGGATCAATAGTAAAAACAATAACAGGAAACTTGGACTCTGAAGATGGAGAAAGATTTAATTCAATTATGGAACATTTAAAACAAAACCAAGAAAACTTGCAAAATCAAATAAGAATGCAATATTCTGTTAGTCGCCAAATAATTGATAATTTTAATAAGACAATTCAGGACATTCAGTATAATGAAAAATTATTAAAAACGAAAATATTTGAGATAAGAGATATTCTAGATTTTCAAGCAAATGCGGAAAATATTAAATATTTAAAAGAGTTATTCAACGAACTTCTTATCATATTCAATGTAATTCAAGACATTTTAGAAACGGTTGAAAATTCCTTGACCTTCTGTAAACTTAGAACATTACATCCAAGTATTATAAAATCTCACGATTTATTTATAGAGTTGCAAAAAGTGCATTATTACTACCAAGCGGAATTACCCTCTGAATTAAAACATAAAAATATTTTAGAATTTGAAGCCGTCATAGACGTAGTTTGTAAAGTAGAAAATAATCAATTTCAATATTTTTTATCGATACCCATTAACTATGATATTTTATTTAATCTTTTTTATATGTTACCTATACCTACAGAAATTGAATCAGAATACGTAACAATAATACCTAATTCAAAATTTTTACTTAAATCAAATAATGTCATTAAACCTCTAAATGACATTTGTACTCGCGACAATATATTTCAATGTCCTAACCATTTGCAAGACAATAATAATTATGGATGCGAAGAAAACATATTGCTAGCAGGAAATTCTACATATTGTCAATATACAAAAATTGAAATAATTAAGAATCACATTGAAATTATTCCGGAGATAAATCAAATTTTGGCAATATTTCCCGTAGAAGAAAAATTAATCATAAAATGTAAGCAAGAAACACTTAAAGGCATTTATTTAATAGAAAATTCAGCATGTAAAATTATATTTAGGAACCAAGAGTTAATATTTCAACAAAAAACTTTTGGACAACCTTTTGTAATAAATGAATTAAATTTGAAATTAAATCAACTACACGTTTCTCCAATGAAGATTGATTTAAAAAAATTAAAATTAGCGGATATTCCAAATCAACTGGTAACGCCAATATTCACGGATAACACTAATTTTCACATTCCCAGTATTTGGACTATTCTTCTTTACATAGCATTGATATTGGCCTTCTTGTGGATTTTGTATAAGAGGAAACATTCAGGAAGGACAAGTAAGAATCACCCGCAGGCAACAGAAGATGGGATCCAGCTTCCAGGAGAAGCTTCCTTCTAAAGGGGGGAGGTGTCACCTACGCCATTGCCCTTAGGTGGACAGTATATTGTGCTGATTAAGAACTTATTTTATTGTAGAATTGCTTAGCTTGTGTTTACCAAAAGATTATTTAATTCACGTTTGTAATAAAAAATATCAGTCTTGTAATTGAAGTTGTTGGTAGAATTTATGTTAGAAATAAAGTTAGTTTTTAAAAACACGGTTCCAGTAAATTAAAAGTTAAGTTATATATATATAAATATATATATGTGTGTGTGTGTATGTATATGTAAAGTTTTGAATTATGTGCTCAATAATTCGGTAAATGGTTAAAATATAAAACAAACGGGTTTTCATCAACCGAATGGAGCCAGTAAACAACTAAATGTCATACTCAACACATCGGAATCGTGACAAGTGAAATAAACGGTGAAATCAAACAAATGGGTATCAGTGAAAAGCTTGGTGTGTAAATGTTACTGAGTGAATGATTAAATAAGATACACCGTGTGTATGAGTAAACCCCACCATTTTATAATTGAAAATTGTTTAAATGAAAAAGAGCATTATCATATTTATGGAAAAGAAATCATTTTTTGCCTTGTTGTTTGGTTCTAACCTCCGTAAAGTTGCTGCTGGAGTGAACTAATGTTTGAAAAGAAGATCAATCTGAAATCACTTGTCGTATCATGCATTCGATTTATTAATGTATAAGTTCCATATGTAGTCGGAGTCATCTCCGTAATGTGCAGCCATTGTTACATTGGAGGTCGTCCTTCTATCTCTTATAACTTTGTCTTGGTTCATGGCCCATGTGATTAGATAGCTATTGAATACTCTGGAGTATTCTCTTTATTTTTAAAAATGGTATTAACAATAAAATTACTCTTGGCATTAGAAGCACATTACCGTCGTCTTTTTTATATACAGTACTTGGAATATTTATTTTAAATTAAAATCTTTATAATTTCTTCTTTTCGCATTGCACGTAAATGATTTTATTTAGTTTTCTAAGTATGAGAAGTAAAACAACTGATATACTAAATTGACTTTATTTTTCTAAATATAAACTGATGCTTATAAGTAAAAGAGAATGTGACAGGTTTGGTTTAAGGGCAAGACAGGGCCTCTAGTGTGGGCCTATCACATTTTTAAACAATACAAGACTTAAAACACCGTGACAGCGCTTAATAAGATTGCCGTTTCTTTGGTAAATTATTACACATTTTACAAAAGTTGAAACATTATTTACAATTTGTGATTTTTTCTTGAACCTTCAAAATATATTAAACTATAAACACATTTATCTTCATACTTAAGGGAAATCATGCGAAATATTTACTATTATATATTTATTTATGAACTGACTTCAAAATATTGGTAATAAATAGTGTTACCATAACATTAAGATTTCGAGCAGGTAACAGAGCAGCATTATATTTGATTCTATAATTTGACTTTTGCATTTATTGTTCCCATAAAAAATCTATGATGATAACATTTAGAATTTTCGCAAGTGAAATAGTATATTAGAGAAATATCCTTTGATTAGGTTAGGTTATGTATTACTTTTTTTGTGTTTCAAAAAATATTCTCAATTCAATCATTATAGAACAGAAAAAACTAAATAATCATTTCAATTATTATGAATCTAGAGATAATAATATGGTTACATATTTAGAAATAATTGAGAAATATATGAACATAGTAAATATAAACACAATTTGAACCTTAATTATGATACATATAGTTTCAGGACAATCGTTTTCGAATGATTATTTTTGACAAACGAAAAAATTTGAAATAAAAGACCAGGGCTTCTCCGTTTAAAATTTATGAAAAAAATTCCAATATTTATATTATGTTTATTAGATTTTCCGACTACCAAGTAAGACACATGTTAGCAAGACAATCAGTTTCAATAATACATCATCAATATTTGGAACTAATGTCAGTTGCTACATTTGAAAGGCTTAAAATTTTATTAATGATTTATAATACACAAGGATTGTCCTGAAATAAATCCCATTTTGTTTAGAGTTACTCCGAATCGGTACCAGTTCCAAGGTACAATTAGTAGCGGTATAACCTTTTGACTATGTTGATTTCCATCGTGTTCTCTCGATTAAAAACGATGTGTTTGAGAATAATTTGTGGCATTTAGATTCAAAGCAACTCGACTACAGAACCCTATATTTTTTGGTCAAAAGTATTGATATGAAAAAATTTAAGTATAATTTCAATTCAAAGTGATCAGACATTATTTGAATGATTTGAAGTACGTTTCTGTGACTAGTCAATTTTCTTTTTCTTTATGTTGAAATTTTCAGGCGAATTTACAGTCGTAGTGCCGTTAAAATGATTGAATAACAAAAAAATTCTTTAACAATCTGCAACAAAACATCATATTATATGTCTTCTTACAAATTAGTCGTAGACTACTAGAAATAAATTTTAAATCAAAGAATAACTTCTATTCAAACAGATGCTATTTTATTAACTCATTATAACTATGTATTGCATATTGGGAAATTATAAACGTATAAATTCTTTGCATAAGTGAAAGAAACAAAAGCCTACAAAGCGATTCAAATTATATTTAAATGAAAAACAAGAAGATGGAATATATTTTCAAGCTAATTTCACTATAATTCTTATCAAAATATGATAACAAAAGTCTATATTTTACAATAATATATAGTTTTTCTAGTATTCATATCGAAGGTATCTGTAGTTTCAAAATTCAAATAGAAATTTATCGTCAGTATTCACATTTCTTAGTTGAAAAACAAAAGACTTCTTAGTGTCACTATTTGATGTGAATTTGGATCTAAATAAAATTACTCCTCTCACACTGTATTATAAGTAGACGCATGAATGGTACATTGTGAATAGATTTTCCCATTAAAAACTTAATAAAATAAATAACTAATTGGAGTCGATACAAAGTATGAACAGAGTATATGAGTTTTATAATGTATGACATAAATCAACGAAAAAGATCGTAGTACTTACTAAGAATAATTTCGAAGCAATTTTCCTATAGCACCTTAATAAAATATTGACATTTTGTAATGACAAAAAATGATCTAGATCCTATGATCCAGTGAAAACATGGATAAACATATATGTAGCGTATATTTGTATTACATGAACAATGACAAATTATCCAACAGAACCAATGGAAGTTATTTTAGACTTAGTTCCACGGGACGTTGTCGTACCAATGCTTTTATAATCAGGATAGTCAAAGACGAATTAAAAAAAGGAGAAATACAAACTCAGGAGGATGGAAGGTCATTGTGAAAAAAATGCCCACCACCCAGTATTGTTTAGTAACAAAAAGAATTGGGATATGATATGTATTACTCAACTGGAGTTTATTAAGTTTATGAAGGGAGAAAGCATATCGCCGTATTTCAATACTTTTCACCATCAGCTTACAATTTAAATTGTAGTCCGGAAATATATTGTTCGTACTACTAGATATAGTACAATATCATTATTTAGTAGTTGCCTCGCGTTATTCAAGAAAACTTTCAACGAACGGTTGAAATTATTGAATAAGACGAAGAAAAATTCCAATTCAAAAATATACCTTTTGATGACGATTTATTAATATAACCATCATTTCGACCTTATGAATTTCATTGGTTTATCAATACAAAATTGGAAATGTATCAAATGTACATAACACGTTATAACATGTTATAAAAAGTTAAACACGTTAGAGTCTATCAAATATTTCTCCATATATACATTTTTTATTGTTCCCTCAAATTGGTTATAAATCCACATATAACGCAACAAAAGCTTGCAACAACTTCAATGTTTACCAGAAACTATTTGCAATCAATTACGGTCTCTTGGTAATATTCCAAAGCTGGTGAAGTGGGCTCCATATAAATTAACGCAATCAGCAGTTCTCTCTTCATCAGTCAAATCTGCTGGTGGCATATTGTTAACAGAAATCAAATATGAGTTGGAGAAGGAATTATTTATTAACATCTACCAACCATCACAAGTAAAGTATATTTCACACAATTGGAAAAGGAGGACTGAGCTTTGAGAAAAAAAGAAAATATTTATCACGATAGCGCACGACCAGATGGTGCAAGAATCACGGTGGAAATACTAGAAAAGTCGGAATAGGAAGTTTTCCCATAAACACATAGATATTTTTTCTCTTGAGAAACAATTCAATAACTGATGATCTCGAAATTGAAAATAGTTTTAGAGGAACCGATTGATATGTCTACAGTTAAATTGGATGCGTATTCTGACAAACTGTCCTTCTAAATAACACGTTAATTTGTTGGTCAGATAATGGAGGTTATAGTGCAAACGAAGTCGAGGCTGTCGAATTATTCAAATATATCGAAAACTTAAAATATTCCACTTTATTTAGACACCTGCAAGTTTCTAACAATTTTTCGAATACTTCAGTATGTTACCAGAGACATTAAACTACATTTGAGAAAAAATCGGTCCCTATCATGGAAGTTTTTTGCGTAATATCCCATGATTTATTTTCATAATTCAAAAAATTGTTTCGACATGTATTTTATGTTTATGTATACACAATGTAACAGCTGGAATATTAAAATTCAATTTGTTCACTCTCTCACTTGTTTCAACAGGGATACTCCGTTTTTTCCATCTATTCATGTGTAGCCTAGTTCTTTATCCACAAGAGGCTGAGCTCAATAGAGATAGGAGCGATGACTTCAAATAAATTCTATAGCTATTATTAAAATGACATCTTTTCTATAAATTATTATATTATTGAAAAGTAGAACATGTATATTCGTTGCAATAGACTTAACTACAGGGGCAAGATATTCAATCATTAACCTGAATATTTAGATATTAGTTATTACTATTCTCCAGAAAACGGAAAAATAACACATTTTGCACCAATCACAATGAGTACATTGCTTTCCACTTAGTAATTTCCATGTCAGTTACATAAGCAAAGTATTTTTGATTATTTGATAAATTAAGTTAAATGTGAATATTTCGAATTCATAAGCTTTTATGTGATGCATGTTTGATAGATCATGTTAAGGAATATCAAACGTCTCTCGTATAGTTACCGCGTAAGTTATTAGTACTGATCGTGCCAGGTAGTTAATAATAATAATAGAATTTTAAATTCTTCCTCAAAATAAAATAAAGAGCATATTCAAGATACAAAGAAAAATAGTAAATAAAAAAACAAGAAAATATACGTTTTAAAAAAGTTTTACCTGTGTAGATTATATTTCCCGATCGCTTTAGAAAAAATACTTGATTTCGTCCATTTTTTGTATTTCCATTAGTTGCATTATCAACAATGTTGTTAATAACATTAAAATCTTGATTCTGGAATTTATTGCTGCATTTCAATAATGAAACAACTCCAATTTGTTTGAAATTTGACTGAAGTATTTCACAAACAAAAGTGAATTCATGACAAATATGAGTTTTGCCTATAATATATAAAACAAATTTGTAATTATACAAGGTGTTTCCGTGTTTCCTCAGTATTCTAAAATATTGTAGTGGGCGCTTCGTCTCTCCATAAGACGAAATGTGATAATTCTTGTAGTTAATGAGAAATATTTTATTCTTTTATTAGAAGTAACAACATGTGTTAAACATAAAGGAAAAATAGTAGAGTCAGAGCATATGTTCAAAATGTGCTCGACGTCTAACGAATTGCCGAATACGTTCAAACATTACACCCTTGTTTGATACGATTTTGAAGATCTCCTAAGTTCAATATCGGGGTTGTGTAAATGAGCAATTTTAGATACCCCCCACACGTAACTACAGAAAATTGTATTCAGGTAACCTGGGGGGACACGGGTGTGGAACTCCACGTCCGATCTAATGGTCTAGAGAAGCGTTATTTATAAACTCGCGTACAATCACTGCAAAATGTAGACCACCGTCATGCATGAGCCACATGGACTTTCTAATAATAAGAGATAATAATAAAAGAACTGGAAGTTTATTTTCTTGAAAATGACATGTCTGACTGGTCAACCTTGCAGAAGGAAAAGATTTTCCTATATAAGTTTCGATGATTCTAAGCCAAACATTGACCGAAAAGTAGTGTTTGAACCGTGCTACAACTGATGCATGTCGATTTACATCTGCCCATATGTGGTCATTATAAAAATTCATAATGACATATCTTTAAAAGTTGGCTTCATCTGTAAACAGAATGAAATTTAGAATTGCTTCAAATTTTATTTAAATTCCATTGGCAATATTGTGTGCGGAGCAGATAGTCAGTAGGTAGCAATTGAGTTGAACGCGATATGGATGCAATAAATTATATATTCCAAATAATTATGTTACCAACATTAGCTTCATCAGCAATTTTTCGGATATTCGTTTCTGAATGCGGGTCAATAATTTCAAGAATCTGGTTAGTCATTTGTGGAATTCTCACATTACTAGGTCATCTAATAATATTCTTCGATTTATCATGATAAAAATTTATTGTTTTTACGTTAGTTCTTAGGTTTGAAACCGCATGACACTTAGAATAACCATGTCATTTCGTATTACTTCTAGTACCGTCACCTGGATAAATAAATTTCACTTACAGTCAGAGCTCATTTATTACAAACAATTCAGCACCCTTTATCGCATTAATGAAAAAACTTATCTCATATATTTATAGTAACTTCTCGTCCTAAATTGAAGTGACGTTGCGACTAGTACAATATTTTATATTACTTACGAAACACCATGTATAGCTCAAAGTTTAAATAGCAACTGTTGAAAAGAAGTGTAAATAAGTTATTCAATTCAATATTTTGCTTAATCTGAAATTTATTTCTTCTTAGTCTAATTGATATGATAACGTGCGATTACAAATAAAATATAATAAAACATATCTTTGGTGTATCTTAGTCGCTAAAATATGATAAAATAAAATATACTATAGACAATAAAAACACATTAAAAATTATAGTGTAAATAAATAACATAGATTCTTCGTAGTATTCTGAGACCAATGTATATTTTACAATAAGTATTTTCATGATTTCAATTTATCTAAACACAAGTAATTTTACAAAAACAAATACTACAAATATCTTATCTACACGCGTTCATTATTCTTCCGTACAGATTCCACATTTATACTCATTCTTTCTTTTCTGATTATAGGACGTCATTTTATTTTTGATTAGATATTGTTTCAGAAGAGCATCAGTGTTGAAAGCATAGAAATTGGAAACAGTAGTAAAATAAAAGTTAGAAAAATACCACAAACTGCTAATTTTTTTAGATTTAAGTTGGTTTTTATCATTAAAATTTACTATGGTCAATTCTCAAACTAAAAAGCAAGTTTATGACCATATTATACTTTGTTCATACCGATGTTGTCGATTTTAGACTTGAAAACATTCTATTGGTATTATTATCATAAGAATAGATATCATTTATCATGTGTGGAATCTATTTATTTTTAACACATAAAATCAATGACCATTTTTATGTGACAGTAGGATTATTTGAAATTACACTTATGTAAAAGCCATCCTTAAATGATACTGTACTATTCATATAAAATATGTACATATACTTTTTCGCACTCGACAGTCATGAATCTTATCAAATTGAAACTCTTGTATTTTTATAATCAATCCAACCGAAATAAAATAGACATCCCATTCTACATTCTAGTAACAGCTAGCGGCGAATAACCTAAGCTAAGTTTACATTGTGGTTAAAAATGTTCTCTGTTTTCAAACAGGCGCTTCCACTTTCAGTAGGAGAGTTTGCTGAAGCCAAAGAATTAGCTCTAGTCGCCGCTAGAGGACTCCGACTGCTTTGGTCTGTATTTGTATTTGAGTTTATGAAACCGAGCTGTGTTGGTTCATTATTGTTGATTCCGTTGGGGGTAATATCGTTGTTATAATAGTACGCGCTATCTGAAACAAAATGGATATCAGTATAATATAGATACGTTATTCTGCTTTTATAAATTATTGCTAAAGAAATTAACAGAGTGTATTAGATATAATTAGATTTTGTCTTAACATGAATGTATTTACTTTCAAATTAAGGTACGGTATAAAGCACAATCTAATCAAATCAAATGTATAAGGTTCGTTCCAACCCATCAAAAAACCGTCCATTGACAATATTCGTTCTAAGAACCGACCAGACTAGCAGGTTGAAGCAACCTATTAATTTCAAATTCCTGTGTGGCAAATAATACATTAAAATAGTGTAAGAACGGTCTCAATCATTCTCCTGTATGTTCTAAATTGAATGCTTCGCATAATCTCATGAAATTGCGATATATAATAAATATAAACAAACAGAGGTCAGTTAAAACTGAAAAATTTGAAAGCCAACCCAAAGGTAAAATTGTCAAAACTGTGGGCTCACAAAGCTCTGACGTCTTTCACTTTTCTACACGTAACACTTACTATTCATTGGTCTACTATTGAATTGGTCTAATCGTTATCAAAACTATCTAGCCGTTGTAGTTGATAATAAACACGATGCCAAGAGAATTGAAGGAATGTACCGAACTTTCAGGTGAAGATGAAAATTCACCTCCATGTTAGTGGAAGAATATTCCATTTAGGAACAATCAGTATAAGAAATGATATGAGGAATGAATATATTGGGTTTATTAATTTAGAGTTCAATTAGATACGTTACAAAAAATTATTGATGTGCAGTATTTATTCATCCTATTTTCAATGTATTAAAGTATTTACAGTAAAATGAATTGGCACAGCTTTATCCGACCATAAACTTTCTTTGTTATGTACCTTAAATACCTAACTAATTGAATATAGATATTATGAAGATATTAGAAACTTTACAAGTTTTTCCAAAATGACTACAATACTCACTATTTACTTACTGAGTAACCCGCTAGACGCACTACCATATCCGTAAGTGCCGTATGCCGCGCCATACTGGCTGTAGGCTGTGCTGTAAGCGTAATCAGTTCCTGGTACCATCGTAGTCCCTGCTGAAACAAAATGTAAAATCAAAACTATTGAACTTTGATGAAAACGATGAAACTTGTTTGTTGTTTTGAAGCTTTAATAAGGAACAGTAACACTCAAATAACAGAGAATTAAAATAATTAGAACCCAAATAAACAGTTAATATTATATTAATTTAAAAGTTTTTTACGTACAGGGTAGCTAGATAAGAATGTGAAGTATATCTAGGAAACCATAAGTTGTAGAGATTTTGTATAAAAACATCTAGTAAAGTAAAGAAGACCGTGGATTTACATTTTAAAGTAATTTTGCACAGGTAAAAATAGTAAAAATAGTTTTTTAATTTTATTTATTGTTCCATTAAACCTATCTTAGTGTGATATGGGTAATTCTTGGTGTTAAAAAATTTAAAGAAAATACTTTGATATGAATTTCTCCATACTAATGTCGAGAAATTATGCCTTAATATGATAAGCGAAAACAAATTTAGGTATCTTGATCGCAGCCTGAAATATCGAATAAGATAATTTAATTCTCAGTTTTTACAAAGACGCCATTTTAACTATTATTAATTTCCAAATAATAGAACCAGTTTCAAGTACACTGGCCGAATAATCAATGTAATATGTAATATAACTAATAATCAATAATAATAAGATACATTGATTAAATACTTCTGGAATCAGTGTAATTTGTGTTCGATATACATAATTATAAATGAATTCTCAGAACTATTAAAGAATTTTTTGGTCCTCAGAGAGCATGAGTGTCATTCGAGAATTTGCTGATAAAATAATTCAAAGTTTATATAATATTTTCAAATGTTATCATGTATGATACCAAGAAAAAGCGAACAAGAAGAACAAAGGGCATAGTTTTAGTAAGAACCAAAATTATCTCTAAGAGATTGTTTCTTATCGACTCTGCCAATGGCAACTAAGTGGTTAGTAGCATTTGGAAGAATATTTGGAATGTGAAGATTTGAACTTCTACCATAGTAACCTCAATTGGAGTTACATTGAAAGGTAGGCTTGAGTGGTACCAAAAACGACTAGCGTCAAATCAGGAATATTTATTATCTTCAGTGATGAAACCGAGGTCTGTATATGAATCCGTGATGGCTGAGTGAGAATGAGTACTTTGATGTTTTCTCTTTCAATTTGAAAATCATGTCAGTCGATTGTCGACTAACTTTGGGTATTTGTTTGGAATTGTATTTGAAATTATCAGTAGAACATACAAAATATTGTATAGAATCGTTCGAATAATCGATATACAAGTTAATACATCCGAGAACTATAGAAACCTCATCATGGAACACTTCACAATCCAAATTTTTGGCAAGAGAGATAGAGGTGGCATAGATTCATATATCCCAGGAGAATATTGACCAACTAATTAGTAGGTCTAGATGCATTAGAGAATGTAAACGCATCAACCTTTTATTGAAGTTGATGAAAAGAAACTTGGATAACGGATACGATTGGAGTAAATTTTGATTAATTTCCATATTACTAAATCCCTGTCGGTACACATGGTAGAAGAGGATGCGGATAAGTAAGTACTGAATCCTAGAATTTTTTCAAATATTACTAAATATTTAATATTTTATACCATACCTATTATAACTTATAACTTTTGTTTCCGGTATAATCAATAATTCATCATCATCTGGATAGGAATTTTCTCAAATTTTTAAGAGTAGTTAACTGTAACTGGACACAAATTTATAGTCCGAAGTTGTCTATTACTAGATAGAAAGTTTTGGGCAACGTTCTAGAATTACTGCAAGATTCTATACAAAGCAGTAGCTCAGAGTTAAGCAGTCAATTTAATATTGAAGATACCCGGCGGACGATCCAAGCAAAATGGGCATCGAAGAAATGATCTCTCAAGTGAAGTATTAGTTAAAAAATGTTTATTGTGATGAGTGTAAAAATGGTGAGGTAAAGTGTAAAGTTAACTGGCGGCATAAGACATGGGCTTACGTTTCGATATTATTACAGATATTACTCCAATATCTATATTGAACAAGGGAAGCAAAGTAAAGCTCTATAAAATTTATCAAGAATTTTCGGGTATTGTCTGTATGGTTAACATATTAATAAATAATCATTAACATTTGGTAACATAGCATGAAAGTGAGTATTGTCTCTGATTAACGTTTACGTTCATCATAAAAATCTTGGATACATATTCTGGTATTCCAGATTGTTATTTAGAATTATTACTGGAGCAGGAACAATATTGATAGTTGAAAGCTGTGGACCCGTTGGGAAAGTTCGATGCAAAATACGTGAATTAATCCAATTATTCTTTGATCGTCAGTAAATTAAATTTACCTGTGGTCGAGTAACCAAAATTGGGCAACATCGTCGTATAATGTTGAGATGCTCCATTGGAAGGCTGGAGCACTGTTAAAGCCGCTGGATCAGGTGATCCTGTATGAGACGCGGGTTGACTTCCTGGTTCTGCGGGTAACGCGAGCGGTAATCCAGGCGATGAACCATCCACAGCAGCACCCAGACCGACAACGCCACTGTATGGAGAACTAGTTTCAGCTACAGCATGCAATAACAAAAAACCAAATTAGCAAAAAAAAACAAAATTATAAATTAAATAAATAAAACAAAATCATGCTCAAAATTAAAATGTGAACTTGATAAAATGGATGTGAATAGATGCTAACAAATTTAACATAGCTTCAACGTGTACCTATAACCTATTTTTGTAGATGTAAATCGAGTTTAATTCTGTTCCAAGGTTCTAAAATTGTATTGTTTTTCAAACTTTAACCTCAATCAAATTGCAAAATCTTTTAATTTCAAGCTTAATTGGCAGCTACTTCGCTGTAAGAATATTTTGTTATTTGAAATTCCTCTACTTTTTCTCTAGGTACATTGAGAATGGTTTCACTATCTATTCATTGTATTTCTAGTTGATGAAAGTATTTTTCATTCAAGCACAGGATATCTAATAGCATTTCATTTCGTTTTTGGTGTTCAATTCAACAAACCGTTAATGTGAATAAGTTAATCACCTAATAGCATTTTGAACCAATAAACCCATTCTAGATAAATATAGGCAATGTAATAGCAGATGCCTGTCTTTTGAAAATAAACTCTTCAACTTCAAGGTAAACGCTTGAAATACAATATGACAAATAAGGAATATAGAAAAAGTATTTTTATCATGTGTTGTCTGATAAATGTAATAATAATTACATCGCAACCAATCTATTGCTTGAATCAAATTTTAGTATAAACTACCTGAGCTTACACAAAACTAAAATTATTTTGCATACCAATTTTAGGAAAATAAAATTCAGGAAATACATAAGAAAATTTGTGGGAGTATCTGAAATATTCTGACATGTTTGAATATATGTCCAGACAAAGAATAGATGTAGCAGTTACTTATCACAAAAATGGTGCATTATAAACCATTTTGACTGAAAATGAGGCTGAAATTATTATGTCGGAATTTGAATACCAATAACAAATTGGTACAATAATTCTTTTTAATTATCTGATTATATTAATCAAATGGATACAATTTGATCTAAGAACAAATATCCAAAAGCATTATATTATTAGTAGCAGTTTTTGCCATTGTAATATGAACAATGTAAGTAGATGTGTGAACTAGCAAATGAATTTAGTGGGCAATTGTTAATTACAATTACTAATAAGTTAGTATCTCGTTTGATTAGGGTGCCCAATGACAGATGATGTAAGCACAATAAACAACATAATCACTACTCTAAATAAACGTAAATACATGCAAGTGAAACATAAAAGACATGCAATTGGCAGGAGCGTGTCTAGTCCAGGTGCTGGCAGAAGTTCATTAATTGACAATTTTATTTTTTATTTCATGATGTAGCAATAATATAATTACACAAAAAGTAGAATTGTGACGCTGGTTAGATATGTAATCAATTCAGTAACAGTACAACAACAACAAATACAGAAGAAAACAACTCTAAAAATTGTTCATATACGAGAAATCGTTATTAAATGAAGAGAATGAAGGTATTACCAAAGAAGCGCGAATACGGCAGATTGTTGTTACAGTAAATATTTCTGCAATAAATGCAGTGCTTATCGCTAATTGAAACAAATCGGTATAGCCGTAGCCTTAATTAACATCAAAACTGTTTCGTGGAAAAAATATTGTATATAACAGTAGATACACAAATGTTAGCAGGAAGCGTTTTAAAGATAGTTGAGGAGATTTTTTCAATTACCCGGGGGCTCATCAAAATGGATAACGAAAATCGTTGGTATTCATGAGATTGCCAAAACTGTAGACATTCATAAAGAATGTGTATGCCAAAATCGCATAAAGAATTTAACGAGCAATAATTTTTATGCTTAATATTTTCTCCAAAATTAGTTCAATTCAGTAACAAGAAGCTTGCAGAAATATTTATAGTGGTACTTGACAAAAAGGCCAAAAAATTGGAGCGAAAGATATCACGTTAAGTATCGGATGTAAACAAGATTAAGTTAGTTGAAGCTGCAGAAAAGGGAGTGGTACGCCTCTTGAAGAAGCTGCTGGTAGAAAACCTCCAACAATGTTTTAAATAATAAAAGATTTGCTTGGAGCGTTGATGGAATAAAGGAAGAATGTGAATTTAGAATTGAACATTCTTATTTATTAGCTGTACCTTGTATACAGGAATGGAAAAATCCATAATTTTAATGAAAAATGTGTATTAATGATTCACTTCTATTCTTATACTAAAATTCTCACAATTCAAGATAAAAAATGTAAGGTTGAAATACAATGTATTTTTTACTCGCAATTTACCCACTTCTTGGATAAATTCTCGACTTGTACAAAATAAATAAAAGTTTAATGAACGAAAAAGTTGAAATAGCAAAGAATAAGGACTTTGGTGGTAAATTAACATTAAATAAAATTATTATTGAAAAAAGTGTAGCCTCTATCATAATATTGTCCGATATTGACTAATGTGATGTATGAATATTCATGACATGAATAATAATTTCTTGTCATTATTATTGGAATTTAAGAATCAATGAAGAATATTAAATATTTTGAATTTCATTTATGAAGTCTCTAAATTGAAAATATAAATTTTGTACAAGTTCTTGAGTTCTTTTATTATTTTTTCTTCTATTAGTTTTTCTTTCGTCAACAAACCAATTGTGGGAATTCCCTTTTATTCGTATTTGATTTTGTTCCAAAAATTTGCATACATTCTTAATGAAATGTAAAACTCCAACCTTAGTCATAAATTAAATATGATCATCTTTATTATAATTTTTACGTTTACAAATAACACATAACACAATATTTATTTGTAAAATACAAGAGCGTTAATAAACAATGACAGAAAAAAAAACATAGTTTCAGTTATTGCTTATAAATAAAATACAAAAATAAATCAATTCTCACACTAGTGAAATCGTTAATTGGGTCTATTGATAATGATTAATAACTACTGTTGACGTTATAGATGATAAATAGAATGTTTTAATCAATATTCTGCTTTTATTTATTATCTGATCTTCAGATGTTACTAGAATTGTATATAGTTCTTCTTACATATCGTGCACGAATAAGTTTTCCACATTTAAATAGGATAGATATTGAGCATATTTTAGGTCGTACATATTTTGTTGTAGTACGAGGGTTACTACTCATGTTTTGAGATAGACCAATATAAACAATTAATGAATATGCTTTTGTTGTTTTTCAATATAATTTCCATTAAAATCAATAAACTTTTCCATTTGTTCGAACCTTATGTTGAAGCATTTTTTTCATTCCGCTTGAGTTACCTCATAAACAGTGATTTCAACGCATCTATCGCTTCTTCAGGTGTAGAAAAACGTTGACCTCGCAATTTATTTCTAATCTGCGGGAATAAAATTGGAATCATTTGGTGCCAAACAAGGACTGTAGAACGGATTACCCATAAATTCTATGTATTTACTGCTCAAAAACGTTTCTGTATGAAGTGATGAGTGAGACCAATTCAGAATTGACGTTGCATTACGGGAATGGTGACGACATGTCCACTTATTCTAAAAAAACAGGGCGACCATTTGCTCCGAAATGCTTTGTACGCGAACAACTTTTTTTGGATTTGGTTCGTCTTGAAAGACACATATAGTGGATTGTTGTTTAGTTTCGGGTTCGTATACATAGATCCATGATTGAACTGTAACGAAGTGCGACCTCGATTGACTTCAGGAAACCAGAGAATGTTTCAAGTATTTATAAAGATCTTAATTTTCACTCGTATGATAACACGTACTGAGTACGTTCACCATTAAAATGTCAAACTTCATGATGGCAATCTCAGATTTGACATGATCACATCAGTGTTGCTATATCTCAAAACTAGAGTAGCAGTCCTCGTATGTATCTTAGATGTATGTAACCGGTGAGTTTGGAGTATCTGCTGGCTTAGCACGTGGAAAAATTGTTGAAATTATTCGTTACCTGCTTCCACATTTTGTTTGGAAAGTTCACAATTAGTTAATTACTTGAAATATTGAAAAAATACGACGAAATATTTTGTTAGTCGGGAAATTATCTATATTTTTTAGCTTTCATCTCATTCGGTGGTATTTGAATGGGTGGATTTGGATTGGCAAAACGATGTTTGCTTTCTAAGTTTCTATAAAAAGTGAGACAGAAACAAACGAGTTCGAAGCTGAGTGTTTTATTGCTTTTCGAAATATTCGTCCTTTAGCTGTACACATTTTTGTATACGCTAACACCTATTTTGGAAACAGTTCTTCTACTCTGATATCAGAGAATCGTGTTTTTGAAAGTCTTCTTGAGGTAATGATAATCGCTGTCCGCGCCTCTTCCGTTTGACAATGAGGGACAAGTCATTACGATAATAATAAAATTAATTCGACGATTTTCTCCGTCAAATATTCTGTTGTTTGACGTACTTTATGGGAACTGGTGAGCGGAATACATCTTTCTTATACCTTAAAGTTCATGTTAAATCACTTGTATTGCATTCTGCGATATCCTAAAAGACCCTTCTATCTGTCTGTAAGTCACTAGCCGATCTTCTTTAATCGTGTTGTGTATAGCGTCGATGTTCTTCGGAATGACAATCGTTTTTGTCTGACCTTTTCGACATTCATCACTAACGGATACAAGACTATGAGGCCGTTCTGCAAACCAATTATAAACAGCTTTCTTCTGATAGTACTTCTTTACCAAAAGATGAACAATGTAATTCTATGAATTGTTGTAGACTAAGACCTTTTTCAAAATCATCCAACGTAAGCCTTCACGTGTGATTTTCATTTTTGCATAAACTTGCTTCCTTTAAACCTTCATCATCAACAACTAACTCAGACAATTTCTAAATTGCCACCGGCTTCTAATAACAAACTGTTCACAAATTTGAAATTTGAAAATAGTTTGGGCGTTCAGTTTAGAGCAAATGCTTCACGCTGTTCAGGCAAACAGAGAGTAACTTCATCAAGTTACACATTATTTTTGTTTAACTAAGATGGATTCCAATTTTTTTTTATATTCGCCATATTAGTTGAATCAGTCCTGACGAAAACTATGTATTAGTCATCAAGCTGAACTGCAAATAGATAGAGGGCAGACCAAGAAAGAGAAGGTATGCACTATTATGACTAAAAAAATAATAATTAATAAGAATTAAGTAAGGAGGTCAGTTCGTGGGTGAATACCCTCTATTCACCTATCATGATTTAACTGCATTGATATTTGATCAACAGAGTCGAATGAACTTATTTTTGTTGGTTAATGACCAACTTTTTTAATATGTTTAAACTCAACCAAAATAAACTGGAAAGGGCTTGAAGTATTTTATTGTTGATTCAACTTTTGAGTTGTTCTCAAGATATGAGATGAATTTTCTTCACACTAATAAGTCGAATAATAATTTTTTTTGTTTAAGCTATTGTATCCTGAATATTACTTGGAATGATATTCAGAAAGTTGATTCAATTACTTGATATGTACTATTTCATGTAATTAAAAAATCATTCAATCTTTGTACTTGATTTAAGGATAATTCAGCTTTCAAAGTGTTTTTGTCATCTGGACAAAAAAGGACTTGAAACAGGTAACAAGAATTTAACCAGAAAGAAAGGGAAAATTCATAATTAGAAAGCAATGATAAGTTATAGCTCATTATTCACCCGTAAGTACAAATTCTCTTGCAACAAAGAATACTAGAAAGAACTACATATTTTCGATGTTATTAACACGAGACGAGATTAGGCAAAGTCTCGGTACTGTTTTTTACTGTTAATGGTTTGTTTTGTATCAACGCGAAGAGATGACACATGAGCTTTTGTGAGGACCTAAATATGGGTGCTACCTACTTAGTTAATTACAGTCGGAAATATGTGTCACCAAACTGAAGAAATAAAACCTTAACCAAAGGAATAGTTCCAACACCAGGGAATAGTGTACCTGATGTCCTTATCAGTACTTACCGGAATGATAAGGAGACATTGATGGGTCCAGTATCCTCGAGGTTTCTATTTTCATTTCGTGCATTGTTATTGGAGCCAGAGGTGTTAATGAATTGGAACCTAATATTATATTGCATTAATTACAACAAATAAAAGATACGGTATTATACCACCACCAGTGAATATAATAATTTTTGTGATTTCGGATTCTATAAAGGAAATACATTTTCAATAAACTTATAATTTTCGAAAATTTTTATGGAATATAACGATCATGTAGTAAAAATGCTACTTTTTGAAAGTATCGTCACAATAATGAAAATCTGATATTATGCGTAGTTTGACATTTTTATCTCTATATTCCATTTAGTTTTTGTATATTTGGTTCAGTAAGTTGTTAAAAATCTAGATATTCTGATTAAATTATATTTAGTTTAGATGTTGGAATCTAATGTCTGTCTTCACCAAGATTACATAAAATGTATGACATGTAACAAAAATAAAAGCTATTTCGAGAAAATTTGATTGTAAATTCGAATATGCTTTTAATACGGCTGTAGCTCAGTAATTTTTAGAAAAATCTGCTATAGAACTTGATGCCTATTGATTGTCAAGTAATTTGGAATTATTAGGTAACGTTTTTCTTATATTTCTACAGAATATGTAGTTTCTTGTGAATGTTTTAACGAGAATTTATTTAGAAGAGAAGTGCAATAGACAAATTACCATATTTATATGTATATTACTGTTAAACTATAACATATCACAAATATTTCAGCTCTAGCGCTACTCATCTATCAATTGTTTTGGAAATTTTTTACTCAACACTGCATCAATTGATCATAGTTGATAATAGTTGGTGTACACTAAAAATTTGTCTTTCCCCAGCTAACTACTTTATAATTAAATATATATTAAATACACTATAGTTATGCTAAAAGAGTTCTTACCTAATGAACCAGCCAAAGGAGGCGTATACAGATTCTGCGACGACGCTTGGCTCATTGTGTTTATGGTCTCGTAGATATCTGACGCAGAACTTACGTTATTAACACCGCCAAAACCTCCATGGGTATCGTAGTATCCTGTCTGTCCTGTAGTGGTGCCCGCTCCTCCTAATTCAGACAGTAATTTGTGCTCGTCTTTTATGTTCCATTTTCCCGGTGTCCACAGCTATAAAATGTTCAGAGTTGAACTTTATTTTTGCTTTAGATTAGAAGAGATAATGTAATTTGCATTTGGAGTTGCAAAAAAGCGATTTAATTAATTTTTCTTGCTCGCTAAACCAACAATATAAAGATTTAGAGAAATTAACGTTTGTGGTTTGGTCTCTCAAGTAAAAAAAGTGAACATATTAATTCAGTAGTGACCGTAGTGGATGATATAAAATGAAATCTGATATTTGAATGTATAGGTTATCAAACTCAGGCTTGAGACAAAAAGTTTTGATAAAAATTTCATGGTTCGATCGATACCTGGAAGCATAGTGGATAGGCAAGGAAGACTTATCCAAACTAAGGCCGGCTGATATTCTAAAATATATTAAATTATCACAAATCTTTTCAGGTTTCAATAAATTGTACTTCTATAAAACAAACATACGAGGTGTGGCTATCAAATTCCGGAAATATATAAACAAAAAACAACCAAATGAATTTCCACAACAAATTGTATTATTGACCTTCATATTTGTCTCTATAAAATTCTACCCAACGATTCCAACATTGTAGCTATGATCAAAACATCTTCTTCTTCTTAATCGTCAGAATTCAACCAGTTTAGAACTACGGTTAGAGCTTCTTCAACTTACTCCAAGCAACCATTATGAGCTCGTTTGATGTGTGAATTATCTTGAGAAATACGAAAAAGTTGCAGTAGATAATATCGAGGTTGTGATGCAACCGAGTTCCAAATTTGTCTAAAATTGAATCAATCTGCTTACTATTTTCACCATCCCACTAGAGCAGTTTCTTTAAAAAAATATGCACAAGTACGAATACAACGTGCTATAGATTACAGATTTTGAGTGAAAGTGAAAGGGTTATAGAAAAATAGAAAAAAAAGTATATTCATTGAAAGACGTTCAACGAATGTCATCTACCTTATTTTTTATTATTACAATATATATTATGATACCAGATTGGATTTTAGGTTTCTCTCATGAAACTGATGTTATTAGATCTCATGTTGGTGGTTTGTTCTACGTCTTGCTGAAAGTTTTCATTAGTCACCTAGTTTTAATAAACCAAAGTTCTGAAATCTAGTTGTTCGCAAACCACATCTCATGATTGTTGGAACTTTGATTATAAACGTTCTATTTACTTATATTATGGTCGAATTAGCCTCTATTGAGTTTTATAAACATTGTAAATCATTAATCTACATACGATTTTGAATACTTTTGTTTCTTTTTTCAGTCACATCTCTTTTAATCAATTGCCGCATGTGTCCTACATGAAATTTAATTAAACATGTATAGTAAGTACAAAGTAACTCTTTCTTATTCACTATCAAACTGAAATTTATTGGAAGAACACAAACATACTACCAGTAAATTAGATTTCATCAAAGATACATCGAAGTAATCAACTGAAATTTATGAAAGCTGGTGTAATTGTGAAACCCACATCGTTAACATCGGATAGTAAATAAACTCTTTCCGTAAACAGAATATTCGATTAAATGTTACAACTAGAGTAATTAACTTACATTTGAATAAAGTTGGTCGCCATTATACTGTGATCTCTGCCTCTTGAAGTCATCTTCCGGGTGTCCATTTAAGTCCTTGTTTTCATCTGTGAAATATACAAATTGAAATACTAAACCATATGGTTGGATTATAAAGAATAACTATTTTAATATTTCATTATTTTATTCATTATTCAATTTTATGTATCACGAATCTTGAAAAGTTTTTTCGAATATCATTTGGAACAAATTAGTTATTTTCAAAGCCTGAGGTGTGTATTATATAAAATTAACGGAACGTATGATCAACTTTGCAACTGTTTGTTTTAATTTTTTGTAGCAAATTTTGATTGTTTTACTTTTGATCTTGATACTTTTTTAAAAGGTGTATTGAGGCGATTTACTGTCTTTTGGCAACGCCGTGAAAGATATAAGATTCATTTCCGAAACTCATTTCGCCTCAGATTCGTGAAAATCAATTAACTTGGACTCTCACTCATTGATAGATTTATCAAGCTTTCTCGCAAAAAAATACAGCGGCCTAATTCGCCTTGAAAAACACATCGCTATACTAATGCGCATGTGTTTTGGGCGTCACTACAGTAACCTTCTCGATAATAAACTTTATAAGATTACAATCAATTCTCAATCTGAATTTGAATGAAAGATATTAATCTATTATCAACATTACTCAACGATTCTAGCAAAGGTAATAAAAAAATTGATCAATACTCCACTTTTCTATTTTTGTATCTGTACTAATCAAACATGTATTTCCAGTTTCCAGTTATCTATAAATAAATATCACGGAATCATTATAATTTTTGTATTTCCGCATTTCTGCAAATATTAAAATCCTAAATAGAAGGTAAACCCTCCACAGATCAAGTATCCCAGTGGAAAACATATTCACCTAGGAATACGAACAACTTTATAAAAGATTTAACTAGAGTGGACAGCGCTCTTTTCATTATCTCAACACAACCTATTTAATTGTGTTCAACATTTTCTCTTGTTCACTTCACTTTAGCAAAATGGACATCGAAATGGTAAAGGGTCGAGAGCATTGGCGTAACGGAAACATTATTCAACAAGTATTTTATATCTTCATGGATATAATTTTTATTGTCGAAATGATATTCTTTATTAGTGAGTGCACAAGATAAAAATTAAATATGAAGAAATGGTTCTAGGAATTAACATGTTTCATGGAAATGGTTGGTTTAAGAACCACAATTTCATTTAATAAAGTTTGTATGCGGAAATGTTACATGTGTGTATGAAAATTAGAACATGACCAGTCGTCCACTTTATTGGAAAGTGATCGGATCCTGGTAAAATTTGTTTTTTGTGGAAATGATACCATTTTTTTAGCGATTATCGTTGTTTTTTGCACTCTGTAGAAAAGGGTCACATTTGTGGAGGGACTTGAATTTAACGACCAACATTATATATCGAGATCACTATTGTCAATCACATTCTATCAAAAGCTCAACAAAATAAACCAACAATTACTTAAGATTTGGTTTTGTAATTTGGTTTGGTAACACATTTTCCATTTCAAACACTGGAAAGTTTTATCCAATCATACACTTTCATTTGATCCAAAACGGAATTCGTGGCCAGAAAGTAAGTTGAATTGTTCCAGTAAAATGAATTACCAAGAAGTGAAACTTCGATCGTAGATTCCATTGGAAAGAACCATATATGCAGATATTTAGTTAAAATAGAGATATGTGTATGTAATTATTATGTTGTAAGACGACAGTAGAGATTATGAGGTACCAAATCAACAAGAGGTATAATATATGTTGAGTAGTACCATGACAACTAGAAAGAATACAATCGACGACTATAACTTCAAGAGTCGGAGAGCTTAGATTCCTTGGAATTCCAATAAGTGCACAAAATAATGAATAACCATAAACCATAAACTGTAGTAAACGGTGGAAACAAATATCTAGACGCCAGAAAGATGTTAGGTATAAATTTGAAACTGGATGAATAAAGAATATAAGACAGTAAAACAAATAGAGAACCTCAACAACAACGATGGCAACCTAGATGGAAAATTATACTAGTTTGTTATTATAAAATAAGACTTACTCGGGTATGTAAATATAGTAAAAAATATGAGGTCCATGTATGTATATTGTGTGTGTGGAGAAGACGACAAGACAACAGTACTCGTATGGAGAGACACAACTGTAAAACACTTCTACGACCTCGACTTTGGAAGAAAGGCAATATAGTAGAAGATCTGGAAGCAATGGGCATCAAAGGATGGAGATCACGAGAGATAGAAAAATAATAAATGAAAACATGAATTCAAATATCTAAATACAGTATGCAGTATTGAAGTATACTAACTGCATTAACATACAAACTCACCATGGGAATGGAAGTATGATACTGGACAATAATTTTTAGAAAAAGGTTAAGCAAATTATTAGTACAACCTTTACACGATAAACATCTTATGATTCTATACCTGTTAACACCTATACAACTGTTGAACTTCAGTTCTACTTGTTTCCTCTTTCACTTCTGCTAAAGTTTTTTTTTTCATTATAATTCTGATTTTCCATAATTTTTTAATTGTTTTTTTTTTATATCTCTGTATACTCCTCTGTTCGACTCTTATATGACAAAGTAAAAACTTCATCAGTTTCTCTAATTATAATGGATAAATCTCATAATACGTATTTCATCAAACTGCCGTTGATTAAATTCTTCCAATCCTGTCATAATTCTCTAACTGCGCCATTGGAATGATGGGGAAAGAGATAGATAGTAAAGGAGAGAGAAGAGAACAACGTGGGTGGATTAAAATTGTATCGTGGCTGAAATGTTATTTACTTGGTATTTTAGATTCAAGCCACAATGCGTATTGTTTCAATAACAAGAATTTGAATGGCCTGGCCTAGCTAAAATTAATAGAGAATTCTCTATTAATTTTGTTGCACGACAAAAGTGTTTATTGGAGTTGTAAATTGAATATTCAATTATATTTTTAATTTATTTGGACTTTATAATCATGTCATTGTTTCACTTACAATCTAATTTAATTAGCTCAATATTCGATTTATGATTGAGTCCGGAGAAATATGGTGTTATTCGTGAATTGTCCATTGAAGCGATCATGAAAAGCTTTGTTTCATCTTTATGGATATAAATAGATCAATATTATTTTTATGTTCATTGTATTTTAACTTGACTAACTCTGTCGTAAAGTTGCTTATTCATATTGAAAATAAATTAAAATGATCAAAGAATCTGATTTCCACACTTCAGCTCCTATTCATACATTGTTTACTATTTAGTATATTTAAGTAAAAACAAGATTACATCATGATCAAATAATAAATATTGTATGTATATTTCTTGATATTGTTTTTCATATTTTTTGTTGACTAGCTGACATAAAATAGTACAAATAGAAAGCATGTTGATATATTTTGATGTAATTATAACTATAATATTAATAGTTGAGATAATAAAAAAGATATTGATAAAGAGTACAAAAACATGGCTCCATCCAAAGAGAAAGTTTTCATCATTATTCACAACTTTTGCGGTAGAAACCTTACGATAAGATCAATACAGAGAATAAAAATCTGTTTGAATTGAAAAATATCTCAAAAATCAAATAAATAAAAATAATTGTTGCCAATTTATGGGCTCAGCGACATAGTAACTTTCTTTTTATTTTCAGAGAATATGGCATGATATATCAGTGGTCAAGATTTTTAACAAAGAAACAAATTGTTACAATTCAATTATTGTCTTATAAGTAAAGCTATTAGAAAATTGTATCTTATTCATCATAGATTGTCTCATTCACCTCATTTTATTATCTATAACTGGTACCTCATGTATTTTTCGCAAGGAGCTCTGTTTTGGGCCAGTATATTATTTACCACAAAGTAAGTAAGTATTTGAGATAGCGAAAAATAATATTAGTTGAAATTGAGTTTTTGAATAGAAAGACTATATTGTTCCTAGTGAAGCACTTGGATGAATTGGCTTCAATGTTTTCTAGTAGTCACCTACCCCATTGTTTGGGCGCGCAAATTTGTTGTGTTAATATGGAGACAATTCAAACGTATTCAGATTTAGTTTTGTTTTAGATGGAATTCCTCGAACGATACTATAGTTAATAGAAAAATTGTATGGTAACAGATAGTTCTATCAAATTAAATACACACTGAATATAAGAAGTAATCAAAAAATAATGTTTTTCTCGTTCCCATTTTGTGAAAAACGCATTTTGACACTGTTTTGAAGCACATAAGTAACAATTACTAAAAAATATCGATTGTCCTTGATAACTGGTTTAAGTCAACTTACCACAAGTGGGCTTCATAAAAAACCTTATTTACTCCAGAAAGCACCCTATAGTAAGTTTCCAATACAACAATAGTAAACAACTTTAATTTTTTATTCCCTTAACCATGTCAAACTAGGAATGGTTCATAAGAGCTGTGTAATATCAAGTCATATGAGTATTAATAGTACAATTACTGAAATTATGAACATTATTTACAAAATTTTGATAAATATTTTCTTGTTTTATCTTAAATTGAAAATAACAGTGGTTATGATGCTATATAAAATGGAAGGTGTTCATAATTTCATGTAAAAAGTATTGAATTAAATTAATGATAATCCAATAATAAATTCTGCGGGAAATAATGAGTATCTAATATACTTCAGGAGATGTATATTTACTAGTATCAAACTTTATTTCCAATCCTTGCAATTTCTCGGGCGCAAAATCATTCTCGATTAGTAAATGATACTTACATACATCTATTATAGTATAAATAACTGTTTTATATATCTTAAACAGTATTTAAGATACTTGTAAAGTATATATAAAGTATCTTGACAGATCTACTTCATGTTATTGTTGCAACCACTGTAGTGAATCTTTTAATTCCGTTTAAATTATGTGTACTCCGTTATCAAAGAGTATTTCCATTTCAATCACTAGTATTGAATATAATAATATATTTATTCATGATTAAAATAAAATTAACTTCACTTTCTAGCTGTACGAGTATGTTCAATGTTCTTGCTACAACCCTGTACTCTATAGTAGTTCTAATTGAATAAAGATGACCGAACTTCTGGAAACCAAAGGTTTACACAATCCCTCCTGTATCATAGCCAGTGGACCGTAATGTTGTTACAATAGTTCCTGCGATGGTGATTAACCATCAGTCATCTCGTGACATTATTGTTTGGTGATTAATTGATTCACAGATTATGAAGTACCAACACATGAATTGGTCTATAGATATTACACGCCATCTGAACCTAGACCTAGATTGTTCACTCTTGACATTAATTACCCTAGTAAAACTTTATCGATACTCGAAATAGATGATATTTTTTTATTCACCTAGTATGCCACTTAGAAAATATTATTTCTTATTCATATTTTACTTTAATCAATATTTGTCTATTTACAAATCAAATATTATTTTTGTTCCAAGTTTCTTATATGAAGTGGCAGTTGTTGAAACTATATCTATTTTATCAATATTCATACATTTATTCAGCTTTACGAAATGATTTATAAATTCTAATACAATCTAAACAATTAGTTATATTGACCTCAGTTGATAACGTAGATTTCCGTTTACTATTAATGGGAAAATTATTTATGTAGTTTTCTCCCAGGATGGTTGGAATAAATTCTCTACATAGCTTAATTTTTGTGTAGAGGATGGTCACTTTAGCCAATTCGTCTTGGAAAACTAGATTTTCCACCTCCCAAAAAAAGTTAATTGGTCTTCGCGGAAAGCTTCAGAAAATGTTGTGAATTTTTCTCACCAAAAGCTGGATATAGAAAATGTATAACGTTTTATTAAAAAAAAACTTATGATGTTTTGGGCTGGTAATTCTCAGAATGAAATTCTATAAATGCACGAGAAGAGAAGAAAAGCAATTAAACTATCATTATTTTCCACATTTATTGACAATAAATTTCACGAAACGTGAAACTGCGTTTGCTTTCATATCAAGGTAGTAAATACATATTTCTAAATTCGATAAATGATGTGAAAGGTATCTACGAGTGGCATTCGTACTTCTAATTTCAAAGGAAATGCTTACGCTATCAACACTCATTTCATATGACAGTTGCGCTTGAACTGATTTTGTAAATACAACAAATGTCTTAGACATCAATGGAATATTTCTTCTCTATGAAACTGTAAACTGTTTTTACGAAATAATCTACAAAGAATATGCATTGGTACCTGAAATGTATCATTATATTTTCGTGTAATGAAACAATGAAGAACGGACATTGTCGAAAATTGACGTCGCAAATTATGGCCAATGACGAACATTAAGAATAGATACAATTCGAATAAACTATTCTTTAAACGAAATTGAATATGAATCAGAGGGACCAGAAACAGAAAATGTTCATCGGTAGCATAACAATACGTGACTTTACTACAACACTAGTCGATTTATTTCAAATGTACCCTTCAAGTTCCCCATGGACCAGTCAATATAATAGCAATAACATCGCCCCTGTCAAATGCAGTCGCCCTTCGGAATACTAGTCGATATTATTGTGCAGAAAATATGTGTATTCTATCTTTTATTCCAAATATCTAAAAAATTGATAAACTTAATCAATAAGTGATTTCTGAGTCTCCGACGGCATAATGAAACTCCATTTCTAGATAGAATTACAGATGAAAACATTAATTTTGCTGTAGATGAAAGATTTTCAAATATATTTGACATAGTACTAACACCAATTATTATAATTCTGAAGATTATAAATCTTTCAACGCGCGACAATGGTAATAAATATTATATTTCTCAGTTAAAATCTTAAATTATTACTATTCGAAGAATATTTTCTTATATTGAATATTAGAATATGCAACGGTAGATGAACATTTTCATCGAAGAATACGACATCCTAGTAGTTCTAATGGGATTATTTTCAGTTTTTACCAATAGATCTCTGTATTTTAAAAATCAAAAGTAGAGCTAATATCGGGAGAAAAATAAATCAACGTTAATTCTATAAAACAATATACGTTATAGTATGAAAAAAAGTCAAACTAACCTTTTTGTTTTATAACACAATACGAGGTTGTTTCAAGAGTATCCAACAAGTCTCCGCGTTAAATTTTCTACCAACAACTGTAAGACATGAACGTTAACAGTTATGACTTGTTAGTTCATGAACGACGTCCGTTACAGTGTCTTTTTCATGTTCATCTTATTTTGTTAATACACAAAATGACGAAAAAGTGTGCTGAACGAGTATGAATCAAGTTTTGAATAAATCTTGGATAAAAACTGCTAACTTACTATTAGAGATAAATTATGAGCTTGCGGCCAGGAATAAAGCCACTTCCTTCACAATGAAAACATTTCAAATCACCAAGACGGAACCGAGCACAGTGTGAGAGCTGAGACAATGTTGATTGTCACACGATCACTGAAGAATGCTACTTTTACCTGACAGTCAGAAGATATCAGCCATAGCTTTGGATATATCTGGTGAAGCAATATTTAATAGAGCGCCAAGTCTTACATGTTCACCAGCCTTCATGGAGTACAGACATAACTCGTTACAACTTTTTATTTTTCTCTGCAATGGGAACTTTATTGGAACAATAGCAGATCGATGTCTAACTGCTTCAGGAAGCTAGAAACGTCGCTAGATACGTGTTCATTAATTAAATATAAATTACTTTGAAGGATAAAATGCCTTTTTCTGGAATTAAGTAGATTGATAAAAACAGTAATAAATAATAAAATTAACCATTGAAGCAATATTAGAAACATGATGTAGAGCTGAATATTAAGATGTAGTTAGAAAAGGAAACATATACTAGAAGAAAAATGAACAACTACAAGTTGCAGAATAGATCTTTGAACAACAAAGAATAATTTTTCAGATACCTGGGGACGTCCAAAAATCAGCTCCTTGTAATATTGTCAGTCCAAGTCAATGGTTTAAAATTCTAAAACGTTTATCTCACCTTTCAATTAACATATTCAAAATAACAGATACTGAATGTTCGTTCTTCATTATGCATATTGTTACTATAATTTTTTTTTTATTCTAAATATAATATGTGTTATAATGTTCGGTATTTAGATAAATGAGTTATCGCGCACTAACATTAATTAGAACTCCCTCACAATACTCCGGAAGTTAAGAAGGTTATATACAAAGAAAATTCATCACAATACGTAAAATTCGTTGTAGCAAAACATTAAACGAATGGTTTCTGACCGGAAGATAGTTAGCTAGTTGCGATTGTAACTCAACGAGGACTCCTCCATCTTAAGCGTCTTTGACCAAGAATATTTAAATGCAGATTTGTCTTGCGAGTTTATAGTCGGTAATTATAATGGTTGTTAGCTTATTAGGAAATTTTGGAGTGATTTGTTATGGTACTTCCGACCTTTAATAAATTTATGATGACTTTGGTTCTATAATCAACTTATAGATTTTATGGTAGCTGGTGAAGGAAAAGCTTCAATTACAAATAGGAAAATGTTTCATTGTACGTTATGTTTATTAGTTATTTTTATTTCAAAATTATCCAGAATATATATAGTATTAGCAATAAATCAAATGATCCGAGGAAACTAATGATGTTGTTATTTACCTAAACTAATATTATACTTAAATTTAAATTTTCAAAGTGATAATCAGTGAAATCATCCAATTTATAATTTATTTATGGTTAATTAGTTACCTAATTGGCAATAACAAAAAAATATTGACTGGAGATTGAAGATTGAAATATGATGAATACAAGTACAGGTACGTAATTTGATTAATTTACGACTCTGATAATGTTCCAAGAGGAAGCTGCCAGCGTCACGCGATTGCAAGAAAATAGTGACATACTGTTCAAGAATACAAACAGTGCTACCAAATTAACACTCCAGACGTTATTAGTGAGACAAGTATTAATGAAGCGTTTTATCTAAATATTAACAAGAAACGAGAACGAAAGTGTATGGTTTCTTTAAAGATGTGTGATACTTATTATGGTATAAAATTAATCAAGGAAGCAGGTTTGTGAAATGCAGCACTTAAGATTCCTAGAATAAACTAGATATTTCGTAGGAGCTAATAAGGTTAGAAATGTTTCAGACACTAGATCACTTTATGTAACGGGAAATTAATTACAAACATTAATAAACAAAAAATACTGTTAGGTGAATATAATATTTCAAATTATTCTGTTTGAATATAGTATATGCAATTTGGAATTAAATTTAACCAATCAATGCTCTAACAAGTCGAATAGTACCTACTTCTAATTACCATTGTTTTGCATGCAATAATAATATATATATAATAAGCTTCAAATTTAGATTTGATTTTGTTGAATGGCACTCCTTACCAATCACAAGATAATAACAGAAGTAATGTAAAATTCTAAGCATCTCTGAGAACTTGAAGCACAATTGATATGTATTCCCTTAAAGCTTTCAATTCCTTGAAATTAGCTGCTTTGGTCTTAATACTTTGCACTCAAATAGAAATTCAGAAGATTGAAATCTTGGAATATCGGTTGCTATTCAGTAGGCTCCCTCAATCAATCCACCTGAAACTATAGCACCGAAATACTCTTAAATCAATCTTTTAAAATAGGAATGCGCATCATCTCTATTCAGAACTGTAGCATGTACAATATTAGGAAGCAGCCAGTAAACCGAAACATGTAATCTTCTTGCAGATGAAGATGGTTCTTTAACTTTCTATAATCTCTGTTCAAACATTCACTTTTCTGGATCGCTGAATATAGCTATTTAGTATCAACGTCGATTCATCAGAAGACAGAAAATTCTCTACTAGAATATTGTCCGCTATCAGGATCATCTTTCAGTAATTCCTTTTATAAGGATGCAATTTATGAGTTCCAAAAATTTCTGATATAGCCAAGTGGCCAATTTTAATATAATTAGAAATCGGCCCAGCTGAAAAATTTTTTATTTTGATATCTTTATTAATCGTTTTTTCGTCAAGTGCAATCATTTTTCAATTTTTTGCATTTTAATTAAATGAAAATATTGAATTATTTCCAAAAGATATTGATATTTTCAAAATGACAGCGTCGCCGATTACTGAATGTAATATACTAGTCGCTATTTGAATAACTAAAACTTGGACACAAAAATTATAGAACTTTAATAATTGTTTTGTAGGCGGTTAATGAAATTATTATCAAAATAACTGAACCATATTTATAAATAGTTACACTTGATTCGAAGGAATTTTATAAGCCAATCCAATAGCCATTTATCCTGTAAAAAAGTTTGTTCTGCTGCTAGTATGTTAATTCTTTATATTTAGCTTCCAACCTAAGTGATATTTTTTTCAGATGAATTAGATTGAGAGTATTCATGATTCTATATATTTTGTACTAATAAAATATTCTATGAAAAGATCCAAAACTAAAAAGAAACAGCAAGTATTCGCATCAATCGACACGAGCTTTATTTGAGCGACTGTCAAATTAAGCAGCATCCAACGCAAACATATCTTTTTGACAGTCAAATGTAAGTCACAAAGGTTATGTTACATGACGATCTTAGGATATCATTTGATGCATAGCATCAATGTTTTTTGGCACAACAGCTGATTTTGGAACACATTCACGAAATTTATTCTGTAGCGATGTGCGACCAAGATTAAATTCGGAAAACCAGCGAAACACGGTGGCACGAGACGGAGCTTCATCATAAAAAGTCGAAGCGAGTTGATCGGCACACTGGTTTAATTCAAGCCGAAAGTCATAGAAAGTTATCGCGATTTAATTCCATTTTTTTACCAAGATCAATGCTTCGAGTATGTGTCAACTGTTTCCATATCGCAAAACTATGATCACGTTTGAATCTAGTCGGCAAAAGATGTCTATTTTCAAGAAAATATTCATACCGACTTCATACATAATCTCTCAACGCATGCGCAAATATATTTCCAACTTTTATTGATAAGTGCTGACATCTTCATGTTGAGGTCGGAAACTTTTTAGACATCCCTCGTTTCTTAAAATTGAGTACTCCTTGGATTGACATGAAATCAATATCACATATCAATATATAAGCTATTTTGCTGTGATAAAAAATATTTTGTTTTCTAACAACATTTCCTTTCGACTCTATAGAATTAATCCAGAGAGTTTTTCCGCTAAAGAAGCATCTATGTGCGTTCATGTGTTCATTTGTCTGAATTTGCTTTCCACCCCGCCATTTTTTTTCGTTCGGCAACAAGAGGCTGTTGAAAGGTACTAGATCAAATAAAAATGGTGCAAAAAGCAAGAATGGACAGATTCATGTAAAATTTTGACAGATGACATAAGAAATACGTCGGACCCAACAATTACCTACTTATTCGTTAAACAACCCCCGTTATTCCTTCTGAAAACCCGACCTTGAAAGTTTGGGAGTCTACGAGATATATTTAATAGTGATTACAAATTAGAGAACAAAATGTTGCAATTCGATAGAAATAGAAAATAGAAACACAAAATGTTTCCTAGTTTCTGTCAAACAGATAAAATGCGCATTGTAATTTATCAAAACAGAGGATCTCATTTCCATTAAATATTGAAGAACTACAAGAAGAAAGTAACTCCATATTATTAGGAAATTATGAGTTTCAACGGAATATACCCAATTCAGACGTATCTTGGTTATTGAGGTAACTAAAAAACTATTCAATTAGAATTCGTTTTTACAATGAATTTGGAAACCTTGAAATAGACTTCTAAGTAAATTATTTTATTTGGCCTTGTGTTTCTAATATTCTGAAGTATGTCTAATAATTGCGATATATAGTTTATTTAATTTTCCAATTCCTCACAATAACAGTGATTGACACTGATTTTGCGGAAGCGCACATCAGTTTGTTAATTTAAAATTGACCTTTTTATTCACTCGGACACTCCATATATCAAACGTATTACAGTTTGATACTTCTTGATATAATACAAGTCGTGAACACACATGCATTATTACGGCTCTTCACGGATGGTGAGCATCCATGGGTCCGACTTCATGGCTGCGCACAGACCGTGAGATTTATAAATTTATATTTTGACTATTTCATTCTGCAATTTAGGGGAATAATATATTGTTAAAAGCCCTCACCCAACTCATTTAGATCTTCCTTGAGTATCAGATTACTTTTGATTAAATTTTGTTTCTCTCTTTTTAATATATGTCACCTTTCGTTTTACTTTTATGAATTATCCTTCAACTGATATATTAATAGCTATAGCTCTGTAAGAAACTTTTCCGCACATAAGTCAAATTTGTCTATTGACATATATTCTAAACTAAAGATAAAAGTAGAATATTTTGAGTACTTCATTATTACAAGCATTCATTCAAATGTCCTTTCGTGCATTCTAAAAAACATTATTCAACTGAGATAATCTTATTAAATGGCAATCACTATCATTGGTAAACTCAATTTCTTTCGATTTGATTCAACAGCAATTATTATAAATATTTCAACTCTTTTCTTCTTACTTTAAAACTTTCGGTTACTTGCCAAATTAATAATGTAGTTATTGATTAGTCAAATTGATAATAGCGTTTTTACGAATAATTTATGAAAAACAAGGCTCTAGCTATTTATCATGTACTTGTTATGATACTATTAGCAATCATGAATAAATAGTTGGTGAAATATTGCATGATACATCCAATTCTGTTCTTACCGTAGTTATATTATCGTCAGTGTTCATATTTTATTAGAAGATATATTTTGAGAATGTAAAAGGCATTTAAGTACAAAGTAGATAATTCAGTATATCCAAATCAAAAGATATCCGACGAAAAATATCCAAAAATAGAATATTTATTTTTTAAAAAACTTTTGGCGCCACTAGAGCTTAACAAATTGTTTATGAACGCACAAATAAACATTAAGAAAAAACTATGAGAGAAATATTAAGACAATTTTAAATTGGTATAACCCTGAATGTTAAATTAATATATAACACACCTAAAGTACCAAAAAAAAATATAAAAGTTACAGTCTCCAGTTAAGTGCTGCAGACTTTTTTTATAAATAGTTGTTGATCCTATTACAAAATTATACAAACGACAGTTAAGTGCTGCAGACTTTTTTTATAAATAGTTGTTGATCCTATTATAAAATTATACAAACGACAGTATCATCCATTCCTATATTTTTATTACGAAATCAAACATTTATGTTGACCCGAAGGCGAATCTGTCTGATAGGGTAAAGTGGAAAGCACAAATTTTGGTGATGGACTCTGTGATTATTCGAGAAATATACTCTATAAATACGAGATGACTGGAGAGTAAGTGACGCTTAGTCATCTATCGAAAACGACAAATGAGAGAGCCAATCGTATGCAGTGAATATTAATTAGTGGTATAGAGGTGAAGTGTGTACATAGATAAGAAGTGAGTGAATATACCATGTGCTTAAATCTATTCCACGCATCAGTATAAATTGTGATTAAATAAGAAACATTACAACATATATCAAACGCTTATTAACTACTTAACATACTGTTCACTACTACTACTAAACCAACATTCTTAAGTACATTTCCTGACGTCATTAGAGACTGAAGGTAAAAGTTTACCTTCGAAGAATATAACTTAAGTATTGAGTCACACGCCAGGCAGTGAACTTATGATTGTTGTAATAGCAGCAGTCACCACTGTGTTTATTTGAACTAAGTAGTTGTTCGATAAGTTTCTAACCTAGCCATGTTCATGATAATTTTGATGAGACGATGTGTTATCAAGAAGCCCAAACAAAAATTTATGATGATACAAAGTTCACCCAATGTGAAATTTGCTAGCAAATTATAGCAGCGCTATGGGCAAACTTGAGACAAGTCGTCTTCAAATTTTACCTACATAAGAATATAGAAGAAAATGTAGAGGTGGAAGAATTTTGACAATGTAATACAATGAGTAGATTAAAGATTATAATTATCTCAAGAATTGCTAGATACTATGAAAAATGGATTGGAATCTCGTAGTATGTGTTAATATGAAAGTTCATCTTTGAGGCAGTGTAATATTATCAAGAGAATAATTAACAGAACAAAATAACATTAGATGATCTAGTATTTTATGTAATAACCAAAAGAGGCTAAATTAGAGTTGAGTTAAAATTTTTTGTTTTCTACTCTTTGTTGAACGTATCATTACCGATTTTCTTTTATAAAGAGATTGTTTGTTATCCTATGTCACATGAGTTAATGAGAAGCATATGAGAGTTTAGAAAGCGAAACCGATATGATGAACCTCATTAAGAAGCAGAGAATTGTGCTATACCAAATTTCGAGAGATAATCAACATCAAAAATTTAGCTTGAACAAACTTGTTTGTGACCGGAACACAAATTATCATACCTAAAGATGTAGAGATTTGCAATTATACCAATAGGTATAACGAAGAATTCTGCTTTGTGTCTAAGATTTGAATGTATCTTGAGCATTACACAACTTGTTTTGAAACTAATTAAGTTTTCTATTCTCAGATAAAAGTTTTTCAAGAGTATAGTATTTAGAGATATATTCAAAGACGATATTTTACTTTCATCCTGTCTTTAGTTTATACATGAACTTTCTCTTAACCTCACACTTATACTAGAATTATGTTTTATATGAACCAAATCACTTTGACACACTAGATGAAGTGACCTGGGTAATACTCGTCTAAAGCTAATTGTATTATTTTATAATTACTCCTTTATTCTGCAACAATTCACTTCGGTAAAATGATTATTATTTAATTTTGATACCATCTTCAGTTCTAAAAGGCACGTCCCTAATTAGCACTAATACTAGTTCATCCCGTTAAATTTATTCAAATGATGAGGTAATTAACTACTTTTTCCTAGAAAACCTACTATATTCCCAGAATTATCTCTCAATCAAGTCGAAAGGTATCCAAAGAAACACAAAGAAATTTTTAACAAAGCGGAAATCGAAACGATTCTATTTTGTGATTAGGAAGTCCACAACGCTATATTGCATTTAGTATAAATCGCATCAGCGTGAAACAAGTGAGTGCGGCCTTCCGCCTCCTCTCTGACCAATCAGCGCCGGTGTCGGATTATGAAGACATCACACGGGTTGCTACGCGACCGCGAAACCCCCACGGCCAACTACCCTGAATGAGCCGCGTCGCCAAACCCTCGAAAAACCTTTGAAATCCCGATCGTGCATATGTTTACGCAATATTTCGCCATAACACGGGAAAATGTGAGACCTTCACGGAAAAAGGATCTCCAGGGAAATTTAAATGTTTTTTGACATTTTTATTCCCTTGCATATGAAAACCTCAAAACAATATTCGTTTTTATTCTGAACGGTAAGCAATGTAAAATATTAAATATATAACAATTCATTCGAATTTTAAATTTCCTTGAATGATTCCTGAAATTATGTGTAGTGTTTATATGAGCATCATATGGTAATAAGAAACTTATTAAAATACCGTATCTTATTAATTGTTGATGAAAATAAAACTTACCATGATCGTCTATCCTTTTCCGTTTTATACTATTACCATTTGGATCATGTTGTAAACCTAAAATACCATTTATACTATAAGCACCCGATCTGGGTTCATTCAGTTGGGTTGCTGGCGCGTGCGCGATCACAGATACAGGTCCTCCACTAACTGATGAGGCAGCGTTACTTGTTGCTATTTGGTGCGCATGTTTTGCTTTCTCAGCAGCTTTGTTCCTTACAATCCTGGAAGGAAACATAAGAAGTCGTGAAAAAATTTAGCTCGGGAATTCAATTACAATTTACAATCCAATGCTTTTAGAAGAAAAATCTGCGTGGTTGTTGATGTAGTGGCGTTAATCACAGATTCCTTTTGGAATCAAAATATTTATTAATAACTCACATACAAAATATAGTGTTTAACAATAATTCTCAAATACTTGTGATGTTAGAAATGTCGAAAATTATGAAAAATAGTTAGAGACACTGTTTTTTATTTGAAATAGTTATCATTATATAACGTATATGTCAAAAAAATTCTATATTTAGTTCAGTATATTCAGTAGATAACAGTAGGTAGGCAAAATGTACATATTTCTATCAAATAACATTGTTTTTGTGATTGCCATATTATGAGTAATTGTATGCAAATTGCTGTCTCCAGTTCTCCACCCTCTGTTGAATTGTGGTATAGTAAATGCGTTAAAGTCACAACTACCAATTTTGAGTATTCATACATAATGTATTCAAGCCATTAATGAAAGCAAAACGTCATCGTTGCAAACTTCACAGCACGCGACTGTTCACGTGTTTGGACGGGAAACACGAGTCCGCGGCCTAACACTTCATTCAAAAGTTATTTATCCTTAATCCTCAATATATTGGAGGGTTTTATTTTAATTGAATGAGTTTGTCTATACCTAACATTTTTTATGAATATAACTTTTTTAAGTAATGAAAGTGGAAATAAAAAGAAAAAGTATTTTATTGTTCCGATCAGTTTTCAGGTATTCATTACACATATTATATAGGGCAAAGAGAGTTTAACAATTTTCCAAACAAAGTGTCGAAAGAGAAGCTTTGTCTGTTTTAAACAATTAAAATCTACAAGTATTTAGCTCATATGCTGTGAAGATGTTCCATATTTTGAAATAAAGAATTGAAATTGTAGATCACAACTAGACTATTTAATGCTACTTACCTCAGAAAAACTACCACAGAGTAGGAAAGGATAATTTTGATATATAATTTTTGTACAATGTAAAACGTTATCCACAATGGGAAGTTAACGAAGAGACTATAGAACAAGAAGAATAACAACATTTTAGTTTTCAGTGCTGTTAGTATTTCTACGAGCACTGGCTTCAGAATTTTATAGAAATACTTGGTTGGAGTTTTGGGTGATCTTATATTTAAATAAAATTTTTGAATTTATTATCTATAACTACACAGATAATTTTTTCACCTACAAATAACAAGAACAGAAGAAAATGACAAATTGAAGCATTGTTTGCATTTCAAAAAGACGAGGTAGACAATTTCATTTATGGTCACTAGATGGTAGATGGAGCTTAATTTTAGATTTACAGCTTGCATAACTGTTGCTAGACTTTTTATGATAACAATTAGAACCGGTAAACATGTAAAGAGATATTGAGACTCAATTTTATTCTATGAAAACCAACAGAAATCGTATAGAATGCATAATACAACTTATTACTGTTATGCTATTCAGTTAACTTCTATATTATGCATGTCAGTAAATTGGAAATTCCTTAATCATTTGCTTTTATTTTAAGCATCCTACACATATACATTGATTTCCTTTCGGATTTTAACATAGAACAAGGAAATGGGAAAAAGAATATGGGAGGATTCACTGTAGGAAAGAGGGAAATTTATAGCGAGTTCTTATCAACAAAAATAAGATTCCTTTTTCATTCATTTTTTTCCTTTTTATTCTAAAATTGACCTTTAGATTTTTATAGGGAGGATAGTTTCATTCAAATGGTGTGCATTTAAATACAATTTTTCATGCAATCGATTAGCTGGAAACATATACATCACTTGAATGTTAATTCAAACAATGAATAGAATAGAAGGTTTCACAAATCAAAATGATGCAGCTTGTGGGGATTTAATTTTAAAGCGGTTTATACTGAGAATGCAATAATTCTAGTTGTCTAGCACCTATTCTAAATCACAATCAGTTCGAAACCAATCAGTTTTTCATACGAATGCGAATTATGCTAAACCTAAATCACTCGAATTAATAATTAACTTGATATGCTGACAGCGTGTGCTACGAGAGTCGCAAATTAGCTTTCAAATGATACAAATTTATTGTCAATTCGATTGTTGTATACGGTAGGTGTCACGTATATATTTTCAAAAATATTTAATATGAAAGGAGTTATTGCAACTTACAAGGGACAGGAGAAAAGTAAGGCGGAATATTTAATGGAAATCAAAGTTGAAAAACTAGCGAATTATAGCCTTATAGCACGTTAAGTTGAAATGATAAGAAATAATGTAGCTGGCTTATTTTCAGGTCTTCATTTCAGTCTAGAATCTTTATTTGAAGTACTGCTACAATCTGAGCGCATTAGGCCCTTACGAATTTAGAAAAAAATGACCAATACCTTAATATTTGCTTAAGACATACTAGTAGAAATAGAAGCATCATCAATAATTGTTGCTATAGAGATTCATTCACCGCATTTTTTGATAATATCTTGTAGTTAGAAGAATCATTTATATGACTACAACGTATCTAAACACAACCACAAAATATGAGTATACGAGTAGCTAGAGAAATTATAGAAAAACCACCACTAAATGTTTTGGTGATTGTTGGGTATTGTTGATGTCAATGGAGTCTACACTTTTATCATGAATATCAAAATAAAAATAAATTTTTCTTGTTAAAATAGATTATATTCTTATATTTATATTGATGATGTGGGTGATATTTTGATTAATATAAATACGCGAATTTTAAGTGTCAAATAATATTTTTATAAGGACTGAAAGTAGTCTCATGTAGATGAAGATGACATCAAACCTCATTTAACTCGCGATTAAATGAGGTTTGATACTACTGATAAGCAGATGTTGCTAGACTAATTGCATGTATAAGCAAGTGGTGTAGCGCAAAGATCTAGGGATTGTGAGCGTCAAATTAGAGTTTCACTGAGTGGAATTGTCTTCTAAATTCTAAGAGGTCAACTGACCTGCCAGATGCCCCTCAAGAGTTTCTCTACCAATGCGAGAAAGTCAAGGAGCTTGTTTATTGAGATAATACGCTATTCAGTTTTCAATTGTGATTGGATTTTATCGAGATTCAAGACAAAGGTATTTGAAGGTTACCAAATTGTATAACTCGTTTTGCATTATCTTCGCAAATAACTTTCTACCAAAGCGGTACAATCATAGTTAAGTAAGATTTTAGTGAGTGTAAGCGGAAGAACTGGTCTCATTTTATTGGCCGCTTTTCAACAGGTATTCCTTATTCTGATATCATTCTATATAGAGCAGCCGTAGGTCCTAGCTTCTGTTTAAGGTAAATCGTACACTCGCAAGGGACTTCACAGATGAGGTATTAATGTTTTGCAACACTTTAATTCTTAATTTTCATGTTATGTATTTTCTCTGTATTTCTGTCAGTGACTATCCACAGCAACTAATTTTTTCACTGTTGCTACCAAAGATAAACTTTGTTGATAACTATAATTTTGTTGTATTCATATTGAGAACAATAATAACGTAGGTTTAAAACATGACCCGGAGAAAAATGAGAGACCGAAACGTTAAAGTCCTCAAGCTCTCATTTCAATTAATTTGTAATTAGTCCAAACAAACAACAAACTAGAGGAAACCACTCAATGCCTCACTTACACTTTTAATCCTGGAAATTACATTTCAAAGACGAGGGTATCCAACCCACTGAGTCGGCTTTTTCCAACAAATCTAACGACAATACAATAGGAAGCAGACAATAGTTGACACTTTCAATACACCAAATATTTGCTCGAAAAACCCGAAATGCTGTCTTCATCTATTCTATACAGAAGTCAGTAATGCCGTCTTTTTTCAAAGTAGCAGCTGCTGTGTCAACGTCGAGAGCTGTTATGTTACATCTATTAAAATAGAGTTTGATATTGTACCTGAAGTGGCATAGTTCATTAAAATGTTTATGTGATACTGTAGGGGATATTTTCGAGTGGGATTTTGAGTTAAAGGAAGTCTATTTATATAAGGGAGTATATTAATATTAATCGCAGTTCACACCAAAAGAAAGGGTGGTTATCGGTAGAACATTTTTAATGATTTGAAATAAAAATTTACTACAAACGAGACAATTATCACAATCGAAATAATAAAATATATAATAGAGTAACAAATAGTTTTTTCTGACTTATCTATTATCTTATGAATAATGTTTGAACTGGTCTGTTTTTGGCAATTTTTGGTACACTGAATCCAGAAATTTTGGTTCCTAAACATTTGATTATATAATATAACTTAAGATTATAAAAATTTATGAAGAAAATTCTTTTCTTCAAATTTGAAGTTATATATATATATATAAATTGTGGGGATTGCCAATCTGAACTAAATTGAATAAGGAAATAAAATTATTGCAAACTCTTGATGCAAACTGATATTCAATTATCAGGTCGAAATATTGCATTGAAAATGTTGAGCCAATAAGGTACATTAATATATACGACGTGTCTATCTATTTCAACTAGGATGTTTCAAGCTTAACAAGAGTACTGAAAAATTGAAATATAAAAATTTGTCTATTGCAATTATAGAGAGTAGAGGTGAGGAGGTGTATATCATATGTAAGAAAAGTTGACAAAATGTCCAGCTATATACGACAAATAACTATTGAAAACTTTCCAGAAAGGCGCTGATGTAGACAAAGGGAATCATATGAACCTAGAAATTGTAGATGAAGTATACCATACCAACTTAAAAATCTTATATTTATTGTTAATTATTGAAAATACTTATACAAAATTATAGAAAGAAATCTACGACAGAGTAGCTGAAAGACATTTGGAATGTAGCTATACCGAAATGCTTCTATTCATAGTCTAGATAGGTGCAATGCTAGCCAAGTGCAGTATTATAAGTCATTTAATATCAAAATATCGACTATTTTACTTGTATTTCCATAGGATAGTAAAATATCTTGATAATTTATCGCGCACCAAACTACCATGTATCTTTTGATATAAAAGATAATTTCATTTGTCAATTAACATAAAGTGAGCTTAACGCATTCGAGTTTTCCTTATAATTTGAACAGATGTCCAAAAGGGGAAGTTCAGAGAATCCTCCTTTTTTCTGTAGGTCGAAAATAGATAATTACAATCGACTAACCAGCAACAATAGTGCGTTCTATGAAGAAATGTGATTCAATATTGCTCAGTACTTGTGTTTTTCTAGAAAAACTGATAGAGTAGTAGGTGGGAATTTCTTTCTCCATAAATGATCAAAGTCGTATCACCATCATTTATAGTACATAATTCATGTTTTTATATGTTTATTTTATCGAATACATTAAACAATATATCTATTCTTCGTGTATGCATTAGTATGTGTATAACTTTATTGTTAGTGTATGTACAACGTTCTCGGAATTTAACTACCACTAATTTGCATACTTGGGTTGTTAAAATTTTTTACAGTTTTTGCAAACAATATTTTTGATTAATGTCTCTCAAATATATCATCGAAATTATAATATGGAGTAAAGATGTATTCTTTAAAATCATATTCTTTTCGCCTTTATCGATTATCGATATCAAAATAACAGTGTGAAAAATCTTAGTTGTGTGAGATCGTCATTACCAAAATTTAGAAATATTTCTGGAGCAGAAATACTACTTAGATTAGATAACCATGACAAAATTGTACGGAATTATTACCTGTTACACAATTCAAGTGCAATAATATTTAACCAATGTCAATTTAATGTTGAGTATACTAATGTACAGGAAGTAAAAGCAAATGGATAACACAAGTTCATTGATTTTTATTCCATTTGAAGCCTTTTAGCTAAAGAATTACTTATAATGAACTATAAAGTAAAAAATTGCCTGGTTCATTCTTGATAAAAGTGATTACTTACTAGCTGGGGGAGATCATTTTATGTTTTAGCGTTGACACGTGCTCATGAGTGATGTCGCGAATTTACTAGCACGTGACCTCATATTTTGATATTTTTCATATTATACATGGTACATTTGTCTATGTAAAAAAATATGGGAAATATCTTAGTATGCGCAATGCAGAATATCTTAGGTTAATTGCACACACATCAACTTTGGACGACCGATATAATACCGGTCGTCCAAATTCCAATGGTGAACCACATGTGGGACGGCTGATCGGCGCTGGTAAAATACCGGCGACTACCGGGTAGTACCACTGTAGCTTTGGAATTACCGCAAAGTATAGGCGTACGTGACTAAATGCACACTTGCACCCTCACCAGTTTTTTACCTACCATTTCAGTCGAATGCTTGATGAAATGGGCTAGTTTTGGTAGTGCGTGCTAATTACAAGTAGATTTCACCAAGAAGCTGAAAAACTTACTACCACTACGCCTTAGTTCCTCAAAAAGAGTGTGGGATGTTCCCATGTTTCCTGCTTTGATTGATAAAATGAATCTAGCACTTGCGCTTAAAACGGCGATACAATAACCACATAGCAATAACTCGATTAGGATTCATTATTATTTAATAACCTCTTATCACGACCACAAAGCAACTGATTGTTTGACCTATGGATGCTGATCTTAGTGTCGAGGCTAGTGGAAAAGTAGCATAATAAACAAATTCGATAACTTACTAAAAAACATCAACAAAATAATATGAAATGAAAGATTAAACAACGTCTCGCGTGATGAGTTTCTCAAGACAGAATGAATTTCTCCTCGATTCTAGGAGCCTCACCTGGGTTCGTGTAAGTATGAGCAGGAAGGAGTTATTGGTTTATCCCAAAAACTGTATGAGGTATATCAGAGAGTATTAATTTGATTGTATGCTATCAGAACGTTAAAAAGGTTACTCGGAACTTTCTGGGTTAAGTATCGGTAAGTCAGGTATGAACGGATTATTGTTTTATTGAGGAAGTTTGTTCGGAGAAATATGTTCCTGTGTTGAGTATCTTTAAGTGCCTAGCACATGGCGTAGTTCCTGATTTTATACTGGCCTTCCAAAATCGGTATGTGTGTGCAAGTAGCTTTATACTTTACTTAATATACATCAAAACTAAAAGAAATTATTTACCGACCTTGATTTTATGATAAAATAATATCCATAATAACAAAATCAACGTCTTATCATTGGCCCCTTCAACAAAAACAATTTTTTCTTATAATATTTTTAAGACGAAATCTGTTTACGAAAGTCGAATACTATTAATATTGCAGCTCGAATACTTAAATGATTAATATTTGAAGAATGAACCAACTCTACATAGGTATAATGATGGCAGAATAGGAATATGAAAGATAATGAAAGCATACAGTCTTTGCAAAAACTAATTCTCTATTGAAATTGAATTTTATTTCAATTGTGAAATTTGTTCTTAAAAATTCAAATTGAAATTGTATAAAGTCGATCTCAGAAGAACATGTCGGGAGTAGAAATCGAAGCTATAGAGTTGTGACAAATTTGAATGAACAAAATCGAAACTTAGGAACTGTAGAGGTAGGAATGGAAAAAGTCCAAAGAAATGAGTTGACAAAGAATCTGTAACTGCCTTATGGAATGGAGCATTATTTTATGAGAATATCGCTTATGGTAGTCGATTACCAAGTATTTCTTGAAAAGAGTATCAATTGAAACAAACTTTAAACTAAAAAGCTGGTGTATATATTTTCACGTGGTCATAATTCATGTATAGGGTATAATAGGAAGAAGATTGACCAATTCTAACTACAGACTTCGGAGGAGTTATTCAGGTAGGTAAGAATGATGCTTGGAACGAGATACTTTTTACTTAAACGTGTGTGGTTTATTACGATTGATTCAGAATAATATCAAAATAAGCAAAAGATGTTTAGGAAAATTGGGAAGAATAGGTCAGTTACTCGTTTTTTTTTCTTTCATTAGAGTTTCAATGAATCTTGAACATTAATTTCGTAATTTTACTCTACTTTAGCCTCAAATTTGTTATCATTCACAACATCAAGATATACTTGGGTATTTTAAATTGCAAATACTCCCTTATCTATATCTTTTTATTTTCACATGATTTATATTAAAAAAACTGGGTAACTTCACATTCTAAACAAATGTAAGAAGTTCATAAATGTGGTCACAGATAACCATAGTTCAGAATCGCGATCAAACTAATACGACAACGACAACGATAACTCGAAAACTGAAGATGAATGGACGGAGACAATTAGCACGGTCCCCATCATAACTAGCACTACCAAGTTGCTTCTGCTTATCAGTATTACAAGCGGTAACCTATATTTGCAAAAACTAACACTAAAAACTTTTCAAATGATATTTTACGTACTTCTCAACTCTGAAATGAGTTAACTCTATTAGTGTTTTCCACGCTGTATATTTATCTAATTTATCTAATTTTGTGGAATCTCAATATTTTTTTCTGTTTTCCCATATGGAGACAGATTGAAATTATTTTTCCTTGATTACGAACTTAGTAGACACATGTGTCAAGAGGTGGCCAAATACAAAATTAGTTCTGTGATAAAAATAAACCGAATCTGTTTATAATCGAACAGTTGTTGTGTGGTTATTACACGGTTCACTAAGTGATGAGCAAACATACACAGTAGTTGTGATCACAATTATATTGCAATATTTGTAATGCCACACCATATTCGTTGATATCTTTGTAATTTGAGATACATGGAAAAACAATATACTTTGTTTTGTAGCAGGTACCCGACAAAATTCTTTCTGTTGGCGATGAAATGTTAATTCAGAAAATTTGTTGATTGAGTTGGACTGTGGAATATTTTTTTTGAATCTCGAGAAATTGTTTATTGTTTAATGATATGAATGATCTCAACAAAAGATACATATCAGATTGACATCAAGTTTTTACATAGTAGGCTAGGTCTATATATGTATTGCCATCATATTTCTCCAAAACTTTACCGTAATATGCATCACAATTACATTATTATTCCTATTGAACACTACTCAGTTCTACCACTACACTTGTTACTGTGGGTGTAGTGGTAGTGGTTAATAGTGTGTTTAGTGTAAATATCACCATTGTTATCAAAAATTTCACAAATATTTTTATTTCTTTGAATATTTCCAACTTTCTGTGGATGTTATTTAGTGCGGCGATAAAAAATTGGTGTAATCTTGATACCTCATCCCACATTATCATTCTACACCATAGTGTTCCAACATACATTTTTTTTCTTTCCAGTCTCAAACCATTTCTATATCTTTATTCATTAATAGAATATTCTAACTTTATTCAAGTATATAATTCGTATACTCACAGATAAATACGTCTTATAGGTGTCTAACTACTATGTGTTTTCCAATGCTGTAGCAATGAGAAAACTTTTCTATTTTACAATTGTGCTTTAACCTCACATATATGTAGTTACTGATTTGAGGAATCAAATCAATTATATGTTTTATATAATTCGATTACTTTCCTATTATTTCTTACACGCGTCCACATGCAGTTGTCGCCTAATTTTTTGTTAACAATGACAAAACATTTATAGTTACTTCTTATATTTTTAACCTTGGCAACGCTGACTTTTTCTGACTCAATAACACTTGCTTCTACTGGTGAATTTAAATGAAATTGCTATAGGTATAGCAAAGGTTCTATATTTATATAAACTGCATAGTTGACGAACATAGATCAACGAATAAAATTTCCGAAACAAAACGGTATTCAACTGTATGGTTCTTTGAAGACGAATCGAATTTAGCAAAAGTTGAACACGTAAAAAGTAAATAATTGCCTGTTTCTATGACATCAACGATCATGTAGCTACAGTGGTGTCGGAGTAACGTGAGACGTATCTCTGTAATTCGTAACGTATCTAAAGTAATGTCCGAATGATACACAACCTTGTGTTTGCCCGGAAAGTTAGGTGAATTATTCCTTGTAATTATCCTAACTTTCAGATTTCCATCATCTAAGAGTTCGAGCCATACACCAAGCAGCTAATTGGATAACAAATGCCTCCTTTTTCTCTTCGTACACCAATAACGAATTGCGTGGTCAACTTTTATCAAAGGAAAAAGAATAAAATTGGTTCAAATTCAGAAATATAAATAGGAATCCTTGTATCAGCCATAAATTGTTTTGAATGTTCAGTATAAAATGCTAAGTTTCTAAATGGTAGTCTTCTGCCTTTTAAGATTCAAATGTTCTGATACATCCTTTTCTCGCTTAATATCGTTGTGTCATAGTAAAATTATTCTAATTTTTCACGCTATTTCTTGCTGTTAAATGAAGAAGCCAGGTGATTGATTTGCTTCACAAATAAAAAGTTTGAGCTCTAGATAATTGTTGCTCTATTTTTATAATATTCCAAGTAATTATGGAGTATTATACTTTATTCACATTATTCGGCAGGTAATTTATCATAAGAAAATGTGATAATGGTATAACTAATAATTTCATTACTATTTGGAAAAATAACTCTCTAACCATGCTACAGAAGCATATTTCCTTAGCATATTGTAAAAAATGTAATAATTTCAACTGACATATTTTCATCAATATATGAATACTGTATGAACGGTAGTTTAATTTAGAAATAATGTGTCATTGTATATATTATTAGTAGGAACAAAATGAAGTGCTCCCTAAAATAGTATAGAAACTTGTAGGTTTAATCGCGTAGAAACAAAGCGGTCAAAACATAAACAACTGAAAGAACAATTTCGAGTTATTATCACAAAAGCTGTTGCGGTGCCACAAAAGCTTTTATTCGGGTGTGCCTGAAAGCTTAGCGCAGTAAAGCGGGTGGCAGCATTAAAGCTCCTTCATTGAGCTTTAGATTATAGCTCCTTGTCCTATGGCAGTTCGTGGCCAACATTGATGCACTTTTATACTTCCTTTACGAGCGGCCATCTTACGCTAGTGCTTTTATTGAGCCGATGCGGTGGTTTGATTATATTTTTTCGAGTTCTACTTTCTGGGATATATCTAAATCCAATGGCAGGAGTTAACGTAATTGATACTTTGTTTTTATTCGTTGCAATACTTCTCGATTAAAACACAAATATTTGATGTTATGCTGATATAAAACTGAAATGAATTAGATGTTTTTACTAGATCAGCTCTGGAGAGGTCGATTATTTGATAAGAGATTGACAGATACCGAATAAATAATAACATGAATCAGGATATTCAAAGACATTACTAGATTGTTCGTATTTTACTGAATTCTGATGTTTCTTCTTCCCGAATAGTCAAAAAATTCACGGAAAAAATCTTGAAAATTAACATAGAAATAGATAATGAAAAATATGAAATATAGTCACTGTAAAAACGATCTATCGAACATTAATTAAAATTATTTCGTGAATCTGTCATCCTGTCTATTCTTTCTTTTCATTGTATTTGTAATTTTTGTTGCGGACTAAGCATATGAAGATCAATATTTGGTTTTATATAAATATATGTATATGTGATCTTCTCATCATCAGGGAAAATTCAATTTGAATATGAATTCCTGGGTTTTACCATAACGGCGAAGGCCATAGTAGAAGTTAATTATGATCCACATTGAATATGTGTGTTGTAATAGCTGAAACAAGCTCAAGACCAGCAGTGAGTGAGTTATTGTTGTTGATTGAAGCCTTGGAATCAACCAGGAAAAGGAGTGATTGGTGGCGTGTAGTAGGCAGATTGAGACCGTGGAATCGGATCACTTCTTACTAATGAACGAATAACCATCCTATCCCCACCCTTCTCTTGATAATGGCTCGAAAGTGGGAGCCGAAACGTCGAGAATTTTCAAAATTCCAATGCGGTCCAATCCGTGAATCTAGCTCTTTTTTTCCGTTAACACGTAATACATTTGGTTCTCCAAAAAACAATGACTGTGGGAGATAACAGTGTGCGGATTCGTCGACAGGCACATTGTCATATCGTCAATCAACCAAAATTATGCAATGGAATGCGTTTGGTGATCATTGAATTTTGAGGATTAACGAACAGTTACAATACCAATTATTTGGATGTCAAATTTTCAGGCATCGGCAAAGAATTTGCTTTAATTTTTCTCGCGCCTAATGACGTATAAAAGGTGCTTTAATGAAGATATCCAGTGCAGCCATGTAACGCAGTATATAAAATAATTGAATAAAGCCTTACTCAAATGTTATTGGAGTACTTTTATGATATTTTAATTTTTTTATTTATTATTTTGATAAACTGGGGAACTTCATAATTTTTTTTGTATTCATGATGCTATGCTTATCAAATACTGCTTGACTGTACGAAGTATCAAGTTTTTAATACAAAAATAAAAACGACATCCTGTGAGCAATAGTCTAAAAAACCTATAATGTGCAAAATTACGACAATAATAAAATAATTAGAATTTATTTTTTCGGATCCAAAATTCTTTATTTTGTTAATTATAGTTTATGATGTTATAGCAGAAGTAATAATAGTTAATTATTTAGTAAAAATGGATAATAAACAACTTTTTTGTTCATTTTCCATAAATCAAATTAGAAGCATTTTAATAATATACAATATTTTTCGCTTACGTTCCCGATGTTTATCCAATGTCTTCAAAAACAGTAAACATTATTGTAATTACATTTTTGTAAATAACAAAATGCAACTTTATTTGTGAGAAGGGGAAATTTAACGAAAATCTAGTAAAAAGCCCATAATTATAATGAATTTCTAGTTAAATACATTTCTACTGGTCTCACAAATATTTATACATGTTGTTTGTAATATGGAAACTGGAATCAGAATGATTTGCCGCTAGCAATACTGAGTCAAATAATTTATCATATTATTTTTATTTTGTAGATTAGTGATTAATTTTAGAATAAATTTCATAAATATTCAATAGTAATTCAAAAAACTAGACAAAAAAATTATTTAAATTCAAATGAATACTAATGTCATTCCAACTAATTTATTATATGGTTCCTAAGTGTTTTCATTCCTATGTTGTAATTTGTTCGCAAAAACAGAGAAATAGATGGGTTTGAGTTTTTAATTTCGACTATGATTTGGTGAAATATCAAAGAAATATGGAAAACCAATATATTTTGTTCTTGGATTATAATAATAAACACAAACATCCAATAAAGGTGGAAGTGACGTTAAAAACTCATTGTATGTTGAGCAATTATGATTTTAATCCATATAGTGTGCTGTTTTAATATTCAAAAACGTTTCATAGCCAACATTTATATACGCCAACGAGAACATTATGATAAGGTTCAAATAGACCAAACACATTTAAGAGGATGAGAATCTATCAAAATGAATGAGATGATTAAACGATAATTTTTGAATTAAGACAAAATATATGTTCCAATTGAAGACAATATAACGTAATCCCCAAATGAGTCGTGAAACTTTCCACAAATACAACTATCACCTCTGCTAAGCATAACTATCTTCGCAGGATAGCAAAATTTCAAAAAGTCAGAATGCAGTTCCCGAGGGATTATCAACAAGCACCAATAGGCAAAGAAAGTGTCTTACCAATAACTCGTATAAAAAGAGATGGATGGTGGCTTTTTTGACGGAATCATGATTATCATCACATTTGAATCTTAGAAAAATAAGGAATGTCACGAGAACATTGTCGAAAATTAGTTTGATGAATGAGAATTTCTAGCATAATCGCCGGACAGAATATATTCCCACTACAAAGAAACTAAAATTTGAAATGGATTAAAGCCTACGTGGAAAGGGGATTCGAAAATACTGCAAAAAAAACAGAGTTAAATCTATCTATCAATCTAGATCTAACAAATTACATCCAATAGGTTGGTTGGTGAAGCTGGTATTACTATTTTAAGACTACAATCATATTGCGAGCTCAACCTTCTGGAAAAGTCATATCAAAGATACGGCCCGCGGATCGCTTCCGGCCCCAGGGCGTTATCAATAAGGCTCGCGATCGAAATGTGCCACAGAAGAACCATGTTTTTTAGAGCTTTTAGGCTTCATTCGATTCCTCTACGGAAGTTTTAAATACTCACTCTCTCAAGTCTACGGATGTTTATAAGTAATTTCAAGGGCAGCGCCTGCCTAGACAAGCGAGAGAGAAAGACAGTATCGCCATCTCTTAGCAGCAAGCAAGTTATAATAATTCAGATAATTTTTTACTTATTTTCAATCTGGCCCACCTATGAATTTAAAATTTAATATATGGTCCTCTGCAAAAGTTGAGTTTATCACCTCTGTTTTAGAACGTAGGTACATACAAAAGTTACGTAACGCGCCACAATGTGAAACAGATTAATAATGTATGTATGAAGAGTTTAATATGTACCACAATAGAAGAAATTACCTTATTACGTTCGAAAATAGAAATCCCGCATGACGAGAATGACATTTTCTAATGAGTACGGCCACTGAACTTATTCATACTGGAACCAATAATAGTTGCAACGATGGCGATAGTTCATTAACAATTGAAGCGGACTTAATTGTTTCAATGAGGTACAATACAAATTTTGTCTTTGTCAAATGTTGCACAAAACATAATGAAAGAAAACCAATATATGTTGGATTTTGTGGTTGGAAAATTTTATAGTATAATAAAATTATGCCACCCTAATAAGTATGATACAATCCCAATCGAAAAATGCAAATCGTTTTATTGTGTTGGGCAGTTTTAAAATGATTGAAATCCAATAATAGAAATTTTTTTCGCAATTTAACGGTCTTGTAATATTTGGCCTCTTTGTTCATTAAAACGAATTAGAAACAGCTCGATTGCCACTTATTTTCCCATGCAGTGAAAACTTTTTAGGGGAACCTTGACATCGAAATTCATTCAAAGCTGCACTGATACATTCGCATTTTGTCCTATATCTTCGTTGCACTAAATTTCACATGAGAGGGAATCTCTGTGTATTCTCTCTTTTGGGTTTGTCTTTAAATTGTTTTCCTTTTGTTCCGTTTACTTATGGTCTGCTTACTAATTCAAAAGTACCTTGAAGTGTCAGATAGTTTCTTAAAATTTCAAGAACTTTATGACATAAGATACTCTTCTATATAATTTGAAAACTCTACTGTAATTTGTTACCCGCATCTTGGTGAAGATTCTATGTTTGTCAGTTCTGCAACTTTATATGTGAGATAAACTCAACCATAAATAGTTTTGCATATAGTATTCTAGTTTTGACATAAATGTGAATGTTCTTAATTTCACAATGAATAACCAAATGATTTGCTTTTAAACGAGTCTAGAGTGATAATTTTAGAATATTATTACTCTAATATTAAACTTTTATCACACCCATCATTTCAGAATTTATTCAATAATTCTAAGTAATAAGAACACCCTCCGAATTTTACACGAATATACAAAATGGCTCTATGGAATATCCCTAAATATACTTGTCGAGCTATCAAACGAACTCAAAATATATGTAAATGTGAATTTGCATGACAGACAAAAACAAAAAATTCTCTTTGTGGCAGCATTAATCATAACATCAATGAGCTACTTTATAAACAAACGCGAAGCCCACAAACTAATAAGTCTCATTGCAAATTAGATTACGAGATCCAGAGCTTTGTGCTTTGGTAATACGGTAGCAGAAAGCTTTGCGGAACAGCTGAACATTCATCACGTTCCCTTTAATCCCGGCGATTTCAGCGTCGTCTAATCGACTGGGCCAATAGACGGTACGGCCACTTAACTGCGGCTTCCTGTGTTCCTGTAATTGTTCCGCAAATTATATTTGTGGATAGAACTATAAGCACTCGCTGAGGAAAATATGGTTATTTGGTTGTGTTCAGGCTGTGCTTTTGATGGAGATATATTTCGGTCCCGACGGGAAGCATCTCAAACTTTGTCGCTGATTATTACTAGAATAGAAAGGGATTTCGTTTGGCTTCTGATATTACGGGATATACTTGCATAATTAGTTTCAATAAAGATATAGGGAAAGTCAGAGCAGTAACATTATAATATCACATAGTTTTTTACCTCTCGGGATTTTTAACTGAGTTTTAGTATTTCAGTTTCAGTCGATTGATTTCGATTGAAAGTTTTAACTATAATGTTGGGTTCGAGAGGTTAGTTTAATAAATACGATTTCACAAGAGCTTGGAGCTTTTCTCTTCTCGTCTCGATCTCGTTTCGGTTTGCTACTTAAGTTTTCAGATATGGAAACACTTATGTGAATATGTCAAATATGATATTGCCATCAACGTACTTAGAACACGTTGTGATACGAGTTCTATTTGAGTTATTCACAGATACTTGAAACATTCATCTTGGTCAAAAAAATGGAATTGAATCGCGCACATTTTCGTGCGATGATTTCTTTGACTTTCGACGTATTTTAAACCAACGGCAGTGTGCTGATCAACTCGTTTTGACTTTTGGTGGTGAAGCACCATTTCGAGCCATCGTATTTCACTGGTTTTCCGAATTCAATCGTGGTCGCACTTAGCGAAGGCATAAGTTTCATGAAGGTCGTCCAAAATCGGCTGTAGTGCCATAAAACATCGATGCTGTGCGTAAACTGATCGTCGCAAGATCGTCATGTGACATACCGTGAGATTGAAGCATATCTGAATATTAGTTCCACTTGTATACATTCGATATAGCAAGAATATCTAATAAAAAAATTTGTTCGCGTTGGATATCGCATAATTTGATAATCGCTCTTGTCGATTCGTGCAAAGAAATGCTGAAAAAATTCAATCGCGGTGCTTCAAAGGACGTCTTTAAGATCGTGGTAGGAGCAAAACATTGATATATGCATATGTGTCCTAGTCTAGACCAATCGACTGAATGGGTCTCTCAAGAGGAGCTTAATCCAACAAAAGTTGTTCACGTACTTCGTTGCAAATGGTCGCCTGTTTTCTCTGAATAACTAAACATGCCGCCCCTGTTCCATTAGAACATCGTGGAACAGTTAATTCTATATGGTACACCAGCATTTATTTGCCAGAAGTGTTTGAAAAAATCAGGAAAACCAATTGTTGAAGACGCATCTTGTCCATCACGACAATATTTTTTTATATAATATCTTGAGAAATAATTTATGCTCGTAAAAATCATTTTCCTTCTCTTAAAATTTTCACGTAGTTGTCAGACTCGTAAAAAAATTTCCATTTCAAGTATTTTAGCAGTACCCAAGTTCACATAATTCACAATAATTTGTAATATACAAACATGGTTAAACTGATAATTGTTGAAACCATTAAAAGGCGTTATTCTAGTGCTAATAATATTTAACGAAGCAATTAAAAAAAAAACTACTCTGAAGATGAGGTGAAACGTGACCCACCCTATCTTCGGTGAAAATTTACTAGTAAATACCAGCAGTTTAGTACCTTGGGTATCTATGGGAGTTCTCTTCTAACAAAAGTTTTCAGATTTTCACTGTCAGTTCCACCCGTAAAAAATTATCAAGAGAACATTTGTACATTAGCTTGAATTACAAATTTTTAAACGTTCCGTGGCTTGTTTATATTGATCAATTTTAGTAACAATCACTCATTCGAATCAGAGTCTTATGAATATGTACATTAATTTGATCTCAATGTCTTGGTATGTTCAAAATAACTTCCATTTCAAAGTAATTTGAATCGAAGATTTCCTACTGTTGTGAACTTGACAATTTATAAGCAAAACATTTTTGTTTTTGCTTCTGAAAAAGGCTCAATCTTTGACAATTAAGTATTATTATTATACATCAACGGAACTCTGGGTTGCTTTTTAAATATCTGAATATTGCTATTTTGCTTCTGAAGGCCCAATCAGAACTATACGTATAATGAATAGCAATTTTAGTGACCTATGCTACGATCTAGACAAGATAGCAGTTTTGATTACATTATTTTTTTTCCATCACTTTAATAAATGCATTTTACGTGAAGAAAATTCATTATCAATGATATTCTCATTCATCAAAATATCATCAAAAAATTTCTCTTTGTATTTTGTTTTAGATCACTGAAATATTAGGACAGTTCATTGTATCTCTTAGTATTTATTCTAATTTTCTAGTCTTCAGAATTGTTTAGAAAGTTCTTGTACAGAAGGTAATGCGAGGGTGTTTGATATAATATTTATTTTGTTTAAGAACCATTATTCACTCTTCATGCAATTTTTGCTTTTTCAATAGCTGTATTTAATCTAAATTCAGGATCGACAGCTGTATAGATCTATCAGCTAAACTAATTACTAAGTTTGTTTGTGAAATGAGTTCCCAAGATATTTAGGTGTTTCTTCTAATATGAAATATTTCCTGTCCCATTTATCAATATATTCCATTTTTTCCAATTTCTCACTCTGACTTTAATATTAAAACTACCCATTCAACTATTATTACGTAATAATTTACTTTCAGCTTGTTAAAACTATTCCCCTGGGATAAGGTCATAAGAACAATCTATTCTATTGAAAGTCCCTTAGGGCGAAGTGGATGCTGTATGGTTGTGCTTTTGTAGTTTGTCCCCTCTTCAAGCGACACTATTATATACTTAGTGTTATTATACCCACTTTATGTGAATGTTGTACACTGAGATTTGGAAATTCTATTAGAATTCAATTTGAAGAGGGTGTGCATTTTTATAATCTTTTAAATCGTACTTTTCTTATACACATATGTGAAACTGGTAAATTCATTATATAAAATAGGACATCAAAAATAAGCTGGAAAAACAGTTGTATCTACTTCCTAGCTTTGTTGAATTCTATATAACATCAGTATTAAAAAATATAATCGTTACCAAAAATTTATTATCATTCAAATTTCAATAATATTATCCAAATTTTCATTTTACCAGTTTGTTCAGTGTAGGACTCAGAATAAGGGTTTCTGTGCAGCTTACCATTTTGTAGAATTAATAGAATTTGAAATAGATAGATCAGATATTAAGAAAAAATAAAAAAAATATAAACAATTTCATAACTATACTTTTATTTTCATTATATCATCATAAAATATTTTTATGGAAAGGAATAGTTCATTTATTCAATAAAAAAATGGTCTTTGTTGAAACATTATCTTCCATTTTTCCCTAGGGGAAAACCAAAAACAGACGACGGTATAGCAGGAATAGAGCAATGGCATGTAAGTAATTGGACACAATGCAAGGCATCTGGCAATAGGGGTTACGTTTGGTACTCAGTCGGTGGGATAATGCGCTTAAAGATACCGCTACACCCCCCACATACAGATACACTTAGGGTTGGCACTTCTGCTCCTATTAGTCTTTAAAGCTGATAAGATCATATAGTTGTCTGAGTTTATCGTGGGCGTGAAGTTAGTAACAACGAAATGGAAACTTGTAAGGATTGTTTGTAAATTGTTGTACACTGAAAAAAATAGTTTTTATGAAAATTAATTAATTGGAGTATTAGTTGCTTAGTGATTTAATTAACAGAGATATAAGAATGGATTACCAATTATCGAATAAAGGAATTCATAAGCTGGTAACAACGAAATGGAAACTTATAAGGATTGTTTGTAAATTTGTATACACTGAAAAAAATAGTTTCAATGAAAATAAGTTAATAGAAGTATTAGTTGCTTTGTGATTTAATTAACAGAGATATAAAAAAGGATGACCAATTATCGAATAAAGGAATTCATATAACTTTGTTTATTATTATATCTATATTATCGAAATCAGAAGTATATATATATATATATATATATATATATATATATATATATATATTCATTCTTTTTTGATATTACTTTGTAAATTCCCAATAACCAATACTTTCTCATCACTTTCTCATCAAATATGAGAAAGTATTGGTTATTGGGAATTTACAAAGTAATATCAAAAAAGGATGTTTCTCCCTCATAAGCGAATTTTGTTACAACTCTGAAAGACGGGCAGCATTTTAAATGTATCCAAGTACATTCCTACTAAGTAAGTAAGAATAAGCATCATGAGTACATTGGATATCAAAAGTACGTATAACGTAATCGATATAAGAAAGTGCATGGAAAGAGAGGATTACTCTTGATAAATAAGAAACAGTGAGAATCATAAGTCCTCGGACTATGCAGGTAACAGGGTATTTAATGGCAATGGAAAAAGGGGATAGTACAACAATTAACAGTAAGACTGAGATGAGGATATAAATTCAAAAATGGAATGGATAACATAAATGGAAGTAACAGAACCACTAAAGTTGAATGTAGATGGGTAGATTTATCTTAGGTTGGTTGAGAACAATAGATGCACTGGATATTTGCTCAACTCAACTTCTGAACCGGTTTCAAAAGGAATAATAATTGATGAAATTTATAAAACAAGCGAAACGGGGGTTTGAAAATAAGAACAATGAACTCAAAAAAGCTTCTATATATGTCTTTGGAGGTCATTTCGAACACCCATTGTGATAATCAAGACGTCTACGTATACTGTAGTATATAGGATAGTTTTTTTATAGTTTCGTTCCAGTAATTTACTCGTATTACTGTATTCTTATCTGTTTTTGCAGCTCAATCTCTACAGGAACAAACAGCAATGACAAAATATCAATATTTTTGAAAAGTTACTCATAACCAATTGACAATTAATTCCTAAATGATTAGATATATGTAGATAATCACTATTTAGCACAGAAAAATCAGAATACCTCAAGAACTAATAATTGCTTGATAAAAAAAAGTTGGTAGTACTTTCCGATACTCACTTAAAAACAGAGTAATTCATTGGAAAAAACCCAGAAAATAATGTGTTAGTATTTTGATTTACTACATATCAGATTCAAATAATATTAACGAGATAAATGATTTTCCAGAATTTTTACTACTATTCTAATGCTTTGACCGCAACAGATCTCCATTTTTGAATTTCGCTTACATTGTTTACGGTATTGAACTTGTTACGATTTTTATGGAAAATCGGTTATACCTTTTTAAATACCCCGTATAAGACATCCTAACTCTATATTATTGTAATGGAAACGTCGAACTGATTCCAAATGTGCAATAAAATATAGGGTATTTAAAAAAATGTCTTTGATATGGCATTCAGAAACATGTAATATTGTGAATAATTTCAAAACGTTAATACTAATGATGGCCATGATCCCTCACATTTTTAAATTGATCTCAAAAAACAGAAGATGCGTTAAACTTTATCATACTAATCAATCACCCCGTATTTAGAACAAGCCTGACACGTTAAGAGCTTTGGAAAAATAAAACAAAATTAAAAAGCATTAAAATTATCATTTTAGAAAAAATAGGGAAGAGCTCTCTATACAATTATAGCAACATAGCTTTTCTTGATAAAGGCAGAAAACTTTTTTCTACATATATTGAAAAACTCGAGAAACGAGTTACAAAGTGAAAGCAGGTGCTGAAACGAATTAGATCAGTAAATATAAATAAAATTGAAAAATAAGCAATACTACGTCATGTATCAGCTAACATTTGCATTACCAAAGCATTCGACAAAGTACATGGCAAATACGAAATAATATTATAAAACATAGATGTGTCCAGTGGTTTGTCAGATTCTTACGGAATTATGGATTAATTTAAAATATCATCAGGAGAAATAAGGCGAGGATATAGTCCTTATTACCTCCTTTCTCAACTTTTTAATGTATATTGTGATAAAGTTGTTCAATGAATAAATTATACTCAACTGATTTAGCTTTACATGGACGATAGGATGGGGTAATTATATGGAAACGGAACTAGCTATAAGAAGACTATTTGGAAGACGTATCGAACCGATAATGATATAGGAAATAGAGACAAATAAAAAAATATATATCAACAGATAAGGTAATAGCGATGGATCTCAAAAAAAGTAATTGATTTCAACAGAGTTGTTTTTCAGATTACCTATAAAGTTTAGGACTATAAAAGAGAAAGATTGATTATGAGGCTGCTCTGTATTATATTTAATGAGAGCCGCTGATCTAGACTTGAAAATTTTTCTTGAGAACGAGGTAAAACCAATAGTCAATTATTAAATATTAATAAAATACCTCGTACAAAATTCAATAGTATTTTCATCGATGCCTTAACAGCTGCTCAAGTGTACTTCTTCTTTTTCTTCTGATAGGACCTTACCCTGTTTAATTCTCATTATTCAGCCTCCCCCTGAGCGTTTCTTAAGATCCTGATCTCTAGCTTTTGTAACATTTTTGTTTTTTTTTTTGCTGTTTATTGGTAGTATAGCGAGTGAATTTGTTTTGTCCTAAGCCAAGAGAAAGCAGTAAGGTTTAAAGGATAATATCGTATTTTTAAAATATATGTAAACACCGCTTATAGAATTAATACGAATGCCTCGGAAATATAACGAATATACTCAGCTGCTTAAGATTGTGAAATTATAACTTTGGCGCTGAAAATATCAATACGTCTGTGCAACAACTATAATCAGTAAGAATACAACTTTGTTAAAGCAGTTTATGTATAATTTGAAATAGTGAATAATACTTAAAATGATGAATTCCATATCAAATGTTACTCAAGTGAAAATTTTAATTTCTCTAATATTTGCCAGCAAACTATTTAATTGATTGCTACAATGAAAGATCCCTCTTTTGAATACCAAATGAAAAAAGCTGGGGAAGTACTTAACGATATCTGTACACCTCAATACACATGTTACAATATGTGCATCAACACGAATAACAGTGCCGTATGTCATTAAGAGGACAGAAAAAGGCATCGAACTGAAAATAATCGCACTGTCTGAAGTAAGGGGCACTATTCAATTGTTGAATTGATGAAGTAATATATGATTTAATTCCCATCTTTTACAGAAGGTTTTTAGGGCTAATGTAACCAAACATATGTGCAATTTTGCAATGAGTATTATCACATTCGAATTTAGAAAACTACGCAATAAGAAGAGACGAAATATATTAATTTATTCGGATTTTCTAGAAATATCCGCTAAGAAAAGTGTGGTAAAACACTGTCAAATTATCATTCAAAGTAGCACAATAAGATTAACGAACTATAAAAATCCCAGCTATGATAAGAGTAGAAGAACACATTGAATTCGATATAAAATTTACGACCCATATGATATGTTGGGAAAATGTGAAAATTAATTGAAAAATAACTATGGATATGAATTTATACTTTTTAAACTCGATAAAAATCTTACGAGGATACCAATAGCAGAAAATCATTCAGTAGTGGCAATTTCAAACGACCTTTAACTTTTGACAGGGGAAAACTTAAGGTAAAAGTAAAGAAAAGAGTGAAAAGAGGACGTTCGAACGGTGGCAGGGGACTTTGACAACGAGAGCGACTAGGGTTGAGAACGAACAGGAGAAAATCAATAAGAGAAGAAAGCCGGTTCCGGAACGCTCGGCTGATTCTCAGATTCGTGAAATCGAGCTCAAACCAATATCCGCTTCGCTTGGCGATGCTGCAAAATGGTAAGAAACTCCTACACTTGGGTACACTGGCTGATTTGCACAGACAAAAACTGTCAATAATGAATGCGACGTGAATTTTGCTTAGTTTAATCGCAGCGGAAATAAATTTAATAAAATTTCATTATGAATCTGTACAGAACAGTTATCAAAATGAATGAAATCAAATATTTGGGTTAATCGTAATTGATTTTTTTAAATAGGAAATTAATATGAAAATATATTTCAAAACGAGGATAGATATAATTCATTTTCAAGAATGGAAATAACTATTTTGGTTGAGTCAATGAATTGAGTTGATGACGTTAAATTTATATTTGAAAAATAACAGGTTATATATAAATTATATTTTACTACGAGTTCGTAGATAAGCAATCAACCTAAATAAAAAGTGGCATTATTTTATTATAAACAATGGAAATTCACAGTTATAGTTGTACAAAATGTGTTGTTTGTACTCCGTGTATAAAGTGTGCCACATTCGAGACAAATTTTAGCATCGACCTGCTGCCGATACTCTCATGTACCATGAATAAAACATTACCCGTATACCTGATACAAAAATAACTACTTGCTTTGATTTTATATAGAAATAATAATCAATGAATCCTAGTCAGCTTTTTAATAGCTGGGTAATATCAAGTTACCGTTCAGTATATACGGATAAATTTAGAGTCACTTGTGACGTTAAAAGTAATAACCACGAAATATAATGTCCAATGCGAAATGGATTTGTGGAAGTAGCGGTATAGGATCCTTCATAAATAAACCATACAGTCAGATAACTAACTATCTTGAGTATTTTGTATATCAGCACTAGTGTTTATTAAATTGTAAAATCCCATAAATTCCACCAACTTAAAAGAACATTACAGGACGTGTAAAGCGAAGATGATCCTGATTGTCGGCTTAAACATTGTGAAGAATTTAATGACTGATTTAATATGTCAGGAACTCTGAATATATGTGAATTTGAATAATATATCTCGTTAATTCAAAAGTATTCAAATCAACAAAGCTTCCAAATTTCTTCTATATATCATAAATAGTATACTCCTTGCTACAGGTAATAAATTATACTGTAGGTATATATTTGCTCAAAAAGCCTTGTAGATCTTGAGTTGAATGTCAGATCTTCATTCTCTTATTTCTGGATATCATGTTCCATTTTCCTTTGTTTTTTGTTTTTTTCTTTGAGTGAAATTCATGGCAGTTTAGTTTTATTCCAATCAAGTTTCTATATTTTGTGTTGACCACACCGTGAATTGTTGTCAGAGTTTTTCCTTCTACAAATAGAGGTTACCGCGAATTTAAATACTGTTAAAAATAAAATTGCATTTGTTTTTGTCTAGATATTTTTGTTAACGTGTCAAATATTCCATATTCTAGTCCTCAATAGTCTCAAATCTCATCTTGAAAGTTACTTTTATACTCTCCCATCTCAAATCTATGACTAGTTTTGTTGTAAACATACGGCTTGTAACCTTCGATATTATCGTTAAGGTCATGCATCTAGTTTTATATATGGATATTATCATATTTAGTAATTTAGCTGCCTGATTAAATAGTTTTATAAGCCTATGTAGGTCTTCTCCTTTTTCTGCAATCATATTCAATTATATTTTATGAGTTATTTGTTCAAAAATCGCAATATTTTTCTAACCTTCTCGTTGTCCGGTTTTGTCATCAGATTTATGCTGTCAGTGTTCCACTTTACCAATTCTTGGAGCACTAGTACTACAGGCACAAGGTTTTCTCGAATATTATTGACAATTGAACTTTCATTTTTCATGAAAAGTCCTAATGCAAAAGTAGAAACAAGGGATGCAGCCAGAAGGTTATAGAAAGAAATTATGTCATTGAAGAAAAATTGGAGAAAACGATAATGGTGATAGTTGAACAACCATTATTGAATGAAGAGTATTTCTCTGAATATTACCAAAATAATTAAGTTCGACCTTCGACCACAAAGTGTTAATAATATTTATAAGCACTCCCTGTATTAATCCAATTTTCCACATCGCAATCATTTTTTGGTGGCGTATTACATTAGATTGCGGCATAATAATACACTCCGTCTCGAATTTTAACTGCCGGGGCTCCTCGGGATTGGGAAAAGTTAGAAGTCAGCACTTGATCAAAGCCCCCTAAGATTTCGCCACACCCTCGATCGTTACTCGAGCGGAACGTTTGCCATCTAAGTAAGCGGCTTTTTTACTGTACCCTTTGAAGACCGTTTCCCCAGAGTAAGTTATTATCCTTCAGACAATGATGATGTTATTCATGCTGTACAAATTTATCCGGACAAACATATTTTCGGGTACATAACAAAAATTGCATTTTTCGTACTCAGTGGAAGTTTACTTCACGTTCTAGTCAAAAGAAAATATGGAATTTAATTTTGACGTAGAATGGATGTACAACGAAGAGACAATTCAACATCATTTTTTAGATTACAAATTGTACTTTTTATCAATATTCATTTATTGTATCATTAATTATCAAATATTTTTTTGGAAATAATTTTTATGAAATAGAAATCTTTTTCATCGAATCAATACATTCAGGGAATGAAAAAATATCTACAACATATTAAATAATAAACTATGTATGTAGATTGACTTTTATTCATTAGCGAATTTCTTTTAAATGAAAAATCTCCTAATTTGCGGAAAAGAAATTTTAAACATTATACTCTAACAAATCATTCGTAATGTAAAACTATTTGCTCTTAACAGTATATTATTACTATATATATTATTATTGACTACTCAACGCCAACAAAACAATAAAAATTCGCAATTATATCTCCTAGAGAAATGGGTAACATCTACCCCGCTTGGGAGAAATTGTTTTCTTGCTGTTATTTTAATTTTTCATTTCTCGTACATTGCATATTTTTCCATTCAATTTAATTGGATTCAAGTTTTCATTATGGTTAATTTGAATTAAAACAAAGATATTTTCACGAGATTCTCATAAATTTTTCTTCATTTTATTTTACTCAGTGATATTTCTGTTCTCGAAGAAAAATTGAAATATGATGATTCCTAAAATAATAAAGTCATTAGTGAATTGTCAAATGCAATAAAAACTGAATGGAAGGAAAGCGGAAAAAGAAGTAATTTTCTCTCCATAATAACCAAAACTTAGGAAAATGATATTTGCCGTGCAGATATATTCACAAAAAGAGAACATTTGATCTCAACATAAACTTGGAAAAACAATTTCTGAATCTCTGCCGTTCTAATTGCGATGACATAAAAACACCGCGCGCCAACCTATTGTTTGGAGTAGTCTTCCGCTGTTTCTACTCAGCATGGCGTCATGTCCGTTTCCGGTAAGACCCCTCGCCTCCCGCTGCTTTGGACCAGAATTTATCATTTGTTTCATCGTACAAGCCAAGATGACATTAACCATTAAGAGTTTAGTTAAAAAAAAGACCGATAAATTGTGATTCATGTATAAGGTTAAGTGGTCGCCAATTTATATATATGTAGGTCTATTGTCTCCTTTCCTATAAGTTTTTTTGTGAAAATTATAGCCGTGGATTTATTATTAAAGATGAATGAAAAAAGATAAGTAACGTTTGAGGAGTTAGTAAGATCGTTTTCGTGAAAAATATCGGAAAAAAGATTCATTTATTGTGATATCTTCATCACCGAGATTTACTAGACTTTTTCAGATAGAATTATCAAATAGACGAGCATTCGGTTTTTTTGTATGTACCCGATAATATTCTGTCACTGATTGTAATTTTTTCTGATAATGCTAAAATTCAGTTTATCAGTCTCTTGAGTAATGATATACGGGATTATAATAAAATTAATATCATTAATATTAGGAGTACGGGAACGTTTCTGGCAAGTATAATGTCTAAAAAATGATCTGATATCAAATTGTCTGCTAGTGAAATCATTAAATTTGAAAGAGATACCATGAAGATTTTGCAAATTTCAGATTATCTTGTCCCGCATATTAGGTACCTGTTGCCAACATAAATGAGAGAAATAAATTATCTGATTAAGAATGGTGTATCCAGCTGAGAATCTTATTGAAATATTAGCGATCATCAGTTAAGGTGATCGTGTCAGAGCTCCTGAATGATGTCTGAAATTTTTGAAGATTCGTATCTTACTGTAAAAAAACTACACAATCTATACAGCATATGTTTCAAGTTTGAAGACGTTATGTTGTTTAGTATTTGTTTGGTAGCTATCAATAGTGAACGTTTTCAGTAAATTCGTTGACATGGGAAAAATTGGTCATCGTTATGTGATACAATACTTTTATTTGAAGGACCTTAGCCCATCCAATATGAAAGCTGAACTAGATTCTACTCTGGATAAGACTGCTCCTCCATTAGCATCGATAAAATATTGGCTAGCAGAGTTTAAACGAGGCCGTACGACCTGCAAAGACCAGCATTGTTGTGGTCGATCAAATGAGGTCATGACTCCAGAAATGTTGAAGAAAATCTACAAAGCGGCACCAGATGATTGTCTACTGAAAGAACGCGAGTTAGCAGACATTGTAGGCATTTCAAAAAGTGCAGTAAATCGCATATATAACGTACTTTGTGTTTTGAACGTAATCATTTATTCCATACATTTTTTCAACCTTGTCTGATCTTTTGGAATAATTTTCATACCATTTTCCAAACGGTACATAACATAAATTTTTCCATGTTGATCTCAAGAATTATTTCTTCATTATTCAGAATATTTGAAAACTTCACTTTTACAACAAAGACCAGAAACATGATCCAAATTTGAATTACTTCACCGTTTATTAGTTCATAAAATATTGTTTGTTAAATTTTTATACAAATACAAATACACTTCCGAAATTACTACTGATATAAATAGGAGTGGCTTTTGGGGCAGCAATGGTACTCATATTAGTGATATCTTTGAACTTACAACTCGTAGTTTCTAAACAAATTATTTTTATTATCTAATGATTTATTATTACATTTCCATTTTATTTTCATCCAATTCTATCTATTCATTTCAATAATTAGATTCACTCTAGTTTTTAAAACCAAATACTTATTCCAAAATTATCATTGTACTAAGATTATTAGTATAATGTAATCTGTTGAAAGTGAACATGATCTTTAGCCAATTCATTACATTATCACATTGTACCCAATGGAGAATAAACAGAATCCCATCTGTTATTTTATTAATCAGAAGACTACTGCTGTGATATGTTATAATGGACAACCCCGATGGGACGACCGGTCAAATTAAATGTGTCAAATCAGCCCCTTGCACGCCTGGCCTACGCGATGTTATCTACGCGCATACATATAGGGGGTGGGTATGATTTCTGCGCGATTGTTTCAAATGGATTGTGTTGAGTGGCTCTTTATGTTCACTTCGATTATCAGACTGGATTGGGAGAACGTTATTTTATAAATTAACCCTTAATATTTATTGCTCAAATTGGGGAAATATTTTTAACGTACATTGTTTGTATAATTATGAGTGTAGAAGAAAATTATTTTATTTGTTTTGGATATTCTAGAAAATTAGAACAAATTTTTCTTTTAATTTCACATCCACCCAACTATAATTAGATTAATTTTTGTTTTAGTGAAAATACGAGGGCTGCTAATTAAGTTTTGAGGTATAGCTCTGATATGAATATGTCAAATTTTCAATGGTGAACTCAACACTTCGCTACAGGATGATATAATAAGATGTTCATGTGACATACCGTGAGATTGAGGAATACTTGGGCATTAGTTCCACTTGCATATATTTAATATAATATGATCATTTCGCTTTCAAAAAGAATTGTTTGCTGAGAAAAATCAATCGCGTTGCTTCAAAAGACATCTATAAGATCGTGACAGGCAACAGATGAATCAATGTATATGAACCTGAAATGAAACATCGATCGATTGTATGGGTCTTTTAAGAATAGCCAAATCCAGCAATATTTGTTCGCTCACGAAGCACTTCTAAGCAAATGATTGCTTGTTTTTTCAGTATATCTGGACATGTCGCCACCGTTCCATTAGAGCCTTCCGTAGAACGGTCGATTTTGGTATACTAGCATTTGTTTGCCAGAAAAAATCAAGGGAAACTAATCGTAGGAGACGAATCATTCTCTTCCACGACAATACAAGCTCTGACATATCAGTTAAAAAAACAGTCAAATAATTCGTCATCCGCCATACAATCCATGTTTGGCTTTCAATGATGATTTCTTCTTATTATATAATGCAAGCAAAAATGTATTGATCTCAATGGAGAATATTTTTAAAAACGTCAAAGTCATATCTAATTATAAATATTTGTTTCTATTTATCTATGATTGATGATAATTTATAATATGTGTATAAATAGTCACATCCGATGTAATAAGTACATTTTGGTAATGTATCTCATGGTGAGTTAATGGAAATACTAATTTATCTATTACTGATAGAAATGTCAAGTACACTTACCTATTAATTGAAGATACACTAGGTACATTGTCTTGGGAACAAATTCCTTCTGCAAGGAGCCTATCACGAATTTCCCAGGCAAACATAGTAGGGTTTTCTCTTTTGTAATTTGCTATAGCATCTACCACTGGAGGAGTTGCAACTTTTGGTTTTGAACCGCCGATTACACCGGCCTTAAAACTACCCGTTTCATAATACCTACAAGAAAACACAAAAATTATTGAAAAGTTGGTGTCAGATCATAGTAGCAATACTTGATTACAAGAACAGTCATGTTTTCACTAATTTGCATAACAAATATCTTCAATATCAGCACCGATAAACGTACGTACGATTTGGATACGTTGTGTAATAAATTGAGCCATCTCTCGAGAGATTACTAATAGGCGGTGAAGAAAGGAAAGGAACTCTCAATCTAATTGCTTTTGGTGTCCACAAATATTTTTTGATGGAAAAAAATATAAGAGTTTTAAGAGAGACGTAAAAAATCATTTCGCCAAATTTGCTGCAACTAAATTACAGAAGAATTATGAAACTTTCCAAGAAAAGAGCACAAGGTCAAGTTAAGTAATGCTTAAATGACAATTCTAGTTAAGAAAATTTTTATCAAAGCTGAATAAGAACTGGAAAATACTATATTCATGACCCAATATATATTGTACAATTTTCAATTGATGAACTTACAATAGTGAGGTAATTTTCTAAGAGATTTTAAATACAAATGAAAAATACTTAAGCAACCAATTTTCGTATATCATCTACTTTTCCTTACAGGGGTTTAACCATTTATCAATCAATTTTTGAATGAGAAGAGATACCGTATGAACCGGAACTAGAAAGATTTTCATATCTCTAATCACCATTACAGTACATTTAAATATGAATATAAAGAACTATTAACTTTATTTCATACAACCTAGTAGCCCTCGAACCAAATAACTGTTACAATAGACTAGCCCATTGGTTTTCTGTTTAAAAATGTAAAGTATTTAATTTTGATTTTATTATGAATAAGAAAGCTTTACTTATGAAATGAGTTTATAAAACCATCGTATCTAAAGTATTTCAATTAAACATTTGTATCGCTTCGTATAGTTGGCAATTTGTAAAGCATATTTGTATAAATTGTGAAACTTGAACGGTAATGAGATACAGTCATTTATGAATTTTTTACTCAATTGGGTCAGGCCCTTCCAATCCCATTCTGGATAATCTTTGTTTACAAACATATTTAATGTTTTTCTTTCTATGCGTGAGGTAACAGAGACACTGTCTCTTACGTTCTCATTTTACTTAAATACTTTACACAACACTTATAATATTAGTCACTTATCAATATCACTAACTTAAATAATCTATTTAAATAGACCTTCCTAGAAATTATTCAAAATAAACATTCCAATAAACATTCAAACAGTGCCGGCTCCAGGGTGGAGACGTGTCCGTGAGTCTATCCCCTCCTTAGATGGAAGTTCCTCCTTGAACTCATGGATAGCTGGGATTGGATATTCAAATCGGCAACTAGCCTATTCCTGCACCTTCCCGATCATATGGAAATAACAGGAGACCGTCTTCACCAAGTACTAATGATGGGGTAGATATTATTTAATAGCTTTATTACCTTGGATTTTCCCAGGTGAAGAAATATTTTAGAAGATTGTCATTCGAACTATTTTTCTTTTTCTAATCACCACGCTTCTATTTCTAAAGAAATCACAACGCATAAATAGTAACTTTGAAAAAGTAGTCAGTCAGTTTTCGTCAACCTAACATAACCAGGTAGTAACCGGGACTGTTTAACAGAACAGACCGTTCAAATATTCAATACCGTTAAAGTTAAATATCCCTAACTATCTTTATAATTAAACTAATAACTTAATATTAATCTATTCAGTTAATTTCGTCATCTTTATTTGAGATGCCCTCAAATCTAAAATAAGTTGATAAGAAACATTTTCTTTGTCTCAAAGAAATTATTTTATTTTATTATACTTTCATTTATTTGAAAGTTTCTACGCTATGTGAATCACGTCAATAGATATCTGAAAGCTAATGAATCTAGATATTAATATTATTTGGAGGGGTAATAGAAGAAAAACGCATTTTGAATTAAACAAAATATCTATCGTATCTTGAGTGTAACATTTCCCAGTCTACATTGAATAGAATAGGTTAAAAATTACCAATGTAATTTTGAATTTCCAAAGATGTTTCCGGAGTTGATGAACAAAAATTGACGATGAAAATGGAATGTATCTTTAAATACACAGAAACTACAAGGACAAGTAGCTGGTAGTTAGGTAAGTAAAACATATGTAATGAAGATCCTGATCCTTGATTATAAATTTGTGTAATATATTATTTATGTTATGAATACATGCCAATGAAATCCCATTTCTGCAGTTAGGCTACGTTTACTTCACCTGCAAATTTGCCCTCGCACTCAGTGTCCTAAGGTGAAAGTTTGGCATGGTATAATTGTACCACTTTTTGAGTCGAAACTAACTGAGTTTGGACTTTTCATAGAAGGGGTATACCCAATTCAAGACATATTTTCTTGATAATGTTAATACAGCAGATATTGATACTAATATCTGATTTCAACAAGATTACACTTGCACCAACAGTACGGGCTTATATCAATAAAAGTTTTCCGCATCGATGAATGTGGCGAATTTGAATAGCTACATCGTTCTTGCGATTTTCCATCGCTGGATTTCTTATACGGCTATTATATACCAGAGTAAATCGGCTATTATTGATAATTCAAAACACTGAATAACGCAAGAAATTAATCAAACAATCGTAGTGATAGTGCAAAACGTTATTAAAGGATTCCAACATCGTGTATTTTTTTGACAAGAAATAAACAATTCCAAGCTTAGTTATAGGATTTAGAATTTTATTATTATAGTAAATATTATCGCATTCGATGAACGTTACCACCCTTTTTATACAAACTCAATAATAAACAATTGATTTCTCATTATTACCAGTGCAAAAAAAAATAAAACCTGCCATTTTTATGAATAGTAAATTATAAATCCTTTTGGTATCATAGGCTATCTATTTTCATTGAAAAATTCATATGAGTAGTTGTTACTTTTAGTAGTTTAAGCCGCAGGTGAGTTTTCTATGGAAAATTTGAAGTTTTAATAAATAAATATTTCGAATCCTCAGTTATTTGAATAAATGAATTTATCATAAGAACCTCACCCTATAAAAATGTCTGCTAAGTATAATAAGAGTTATACACATTCATCAAACCAAGTGAATGTCTAATATTATTTAAGAAATGATGAAATAAGTGAGTTTATCGCCACAATGAACTGAAAATCCGACGTTACAAAGAAATATGAGCAACCGAAGTGAAATAGTTCATCCATTGTGAAGTGTTGGAGGACGGTAGCTTAATGCAGTTGTCATGTAATTTTTTGACGACACGTGTCAGTACACTCCGTTGTCCCATACACTTTCCAAAGTACTAATCTAATAAATTTACGGTTTTAATTTATTAAAACGCTTTCGGGCTTCAGTAAATGTTTGTAATTCTGTCAAACAACTAAATAAGTTAATCTGTGTAATGTACATCGAGCGTAGACAATTGCAGCTAAATAAAAAAGAACAATAAATAAATACGTTTTATGTTTCGTATCAAGGCATTAAAGTAATATGGTGGTTAGCTTCCAACTGCTTTTTTTCTCCTGTGTGTTGTTATTCATTCAACCACGAAGATTCAATATTTTGTTGATCAATATTGAATATAAGAAAAATTGTAAAATTTGATGTTTGTGTTGTAAGAATAATGGATAGAATGGTGAATATTTTAATGAATTATATTATAATGAATAATAAAGCACTTTCCAGTTAGCTCCGCAATTATATTGCGGTGAGATAGAACACATTGTTTAGTTTCTATTCTATTCTATATATATATATATATATATATATATATATATATATATATATATATATATATATATATATGTATATATATATATATATATATATATATATTCGAAGAATAATGTAAAAGAATATCTGAATATGGATAGGAAAATAGTTGTATTGAAATATCCTAATCTATTGATTGTTGAATAAAACAATACCATTATCATCAAACAAACCAAAATATATAAAAGTGGTTGGAATGAGATTGTATTGATACAAAATGAATGATTTGAAGAATTATATTATCATAAAACACACAGCAATATGATTAATAACTGATACAATTAAATTATGGGTAATTTTTGTTGCGGGGTGGTTAATGCTAAAATAGATTACCATCATGGTGAACCCACACATAACTCAATCCAATTTCGGTTGTAATTCAGTTATTCTATATTAACTGAAATGATGTCATAAAGGGGTCTGTATAGTCTCTGGGGATTATATCATATTTTGTATAGGGTTGCTATGAAAAGATCATATTTCTGCTGACATTTTACAGATTTTTATCAACGTTTGAATTTCACTCTGTGAAATTTAAATGTATAATAACAATTTGAAGCAACTCTAACCACTTAAATTATCAAAAAAAAAACGAGTAAAATTTACCTGAATATTATCTTGGAACTGTTCCCATAAAATGATTCCCTGTCTTTGAAAATGACCTAATGACCTCGGATAATGTTAAAGATCTGGGATTATAATTTACTGTAACTTATCTAGAAATGTTTTAGAAAATCCGTGCTCTTGTTGTTGACGATCGTTGATTAAAAGTCCGTGAGATTACTAATAAAGTGAATGTTGCAACGGAATGGGCACGGAATATTTTGCTGGAGAGTTTGGAAAGATTTCTGTTATATGAGATAACTTAACGCTGATCAAGGAGGTTCATAGTATGTGGATACTGAACACACTGTTCATACAACCCGTACATCAAAAGTCACTGATTAACTATCCGACTGAAGGACAGTCTCTGAAGACGATATCTTGGTTATAGAACCGCGAGTCAGACAGTGTAGTGTTGGTGTAGTAGTAGTGTAAACAATGTGTTCATTATATCACGAACTGCTCCAGAAATTCACTTAATAGTGAATAGTGAATAGTATATAAAACTTAGGTACACCGTTATATCTCAGGAATCAAAATACAATTGAACTTATTTGAGTAACGAAAGCAAAAACTATTTTTTTTGTTGGAAAATCAATAAGGTCGTGACGACAGTGTTTCAAGTTTGCAATGTTGTGATTAGTTTTATTGATTATTTAGCAGTGAACGTTAAATGTGACACGACAATATTATATTGCCTCATGTGCCATATGCACCCGATCTGGTTCCCTCCGATTTTTTTCTCTTCCCATACTCGACAAATGATGAAAAACGCATATTTTGATGTACGTCTGGGATATAAATTTTTATATGGCTTGAATAAAAATGGAAAATCAGCACATTGAGTATAGTAGGGAGATTATGATGAAAAATAAAAGATTTTTTACATTAAAGTAGCTTCCTAATTGAAAAGGCGTTCTTTCTTAAATTAATAACTCGAATAATATTATTACTCAATAAAAACATTACTTATAGCTTTCAGAATAACACAATAATACATATTGTTTGCAGCTATATTAAAATCACAATTTCAGTTGAGTTGTGAAGTGATGAAATTTTTGTGTTGGGAGTAAAGTTCATGTGCGTTTGCTAGTATGAGTTGAACACAGATCACAAATTATGATTTGTGAAGCGTTATTTGGAATATAGTAGATATTCAAAGTGAATCTGTTTAAAAAATTTGAAGTTTTCAGCAAAAGTGTAATCAATTGAATGGACTGAGTAAACTGTACTACAATTCATTCGAAATAAACAGAAAATGAATCCATTCAACGAAATTTCATCAGAGCTGGTATATTATTCATATACAATATTTGAGCCAACACTCAAATTTAGTATTTTCAGAGATAAATTTGCACTACAATAAATTTAATTCTAAATACAGAATTCATCGTCGATCAATAAGTCTTTGGTCAAAAAAGATTATTGACAAAGTTTCCATTTATTTTCTCGAAGATCATTCCAATGTTTCGCGCCTTTTTTTACAAAGAGTTCTTTCTGTTCTAAGATTTGCTTTTGATGCGCTTTTATCCACTTGTGACATCATGTAAAATGTTGTGAACAGTTCCTAATATTATCTATGTTAAGTCTATAATTTACTTCAATTCAATTTTCTGTTTTCTGGTATAATCGCAATTTTTGGACCCCCATCCATCCATCCATCAAAAGTCCTTGAAAAATTCAACTCAAACTCGAGAACGTTTGTTACATTTCAACAAAACCTTTGGTACAACGATTTCATTAGGGATATGAACATAGAATTTAATAACCTCGTCAATGTACCTGATTCAGTTTTCGTTTTGTAGAACTCGGATTATTGGATTATCTACAGTAGCATTTACATAATAAAAACGGAAGAATTGATTACAGATCATTTTCCAGAAGTAATAGTACACTTTCTATGGAAAAGGTACAATATCACTAGCTTTGCTGTAGTTGATGCGACCTCTATCTTGCCTCAAAGACCTTAAAACGCTTAATAAGACCATCCAAATGTACTGTAGTAATGTTCAGTTCAAAAACTGGTACCATTAAAGTTTATCGAAAATAAAATTCTTCCTACTACAATATATTTTATTGCTTCACAGAAAAATATTGATCAATGTTAAGAATAAAAGACCATATTGGAGATTGGCGTTAGTTATGAGATTCATTTAATTCACTAACACAAAACACAGATGAGGTGAACTGAGAAAGATAGAGCAATATAAACGGACAAATTGATAGATGGTGCTCAAACTCAACGTTATTAACAAGTTGTCCTATGCTAACTTAGCTTTTAAATGGGATTTTTTGGATATAAGTACATATAATATTCAGTTTCAATATTATTAGACAGAGTACTTTGTAAAAATCATGATGATTTTTGCAAGAGGTTGATGATGAAATGAATTGGTGGGCATTATGAGTAGTTCGTAACCATTTAAAACCACAGTGAAAAACGTTTATCCAATTATTCAATGTCGAATATCAACCTTGATTTATATTCAATATAATTATTGTTTAACAATCAAAGTTATTTGGCAAGAGCAATAAAAAACAATACTGATTTAGAAATATTGGCAAAATGTAATGATCTGTTCGATTTTTAAATTTGTTTCAATGTTCTAAGTGAATTTCACAGCTACTCAAATTTATTTCACGCCAATTATTTAACTTTCTAATTTTTTTGCGGTTTTAAACTGCTTATCGAGAAAATGAAAAAATATTGAAGTGTTTTTCAGAAACTTTAATTATTAGAATAATTAAACTATGATATATTCGAATGAATAGTTAAAATTTCACTAGAAGAGTTTTGAGGTAAATTTCATAAGATATATATCTTTGATTCTTAATTTACATTCATATGATAATACTTATGAAGTTATTACAAATTAACAAAACAAATACGTTTTTTCTGTAATGCTCCAAAAAATTTGTAGTTTACTTGAAATACATATGGGAATTATATAGGAAAGTGTTGTCAATAGTGCAGTTTTTATCAGTTCTGAGTAATTTAATTTCACTTAAATATTAGGAGATTCTGAATATTTCCATCAAATTCTCACTATATATAAAATAGTTTTTGTTTCTGTCATATTGACAATTGGGGATAAATATATAACATAATTTGTAGCATTAGTATTATTCCACTGTTGTTGAGTTATTCTATAAACTATTTTCTGTACAGTTACTCACCTCAAGTATTTTGTGATATTTAAATGAAGTTATTCCTATAAACCACGTTCACAATAAATATTAAAAAGTATATTTATTCCCGGCTTCTCATCTACAGTATCTACCGTCCCATAAAACATCTCAAACAATAGTGGACATACGTTAATTTTTTGCCGAAGAGCCGCGTAACAACTACAGATGATAAATGCGAGGTCCCCATGTGGTCCTTGGTCATATAAAATAATAAAGTTCATCTTTTTTGGAAACGAGCACTAAAAAACGGGAAAACATTACCAGCAGGTCGCATGATCGCGTTAGCCATTCCTGCTGAGTGGGGCCGGATAGAGAAAACCGGCAACAAGGGTGGTAAAGTCGGTTTCTGTGACTCGAAATGAAATCATAGCAATAAAAAGGAAGCGGGTAGATTTAGAGGAAGTTCCTTAGGATTCTTAGATACGGAAAATATGTATCAAAGTTTGTTGATATGTGACAAATGTAGATATTAGAATTATATTTTTCACTTTGTTGAAAGAAGTAGAAAGAGCTATGTAACAAGCACATAAATCATTATATTAATGAAACCAACACTTTACGTGACTATTAATCAAGATTAAATAAGATTATGAATTATGAAAGAAAAGAGAAAGGAGATAATAAACAAAGTGAAAGAAAAAGTGGTTAAAGTCATTTTGAGTTACGAGAATAGCCAGAATAGATCATTCAAAGTAATCAGAAAACCAACATAAATATATGAGAATGTTTAAATATAGTTATTCAATAAATTTTGTCTTGCCCTATACTCTTCTATCGGATATACTCAAATTGGAAGTCGTACAATAAAGCCTACTATTAACTACCAATTAAGAGCAATACGATTTTGCATACTTTTGTATCAATTGTCGAAGCATTATTTCCATTCCCAATGAGGTTTCTCCAAACATCTGTACGCATTAATCGCTTCTTGAGTTGTAGAAAAACATTAACCTAGCTATTCATCGTTGATCTGCGAAAATAAGAAGAAATCATTGGATACCAAACAAGGATTGTACGGCGGATAATTTTTTGTTAACTGATATGTCAGAGTTTGCATTGTCGTGGTGGAAAATGATTCTTCTTCGGCGATTGGTTTGCCTGATTTCTTCGCGCACTTCCGGCAAACAAATGCTGGTGTACCATTTGGAATTAACCGTTCTACATTGCTCTAATGGAACGGTATTGACATGTCCAGATATTCCGAACAAAACAGGTGACCATTTGCTTCAAAGTGTTTCTTGTGCGATCAACTTGGATTTGGCTCGTCTTGAAAAACCTATACGGTCGATTGTTTAGTTTCGAGTTAATATGCATAGATCTATAATTCATCGCTGTCACAATCTTATCGGCGTCTTTTGAAGCACAGCGATTTAATTTTTTACCATTTCTTTACACCAATCGTCTCGTATCGTTTTATTGAAATTCCGAGGTAAATACATTAATTCTAATACAATGTTTTTAATAATAGTTTCAAGATATCTACTAATATGTTTCTATCATATATTAATTATTCTTTCGAAAATGCTCCCAACAAGGATATTTATATATATGAAACAGTATACTACGGGGGCTCCAAATCTGCCATTTCCATCATAAAGTTTGACATTTTAATGTATCTCTAAAAATGCTGAAATTGAGGATTTGCTGGCATATAATATGTAGAGAGTATCTAAGAAATCAATGGAATGAATGAAATTGAACTGAACTAAAAGAATTTTTGTGGTTCTCCTATAGCTTTCTTGTATATTAAAGAATATATCATCACTTATGTACAACATTTCAATCAAAATGGTCCAAAACATCTTGATTATTAGTTGGTGTAATACTAACAAATTCACATAACAGAGATAATGCTATAAAGCTATTTAATTTATGTATATATATGTAATATAACATCAGTATACCCTTTGTTGTTATGTGAAGAGAGAAACGAAAAATCAATATACAATTTTAACTCAAAATTAATTCTTGTAATTATATAAGCTAATTATTCTATTTCTATATTTCGCTCTAAAATTAGTAATAATTCATCACTTACATAGTAAAGCAGAATCGCGGTAAACATCGTAAAAATCTCCATACGCTTATAAAAAAAATTCAAGTTATTAAATCGATTAAAGAGCAATCTATTACAAGTAAAGACGTGATAAGGTACTCATTCTTCTCAAATCAATCATTAAACTTTTTCCGGTTGTTCGTGTTGCTATGGAAATTTTAAACAACGCCTATTTAGCAAATTATAAAACAAACAATGCAGCAGACTTAAACTAACTAAAATAAAGAATTTAAAAATATATTCCATGGAAAGGTGGTTTAAGAATAGATTCACACTTTTTTGTAATGTTATCTTAAATGATTTTGATTGAATTTGTTCAGATGTTTTGTGGTCGAATCAAAAACTTAATTCAATCACATACCTCATGCTTGCGACTATTGGAAGTAGATCAAATTTTAACACAATATTTTCCTTTACTTTGTTAGCACTAAAGTTGAATATTTCACCATATCTCTTGAATATCTTTGATAAGAGAATGTCTGAAATCTCAGAATGTCAGAAAGACTAATCTTCTTTATCTAATAACTAAATGTTAAATTTATTTTATACACTACAGACCATTCACCTGTTTGTATAAGATCATATTACGTTTAGTTCTTTGTTTACCTTCAATGTCTGATGTCAAAACGCGCATCAGACAGTGTAATTATAAGACTGGGAGTAGTAGTGATTTGATTTAATTTCCTACCATCAATTTCTTGAAAGGTAGAACACACTAGTACAAATGTAGCAAAACCGACAACAATTGTGTGAAAAAAAATTATCACCAAACTCCTTTATATTAAGTAAATTTGTGCATTAGTAAATGCTTAGATTTACAGATTTTGAAGATGAAGAGCTTCAACTTTGGTTATCAAATTTTTCTTTTTGTAAAAAAAAATCCGAAAACCGATCCCATGTCCTTATAATATCATATATCAACTATAACAACATTATGATTGTTTTATGGAATTGGGTTTAAGTTGGCGCAAAGAATCTTTTCTAATATATCCCAATTAAGGAATTGTATAATTATGATATTTTTACGCACACACATGGTATAAAACCAATGTAAGGTATATAAATTATTACCAATATTAATTACTACTTTTGTCGTACAACCAAAAACATCGTCGTAACACCAACATTACAAACATTCGTAAGCAATTCATCCATCTGAAACGGCGACTAATTACTGTATGTTCTAAGAAATAGTAAGAACTTAAACGAGCCTAAAGATAATTACAATTCGCGAGCATTATACAACTGCCATTTTAACAGGGTCTTCATCACATGTGTCACATCAAGGCGGCATTGTAAATTTTCTTTTACACCGTCATTTGTAAAGAACTAACACATGGAATAAGTATAATGCCAGACATTGAGGTGTATTTTTGGTGACTCCGTGGAATCTTTTCGGATGCATTTTTCATTAGACGTGATAATTTATGGCTTTTTTATTTTGTCTCTCGGCCCTTTGACGTTATGCGTAATATTTTAAGTAGCATCATGATGTTAATTATTCTTAAATTTTGTGTCTGAATATAGTTATAGGTAAAAACTCGCTATAAGTTGTATTACCAAATATTGTCTGATATAAGATTTTCACTGTTCGATCCACCAGTTTCACTATAAAATTAAAATAAGTCCTTTGAAAATATTATTGATTTTATATATCGATTTTTAACACTGTATTTTCATTAGTAAATCGTTATTGTATGAATTAAGAAATTAAAATATTTTGATGCTTGGTAAAATTTTGGTGAGGATTATATTAACTCTAGATTATTTGCCTTTACATTTCAGGACAATGCTTTTAGTTTCCTACGAGAATGCTGAAAATGTATTTTTATTTAAATTTAACGTTTTTTTGTTGTTAACTGTGAACAAAGGAAAGAAATTCAAACAAAATTTTAGTGAAATGTTACGCAAAAATCCATCATTATTTTTGATTTTACTTGAAAGTGAAGAGGAGTTGGATTATTGCATTCAAGCTTTACGTTTAATATTCCATGACCTGTGTTCCTGTCTTCTTGTTCTATCCAGAATGCTTCAAGATTCCGAGCCCTGAGATTTTGTAGTATCGTGCAATCAATCATGTGAATACATATTTCCTCTGCGAAGCCGCAGTATCAGCAGACGTTTTTCACTACCACTTTTTTTGAAGTAGTATACATTCAGAGATGACCTCTAAAAGCACTTGGTTTCAAGATTGAAAATTCAGTACCTCAGATTTTGTTCCAAGTTGTTTCATTATGTATGTCAAAAGTACTTAAAAATCAAGCAACAGATTTAAACATAAATATCATTTATTCAGATAAAAGCACTTTCGATATTTTTACGCAGTATTTTCCATTCGGCAACCAAATCATTTTCTGAAAGAATAATCTTGAATGCGAAATTGAATTTACTCATACTAAATAAAGCTGAAGAAATCATCACGTACAATCCAATTTTTTATTAATTTTATTAATTTTTTTGGGTCATAAGGCATGAACTATTCAACATACAAATTTCAGCTTGTTACCTTGTAGTATGTAGAAAGTATAGGTGTTAATGGTAAGATAGTTATTTATGTTCTAAGTCTGGAAAGTGATTTAGTACGGTACTAGATATATGTTTATGGACGAGGCGACGAAGGAGCCGAGTCAAGAATATCTAATCGACTACCATAATAATAACTTCACGCACGTATATCGTAATATATTTTTTCATACTGTTTCCGATTTTAACTAGAAACCAAAATTATATTGAAATATGAAATCTCATATTTGCCAATTTGACTGAAAAATAGCTCCTTTGATTATTTTGATAAAAAATGAAAATTCACTTAGATAACATTGTAAACAAAAAAGGATACCGTAAAGGGCCATTTTTCGGACTCAAATTAGTACTGTAAAGTCAACTTTACCATACCGTATGAAAAAAATTGTTATTAAATCACATATGTCAAGTAACATCCTTCTTACAGAAAACTACACGATTTTTTTAATAATATTATTTGCGTGTGTTTAAAAGCCTCGCGAAAATAGGAAACTTCATTAAGTTGAGCATTAATGTTCAGAAAAGTTGTTGTAATTAGGTACATACCTTGACAAAATTTTGGATACACAACCATGTGACACCCTCAACTGTCTGGAAATATCACAGGGTCGCACTCCATTGTGAGCTAATTCAACTATCCTTTGCCTTACTACGTCCGGTAAAGGCCTACCGTTAACGAAGACTCCACCCAGCTGGTTAACGCCCCCATGACCTAGAATCAAACATATACAATTGAAATAATTCCATAAACAAAATCGCATTACAATTTATAATATTATGTCCGAATATGCTACCAGAACAGTGGTAGGTATTGTCGCCAATAGTTGAAAGTTAGTTAATAATTTTCTCTGTTTATAGAGTTATGTGTTGATCCTGCTTTCTAAAATTGAAATTTATGTGAAAATTTATTAATACTATTATTGCCTGATTAGAAAATTACTATTACCTGTGAAATTGTAAAAATAATTTCATTATTTTAGAGTTACACGACAAAAATTCTATCCTCTGGGTTAATTATGAATTTTCCAATTTCCAAACTTATTCATAGCTCTTTTAATGTGAAACTACAATATTGAACTTAATATATGAGTTTCGCTTTCTTCAACTAATTAGAACACCTTGGCTTCATTACTTTAATGATATCACCTATAATATTATACTTCAAAGCTCAAGATAATTGCCTTATATTTGAGCTTCAGAGACCGTTTGGTCCGTTTTGTTTATAATGATTCAAGCAGAAAGTATGTCTTCAGTAGCAAATGTAGTACTAAAAATGTTATACGTTCACATAAGAAGTTTGAGTAGAATCCAAGAAAAGTACTTTCACATGAATAAAAAAGTGGCTTCAAATGTGGTAAGACATTAACCAAGCTCAGACTTTCATGAGATACTTAAATAATCAGAAATTTACACACAGAGGGAAATTGATACCGCAGCCATTTCTGTTTAACCACACTTATGCCACGTATTTTAAAAGACAATCAATTACGAAGATGTTTTTAAGATATACATGTTACAAAACATGTTGTTAATTGGAAAAATCTTGACAAGCTAAAATTTAGTCAGCAGATAGTTTTTTCAAACAAAAGTCCTATCCTTGAAATTAAAAAATCAGAAATCAATTTTTTCATACAGTAACAACAAACCCCGTATTTGTAGTATAGTAACAAATTGTAATTATGTTGGAATGAATTTTAATCGTAAAATCCGATTATATAACATAATTTTCTGACTAAAATATTTTTATATTGGAAAATTCAGTAGTTCAATGGAATTATCATTATTTAATTCAACATATTATTTCGACACTAGAAATGAGAATATAAACAACATATACATTTGCATTTGTCGTTTATTATTCTATTAATTTGGCCTAGACATTTCTGGATGTGTATCCGATATTTGGTAATGATATCCACATGCAGATATTCTATCAGGCAAACTCATTCAGGCCTGGCACAGATACTTCTCATAACTACCTATATACTTTTACATGAATTGGTAACACACAATTCTACTCATATTGAATTGATGCAAACCTGAGATCATAACTGCTTGGTGCTATTTGTAACCGGCCTGACCTAGAGATAGCGTTTAAGGAGGTGTCGATTCTAGAAATATACACAAAGTGGTGCTGGATAATCGTAGTTTGAAAATGCACAAACCAGCAGATACAGTAAGCTTTACAAAAAATACGTATCATATTATCGGGAAAGTTGCCCAAACGAGCTATGTGAAAAATCGGGTTTCCTCTTTGCTCATAACCGTTTCATTATCAGGTTATGCCTATGTTTTTGAATTGTATATAAGTTAATTTTCAATTACTATCTTTCTTAAAGAAACAACTCATTGTCATTGACTCGTATTTTCCTGAAAAGAAAATGTTGTATGATCATTAAAATTGACAAATGACAATTATTATTGAAATGGCTAAAATAGATCAAATTAGGTAAAACACTCTCTTATCGGATTCAACTCCATCGTAAAATTTTTTGTAGACAAACTTGAAATAATTGCGTACAAATTACTAATTTCTTTTATTGGGTCTTTATTGGGTAGGTTAATTTTTGAACTTTCCTTGTACCCATTGTATTTTTAAATACCGTAGTAATCGCGTAACCGATTGTATTTTCAAATACCAATATAGAAATTGGAATGCTTTTAACTATAGATTTACTCCAGCATATGATTTATTTATATTACAAAATCCGGATTGTGAAATAGTATCAAGAATATAGTAGCGAAATAATTGCATATAAGTTTCATATCCGCAAATAATGTACTTCACTGAGGAATATTATCACTAAAGATTATTAACAATGATAAGATCTATTAATCGAATGAAAAGTCACGTCTTTACGGTTTGAATCAGAAAATGATATGCAATATTCTTAACGTAGATAGATATGAATTAGCACTTAACCAAAGTGACTGTGTGATATAGTTTTATATATGATAGAACGAACCAATTAAACTAGTCAACTCTTATTATTTTTTGTATTTACGTTCCGTTTTGCTATCAACATGACAGTTTATGACTTATTGCTTCACAGATTCTAGGTGATACAATTATCCGATCATTGAATTATCAATAGATTATATGAAGGAGATTTGAATATTTGTTATGTATATTGCAAAATATAAGATAAAATTTATTATGTGAATTCTCAGTACTACAAGCTTAAATATTATTCTCTATGCACTTGAGAAGTTAATGTCGAAAAAATTTGTGAATTTTGAGAATTGAGTAAGGCAATTCTATATTGAGAAAAAAAAATGTGTTTCAATATAATCTCTTTATACAATATTTGTTTCCTGTTTTCTGCTTCTATCACAATATTCGATTATTAGTTTATAATAAAATATAGAAAGACTTTTATTCTATTCTACAATAGTAAACACATTATGAAATCTTTCATTCTTTCATTGATATAAAAGAATATTCATGTAATCGTTAAAATATTCGATTGTGATTTGAAAAATTTGATTTTATGGTAACGAAGTTAATAAGAATTTGGAATACAAAGTATAAGGTTCTATTCGCATATTGGAGAAAAGTTACAAAGCAAGAATATTTCCTAAATACAGTTTTTTATGCGCACAATTTGAGCTCGAGGCGATACAGATACCTTTTGCGGTGGAAACCAAATGATACATTTTCTTACTATCGCATTCTTAACAAAGAAATGGAATTAGCACTACTACAAACTTCCAGTTTTCTTCTATGCATCGATTTCATAAAATATGATGTATATTTTAAAAATATGTGATATAAAAAGAATATAGTGGATGTTCACTAAAAGTATTGAACGGTATTTCATGTTATTTCATTTTAATAAATCTGTAATTTGAAATTTAGTTTCTAGGTTAAACCAAGAATTCTTCACGGGCTGTTTAGGATAATGGGATAATGTAAAAATGCCAGCCGTGATTCGATTTTTTTAAGCGAAAATTTCTCTGCAACTGACATTCACATTTTAGTGTCATTTTTCTCAAGACTAGTCATGTCGATGGCTCAAACCAAAAAGCAGCTATATAGCGGATACTTTCTGTTTGAAAAATAAAAAAGAAATTTTACCTTTCCAGTGAAGTTAGGGCAACGATACCCGGAAATTCGTATTATACTTCCCATGGTGATTAACTTACTGAAAGCTAGAAAAACTACAGCCGGAACTTATAATTTATTGAAACAAGTGGATGGCAATGAATGTTTGTCGTTTCCACGTGTCTTTAAGTGGTTCAAACCTTTTCAATATAGCCAAGAAGGTGTTGAAGATAATTAATGTTAGTGTCGCCTTCCAAGTCAAAAGCGAATAAAGATATCGAAAATATTCATCTGATCGTCGGATGAGTATTTTAGCGATTGATGAAAATTTTAAGTGCGTGCAAAACTGGTGCCTAATATCCTCACATTTGAATAATAAGAAGCTCATAGTGCTAGACCTTCCACTTTATTCGCCGGATCTTACACCGTCGGTCTTCTACCTCTTTCCTAAGGTCAAATTTGCATTAAAAAGAACAAGATTAGCAAGAAGCGATGTAGGGATAGGGAAAGGATATGTATTGAAGGTGATGGTGAATAAATATACATAATATTCCAATTAAATATTCTATGACATCAGTCTCGTTATTTTAGTAACAACACCTCGTATTTACAATTATAACACTATTTTTGTTTGTATCACTTTTTGATTCTCTCTATATAAAACACTGGTCAGAAACAATACAAAAATCAGATAGTCATCAGCCTCATTCTGTAGCTTCCGTTAGTTGTGACTTGTATTTCTGTTCTTCACAAAACGTGTTGTGGTGGCGATTCTATTGTTCGTTTCAAAACTTTTTTTTATTATATTGTGTACGACTGTCACAATATATAATATTGCTAAGTTCTAAATATCTACCGTTGTGTTTGTTTTTATTAAATCCACAATTATACAACTTCAAATGCTGGATACTAGGATAATTCAATGTAAAGATATATTACAGGACTGTTGCAATATATTTTGAATAAATAATTCTGCAATCTCATGTTCGATACGTTTTTTGAAAGTTTTCTTATTAAGTAACAATATCCAGTCAAAGGATATTCCAATACCCGATTCACAAATGATGTTAGTGAGTACCAAATTTGTCGCGCAATTCTTTACTGATAGGAGAAAAATCGTGTTTCGATTTATATAAAATATAAATATAAAAGAGTTCGTCATCATGCAGATCCTGATTTCATTTCCAAAGTTCTTATTGGTTACTGGAGATAAAAATGTATGACGAATTTGCGACAGAAATTTAGTGTTATAAAAGAAAAAACAGTGACAGCTCTAAATGTGCCTGTAACTATTATTTTCGATAGCGAGACTAGAGTTTGATCGAAGAGGAATAACTTGAAACTGAAAGAGACCTGAAAATTGGTCAACAGTTGTCTTTTTATCATGCCAATATGCCAGCTAAAATTTGCTTTTGATTCACGAGCTTTTGTTATAAGTAAGTTTTCCTATGTAGAAATTCCCCTTACCAGATTTAGTGCTATACGAATTCTTTTATCTGAAAATGAAACAGTATGCTTAGAAAAGAATGGTTATAAAGCATTTATCGAGTGAATGAAAGCCGTTCCGTGAGAAGATTTCCAAAAATGCATACATTCATGGATTTGAGCGCATTGCTAGGTAAGAATACTTCTTTGGAGCAGTAGTGGAGATGTACTCTTAACTTCTTTGGAGCAGTTTAACTCAAATTTTATGTTATCTCCTCATTTTGGAGATAATTCCATCGAAATATGTGATTTTATGAAAGTTTTAGTTCGTTGAAGTAAAACTATGTTATTTACCATCAATTTCTGGTAATTTTCTTGACTTGTGATTGAAAAGTAGGTACTACAACTGTTATTAATTCTGTTGAAAAGTTAGAAAAGATAATTTTTTCCTTAATATTTCAAACAAATATTCACTTACTTTTTTCGCTTCTGTATCTTTGCCTTTGGGAAACATTGAAGCGCACTGTTATTTGTCTTATATCTTAGATTCCTTACCTATTTTTCTTAAGAAGTTCTTTTATCATGATCCTAGCCTTTCATAATGTTTTGTGACGATCCATACTAGTACCATCTCAATAATTATGTGACTTAGAACTCCATTATTTTGCCTATTGTGGTTAATACCTCAGCTTTATTATTCTTCTGGACCATAGGATATCCGAATTTTTGATAGAGCCACATATTAGAAGCTTTCAATCTCTTGGTTACTTAAACATGCAACGTTCATAATGCTGCTCAGATCACAGGTAATACATGTGTATTATAATAGTTGAATTAATAATATGAATTTTGTGTGACTAAACTGATCAAACTACATTTTAATGCCAATGTTTCAAATTTAATGATTTCCCATTTTCATTGCATTTATTATTTCTCCCCACACTATTAACGTCCAGTTTAATAAGCGATATTAGGGTAATTGCTAAATAAGTGTTGAAGTTCTACGTCGAAGGGTTTTCATCTAATTCATCGTTATCAGTGTCAGCGGATACGCCCTAAAACACTCGACAGACACATGTTATGATACTTATCTGCTTATCCGATTACCTATTCACTTGGGGGTGCTGATCTATATCAAAACACTTGTCGGAAGCTTGTTTGAATCATTTTATATAGGGATTTTTTGCATAAGTGGTGGTAATTTGTAAAATTGTTTAAGAAACTGAAAATATTATTTTTAAAATTGTTAGTTTTATATAAAGCATATTACAAAATTTTTTTAACGTCTATGAATTACATCAAATCCAATATCCGTAACAGATGCAACAAAACGTATATATTCTGTGGTAAATCTGGATGGCGTATTAATGAAGATAAACCAAAATACGGTTTGCTAATGATAGTCAGTCTTTCGGTTTAGTAGCAAATCTGTGTATAGGGTAAAGTTAAGAGAAAGGGTCAAACCATTTATCACAGCGGCCTAACATTCTGCAACGTCATGTTGGAAGTTTGCAGTATGAAATTTTATCCACTCAAGATAATTTGTTACGTAATCTTTTGTTATTGTTATAATTAATTTGAGTATTTGTGCTAATTTCTAATAAAATGAAGTGATCGAAAATAATGTCACATCATTTTATTCTCTTTCTTATGTTTCCTTATAATTAGAGAGTATAATATATAAGAAATTGTGTACAAATAAGAGAAAATGGGTATATATATATATATATATATATATATATATATATATATATATATATATTGAGGAATTTGAGAAAAGAGTCCTTATGAAAGAGGAAAAATCAATATTCGTAACGGAATAGAGCCATAGCATAACGGTTATGATTTTGTTTTTAAAACATTAAGCATAAAATTGAGAAAACATTTAAATTTTTTTATTCGTCTCCTAATTAACTAACTAATTAAATAGTGTTAAATTTCCTATATCAGTGCAATCCTTTTCCATGCCTTCTCTTTCAAATTTGTCTTGAAAACGGTGTAGATGATGTTGAATAGCCCCACATTGAACAACTCGTTTATCATGAGAAGGCATTCCACACTTTGTATTGTTATATTACGAAATTAATTATAAAGAATAACCACACCTACAATATACATGGTGCTGCACAAAACAACTGATTCCCTAAAAACGTTTTTCACAGTATTATCTAAAAATAAATCATTTAAATTTATTTGTCATAGGTAACTGTCGAGCTTTTCTTTTTTGAAGGATAATCACAAATTTCTAGAGAGTGGATAAAACAATCTAAAAAAAAAGTTCAGACCTAAACATAAATCCCAACTCATGATCACAACCCCAACACAGTGAACCCAGTGTCATAACTGTGATGGGATTATTTTAAAATAGGACGATTTTGAATTATGGAGCACGTGGCAGTCACGCGACTGGATCATTCGTGGTTGACAATGCGGATGTAAGGAAATAAATGAACTTCCGATGCATGCGAAACTCAAAAATCGTACATCGGTCATATTAATATGGATGAATTTCTTATTCCCTATTATTTCACGAGCCTTTCACATCATTTGAAGAAGAAAATATATTATTAATAAATATACAGATGAAGAATATTCGTTTCCAATATTCAATTTGTTGAATAAATAATAATACAAAAAGACACTTTCATTATTTGAGATATAGCCCATTGTAAGGTTTAAAGCGCTATTTGATATCTTGATAATAACTTATGGTCTTAGTTGCACTGAATTTTCAACTTCTCCTCTGGGTTTGAATTTATTCCGTCTAATTATCGCAGTATGTGGTTTAGCATTTTATTGGTGTGAAAGATCCAACTTTCGGTTAACTAAACCTGGATATTTTTCCGATAAAGCCTCATACATTCGTATATATCTCGACATTGATAATTCGACATCTGGAATCATTTCGATGTACACTAAACCTCTGTAATTTCACCAGACTACAACAAGACTTTTCGCTCGAATTGATCTCTCTTTGCTGTCTTTTGTCTGACAACCGATTTTCCATATTCGGGCTATTTAGATAAATCCATTTTCACGACCGGTTTATAAACATTTAATCAATGTTTTGCTTGAATCCCAGCGGTTTTTTCGTGTTGCAATATTCGAAAAATTTCATAAATCTTAACTGATTATGTCAAATGGCGAGTCCGATTATCGACAAGCGCTGGTACTAGGCTGGTTTTCTACTGCTTCCCTTGTAACCTCGACATTCCTCTATCTGAGCGCAAACGATTTTAAATCATCAAATCTCCAATATAGAAATGATTGAACCAACACTGTGCCGTTCACTCATTAACTGTATCTTTCTCTTCAATTTCACATATTTTCCCCTCTATGGCTGCTTTAAATTTCAATAATGTCAACAATTCACGAATCATATTTATCACACTTCTTCATACTATTTATTATGCTGTACTGCTCCGTCAATAGACAAAAAAAAATAATTCAAAAAAAGAGAAGCAACTATATACATATTTCTAACCTATCCAATCTGCGATACAGCTTCGAGAGCAATAATTACTTCAAGTAAAATTTTGGTGTTGGCAAAATAATATATTAGTGGCAACATATTAAGAATAGTTTTCCATCTACAAATTCTCATTAAGTCTCACCCCATAACTTATAATAAAATAGTGTATTCCTCCCTTGATTGGAACAAATATAAAAGCAAATAATCTGAAATTATTTCATGTTTTATACAAGAGAAATACGTCTATCTCTTAAATCATATTTGTGTGGTAAGCTTCTGCAGGAAAAAGCTATATATTACATGTAAGAATTACTATATTTCCATATTAATATCTAGTAATATTTGGCTCAATCAGATATCACCTACTGTTCATTAAAGTTCATTACAACTACATTAAGCTAACATTCAAATGTAACTTGAACTATACCAATTTCGCTAATTGTGTTTTATATCGAAGGAAAGCTATTAGTTCAGTTTTTTGTTCTTAACTGACCTTTGATTTATGGAAACTTGTTTATCACTATATATATGATCGGAAATCACAACAGAACTAATAATTTAAATACAAATATAAACCCTTTTCCATCTCTAAACTTTTTGAATTGCATTATATATCTCTTAATTTACCGTTACATCTTCAGTACTCCCGCACTTATGTCAATTCATTGTGAAAATACAAAAATTGCGATCAACTGAATACATAGAGTATTATAAATATGAGAAATAATGCCCAACCTCCTTGTGAGTATGGACAGCCAGCATGGCGTTAAACATTTTCTAGCATTCCAAGTCTTTCAGTAAGGTTTATCTGCATTGCGCGGCTTAACTAAATGACTGCACATTAGGCAAATTGAATATTTTCTTAGCTCTTCTAGTTAAATTCCGTCCCTTGTATCAATGACCTATGTAGATAATGCCATACAGTTCGGATGTACGATAATAATAATTTGGAACAAATTACTAATGATAAATATTCATATTATAAGGATTGACATGCAATTTCAACAGTTACACATCAGTAACAATAATTAACAATACAAATGATTTGCCTCAGAAATTATAAAATTAATTACTGGAAAATTGTCTTGAAAGTGAAAAGTTTAATCTAAAAAAAGTTCATCAAGAAAGTTAATGCCACAAGGAAAATATTGAGAATCGTGCAAAAAATATTAATAGCGGAGCAGAAGAAACCGATAATTAACAGATAATTATTTATCTAAATGATCCAACAATTCCATCTATCACAAATTTAACAGAAAATAATGATGTAATATTTAACCATAAAATTTTGCTATTTATAAACTTTATCATTTACAAGAATAATGTTTTGAACAAATTTCAGTCTATAACTGGTGCATTCATTTTAAAATTGGCCTGACTTTAATTGAAAAAACAACCATTATGAATGACAAATTCATAGCTAATGTTGATAGAGAAGCACTTTTTTGCCTAAAAGTATAAATTTGAAGTTAAGATATCCTAAATTTTATGCAAAATTGTTTACAGATCATAGAAGCAAGCAAATTGAGGCTTTTTTGACATCTGGATGCCTAGATAGAAATTTCACAATTTCATGTTGATGCTGATTCTATTTCAGATGTCATTCTAGTCTAATTTGTGACCTGCATGGACCTTAACTGGTGATTAGAGGTGGGTGCGATACGACGATTGTAGGAAAAAATTACATTTTATTGAGTGAGGCATACAAACTTACAAACTAAGAAAATCCTGGTCTTCAAAAAAGATAATGATGTTTACTCTTTAGGATAAGGAAGGTGTGTGTCTCATTAGGTTTGAGGATACAATAAATTTAGAGAAGCACTTTTTGCAATATCATAAGATACTCAATAGAGCTGTGTCAAGGAAGACGATGAGAAGCAGTGGACGCATGTCAATAAGTAACAGAGATTCCAAGCCAAGAATTCTAAGGCTTATCCACTGTTATAATAAGGACCCTAATTTGGTGACTATAGAGAAAAATAGAATGAATCTTTTATCACTTGCTTTATTCCAAATCGTTCCCAACTCTAATAATAGCACTCCTATATCTACATATTATGTCAAATTTCAATCAAGTGGGTGTGGATTTCAAATTTAGAGAAACTGTATATTATAATATTCCTTAATCTATGGCATAGACGTGTATAAGTTTTTTAAAATTGATGAATTCATTACTGTTTAATAAATGACATTACTAAATCAGTGGGAAAAATATTTTTTATATGTTCATAAATAATTTTCACCTTGATTTATTTACAGAATATTCTACATTTTAATTCAATAGGAATATGGTACAATGTTTAAATTAACGATTAACCAAAAGCAGAGTATTTGGAATTAATTAAAATAAAATATTGAGCTACAAACGAATAACGATTTTTGACATCCTTTGAATTTAACTGATCTATAGGTCAACAGTCCGAAGCTTTGAATTTCACACAAAAGTCTTCATGGAACAATAGATGAATCATTGACTTCGATTCGTTAACAATGAGGGTTTCACTACATCATTCGAGAGTTCGATTCTTTCAAAAGATTTACGAGCAGGTGGTACATTTTTCAGACAAAAATGTTAAATTTGATGTAAAGTAGAAGTAAATCTATTCAAGATGATTTAACAGTAGGAAGTTTGCGTTAAAAGAAGATTTTATTCTCTGGAGGAAACTTATAGAGTTTTCAACATATTTGTTTATTCAGGTATTTCTCATTCTCATTTATTTGGAAAAAAGGAAAGACCTTTGAATTGAAATTATCATTCACATTAATTCTAACTCTTGTAAAAAATCATCACTTACTACAAATTAGACAGCTAATGATGTTTCAGAAAAATTATCTACCTCAATAAAGTAATTTTCAGTTAATTTCATTGATTATTCAATCAATCATATTAGAAATATCAATTGAAGCATTGCATATATCTTTAATTTCACTATAACTCGTTTGAGAAATCAATTGATTACTTACACGCCTATTAAAGAATGATATGACAGAAAATGGAATCAAATAGTGAATTCTCATTGAAATTAATCCGCAACTAGCGCTAAAGCGCTGGGTGGATTATATGCACAGCAATTTATTAGATTTATTTATTATATATGATAGAATGTTTGAAAATTGAATATAAATAGTGAAGGTGATATGCCGAATATTTATATGATGAAATAAATGCAAGTCTATTTAATGCATGTTTTAACAATTTTACATAAAATGCAAATGAACAAAATGGACTAGAAAATACTGCATAGATTATGTTTGATTGAATATGGAGTTAAATGAACCGTTGAATTTGTTATTGTTATAACTTCAAATACAATTATTGAATGAACTTTATTAATCGTAAATAAGGTTTTTCTGTTTTCTATATTAGAGCCACTACACATGAACTCATTTGAAAAAACTATGCAGTTAATTGATATAGTTTCTAAATAGATTATATTAGGTGTCTACTCTTCTTTTAGTTAATATCATGAAAAATACATTAAAAAAATTGATCAATATCGATAAATATGAAATTTTGATGGTTAAAATTAATTCCCATATAGTTTTAACATGCAAAGATCCCAGAACCCAAATCTTTTACGGTATCTAGAGAATCGAGAAGATGTAAACTCGCAATATACGATCAGAGTGTAGAACAAGTGATGTTATTCAAATATCTAGGAGCGAACATAACAAGTAATAAAAATCTAAAGAATGAAGTGAAATTTCGAACAACAAAGGCGTCATTAATATCAGGGTACCTGAGAGATGTAATTTGGCGGAATAAATATATGACTACCAGGAGCACAGTCGGAATATACAAGACCAGTAATGGTATACTCGATTGAGACCAGAGCAGAGAACACTATAACTAAGCGGCTTTTAAGAACTACTGAAATGCAAACGCTGATATTAATATCGGGAGATATGTAACATCCAGGATGTAGTGAGATGGCCGAGAAATCGGCGAAGGGAATAGAGAGACCACGTGGACAGAATGTCAGATGACATTATTCCAGCTGCAGCTAGGCAACCATTGATGAAAACAAAAGACTAAGTCCTAGCATACGATAAAGAAGAAGAAGTTTTAACACAGGATCACCTCGATAGACAATAGTTTATGGTAGAAGGGCTTCAAAATCACCAAATTCATACACGATGGAAAATCATAAGAAGCAGATATCTACAGAAAGACAACAAGATATCGTCCAATCAGCCCGCAGAAATCGATTTACGGCCTATTCGGCACTAGGGTAAATATCATAGAAGTTACCATCAGGTTATTCCTAGTGCTATATAATATAGAAACTTAATTTCGGCATTTCCATTTAGTTTGTCTTTGAAAGTTCGAATACTTATCTAAGAACTTCGCCTGCGGTTGTGAGCTCAGAAAAAGTATCTACTGACTGAACGGAAGGGATGGAGTTTTGAGAGAGCCGGGACGAAAGCGTATACTAGAAAATTATTGTAATGTCGTATGTCTAAGATGAAATAGAATTGATCTGGGGAGGTATAATGTACAATCAAGGATCAGAATTCATACATATAACACAGACGCTAGCAGGTCAATTTTCAATAAATAGAGGAATATTTTGCTTTTACGGATAGCAAAACAGAGCCGAATGACACTGTAGCAGTACGGGAACGAAAATGTCACAATATTGTTCTGGCTAGTATGAATCCCATTGAACACATAGCAATTTGTAAACAGTCCATCTCTAAAAGATGTGTGTGTAGCCAGTCCAGAATCGAGAAATATGTCTCAAATTTTATCTGTTCTTGATTGATTCGATTGATTTATTCCATGTATTACTGCGTTGTATATTTTACAATGTTTTTAATATGGAAGTTTTTCCTTACAAATATATTTTTTATAATTTTCTTAAAAGCCTTTATACTTCAATCCTAGAAGCTTCACTATATTTTATTCCGTTGAAGATGAAAGGAGGGTATCATACTTTTGATGACCAGTCTCTAAACCTTTTTTTTATTCTGTACCAATAATGCAATAAAGCTGAGAATCGTCGATAGAACAAAGTATATTTGTATCAATTCTCTCAATGCTTTCAATTTTGAATGGAATATTCTCAGTCAGAAAACGGTCTTCTGTGCTTTGTTTTCTATAAGGAGATATATAGTAGAAAACAATGTCAGGAAACTAGGATAACAAGAAATGCATAATTTTGGAATCACTAGCTTTTCCTCTTATTATTGCGTAAAATCTGGTTATTAGTTGAAGTGAAATTAATGTAATATGAATTATATCTAGGAATATTCAATATATAGAGTTAGAGTATCAGATGAGTACGATCATTTCAGTGAACTCACTCAGCGATTGAATGAAGTGAAGGTGGTTAGCATTGACAGCAGAGTGAACCCCAGACACATATTAAAATTCGTATTGTGCTTGGTAGAGACGAATAGTTTCCCAATTCTTTTGGTTGATTGAATATAGAATGTGAAAAAACATCCTGTATAATTTTATTTTATTTAATATCATGCTAGAATGCAAAGATCGCCTAATAACATATTCATGTCATTTAAATCTATACTTTTGTACTTATTCCTTCATGTGAAATAAAGAGGAAAATTAGTTGCAAAATTTTAATGAAAATTTCTGTATTCGTTTATACACCCCTCAATACAGCAACATAATTTATGACAATAATATAATTTCACTATTTTCTTCATAACTCTTCTATTAAAGTTATTGGAAATCATGACACTATGAAGCTAAAAACTTTAGGAACCCATGCATATCCTTCTTTATCTGCGACAATGTCGGTGGTTTCATCAATTATTCGGAACAAACAGAAGCAAATAATATTGGTCGGTGGTTTGGTATTTGTGATGCAAAAATGCACAAATAATAATTTACGACACAATCGGCGTTGTATTCAATTGTAAATGCATAAATCAATTTTATAGCCGCTGGTAATTAGTCTGATATTGATTGTTCGAAACTTAATTCGGATTTATTAGTGAAAAATAGTGAACAGTATCACATATACTCAAATGGACAGGGAACGTTACTACGTCCGCAATCTAGCTCCGATTATTAGTCTTCCAAGCAAGTGATGTTTCATTGTAATAATATTTTCCCTTGGAGAGCATGAAGGTTTCAATATTCCGTTCTCCTTCTTCTATTCCCTTGTCATCTTTTTAGTTTATGGACTACGATTCCCGTTCTGGTTTCTTTCGCATCCAATGTTTGTATTCTTTCCTGATGATTTCATTTCTTCTAAAGCTTCTTCAATACTATCCCCTATCTCCTTCATTTGATATATCTACTCCTTTATTGGTCTATATCATCTTCTCTTTAAGAATTCTGGTTGTTAATATTGGAGAAGATTCAAATGCATGTTATCGCTCAGCCTAGTGTATGAAACAATGGGATGTTTGCCAGTCATTCCTGCCCAGACATTGAGTCGAAACTGATGTTGAAAATTGCGTGGTCTGATGGAATGCATATGAATAAAATCTTTTTCTACAAAATACTGGCCAATTCGGCGTCTGCTGATATTGGCGTTATTGAGCACTTCCAATATGATAGTAAGATGATCTTCAATAATGTTATAGACCGCATCAAGTTCTCTAGAATGTTCTTTCTCTACCATGTGTTAATTAATTAGTTGCGCAAAGGAGTGCATAATTAATATTATATATTTAAAATGTTATATTTTCACTGAGGCGTCTATCTGTTCTTTCCAACATCTTGATTTGACACCGGACATTTGGTATACACTCAAGCGCTTCTATAACAACTTCCTTTACATCATCTGACTTTCAGTTGCTAGGAAACTTGATAAGACACAAAAACACTTGAGATATTAAAAGACATTATCTGGTACTAAAATTCTGACGACATTAATAGAAATATCGGTTGATTTTCAAAAGGGCATTTCAACTGATTTGATGACATTATTTGTATCAATAATGCACAACATACAACAGATAAGAAAATAGTTTTTAATTGGACCTTAAGTGTTATCGAATATTAAATCGATACAGAAATAAGTCCAAAGAAAATATGTTTTAAAAATAAAAGCTTCCAGTTTGGGGTCTGAAACTTTATCATAAAAGTTTTGCCCAAAGGTAAGTGTTTAAAATGATCACAAATAATTAGTAATGTTCAAAACCATCTTAACACGTAACTTAGATGCTAAGTACGATAATCTATTATATTCAGATTTATGTGAATTGAAACAACGTATTCCCATTCAACAAATCCACAGATAACTCATGTCCCAACCTTTAAACGACGTGCAAAGTAGTCTCAGTCTCATTGAAAATAAATAATTGAAATGATACGAACAGGACAAATTGTTAGGACCATCATGAGCATCTAATTTTTCATGGATCCACTACACACATGGCAACTATTAGTGATATATTCTATTACATTTCTTCTTTTCAAAATATTTTTTGAGCAAGTCATAAAAGTAGTTTCAATAAACGATGAATATTTATAAAAAGTACTATCCAACCATTTTTTTCATTGTCGGGTCTGTTACTTTTATGAATAAAAATAATCTGGCTATCATTTTTCTGAAAAGTTCTTAGTTCTCATATCAAATTATAATACTTATATATAAATTCCTTCAATTTATTATTTTTTAAATATATAAATGTTTTTTCTTTTTGAAAAATTATTAAAAAATATAATTCTAAAACATTTCTCTCGTGTTATTAGATAATTATAATTTGATAAAGGAGAACCAAGGAGTTGTATAAATTCCCACCTAAATTTATTTCGACTATACGAGTGACAAAAATTATAAGCTTCTAGTTTATTTATTGATTATCATACGATGCGGATGATTTGATTATATCAAGATGAAAACTTCGTGAGAATCGCAATATAACAATATAAAATGGTATGATAAGCATTATATTAAGAACTGAACTATGACTATCATTCTAATGAACACAAATACAAACAAATGAGTGTCACGAAAAAGTAACTTTTTTATTTTATTCAAAAGGAGTTCTGTTATTCCACGTGCATGAAAGGCGATAATGAATTGATTACAGATGATAATGTCCTAGGTCAACCTAGGAAGAGTACACCGTTTGATGAAATTTCATCTAACTAGCTTAATAGTATTTAAAAACGATACTTAAGTTCAGAAGATACTGAGCTACGATTTCCAGCAATTTGCCGAAAAATGGAACAATGTTTATAATATCAGGTAGCAGTATGATCGTGCAAATTTTTTATTTTTTTATAGTTAGAACCTAATCACGGTGAAGGTATGAATATAAAGATTATGATAATAACAACCTATGGATATAGTAATATCTAAATGGAAAGTACAAGATTCAATATATAGCATATTCCAATGTATCAATACATTGAAGGTTTTAATAGCATGAACTGGAACCGAATCTGCAGTTCATATATACCGCAAAAAATTATAAAATTGAATTAATGATCAAATCAGGATTAACATTATCAAAGAAATGATATGAAATATTATGAGCATCCAAAAATAAATAGAATTCGTTTATATTGTTATTGACATAGTAATCAAGGCTAAAGTCAATCTAGAGGATGTTGATGAAATATAAGTGAAATGGTGGATAAGAATAATGATTTTTTTCAGTAGGTACCCCTCTTACTCAATTCATGAACATATTATAATTGCAAACCCTGGAAGTACATTTTATATTTCCTGTTCAGTACTCAAATAACTTCGATCATAATTATTTTCAATTATTTAAATCGGATGGCGACGGATTAGTTAAGAATAATATTGGGTATTTCATATCGTTGATTATTCACATCCAGGTCCTCAATCATCACAATATTGATCAGAACCGAAATTAAGCATCCAAAATAGAAATGGTCTCTATTTGTGATCAAATATGTGAAGAAAAATGAATTTAGAGTGCAAACCTGGAAGCACAATTTTTTATTGAGACTATTTAAAGAAAAAATGATATTTAGTTTGTACTTATGAGAAATGGTACAAATATTTTTATCATCCAAACCTTTCGAAAGATTGTAGATACTTAACATTTAAAATGTTTTTAGTCTATTACTTTTGTTTGAGCTGTAAACGATTCAGCATAAATCACTTTTACTATTTTATTCAAAAAATGAAGCTTCAAATTCTTCTATACTGATAAGTATTCGTCATAATTATGTTATGATCTTTGAGAACCTGATAATTATTTCGAAATGCTGTTTATTCCAACATCAGCAGAAATTGAATTATTAAAAATGTAGTTCACGTATCATGAAAAAATAAAAACATCACACATATTTCAAAACAACTCTTACAGGTATAATATTCCATCATGTTTTGATTGTATCTATAAGCCGTGGTCAAATCCATGGCCGTCCCGGATGCTCTAAGGGACAGAAGTGATGTCAAGCTTGACGTATCCAGTTTGAAGAACTAAATCCCAAAATACACTTATAATATTGTCACTATCGAAATCATATTTCAAGAATCGTCATTTTCATTCCGTTCATAAAACCACCGAACTCTCGCTGCTCTTATCTATACGTTACCTTTTTCTATAATTATCAGAAACAATAATCGTAAACATTGAAAAAACGCGGGGTATATGACTAGATTATCCGTATCCGTCGGATGAGGGCAGCTTCTGCAGCCTCGAGCACGTTGTAAACAGGACTAGTGAGTCAGATAAGCGGGTCCTGTCAGATAGGAGGCGGGGCTAGGATTGTCACAGCGGTTTGGAAGCTAACTTTGGATGTGATGGACTACTAGGATATACCTATGGGGTGGGTAAATGTGAAAGGTGTTTCGCTTACCCCATATAGGGTGAGTAAAAGAGACAAGCTGTCTTGACATATATTTTCTGGATCATAATCGTTGTCATTGTTTAGCGACTGGGTGAGCATAAAATTGAATCAAAATATGCCGTTACGTTGGCAAAAAAAGTATAATTGCGATAGGCATCGATAGTTTTTTATTGAATGAACGAAAGCACAACTAAGTATCCGTTAATTCATATGATATTTATCACTTGGAGAATTATGATAATAGGGTACCGTCGTAAATATATTTAGTGAGAGAAATAAGCGAAAGTAACAACAACAAAAACGACTAATTATTTATTATACTTACAGAATAATGTTTTATGCATTTCTAATAATATAGCTGTATTAATTTTTATAGTTTTAATTGGAAAATTAATTTTTGCCTGGAAGTATCTCATTTTCAAAGATAAAAGGTAGGAAATATTGTTCCCTGATTACTTCGTTTGAATTTGACGAATGCTGATCATTGTGATGAACAATTTCCAATACATAGTCACACAAAAGAATATTATTTGTTATGAGCGTATAAACCATCGTAATTTTGTTTCTAGCCTAAATAAAGATGAAAATAACTATGTACTGAGATTACAAGCGAAATAAATATGGAATATTTAAAATGGTGTGGCTTCATTTTGACTCTTTTCAAAAACGTTTGCCAAGAAATTTTCATAGTTATTCTCATAACGTGTTACGCATGATTTGTGTGTGTGTGGAATGGAATAAAGGCATGAACACCATAATATAAAAAATTCATGTACTTTTTTTTAATTGATATAACAATGTAATTATTCTGGATTAATTTTGGGTGATTTCTTGATTTTAAGTGTGGCGATCACGTTATGTGCCCTCCTATTTAAAAATACTTAATACAGATACACATTTCACCGAACAATAATATTTCTGATTGATACCCGAGCCAGAGAATTCCATGTTACCTTTTTTGCGAATTCCAAGTCAACTTTTTTCAATAACTTCCCTAATATCCTAATAGCATGCGATTAACTAAATCCTCTCCAATACACCTAGTACACGTTTTAGGAACAACCAATATACCCAAGCGAGACGTTTTGCTTTGAATAAAAATTTATGCTCTCTCGGGACAGGGTAGCTTCGCAGACACCTAGGCATTCGAGAACATACACATACAGCTATCACATATCTCAAAAAAGTGAAATGCCTATGCCCAATAGTTATTAAAAAATAACTATTGGGCATAGGTATTTCACTTCTCTCATTCCTAGAATTTATTTTAAATAATTTGTTTATAATATATTGTAATTATCATTTCCTTACACAATTGTGTAAGTTTTTTGTAATTTCAATTTTTCATTGATCTTTCGTCGTCCTATTCCTACCAAGTAAAATTTTTTATTTTTCCTTTAAATTTTTTATCGTTTTCAATTTTATGGAAATAAGCTTTGTATATCTCTGGCAAGTGAGGCAATATTGGAAAAACAATAATCGATCCTTTTTTCATAAAATCATATTTTTCTTTGTATCTTGTACGTACTGTAGTTGTGGCTTACTTTTTTTAAAAGATTCATATTTTCCTAAATGTAAGTTATAATCTGCTACATATAAAAGTTTAATGAGCCATTGAATGATATTCCTGTCTCAAATAATATGAAACTGCAGATTTATGCATCAAAATATTGTATATAAATACCAAACGAGGATATGGTTTCTTAAGAGGAATTCAATAATAATTTTGCCCCCATATTTTGACAAAATTTTTTTGTTTAGATGATTTTAACCATAACTAGTTTGCAAATACTTCAAAGATTTTATTTTTATGCGAATATATGTAATTGTCTATAATATTTTAAATAATTATGTTATTTAGATACATATCATCTCATTTCAAATAGTGAAATATCCTTAATTCGTTTCTTATCATGAAATCTGCTATCCACCCTGTAGAATCTTGTACTTTCTCTTTGAGATTCCTTCAATATCACTCTTCTCATGGCTAATGTGAGCTTCTTGTAAACCAAGTCGAAAGCGTGGATTTTTTCCGGCGGCGTTGCTTTGGCTAACCTAATCTGAGGTCTACATTAGGGTCGGCCGGACGCATTAAGGGTGGGAGGGCAGGCGCCTGCGTTTACTGGCCCACCCCTCACCCATCATTGGTAGCTTGGATGTTAATAATTGACGCTTGCGCTACGTTGAAATTTAATTTTAGTCAAGATTGCCGTGATCTCCGGCTCATTACGTCGCCGTCGTTGTTGGCGATAGTTATTCAGAATATGAGGTAAGCGGAATGTGCAGAGCTACGAATACGATATATTGGTGAATGCGCATATTTATCGCCAAAATGAATCATTGAAATAATTTCCTTTATAAGTGGATTTTTTTTTCGAACACATGAAACAATATTTTATATCAGTTTTAATAGATAAATTGATATGTTCGATAAATTCGAGAATGATTGGTAGATGTTATAAACTAGTGGAAAAAGTAAATAAAATTAATCCATACATAGAAATTGGAATTGTACAAAATAAATTCATATATTGCGTCCAGTGCGTGAGCAAATACATTTTAGAATAAGATCTGTGTAATATCGTACACGTACCAAATAATACGTTTTGTTCACAGATTTAATATAATTTAATTTAATTGAAGTGAAGGTATTTTTTCAGATTTTCAATCCGTACATAATAAGCTCTATATTTTTCTCACTCATTATCAAACCATTGATATGAAATTATACCAAAAAGTTAAATGAGCCTCTTATAATATTAGAAAAAATAATGTAATATCTTGAATCGAATGCGATGGAGTAATAAACTAAAAAATGTAACTTACCAGTATAATTTTGTATGGGGTGTATTAGAACGTTAGGAAATTGTAACATCGGTAAGCACTAAATAATCACTATTCAAATCAATTATCTAATGTCTATGATTTATAATGTATCTTTATATTTTTGACACTATTAGGTCCAATCACGATATTCCGTTGGAGCAGTAGTGGAGTAAAGGATACACAAAAATATCCCAGAATCACGTTACTTCATAAACGTTTCTTCAAATATCCTATTATTTGAATAGAATACATGGAAAAAAAGTTGATACATTAGTTAAAAAAAGAGTCTAAATTCGAAACTTCAGAAGCGTTATTAGTATTATGAAATTTCCAACTAATCAATAATTTTTTATATTAAACTTAAGATATAGGTAAATCCACTTTTTCCAATTTTTTGTACTATTTGATTTTGAAAAGTCACTCTATTATCTCTATGTATGCGATGATTAATGTGATTTATACCTAGAAAATGATCAACCCACATGAGTTCTGAAGTGATAACGCGAGGGGTATTTTGTAAGAACTGCTAAGAATTCTAAAAAAAAGTTAATCCATACATTTGGGTATGTGGTACTGGTATCACCAAAATTATTTCAGGAAATGTGTCATCACGGAAACTGAGACTATATCGAAATGAAAGTAGAAAAAGTCTTGTTTTCATGTGAAGGCCTACTTCTTTGTACATCTCATGAAGGAAAAGTTCACACATATATAAAATTTTTTTATGAAAAAACTATCAAAATTGGAAATAATTTTGACGTCAATGAAAGTTTTTTCAAAAACTATATATTTACCCATAGTAATTTCTAATACACGATTTTTGTTTTAGTTTTCAGAATTAAACTATTTTAAACTTATATCATTAACTGAAAATATTGTCCACCACGTTTTGGTTAAATGAAAAGGCACATTCACCATTAAACAAACTCTCAATGAATGTAGAAATCTCGTTAACAAGTCGGTGTGTTCCTACCCATTCATGAATGCAGGGCTTCGTTCTCATACATTGATTCATATTATCAAATTTCTTGTTGTGATATCGGTTACTCCAACTTGTCTCAAATTATTAACAGAAAGCAATACGTCGATCGGATGGTATAAGACATATTCCGTAATATAAGCTTTTGCACCTTGTACCTGGTTCCATTATTATTTATGAAAAAAAAAATTTTTCATGTTAGTTTAACGTGCTACAAACTATAACACTAAATAATTGTATTTTGTGATAGAGATTTGTAGATTTGAGAAACTGTAAAGCATCTATTGGAGAGTTAAGTGTTTTCTTAAGGTTAGGCTCCATATCAAATTGTTGGTATATAGTAGAATATATAAATAAAGATTATAGTATTATAGTAGCAAAAAATTGTTTTGATGTGATCAATTGGTTGATTTGAAGTCTTCTTATTGTCTTTGTTACTTCACTCCTACTTGAATTTTGGAAGTTTCTTTGGCATAACACTTTAGTATCTATTTATTTCAGTGTGAAGTGGAGTCCAGACGAGATAAACTACTACATTATGAGTAAAGACTATTAGGTGGTCGGTGAAAATAGTTTTAGCTGACTGAATTGGACAGTGAAGAATTAGTATATTTGGCGAAATGTTTGTGGAGGTGCAAAATAAATAAGTATATTTGCAACCTTAAAGGAATTTGTTCACCAGTGTAAGCATTACACGTCACTACACTACAAACAAGATAAGCGGGGGGATTTAGATCAATTTTTTTCCATGAAATTGAACATCGGAATATTTTTTCCAAGGACAATAAGTTGGAATCAGCTGAAAGGTCAGAAAAAGAGAGGGATTAGTCATTGGGGTAAAGCTGCGCACAGTTGAGGAGTATAATTCATAGCTAAGTAGGAGGTTGGTTAGAGGTATTGAAATGTGTATACTATTTGTAAATGTCATTATATGTAATGAGAGAAAAGGAAATAATGTCATTTCTAAGCATATCAAACTCGCTAATAATTTATGGATGTGCTCCAAAATTATAAATAACTCACAATTGATGGTAGAATGGTTAGACAAGTATCAAAGAAGTGAATATTTGTGAAGTTAACTTCAATATAGATGATAAAGCAAATAGAAATTTCTTTATATCAGATGTACATATTTCCTAGTACAAATAGAGGATAGTCAATCTGAAACATTGTTAATATATAGTGAAAATATTAGATTAAAAGAATTCACAGAAGTTTTTAAATAAGAACATTTGTGAATAACTCTTATTGTTGTAATACGTGTCGCTGGTCAAATGATAGAACAAACCGGCTGTTCTCAATTAAGTTTCCCATTTCCCGAAGATTGAAATAGTTTTTGCTGAATTTATAATATTGGGTATTTCCTCATAAACGGAAATTACATAATATTCCACATAAACATCGTTATCATAACAATTATAGATGTGTAAGTCGATACGTATTAACATAATAAATGTTGACGTTATATAATACTACAATATTATGAGAATTAACATTAGATGTATTTTTATTTGAAAAATAATGCGTGTATTTATGACTGCTCAACTTCTCCCAGCTGAAACTGATACTAACTGTATCAAATTGACTGACCAGTATCAAATAATGAGAATTCCTCGAATTCTTAAAATGTGACAATCTTTTAGGTCAAATTTCAACTAAACCTCACATCACACTCCTAGTTAATAAACTTACGAGTTTCTACAAAAATTTTACAAACTTTTGTACCAAGTACGATGACTTAACCTTAAACACCTTTTACCAAAATTGATAGTGATATCATGAAAAATGTTCTCGAATAATCTTAGCCCAGTATTTTATCCTCAAATATTTTTTGTTTAGACTTGGTAATATTTTGAAAATATTTGTTGATGAATAGCTTCCATATACTACCAGAGACGTGCAGTAGGGATAGATACTTCCTTTCTCTCAGATTCTACGCACTGTTGTGTCATCATACGTACACCTCTTACAAATGTGTAAGAAAAGTATTCAACAGTTCTAAATGGCCAAAAAACTATATTCAAACTTGTCTTAACTTGATCCAACATTGAATTAAATTGAACCAAACGATTTATATCCAATGAAAGTGAAGACCGTTCCATCTTCAGGCCAGATAATGGCGTTTTTTTGGTATGTGCGTAGGATAAGTCTTATTGAGTATATTAAAGAACTATCTGCTATTATCTCTTGAATATTTTGTCTAAGATCACAAATGTAATATTTTAATGATCAAAATTAAATAAATAAAGTATTATTTGTGGCCTCTATCTATTCATTGCATCTAGTATCTTAGAATTATTTTCCATTCCCAAAATCACTGGTTAACGATTCTCCATCCATGAAGTTCTATCGACTGTTGATGGCTACCTTTAGAAGCTAGACAGTTCATTTTATAATAATGGAAAATAATATTATTGAACGTCGTTGGGATGGGCAGTTACTCTCAATCGGTGAAATAATATAATAGTTGTTTTTAAATAATATTAGTGCATTAAAACCAATCCCCTATTATCGAAATTAGAAGTATTATCTTTTCTGAGTAGGACATATTCGAGAAGAAGAAGCTAAACACCAGAATATGTTTATTTCTAAGGTCATAACAAGTCTACCGTAAAGGTCAAATGAGATGGAACTCTAATTCAGTATGAAAACCAAAAGCAGTATACCAGGAGCTAGTTAATGACATTGTCGAATCACTTCGACATTGAATTTTAACGAAATAAATGATTGTGAAGAGTGAAAGTTCATGTATAATTTATCTGAAATTATATGGATTCTCTGATTTGATGTTCAAATTAACTTGAATACAACTTCATTATACAAAGACATGGAAATATAGCTCTATATACCTCATTGAATATGCCCAAAAAAATTTTTTATGTAATCAATATGTTTTTTATTATACTTCTCTGGAAACAGCCTGTTTTTATTTTTGTTTACAAAGACGTAAAGGTAGAATTTTCAAAACAGAGCACGGAAAATTTTTCTCGATCTTTCCGTGCACTAAAGAAAAAAATACAATTGAAATTAATTATAAAAACAAACAATTATTTATTTAAAACGCTTTAATGTAGCGACAACATATTTAGAAATCATTGATATTAATAGTAATATTTATAACATAAATCGGATTATTGCATAAGTTTACTCCTTTTAGTATTTCATTCTTTAGAACTAAAGATGTTGAAACAGTCTGTTCGCAGATGTTTTGACTTCTTTGTAATGGTATTTTGCAAGTAAGAAGGATTAAACAATGTTAGTGATACTTCTGTTTTCCTTTATATGGATTCTTTTAAGTTTCTTTCTGCTACCTTAAATAAACGCCATCCTCCGTCCCTTTTCAGATTGAGCAAATCAGCGCCGCATTCCACCAACATTCTTCGGGATTTCTCATTTTCAGGTATTTGGTTTTAGGAACATTGCTAATTGTGTGGCATCCAACATGTTGGGCATAACACCTACGATTTAGGTAGGCAACAGATAATCTCCTGATGGCCTGAGCTTGAATGTACATCTTTCATTGGAAATGGTGAAACTTTTTGAATATTATGATCTCGCAAAAACACAACTATGAAGTACCTATTGATTTCCAAATTATCTAAACTCAAACTTATTAAATCATGACGTGTGCCAAAGATCCCAAACACTGAAATCACTTTTTCCAATAGGTAGATATTGTTCATATGAAGCATCCAATAAATATGTGGTGACTTGTTATGCTGTTAGTATCCTGGACTTTTTTGGTATATAGCCCATAGCCTGACACTTCAAAAAAGCAATAGTTTTTGGATAATTAGTATAACCAGCAATTTCTTTTATAGCTAATCAACCCTTCAGCATTGAGGACCGACTCCATAACGTTCAAGATTCCATATTCTTGTTTTATTCGATAGAATAAACTAGAAGAATATTATAACTCACAGTTTTGACTCTTTCGAGATCTCGCCATTCCATAAAAAGTTGATACTCGTGTTGATATCTCGATATGGATTTTTCTGGTAACAAATCAGCACTGGCTTATGCTGTTAGCTCTAATATAGTTTTAGGTATATCTGGATTCTTTTCCAAAATCATTTTTTAAAATTAACATTAACATGAATTAAACTGACGGAAAATAAAACAATACCGATAATAAATGAATCGTTGCTATGGCAATGTTAATCATGTTTGTGTACCTAAGTATTATTATTACTGTGGAAATAAAATGTTCTAAATTTAATTATCATCCTTCTTTGCGTTATTTATGAGTATAATAAAGAGGATCGTTCATTACACATCCAGAAGTGGATTTTTTCAGACTGCTGTTTTTATGTATATCTGGATTTTCTCCCGAGTATACGTTTAATACTAACTCCAAGTAAACTCATAAAAAATTACCAATAATAAATATATCATCGTTATGGAAATTTCAATCATACTTGGTACTATTACGATTTATTATGATTCTTATCTTTTTGTGTTGTTTTGAGATAAATATAATAAAAAGTATCGTTCATTACAAGTCTAGAAATGGATTTTTCCTTGCTCGTATGATTTCCCACGCGCCCAGACACCAAATGAAATATACTTATACTAAGCTTTTTCATTCTACATATTTTTAAAATGAAATTCCATAGATTTGTCTTATTATCCAAACAGTCTATTTTCTCTAAATCTATTCTATTATGAGAAAATAGTTTCTATTCTATGTAAGTATGCCATAAAAATTCATTTCAACAGATAACTAATCGAAACTGACGTACCTTCGCTGTATTGAGATTACTATTGAGATACTACAGTACCTATTTCTAACTAAAGGTAGTTTTGAAATTTTGTTAGTGCCATTCCAAGAAATCAGTTACCAAGACTAAGTCAATATTTTTAGAGTTTCATATTATGAGTTAATAATTTCATAGCACTCTGTACATAAACGGAATCATTTTTCTAACTTCCACAACATTTCAATTTATTTGATGAACCTTTCTATTATGGTAATTGCTTAGTTAAAAGACTAGTCCGCCGAATGGCAAAAAGCGGTGATTAATGAGTTTGTCACAAAACATTTTGAAAGGAATTTGTCCCGTGATCACTCACATCTCCTGTGGGAATTGCTCGCATATTCTAATTTTGATTACGCGCCCTATTTGAATCAGAGCTGTCGCCAGTATCTAATAATGATTGATTTCTTAATTTCATGAAATATAGAGTTGAAAAACTATGCAATTTCGAAAACATCCTCAAATTATCACGTGAATGTGAAATTCATATATAATGTATAAAATTAGAGTGAATAAGTTACTTGAAATTACTTTTGCTTAGTTTATTCCTTTGTATGACAAAAAAGGAGCTTTCGGCTTAATTTCCAAAAACCATTATAAGCCTATTCTTGTTCCAGGAGCTATGTCTCCTTCAAAATACTTATTCACTACAATTTAGTGTTGTCATTACAAGTGATCATGTTGTGGGTGCCCACATTGTGGTGGTTATGAAAGATGGCAAAGTACAATTCTAAACTCCATCTATTCTGAAACAAATATTTCAGCAGCATCTAATCATGTTACTTGAAGATCTGCTTCATTTGCAAGAAGTGGTATAAAAGGTAGAGACCACCAATTTTCCTTTCCTAGGCTTGGAGAAAACGAACGGAATTTTCTCTTAGAAATCACCTTCAAAATTAGAAATGTTAGTGGACAGAGAGAATGCGATTTCATCTAGATCATCTGTTAGAACTAGAACTACTGAACCGCCGCATTCTCATGAACGCAGCGCCCATTTGTAAGAAGGAATTTGGACGAGAAGACTTGCTTTGGACAACATTGGATTGGATTTGCGTATTATTTTCTGATAGATTGCTATAAGCTGGAAGACAAGTATCTTTGTGTGGTGAGCGACATCTAGTGTCTTTTGAATCACTCATAATTAAAATTGCAACAACAGACAGTTTTTTGTTTTTTTTTTATTCTTACATAGACATTATTCATTATTTTTAATTTTTATAATATTTGAACTTAATGATAAATAAGAAGTAACATAGGAAAATGAATTGATTACAGTTTTGACAACAATATTTGTTTTTTATACTTTTTTGTAAACAACTTTTGTGCTTAGACGCCGTAATATAATATATTCTGTTACTGAAACAGTAGATAATCTGACAGTTAACATTTCCAAATATCACAATGGGTCACTTCTTATGATCATAGCAACATTATAGTTAGCTTGTGTTACCTCTCTAACCTTCAGTTCAGTTATAATAAGCTCTAATTTGCAGAAGTTAGTGGTCGACTAGAAATTAAAATGAAATTACAATACTGTTAGTGTGAATATGCAACCATAACTGTTCTTTTGGAAATCCAATATTGAATATAGCTTTATATATAGTTGACGAACTTCCGTGGTTTATTTTTGTTAATGAAGCCAACATACCCAAATGGTAATAATAAACAGAATATTGCTCGAAAAGTATAAAATACCAATATTAGAGACTGTTCGCGAGATGATATATAGCCGAGTAAGAAAGGTACTTGAACCTACTTATCTTATTTTGTCAAAATGTTTTAACGCTCAGGGTCCATAGGCAAGGCGCTTGACTTTATAATGACATGAGCTTCACAATGATGATTAGATTCTTATTGTTGTCTTCATATGAAAATCTTAGAATAAAAATCAAATTCATGATTCCAACGTATTGTGCTTCATAATCGTAAGTACTATATTGAAATTTTCTTACATCGTTTCGCTGTTTTTAACCCTACCTTTGTGGGAAATTATTCGTATAAAAATAATCAATTCATAATATATCAGAATAAAAATACCACGTTAAACATTTCCTGGACAGATGGGAATCAGAGTTGACATTTAGTTTGAAAGGGCAACTAGTGAATTATGAGTAGAATGCTCTTTCAGCCGTGGAAAAGATTTTCATATAGGGTTTGTCAAAAACTAACAGTGCGTTGCTAAATGAAGTTAGTAGTTAATAAGTCGTCGGTTTGGAAAAATTTCTTCCATTGTAAAATTAATCTATGAATGAAGGTCATTAATCTATGAGTAGGAGGTGTTTTTGAGGTATATCTAATTTTGTCACATATAAAAATAAAATAACATTCACAACATGTGTAGAAAGATATTTCTGATCATACGAAATCACATGCAGAAAATTCGATATCAAGTAGATGACGTGAGAATAATGCTGAGTTAGAGGTTTTTAAATAACTTTTACTTTACACTACTATCTAAAGGCCAAGCGTGGCTCATGCCCAATGGTTAACAATCCGTTAATTTTACCGTTCTCTATAAAGAGACATTCTGAAGAAAATTATCATGCGTTGTAATTATTTATTAAAAATTTATACGAAAGGTATTAAAACACAATCATATCGTGTTACTTACATGAGGAAAACAATTGATATGTAGAAAAATTGTGTTGGCTAGTCCACAACTTATCAAATAAAAACAAAAAGAAAATTAAAATAAATGTTTGAAATGAACACCTAAATGATGTAAGAAGTAATCTTAATAACACTCTTCCTAGTAGGTGGGGGTCCATGTGCATGGTCACCATGTTCCTTTCAATTAAATATAATGGTCTTATTTTTTGGCAGATATTTATATACAACATCGATAAACACAAGGAACGAAATGATCGATAGAATAAACTATAAGGCAGAATCTTGGAATGCTCTTCCAAGTTCACAGAAATATCCTCGGTAGACTCCAGAAGTGTCCAGAAGTGTAGAGTGTAGAAGAACAATCACTTTTTATGTCTCATTACTTAATAGTCACACCTCGTATACCGATAAAATGACATAAATTAAATACATCTTATAATGTAAACAAAATTACATGTTAATTTATTGAGAAGAAGAGTTTCACCTCGATGTGTATTAATGAAGCTGATATTTTTAATAGCGGAGATTTTATTTTGATTTACTAAGTTTTAGAAAACTAGACAGCAAAAATATATTGGAGCCACCCGCGGATGAATTTGTTTCACTGAACTAAACCATAATCATAGAATTTCGAATAGGGCAAATTTAATTATAAAAGAAAATAATTGAAACACAGAATATATTTCAGAGAATTGAAAAATAACACTAATGGTGTGGTTATTTCTAATAAGAACAATGTTCGTCTTTGTTTAGTATAGAAACAAATATTTTCAATATTTAGTATAAAAAACCGAAATCTCGCATCATATGCGATTAAAATATTACCATTAGATTGAGCTTATATCACGAATTATATCGAAAATTTATTGTATTGTACTTACAAAACCTATTATAAACGGTAATGAGGAAAACAAAAAATTTAATTGAAGTTTATTCCATCAAGTTTTAAATCATTTGCTTTCATAAACTAATAAATCTAGAGGGAATCGGAAGCAAAAAAGAGAAGTGATGTAAAAAAGCAGGTAATAAATCATGTAGTAATGATCACTTATACGTGAGAAAAAACAGAAATATCATTTAAATTTAAACAATATATTGTGAGTTGATGATACTGATAAACGTTTCCAAGGTTATGTGTAAACTGTATGATGATAATGATCCTATATTCTCACAGTGCGATAAGAATCAATGTAAAGGCGATTTTGAGAATAAAAGTGATCATTTGAATAATGGTTGAACACTTATGTTTAAACAAGTTTTTATAGTTGATTGTTCTGAGCGAGTCTCATTTTAACATTAATAACAGTGGACAATGGTAATTTCAAATTAGACAATAGATATTTTATTTTCCTGTGAAATGCTATAACTAGAGATGAGTGCTATCGTTAGTTCTTTTGAGTATAGGAATATAGGAATATAGCTTTACTATAATCCAGTGCTTACACATATATAAATTATATATTTGCTTTATAGTCATTTGGAATGTTGAAGCGTTTTTTTGTAACTAATAGTGGAGGTCGAGAGGTAGGAAAATTTTGATATTTCTTCTAGCTTTAAATTTTTTGATCTTAATTTTGGTCATGTTCAAGCAGACTTTGTCTTATCAGTGTAAATAGGGTATTGGTGTTGCTTCTGTTCAAGAGAATGAACTAAATTTTGATTCGGCATTTTGAATAATCAATTTATATGTAGTAGTATTCATTTAAATATCTGTAATTCATTCATACTTATAATCAGTTTATGAGCAAATAGTTTGGGCCGTAGTTTTATTTCCATTGTATCTTCTTGTATATTTATTATTCGAAAAATATATAGATATATTATGTTTCATGACCCTATGATATTTTTCCAAAATAGATAGGATATTGCAACTCGAGACAAAGTGAATAATGAAAAAAGTGAAAAATATACAAGTAAATGCTACGGTACATTTGTGGTCACACATGTGGAAAATAGTCGTATTTTATTGCATACATTGTGACAGTTGCATCTAAAAAATTTACGAGGGCCTAAATCATTAAATTATTTCACAGAAAACAAATGAAATTTCTTCCTAGGACATAATTTATGTTTAAGCGGATATATTTTTAGAATATTCATATACAAAGTAATGAGCATTCGAAATATGTTCCATGATTGAAAATTGGTTCAATTTTCTTGGTTGACAAAATGAGTTTCTTTAGAAGTTCATCTTATTCTGCAACAACTTTCTCGATTCTTGGGCCTTGTATAATTTTTACCATACTTCAAATTATGAGCTGCATTCTATCATTCTTCTCAGAAAAATTATTATGAATGAGTCGTTCAATATAATAAAATTAATTATTCAATCTCCTGAAATTTCTCATCAGACATTTACTTTCTGAAAGTATTGATATTATACTGTATAACCCAATGAGGATTGTCTATAAGACGATAAACCCAATCAGTAGTAAATATAGTAAATAACTGTGAATATAAATCCTTTTAGAATCAATCTATCACTTAAAAAATTACGTTGTGACCAGTATCTTTTAATTTCATTTTAGTTAGTAGTTCAGATCATAATTGCGAAAGTTCATGCATGAATTATCTCGTTGCGCCTATATATCATTGTTATCTAGATGTGGATTATTCGATGAGGTTGACCATTTTGAAAGATTACCTTAATAATATCAATTTCATTAGAAAGATCATTCACAGCAACTGTTCTTCCGCGGGTACTGTCATACGGTCATATGCTTGCTTTTTAGAATTTCTTCTCATTGGAGATCCAAATCTAAGGTAACTAACTCAAAATCTAAAACGCAGAAGACTTATAATTGGCTGTGATTCTACACCACTATCAAAAACTGATTATCAAAGTAAAGAAAAAGAATGAAATAATTCTTTTTTGTCCAAATTAATTAAAAAATAAATACTGACATCTGAATCAGTTTATAGGCAATACATCATTTTTTGAGAATTTTTTCAGTTTAAGCAAAGTATTTGTTAACTCATCTTTGGAAACGATGCCAATTATACTAAATTAATCTGTAACGAATTAGATTTGGGCTCTTCGAATAACGAAAATATATTTAATACGAAACACTATATAATAGCAGTTATGATCCATTTTAACAATATAACGACGCTTTAATTGAATTTTCTACATAGATCATCACGGGTGGCACTGCTCTTCCAGATAACTCTAAACTACAATTATGTTGTGTATTATTCTATTAGGTAAATGAAATTTGTCTACCGAGCCCGGTCCTTAAACATTTATAAATGATCATCAGATCTGAGTAATGATACTAATCTCAGCGCGAGTAGTAGAAACAAAGCCCCATTGTAAAAACAAGAACATTGTCGTCTTTCGCCGCATCTCCCTCATCATCAAAAGATCCTCGAAATTGATCACCTGTGCCACCGTAACATTCCTTTGACTTAAACTCTGTGTTCAGTCGAATTTTAGTTTCTAACAGTTCTCAATACTTAGTATTGATAATCGAAATCATCAAAAATTGTTAAGATATTTCAAAGTAGCATTTCAAGATATACATAATTATGGTAAATGTAGGAAGAGCAACTGTTTACTGTGAATATTTGCAGCTGGTAAAAACCAAAGAGGAAAAGTAGTCGAAAAATGATACATCTGAAAATCATTTTCATGGTATTGATCTATTGTGTATCCCAGACTATTCAGACAGTCAGGTAGCAACACTTTTTCTGGCTTTGAGAAGCTCAAAGTACCGTAGCCACATAGGAGGTGTTCATAAGTTTCCTTTGGTTCATTGAACAAACTTCAAAAATTGTTGGTAATTTTCCCGATGTTTTTCAGATGTAAATTTACCGAATAGTGTCCATACACACAAGTAGATTTCTTAGCTAAACTTCGCTTAATGATCTTTTGGAGCCAGTTAGTAGAATAAGAAAGAAGTCTCTTCAATTGTTTGAGAATAAAACTCTGTGTTACTGATTTCCTCCCACATTTTATGATCATGATTTGATGGCTTTTTGGGAAACCTATAGTTCTACTAAAAAATACAAAATTCTGACTCTTCCCGCTATTTTCATTTGACAATTACTTTGTTTGGATTGCAAACACTTTCAAAATTTAACTGAGAGATCCATTCATACATTTACTCAATCATACCTACCTCTGATCTGGTAAAAAATTCCATCATCTTCAATGCCATGGAATTATTTAATCAGCTACCTTCAGAATTAAAAGTGGCAATAGATTTAATAAGTTTCGGATATTGACAAAGGCATTTCTTCAGAAAGAACTTATTCTGTAGCAGGATTCTACAAGTGTTCTTGATTTTAGGTCTCTTAAATTAGTTTCTTCTATATTTTTGAAGATATTTATTTATATAAATATTTTCTTGCTTGTGAGTTCAAAGATTGTGTGCTTGGAAGAATGCAGTGCTATCTATCTAGAAAATAGAAGATTCTCTGGTCATTCGTATAACGAGATGATTTTTGGGTTCCTAGTTTCCCATTTTCTATTTTCAAGCAATAGTTCAGAGTATCAATGAACCTTGTGGGAAAGTAATTTCTGTATTGCTGACGTAGATGACGACATACGTGATCATAAGAAAGGACACCTTATATCCTTTTAGCATACCCTGTTAGATCGCTCGGGCTTCATGTTACGATTCCTATATGCCTTGTGTCCCACTTGATTGCTTCACTTTGTATAAAGGTGTTCAAATAGGGCAATATAAAATGACTTTCACTGCTATCGTAGGACATGTTTGTGATGAAAAGCAGTTAGAGGTTTGAATTTTTTGACAAGATGATTATAATTAAAGTGTGATGTATGCAGAAATTTATGGTATCTAAGTTCCTGAAAATTTTTATACTGAGCAATGTCATTCCGACGCAAGTTGATTCAATACAAAATGAAAAAAGCGCATCTCTTTCATTACTGTACTTCTGTTAATTTTATTCGACGTTTTTTTACATTTCTCCAATATTATATGAAAAACAAAATATCTATGTTTTGGAAAAGTTCACTTGTGAAATTTATTACTACAATAATTAATTGTTTTCGTAAATGAAGTTAGCATTGAAAAAAAGTATAGTATTCTACCTGCCAATGAGTTTCAAACAGTTACCAACCTAATAAAGTGCAATGAATCAGTAAAACATCCGCCGAATCAAAGCCAACAGTGTTAAATATGTTCATTGAGCACGAGCGCGCCAACTACAGGTCACACGCTGTTGCCTCTTACCAGTTGGCACCGCACCGCTAGGGTCCTTCTACTGAGATCTATCGGCGCGGTGCTGTGGCGTGGAAAGACCACACACACTGACTCCTGCTATTCCCGAAAAATTGTAGGGCATTTATCAAAATGCGCCAGGAGTGGTGCGAAATTAGACTTGAAATTTTTATGTTGATTTATGGGTACGTTTTCTTAAATTAATAGCCGATATGGTAAATTAACCTGCCAGTACCATTTCCTATGCCTATTTATTATTTACCAAATATCTATCCCCCACCTTAAATTTTATACAAAAATTCGAAAAAATTTAATCGATACATCAAAGAATGAAAATAATATGACATATTTCAGATAATCATATTGATGAACGTTTTTCACTGGAGAATATCTATTGTATTGTAAGTCTGAAAATTTCTTGTTTGTTATGAGCTCAGCCAAATCACTCGTATCATGTTAAAATTGTAATAATGATATCAATAAATTATTTTTGCTAAAACTTATTCTTTTTTTATATCGACCAATAATGTAATGGTATAATTAATAAATTTGAATCCAGTATTTTGAGAATTGCATTATCACATTAACGCCCATGACAAGGTTTAAGTTTAAAATTTGACGAAACCTCCGGTTTTTAGAATTAGTTTGATGTTAGCTTTTATAAATGAGTTTATCATAGCGACGATTTGTTTATATTGCCTTTTTTGAATCAGTTTCTAGGAAGTCCTTTTCATTTATTTATATATGTAGTGATAAGATAAGTATTATAGAAGTTAGTTAAATTCGTTGAAAAACAGTTTAAATAAATTGGAAAATAGAAAAACCATCACAAACCTATGCACACTTTGTAAATATGAATCCAGATAATATCAGACTGATGGCATGGTCCTACGAAATTTCACAAGGCTGATTAAAAATTTAAGGCACTGTTGATGATAACACATAAAACATTTTGATTACAATTTAGGTTTGATACATTGGGAGATATCAGTTTCATTCAAGATGTCGACCTTTAAATTTAACAATTCTGGCTAACTTGAAAAAAATATATGCAGTTTTCGCGACACTGACTAAAAAATTGAGATATGGAAATAGACAGAACAAAATTTTCTCGCTGTTCTTTTAAATCCATATAATCTTCGAAAAAAAAAAAATAATAATGGAAAGTTTTCTAAATAAATATGTGGGCGCTAGTCTTCGTGTCTAGAATTGTGAAGAGGTAACAGAATAGAGTTTGATATCTACTTAAACTTACTATATATTCATCAACAAAACAATATACACAAAAAATTTATACAGAACATAGAACTAAACAAGTTGCGCGTGTCGAAACTCCAGGAGCAGCTTAGTTCCACACAGATATAGGCGTTCGAGAGCTGCTCGAGAAGGTATTGGAATTCCCGGGGTCAAGGGATTATAATTTTATTGAAGAAGCCGTTCAGAGAAGTGTGGTCGCCACAAATATGATGCTATTGTGAATAGTCCTAAATAAGAGGGAATAAAATATTTGTGAAATAGGTTAATAAATTTGATAGAGAATGAAATTAGTATCTGTGAATTACTTGACTTTTTTATTGATTCCTCTTCGTAAAAATGTAATAGACCAAAGCTATTGTCGTCTTCATATATTATGTGTCAACAAGTAAGCAAGTAGGCATTCAATTTCTAAAGAAGTAATGAAACAAAGACAATGACTTTACGACATTATTTTTTAAATTTTATAGGAGATTTATTATAATTGTTAAAAGATGCGTGGCAAATTACTTAAGCTAGATAGCTCCAACAGCACTCAAAATCTTGAAATTCTGTAGCAGAACTACTTGCCTCTTGCATAATTTTGAAAATATCTGTGGATGTCATATATCCCTTACATCATGTCCCTCAACAAAATGACTTGGATATTTGCGGGCGTAGCATCCTTAGTTGGGGGACCTGGATGTGGAGTTTAAACTATCAAAATATAAAAGTCGCATTTATAATTTTATGTTTATATGAGTGACGCAGTTTACTATATTTATTCAATATAAAGTGTCCTAGTCTCAATATTGAATATAACAATTGAAATATTTCGATTATATATTATTTGTTTCTAACATCTCATCTTCAAGTATACAAAATTCTTAACTAAATATTCCAACGTCGTGACAATATCCGGACAAAAAGGCAGTAAACACAATTTATGCATCATCCTTAATTTCCAGGAAGAGTAGGCAGAAAAAGAGGAAAAGAGCCCTCCCTTTTCTTAGCATGAGAAGTTTATCCCTGAAGATGGGACAATCTACAGGATTCTCGGGAAAGAGATTGATATTGTAATCTGCTTAGTAAAAATTGCCTGCCCCAGAGTATGTACATATTATCATACTATTACGATACGTCAGCGGATGATATATGGTGCAACTACCGAGCAGTCGACCAGAAAAATAATGATAGACATTGGCGTATCGTTTGTTTATTTAATATAATTTAATTTATTCGACTAACTCCTAATCATAGAGTTCATATATTTTAATGTTTTATATTGATTTTTCTGAAACAAAATATGTATATGGTAGACGTGACATTTCCATCAGTATGTAGAGAGCTGAGGGATAGATGAATTTTGTATTTAAACTGCATTTTATCTGTTTAAATATTTTTGTTTTAACAAATTTTATACATCTCTTCTAATTAGTTACTTAATATATTTTGTTAAAGTTTGTATGTTGATAATACTTAACAGAGTGATAGTGGTAATTGTGATAATACTCTTTTTAAATAGAACTTTCTACATATCGATTTCTTCTTTCAATGACCTTCCTGCTTTGCAGTAATAATACACATTCAGTACCAAGATACTCTTGGAATATCTAAAATTCATTGATAGACTCTCTACTTCTAGTTATGAATAAACTGAATGAGTGTACTTTGGTTCATTGGTTTTAAATATGGAAACTTTACTTCCGCTGCTCGTTGTGACATTGGCTGAACGGTGATTCCTTGGAGGCTTACATTGTAACCGTTAGTTTACAGATGAAAAACGATTATTTACTATTCTGTTTAATAAACTTTTTTATGTTGACATATTTTTAAATTTAAATTCGTTAGATTATTCGTTTACTTCTTTTGAAAATTACAACCAACTTCATATGTATAGTTTGTTGAAATATACCTCAAAAAATATGACTTTCTTCAAAAATAATTGAATACTTACAAAAGTGTTATGTAACAGGTGTTATTGAGTTTGAATATGAGTTTAGATTAGTTTTTCTTTAGAGAATGAGGAAGAGAGCGTAGAGAGCAGTTCATTGAACTTACTAAGATTATACGAATCTACTGGCTGTATTACTAATTGCAATTTATTACCAAGAAACCTTGGTAAAAACATAAAGGTGGTGATGAGTGCAAGCTTCCACTAAACAGCGTAGAAGTGGAGCGAAGCTTAGGTGACTACATATAACACAAGTTGTATTTATGATATTGTCGCTGCAGCTTGGAAACAATAGACAAGAACAACCAAAAACAGAGGCATATAAGAAGCCAGGAGAGGCATATATCAAACATTGGATGGAAGAAAACTGAAGACTTTTTTACCTTAAGATAGAGTAAAAAGTTTATGATATAAAATCCACAATGTACCTTTCGAAATCTTTTAGAAAAACTGAGTACAGTTTTCAATTTTTTATCAATTTTCGCATACATTTTTTTACATTTATCTTGTTGTAGATACCTATTTTCAATATTCTCACAAATCCATGGTGATTTGAAACAACTTTGAATCTATATATTTGATACTGCTAATTCAACCTCCACCACTGTAACAGTATACTTGTGTATACTTCCAAGATAATAGTTAATTTTTTTGTAGCTGTGACACTTGAAAATTGCGTTTGTTGTTTATTAACAATGCGCGCATTGTTTTGATGTCTACTCAGTAATGATGCAATACATTTTAGATACGTAACTATAACTGATTTATATAACATTCATTAGCTTGATTCTAGCTGTTTAAAAAAGTTCTGGAATATTGTGTAATATTGAAGTGTATCTATGTGCAAAGCAGACAGTCCACTCTATAATTTTGAATTATACAAAAATAATCGGATAACTAGAGTTTTGCTCTGTGAATAGAGTATTGCGAAATACAAGTATAATTAAACTGTATGATAATATTAATTTTCATTGCAAACAAATCAAAAATTGTTATAAATAATTGAACAGAAGGGAAATGTGACAATTGTGTGTATAGTTTCCATAATTTTATGATGTGTCCTGGATCCCATCTATTCTCGTGTTTTGCCACGTTACTTTATATCCAGTTATTCATATATTCGTCTCATTTTTCTTTGTTTTCCTTTTTTTTTATTCCAGCTTGAGAACCACTGTGTAATTTTTAAATCGTTATCTTCTTAGAATATGTCCTATCCAGTCTTTGTGCTTTAATACTGTTTCATCTCCTATAGAGTCTAGTTTCAGAATTAATCCTATTATCTTCCCTCTAATATTTTAATATTATTCAAGTGCCCTTGATTGATGATGATAAAATTACTTCAATAGGATCTATGGAATTCTTATGTAGCTATAGTCGTTATACTGGAAACTATAGTATAGTAAAGAACTAAGCGGTTAAAGCAAAACATTTCAATAAGGAACTATTATTTTGATTATTTGTTCATTTATTATTTCCTCGTTAATAGACTGTAAGCTGAACTTGAATGATTAAGTGAACTTATACACATAAAAATTTCCATTGTTTCCCTTGAATGTGATATGAAAAAAATTCAAATGATAGGATAACTTCCATCTGTCATTTCATGTGATACTGTTTGAAAGTATTGTTCCATTTCATTTATGAGAACCATGTATAAATTTGCTTCCATTATAATTTGCAAATACAAAATTAGGCGTTCATTCGCTTGTGGAAACTTGTGTCGCCATCTCGTTGCATGTATACAGACGGCTATAAGTGTCGTTCATCAGATTCCTCCTATTTACAGAGCTTGGATGAGACACTACCGCGAGCCGGAGAGAAATGAGGGAATCTTCTTTTGCAGTCATTGAAGCTTTATTGAACTACCAAAAAAATGTGTAAAATTTTTGATCTGACTGCATTTTTTTGGTTCTACTGATTATAGAATTTCTATATAACATAATACTATACAGTACATTTGATCAATATTATTTTATGAATCTAAAATTGAAGACCACTACTTTTTCTAATATATTTACTGAAAACTTACTATTTATATCTACCAGACCATTTTCATTATCGCCAACTGCAGAACCATCCTTGGACTTACCTAAAAATAATGGTAATCAATTAATAAGTAATTCAAATAATATTTAATTATTCAAACAAAGATAATGAATGGCTTATTATTGATGATATATTGTCGCATGTTGAGGTTACGATATTTAGATATTGAACAATTACAATCATATAATACGGTAAGTTTTTCTCAATTAGTTGTACCTGCTGGGCAGATCAAAATACAAAGTACTGTATATCGAGAACGATTTGTCGTATAGGTTTAGGGTAAAACTGGCCAACAGATTGATATTCGACAGATATTAGGTTTTTAATTTTTTTCTCCTATTGAAATCTTAAAATAAACCTAATGCTAGACTAAGCATTCTTACTATATTTTAGAACCCATGAAGACCCAATTAAGTGGAATGTCGCAATTGGAATTGAAAATCATACCAATGTATTAATTTAGTCTAATTTTAAATGACGATTCTAAATATGTGACTAATATTATAGAAAAGAGAAGATTGTAATTCATTCAAATTAAAGACCAAAAAACTTTCTGTGTAGAACTCTCTTGCTGAAGTTGGAGGAAAAGAGTAATTATTAATGCTCCAAAAAAAGGTCAGCTGTTAAGTGTACGTTTCAGTCGCTTTCCTCCATCGTACTATCTTATGATGTAATTTCTCAACCTGTTCTTCACTTATATTAGCAGGAAAATAGAAAATAGAGAAAAAGAGGAGCACAAAGAGAATGCAATCTGATTTTTATATTATAGTCGATCCTATCAAACCAGGTTCATCCTCACACAATACGAAGTCATTTTTTCCAGTAATATAATTGTGGAGTTCTCGTTCTCTTGTGCGGAAAATTCCTGATCTTAGTTTAGCCTGGAAATTAAAATTTCTGAAGCAAACTCAGATATAGTTGTTCAAATAATCTTACTCAGATAATTTGGGCACATTGAAGTAGTCAGTGCATAGCCTTCTCCGGAGATGAACGAGCTCAAGACTCGCGTCATATTTTAGGGCTCAAAATACGTCAAACTGACGGTTTTGTACGATATTCGTATTTTACTGGATGATTGCCAAACTGATTCGCGTTTTTGTACCAAAATTAATTTCTTTTTGTTTTTGTTCACAAAATTAGAAACTCAACACATTTTCCATGCCTCTTGTGGAGGCTTGTTTTCCATTTCCAGCGCGTGTGCAAAATTAATGTAAGCCCAATTTGAAACAATTTTCTTCAAGCAAATACTCCTCGTAAATATAAAAGAAATGATTTGGATAATTGACAGAAACTCTTCCACGGTGCTATATAAAATTATATAGACACATTTTAAGTCATAAATTATCAGCAAATTAACAAGGTAGAACGTTGATTTTTGTGTGAATACTCTAGCTAGAAGTCTCTAACTATAACGCCCGTCATAAAAAAAATCTAGATTCAACGACACCAAATAAGTGATAGTAGAATACCACTAATGAAAGTCATTCATCCAGAAATTTTGTTGTACAGTTTTATTATTCGTTATATGTATAACATCTTCATGGGCAATTATTGTGTAGTAGATAAATTTTATATTTCCTCTACATTGACTTTGTATGTGTTGAATTTGACTAGTTTGACTTAATTAAAAGTTAATTAAGTTTTAGATTTTAATGTTTGTCAGTTATCGCATAACCTGAAAATTTCATAACCTGAATTGATTTCACGTTCTGAGTAATTTCACATGTAGCCAGTTCCTTTTAATTATTTCACTTTTTTGTATATTTCATGAATCACAAATACTGAAGTAAAATAATTACTGTATCAAATAATAATCTAGAAAGTTTGGTAGTAAAAAATCTACGAATTGCGGAAGAGTAATTACTGCTAACCAAACCGTAAATATTATATAAATTGTTTAACATGTTCAAACAATAATAATTCAACATTGTTTTTACTTTGGAGTTTCTCTTTGTTCCAATTATTTGAAAATTCAATTTTTTTGCTTCACACTTTCAAGAATATAGTAATTGGCAGAAAATGGTGGCAAAGTTGTTATATATTTTAATAATTAACTATTAATTGGTGAATCTTATTGAATATTTGCAGAAACAGAAACAAATGGCATCAACAATAATATTCTAATTATTCGAGAACTAATCTTGGATAAAAGATATACGTTTATCTTTTTGAATAAACAATTTATTTTATAATATAATAACTTTTATTTGCCAAATATATTTATTTTTCAATCTAGTTCAACCAAAATATACGTGAAATTTATATATTTATATATAGATTTATATAAAAAAATATAAATTCCCATGGAACTGTAGTTACAAATAAAGGTTGCTTCTACGATCTATTGATCATAAAAGATTATTTCTTCATCATTGCCGACCTTTTAATCAGTTTTTAGCTGCTCTTTTCACTTATCACCTGGAAGCATGGTAATGACCTTTACCTTTCTTTATAATCCAATGTATTAATCAAAATTTGCCAGCTTCAAAGAATTTGTCGGAAAACGTGAGATTATGAATATTATAGAACTGCCATGTAGAATATCAACAAATCGAAAAAAAATCCACCAATAAAGCCTTTCAATAGAGGAAGGGGGGCACATAGGACCATTTAAGGTTTCAAATTGAATAACAAAGTATATTTAAAGAAAAATTTGTCAAATTTGGCAAACAAATATACCTCAAAGGTCTTTGTATACACAGACAAATATTTAGTTTGAAAACTCTACAAATTTGTATTCTTTGAATAAAATATAATGGAAAAAATTATAGTCCTATTTACCCCGTATTTGGAGCACAGGGGACTTTGTCCGGTTCCATGTGCTCCAATGAAATTTCATACAATCTAAAATGAATTCAATTGGAAGAAAACTTATTTATGAGAAAAGTTACATAAAAAAGTAAATTTTAAAGTAAGTTTGTAATTGAAAAAAAATTTTTTTTTAATTAGAGAAAAGTAATTTTGTAATTTAATAAATTTTAATTATCCACAATTTAATAAAGCTAAAGCTAAACTGAATTCACCATTCTTTAGATTTAGATTGGAAGAATGTATCTGCAGGATTATTGTCTGTAGTGATTCCAGAATTACTGCTATCATAAGTCGACTCAATGTGTACTCTTTTGTTTTCAATTTTGTTCTTGCCCCGTTTTTCTATATTTTTTTTCAATTTTTTCATTTTCGGTCAAATTCTTGCATAATTTTTTGGAGGCTACTAGTGATTCTTTATGTCCTTTTTGCTTTTCTACATCTGTCCTCAAAGCTTTGGAAGGTGAGTACGTTAATTCTTCTAAATGTCGAGTTTTTGATTTTCGTTTAGTGATTTTTTGAGAACCTTTGTAGGTTATGGAAAAATTTAATTTGAAGCGTTTGCCATAATTTTATTTTCATTAGTCATTTCTTGGGCACTTGTTGAAAGTTGAGGGTCATCGAATGAAAAATCTGTTGTTGTGATTGTATTTGACTGTGAATTTATTATTGTAGTCTCTATATTCTTTTATTCAAAATTTTCACCTATCAAATTATTTATAATTGGAGGGTTCCGTCGAAGACAATGGTGGGTTTGCCAAAGGCTCAGCTACTTCAGTGACTTGAGAAGGCATATAGTCTTTTTCAGATAAAATATCTGGATTAACTGAGCTAATCACAGTAAGTTCAAGCACTTAATAGCCTTCTCTAGAGTAGCAATCCTTGTGAAGGCTTCAATAAATATTTCCAAAATATCATAGATTGTAATTCTTTGTTGTTGTTGATGGTTTGTTGGCAATAAACCAAACTCTTTTTTTAATGAACTCTAAATACAATCCAACGGTTTTAAACGGTAACTGTTGTGTGGGAGCAACGAAACCATGATTATGTTGTTTTCGCGAGCAAAAGTAATGGCTTCTAGAGTTCTATGACTTGTACGGTTATCCAAAATTAAAAGAGCTCTCCTCTTTTCCATAAGCTATTTGATGTTCTAAGTCCATCCATCCACTTCCATTTGAGTATCCAACCGATCCTGCTGGACTATATTTCATTAGTGTAGATGGCATACGTTGTCTAGGGAAAAAGAGAGAAGGAGGAATATATTCGGCCAAAATCTTTGCGGCCTTTCTTTGCGATAATAAACAGAGATTTTTACGTGTACAAGCTCTGTTTGCTTCAATCTAACATCATTAATCACTTCCAATTATCGGAATGGATTTATATTATCGAATAATCAATATATAATTTGTGAATTAAAATTATACCGCCATCACAAGTCACATCATATGTCTGAAAGTAGAACTATTGCAACAAATGCATAATTATTATTGTAGAAAATTTGATACAAATAAAAGCTAAAAACAATATGGAACATGATTCAATTTATATTTTGGACTCATAAATTGATTCTTCACTGCAATAAATTTACTATATGCTTAATTACAAACCATAAACGTCTATATCGATGAAAAGTACCCAATGGCATGAACATATATCCGAAGAACATATCCGACCCGTGGAAATTAAGTAGATACCGCGAGGTGTTAGGTGGAGGTAGAGCAGCGTGTTCACTTTCTTGCGATTAGTATGACCTGTGACCTTAGTTTTAACGCCCTCGGTACGACTGCATCTGACACGCGATCACCAGCTATATACAGAGCTCGATTCTATTCCTTTTACACCTTGTTCTTCGATTGTGGTTTTTGATTGCTCCTCGCGAGAGAATAATACTTCAAGGAAATGTTATTGAGTGGCGATACACCGCCGCTTTTGAACTTCATAAGAACAATTTGTTCATGATTCCAGCGTATAAAGTACAACCACAGTGGCATTACATTAAGGGTGACTTAAACGTAATTTATACAAAGACATAATAGCTACTCGTTTTACCACCGGCAGTTTGAAAGTTATTCATTAATGAAACTCAATGGAATCTCCTATAAGTTTTTTGGAATATTTCTAGCTCCTTACAATCCATTTTAAGTGGTGCTTCTAATCGAAATTAATGATGTATTTTGGAAATACGACAGTTCAATACATTTTTGCATGCATTTGAATCAATTATCGAAGAATTTCTTCTATTCCGATTGAGACACTCCCAAAACATTTGATTTGCACGCATCAACCGCTTTTTCAGTTTTGGGAAAACGTTGACATCGCAATATATTTTTGATTTGTGAGAATAAGAAGAAATCATCATTTGAGATATCGCATTCTCGTCGTTGAAAACCATTCGGCTTCTGCGATTGGTTACCCTAATTTTTTTGAACATTTCTGGTAAATAAATGCTGGTTTATCATTCAGTACTGGCGTTTTACGTTTCTGGATTGGTGGCGACATGTCCAGTTATTCAGGCGACCATTTGCATCGCGCGCAAACTACTTTTGTTGAATTTGGCTCATCTTGAGCTTTGTTTTGAGTGATTGTGAAATTATCAGACGGTATCAGACGCGAAAAAATGTATAATGAAGAATATGTGATTTACTCAAATAGCACTCTTATGACAACACGTTTTGAGTACGTTCATATTAGAAATGTAAAACTTTATGTTCTCATCAGTGTTGCCATACCTCAAAATTAAAGTAGCCAATATACAATATTCAAATTTCAACATTCAAGGAAATTAAAGTGCATATTTTTCTCAAGTTTTGAGTGAAAATTCCTTTTGTCTGTTATGTCCTCCCCACAAAATAATATGTATTCATTTGAAATAGACGAGATTTCAATTAATACAATATACCTATCTCAAAGAACGATTTATATCGTATGTTCCGAAACGAAAAAATGAAATTTTTAGACTGAAAAAAGCTTCTTTTCTTCAAATTATTCAGGTGTAGGTGAGAAGTTTCCAATATAAGTAATAAATAATAACACTAATATATGGTTAGCAGAAAAAAGTCAACACAATATTATCATATATAAACGAACTTGATACCGTGAGTGAATGAGGAATTGATTTTCGATCTTTTCATTTAGATTCCAGTAGGATCAAGTAGATCAAAGAGACATATTGAATAGAGAATATTTCATTAGGGACTCAATAAGTGTCCTGCATGACAAGTAGAAATGAAATATTTTGTTTTACTAGAATGTAGGAAAGAAAAAATTGAAAGTTCATAATGGAATTTTCATTTTATGGTGTGTATTGCTTAACAAGTTTTTCCAACTACGTAATCAAATAGTGAATAACAGAACAAAAATTGCCCACTTCTACTTTATAAAACATATAAGAAATTACATTTCTACTAAGAGTCAATTCAACGGGAATAGCATTTCATATGTCTCGTGAGGCGGTAATAGTAGTAGATCCATATTAACACAATTTGGTTCATTTTCTGGGGAAATTATTAAGAAATTGTCTTGAATTGTGCTTGGAAAATACTCATTTTGACAAGAGCAAAGATATAAGTGGAAATAAAAACTTCAAATTAGATTACATTTTTTGTTGGTTCCGCTTACATAAGTTATCTCAGCAATCATATCGACGATTCTGGATTAAATAGTAGTCATCAAGACCTCTTATATTATTTATCCAGAAATGATTCTGTCTATTATTCTTCGTAGGTGGTTTCTTTTGGATGACTAGTCGTAATAGCACTGGTTGTCTACTGTTTGATAAGATTTTTGTTAATATTCTGATTGCTAACGGTAAAAAATGCGCTTAGTTTCTCGCGGCAAGAGTGCGACGACTTTTTACTTGTTCCCACATATCTACAAAATATTCCTTACCTTTTCACATAATCTATTCAAGTTCTTACACTTTACAAAAAGTTGCTTGTATCGTCAGAACGAGGATGGTCCCAGAAGTACCAGGCCTCACCTAGAGAGGGCGGTAGTTACTTGGAAAATTTCACTGCTTTATGAAGTACACAATCTATACAGCATAGTGCGGTACATCGCATATTAACTGAAAATTTTAACATGAGAAAGCTGTAAGCAAGATGGGTCTCGAGAACCGGCTCGAAAGAAGGCAAAGACCGTTCCATCTGCAGGCAAGGTCATAGCGTCGGTTTTTTGGGGTGTTCAAGGAATACTATTCAGTGACCAGCTCGAAAAAGGAGAATCTATCAACAGCGGGTATTATGCGAACTTATTTCAGCGAAGAAATCAAGCAAAAACGGCCGCACTTGGTCAAGAAGAGTTGTTTCATCAAGACAATGCACCAGCTCACACATCCTTGATGTCAGCAGTTAATTTCATTTTGAGGAGCTTGATGATTCTTATTGTAAAAAGGATATCGAATTTATTGAACATCGCTGGGAAAAGTGTGAGGAGCTAAAAGGATATGACGTTTTTTGTCCAAAGTGTTTGTGTTTTCTTTGTTGGGCCTGGTACTTCTGGAACATTCCTCGTATTGAGGAGAGAAATATTTCAAACAATCTCTTCAATTAATAATATGAACCAGTTGATAATTAATCTCCTAATCCTCCATATTCAGAAGAAATGCTGAATTTCTATGAAATTGAATTTTCCATAGAAAATCAGGAAAAATTTCGTATTTAAAATCCATACGTTAGGATTCTTGAAGAACAAGTGGGAACAAGGGCACTAGCTTGCATGTAATCTTCTTCTTGGTTGTTGAAGAATCGATGTGTGTTTTATCGATTATTTATAATCTAATCTAAGTTTCATTAACCAACTATACGGTGTTCTTCGTATATTTTTCAACCACTATATTGTCCCGTTTCGTGTTCGGCTAACAATTATCCTTATATAACATATTATCTACTTTTTTTCTGGTAGAGAGAGTATATCCTTCATTTGAACTCAGGTCTAGTTTATTTCGCGGTATATCATGACAGTTTTTATTAATTATTCTGTTGAATATTATGCTCATATAACAATTCTCTCTTTATGGTTATGCTTGTTACATTCGACCCTAGATACGAGTATTTGATTGACATCACTACAATATGATCTCTAGTTTGTATATTCTATATTCACTAGGAACTGCGAGGGATTTCGTCTTCTCTAATCTATTTTTTTTTCATTTTCCAATATACAATGAATCCAATCATTCAGAAAAATTCTGATATAATTTGCTCTTATGTATATGAATCCAGTAATAGTATTGTATGATACTGTCATGTTTTCCTAATTATGATCTGTTTCAAATTCATTTACACACTCACTTGTGACATGTGGAATGAATTTAGAATATACGAGATTTTTCATTACAAATGTTATATAGAAAACTAATTCCTTTAAAATCCACTTTTCATTAGGTCTCCGTTTCGACTCTTTATTCCTATTGGGATCGTAATTCCAATATTATACCGTATGTTCTTCTTTGCGTCAGCCAAAATTTGAACAATTGATGTTCCTTAAGGCATACATGAGTGGGCATTTTTGTGACAATATTGGATTTCCTACATTTTTTATATAATTATAACCGTTCTTATAATAGACCAATAAAATAGAGGATCGAATGTAGATATGGTTTTCGATGTTATTGTCCCTTCACAGAATAAACTAATCAACCGCCACTGGAGTGATATGTATCTCCTCATGTGTTTGCCACCATCTTGGATAAAAATTGTAGTAAATAATTACTGGCTATATGCAGGTTTTTATCGGTAAGTAGATTCACTATAGGGCAAACCTTCACGTAATGGCTTTTGCAATAAATTTTTATCGTGAAATATCAGTGTGAGATAGTTTGCTTCTTTTTGTATTGAGTTAAAAAAAGATGATAAATGTGTTGAATTGCGTGGATGAATTTGATTTCCATTATCTGCCCTTTCACGATGAAACTATCAAAAGTTCAAATTGGTTAAACGTTGTATGAAAATTTCAGAGCGTTATACGTATATGGTTTATTGCTAATTATCAGTGATCTATTTATTTCAACGTGATAATTGTTGGTACTGGTTTAAAAAAATGTTTTTCATCGTCACAAGAGAAAGTGACGAAATAAAAAAATATTAATTAATGTCGCCATTTAGAGATAGTTATTCGTTCAAAAAGGAGAATTTGTTATAGCTATGTCAAAACCGACTAAATGTGTTATTTACATTCTCCATTAATTTATGGGATCCACTTTAGTTGAAGCAGTTTCAAATTGCTATGTATGTATTTATGTGCTATTCATTATTCGCATTCAATTTAAATTATCTACAATTATATCGTAATAAATCACGCACTTACTTGCAGATATACACCAGTCTTTTAACTTAATATTAAAAAAAAAATAAACATTACTTCAATGTAAAAATTTCCAGTACTTTTAACCAATGTTTGCATGAAATCATAATAGGTACTCGAGATATGCAAAGAGTTTTAATACCATATCTCAGTGTCAGTACTGGTCGTTTGTCTTCAATCCTTGTTTTATGTAGATTTTGATGATTATGTTCTAGATTCATGCAACAATTCAATGTTTGACAGTAAAAATATTTTTTGTTTATTCTTGCTTGGTAATTGTAAAAATTTTGTACAAAATTCTTATTTCACGATTCAAGAATAAACTACTGGTGAAATATATGAAAATAAGTTGAAACTAGATCCGTATCTGATATAACCGCCATCCAAATACTCTGTACATCTATGAAGAAGTTATAGGAAGATCCGAACACTTCACTGAAATGCTGTCTAAAAATCCAGAGCTAATGTAAATAGGCGTTAATATCAATAAATCCATATTTCTAAAAGGGCGGCATTGATTTGAAATGATAAATTTCCTTGATAAGATTAATCCCTAAATACTTTATCTCCAGTTTAGATTACAACTAGTTCTTGTTAGTTCTGTATTTTACATGAGATGAATGGAGAAACATCGTTGGGAGTGACAGGTCAGAATATTTTTCTCTCAATAGATTCGTTAGTCACATTGTTTTCTTGTTCTATATTCAAGATTCAAATCGTGAAGATTCCATTTTGTTTTCTCGTTTTTTCGAAAGATAATAATTTATATAAGTTATTTTAGTACCAAAACATGACATTTTTCCAATTTGATTTCCATCATCATTATAATCTGAAAAATTGCGATTGGAAATACTTATCAAGAAAGTAGAACATTTTTCAGTAAACTATAAAAGTTATTCCCAATTACAAGTTTTTATAGTATTGAAGAACGTTGTTGAACAGGTTGTGGCCAACAAAAAGTAAACGGCTTTACTTGCTTCGAAGGAAACAATGTTAGTAATTGATTTGCAAAAAATATTTGCTATCAGTTGATGGATCTATTTTCACTAATCTCTTTCCCAATTGATTTCATTTTATTACAAATTTATTGCAAATTTCAGTGAATCACTTATTTGAAAAATGGTTTTATTACCACTTTTGTTGGAACGTAGATAAAATCTAATCTTTCTACATGTTAAAAATATAGCTTTTGAATGTCGTTAAAGTATCACTACCGTAATTTATTTCACCACATTTTCTGAACTATTTCATTACGACTGACCTGAAGTAAAGATAAGACTTACTTGTTGCAGTTGTTTCTTGATTATACGAGGTGAATATTACCGTTGGCGAACTTGCTATGTATGTATTCATTTTTTTACTTTGAGTTCTATTATTGCTGCATTGTCAAACAAAGCTTAGGTATGTATAATGACTATTGAGGTTTAGTATTTTGCGGCATAAACTTAATCTGGTAGTTTTTAAAATAATGAAACCGACAGAAAAATGACTATATCTTGCAAATAATGGCTCAAAATTCCTATCGATTTATATTTGTTCAGTTCGATGATTATTATTTGTTGCATAACCACCAGAAATTGAGTATAATTGTATTTATTATGCCTAACAGTGGAGAAACCCTATGTGCATACCTCATAGATGAATTAAGAAATTAAATTTAACATGAAATAAGTCGATATATTTCACGTAGATGGCTTGTAACCCAATACACTTATTGTGGTCTTCTAATTCTATATCACATTCTTATTCTTGTTTTTGTAATGACGCCTGCCTATCAACTATAAGATTGAATATTACATGCAGCTTCAGTGACTTTTTTAGTCGTTATACTGTGACCCGTCGTTTCACCATCGGTCACAATAAGGTAGAGTACAAACCTAGTCTTTCACCAGCTTTCAGTTCTATGATCGTCGTTAAAATTTATGGTGAATGGACCTACGCCTTTTGACGTCTTCAAGCTGTCTGTATACCACATAGCTTACGTATTGGTACACTTCTCTTCTAGTGTTCCCTACCTAGAACTGAAATTTCAGTTGAGGGTAGTTAACGCCGATGGATTTTGACAAAAGAGTAGTTCATAACCCACCTTGACACATAATCCTTATTGTCTTACTTGATAATCTGGGAGTCGTTATTTGCTATATTTGCTATTCTGGTTTGAAATCAATTTTAATAGGAAAAGAACGGTTGCATAAATCTTTAATTAAATTTCAGTTGTTTGGAAACTGATGATCTCAGTTTTGCAGATCACAAGTTTTTACATTTATGACTGCTACTAGAAGTAGGTATTAGTAGAAATAATATTTCATTAATTTACATTTCTGGTACGAACAAAAAATAGCTAAGTTAGGTATAAGGATCGTTAACATATAAATTGCCCCCCGTATTTCATTACAAGTGACCCAAAAGTCCGATAAGGTCTTACTTGTATTGCTCTAGTAGTATCATTAACTACTCTACACCCACACTGTCAAACTAGCACGTGCATTGCTGACTAAGTAGTAGGTTGAAGGTGCATTGTGGAACATTTAAGGCACGATTCTGTAGATGTAACTGTAAAGTAATTACTGCAAACCGCCGGCTGTTGACAAAAATTACATATTTTGTAAAGTTTTGCCACTGGCTAATCGACATGATGGAATGTAGGAAGTCTTTGATATAGAAAACAGATTCGGACTGAGCTTTCTTATTACAAAGTTGATCATAACTGCTAATATAAACAATGATGATGTCACTGAATTAATGAGATTGTGTGCAAATTTGAATTCGTTCACTCATTCGTGAAATTTCTCGAAATTTTCACTACTAATTTTTCTTACAATAGGATAATAGATTAATATCATCATTACACCGAATCGCAGAAAATTGCTTGTGGTTTTCAATTAACAGTTTGAATAGATATGAAGACAAGGTTCTGATTAACTGACATCGAAATAGGAAGGAAGCACTTCAATTCCATAATACGAGGGCTGCTACTTAAGTTTTGATCTGCAGGAATAAGAAAAAATCGTTGGGACTATACGGCATTAATTTTTACTGCTGCGATGTCGTGCAGTTTGGTATTCTCTCTCCTGTCACCTACTGGTCTTTCGTTTTGTATGTCTGTCAGGTCGTCTGTCTAGGGTGCAGGAGATATTGTTATCTCGTGCGTGCCACTTCATCTATTTTGTGGAGAAGTTCTACAGTTCCTAGTCGATAGTTGATCGTAAAGTCTTTTTCAGCTTTGTGTCAGTGGACCGGAAAATTCTCCAGTGATTAACCGGGAAGTTTTTTTCGATACTATTTCCTTTGTTCTGTGGGCAGACTGTGACTATAAAAAGGGTAGGAATGTCTTTTTCATCCACGACGATGGTCGGTGTATTTGAGAATTGTAGATTCTTTGCTTGCAATTTGACACGATCGGCAATCTAATTGCTGCAATTGATAATCAATTTGCCTCGGTCTGAAGCTGACTCCTCGAAACACAGTGCCAATTTTTCCCTTACAGGACAGAATGTGGACGATTTTTTGTCGCGACATATCAATTCAATGTTGCGACTGTTCAAAACCGTTTTTATTTGAACTGAGGTGTGAGAGCTCACATTTATCTGGTGGAGAAAGATCGTATTCTGCGATTGGTTTCCCTGAACACTTCTTGCAAACACAAGCTGGTGTACCATTTAGAATTGGCCGTTTTAGGTTTGTCTAAAGAAATGATGGCGACATGTTATTCTGAAAAAACAGGCCACCATTTCCTTCGAAGTGATTCGTGGCTCGTCTTGAAAGATCCATACAAACGATTTTTGTTTATTTTAGGGTTCATATGCATAGATTCATGTTTAGTCGCCTGTCGTGATCTTATAAACGTCCTTCGAAGTGCTGTGATTAAATTTTTTAAGTTTTTTCTTGCCACCGATACGAGCTTTTTAAGATCCAAATATTTATGCAATATTGAATATATGAAAGTGTAACCAAAGCCCAAGTATGCTTCAATCTCACGAAATGTCACATGGTGATCTTGCAATGTCAGTTTACGCACAGCATCGATATATTCTGTCACAAAAGCCGATTTTTAACGACCTTTATGCAAAAGTCAAAGCGAGTTGATCGATTTTTTGCTATTGGTTTAATCCACGTCGAAAGTCATAGAAAATCATCGCACGAAAATAATTCAATTCCATTTTTGACCTAGATGAATGTTAACTTTATGTTGGGATTGTCAGATTTGACATATTCACATCAGTGCTGCCATATCTCGAAGCTTAAGTAGGAAACCTCGTATACAACATATTTCAAAAAGAATTAACCTGAACTAGAAATATTATTGTAGACTGATTACCAGCTATTATTGAAATTGATCTCATTCATTCTAGTTTCTCTTCATTTTTTTCTTCTTCTTTTGTCCCCATAATTTCAATTTCTTTAACTACCATTCTAAACTGAAAAATTGAAGGAAGTTTGTGGAAAATTTCGGAAACAACAGAACATTTTGAAAATATTCAAATAGGTTTTATTCTGAGTTGAATTATACGTGTATATCGTCCACTGCCATTATAATTGTAACAAAAATACAGTAATGCCAAATTTGTTATCAGAAAGAAGAAATATGAATAATATAGTAGGAAAGGTGAATGACTTACGAAAAAAATTTAAAGAACAAACAGTTTGAAGCATTTGTCACAATAGAGCTTAGTAATTGATGATGAGATGAAAAATTTTGATAAAACCTGTGCATGTCAATGAAAATTCAATACAAAACACATTTTAAAACAAAATATAATCAATTCTAGTTTGGATCTGTAAAAATATAATTACGTATTTTTTTCTTTTTCAAATATTTTGTGAAGTTGATGAAAATTGGAACATTTTTTGTTAACATTAGAAATGTAACTATTATCATTTCAATTAAATTTGAAAGTAGCGCCAGATAGATAGATGCATGACCAATACGTTTTTTGACACTAAATTAATTCTTCGCCTGTTTAAGAATACTTTCACCTTGATGGTCATTGTTTGCTTTTGGTTCAGTCTTCCCTATATAACTTTGCTATTAAGAAAATTTAAAGCGTGTGGCCGATAAACTTTATCAAAATTTTTTATATGAATAACACTACACAAGGACAACTTCTTTTTTTATATCGAAGGCAAATTTTTTTTATACGTAGGAAAAGCTCACAGAAACCAGAGAAAGCACTATAATATACTTAACAAATGAGGTAATAGTGGCAAAGGTGGAAAACATGTTCCACAAAATGAAAACAAAAATAAGTGTGAAGAATTTGTTTTCTTGTGATAAATGTAATGACAATGGATTAGTAGAAAAAGATGCGACTTTGAGAGAACGAGAGATTAGAATTGTGAGCGAACAAAATAATGAGTGAAGCAATGAAATATCTACATCCAAAAAACACATCTAAACGATGGTGATTCGAATAACTAAAGCGATGAAAGTTAATAAGGTAATTATCTAAAAATCATCCCTACTCCCCGCTAACCTAACTTAAAAACATTGACCGACGTCTAATTCCACCTTCCTTTCATTGTAATTACCTCCCTCTAGCATCCCCACAACCCCAAGTCAATAGGGGGTGGGAGATGATTAGATAATTACCGTGAATTATATGGGCCTACTATCCCAATATTTTAGGAGATATGAATGAATAATTGATTAAAATTCTGTACAAACCTAATCTCTTCAAATACCCAAGTGCATTAACATTGTTTGTTACTGCATTCAATGTAAAAGTTGAATGGAAGTAACAAAATTCTAACCTTTATAATTGTAAACAAGAACTTGTAAATAACTCCAAAACAAAACACACAAATAAATTTAAATATGAAGGAAAAAAAATTAACAACGATATTACTTTCTAAAATTTACCTTGTCAAAATTCTTATATATAATATACATTACATGTATCTATTGTCAAAACAAAAAAAATTAATGATGTGATTATAAGAGAAAATAAAATTGAATATACAGCAATCCTGAAATTTGTAAAAATTTGAATTTGCAATGAATAGTAGCATCAAACCAGTGAATAGACTGTTCAGAATTCCAAATTAGTATTAGAGTAAAAGTCATTTACAAGTATTTATTGTTCTTACGAAATGCGGGAAAATATGTAGATTTGATTTCAATTAGCAAATAAAACTTCAGGGTAACAGGATGGCTGCTCGTCAGTGTACTGAGAGAATAAATCTAACACCAAATCAATTTTCCATAATCAGAGATTTATTTGTATATGAAAGACATGCAACTGTCGTCGCTTATATTATGTCGTCAAATCATTATTAAAACTAATGTCTTTCCAAAAGAGAAAAAAGTTTATTAGGTCACAAAAGTTACCAGTAGATAAAATAATTATATAAAATATATGACACCAGTATTGCTGTTCATCATTGAATATGATTACGCTTTCAAATTACATATTAAATTCGTTCAAACAACGAGTCTCTAGTAATTGGAACAATTGTGGGATCCCTAAGAGTCATTATTAAATGTAGTTACTCAAGATATGAACCCAATTTCAAAAAGTTAATTATGCAACACGTATGAATGTACTGTTGCTATCAAAATGTAATGGATTGGCATTGATACTACTGACTTGCTACCTCTAACGTTGTCATTTTAAATAGAACTTCCTTCAACATTTTAGAAAACTCTTTCCATTTCAAATGGAAGTGATTCACTAGCTTTAAGTCAGAAAGGTTCAGTATTATTCTTTCGATCTCAATTACGGTGATAAATTAATACATTATAAATTCAGAATATGAAAAGCCAAATGAAAAATAAAAACATTATAACTTCTGTTTGGAATCACATTAAATTTTATAAAAGTGGAACTTGAATCAGACATACAAAAGCCACGATTTTTGGAAACCTACGTCAAATGTTGAGGTGAATTTCCAATCAATGTAGTTATCACAAGCATCTTCAAGTTGCCATATTACAAGGCAACAGTGCCTGGTTATCACGATCCACTCGTAGTTCGTGTTGTCATTTGCATTTGAATCTGTAACTGAATAAATACCGGGCATTGAGTTATCAGAATATCGTTTGTTTTTGCTAATTTATATCGTTGTTATGTCGACATATTTTACAAGTTCTATTTTCTCGGTCCTAGCAAGTACGGATTTATAGATTACAAACCCCGCATAAAGTCGATTGGAAAATTTATGGTTTATTATAAGCCTTTCAAATTTAATGTCTTTTCATTGGCATATCTCAATGATTTTTATTTAAGAAGTAGGGAAATTTAACCTAGATACATCTCATGTCGGCAGATAACGTTGACTAGATGACGCTAGAGATACAACTAAGCGACATGACTTTGCAAAGGATTGTTTGATTTAAATGGCTTAGAAGATCGCGTACATTGATCTGCGGAAAAGTACATGGACACGATAAAAGTACAGAAGAATACACATGTCGATTTTTTGTATTGGATTATTATGTTATCAGGTAAATCGTTAGTATTCAATTGTTATCTTCAAAAGCATCGCATTTCAATGCCAAAAAACTTTTATTGTTCGATCATTTCGTATTCCTAACAATGAATTGAATATCTTTTTCAAATTACTAATGCTGATTCACTTTATATTGAAATTATTTTGCGAAATAAGAAGTAATTTGAAATTCATTTACGGTCCCATAACGAGGTAAGAGAAATTATTTTCTATCACACAATATTTCTCGTTCTCACTGTAGTTCTGTAAACTATTATGACAATATTCATACAGTGAAAACTAATATCGATATAACAATAATACTACACAAATTTTCAAGAATAAATGATTTTTTGCGATGTGTTAGAAAATTCACAAATCTACATATATGTTGAATTAATTATGTTTCTAAATCTTCTTGATTTCAGGTCTCTTCTGTTTATAAATTAGTTTTTTTTTAATATTTTTTTCAAAATCAAGAAGATTTAGAAATATAATTATATCAAAAGGTTTAAGAAATAAGAAATTAAAGAAATTGAATTAATTTATACGACATTTTTGCTTTAAAGCAAAAGCCTACTCATCTAATTAGAAATACTCTCAACAAAGTGATGGGTTTATATATTTATAATAATTATCATTAACAAGTAGTGTGTGCGTAATTACTTCCATAAAAAAATTTTCCATGAAAACTAGGAATAAAATTGAATAATAATGGTGTGTTGCATAATAATTTTATTGTGATAATTTTTTTGAATAACAATAATCTGTGTCTACTTAAAATCCAAATAGAATTAATCACAATGTTTTACCTAGATATTCAACTATATACAGAAATTTTTTAAGCTGGAGACATTCACATTGTAATAGTTTTTTGCTTTTGTATGTTTTTTAAGTAGTGGGAGAGATATTTTCATGATTACCGTAGAGATAAATTGAGGGTATTTTTTCTAATCCATTGAAGACCACTAGGAGCAGATACCAAAGACAACGAAGAGTTAACCCAAGTAACTCACAGCTCACTCTTTTGTTACCAAATTGTTTTATTAATATCATATAACTGCTGTGTGAAACACATTGAGGGTTTTTAAGGGTTAAGTGGAGTATGTATTAGCTTATTGCAATTTTCGATAGTCGATGTATGTTTTATAAACCGTTATTCTACGTGATTCTCAAGCTATCATGAAACAGCTTTATTGTTGGTTTTTAGCCTACAACTTATCAAATAAAAACCAATAAACTATAATGAATGTTCGAAGAGGACACTTCGCACTACTACACACTTCCGTAGTCGACGGAGGATATTTCTTTGCACTCGGAAGAGAAGAAGTTTTCTACATTTCAATTTTTTCCTTGTGTAATACGATGCTCGACAGTATGCAGTTCAATTAGAAATGTTTGATTGTATTTTGAAGCCTCCTGTACATATTTATGTTAATTTTCTTAAGAATCTTTTTATGACGAACGGTTTCCTTGGCATGTACAACGATAGAACGAACCTCATTTTCACTATTTTTAGATTGTAGATTTAGACTGTGAAAGCTCTAGATAGGATTAGTTTTTCCGTCAAACACCCTAAATGGACATAAGTGATCATCGATTAAAAATTTATAGTGTTCGAATGTATAATTTAGAAAATATACTTATATATAAGCTCTGATTTCGCATATTTAAAGGCCTATAACTCAGAAACGAGGGGTCGTGTTAGAAAATTCTCTTTATGCCACAGCATTATTTTCACATCATCTACTAACTTTTTTGCATCAAGTCCTGTATAAGAAGTTTTTAAATTAGTTGATAGATTCATAATACGACATACGGCATTAAAATGAGCAGAATATGATTTCATTGTAAAATTGGCATCCATATTTGTTATAGAACGATCGTATCTCAAAAAAAAGTTAGTGCAGATAGTGTGATTTTAGTCTCTTTATCGAACTGATTAAAAAAATTACTAAGGATTATTTAGAGGTAGATTCTTTCAATGTAAAGTAATTGTGAATTATAGTAGAAGTGACAATTTTGGATGATTATCATAGTATTTTCACGATAATATTTTTTTACTTGCTCAGAACTAGTACATTGTCAGTGGTAGTGGATATTGAGTAATCGCGCTATCATATAGTGGACATCTGATCTGAAAAATTTAGAGTACTCCCGGACAGCCAACTTTTCTAAAATAAGCTTGTTGAAATTGGGGTCATAACTTCATGAATATAGCGCTAGATATACGTTATGGTTTTCAGACAAACAAAACATAGTAGAATTAGTAAAATCCGTGATATACACTTAGAAGTGTATATCACAAGTATTGTGAGAACGAACTGCATGCAAGTACAGAAGATCTTCAACTTTCGAGGAAAATAGTACCAAATGAAACAGATCGTCAAAATATGACGATAAAAGTTGGTGCTGGAATATTCTGAAATGGTGCTAAATGACAACTTCCGCCATGAAGCTGAGCAAGTGCTTGTCGTTGGACTTAATCTCGAAATAAATTATTAGAAACACGACATAAAGGTTATATTGACAAAATAGCTGCTCTCAAAGTATTTATTTTCCAGGTTCTTGATTCAAAACTCTTCTGGGTATGTGTTAGGTAACATAATGATCATTTGAGAATAAAGGGAAACTAAGAGGCCAATTACTAGGTTACTACCAAAACAAACATTTCTGTGTGAAGTAAGTACTGAAAAATATAAAAATTCTTGTGAAAATAAAGTACCTTTTCTCACTAGCTTACTTATAGAACATTGCTGTCTCAGGAAGCACCTAGGTTTAACAGAAAATGACGAATCCAGGTTCTGTAGAGAGGACGAACTTCTGTATCATTCAAGAAATGCTTTTACATTACAACCCAATCCGTATTCTCGAAGGTATACTCGAATCAATAAGCTTACTTCATATATTGAGTTACTTTTTGATGATGAAATGATTTGTAGCTATTGTTCCGTACAATTAAAGCTTCAGAACTAGTTATAATATCATAATCAATTTGGATTGGGGGATAATCAACACACATACCTAGCTTGAAAAATTAATTTCATCGACAAGCACTATCTTCAAATTTAAATTTGATTATAATAAAAAATTGTAAAATCGCCAACGTAACTTTCAATAATAAATAATCACAACATTTTCATTTCGCCTCCACAAACGTTTTTAAATGGATGAAACGTTATTGATTGATTATCTGCATAATGTATAAATAGCAATATATAACGTCCATAATTTAATTGAAAATATGTTTACATATAGTAAATTGATATATTTATCGGAATAAACAATGTTTTCTGAATAACACCATCCAATTTGATCAGTATAGTGGAATTTTAAAATTTTCTTTTTCACTGACACTCAGACAATTAGAATACTTATTATTTAATATTATGAAAGAATAAGAACTGACTTCCAATACAACTGTACAATGAATAGTTGCTACAAAAGATGAATTATAGATGAAATCAAATTCCAATCTGATAAATTTATAATCCGTTTAAATATCGAAGCTTATGAATAACTTTTCTATTTTTCCCTGCACTGCAGATTCCAACAATCAAGGAGATCATCTTCAATATTTTTCCATATTCAATTTGCAGTGCACATAACTTTTACCCCGATGAGTCCTCCAAACTTTAGCTTCGTAACAAACTAACTTATCTTATATTTTCCATTATAAAAATTCACCTTATACATTTAAATCTTAATCATGAATAAATTAGTATGATAATTGTCAGTTTTTTGTAATTGTGTAGGAATTTTTTGAGATCATTAAATAATACTGAATTTATTATAATTCCAAACGGTCACGGTCATTGTAAAACAATATTTTGTTGATTTTTTTTGTGACTGAACTATTATGAACCAATCCTGCTCTGCCTTCTTACATTACCTATTAATTGAATAGCTACGTCACGTAATCTGGATAAAATTTTTCTAGGAAATTGGTAAACATTCAACCATTGATATTAATATGACAAATGAGGAAGTTGACGTATCAACAAAAAAATTATTAATGTCAATTTTGATTTTCTTTGAGAGCTACACATTCAATAAAGAATAATATCTCTTTCGAAAAATTATTTATGAGCTCGACTCCATCTTTACTTCACAGATTATATTTTGGTTTCAAATACATCTTTTCAGTTGCATGGGCCTACAAATTTATGTGCATTCACCACGATTGAAGACTAGATATTGATTTGATAGTGTTTGATTCCTTCTAAAATATCATGTTTTTATATTAACATCGAAAACACACTTTAGCGTGAAAGACATCTTATGATTACTAATATGATTATGGCTTCTTATAATTGATGAGTGCAACCTCATGCACGCAATATTTTTCTCTTAATTTAATATAGATTAATGGTTCACAATGACGGATGAACAACCTGAAGACGGATCCTATTTTTTAAGTCGTTTTCATTACACAATTTTAAATTTATCGTTTTTATATACATTTGTCAAGGAATGTTATAATTATTTAGCACTTAAAGTATGAAAGGAAATTCAATCTCATGCATAATGTTATCATGGTAATATTAAGAATATAATTCAAATATAAAGAACTCATAGAATTGGGACATATCCATAATATATTTGTTTTAATTATAGGTGCTCAAAAACAGGAATACAAAGTCTAATTGTAATCAATTCTGTAATTCAATCAAAGGGAAAGAAAGAACATCAATTCATGTTTTCCATGAAAACTAATACTAAGATGTTAATAATTAAATTTTGTTATCTGGAATGTTATAGTAATCTTCGAATTCTTTTTGTATAAGGGTAGATTAGTTATTTTTTCATATTGGAGCCTTTTCATGTACGTATTTTATCACTATTAGCAATGTATGACAAAAAATAAAATAGAGGAATATGTATGATCTATTCAGACTGTATTACATATTATTAGTGAGAATACGATAAAACGAATACATCCAACATTTTGTGATTATTTTGATGTGAGTACATCAAAATATAATTTTCATACATCTAACTTGCTACATAGAATTCCCAGTAATAAGGTGTACATAACATATAACATGCTAGTCGAAGACATGATAAAGGTCTCTCCAAGGTACTCCAATTGCTCCCAATTACTTTGGAAATTTGGAAAGTATCCATATTCGGCCGATTCGATGACTTCAAGATAAACGGCGATATTGTACAATGAATCTTGTTTAAAGTTGCTGCATGAGAAGCAACATTGGACCAGTATAAAGATAGACAAAAGCTGTTTAGTCCGTATCCAAATCGAAGTAATAGAACAATTTCAGCGGAAGGTGTATTTTGGTAACTTAAAGGTTAAGAATAACAACAAAAACTGTCCTTAGATTAGATTCAAAATATTGAGAATCCTGATGAAGGTATTGTTAGGTCACATAGAGGTTAATAACTCAAACTATTTACTTCTATTCCGAGAGTTTCATCTAATATTGTTTGAAAGCTGAAGAACAATAACTGAAATGACTATTTTACCTTTCTTGTTGAGACGGCTTAGAATAAATATCTTTGATAATGGTCCCAATGAACATTCGACGACATGATGCTTCGAAATGGGTGCTGTTTCTTGTAAAAGCTACTAAAATTCTTAGTGGATTCGATTTCCATTCTCAAAAACTGTTTCCGATTTGTAATTATTGGGAATTGCGTATTGGGTCCATTACCAGAGAAACATTCCATCTATACTCCAACATGAACTGATTGATACGTTGAAAAGTGTAATACAATGTCGACGTGAAGGGGTTTTGGCATATATTTCATTACTTCATTTTCACAATATATTTCTTTCAAGAGAAAAGAACAAATTGCGTAGTTTATTTGCAATTAAGAAGTTTTTAAATGATCACTGTAGGAACATAGAACAATGAATCATGAAAAACTCTGGGTTGCGGTTACTACACTTATATTATAATTAAATAAATTTGTATTGAATTGTTATTGTCAACATATAGCGATAAAATAATTACCCAACTGTTGGGTGGACATAACAACGAAATTAATGTAGATAATCCAATTGAAAACATATCTGAATGGGCATTTATCTTAAGTATTGTCAGACATCTCAACTATAATAATAAAATTAATGTAATTAGGCCAGTCTGTGATCGTGAGTGAAATAGTTTGCAACTGTGTGATCAACAGTTAGTATCCCATTGAGTTTATACAAATTATATCATAAGTATCTACAGAAACTATGGATAGATCGTGTGATAACTCACATGCCATGCCAATGAAAAATATAACTAAAATTTCTTAGTTGAGACACTGACAATATTGATTACATATGATAAGAGGGGAACATATACGATTAAAAGTTGTGTCATCTGATTCTTGTCTATTATTTCAACAAAATGATATATTTATATCAATATCAAACTAAAGTTTGATTTATTATAATTTTAACCTATATCTATATATATACTGGTCTAAAGTACATAATCAGCTACAAGTAAACACATAAATGCTGCAGCCGTTTAAGCTCAAATGTTGTGAATGTTTATTTATAATGAAATTGTATCGATGAAGTTATATAGGATTTTAAACTAAATTGCACCATTCACTTCAATGACTACAGGTTACTCGTATTGCAAGCCATAAATGTAATATATTTTTACTTAGGTTCTAAACAGTTAATATCCCTGTTTTGTAGTAACATTTATGTTTGTATTATTTCAGACTCAACTTCATTGAACATAAGAGGGTTAAAACACAAAAACACAAAATAAAAATAACTATCTCACAATATTTTTAAACAAAAGGAAAACAAGGCTGGCACATTTAAAAAATGTGTCAAATGAAATGAAAAACTAAATTATCAGGTTTGGGGTCAAGTTAAGGTTGAAATGCGGACAATAGACATCGTGGGATAAATTGAGTAATAGAGTGAGGGAATGACCTTGACAGCGTCAACGTGTGAACCAACTATGCTAATATCTTATTGTTGTCTTCTTTTTCTTATATAATGCTGAAGGAAAATGATCTTGTTCTCAGATTGTACTATTATATTCAAAACAATTATAAGACAGTGAGAGTAATTAGTGACTAAGAAACACGGATAATTATTACAAGGTCAAAATAAAAATATATTTAAGTATCAAATTAAACGAAGCAAATCAATACAATTGGTAACAAGTTGAGACAAGTAGAAACATTTTTATGTGTATTCATGATAGGTGAAATTACGTATTGCCAGGCATGGTGTTCTGTCTGGTGTATTATATTCAGAAATATTCCAAATACAGACTAAATAACCCAATACTATATCTGACCTCTTTTAGAGTATGTTTTCTCAGTTGTTTTAGAAAATATTTTGTGCGCGTGCTCGTGTGTGTATAATCGGTACTACACGATTCGACAACGTTTGTGCCAACATTCGCGTTTCAACGTACGACCGAATAATGAAAAGAAGGGTGGAATCTTACCTAAAGAAATGGAAACATGTGAAACAAGTGATAAACAGTATACAAAAGATAAAAATTTTTTTAAAATAAATTGGGTGATACTGTCAACTTTCATTTTTCATACAAAACACGTAGCTTTCACGCGTGGAGGATAAGAAGTGTGTGTAGTTGTTCCACAAATGTTGGTTCCAACTTCGTTCCAATGCTAGGTACTCCTTTGACGCGGGTCAAAAAACAGACTTTCCATAGCCAACATTCTAATGTCAACGCTGGAAGCAAAACATTATATGACCACACGATGTGTCCACTCATACCAGCGTCCAACGTTGGAAACATTGGACGCACCGTGTGGTACCGGCTTTGATATAGACATTTAAAATATTGAAAATAGGTTAAGAAGTCCTCTTGTTTTTTGATGTGTTTATATTATTCATATTTTTTTCGAAATGATTATTTGGTGTAAATTCAGTTTTTGCTTTTCTAATAGACATACAATTTAAATTACTATAGGAAGACTAATACACTGATTTTCCTTTAGACATAGGATGGCATTAATGGAAGATCAATAATGTAATGATCTACAAAATATGGAAGTCAAGAAATAAATATGTTAAGTTTGACTAAAATAGTTTCTTCAATATCTTCCTTCATCGATTGTACTATCACATATAATATTAATGGCCATCAATTTGTGTAGACATTTCATATAAGAGTACGATGAAGTATATGTTAGTGGTAAAGTAAAAACGTAAATAGATCAAGCAATTCTTCTTCTTCTATGAATTGGAATGAAACTATAAATTCAATTGGAATCGATAAAAGGTTTTTATATCATTGAAATTTTCAACTGTAACAACGAACTATAAATTACTCAAGAAACTCAACTGTAATATACAGAAATACCTATTTTTATTTACATATCATCTACTATTGACCATTGAGAAGTATTTTGATAAGTTATTTTCATATTTTTGAATAAGCACAAGTGTTATTAGCAAATAAATCTAGTTTAGAATAGAGAAATCAGAAAATTCGGAAAAAAAACCAATATCTATTTGATATAAGCTATTTTCGTTATTCATTAATTCATTCAAATTTACACAACAGAGTTAATTTGCAAGAAGAGGCTTATGTTTCAACTTAAAAGCAACTTGCACAATTTATGCTGAGATCTATAATGTTCGAGTAGTCAAAATAACAAAATTATTTTCACCATTTTTTCATTATGTTTTTCCATTTCGTTAGTTGTTTATTGATTTTTTGTGACGATCTATTACAATTCTATCACTGCATCTATTTCCTCCATAGAACTTATTTTGCTCACCATTTTGTATCAGTTATATATGGTCCCAAACATATTTTTCCATGAGTTTTAGTTTCCTTATACATATAACATACATATTATAAAAAATAGTAACTTGAAAATTTTTCACAAACATGATGGAAATCTAAGTTAACGACGTTAAGATCAATAATGTCAAGAAACTCTTGGGAAGACTCAATAAATAATTAAGCGACAGGTTTATTGCTCTTGAACCAGCAGTAATTAACTAGTTGATATATGCCAGTCGGATGTCCTTTATAATTTTTTTTGCATACATTAATCTAATATTATCAATTGCTTGAAGTAATAAAATGTAACACTTCACAAGTCGTTATCTTCATTATTTATTACTGACACTGAAATCAGCTACTGCATTTCTAATGATTTTGTATTATTTGATGAATATTTTCCTGCGGTAAATAATATTATTTACTATACGAAATGCCAAACATTCCATTACTTAATTACATCCTAAGAGCTTATAATAATAGTAAATTGTGTTGATTCCCATTAAACTCAAGCTTTGGTACGTTTTCGAAAACTCTAGTTAATAGGCTTCACCACTTGTTTGTCCATTTAAATTGGTATTTAACGGAATTTGAAGCCGATTATTGTTGTAGAATTTATTTATTCCTCAAATTACAGCAAACTATGAAATGTATTGAACTATTTGTCAATTCAAAAGATTGATTTGTATTTATCCTGTTGAGACCCACAGTTAAAGTAAAACTGATTAAATGTAAGTAGAATAAGGTAAAAACTTGCTCCACACTATAGGTCCTTACACCATATGGGTACTACACGTAATCATTGACGTTTCGACTTACTCAGGTCTTCATTATATTCACATCATTATTCTACGCTATTTTCATAGGAAATAATATTATTATCTTGGCTTCAGGTCACCTTTAATTGAAATTTCGTTTCAAACAGATAAAATCTTCGACATATTGATGTCTATAACAAAGTACAATTTGACATTGAAATTTTTAATAATTATATGAATCAATAGATCACCTAAAACATATATGTATATAAAAATAAAAATTTCAGCTATACTAAAGTTTTTATTCCATATTTTCATATATCAACTCACTCATCTCGCCTCGAAAACCTACAAATTTGTTATAAAACTACCACTATTACTTCTAAAAGAATAATATACTATTTGAAAATATCATAGTTTGGTAACTAGTAATTATTATAAATTTGTGTTTGGTTCCAATTTCCGTTAATTAAGAAATAAACATACATAGCACATTACGCATTACCTTTCTAGGTGCATATACTATTTTTTCTTTCGACGGGATAAAAAGTTTGTCTTTGGCGTTTTCTAATTCACTATAACTAGAATCATCTAAATTCATTATTTAATTTCAATTCTGTATTTTCGCCCGATTATAAATACTAAATGTAGTGTGAAGCAAACTGTCATCGAGAATAAACATTTCGATAAAGTCGTTACTACGATACCAGGAGCAAAAGAAAAATTCGTCCCGGGAGAGAATACGCCACCTCTGTCCTGCATACCATGGACGAAAAGCGAACTTTTCATCCCGGTCAAAGAAATAGAGAATTATTTTATGGCGGAGCAATTATATTAGATATATTAGAAAAGAAGGAATTCAACCTAATCTATATAGTATGTAATATAGTACACCAAATGAATACAATATTTAGACACAGCTTGGTTGAGTGATTGAAAGATTGAAAGACAAGAATCTAAAATTTCTTTCAAGCATTTATGAATGGTTCTTATCAATTTTAAATTTTCTTGTGGAAAATTAGATTGTTTTGAGTGCAAAAAATGAATTGGAGAGTATCATGGAAAAATGAATCTGACAATTTTTGAAGGATTGTTTAGGAACAGTTGGACTGATCCGTTGAAAAAATGATCGGCTTTTTCAAAATAAACACAAGGTTTTGAAAAACTAGAAGATAATATCGATTGTAAGATATATGTCTAAAAATATTTTTACAAACTATTGACGCTAAATGTAAAATACGCAATTGAATGAGTAGCAAATGGATTTTTCAATCGATATGTATGAATTCTATCCACAACCATGTTGAACGATAAATTAGACTATCTTCAATCTTACTATTCAGAAAATATTAAATTCCTTCCACCTTTGCTTATGTATGCAATATGTTGATAAGAATAAAAAATAAATTATCGTTCAGGTCGATATATGATAAAATTTTATTAGTTGCTCCATATATATATATATATATATATATATATATATATATATATATATATATATATTTATATATATATATATATACGACATTTTTCTTTTTTTCACAAACTTTTTCAAAAGTGTTTTCATTTGACCCTCGTAAAGCGTTTGTAATGATGAATCAGGATTTATTTTTTCTTAAATTACATTAAATTTTGTTAACTTATAGTTTCTTCGTAATATGAAGTACTGTTGCTCAGAGTATTTTATTCAATTATATGTTTTATCAACAACGCCTGCTACAATTCCACCAACGCCGCCTACTATAAAATTATATTCCATCAGTTTTTTCAATGATATGAATCTAAATATAACAACGAAGCGCAAAATGTTGCATCCGACTATTTGAAAGCGTCTTCAATATGAGTAAATTGGCAGTTGCAAGAAATAATGCATCATAAGCCTTTTTTATATCTCTTCATCGCTCCATAATATTCACCCATTATTGCATAAAGATGGTACAAATATATTTGTTCCGACCATTAACACATCGTTAAAGTAGAAGCATACAACATGAATTTGAAGTATTAATAATGATCACAACATAACCGTTTTTGATCAATCTACCTGCGGATCATAGTAGTAGGTCGCAATTGCTGTTCGGAGGGAAAAATGATCGAAATTATTGTATGTGAATGTGGTAAGTAATATAGCTGATTTTCATTACTTACTTCTCTTAGTGCCTTTTACTATAGGTGAATCATGGACAACATTTGTTTTTGAATCGAAATAAATGTTAAAAAGAATCATTACCCTTCACACAACCATATTTCACGATCAGTAAAAAGTTTTAGAATTATATAGAAACAGAGGAAAATGTCGAGGCATGGAAATCTTTAATTATAAGATACGTAATATCATTTCAATATTTCCAGTGCTCAGCTCTAGTGTACTATATACTAGAATCCAAGTTAGTTTAGGCCTATAAGTAATATCAGCCAAGATTAGGTTAATTCCATACAAATTATACATGTACTGTAATATTCGTGGAGCCCATGTATGAGAAAGTGCTCAAAAACACAAAGCTCAATACACAGTTTAATCCAGATTGAAATCTCTTCGATTTTAAAAGTTTATATCAGATTATGCTAAATATCCAATTCTGCAACTTACAAAGCAGAATATCAACATATACTTTTATAAATACAAATAATTTATTCTGCTATAAATATTTAATTGAAGAATATATGTGAGGTGAGGGTTGAGATAAAATATGTGTACCCCACTGATGTAACTACACGCCAATGTAGCTTCTATAAGGCTAAATTCGAAAGTTATTATTAGGTATCGGATATTGCACGCTTTTATTTCTCCACACCATATTTTTGTACTATTTGCAATTATTTATCTAGTAAGAAATCTAATTTGAATGCCTCTAACTAAACCAACGGCATGGATGTTGAATAATTACCTACGTTTGGTTTGGTTTTTACAAAACCTTATTCACTAACCTAATTATTTTAGCCGAAGGCAATACGAATGAGAAAAACTCCAATCGATACTCAAAGTATCAATCAATTGTATACTCAAATAAATAGCTCATTCGTAATAGATTCGAAGTTGATTCGCTAATACAAAAGTACACAACTATATCTGAAAAGAAATGGATTATTTTATAATTGATTGAATGAAAAAGTCACCCATATACATATATACAGGGTATTTTAGTTAAAATGTATGCTCTTTATATTATAAACATGTCGAAACAGTTTAATTTTAACTTTAAGTTGGTTCAATTTTTGAGGCTGTCCCTATATCTCCGGTCTGAGGAAACTGTTTGGATTATGGTCAAATGAAAAAAGAATAGATCTTATATAAAATTCACATTATGTCCTCCTATCCATTGTACAATCGTTCATCATATTGTAATAGTGCTTTCTAGGTTTTGTTATTGAAAGGTCAATCAATTCTTTTTACAACTAAATGCCACCAGTTAAATTCCCATCAAATGAAAATTGGTTGGAAATGTAGTAATCCAGAATGCCTGTCCAAATACTTTACTTAAATCGAAAAAACAAATGCCAAACTGTAAAATACGATCCGGATCATCTTTATTGAATTCTTGAATCATTATCTTCTTGTTTGAATAAAATTTTCGATTTTTGAGAATCCACTGAAAACTCTTATAGGATATCCATTTTAAAATAACAAAGAATCTACAGCCTTATTTCTGCAGTGGTGTCATGATCTTTTTTTTGTTTTTCGAATATTTTGATGAAATTTCAGCCAGACTAACTCTCTGTTCCAAATGACAATGATCCCAAGAGAATTCTGTATTTACCATACGGAATTCATTCAAAATGGAAGCAAATAGCAGGATGGGGAAAAAACACAAACTGTTTTAAAATTATGTTTCCACTAGAGATTTATCGAAGAATTATTATGTTTCAAATAAGAATAAAAACGTTTATATGTAAATATGTAAAGTTAGTCCAAATAATAAAGGTCGTAATTGCGCCGTTACGGATAGAATTTGAAATCAATTGCAATCAAAAAATCATCGATTCTATACCTCAATTTTTTCATCTATTTGTTAATTGTACAGCTCTGTGTTGTTATTATTGAAACAAGTTTTTGATAACTCACATCAATAGAAAGATCATTAAAACTAAATTTCATTAAAAAGCGAAGTGAATTTGGGGGAAGTCCATTAGTGAATGTCATTATTTGTTAAATTACTGGCTCTCGGTTGAGTTGATTTTGAATTTTAGAGTCGTAGCCCAATTGTCATTTTATGCTTGTGAAATTATCCTCATTTGTCTACATAAACAAAGTGAAATACTGACATTGAAAATCGAGAGTGGCGGGCAACGTAACGGATGTAACATGCAGATCAATTGTAACGATGGGAAAAACTACGATTGTTCAGCCGTGGGACAGTCCGTATTATACTGCCTTACTTAAGAAAAACACCGGCTTGAATTATGGATGGAAGTAGATATACTTTAAACAAACTAACAATATACAAGGAGTCATTATTATGTTATTAGAATAGTGTAAATGAAAAGTATTGAAGACAATAATGGCCGATTCATAAGCTTGACTTTGAGTTTGCCATTGCCGTTTGCTGTTACAACATCGACAATGAACATTAAAATACATAGTCCACTCATAGTGGCTGTTTGACAAATTTTATATTTTCCCCTCGGCCGTTCATAGCAACTTTCATAGAAAAGAGCCAATTACGTCCGTTGGCGTTTGTCACGTTTATCCCAATAAAAAAAATCCTCGCTATTTTCCTTAATTTCGTCCATAAATACCAAAGTACAAACAAAATCATCATCATCAAGAAAACAGAGAATAGTACACACGTCAACAAGGATAAGAAAATTTTTAGGTGAATGGCAGCAAAGTTTATGAATAGAGTGTGGAATTTCCTACGAACGTCAAACGGCAATTGTCACCTGCAAATGGAAACGGCAAACAGAAAGTCAAGTTTATGAATGGGCCTCAATGATTTACAAGAAATTAACAATATGTTACAGGTAAAAAACTGAGTTCTTTAAAATTTTCAAGATATCATAAAATTGGAGCATTGTCAATCAATATAAAGGGATGACCATAAAAGGATTATATGTAAATAAATGAATATCAATTAATAGTGGATACCTGTTGGCATAAAAATATATTTACGAATTTATCAGCGCTCAGAACCGACCTACTTAACCAGTTTTGTCTTGGTAAGAGTTAGATCCTTGTTTAATTACGACTGACCGGATGCTTGAAATATATGATTGAAATAAATTTGTTTATCGTTTGATATTCAGGGTGTTTTTACTTCATAGTTGCTTTTATGCTTTTAAAAAGGTATGATAAAGTCTCCTATAAATTGTGATGATGAAGTACTGGCCGCCAAAAACATAACAATGACAACACATCATTCATGTCGCCTTGTGCTCATTGGATAACGCATGTGAAACTGATCTACCATAATTCCGTCCCAGGTCTGTCATTGAAGCCTTCATGTTCCTCCAATATTTCGGTTCACGATATCCTAATCTGAAATTTATCCTCAAGATGTAATTTTTGAACGCTGCAGATTGTTATGGTTTTCTGATCATTCTTCGTATATACAATACGATTGCAAGTGTGAGAAAAGATGATTTTTAAAAAAATGAGCCTCAAGGACTATATGCAAGTTCCAGAGATAGATATAAATGAAGACATGATACAAGAACGCACCGAGATTTGTATCACTTTAGAAATGGATAGGTAAATAGATAATTTTCCTCAATACACCTATGTTTGCTTCTACATTGAAGCCGAATTAAGTCCCATCTTTTTTTTTAATTTAATGCATCAACTTTATTGTCGATGAGTGTTATGTTTAGAATTCATGTCTTTGTTTGGAAGACTCAAAATCTTCATGACTTGGTAGAATTATTTCCAAAGAAGCTTGTAATGATCCAATTGCTCGTGAATAATCAATTAGTAAAAATATAGGCTTATTTCAGTGAATAATTTTGCACCTCATCTTGATTTCAAATCCTTCCAATTTGACATGTCTGGAATATATTATCTTCCAAATTATAAATTTTTTTCTTGCTATTTACGAAGTTTACTATGCCGTTAATTTCGAGATTTCTCAAGGAGCAAATGTATACTAGTCAATGGAAAAAGCAACTGTTTCATTATAAATAATAATCTCTCCCGGTATATCTATTTCCTTTTCAGAATTGAAGGTTTTAGTTCTCAGGCGTGTTTTGTTAAAGGAATTTTATTATTTAGCTGTAGACAGAGTAAATGTTATTATAATTAGGGCATATCTGATGAGGTATGAGAGCAGACATTTAATTGCCTTCGAGTGTTGTTTATTCGTGGAATTATTGGTGGGACAACAGCGGATATCCACAGGTTAACTCAAATCTTACGAACAGGAAACGAAAATTAGCCAATTACTTTCGAAAGGATGGGAAATCATAAAATGGCTCATATTTTTATTCATTGTGTCTACCTAATGTTTGTACTGTAAAAAATTCATATGTGGTTCCTATAATATAATAATACCTATAAATTATTGTATAATGCAGAATGCTCCATTAGGCAATGCTTGACGTTATACTCAGGATATATTTGTAAACTTGGGATCATTAACCACATTATTAGGATAGTATAACTAGCATAACAATATTCAATATAAAGCCCAATTTACTGAATATTCATTCTAATAAAAATGTCCTGCAATAGATCGAATTTAGTATAGGCAAAACATTTTACGTCTCGCAAGCTTAGGTTGTAAGTGGCATATGAAATATTCAATCTAAAGCGTCGAATCACATCAAGTAATTTGAATATTCATATTTAGTGTCAAAGCAAAATATGAATTGGACATATAAAAATAATATAAATAAAAATCAACATCAATAAATAGTACTGCTTTAATAATTACATAATTATAATTATAAGTATTCTGAATATAATCCTAATAAGATATTTTGTTAGAAATCACTATTTTAAAATAGAATTAAAACATATGTTTGAAAATGGGAATCTGAAAAAAAGTGGTATAGGACGGACGACTTAAGATAGAATTTCTGAAACGAAACAATTGACGAAACTTACTGCAAAGTGGATTCAAGCATTGAATTTAGTTTGCTTTGTTCCATGTCCAGTGAGTGAACACAGCTCTCTAAAAAATAATTATCAATTTTTGTTATACCATCAGCAACTATAATTTGTAGGAATGTTGTGAGCTTCCAATAATATGAAACTACATATGACAATAGATTTGATGATACAATAAATTGAAAAATATATTTTGAGAAACACAAATAAATCTTGTCACAAATTAATTGAAAGAACTATGAATCTATTCAATAAAATACGTTCTGTAGACCCTTTTATATTGACCTAGTTTCACGGAAAATAATAAAACGTAAAAAACATTTTTTTCAGTGTAAAAAGAGTAAGAGGTAGGTAATGTAGATCGGTCGACTAAAAAAAACTGGGACTAATCACAGGCCTGGTGAAGTTTCGAAATTTACGGTGAAATAACAGTACATCTATCGCTCAATTTGTAGCGGTTTCATCTTCAGATACAATTTCAATTTTTTTGGAATTCATGAATCAAGAACCAGTTCATATTCAATTGATTGCAACTAAGAATAAAGAAGTTAGCTACTTTGAATTAATTACAAAAAGAGCTTGAGGTGCCAAGTCATTAATAATCATGAAAGTAATTTGTAGCAGTATTTCGACATGCAAATTTCGCATTTTTGCCTTTAACAATAAATAAAAAAAAATATTTCAATGAGATTATTTATTTTCCATTATACAGAGTGGGCAACAGAGGTCACTTTATCTATGTCTAGCATAATCATTTAACGCTACAAAAATACTGTAACAAGTCAATTTTTATTGCAAAAGGATGAAGTTCGATGCCTATTTTTCAGTCACATAAAAAAAATGGAATGGTTTCCAGTTATATTTTCGTTTTGAATTGACTTCTTTTGTAAAGCATGAGCTGAAAATAGTGTGCATCAATTTATAACTTAGAAGTTACGCTTGGAATAGATCAATTGAGTGTATATCAATTCCATTACAGCTGTTGTTGGATTGAACTTTGAGGTAAATTTCCATCAGCCAGTACTGTAAATCTTGGAATAAATCAAAAAAAGAACGATTTCATTACCTATCTTTTTGTTTACAACATATCTACTTGAAGCTTACGAATTTTCACATTTTTATCTGATTACTCTTAAAACTGCTTTTGTTAAAAAGCCGAAATAGTCCGAACACAATTGAAAAAAATAATTTATTTGAAACACTATTCCCGGCCATGCTCCCTTATCAACTACTTTGTCATTTTTTACCAACTAATCAGATGTATCTGAAGAAAATGCGAATTTCCTGAGATTATTTATATTTAATGACAAATAAAATAAAATTAAAAATTCTTTAATTGATTCCATTGCGGTCTATCATCAGATATTTAATTATATTTTACTAATTATTCTGAAGAATAATTAGATATAGTATGAAATATTATGTTTGACACACTTAGTTTTGTTTGCCTCACTTGTTACTTAACTTTAATGCCGAAATATAACGTTTTTCAGACTTATGTTGGTCTTTATATATTATAATTCGTAGTTTTAATCACGTTATTCAATTTATTCAATAAATTTAATGTTTAATGCTATATTCATTGCACAGATATTCATTTAAAAAATCTCGATTTTTAGATTCAATTTCTTTTTGAGTTTTAAAAAAGCAGTCGCTTTCGACTTGCAATAATCTGGAGTACAGACATGAAAACATCAGAAAAACGTATGTACCTATCTCACCCGTAAAATTTAGTTGCCAATTCAACTAATATCCACAAAGTATATCTTGCCGTCAATCCCATAAAATTGTCGTAATAACAGTCAATATCAATAAACTTGCGACTAATATCGAGTAAACCCATTAGCCAGTTGCATGTAGTTTATCTAAAGAGCACCCGGTATATCCTATCAAAGCCACTAACGCAGGGACTTCATTATGTTGTGGCTCATACTCAGGAAAGCTTTGCTAAGAGTAATTGATAGCTCGATAAAGATGTCGCTACTTATATTTAGAATTTATCAGAAGAAGTATTGACGAGTTTGTTCCACGAAGGCTATTGTAGATTGGGTACCTTATAATTAAAAATAATATGGATATCGTAAATTCAAGTCGACGCCATTGCCGGTTAATGCTTCGTTAGCAATATTTCAAATTGATGTAAGAATTATTGGAATTGAAGTACAAAAACCTGTATGGAGCTTTTAGTCAAGGATAATTACTTGAGTGAGTTGTTTTCAAGCGTTTTAAATTGTCATTACTCTTCGAACTTCCTTGTTTTATTTCGAAATATTTAAAAAAAGATTAATACGGATGTGTACCAGCCAGCATAATTTCATGTCTTTGATTATATAGATTACTTGAAACAAATTGGATAATAGTTGTCAATAAATCAAGAAACTTGTATGTCTGTCTGTAACTTAAAAGATCTGTTCGGAAAACAGGAGCCATTGTTTGAACCCAATTTATAAGAAATTTTACAACATCCTATTCTAGGATACAGTAAATAGTGTTTCCTTAACTTGATCGTCTCAATAATATCCTGTTGGATGTTTTCATTGTGTACTTCGTGAAATCTTTGAAAAACATGAAACCCAGCAACACATTCAACTGACGAATGTGAACTTCAGACACTAATACCTAATACGTCATGTCTGTATAAGCAGAAAAAAGGAACACGAATTATATCATCTGGTCAACCAATGGGTTCAGGTAAATAACTCTGTGGAACTGATTTACTATTATTCGTTAAATTGCTGATGAACAGGTTGGAGAAGAAAGACCTGTTACTATACCTTCAATTCGAGTCCTTGGTAGAGTTGGTGCCGAAAATGGCAGCACTGGGACTTAGAATGGTGTCATATGGTATTCAGTTAGGAATCACGATTCAGATTGGGTTGACAGCCGCAAAGAGCGACATGACATTAATTTCGCTGTTACAAAGCACGTACACCGGATAGTTGCTATTGCTCATAGTAACTTAAAAATACTTGCTTTTATTCTAGGTAGTTAAGTTGATGATGTCCTACAAACTAGTTCACCATTCTAGCTATTTTTTTAATAAGACAACTCAGTGTATATCTGTAGGAGCGATGTTTTAGCTGTCGAAATATGAGTGGCTCAAAAGACCTAAACATTACCTAAATATTTTTCATAATCTGTATTTACAATTAAGCATATCTAGATATAATTAAATTTTGGGATACTTTCCAAGAATTTCGTATTTTTCTCATTCATTGCAAATTTTATATAGCGACCGATATTTTTTATGGAAAATTATTTTCATCGTGTCCTTTCTTGACACCCTGTCACCCGTTTTCCGTCTATAGATTATAAAAGTACTTCTAGTACTAAAAAAATGAACAGGATATCAATACGAAAGCAAATATCAACTCTTTTGGAGTATCCTATATCAACTTTGAATTCTCTGGTCTCTGGGCTTAGTCAGTTTATATAAATGAATACGGAGTATTTTTGGAGGGGAGTCAAATCCTTCGTCGAACTTATAGATAGCAACTGTTAGACGTTGGAATGATAAAATTAAAAACTGAACAAAATTCTTCGAAATAATAACCTTTGAAAGAGAAGATTGAGCATTAAATACAGTGATACGCTTGTAGTTGGGTAAATTTCAGAATATGTAGTTGAAGATAGAGATCAGATAGATGTAATCTGTGCTCACATTCCAACTTTTTAGAGTTAACAAATATTTTCATTTTGTTTCATATTCAAATATTCATTTTCTCCTTTTTCTTAGAATGTTTATATGTATTCAGGGTAATAAATGATGTTGATTTTAGTCATATTATGATAAATAACATATTTTCTGGGTATTTGTATATATTTAATTTTGATATTCATGACGACAAATGAATATATTATCTTTATTTCGCTTGGCTTCAAAAATTTCAACGGTTCTATATTTAAGAAGCATATTTATTGATATTATCTGTTAACTTTCCATTTTTCTATGTTCGATACAAGATATATCAATCTTTGGCATTTATTAATCATTATATTGAAATATCTTGCTTTCCACACCTGTTATTTAAATATGTTGTAACTTAACTAATGTATCATCAGTTTTAAGCGTAACCCACGTACATACAGCTACCGTTTTTTGTATATTGTCATTAATTATATAATTAACAAACAGTCAAGTCGATGATGAGATTAAAAAAGTTGATGAATTGTGATGTTGTCAGCAGTTGAAGAACCCAAATCACCCACCTGGTGTCCGGCGACCGACTCATTCTCTCTTCGCCTGATGTTTAAAATTGATATGGAAGTTGAAATTGATACAATGAATTCTATATGGTTAATTATATTGAGACTCTTTAAATGGTCCTAAAAATTGTTGAAATTTGAAGGTGAACTGGAATTATTAATATTTTGCTTTGTTGTTTGGACATCTGAAATTGATAGATATTTCCGTCAATCATTTTTCAACATATACTTATGTTACAGAAAAGAAAGGGAAATTTTTTCTGAAATGTCAGACACATAGTTTCCAGTTGTGCAAAATTATCGTTTGTTCTCAAAAATGTTTCCATTTTCTGAATATTAATCACTTTACTTGTGGCTCTGACTAATCACCTATTTCGTGAAATTAACTTCTCAGTATAAATCCGTAGTTTACTAGATATGGTAGATTATGTTCGAATATCAAAATAAAATATAATGAATAAATTAGATTTTTTAATCATTGAGAACACGTTTTAAGGACGGGACCTTTTCTCTCGATATGACCCGAAAAATATTGTTATCGAGTTTAATTGATATATGAAAATACATGAAACGTTTAACAACTAGTAGAGTGTTCAATTCCATAAACCCAACTATGTCTAATCTCATTCATACGTGTACTTGATATAGCCTGGGGCTGGCTGTTAATTCATGTTAAGTATAATTATTGTTTGCTCTCACATTTTACTCAACATCGAATTTTATCAATTCTTAGTGAATTTTTTCTTCTTAGCTTCGATAGTTCCCTTTCATAAAGGGAGCAAGCTACCTAAGTAAGAAAATGTTATATAGTTACCAATAATGGATTCACCACAACTTTTTTAAATATAAGAATGTTTTTAAGTAACAATATATTATGACTTTTTCAGCACTTTCTTCCCGAAAACTTGGCTGATAATCCATTTTTTTATCATATAGTCCATCAGTTAGTCATCAGTAGATATGAGGCGTTCTAAACGTTCTCAATGCAACCCTTTTAAGTTTGTCTCAATGATAATACTTTGCACCATTCTGGAACTAAAATAGATTTTGGTATGGTGGTGATAAAGTAGAATATCCTCTGTAATGAAGTTATGTGTACAATTATTTTTGTAACATGCATTTACAGTCTAAAAAAAAAAATAAATGACCGACCTCATAATATTGGGGACCGAATTTGACTGACCTTCCGTTACTTTATGGATTTAGCGCTATTGTAAATGGCAACCTAGGAGTAAAATATATTATGAGAAATTTTTTTATTCGAATTCCAACTCCTACATTTAGTGATAGTATATGACACAGAAACAGTTACCTAGGCATAGAAAATACCCAATTAGGTTGAAATGTTCATTCTAAAAGACACCAGGAGGATGTGAAAATATTAAAGAAACTGGTTTATTGCGCAAATAAACTTTGTAAACTTCAATCGCTATTGGACCAAAAGTATTTATTGGTAATTAACCGCTTGGCAGATTTGCTGCAGGTGAGAAAAACCATCAAAATCTTGAAAAACCTGTTTCCTAAGGCTTAGGGGATTAAGGGATGATTTGATCTTCAACTTTCAAAGACACACATAATAGAATAATAATGTAAAATCATGCTAATGAATTATATCATTTTATTCTTCAATTTACTGATCAAAAATTATTTCACTATTTTATCCTAAATAAAAATTTTTTACTGTTTATCTCTATTTAGTAGACGATCACATTGAAACATTAAATCTAATTTTACCCTTTTCCGTATCATTGAATTTCATTCATTTATGACATCCCTCGAATGAAAATGTACAAGGAGTGAATTATTTAATCACTGCTTTTACAGTTTCACAAGCGAACTGTTGTTATATATTAACGTTGAACATTTCCTCTTAGTTAACCGCTGTGTTTGAATTTGAATACATTGCATATCAATTGAAATTTACAAGCAACATTGTAAACACCATTAAATCGAGTCAGTTAGAAGCACTTCTCAACTACTGTGCTTGGTTTTTAAACTGAGACCAGTCATTTAGATTAAATAAATTATGAAACTCACTTTTCTACAACATTTTTGGAAAATGATCAATGAAATTGTTGGATAACCTAGTATATTTTGTTATTGGGAGAAATTTTTTCAAGTAGGTACGTATATTTTTTGATATCTTATATTTCCTCAATAAAACATCAGTTAATATAAATTGTGGTATTAATTAACTTCCTAGTTGTTTATTAAATGAATAATAGAAGTTGTGATAATATTTATTATTTGTGTTCTTAATAAACACAGTACGTTGCACTTTTTTAGGTTCTTTAATACAAAAATGTCCTAAATGCTTGCAAATATTTAGAAACTCAATAAAAAACTTCAAGTTCACTTTCAGACGAAATGGCTATTAGACAAGATTCAGGCAGGAACATTAATCGTTGGACAATTTTTTTCATGAACCAATGTATCCAATGATATAGTGTAATAGAAGTAGTCGAAAGTAATTACCATCTCGAACGCAGCTTATGACAAGCAGTCAATCCTAATCAGCTGGCAGGTTAGCAATAGTCTAACCGTGATCAGGATTTTTATTAAGTCGATCACGACGACCGTTCTTACCGTCTATGCTGCGTGTTGCAACTATGAGTGGATATGTTCAAGTTTCTTAAAAATTGTAAAGTGTTGTTTAGCTCTACTTGTAAACGGTTATTTCTTAGAGATAACTTTGAACACGTATCTTGTAAATGGGCAGTATAATTTAATTCATGTGTGATGAGAAAAACACCAGAATGGAAGAACATGACCGGGTACATGAAAATTTTTCGATCTTTAGGTCAATAATTCATAACCAACGATAATCTGATAAGAACAAACTACAAACTTTGAAAATAATCAAATTTACATGTAAATATCTTTATAGACGTAAATTCGATTTGAAAGCACCAATAAAATCGCATATAACACACACTTTTCAGTCAATTGTAAAATACAATCATTGTGTACTCAATATATCTTAACTCATCTTCTACAATATAGACTGAGTAATCAATAATTTCCAATGAGTATTCAATCCTGCTAGTTTCTTAATCCATGATCCAGTTTTGAAAGAGGTCCGACTCATTCATTCATAACATACATCTTCTGAAGCAATTACTTAAATATGAAAACCCCTTCGTTCATTTAGCATAGGCGCAAGAAAAATGTTGAAAAAGTAATTATTAACGATATATTGACTTAATCATCTCAAATCATATCAAAACTTTAGAGGATCAACAATACTCTTCTGCATTGTGTAAAGTATTGTTTTAAACAATTAATTTTAAATCGATGCCAAATCTAGATAGGTAAAAGGTAAAATAATATCCCTATCTAGCTTATTTGAAATTTATCAATCCCTGCTTGAATTTTGAACCAATTATACTTTCTCTTCAGTAGAAGCCGGAGTAATGCTATTACTATTTATAACTTCGGCAAATATCCTTGAATTGCACATATATGCCAAAAAAAAGAAATTCATCCAATTTCAAAAATTTGAAACCATTATGTAACATTTTGTATTTTCTGAATTACACAGAATTATTACCTACGTACTTTTCATACAATAATATATTAAATAAAACATTATATGTCTATAATAATCCTTATAACTCTTAAAACAGTCTGCGTCTGTTATATAATGTCGGTTATGAAATAGCGACAATCTTTTCTTGACAAAAAGTGATAAGGTATGCCCCACTGCAAACTAAATAGTAAACAAATTGTCCAGATCCGCTTTCTAATATTTAATTTTCAGAATCAATGAATCATTTAAAAGTATAGATAAACAACAAAATTATACAAAAAATTTATCCCTTAGACATCCGTAATAAAACCGGTAGAGATGGCAATATCTATCCACAGATGTTCAAAAAGTGATTTCAACTGTTTTATCCGATTTTGTGGTTGAGTAATGTTAAGAAAAGATGCTATTCAGGAAATAATGTTTGTGACAAATACTTCACAAAATTGCAGATCAAAGTGTCATAATGACACAAAAAATAATGTTTCAGGAAAATTCTCAAAAATCAAACTTGATTGGTTCGCATAAAACATAATGCCAAATCTTCAAAGTATTGTTACAGAAATGAAAAGGAAACATATCCATGAGGTATGTTCGATACGAACACTGGAAAGATTGAAAGAAATATAGTTTTAGATATAAAACGAGCTTTAATGCAAAGTAGTCATTTCATGAAGTGGAGAAAATATATAGCAAACATTCGGGAGTATCATAATGAAGGAAGACAAATATATTACTTGAATGAAACATGGTGTGATACCCACGATTCTAAAGGTAAACGCATATGCGTATATATATATATATATATATATATATATATATATATATATATTTATATATATATATATATATATATAGATATATATATATATATATATATATATATATATATATATAGATATATATATATATATATATATATATATATATATATATATATATATTTTAAGTAAATACCGTTTTGGAATTGAAAAAAGAAGTGCTAAGATATCGCAATTTTATTTTTACATGAAAGACTGTACCTTAATCTACTTTTCTGCATAATTTCCGTGAATATTGAGGCACTTGTCATAGCGTGGCACTAGTTTTTGAATACCCTTCTCATAAAATTCTGCCGCCTGATTTGTTAACCACTGTATCATAACTGTTTTGACTTCGTTATTGTCTTGAAGACGCTGACCGCCTAGGTGTTTCTTCAAGTACAGGAACAAATGGTAGTCGCTGGACACCAGATCAGGGCTGTAGGGAGGATGATCTAGAGTTTCCAATTGAAAAGATTTGATGAGATCTTTGGTCCGATTAGCCACATGTGGACGGGCATTGTCATGCAGCAAAACGGTACCCTTACGCAACTTGCCACGTCTTTTGTTCTGGATTGCACGACGCAGATTATTCAATGTCTAAGAATAAGACGTTGCATTGATTGTCTCATTACGAGGTCGAAACTCCACTAGCAATACTCCTTTTCTGTCCCAAAAAAGAGTGCACATGATTTTCCGGGCAGAAATTGTTTGCTTAAACTTCATTTTTTCTGTGATGATCACTCATAATGTTTTGTCCGCAAATTTTACAGATCTCACGATGAATATCGATCGATTTTACCCCTTTAGCACCAAGAAATCGTATAACAGCCCGTACTTCACAATCGGCGGGACTCACGATTGTCGGAGGCATCTTAAATATTCAGTAAACAACGTACACAATGAAGAATCAGACTGTAATGGCTTCAGTGCGTAGCCAAGAGATGTAGGTAACTAGCGCGCATGTGCGGAACGCCGACCTTGGGATTGCGGCGGCGGAATCCCAAAACGGTACTCACTTAAAAAATATGCCTTGTATTTAACGCCTTGTATCATTGAAGATGAATTTTCAAAATTCCAATTAAATATTCTCCGAAAGCAGACAAACAGGAATTTCTACTTAAACAAGATTTATATTTCGACGAAGTTGTGGAACCGATAATGAAAGAATATTCAAACATTAGTACCAAGAATTGGAGAAATGCCATAAATCACATAAAAAGAGCTGAAACGATAAATGCAACAAGTACCAGTTTTAATTGTCTTGTAATTGATTTAAACGACAGTGATTCTGCGGGAGATGAATGTGATGGTAGTAATTTCTAATAATCGTATTGTAGTATATGTATTATGAATGGAGGTAAGTCATAATTTTAGAATTTTCCAAGAAATTTTCATAGATATAAAGTTAAAAAAATTTCATTAAAATAAAATATTCACTGTATTGTTTCAATATTATGCTCTAGTATACTCTAGTTTTTAAGTTGCGAATAAAGCAACAAATTTATCTTTGTATTTGATTTGACTGAAATTATCTTCGCTTGTTATATTAAGTACAAATTATAATATATATGTCATCAAATATTCTGAAATATGAGGCATACCAACATTTTATAACTAATTTATTCATGTAAAATCAATTGAACAATCTTGAAATTTGTCATACTAAATTATGTCTAATCTCATTCATACGTATACTTGATATAGCCTGGGGATGGCTGTTAATTCATGTTAAGTATAATTATTGTTTGCTCTCACATTTTACTCTACATCGAATTTTATCAATTCTTAGTGAATTTTTTCTTCTTAGCTTCGATAGTTCCCTTTCATAAAGGGAGCAAGCTACCTAAGTAAGAAAATGTTATATAGTTACCAATAATGGATTCACCACGACTTTTTCGATGTTATCTTTATTTGTGACAAATAGGAACAATTACAATATTTTGGAATAAAAAAAAAAACACAAAGGAATAATTTGAATTATTTTATCGCTAATCGTGTGAAAACAAACACACCACATGAATAGTCGTTATTTAATTTGGAGGTCATGAGATGCATAATTCATAATTTCATTTATTTTTGATAATTTTAGACATAACAGTTGCCATTAGATTAAAAATACTTATGTAATCAGTAACTTTCAAAATCGGTAAGTCAGGTGCATAATTTTGTTTTAATTTCAATATAGGGGCCACTAAATAAGTGGAAAAATATGGCTTGTGATAAAAGAGTTTTCAAATTTATACACACCAGTCGAAAAATAAGTTCAATTCATTATTTATATTATAGATACAAATTATTCAAGAGTGAAGGTTCAGTTTAGGTCATACCTGTATCATTATCTTTTATAATTTCAAGATTTTCCTGAGATAATTAATCTTTTTCTGGCACTACATTAAGTGTTTAATTATATATAAATTACTTGTCACCTTAATAATTTTATATACAAATCAAATAAACAATCAAATAATACAAATACAAATTTTATATACAAAATATACAAATATCACATACAAATTCACTTTCTAGCGTTTATTACTTTCGCTACATGATTTAACAAAATAATTATTGTGATAAACATTGATAAGAAGCTATCATAGTTATTTAAGCTAAAATATAAAGACTGGTTCATATTTTGAAAGAGAAAACTAAAAATCATAAATTCACACTTTATCAAACCAAAAAGTGAAACAATAATTCTTAATATGAGAATAAAATTACTGACGACAAAATTAATGTCACTATTTTATAAGCGTAGGATTATGATTTTTCCCATTAAAACTAACTGCATTTCGAAATAAGACTAGTACGAAATTATAACGATTAATATTAAGCATCCCACTCTTCTAGAACAGTGACATGCAGTTCTAATCAGTCATTTTATTTTATATTAATAATGATTGTTGAATTTCCATTTTTATCAAATGGAAAAGCATGTTTTTCAGTTTTCAATCATAATTTATCTAGGTACTACAAAATTAGTCTGGAAAATAATCGTTATCAAACTTGTTATATGATGCATAAATAAACATATATTTTATCAAATCCCATACTGAGAATTTCAAGAGAAAATGGAAAATGGAAATGGAAAAGTATTTTATTGTTTTGGAAGCAATCTCTTGTTGCATTAATTTTTTTATGTAAGTAAAATTTTTATATTTGATTTTCTTGTATAAATGGATGTATGTAGCAAAATCTTCAATTCAATTTTCGAGAACTTCAAAACGTTTGATTTATTTAAAATTTGTCATACGGAATTATATGAATTCATATTTAAATCTCGCCAGTCTCACTAAGATGGCCCTGATGCCTGAGAAACGAAGATTACTATACCGACAGCATAAATAAATCAATTTATTTGTTAAATGTTAACTGACTATGATGGCGTTAAATTTAGAGAAACATCTACTAATTTGAATTTGTCATTTGATCAATTTTAACATTCAAAGTTGATTATCCTATCGTTTATGTTTATGAAGTAGTACTTAGCCGCTAACCCGATCATAATCTGAATGTTCGGGTCGTAGTCATATAATATGATCTACCCTGGTAGATCATTCTCATGAGTAGCATAATTGGTAGGTTTTTAAGGTTTGGAGTTTTCATACTTTTCGGCATTTCAGCATAAAAATACCTTATTAGTATTAAACTTTAGTGTTAAATCCGTTTGAGGGGGCGAATCGTTGATAACTGCTAAATAACAATTATGAAACATTAGAATCTATTATGCAACTAAATAAATATTATGGATGAGTTTTAATATTGAAATTTCCACCGATAATTGAACACTACGTTCGGAAACTGTGATCTAAATCTCGATCTGGATCCATAATCTGAACCCCAATTATAGGTTCCTATCGTACTTATGTTACAGAATCTTCGTCTATAGAAGTACAAAATGTACGATCAAAAATAATAATGATGAAGAGCTTCATTAACTATCAACACTTATAGTAAACAAATGGAACACAAGCTTTTTTTGAACGTTATTCAACCTGAACAAATATTTTTAACTGCCAAATGTTCATGCAATATTGAATGTATGCGAAAGGAACTAATGGCCAAGTATGCATCAACAGCCGATTTTGGATGACCTTCGCGAGATTCATCCTGTAGCGTAGTGCGACCATGATTGAAATCGACAAACTAGCCAAACACCATTACTAGAGATGGTGCTTGGTCACCAATATTCGAAGCAAATTGAACGGCATACTGCTGTTTAAGCCACGTTGAAAGCTATAGGAAATCGTCGCACGAAAATGTTAGCGATCTATTTCCATTTTTTAACCAAGATTAAAGTTTGAAGTATCTGTAAACAACTCAAATGTCATATTCTCATCAGCGTTACCATTCTTAACTTAAGCTTAAACTCAAGTAACAACCTTCCTATATTGTTTCATTTAGTAGTAGAGTCGCATAATTTCTTATCTGATCAATAAAACTTAAATTTTTTGGTAAATTTTATAGTATTCTGTATCTGTAGGTGAGAAAATAACTAAACGCAATTCTATGTACGAGTATATTCAAAATGGCACTTAATTCGCCATACGTTGTGTTCCACGTATTTTTGTTGCAACGCACTTAATTGACCCTGAGGCATTCTAGACTGTCACAATAATAGATGATCTACGAGCTACTTATGATATCCCTATTTATTCTAGTAAGTATTAGAATTGTTTTGGCACAAAAATTATTCATAAAAAAACATTTTGCGGATACTCTGGATGATGAATATGGCCACTTTATTAAACACAGACCATATTGACTGGAGCAAACAAACATTTTCACCGCATATTACAAAGTTTATATGGCAGTTTTTGTAAACACACTACGTGCATTCATCTTCATAAAGTAGTTTAAATATCTTTATTTATCAATAACAAATATTTATAATCCTAATGCTTTCCGCTTCATATATAGTTAAAACTAATTCCATCATCGTCATAGATAATATGAGAAGCCATATATTATAAAGTTTTTTTTCTAAGATGGATTATATCGCTGCGAGGTATCCATAATCTTCTATACAAAATGACAGTACGATGTATCGTGAAACTTCACAGAATAACCAAATAAATCTCAATTACCACAAAAATGGCAACATCTCAATTTATCTTTTTACCTACCTCGGCGATCGAATCGTATATCATAAACTTTCGAAGAAAATATTAAATTTACAGGGGATCCATTTTTGCGGGGACTCTGTTCTTGCTCCGTAGTTGGCCAACTAATGATTCCACATTACACATCGAGAGCTTGCCAAGATATTCTGTCGCTCTACAGGAGAACCGACAAAATGATTATTGGTTACATATTGCGAATACGTTATGAAGAATGTAGTTTCTATCTAGGTATATGTACTTAGGAATTATATTTTTTTATTAATTTCTAATAGTTTTCTATTTTTAGAAAGTTAACAACACATTCTTCGATTTAATTCTCATTTGCTTAAAAAAATAATAGATATTTGATTATTCAGCGACTAGATTAGATTCAGAAATTCCGCTTGAAGGGTTAATCAAAATTATTGGCGTCAGTTGACTGTCCTGTGTCTATTAGTTTAAGCGTCATCTGTAATTTAGCTTTTTTCGTTGCTCAGTTAATCATAAGTACATTTGGAGTTTCTACTATAGGAATTAGAAGTATCTATAAATATTATACTGTACATAAACATACTTTTATACGCGAAAATGATAATACTCTTATTAAAGTGCGTACTTTTCGTGACTTCCAAATTTGAACTATATTTAGTGATCATTTTGAAACTAGTGTACTTATTATATGAACAATTTGTTTTCAACTCATATATTGTATGATATTATATTTTCCTGATGTTTTACCGGTCTAATTTTCCTTTTTACAACTGAATATAAGTCTCTCAGGGCCCCTTTTTTTCATTCAATAGTAATGACATATAACTCAATAGTCAGGAATATAGTTTCCCGAAAAAGCATTCAAACATGTTCTTCTGAATATCAAAAAAATTATAAATAACGGTAGGGAATGGAAAGTTGTTTTGTATGTGTTTGTATAATAAGTGGAATTCATAAAAACCAAAAAGAAAAATAGATTCGAAAATCATCCATCGGATTTCTGTAGTTCGAGTTTACAATGACTTGATATATTGCTATGGTCAAGCAGATTCGGATAATATCGACAATTGATATTTTAAAATCGATTGAGACACTTATTTTTTTCATTCGTACATAATAGTCATTGTTTGAAATAAGATATGATTAATAGTAAATTATATTGATAGAATATTTATATAAGAAGTTGCTATTTCTTTTTCCTACTACTATTAAATTGATATTCACATATCTACAAATTCCTATAAATCTATTATATAAATTATATAATCTTAAAATGTCGATAACAACTTAAGTTGACAAGAAGAAGATGTAACAGAATGATTACTGTAATTGAGATTATGTGAAACGTTGTTGTAAATAACACAGGTGTTTAGTGAGCATCCGTACACCATAACAGCAAATACTTTTTACCGCTTAGGATGTGTTTGATCATTACTTTTGACTGAATAATTATCATACTTTCAAATTAGCAATAGTATAATTATTCCATGATTTTTAAAATAGCTTTTGAATTATTTTGAAAATTATAACGTTTCCTAAGTTTGACGTTTGACGGGGGTTATATGTTTATTATTATTATTATTTTGTCATAATTATTGATATTGTAGAATTCCAATACAAATTGTTTTTAAGAGGATTCCATATTTTATTATAATTTTCACGTCTTTATCAAAATTCTCGATTGAATGCTGCAAGTCATTTCTAATTTGTTGATAAATCCAATATATACAATTTTGATAATTTGATATTATTATTATATTATGATTCAAACTGTACCATAAGCTCGTCCAATAGCAAAATTTTGGACAAAATGTTCATTAAAGGGAAGCAGAAAATTACTAGCAACCGAGAGCAAAAATCCTTCGAATAATCCGGGAAGTTAATCTAAATATTGTTCAAAGGAACCAAAACGATTTTTGGGGGAGGTGTGCACTATACTCGTTTATAATTAACTAACACAGTCAGTCAAACTAACTCATTAACTCAAGCAGCCTGAACCTATTGAGCCATATCCATTCTATTATCGGGAAGCTAGATGGCCTCAATGTTTCTATATTGAAGAAACTGTTCTTTATATCTTATGTCTACTAGTTACTTACTACTACTACGGTCTCGTTTTTACATCGAATTATCTATGGGAATTTTATCTATGGCAGTACCAAAGATGCTCTTTAACACTTTATTTTAAAATCATTCGATTGCATGAATGTTACTTCTAGAGTCATACCCATAAACCTGTAACCATATGTATTCAAGAACTATTGCATTCATGAATAGAAAATGGAGATTCTTTAAAGTTCAAGATCATCTTCTCACATTAAAGAATGTTGAAATTTTAATTATTTTAATTTATCTCCATAATTATGTAGTGATCGTAATAAGGGATTTATTCCATTTAGCTTTTTCTCGGCTTGTGAAAATTGATTTCGATTTCGTGAACAAATTAACTAATTACATTATTTTATTGACTATTTCCTTCGAAAAATTTAAGCCAACCAAAAAGCTGTAATATTTTATGTTTACCTAGCAACGATCAAATTTCAGCGAAAATTAAATTATCTACAATTTGACATGCACTCGGGACATTAATATTGAAAATATATGAGCTTCAACCTGAAATTTTCGAGTTAAAATTATTCGTTCGTTCGTTAATCAATAATTGCTGCAGGCTGAAATTCAAACTAGTATTTTTAAATAAATATTTTTCAAATACTATCGGTATGTAATATCTAGATCCGATTATAATTATAGTGGATAGTATCGTTTTTCATTTATTTATTTCTTGTCTTTACTATAAACTAGATCAACCATCATTTTTATCTTATTTCACAATGAATTAATTCTCTAATATCATTTGATCATTTGATTTTCGAATTTATGTTTCAAAGAACCATTTATTTATTAATTAGAAAAAATTTTCTATACGCACATTACTGGCGTGGCATGTTTTCAGATCGGTATCAAATATATGTACATATGTATATACGAATGAACTGATTACATACGAAATGAACGATACAGGTAGACAAATAGTCCATATTATTAAAAGGATAACAATCTCTATTTAGATTAGTTATTTACCATTAATTAATTGAACATACAACAAGATATATATGCAAAGGTCGAGTGCAATTGTTTCTGGTGAAGAATGATCGTTCACTTACCTAAATTTGAATAGTTGGTAGAATTTATTCTCTAATATATTAATATATCTGCTTCCAAACATTACTGCAATTTTAATAGTAACTCATCTATTTGATATATCTCTAGCTGACCCTACGGTTTTCTTACCACTTAACAGTATATTCTTCAGTTTTTTAGTTTTTTCAATACTTATTCTGTCTAAAAAGGGTATGGAATCTGTTTTTATTCCATAAACCAATGAGTATGGAGGCGGGAGCAATGGTATCAATTTCACCTTTCCATTTGCGCAGCACCATCCATTAGCTTAATTTTTGTATTTCAATTGACATATCATAACAGAAAGCAGCTCAATTCAATTTTCCACCATTATTAGTCGAAAGTCGCGCTTCAAGAGTCTGTCTTAATCGAATTCTTTCACGTTCATTGTGATCTTCCCGTTCCTGGGCAGTACGATTAGATTGATAATTAGTTTGATTAGTTGCATTTCGTGTTCTTCTGCCTAAATTTGTCCGTCGCTTTGTAGGAGGCATGTTGAGTATAAATGAGCACACGACACTAATTTAATTCTATAGAAATTTGTGACCTTTAGATTTAGTAATACAATATATGTTCAAGAGACATTTCCATTTCAAACGACATTTTACCTGAGAAAATTTGTGATTTATTAATGTTACCATAATTAAATATTGACATTAACATTGATTAATAATAACTTCACTCAATTGTTTTGCCTATCCTTAACATCTCCATTTGATTATATTATAGAAGATAGAAAAGTTCTGTTCTAAGACTTTTTCAGCCAATTTTTTAAATTTTTTCTCCATAAGAACCATAAGAACCATTATAAAAGATTATCACTGCATAAGTCGTGTCTTATTTTTTTACATTCCTTTGTTTGAGTTTTTTATTCATTAGCTGTAATGTAACTTATTTCGAGACCCTTCAGAATACCTCGAAATGATCTTATTTATTTGCTTCTTCTCAAAAGCCATTATTTTATCCGATAAAACTCGGATTTTAGCTGCACAATTATTCGTAAAAATTATAAATTTCTCCACAACGCTTTCTAATCAACTGCAACCAACTGCATTCTTTAGAGTTTTATTTTGAGCTTCCGTGAAAATTATATAATCACAATCTAAGACAATTCGAGGGATATTTATAGTTTTTCTATATTAAATAGATGTCAACCCTGTATAGCGATGCTATGTCTTTCTTAGGATTCCGCTTACTCCACTAATTGATACACCTGTATTTCGTCGGTTGACGATATGATGATATTCAAATAAATTTTTAATGGAAATATTTTCGTTCTATCTAATAGATAGTGATCACATCATTTCTCTCTCACATCCCCATTTCTCTGTCCTCTTGACTAAGTTGAAATTTCTGAAACCGTAGGTGATTTACTAACTGAACATACTGTACAACTACACCAGTACTCACAATTATACTGTTTGACTCGCGTCTATGAAGACCGAAGTAAACTGTTTACTTTCTTTCTCTGAAGACGATAACTTGGTTATCGAAATACGCGCCAGACAATGTAAATGTTAGTGTTAATGTAGTGGTCGTGTAAACAGTGTGTTCATTCTATCTTTGGAAGTTCTTTCAAAAGCTGAATTTTTGATTTGATTACGGCTTAGAGTTTTATAGATACCTTCTGTATCTTTTGTATGCCTAAATTAGCTTATTACCTCAATTTTTATGTAAGTTTTTTTTTCTCTTTTCACTCTAAGTATTCCAGTATATCCTAGAATGATAATGAAATATTATTGAGCTCATAGTGTTATGTTGATTTCGTATACTTACTATTAATTTTATGACCGGTTTTATCGAGTGTTTGAAAAAAATATGCCTCTTATCACAATATTTGAAGAGTAGGTTTTATCCTTTAATATTACCTCCGAAACCCTCAATAAACGATAACTCAATTCCATCACCCAAAATTGGCCCTGCGTATATATATATATATATATACATATATATTGAATATTGGATTCCCACAGTTACTTGTCTCATTTGAGTCAATAGGTGGACAATATACATGATTGGAATTATTTGCATATGCAAAAGTAATGTGAGAAGTACATTAGATATACTCTGGTAGTAAATAATTTATTTAAAATTATCATCATTACCAATTGATTATTTAAATGAAGTGGAAATGAAGACCTCCATAAATGAAACATATTTCATACTATATTTGTAAACATTGCGAACGGCTGAATTGGTATTTATTGACAACTATAGTCAAATGTAAATTTCTAACGGCATCATTATCATTAAGACACCTAGTAAATGTACAGGTATACATATTGCCATATCTTAAGTGTTGTCTTCCTGGTGGGTATGTAGTTGACCAGACGATTACGCTAATTGTTATTTCTATGCAATTTCTCGCTGTTTCACTAGGTATAAATGAATAATGTTTTCGAAACTCTCAATTTAACGTTACATACATATTCCCATATTTATAATTATATATTATCAATCAATAACTTGCTAATATGAACATTTGAAAGTATCTTTTCTTCAATCGTTTTCTTGATTAGTTTTGCTCTAAAACCCAATTATTCTTTGTTTCCGTGCAGCATTCAGTTGAGTACTTAATGTTGTTCAATGGAAACGTTTCTGGAAACAATCTCCGGATGAGTACTGAAAACTAATAATACCATCTTTGGATACTACTAATGTGGGGGTTCAAATTTATCCCTTACCAGACTTAATACATCCATGATTTTCTCCAGTTGAAAATGTGTCTGATATAATCGGTAGAAGGTTGTGGAATTCATAGCAGCTTCAAAAAAATCTTATAGCGTATAGATATGAGTTAAAGTTGGCATGGAATGAAATACTCTAGGAGGATATTGATGCTAAGACGCATTAGGGAAAATATAATAATTCGTAGAGCTTCGATTCAATGTTGGTAAACAGAAACTTACTTTATCCTAGCCCGTTTGGATTTAAGTTTTGAATCATTTAACAAAAAATCATCAAATATTTATACAAATATTTATGTACAAATATAATGCATAAGTAGGTTTCTTACTTTCACCATATATTTAGAACACATAAACTCAAAATATTTTGAATATCACAGATATAGAAAAAAAATTTGATAGTTATTTTCGAATATGAGGATGCTATATAAATAGAATGTGATTGGTGTTAATCTCATGAACATATTGAAGAAATTTCTAAATGAAAAACAACATTGAAACGATTGCTACAGAATACTTATACAGTGTGTGTAAAGCCATGTGGAACAAATTCATTATTTTAGTAATGAAAGATCCCAAAATACGTCAAATTAATAAAATGAATTGATATTGATATTTTTGACGTGGAAATCGTTCCTAGTTTCAATCTCTCTTGAATGACAGGTACAAAACCCAATTTTGTGGATGGGAAGTAGAAACTTCTGATGAACTATTTGAAAGATTTCTTTGTTCCCTATTAGAATAACTTATCATTTTAAGTTTATTACAGTAATTAGGATAGAATAAAATACTATAATATGATTACGAACATTGGCTGCTATACATTTCAAAATGTTTACCGTGCATCTTGGCAATATCCTAATCTAATAAATCGAATAAAATAATTTAACAGTATTCAATATATCAGGCATGATGAATATAATCGCAAGCTTTAATTCATATTAGTCAAAAGGTTTAGTTTTGTATCCAATGCTCCTCACATATTTCCATATGAAGAAATCTAATAATTTAAGATCAGGTGATCACACTGGCCATTCTCTCTATCTTCGCTTAAGATTAGAAAATGTATTGCGTTCGTAATGTGGTGGTACTCCATCTTGCTGAACTTTAGCGCATCCCCTAAATATTGAGATTATTCTGGATCAGGATAGAAATTTGTCACAGTTTGAATGACATTATTGAGAAGTAGTTGAATAATGATTGCTATTCAAATTGCCCTTAATGAGAAGGGGACCCATGTTATGGGGAGTATTCCGTTGACCGGTAGTGGTAAAAACATAACGTCTTCAAACTGTTGTCCAACATGCCTGTCATTCGCTCATGAAAAAAGTTTTCCCATCAAAATCTTCTATATCTTCTACTAATTGTTTGTTGGGATATAGAAAGTGATCCAGAAAAATTCTGATGAAATAGGCGAGTTACCAATTATTTCAAAAACTTTTATTTTATGCATTTCTTCCAATCTAATCATTTTTCAGAATTGAAGTTTATATCAAACTAAAATAATAATACTAATGAATTATAATTTTGAACAAACTAACGTTACTACGAAAACTTTTTTAAGGTATTTTGCATGAATAACAACTATAACAGTATATTATAGTAAATTCTTGTCATTATATGATCTTAATTGCTACACTAAACTGAAAAACGATAACATTTTCGAATAAAAAACCCTTTCATACGATATATTAAATGATTTTTGAAGTAATATAATAATATTAATAATGAAATAGTTGAAGCGATTGCATTTTCGCTTTTAAGAAGTTTTTAATTAAAATTTTATCTGTTTCGAGGGTTTGCTTAAATATGTACTGTAAACAAAATAATGGATTTATTTTATTTGGCTTCTACATACTATATAGATAGATGTCTATGTTATAAATATACTTTCGCTTCATAATATATCGATATTCAATTCTTGAATACATAAATAGATAACATTGCTACTTGATAATATCGTGTTGATCTGAAAAACTGAAAAAAATATTCTTCGCAATATTGTTAAAAATAATTATATTGAACGTGAAGTTTTTCAAATCAATTCAATTACACATAATTTTGGTCATGACTATCATAAAGATAGTTTTTATGAAACAACATGAAGTTGGCCAAGGACATGAATAATTGAACGCGAGAGCATTTATTGTGTCGGCTTCGTTCTATTTAAAATCAATTCCATTGTGTTTAAAACAAATATTGTTTATTAAATGACATTTCTCTATTTCTAAGCAAAAACCGGCGGCAATGGAAATAAGAGTGTTCGTAAGAGGTAGAATTTGTTTTATTGTAAAAAGCTAGCTTTCCCCAAAAAACCGGTCATAATCTTTTTTATTGAAAAATTTATAAAGTGGAACTACGATTGTATGGAATATATCTCTTTACTTTTTGTTATAGATAATCTGAAAATAGGAGATGAAACGGAAATATTTCTTTTTGAATAATTTTAACTTGTTTATAGAAAGTTTTGAGTGTGCTACTGAAATAGATGAGAGTTTTCAACCGTTATCGAACAGATTTATGCTTCATTTGTGATTGATAGGATGTTGCTGGTCATGTAAGGAAAATGTTTGTTTCATGATTAGTATAGTAGACTATTTTTTAAATTTGTGTTTAATGTCTTACTTCTTATAATCACTTTTGAATGTAATATGAATAGTGAGATATTCAATGCTTGTACTAACACTGATGAAGAAATGTTAGATTTTAATGTTAATGTAGTTCTAGAACTACGATCAAGAAAATTATGCCAACTATGAGTATGAACAACTCCGTATTACCTATACATTACGACCTCAAATACTTGGGAATTCAGCTATGGTCGACTTACTCGGAGAAAATATATATGGACAAAAATATAACAACTTAACACAATTTACAGAAAGATGTACTGTTTCATCATCCACAACTACCCTCTCAACAAACCACTAAGTTATAAATGTGTATTGAAACCTGTCTGGACATACAGAACTCAAATCTGGGGAATCACAACCAACTGAAATCTATCATTTTATTTGTATATTTCCATTTTAAATTATTATTAAAACTTGTATTATATACTTTGTATAGAGCTAAACATAACTGCGTGAGAAAAAGATATTTTCGTGAAATAACTACGTCGCAATGTAACTAATTTCTTCCAATTTTTGTAATAATTATTTTTGAAATAAACATTCACACATCCTAATTATCATCAAGTAAAAAATTTAATAAAAAGCACGTCAAGGATTTAAAATGTACTGATGACAGTAATGACACTCTCAACAGTCCGCATATAATTACATTAATGTATATGTTATTCCAGGCTTCCAACAAATTTAATAGTCGTTACCACACACGTGAATCAATAACCCATTATGGGAATCCGTACCGAAGATCAAGGTTCGTAGGTTTTCAAAACGAATCATTTTCGAACACCGCTTCAAATGTCAAAAGATACTGCTTTAAGCAAATTAATTAAAACGCACGTTCAAAATTAATACATTGCTGTTAACAGCGTGTACTCAGTATTTTGTATACTGTTAGTTTATTCTCCAACATGACAATGTTATGTACAGCTTAATTACTTTTGGATAAAAAATTCTCACAATTTATATGAGATGTTCACATTGAAATTTTAATTAACTTATCAATTACTTTTCCAATCAGAAATATATATGTCAGTATTTGTAGAGTAATGGGACGGTGGATGAGATTTATAAAAGTAACTGCAATATGGCAATATACCTGAGAAAATGATTTAGTAGTGCTGACCAGGTAGATATTCTGATATATTTGGGACTATGTATCGGAAAGTACTTAGTATGTGGCTAGGTTAATATTACGTAGGTATCTTATATAAAATTGAAAGTCGTATTGATATGCCAATTTGTGATTTGTACTTACTTTGTTTGTCCTCGAAATATCACATACTCCTGAGCAACATACCACATAGTGATGTGTGGTCTAAATTCACATTTATGTACTTTATACAAATTCTGTCCATTCTTTTCATTAAGTGCTGTTATTTTTTTCCCACGTAATGACTCTTTTCTCAAGTGAAGTATCAATTAGGTTGTTCTGAGTAGCTTTAGGTATTCCTCTTTTTCTGTTTTTGTTTGTATGTTTGTATATTTTCTTCGAAGGTCTTCGATCTCCATTATAAATGACTACATCAACTCAACTGTAATTGCTCAATGAATTCCATAAGTGAAATGATTTCCTGGTCTTGACTCATTTGTTTAATTCTCAATATATCTCTTTTTTGTAACATCTTCCACACACCTCTCTGCAGCTTGCAATACACTTTTTTGTTGAGTATTGTCATGTTGGTCTATAAATTGCTTCATATTCATTTAACTTCGTATTTTCTGAGATTTCTGTTTTATTATCATATATCAGGCAGTTGTTTTTACTGTGATATGTATTTAGGGGTTTTCTATCACGCTTATTAGCCCCATCTGTTTGTGAGCTTGTTTGTTTGTAACTCTCCTTTGTAGCTTATTACTGTTAGTTTATCTACCGCATTTGTTAACCGAGCTGGCTAAGGCATCAACGTTTGGAGTCGCCAGTCGTGGGCTCAAATCCCGTTCACATTGTAAAAAAAAGCTTTTTCTTGAAATTATGACTGCAGATTTTTTATTCACATCGGAACAAATTTTACAACTGTCTGCCCTCTGTAGGAGGTTCACTATACTATTTGCATCAATATTATTTTAGAATTTAACACTTAAATTTTATTATGTTGTTCGAGAAAAATTTTATATCTGTGCGTCCTCTGTTGGATATATACAATACTAATTACTTGAACTTTTATTTTTGACAATAAATGGAACAAAAAAGTGGAAAATATATATAGTTTAAAAAACCAACAAACTCGCTTTCATAGCATATGGAACTAGAAAGAGAACAATAAATATAGTTTGAGAAAACTAAAAAATACTCTTTCAAAGCACAACGAATTAAAAAATTGAAAATAATTTTAAAACCAGTATTATTGTGAAAAAACTTGAGACGTTTTGTTCCATATTTCTACGTACATCGTACTAGTATTTTCCTTTCATATTGTTTTGAGTTTATTTTAAAACTTATTTTTGAAACATTAATTAAGTGGGCCTTTGAAAAAACTCAAACTATATTTATCAAATCTCTTAGGAATCTTGTCATCACTGCTTATATTTTCCATTTATGTTTCAAGGTATTTAAATATGCTCACCATTTTGATTCTATGTTGTTCTTTTTCAATATTTTTTGTTCATTGCATAAGTGCTGCCGTTTTTGCTACATTTTATTCTCATACCAAACTGCTTCAATGTATTGTACCAGGTGTCAAAGTTTTTCTGTAAATCTTAGATCTCTCCTGCAATATCATGAGCATATTCTCCCTCAGATATTTCTCTCTACTTTCTTTGGATAAGCCGATATTTATTATTTCATTTATAAATATGTGAAACGCGATGGACTCAAACCAGAACCTTACTCCATTTATGCTAAGAAAAGGCTTTGAATTTTCCTCCTTATTGTACTGCAAGCCCTTATTTTCTATACCGATTTCATAAAAATTCTCCATTTTTTGTGATCCATCCATATACTATACAACTGTTGATCTGATAATAGGAATGAAGTTACATTTTGAATGAAAATATATTAGTTACGACCCTGTAATAACCTTATGTAGTGGTCTGTACTCATGAACAATCAACAATTTGTAAGATTATTCTTCAATTACGTAAGCTAAATTCAATTCAATTATTTGTATACTCCAAATAAAGTATTTGTCATATACCTATAAACATTTTTTTATAAAAAACAAGAATATTGGCAAATATTATTGCAAAAGTGTTGTTTGGTTCACAATGCACTTTTACTAAATCTGGTCGTTGAAATATGAATTTATTATTTGTCACCATTTTAATTCGAACCGCTCTCCAACCGTATCTTATACTTTTGATTGGTCGAAACTCAGTGAATGGGTAGCGAGAAACTTTACATAATCATTTAATACTACACCTTGGAGTGGTTCTAATAATTTATCGTAGAATTTAATTTACTGCAAGTATCCACTTTATTATTATGTGTCACCTACGCCTTACAAAAGTTATGACTTTTAGTAATTTTGAAAAGTTGAGCGCACCCAAGTGGCTCGTATGAAAACTATTTGCAATATTGCTCAACAACTATGTTAATGTGTATGGGTTAATGATCGATTCAAAACATTTTCATATGGAAATAAGATATATCGCAATTGCGTATTATAAAATTATCAAATACTTTACGATGAATATGCGGTTCAAACTTACTATCGAAGTGAGTATAAAAATGAGGTACCATTTTATATACACTATTATTTTGTAACTGTATAATAAGACAGACACAACCCTCTGATACGTACATTGAATACTATTCTCTTCCATATTTTTATTCACTTTGTTTCCTCACCTGTTTATATGGGATTGGATCCGTAATCTCACGATACACTTTTGATTCGAAACTTGAAGTAGCTAAACAATTGAAGTACTTTTCAAACTTAAACCACTTGCTTGCAATGGATATGATGCCACAATAATTCATTAAAATAAGCACAATAACATTCCACGTAAAAATGATTTTTTTTTCACAAACACACACATTGAGGCTTTATATTAAATCTTCCATCTTTAACCCTTGTGTTTTACTTAGATACTTACCATTTTCTACTAAATTTGATTATTTATAATATTTCACAATAAACAATAATAGAAACGTTTTCATGTCTGACTGTAAGAAATGCTGTTAGTTTTTGGTGCTATTCCAAGTATTCGGTTCTTCGTTGAATTTAAATTTAGTTTGTTCAGAACAAAAATCAGAATATTCTGGAATTTTTTTCCAAAAATTCAATTGATTACATGCATTAAATGCAAAAGTGTAGTCAGTTAGATTCCGTGTACATAAACGTTTGCTTTATAGTTTATCAAGAAGTAGATGTAAATAACAGTTTGTATAAGTAAATTAATGAAAATTTGCTAAGAATGTAAAAGACGAATTTGATTCATCTAACTTACGTATTGGAAGAAAAAAAGGTGTGAAAACTCATATTTATATGATGATATCACAAATACCTGCCAAACAATTTTGATAACAGAGCTCTGAAACTAATAATAAGACATTAATATGAACGTTTACAGTTTATCGAGTAGTGCAGGTAAAAATCAGTGGCTATTGGTGAAAATTAATGTATTGGAAGAAAAGAATCTTTAAAAACTTATTTTATATGATTCTATCCCAATTACTTGGCAAACTATTTTGATTATTCAGCTATGATGATGAGACATTAACATTATAGATTCTAAAATAATGAAACAGAGGCTCGCCACAACTATCCACATGAAACTATTTGCAATCAATTAAGGTCCGTTGGAAAACTTCAAGTAAGTGAGTTCAATATGAAGTGATCGAAATCAACTACAATTGAATCTGCCATTCCCTCTCATGAAGTCAAAGGCGATTTATAGTCAATCATTAACAGATATGAGAATGAGTGCTTTATGATAATCTAATAAAGAGACGGTTGGACAGAAGCGAAAGCGCCGCAACATTTGCCCAAGTCCGCATGCTAAAAAGTAATGTCATCTGTTTTGTGTCATTTCGAAATAAATATCCATTGAAATCTCTTAACAACCAACCAGTCGAGTGCATATAATTGAATATGTTTGCAATTCACCCTTTCAAAGGGTTTTATCTTACTATTTTTGCAAATATTAACATTTTTGGGCGTTCATTTAGCTCTAGAAATTAATGTAAGTACATAAATCAGAACCACCTTGTTTTTTTTATATTATGAATTGATATTCATATTACACCAGTCAATAAGTCCCGAGCCTATCATACTAGTACTTAATCCAAATTGTTATATTACAGTTGAATTGATATATTCACAAATATTTGTTTCCGAATTGGATAATAATGATTTTAGTATAACGAATTAATACCATGATGAGAGAAGATACTATGCAAAAAACATGGCTTGCTAGGTGTTATCGGAACGCATCGGTCGCCCAAATTCTTTCAGAAAATATAAAAAAAGACTTACAATCTTAACCAATCTCAAATTGAAGTTCCATTAGAAAGAGTATTTTCTATTTTGTAACATTTGATTATTAGAGAAATTAGCTCCAAGATTACTCTTCGTAACAACAAATTGATGATTCAAATCGCTATTTGAAGCTATTTGAGCGGATATGTGACATTGGATGAAGCATTGATTCACTGCACTATTTTTGAATTGTATCATCCATGTTTGGGGACGTATATGGTATTTTGTTCTAGAACTATTTACAGGTAAAACTATCAACGGCGGATATTACTTTCTATTATTGGATCGACTGCAAAACAAATAAAAATCTGTTTCATCATCCCTGCACGATATTCCAAATGGATAAAAACCATGGTCAAATTAAACAAATTGCCCTCCCAATTTCTTGACCAGCTAAAGTATTGTCTTTGATCACAAGTTATTGGTAAACTTGAAAAAAAATTCTGCAGATCACTCCTATAAAGATTACCAAGGCTAGTGAGTGAGCTGCTAGTAAGTTATCTCTTAGAAGTAGTGTACCGCTCTAAAAATATTCGAAAGCATTCAAATGATACCCAACAAACATGACTAGCCCTAACGGAATACAGTATTTTGATATTTAGATACATGAAATGCTTATAAAAAGTGACAATAATTTGTAAGTATGTTCGGAGGAGTAAATGTGGTACAAAGTGCTTTATTTAAAAATCAGTAGGATACAAATTTAAATTTAGGAAATATATGATGAGGTTACAAAACTAGACTACTATAGTCTAGTTCAGAAAGGTATAGAGCAATAAAATGGGGAATTCAGTCCAGTTCGGCTCAATTTCGGTGTCGGCCATAGGTATAGGTTTTGAAATATTGTGTAGGAATTACTTAGGTAGTAGATTATACAGTTACGTTTGGCGTTTAACAGGTACCGTTTAACCTTCTATTGGTGCCTCTGCCTAATTCCAACCCTATTCCAGATTTGGCTTAACCATGCGTCGTAATGGCAATGGTACCTTAACCAAAATTTTTAGACCTTTATAAGTATATTTCTTTAATTTAACGTATCAGTATTTGCTGTTAAGCCGAAAATAGTGTTCACAGTATTATAAGATTAGTAATAAAACGGCGACATTTAAACCAACGAAAAGATGTTCCAATAATTCTCCACTATCAGTAAATGAAAAACTTATTATTTTAAATGTACACGATTGCATAAATTACGATTATCCGAAATTTAATGTACAAGAAACTGTCGACCGATGTTCCCTAATGACTGAGTTGGAAAGTCCATCGTTTTTAAATTATTGCGGGGGAGAAAGATAGAAAAGTCCTTGATGAAGACACCAAACGTGTTATTCGAAGAACAGTTCACTCTTTTCATTTTAAAAAATAAATACCCATTCTAGATACGATTCTAATGAAACTTGGCTAGGATGACAGTATTCCGTTGATAACTAAAAAACTTTTATGGACCACTTTGAGAAATATGGATTTTGCCTGGAAAAAGCATAACCGTAAAGCACTTTTACTAGCAAGCAATGAAATTGTTTGCTGGCGACGTAAATACTTAAGAAGTATAAAGCAGTACAGAACAGAACAGAAGAAAATCTTTTATCTTGATGAGACTTGATTTAATGAAGGTTATACAGTACCAAAAATGTGACAAGACGAAAATATAACCAGTGCTATCCAAGCTTTCATGGAAGGCCTGTCAACGGTTATTAAGGTGCCTTCAGGTGAAGGGAAAATACTAATAATCGTCCATATTGAAAGCGAAGAGGGATTTTTAAGAGAAGGTTTGCTAACCTTTCAGTCGTGCCATACGGGAGACTACCACGAGGAGATGGATTCGGTTGTTTTTGAAGAATATTTTGGTGAAATGATAAAATATCTTCCGGCAGATTCAGTAGTAGTTATGGATAATGCAAGTTATCCATATAGAGAATACTCCAACTTCATTTTGAAGAAAATAAGAATTTATTTACTGGTTAACCACCAAAAGAATTGATAAAAAAAGAGCTATTAGCTGTAGCACATTTACACAAACATCGTTTTATGAAATACGCCATGGAAGATATAGCAGAAAAACATAGTGTAACTGTGCTGCGCACACCGCCATATCATTGCGAGCTAAATCCTATAGAACTTATTTGGGCGCAAGTGAGAGCATTCATAGCAAGACACAACACAACATTCAAAATGAAAGACGTTAAGCTACTGTTTTATCAAGCCATTAAGGAGGTGACACCAAAGAACTGGCGAAAAGCAGTCCAGCATGTCATTAAAGAAGAGGAGAAAATGTGGGATCTTGACTACTTGATCGATCGGACGGTCGACCCGTTAATTATAACGTCAAAAAGAGATGAAAGTTCCTCAGATGATGAAGAATATTATGATTTTTTATAATTTAATTTCTGTAATGTGTTTTTTGTATAATGTTCAATAAAAAATAAGTGTACCTAATACTATGTACATAATGCCTAATTTTATTCCGTTGAAATAAAATGCCTTTTCACGAGTATCCTACCGGCACCCGTTTAGCACACTATTTTCAGTATTTGTGAATGGATAACAATAGACTAAACCCATATATTGACCCCAACCCGAGTGATACTACCTTCACTTGGCAAAAAGAAAGAATTTTACAATGAAATGAATGCCAAACTATGAAAGTGGCTTAAATATTCGTTGGGTCACTCTGTGGTCCCTTTGCATACCTAATGAAGTTTTATTACTCTATACCTTTCAGAAATAAACTAGAAACAAGAAGTAGAAGTTTGTATGAAGATTGATATGAAGTCTACACAAATAATCATTACGATCCATTCATTATCTTAGTTCTACTATTCATATTTTTCTTTAAGAGATCTTGCTGAAGAAGATCGATATCAGAATACTCTATACAGTGGTTTGGACTGATTCAATTTCTTTTTCTTCCTCGAAGTTCTTAGTTTCGACTTTCTGGACTGAAAAAAATGAAGTATAACAAAATAAATGATCACTCGTCGATTATTTCAATCAAAAACAGATATTTTATATATCCTTTTAACAATAAATTGTGGATATTCATTATATTAACAATAAAAACAACCGTTAAAATAACAATTTTGTTATTAAATCTTTCATACCTGTTGAACGCAATCAAATATAACACCTTTAAGGAAGCATATCGAGCTAATTGCATTTTAAAAACGCAAATAATGGTTTCATCCAAACACGAACACCAAAACACGGAACGTTGGAATGCAGGTTCCGATGTAAATATGCATTCAGACTATCAGCCAATTGAAAGAAAAGTATGTATAGAACTAGAGTTAGTAGGTGTATGTTTAGACAGAGGCATTCATCTGAATATTTTCGAAGGTATAAAGCATTAAATTTATACCAATTTTTTAGAATAAGAGTTTCTTTAAACAAAACCTTGAATCGATTACTAATGATGCATTCTCATAATTCGAGAATTGTTTATGTTATTCGGGTTTAATCTCATTTAACTTGATGAAAATCTATCGATAACATTTTATGTGATACGTTCATTATGATGAATGAGAACATTTTTAACAACATCACGAACAACAATAAAACTTTTATCTATATCTTAATAAATTGCCAATAGCGTAGAACTGTGAAAAAATGAGTTTATGCACTTAATAAAGTGGTGGGAGAAATAATTGATGATTACAGCGATTGCTTGGAGCTGGTGCTGTATACGTCATATTTGTGACTTATTGCTAATATTACCCTTGGATATTATAGTCTTGTTTTGGTATCTTTTATTTTATCCTAAAACTAAACTATCAAAAATATGAACTGTATTTAACTGATGAGATATTATTATTAGCAGTCGTTTGTATTCAGATTCAAAGGTTGCTAAGGTAAACTTTTGATATAGAAATTATACAACTCAAATTGTCGAAAAAATCAGATTATTTATCATTAGTAAAATTTCACATGTACCTCGTAGACAATATAATTGTATATTACTCGAATTTCTAGAGCTGGAGTCATTTTTTAGTCTAAGCTCGCAATCTTCCGTTAAAATGATTTTTCGTTTCAATATAAAACCTTTTTTGAACGCCACTCATCTTAGGCTATGCGTGATCGGTTGCGAAGCAGTCCGGCATATTGTCGACAGAAGGTCTAGTGACCTGAGTCGTTAGAGGCGACCTGCAACTCCCCTGTTATGCAACCGTTGCACTCTTGTGTCAACATCATTTCAACATCAATCAACGTTGACGTTACAAGTATAGTCGGGGGCGTTTTCCATCGGTTCATAATTATTATTGACAATTAGGAATTAGAGAGTCAATGCTTTCGTTACCCGTGGCGAAATTCGCCAATACTTTGTTGGATAATTACCAGTATCGACGAAGACAGCCAAAGATTTATGGAAACGGTGATTTTTGCACGCGATGATTAACTACATATTCGTTCACGTGGATTCCTAGTAAGTATAATCGTTTGATTTAGAGGACAGTTTTCTTGTATAATTTTCCTTATTACATTCATTTAAGTGAATAACAATGTTTCAAATGCAATCGGAAGTACATATAAATTACAAAATCTAATTATATTAACAAGGGAATAATCCATATATATTAGAGGCACTATCATAGAAAACTTATATTTGCATTACTTTTTACTACCTATACAAAAATTTAATACTACTACCAAAATAAACACTTCATAAACTCCGTTAGAAAAGTATTGCATTACATATATTATTACAGATATTTCAGTAGCATTCCATTTCATCAAGTAATTCCTTAAACTTGTTCGGAAAGTAAAATAAGTTGTTGTCATTGTATTTACCTAGTAACTAAGTATTATTATAGAAATCTAGGTAGGCATTAAAAGAGAATGCAGTTCATCATTACTATAGCAACGACATACCAAATTACTAATTAGACATCTTAATAATTGAGTTATTACTATTTAAAAGTTTGAATGGTTTTTTATTTGCAATTGATAATGGAAAACAGTGAAAATATACCTAACGATATTACTAATAAGTAGCTGCAGCTACAAGTTAATTACTACCCGAAAAAATTAAAAGTTAACGTGTGAAACTATTTATAGTTTATTCACGAAATGAATGTATCTAAAGAAATGCAAAACTATTACCGGAGGCGCAATTTTGGCTAATTTGGCACAAAAATCAGAAATTGTTGAGAATTTTACTCGATGTAACATCTACTCGATGCTGAAAAATACCATTTTAGCTCAAAATGATGTGAACATAGCTACATTTCCAAAGGTTGTCGCATTTCTTAGAAGGAAGATCGTTGGATATATCTAGAGCAAGGAAATCAGGAGTCTTCAGCAGAAAACGAATCAACAAATTTCTTAGGGAATCCGACAATGAAACCTACCAAAATTTACAAGAAAAGTTTCAACATAATTTATTTTTACTTTTGGGTAGCAACAATTATTGAGTAGCGCATGCATGTAGACGGGAAGAACTAACAAAGATAACCATTAATCATATAAACGACAGATAAGTAGTATGATAAAGCAGTTCAATATTGTAAGGTAGAAGAAGTCAAGCAAGCTGTACCTGTGGTTGCAAAACACTAACCTAAGACAATTGCTAAGGACGAGAGCAGTTTTGGAATCCTTGAATGGAGAATATTGTGAGGATCGAATATAAAATTTTGCTTGAAACTTTATATAGCTATTTTCACACCTCGTATTCAACACATGAAATTTCTCTCATCTAATAATTCTAAAAGTATATCTTTACATTTAAGAATTAATGTTGTGATGGTTCAGCGAATTAACTTTCACATACTAAAAAAAATGTGGTTGACATTTTTTTTTTTAAAACTTGCTTGTCCTATTTGAATACAATAAAAATTTCTCATCACACAAAAATTCAACCAAAATTTAAACTGATCGAAAAGTTGTTTACTTCATATGATCGGACAAATCCACAGGTGTTTCTCTACCTCTAAATGAACTTTTATTGGGGTAGGTTAGGATTTTCAAGAATGCAATCGGTATCGCGTGTTGTCGAAACTGGTTTTATTCAATATACTATGTGAAATAAAATAAACCTATCACAACCGCTATTATAAAATCAAATTAAGTCCTTAATATATACAAGAACTGATTAAAATATTATTTTTTCATTCAATTATCAACCAATTAGAAATCGATTGAATGAAAAAAGAATGATTTAGTGGCACAATCAAGTCAAATGTGTAGACTGCCTGGTTATGGTGATTAGTCTAGCAGAAAATGCAGTGACATTTTGCATAAATTATAAGAAAGATGTAGGATTTTGGAAGCGGCTTTTATGTTTGCCATAAATCTTCTAATTATGTGTTTTGATTATTAAAATTTTTTATTAGAACATCGTTATGATTGATACGTCTTATAATAAGTTAATTAACGCTTTTTTGTCTGAACATTTCAATAAAGACTTGAAAACTTTCTCATACATCATAGTGGCGTCAACTATCACGATAACTATTCAATAGTAAACAGCATGTCTTTTATATAAATCCTCTGCCAACAATATACGATAATTATATAACAACAGTTCTTATACTAGGCAGTAGGCCAGCTAGCAATTTACGCACCAGCAGTTAACAAGACAAGTGTAAATAACATTATATACAAGACATTTGCTCATAATTGTTGACACGTCAATTATGTACTAACAAATGCTACCTCTTTTTGGTTTTGTTTTTGTTTGAGAAAATTAATTTCTCAATTACTCAAAACAATTTCATGATTATATCAATATCATTGTGAGAAAAAGCGGATTGATTCCACTCAGTCTAATTACATTTATTCAGAATGCCTCATCTGATTCAATAAACATTTTGCAGGGAAATACAATATGGAAGTCTCTTTAAAAAAACAGCACAAAGTAATAATATTTTGAGTTACTCAATATCGAAATAAATATTCCAAATCATCAAGCAGCAGTCGGAATTGTTTATGTACTTCAATCAAATGCATATCATTCCTAGATCAAATATCAACATTCATAGACATACGATGATATTTTTAACTAAATAGGGGTGAAATCGTAGTTTTAAACTCAATTATTCGATATTGCTGATAATGTATATCATAACAAAGGAAAAATGGAATATCACTAATTAAAACTATCATGGGAAATTTCATCAATCCAATTCTTTTCTTTTATTTTTAGATATCCATTTTTACACACATGAGATGCTCTTATAATACGGGTAAAGGTGACTTTGACTATCCCATTAACTGAAAGAACAATACTACTTCTGTAGACATGCAAAATTTGAACAAACTACGTCATCTACTTTGTGTTTTCCATTGATAGCACACTATTTTGTGAGAAAAAATATTGGAAATATATATATATATATATATATATATATATATACATATATATATATACATATATATATATATATATATATACATATATATATATACATCAATTATTGAAAAAAAAACTAATTTCAAAATAGAAGAGGCCTAAAATGAAGAACTTTTAGAAGCATAAACATATCAAAACGTGTGAGAAATTAGAAATTGATGAAATTTTTTCCGGCATGGGTGAAATAACATTGAACTTATGTGGAACTGAAGCCAAACAGAATCTGAAAAATATCCTCCACAAAATTACAAAACAGAAAAACCAAAGAATTTTTTCTACTCAGATGCAAAAAACATAAGTTGATACCTTCATTTCTAAATTTAAAATTATCCCATATAAAACTTACTAATATTCGCCTGCAGCATGAATATCAAAATCACGTTTTATCTAGATTCTAATAAGAAAATGACTCCTACTCATATTTTACAAAAATTTAAAGAAAATTGTCAAGAAATATAACTGATTTACTTTTTAATAAAGTAAAGAAAAAAATATTTAGAAAATTAATAACCAAATATTAGAAGAAAACGTTAATTTTTATCTTTCTTCAAAAAATTATTAAAAAAACTGATTTTAAAATAAAAGAGACCTAAAATTGATAACATTAAAAAATGTTTGTTTGCTTATTAAGTATAAATTTTTGCGGGAAATACCATAACTCCAACCAATGCTAAGATTGATAAATAATGAGGGAGCTCCGGAGCAATAGTAATGTGGTTTACTGGATTGGTAAAAATTCATTTTATGGTGTTGAACGGGCTTGAAGGTACAAGACATCGTGTAGGCCATAGATTTTTCACAAATATTGGTGAAGTACAAGCAAGTTTTTGCGTATTGTGGATCTATCACTATGCCCCAAAGATGGGGTGTGATTAAGGTGTCATGTAAACTGCGATCCGAAGAATCTATTTTTCCCCTTTTCTTGTTGAGGCACTGGAGATTCTCAATGTTTATAAGTTATCTATTATTTCCAATCCTCTTAGAAAGTTCAGAATGCGGGATGGCTCTAAATGCCAGAGATCTTCGTTATATATTTGTTACACTTCCAAGTAATGCTCTGAAGTCGCTCTCCTTAATTTTTCACACTTCGAGAGACTGAGAATAGGGTTTTGTTTCTCTACGTAACAGAATATGCACGTTCCAATCTCTGCTAAACTTATTATCTCCTCATGTCCATTGATGCGTAATACCCTGACAAAAATCCTATTAATTTTCATCGATTTTTCTTGTCTGGGTTCATACATTCAACGATTTAATGTGGATTTGAGTAAAAAACCAACTTCAACTTAGCCAAGATCAAAATTCTGTATACTAGGACGATATAAAAGTAAATGTAGATGTGTCCTGGCAATAATCTACAAATTGCTTTATTATTCGCCCTATTTTCTTGATTTGGCCCCGAATAACTAATATTTTCTGGAGGGTACCAAAATAAAAAAGACCTTTGGACGAAGTAGATGAACAAGATGAAGTAATTACTTTAGTTAATATACTATATTTGTTATAATGTTTTCTGATTTTCATTACATTCATCATTTTATTCTGCTAAAGTTAACAGTTCGTTTGATTACCACAAACAATTTTTAATACAAATACCAGGAGGATTTTTGATATAAAATAATAAAAATATAACTAGAGACACTACTAAAAGCCATTGTACAAATGTTGAAAAAACTTAATAGACAAAAGAAACCAACTGACTTTCATTTTAAAATAAAACTGTAATTTAATGCTCATTAAATGTATTGAATTTTGGAAAGTAGATAAAATCAGCGTATCATTGTTGAATTGAAGTTACTTAAGTGGTTGATCAAACCAATGAAGAAGTAAATAATTGCGCAATATTTTCTATGCAATAGATACAGCGAGGTCGTCGCAATTGCAATTTATTTATTTGAATAATTCTTTCGATGCATTTGTCACTTAGTGACAACAAATTTCGTGACCATTCATCTGATAATAAATGTATCCCCTTGTTTTCCAACAATATTTGTAAAGTTGTAAAAAGCAAAATATCCCAAAATACATGAAAATAGTCTATATTTCAGATATGTATAATCACAAGGCCCCTTTTATGAGAGGTTTATGGTGAAAAAATTATGATAAAATTAATTAAAAGATCAATAGAATATCTGAAAAAAAATTCTAGTGCCTTAAAGTAATTTTTGAGGAATAAGAAAAAAGTTTAAGAAAACCTCAAGTAACACTGTGAAATGTTCAATATCTACGTTCATTAAATTGTGTTTCAATTAGATATTTGTTTGAAGGTATTAAATAAAATACAAAACCGATTACAACATAATTAAGTAGACGACCGAATCTAGTTTTATGTATACTGTGATTTAATGAATTATTTATTTCTTTTTACTCTCTTTAATGTAGTATGTAAATCATAAAACAAATTTCGAAATTCCATTAATTTTAACGAATTTTTTGACATTCTCAGAAAAGAGCATAGAAATTATTTCACGTTGGAATCTTCCGTACCTACCGCAATATTTGTATCACATACTTGGTACTGTCGGTTTATAATAGCTTTGGTGTTTGCCCGACATCGTAGCCTCGCGCTTACCGGCCATTGGTCCAGTGAGTGTAAATAATCATGAGAAATGCATTGCGGTAGTTGAGTTTTGCAAAAAGAACAAAACCGTTCCATATACGCTGTCGTGTAGGAGTGAATTGCTAATTAACGGGAATATGTTGTAGAAAGTAGATTAATTTTTAAATTAATGAATGTCTATTAATAAACTCGGTTTTATCGTAAATCAAATAAAAGAACACAATATTAGTTTCGCAAGTTGAAGCGTAAACGGTGGAAATAACTATTGATTGCATTTCGGTTTTTATCTTATTGAATTGCTCTTATATTATAATCAATGAATGGAAGCTTTTATTTCAGTTATTCCATAACATTGGATTATATAAGATCAATGATTAACGTTAGTGTTTTTAAAACCACGTAATGGTAATCATATCAATGTCATCACTTTTTTATCTCATACATACTATGCATTTCTTAAGACTGATAGAAATCTACATTGTGGAAAATAATACAAGAGTTTGAATTTTAATTCAAACAAATTTTTGTTTGAGAAATAATTGCTAAGTATTAATTATAAAAATGATTTCGGCCTTATAATGATCTCGTAGCTTCACTTTCCACACCAGCTTGATGTCATATGGCTATAGGGCAACTCAGAACCATTATCTACGAAACACTAATATGGCCGCTCGACGACAATCAACATGTTTAATGCTATTGGGACCACTGGATTTAACTATTTTCTCAGTGTTATCGTGCGTTCTATTTCCTTTCATTGCCCCTATTTTCAAAACAAATTATTTACGATTTCTAAAAATTAGATGCCAATGTCTTTTTAATAAAGTCACTATCAAGTAACAACAGCAAATTTTTCGCACAATAATTTCAAAAAAGTTCTTCTTGTTATTTTTAAAAGCTTCGCAAGAAGGAGGGAGTTTAAATAATATACTGTTACGAACTAACTTAATATAAGCGCCAGATATGTCTTCTGATCCTAAATCTGTCTGCACTTATTGAGTACATCCAAATAGAAATTCCGGAACATTTTCTATACTTCTTCCAGTAAAATATGAAAATATTCTTTTATAAAAGGTTAATATTAAATTAAATTCTGCGCAACTACAGACAGAAGTAGTCTTTGAAATGAAGTAGGCCTTTTAAATTTTTTTCTTTTTCATATCTTATTTTCTGTAGAGATGGAGGCTGCACCTATTCTCTAGCTTATGTTCACATTAGGGACACATTTTAATCTGTCCCCCCGATGTGACGGTTTTTCGAAAATAAAAGAAGCAGGGCTGAACTGCTGTATCTAGCTAACATAACTTGAGAAAAAACTTTTCTTATACTGATGTATGTCCTTGGAGTTAATTCTTGAGTATTTTGCTTTTCTTTTACTAAATCTACTATTTTCATAGCAACCAGCCATCGTTTTCTATATTCCTTGGATCGGTGGTGAAGATGCTGTTTATGTTTGAACGATATAATAGCCGGAATTAAAAAAACTAACAGCATTCCTTTCCAGATCTACTTCCTTACTTTAGCAGCACGCAAAATGACATCGGAAAGAATTTTTTGCTCCAAATGAGATATTGTTAAACAGAAGTAGAATGTGTGTGTCGTCCATCAGTCATATTTGTTTTCAAGTGACAGCTACTTGAATAGGCCTTTAGCCTTAGTTATTTAAGCAAAATTTAACAGGCATTAGGACAGAGTTCGTACTCATCTGACCACGATTTGATCTCGTTGCTCGAAATCATACATTTTCGATTTATTAATATCTATGTCGACATATATTTAACATAACTAAATACAGCTCACTGTTTACTTTTATTTTTTTTAATAATAATAGTACTTATTTCATTACTTATGAATGTCCAATATTAATGAATAATGATTTATTAAATACATTTTGTGTACTACTGAAGATGAATAAACTGTTGACTACTTATAAAAATATCCACTTTGAAGTGTAAATGAAGTGACACTATGGTGGCAAAAACAGTGATGTGTCAAGTCCAAAGTGATTTTCATTGAATAAGTGCCTGTGAAAAGGAAACAGATACCCAATCAGGTGTAAATCAGGTGTAAATTACTGCCATCCCGCATTAATAGGAGCACAGCGGGATACTGCTGAGGCCCGATAAACTGACCCAAAAACTAAGAAGAAATGCCGTCAGTACCCTTGAAACGAACTGGACGGCATATTTGCATTTTGATGTGTGGAAATATTCAAAATTTTTCGGAAGCATTGAACCTAAAAACTTTACAACTACGTAAAAAATGATGCGGAGTGATTATCACTTTAAAATAAAGCTTAAAGGTGATAACAACTTTTTGGTGAATTTAATTTTATATCAGTCGTGAAAATCACGTCTTTTGAAAGGTAAAAATGTAAGGGCACCCAATATCTGCCACCAACAAGTGACGAAAATTGAAAGTTCTCAGAAAATTAACAGGGAACCGTCACAATCGTTTTTCAGGTGAAAGTTAGAAGCACTTACTTTATTGGATCAGGTCAAAAGTTTTGAAACCGTAGAGTTACTTTTCATTGTAATAGAACGTGGTTCCCACTGTTTAAGAATACTATAAAGTGGACTTCAAAACAAAGTTTTCAAACTGACGGTATCCACGTAACTGCCACTGTCCAAGTTCCGGCATAGGTAGGTTATCCCACTTCTGATGCTCCGACATGATAAATCTATTATTTGGACAGTATGTGGTTTGATATTTGATTGAAGTTCACGGATTGGCCTGCTCATATGCGCTATTATGTTTGATGAAACCGTCTATAAATTGAGTGAATTGATGATGGTAAATTATTTGAATAGAGCAGATTTTATAATTGTGATTCATTTATTATTCTGCGTCTCCCAATAGTCCCAAATGTTCCTGTTCATTTCGTAAATGATCAATACATCATCTATACTATGTAACTTTTCGATTCTTTGGTTCGGAAATGTACACCACAAGATGTTCTGATACCCCATGAAATGGAACAATGGTTACAATTTGAATTATGTATATCTGAAATTTTTGAAATACGGTAGAAGAATATTAACTGTAAATCATATGAGGGTTTTTTGAAAAGTTTAAGACCTGAACTCAAAGATGTCAGGAATATATTTTTTGTGCATGCGTTCTACTTGAATTCCATTTATTTTGGATACTGTTTGATAAACGTATAAGTCAAGGTGAACATTTTCCAGAATATGGAAAAAAATAGTATCAAGCATAAACTCTAAATCATACTTCACGACTTTAAAATTTTGGACAGCTGAATTTCAAGGTGGCCTTATCAGCTTGGCTGATGACGAGTTTTCGGAACGGCCAATATCATCCAAAAAATTCACCAAATGGTACTGAACGAACCGACCATCGGATTGAGGTGAGAAAGATATCGAAAGAAGAGACTAAAAAAATATTCGTGTGCTGTACGCCGCTCACTTTGAACCAAAAAAGAAACGTTCGAATGAACATTGCCGAGCCTTATTAACATAGTTTAGGTAAAATGAGTCAGACTTTTTCATCCATCACAACATTTTCGAGATACGTGACAGTGGATTGCCTAGTGCGAACCTACACCGAAAAGAGAAAAAAGCAAAGGCGGTTTCATGGACCGGAAAAGTGACGACGACCACTTTTTAATATATCATGGTTTTGCGTTCATTCACTTCCATCATAAACGTAAAACAGTTACAGGACAGTATCAAGCATCATTTTCTGATAAGGTGTGGAGCAAAATTGCAAAAAAATGAGGCATTTGAGAAAGAGAAAATGCTTTTATATTAGGCTAACCATCTCTTACTTAGGTTATCGCTGTGGATAAAATTTACGAATTGCACCACAGCTTTTCTCCTGCTTCGAAAGTTTTACTTGAGCAAATTCTCAACAGACCAAGAAGCTCTCGCATTCGTAAATTCCCATTCTGAGGAGAAAGACTATTAAGTGGAAGGTTAGAATATCGCTGGAAAAAGTATATAAATTGGAAGATGAAAATGATTATCGATGAGAATGTCTTATTTCCTTGTTAGGTTGGAAAGTTTTCAGGTAAACTTTGTACTTATTGCTCTCATTATGGACATAAACATACCATTATTTTGGTTCTTTTGACTTTTATAGATGAATTGTTCTGATTCTTTAGAGTAAACGAATTCTTAAAACGTCCTTAGCCGATAAGAAATAATAAAGTTGGAGTCGGCATTTAATATATCAGTGTTAAATACTGGAATACATTATTTGTTACATAATTGTATCGAATTTGTATATAAGAAATTGAATACCTATCATTAGATCGTATAATATTAATTGAAAAATATGAAACCACAAAAAATAAATAGTATGCATCGGCTTTAAATCATTATTGTGCGCTGGATGTAATAAAATGTATTGTGGGTTTGGTTACTAATATCCACATTAAATAAAGGTGTCAGTGGAGACTGACATGCAAGGTTCGCCTTTGGTTGACGAAATTATGAAATCAGCAAGTAACACAATAATAATTGTAAATAATTCTATGTCACGACTCTGTTTTTTTAAAGTCCTGCTGTTTGGTGCGTTAAAATTGGGTTAGTAGAGAGAGTAAACTTGCGTTCAGTTAGTTATGAGGTCGATAAGTTATAAAAAGTATTCCTCTATGGATTTGTTCACTTCATTAAAAACGTTTCACAAATAGTTTCTCGAGGATATGAAGTATATCAATAATATTTTGAAATGAAATAATTAGATTATGTCACGACTTAAAATCTAGCAATTCAGTTGAATATACTAGACTTGAAGCCACCTCAATGTATATTGGGTAACAGAAATACTCCTGCCAAATGAAGCTAAAGATACAAAAATAATTTTATCGCCATTTAACCTAACCACTGATAACGGAAGATTATGTTGATATTGTCACATCAGATTTATTTAAATTTATCTCAAAAATAATCCCAGACACAAACTTTGAACTTGATCGATTGCATATGGAGTTACAAATTTTTTAATGAGTTTGGTAGAAGAGTTTCTCAATGATCTGTATATATTAACAATAGAAAGTTTGAGAAAAAACTATACCCATTAATAACACACTTACAGTTGACTGATAACATGAAAATAAAAAAGCATCTTGAAAGATCCCACCTCAAAATTCTACGACAAATGTATACATCTGTTTATGTTGTATTTGAGACTTTATTTAATATGATTTCAACATAACTCACAACAAAGGGAATTAATTAATTTTCATACATTGACAATACGGACAATGATATCGGACAATTCTATCTTGTTTCTAATTACAAAATAAATGTGGCGTGGCAGATACAATTAGGGCTGGTTAATTGGCTAGTTAAGCATTAACCACAACCCCGGTATTGGATCTGATACTATCTACTTTTGTATTGACATATTGGCTATTGTTATCATTCGTGTCGCATTCCAAATTGAAATTTATTCCTTGACTTTATTTGTTCAACAAATAATTGAAAATGTAACGGGACTTTGGAATAGCACTCCTACACTAATAAACTATTATTCGTTTCCTTATAGATGCGTCTATATAAGAACAGAAATTGATATATGATGAAAGATTGAGGAACAAATTATAGGCGAGAAAAATGGATGAGCTTTACAAGGAACAGCAATGGAAGATGGCTTTTGACTGAAATATTATCAATGAATTTTGAAGTGAAGAAGAATTCTATTCCTATTCTGGAAAAAGTTCTGGGACTATTCTCAGTTTATATTGGTTTGAAGTTAATAAAAATATTATCATTATTTCTATGAAAATAAGTTTGAAATAGCAAGTAAAGAGAAATAAAAAGATAAAAAGCATTGTACTGAGTTTACCTCACATGACAGAGTAAAAGAAGTACAAACATAAATTAGAATTGAGAGAATTAAGAGAAGTAGCGTCCTCCTACCCCTAAGCAAGATTTTCAATAATCGTTTTTACATTGATATTATGAACACAAAAAAAATACAAAACGTGGGGGTGGTGTCTGATTATTTCCAATAAATAGAACTAATGAAAATAACAGAAAGTAACAGCATTAAAAAAGAAGCGAATGGGAAATGATTACCGTTATTTAATAGACATACATTTCATATTGTCCAAAAATTGAAGAAAAAGGTGGAGCTGCACTTCGTCCTATTAACAAGTAATTCAACAGAAAATAGTTGCTTCAAAACCTTAGTAATCTCCAAATATATTTCCCATGTAAATATACGAGACCAAACAACAGGTTAAATTGGTTCCGGTCAGAATTCTTAACATAAATCTTTTTTTCCTGGGTTCTATTTTAGTATTTTCAATAGACGTTTAATGCTCATAAGATACTTTATCCCCCATTTTCTAGGCTTTCCAAAACAGTTTTTCTTCATACCCCGGTCGAAAGTACGTACTTTCTTCTTTCATAGCAGGGATGAAAGTGCAAGAAAATACAGACGCCCATTACACTACACGGGCCGAAAACTCAGCTTTCGGCACTTGTAGTATAATACACTATTGAAGAAATTTGGTTGACTTTTTCTTAGAAACTTCCACAGGCTTGTCATTATTTGAAATATATTTTCGGTTTTGTTGTGGAAGGTTTGAGTGTAAATAGTTCATAAATAAAAATTTCTTCTTATTCAGCTTTTTAAATTTTTAGTTTGGAAATCAATATATAAATATAAGTGGCAGATTTGAAAATGATGATCTAACCAAAAATGTTTCCATTGAAAGTTTCGTTCAATACTTTGACTACTATTTTGTGAAATTTTTAAGAAAAATTAGTTTATTTTGTATTTTACTCCTATTTATCATATCCCACATATCAGTTGCCAGAAATGTCAAAATATCAAAGATCGTTGTAGAAGTTCATATAGAAAACCTTAATTCATTCGATCACCATAAGCTTAATTCAAGATTATGACAATGTCAAAATGTCTATATATTTTTTGTATCTACTTATTTAATAATTTATTTTTTAATTATGAACAACTGAGCGTTGCATTTCACTTTTTAAGTATATATGAAAGGAAATGTGATAAAAAAAACTATAATCCATTAATCGTCAAGTAGGTCTTGCAAATTCTGCTCTAGGTGGGATGATGTTGGAAAAGCATCTGCAGCGGTAGAATCGATAAAACAGAGTCAGGTCAGCAACCTTTCTTCTATGCTCTAAACTGTCCAAGTTTCTGGTCCCTTCTGGGTCGCCTTTAAGTCAAATTGCTTTCTTCTGCATTTTGCGGCGATAGTGATGTATTCAAATATATTCAACTTTACATGACTCTATTCCTCCAATTATGAGGAATGTTAAATTTCAAGAAGGTGCTCGTACAAAGCCGCTAAATCTGTTTACATCCCCATGGAAATTTGTCCACAAATTGAAAAAAACATTTTAGCGTCAACATCCAAACAAAAAATATAAATTCTCTCAAGATAACAAAGAATAATTGAGTTGAAAATATTGTATAATATCTTCATTATTATTTTTATTTCATATAAAATCATCATTATATGCAGCTCCACTATATTATACTGTCCTCTCAGAAACGAAGTAAGAAACATTTTTGATTTACAATCAGAAAATAGAATATTTAATAGATACATGCATCTGACACCATTGAAGTACCTACCAAGTGATTTGGTTTTTATTATAATAAGGTAGATTGTGAGCCAGATAAAGATCTATTCAAAATTGATGATTTCTTTAGCTACTAATATTTGTTTTATATAAACTTTTTCAATGTTCATATACGAACATATTTCAAGTGAAAAATGTTATGGTAATTCATTCTTTGAGAACAACACAATTGCCATGTATGTATTTTAAACCATTTCGTAAGCTAACAAAACTGACTATCAAAGAAATATCAATTTATGCTAACTACATACTCATTTTCATAGACTAGCTACTTATAGATGGTGCAATATCCCGCAGTCAGTTATTTGCGATTTTCTGTGTATCATTAATTTTACAAATACTAAAAAAAAGCTCGAGGTGTAATTATGTAATTTCTACGGCCTCCTATACTCAAATCACGAAATAATCAATTGAAGTTTATAAATACCTCCTTCAACAACTGTTTAATAATTTCCTTTCGGTGACTTTAATATTTTTTCCATTGTTTATAGATTGACTGAAGTTATGTTTTATAAAATATTTTGATAGTAACGGTTTAAATGAATTATTTATTATTTGGAAATGTGTGATGTACACCACCTTTGGTCACGTGGAAATTCAAAATTGATCCTTAATGAAATACAAGCTGTCAAGAAGATATATACAGATTCCCTTCATCTTCTATTTTTCTTGACAAAATCGCATAACATGTGGTAAAGATGGAATAGAATCTTTTTTATTTGTTTGTTTTGAGTATATGCCGTGATATTGTGATTCATTTATTTTTTTGACATAAGGAAAATTCGTAGGAATTCGCAAACATGTAAAAAGATTGTTGAAATAAATATATTTTATTTCTCTTTAGAAACGATTGTTTTTTAAATAGAAACAATTTGTTTGGATAAAAATATAGACTACAAGCAGAAAGAAGAAATTAAATGATGAATTAATTAGTAGGGAACGACCATATGCTATAATAAACATATATTTCTTAATTTGATTCACCTTGATAATATATTTTCACAATTTATACTTTGCAGTGAATCTACAAACTTCTTATTTCAAGTTTTATAAGAAGATGCATCATTTGGAGCCTGTAGAGTCAATATTTTCAAGCCTGAACCGAAATTTGTCTTATTGTAAACCACAATACAAAACTCTACCTATGACTGCGCTGGGTGGACTGATTAGCCATGTGCTTTCATAGCCGGTCCCAAGCCCAGATAAAAGAAGAGGATTTCAACTGAGGCCAGCGACCTGCTTGGGCAAAAAATTGAAGTGCTCTTAAAACCAATGGCATAGCGGACTAAACGCATACGGAAGCCGACTTTACTCAGAGTGGGATGTTGGAATGTAACATCATTTAATAACAAGGATCAAGAAGTTATTCTTGGAATGAAATAACATAAGTTAGACATATGTGCCCTATCGGGGATCAAAAAGAAGGGCAAATGAAACAGTAAATATGGGGAGTACATACTGATATATAGCGGCAAAGACAAAAATGAGAGAGCAGCATCAGGAGTAGGCCTACTGCTACATGAGAAATTTGAAGCCCACATCAATAATCTGAAATATATTAAGGACAGACTATTAAAAGTGATAATTAAACTACAAAGGTCAAAACCAACACACATAATAAGTGTTTATGTAACTGATGCGAGCAAATCACAAAATTATTCTACCACATATTACACCAATTTTGTATGATATATCCAACGAGGATATATACCGGAATTGTTGTACCCGGAATCAAAAATCGATTCAACGAGGAGACAATAAATGAAAGTAGGGATCAAATGATACAAATGTGTATACAGAATGAACTAAGAATTACACCTTCTGCCCACATGAACCACATAAGTATATCTTCGAAAATACACGAGGAAATAGGTCAACAATAGACTTCGTGGTCACAAATAGAAATATCCATATGACAAGAATAGAGGACGTTGGCTTCTGCCAACGCTGGAACAAACCACCATCTTGTGATAGCGAAAATGTGAACAGCAAAAATTTATTACTATTAATTTTGATAACTCTTTCAATAATAAATATGGTTTCCAAGTGCAAATTTTATACCTAGCTTTTAGAGACGAAAATGTACACTGATCAGTTTGAAGAGCGTAAGTCTTCATCACGTTAAGGCACGACCTCATAGTGCAAGAATTATGGAGGAAAACTCTACCAGCTTCATTAGTTCTCTTTCCGTATTCTCCCGATAATGTCTTGTCTGATCATCATTTGTTCCGATCTTCACAAAACCCTCTTCTTATAAAGCATTTCAGCAATAAAAAGTGTCCCAAAAATGCGAAACTGCCTCTGAATGAAGTACTATAATTTCAAAATAGATGATATTTGTGCGTTGGGAAGAGTAGTTGAAAGCAATGCTGACTATATAGTTGGTTATATTGTTTGGTTTTATTTAAAAAATGAGTTTCATATTTGTTTATTACCAGACCATAGTTGGTTGCCCTGGGAACGCAAAAATAAAGGTAGAACAAATGAAACTAATAACTATAATAGTTAGACATTTTTGAACGTGAAACAGCAGGCTAATTTTATTTCCGTCATTACACACTCACACCATACAGTAAAATATTCTGTAACAGAAATAATATCCTGTTAATGAAAGAAGATGATACATTTAAAATACTTTTTTCTTGTCACATATGATCCCTGGAAACATGTTGACTGCCAAAGCAATTTTCAGAATTTGATTTTATCGTATTATATTACTTAAAACATTAATATAATCGTGAATAAAAAGTTATCACAAAAAGGTGTAGAAAATTAGGCTTCAAAAAAAGCCTAACTAATCATTTTGTAGTTGACTTGAGTAAGTTAATTATTTCCTATTTGACAGTTAACGTGTTAAACCTGCAAATTACTAACGATCCTACCTCGTATTGTACATAAAATATGGGCAGTTTCATTTAAACTTAACTTTTTACAAAGAACATTTATATTTTTCGTGGAACGTGTTAACGGAGGTTTGTCTCTTGAAGAGATCATTATTTTTTAATGTGAAATTATATAAAAATTTGTCACTCACCGTCACTAGAAGAAGATCCAACGTGGGAACCTCCGTCCCCTGAAAAAACTATTTCAATTCAAGTAACATTCAAATTAATGCTTTACAGCTGATTTGCATTGAACAAGCATAGTTGGAATTGTTTATTGTGAATAATTCACGGAAACTTCCTTTTTCTTACAAATGCAGTACATTGTTACTTCACTTATAGAGCTCTTTATTTTTTTTATAAGCATAAATTATGAATATTTTTGAAGTATGCCCAAAATTATAACCTATTATGTAAAGTATTTTATATATGGTCGGGGCTCCCAGTGTTACATCAAAAATTATTTATAAAATATATGGAATATTGAAGAGTGGACTTCTAAATTAAATTGGGAATATTAGGGAATATATAAGATAAATTCGGTCATGAATATAGTTACTTGAAAATTTCATAATTATGAACAAAATCTATTGCGCAAATTTTTTGGGAAATTGTATGGAAACTTCAGTATACTTAAGCCTTAATGATGAAAAAAAAATTATAGAAGAGATTATTTATGAAAAATACGTAGAATAAATTTTAAATATTCATACATTTCTGAAGTGAATAAGTAGTCGAAGGCGCATATCCTTCTTGCTTCGAAATTCTTTTGTTAACTTCCGTTCCCTCTTATGAATGGCTACTGTTTCTAGAGTCACAAAATTTTATGTCACCAAAATCAATTGAATGTATACAAATATGACCGACAATCAATAGTTATTCGTCCAATATAAACTGTATGAATGAGGTTGTGGATATTTCTAATAGAGAAATCACATTATTTCAAATATAATAATTTGTGTGATGATTAAGTTCGAATTATTACCAAGACATCAAACGTGGAGAGTAGTGGAAAGAATTGTTAAATAGAAAGGAATACAACAAACAAATTCACCCTTAATCATAACCATATAATGAGAAAGGCTTTCAACTTATATTGTCACAAATTTGTTTCCTAGAAATTTATCGATAAAATAGTACGAACATAGTTATGCTCTTCCACTTACGTAAAGTATATCAGAATACAATGTTCGAAGATGTCGAAGAAAAGTAACAGAATACTAAAAATTTGGGGTTGAATGGTGGCATATCGAGAAGTTGGTAATGTGCATGAAGGTAGGTACTATGCGTTGACTATATCGCCAACATATTCGACTCTTAGGTCTGTTCTCATATCTTCCACAATTAATGCTCTCTTTGACTGCAAACCACTGTCGTTATTCTTTGAACTGGCGCGAAGAAGATTAAATCTGGTATTAATTATGGCGTGATATTGATTCCAGTGACGAAATAAGATTTTGAGTAGGCTCGCAAGATGGCTACAGAAGGTTAATATACCGATTTGGACAAAAAAGAGATATAGGCTGTTGGATGAATTATTTGGACGGCTAATATTTATGATATACGATTTTTCTAAATGATATATCAGCTGGGAGTTATGATGTTGTTCTAGAAACAGACGTCCAGAAATCCATATTTAGCAAAAAAAAGGAGGTAATTATATTGTGCATCGAATTATGGAGATACCGCTGATGCTGTTTTGCCATGACCTTCTTGTAAAAACAGACCACATTTTTTTGGTATTTCGACGTGACAAGTATGTATTTAGCTACGAGATTGTCAGATAATCAATTTTCTCAATTGTACATACTGATAAAAAATTCTTAAAAAATGCTCCATCATATTACCAAAATATAAATTATTGGTTCGACTTCACTAATAAAGTACTAAAAGTACTTTAAATTGATAAAAAACGAATGGTTTTTCAAAGTACTGCTAGCCTGATGACATAAATGATTTCAAATTGGTAGACTATCAATGGTACCTAGATTACGATAATCATCCAGATTCCAGTGAAACGTCTTTAGTAACAGATTTACAATAGTTTTATAATTTCATATAAATTGAGATGACACCAATTCAGGGATATTCAAAAAAGCTAACGTATGAAAATGTGAGAAACTACTATTGCTTACTCTGAATACTGTCATTATAAATTCACTTTTTATTTTACTCTCATATTAGGAAACAGAGGATAGCTGCTATCTATGATAACGATTCATATAATCCTCTCACGTAAAAACTGTATAGATAATAACTGTTCCTAAACCAGCTTGTAAAGAAAAGATAAATAAATCTCTGCATATACAGACACCGCTCATGAACATTTTTTTATACTATTATATACCTAGTAATTTATGTAAACACACAAAATATGTGTCTTAGTTTGTGCTTAATGCTACAAATAAATCTAGATAAACGTGCAAAACTCAGATAGAAATTGTAATTAAGTTCGAGTTAAAATAATCAGAGTCATATATTTATCCACATTTCAATTACATTTAATAGTTACCTAAAAGAAAACTATCGCTTGCCGACAACTACAGATTGGACAGTTATTGCAAAAGATTGCGCGATTTCACTGCTTTCGAGACTCACAATAGAGTTCTGGAATTCCAGAGTTTGACACAAAATGTTCCATTCACTTTATTTCAACAGTGCAATCATTCTTCTCTTATGTCCGTTCATGAATTAATGATGTCAACCTGTAAATAATAGTGTTGCTTTGCTAACTAACTATTTCAAAAGATACAAAAGCATCTTAACTTCGTGAAGTGGCGTTTCTGTATTAACGCTTAAGATTTAGTGCCGAGGAAGACTGACCAGAATGATAATAGCATTTCTATCATTGGGTGAATTTTGTGTTAATAAGATGTTTTCCATATTTGATATCTATTTCTAATCGGTTGCACAATAAATTTGAGATTATAGAGATAAATGAAGGAAATTCTTTTGTAACTGTAAATGTTTGGAAAATCATTGAGACTAATGATCACAATTATAATTGGAAAATATGTCTTACCAAAAACATTTACCTTACATGTTTATCATATAAGTCCGTATATAAAATTGAAATTTGAGGTGATCAGATTATCTGAATATTCCCGTTCTCATTCAATTATTTTTGCTGTCAATACTAGACGGACAGACTGACAGAATGGAGATATCACAATACAGAAATTTTTGTAGTAGAGTGGCTTTATTTATTACATTTCAAGAAAGAAAAGCAAACACAAAGTCAATGGCTCAAGACAATTGACTAAGCAAATATAAGAGCAAGATCGTTGCCTAAGGTTATAAATTCTAATTAATTGTTTCGTACGAGATAAGAAGGTTGGACTGTTTTATCGTTTTCAGTGATGATTCCTATTTCTACTTAGTACTAAGATGGAGCAAGGGTTTGAAGGAGACGCAGCGAAAATCTTGTGTCTAATTTTTTTGTTGAGTGATATTTACATAGATACGCTAGACTATTTCCACAAGGCTTTCTAAAATCTCCGGATTTGACCCTTATTGAAAATATTTTAAGGAGTAATCAGAAAAAAGTTACAAATTTTTCAGCGTTTCTTCTAAAACTTTGGTTCTTTCACATGAGATAGAAGAGGCATGTAATGAGATATATAAACGTATTAGGAAATGTGTTACAAATAGTGGAGCTTCAACTCATCAATAATATTGATGAGAAAAATTGAAGGATCTACTAAAAAATTTTTTCTCACTGGATCAAAGTGAAATATCGTTTATTCTCATGTGTATGTCAAATATCACAAAAAAACTTTTTTACTGGTATTTCTATGTCTCAAATGAAATAAATTGTGATTTTACTGAAAAAGTATCAACCTCAACCTTAAATTTTTTTTAAATATGAACATCTTTCTGACAAGCTTGCTATAAATATAACAAATATTAGAAATAAAGAGATTATATCTTGCCAAAACTACGTATTCATGTTCTCTATTTTTGTTAGCTCATCATAATTTATAATTCTATATATGCAGATATGCTAGTCATTTAACATCTCTATACCTACGCATTTCATGTTACCTATAAGTGGGAACACGATTGTCATTGAGTTTCATCTGAAATTCTGTGTAATGTAGACCGCAATAAGGTACATCATCATATAGGCGTTTTTTTGAGAGATTATCAAATGAAAAGATCCTTATTAATGAATAATTCAATTCATAAAGCTTTTCACTATTCCTCCTAAAAACAATCAAAATTTGTATACGCTTACTCCTTTAAATATATGCAAAAATCAATTAGTATTGGAAAATATTCTCTAGTCTTTCATATAGTAATTGGAATGTTAATTTTCATTAAACAGAGAAAACTTTCATTTATTTCAGGACACTTCTGGTAAATCAAGAAAATCGACATTTTTTAAAAAAGATACTGCTTACTACCTTGGCCAATATGATGATAAAGGAGGCCAAGCGCAAATTGTAGAAAGAAATTTTTACAAGAAACGAACTTGACTTTTATTTGATTATAAAAGAAAATCTTATCCATTTTCCAATATTTGTATGACTACGAAACTATGTTTTTTATATTCGCATGTCAGGTCATAGAAAAAAAATTATTGGCTTTACTCTATCAAACTCGCAATCTTAGTGATAGACAATTGAATTGCACATTAAATTATTTATGACAAAGCAAAATTGTAATTCCAAGGTTCAGTACAATATAAAAATAGATTTTAATTCACACTCCATCCTGGGTATTTGTGAAGAAATATACATAACACCCAAAGACAAAAGTCGTAGTGGCGTTTTATCCAAAAGACTTATGTCCATAAGTAGGCATACAGTAGGCATGTATTCATTATGCTTTAGAATTAACTTTGCTTTTCAGTTAAAGCCTAACTATAATTCTTACTTTGTCTATATTTGTCTTTCTTTATATTTTTTTCATAAGATCTAACATATTCTTATTAATATCATATTTACATTGAAATATTTTCTTCAACTTACGCATTACTTTCATTTACTGTTCCTTCATATCGAATGTACTCCATTGTAATCATCATAATTATTATTATATTGAACGTGAAACGGTACTACAAAATCATGTCTAACCCATTTAGGTTGGCATTTTTAGTACTGGTGGTTGCAGTGGAACTGCGTATTTCGCAACAAGATGCATGTCGACTTACACTCGGAATGTTTAGATGTGAATCTTAATGTTACTTGTCAATCCTCGACGGATATTTTTTAACTTAATTGAGAAGTTATTTTACATAATGGTGTTCACGTTACGTCAGTTACATGTTTGTGTACATACAATCAGCTATAAAATATATAAACTGGTGGATAATATTGACGTTAACTACTAGTTAAAAGCTGTGTTGTAGATTTTAGATATTCATTTCATATACTTGTTACTATGTTTTTAGGGCATTCAAATATCGATAGTGCTCTTGTATTTAATATCTGTATCTATTGCACGGAAAGGGAATAGGAAACATTAGGAAATATTATTTCTATATAAGAGGATAAACATTACTGCTGCCCTCATGTAATATACATAGATCCAGAAACTCTCATATTAGTTGCAACTTCAGATACTAGAGTTTTATAGATAATTAATCTCAATACAAGACTAGAAATCCCATTCTTATTATAAACGTCCTTCAGTAATAGAAAAATACAATTGAATAATTGAATTTTGATAGTATATCATATTACATATGATTTCTCTCAAAAAGATGCATATTAGAGAAATTATCAGAGGACAATTTTTATACAATATAATTCTCAAATTTACTAATACTCAAATTTGTTAAGAAACACTCGCGTGTCATCTTCCACGTTAAACGCTCGTAACGACAACAAAAAACAAGAAAATAAACTATTTATCATTGCGATTTTATACAATGTATCAATTCTGTAAGAAACCTTTTTTTACCATGTTTATAAACAGACTCAACACAGTCATCTTCAATTGCTGCTTGCTTCCTTAGGAGGAGCTCCTGGATGAAGGTAAATTAAGTTCGATGGACATGTATTTGGCAACTAAGTCACTAACTAAATAGATATACAGTGAAGCATTCACACTAAAAAAAAAATCTTAAAATTATAGTCGAGAAACCGTAGATCGATTCTATTACAAAATACTTGTTATATGTGTAACATTGGAGAACAGTTTACAAAATAAAAATTTTAGTTTGCTTAACAAAATAAGCAATTTATGCTAGCCTCCCTAATATATAAGATATAAGTTATAGAGAAAAAACAATATATAACTGGAATTGATACCGATAAATTCTGTTTTTATGATAGAAAAACTTCGTGCATTGGGTGGAAACACGATGTTGTCCCGTATACAAAATCTAATTATTATTTTGTGAATACTGTTTATATATATTCCACACGCGAGTTTAAATCTTTCGAAATGCGTTCCAAATAATAATGTTTATTGCAATTTATTTTGACAATTTAAGTGTATATTATATTCATACCCAATCGATGTTTTTGTCGCGCTTGTAGTAACCCTGGAACATCGAAAACGGATAATGTGGTATCCTCTGTGCGATCATTGGTCATCTCTCAGGTGTGTGTTTTACGAGATATCGAGACTGCGCGTCTAGAGGGTGCCCTAGACGGGTGGGGTAAAAAACGAGTAATGCGTTGGGTATCTAGATATCTTGTCTATGCACGTCCCGAAACACGTTGTCGTTAAATTGAAAAAAACTCCGACTGAGTGCTATAAATTGTTGCAAGAGGCCTATGGGGAAAAATTCAAGGCAATGTTGATCTTTTTTTTTAACATTAATGCTATCGTGATGACTGAATGGGTTCTAGAAAGTCAGAATGTCAAACAGATTTACTATTTGTCACTTTTGGCAATACTGTGAAAACAAGTTAGTAAAAAACGGCTTGAGTTGTGGAGAAGCAACTCGTGGATTTTGCACCAGGACAACCCATCTGCCCATAACGCACTATCGTTCTCAAACAACCACCGTACTCACCAGATTTGGCATCGTGCAACTTTTTTTTGTTTCCGAATATAAAATCTGCTTTAAAAGGAACCCGATTTGAATCGCGGTAAAGCAAAAACGGCAGAGCTCCTAAAGACCCTCATCAAAGGAGACTTCCAGCACTGCTTCCTGTCACAAAAATACAACGCGGTTGTGCAATATTGTTCAATTTGGCGACTGACACTTGTGATAAAATATAATTGTTGGGCAATGTTGAGCTAGAGCCATAAAAGACCGGTTCGGTTATTTCTTATAGCAGGCGAATTAAATAGCAAATGAGAAAGCATCGAGTCGATTTGAAAAAAATTATTCACGCTGCTCGACTTCATCATTACATATGAGGAAATTTGGTTTTCATTTAGTACAACCCCGAAACGATGCGCCAGAGTCTAAAGTGGCTATAACCAAATCGTACAAGGCCAAAAGAGCTTGCCTGAGCAAATCGAAACAGACAAAGTACTTATTCCGAATAAGGGTCTACAGAGTGCTCCTATACATCTCTACAGCCCCTCTGTTCGCCAGAAGTATCAGCCTACGACTTCTTTCTATTCCTTAAAATCAATTACGTCGTGGAAGTAACGCATTTTTAATCAAAAGAGAAAATCCAGCCTGTACAGCATCAGCCTCATTACTTAATTAACAGACCTCTTTCTTCCAATACACCAGTACGAATGGCTACGATAGATTTACTTGATATTAAAACAACATGTTCTCTTAGAATGATAAATAAAAAAAGTGGAACAAATTTCACTTATAATACTTTTATTATTATGTACAATATTCTACCGTACTTTCGTCATTCACTACAGTTATATTCCATGCCTGCATTTTTCCTAATTTATCTTATACATTTACCATAAAGTCTTTAACGGGGAAGTGTAAGATAAATTACTTCAATCACTCGTCGGCCTATCCATCTGCCAGCAAATCTATTACTTAGCCACTGCCTCTTTAAGAATAAGTCATGTGGTGGGGCCTCATATTGTTGGGAATAAACGGGATCTTCTTGTAAAATCATGATACCACCCTAAAGGCTGCTATTTTCTAAACAATTTGTTTTCAAGGGGCTCCTTACTTATTGGAGCAAGTAGCGCTCGCCAGCTAGATTTGCTTCCATATAGAAAGTCCCAAAAATATCATTACTTGGTACTAAGTATGAACTTTTCTGAAACGTCGCAGATTCTCATAATACCAGTGGTGACAATTCCGCGTAATAACATCTCTAATGAGAAAAAATAAAACACTCTATTCACAATTACCGAAACAGTCATTGTTTCACAAACTCATTTCTATTGATATCTTCTCAAACACTCTTTTGAAAATTTTGAATTTTATACAGAAAATCATTCTCTAGTGCTCTACATGTTACTTGACTATAATCTATCACGAAAACGTATCTAAGTATCGCTACTGGAACACTACCTTTAACACAAGTAGGAAAAAAAAATTATTTTTATTCTCATATAGTTTGACTGGACCACTCACTTTCATCTCCATTACCCACAAAATACTCTATCTCTTAAAAATATTTTACAATCTGATAAAGCACGATACACAATCTAAAATATGCGTTGACATGAGCGCTTCAATATGTTCCAAAATGTATGCCTGTCTTGAACTGGCATCGAAACAAGTTCAATTTATTTCTGGAATGTAAAACTTCGGTTCATTACTTCAACTCACTATCTCACATACAGGTTTTAAAGCCGAGACCAATTTCTAAATAACGGTTTGATTTTCATGTGCGGGCTGAAAGTGCTTGAAATAGCGATGACAGTGTGCTGCTACCTAATGATGGACGTGGGTAGGGTAGGGGTGAAAATTTCTTATTTCATAGACCTAAAATGAAGAACGTTTAGATGGAAAGAAATATTTGACATAAAGTATACAACCTAAAATCGGCGAGTGCTTTATTTGTATTCCAAAGAAGTTTTTTTTATTCATTATACTTCATTTGAAGTTTAATATATAATTTTTCAACTGGAGTATGGAAGAGTATCATGTTGTGTCGGTTATGCAAATAACAGAATCTAGTGAATTTATGGAAAACTATACCTTTTTAGAAGCATGCAAGGAAGAACTAACACTCATAGTTGATAAAGAGAAACATTTGAGCGAACCAGACTCCAAATACTGATCAGTCATTGAAAACTTGTTACTACTGAAATACTGAAGTTTAGAAATAATTTCCAAAAGGAAATATTCTGAAAAAGTTGAGTTCAAAACACATCCCTTTCTTCTGAACTTGCAACAGTACGAAAAAAGAGTAACTATCACTCGAATAATTTCATTGAATTATCTCAAGACTCAGTCATTCAAAAAATTAATGTTTCTATATTATGAGCATTTGCTGCACTCGAATCACTTGGCTCATTAATTGCATTGACAAAATTGTATAAAGATCAAATTCCATAAAATGAATTTTAATGAGGAAATAAATATTCCAACTAATGTATTATCTTCCAGATAATACTGATAAAACCAAAATGACGAAATGGGCAAAATCAAAACAAGATTTTGTCATGGCTTAAGAGCGATGTGTCTTGGAAGAATCAAGCATCAGGAATAGTGACATAATCTAGACTTGAAATACAACCAAACAAAAATTAATAAGAATTAGAACATAGAATACAAGACCTCAATTCAAAGTCATAAAAATAATCCTTTAGTGGATAAATGATTCATTTTGAAATGACATATTTTTTATTAATCTTGATGAAGAGAAAAATGCTAACAATATCAATAATAATTATAACAAATTATAATTTCATTTATGAACTACAACACAGAAATGCTAAGAGTAAGCCTTGAACATATTGTGTTTTGTCTAACTAGATTGTGTCTATTATATCGAAGCATATCTGATTTTCCCAAAATTAGTATGGTTAGCTTTTTCGATAATTGTTGCTATCTTCCCATCTATAAGGATTTCATACACATGTTTATCCCATATCTAAAATGTCTGAATAATATTTTAACGTGAATGCAATCTAAACACCTAGGAAAATAGGTTATACTATCAAATTCTCCTTAAACCTTCTTTGTTGTTCCGTCTCGAGGATTTTAATCATTTCAGCACAAAGCCTTGCTATATAAGTTAATATTTTTCCGATTAATCAGCTTTCTTTGGAATTTTATCTATACCTGTAAGAACCTATACATCTATCGAGGTTTTCTAGACTTCCTATACATTATAACACCTACCTAACTAACTGTGAAATCTCCTAGAGTCTGTAGTGTTGATCCGACAGCTATATATTCATAACTTTTCCCAATTATTGCATTGCATAAGTACTACAAAGACCAAAGAATTGAGATTTTCAAGAAACATAAAATGCTCTGAGTCCACTTACTCATCTTTCCTATTCTACATAATACTCTCTATATCGGCAATAATAAATTGAATCGTTCTTTTAGTTAATGGAAATTGGGCTTTGAATTTCCTCTCATTTTATTTGAAAAAAATGATTTGTTTTGCTTCTAAAATTTCAAGGAGCTCCTCATAACAATTCTTTTTGTCTAGCTCTAGAGTTCCAGCTATTTACACAGTTAAGTTGCATTCCTCGATCACAACGCCTTATGAAAATGAAAATTACGATTCTTTATTATTTTCTTAGTAATTAGAGGTGGAATGAACGAGAGATGAATTTTTTATTACATTAGTTGTATTAATTTTGATTCATAATAAAATATTATCATTGTTTCTGATACCGAAAATGTGTTCACAATTTTCTCTATATTCCTCGCAAACTGGTAAAAAAGATATGTGTTGTTTTTTGACTTTAACTACTCCCAAAATAAAGAATCAGTTGAATCTCTTTCCATTCATGATTTTGAAAGATTGTACTCTCTCCACTAAAGGTTTGATATAATTTAGCTGGAAACCTCTTGAGAACAAATGTGTTTTTCATAGAAATCAAAAAGTTTACAATTTTTTTTAATATATTATCATATTTTAAAATCAAGAAATAGGACATCAAGCGAATAAAATAAATGATAAGTATTTACAACTATGAGATTTTCACTGATCAAAGTGAATTTGCCGCTTTACTAATTATATTCATCATGTTAACATTTTTTTTACATTTACCATAATAAACCCCGACTTGGTTTACTAAATTGCTTTTAGGTTTAATAATCAAATAATTTTCTGCTTCTCCCTTTACTGATATCTCTCTGAAATTTGCTTTATAATCAGAACATTACGTTAATGTACCGAAAAAATTATAAATCAATTTTAAATCGATGAGCAATTTAAGAGAGTTATCAACGCAATAACGTGTTGTGTTACACCCACTATCGAAAATTACACTCTATCATTATGCAATAATATTTTGACTCTACTGATACGCCCCACTCTCTAATTCGATGTCCTGTATATTTCAGACATTACATGTTCTTCGAAAAATTGGATATAGTTATACTGCTTATGCTTTCATATTCACCTATTGGGAACGGAGTATTCAATTGAGTTGGAAGACCAGTTTTATGTTTATGGAGTAATGCAATCACTTGTAAATCGGTGCCAATATGATCTTTACTGAGACACCGACCATTTCTGAATCGTTTCGATTATAATTTTAAACAGGTTCGGAATGGTACTTGCTAAGTAATCTCGAATAAAGTGGTCTCGAGAGTGTTTATGTTAATTGTTGGTTTAACTCTCTTTTATTAAGTGTTTATCACTTATTTTCATACTGCTAATGTTTGATAATACTTTTTAATTTTCATATAAGCTAAAACCAAACCATAATTTTTGTTAAGATTTGGAAACAATTGATTTAACACCCATTAGTTAATTATTAGCATCAAAAGAAAGGTGAGTGATTCTATTTTTGATGAAGTACCCTTGTTAGAGTAACTTCAAAGTACTGTAGTCTCTTCGATTTTCCATTTTTATTTCCATTCTATTAGAAATAAAATGTTTAAATGAAATAGTAAGAACTTGAATCTTGACGAAGAGCTAAACACACTGTTTACACTACTACTATACCAACAACCACATACACTGTCTGAGGTGAATTTCAATAGTTATAGTTTCCAGAGACTGAAGATTAAGTAAAACCAATAAACTTGACCTACCTATTTTATACTGAATTTTCCTACTAACTTATTCTCATGGAAAATATTATCAGCGGGAAAAACTCTTCGGCGGTAAATTTCACAATCATTTCTCAAATACTGAACCGATGAGTGGACTGTAAGGAATAAGCCTCTTGTGCCTGTTTAAACTATCAATCTCAATGCTTTCAAATACATCCACCAATTAATTATTATATACATTTTTTTACAACTTAACATTGTTCATATTTGTTTTATGGTTATAGCTGGTAGCGTGATCGGTAATATTCGTATCTGGTATCTTATCCTTATGATTACTCAACCCTAAATACATATATATTTAGGAAAAAGACCGCTGCATGTAGGTACCCCGCGAGTATGCATTTCCTGGTACATCGATTAATCCATTTTCCATTCAACATAGAAATAAACAAAAAGGAAAAGAACATTATTGAGAATGTAGCTGTAGTCAACGGTTGTAATAAGAGAATGTAGGTTAATCTTTCAAAACTGTTAATACAGAAGGATTTCTCACAGAATGGGTTTAAAATGGCTTATAAATCCCGTAATGCATTGTATCAATCGTTGAGGAATCCTAAGGATAAAATACCAGATTTGTAAAAGAGTAGTATTTATGAAATGATTGTGGCAGGAGGTTTGTTGGACAGACTATAAAATATGTTATTGTCCGGTTTAAAGAACACATAGTTTATTTAAAAACACGTACGAAAATGTCGATTATTGACGATTACCCTATCAGTCATAACCATGAAATAAATATAAATAATGTTAAATTTTAAAAAAATGTAGTCAATTATAAATGGTTAGATGCAGATAATCTAATGTAAAAACACATCAAATAGGGACAAAGGGTTTATTCCTTATTGCCCTAATTTAATAGATAAGGAATGAATATGAATTTTTTTGCCATTGGAATTATTTTTCGCGGGAAAAAGGTAATTAGTGGGAAAATTTAGTATATCACTTGATAGGTTTCAGTGTACCTTCAGTTTCTGAAGACGAAAACTTGGTTGTCGAAACGCGCGTCAGACAATGTAATTGTAGGTGTTGGTGTAGTCATACTGTAAACAGTGAAACAGTAAAACTAACGATTCCAGAAAACTGAATTCTGTAAATGGGATGGGGTTTCAAATAAATGGACCTTGCCTAACAACCTCGATACACTTGATGTAGACATAAATATGTGGATACAAATAGCAAAGTGAAAATACGCAGCGATGACAGGTCCAATAAAATTGAAAAGTTATGTTCGCAAAACATATTATATTAAACAATAGAAACTAATCATCTACAAAAAGTATACGTGGAAGACTACCAAAACGATGGAATACGGTGGTTTTGCTCATTCCTATCTGTCACTAGATATCTGATATTACTAAAATAGGAGCCACAAAATCTAAAATACATGATCTGAATGAATGGAGTCGATTTGTGAAACTAGAGTCAATCATTCAAAAACAACGCGTTGAAGACTATGAAGGTAATGGATATTGGGTTGGATTTTTCGGAAGGAAAGGTTCTGTTCGTTTGAATAATACTTATAGCTATAAATGTTAGAAAAGATAATATACGTACATAAGGATATCATGTGATATTTCTCGTTAACGTGATTTTACTAAACAAGGTCGTCACAAATACTGTTTTCGATTTGAAGGTTTTTTTAATGCACTGATTGTATTTATATATTCTTTATGGTTCTAAACTATCTTATGAGATAGGAAATGTAAGAGCATTGAAGCATATTTTGTCAGAGCTTTCTGGTTTTCCCAAATACACAATTCTAATTGCGTATGCCTATCAAGTATCAATAAACCAATTGTCAACTATTTGATAGTTCACTAAATTGTATAATCATCTGTGGATTTGAAATACTAAAATAAGTAGAATGCTTAAATAACACATTTGACGGAATTGTTTTGGATAGAGGAAGCATGAAATGAATTATTTTCCAGTATTTTAATTCCATGACGTGTTCATGAATATAACCGATGCGTTTATAATTGCGCGCATCTTATGATGATTGTTAATTTTGAACTTTAAGCTCGATGTAAAAAGTTTAACGATGAATTTAGTTTCAATATAATTTTTTGATATGAATTAGCCATCGATGGTAAATTCAGTAGTTTTTATATATATTCAGCTCTTTATTAAATAAATGACTAAAATTTATTTTAATGATATTTTTGATTAGTTAACTTTTACTAAACTTACGTTTCTTCTTGTGTTCGTTGTCCTGCTGATGCATTCCACCTCCTGAGGGATCTAACATCATGGAGTGTCCCAGTGGTCCCCCATGACCGCCTGGCTGACACTCCATCGTTATCATGCTACCCTCAATGATTGGGCAACACTGTAACAAAAATAAATGAATAATTTCTCATCTTTCTTGACAGAGAAATATATTAATTGGTGTAGATATACGTAAACATAATATCAATTTACAGAAAAGCAAATATGTATCTTATTTTCAATTGAAACTTTTTTGATATCGTTATATGGTTATTATATTCACAATAAAACTTAATAATCTCACTATCTTCATTCTCAATGATTGAGGAACTGTACCTACAGAATATTCAATATCAGTATAAAGATGGTAGAATAGTATTCGGTATTTCAATAAGAATAACTCTCGACTATTTTGTAGTGCAACTGTAGATTTATAACAAAAGTGACCTATAGAAAGACCTGGAACCTATTATTAAGTTTGACTGTCTAGCGATACAGGGCGTAGTTGGTTTAAAAAATTTAGAGACATCGTTGTGAGAAAACGGCCATGATCTCGTTAGTACCTCTAACCAATTTTTTCGAATTAAACGTACTGAGTAGCATAGCGCTACTTAATTCCTTCTATCTAAGTAGATACCTTTGGAATACATTAAATAAGAGTATGTATTCGGTTTCCTAAGGTATTATGTAAGCAGACTGAAAATAGCATATGGATCATATTCTCCATTACTCTAAAAATATGTGAATCTCAATCATTTTCCTCTGAATAAACATAACCTATTATGTACAAAATGAATTTTAACAATCGATAGTTTTCAGATACTTATCATATTAGCAACTAGTTTCAATAATTTTCCATCGTAATCACGATCATCCAAGCTTTGATACAGTATTGAATGTTAACGAAGAAACCTGCAAGAAATATATCATCCTGAATAATATCTGATAGAATAAATGAATGGATATTAGAAGATAAGGAACAAATATTTTTATAGTTGTATATTGTTACAGAAAATCGATTAATTTTCTATCAGTACATTTCCCTCTATTTTCAAATCCCAATAACAAAGGTACTACTTATTCCCAAGTTTGTGATAATTGAATGTAGTTAAAATAACAAGTGTGCCAAGATATCAAAACGAGACCATAGCCTTAAGGTTGACTTTAATATGAAGAGAAAAGTGTGGAGTGAAGTGAATTACTTTGTCGTGAAATAGTTATTGTCACAGCTGTTTTCTAAGTAGTAAAAACAATCCATCTATACATATGGATAGTGTAACCAAGTTATTATAATCAATAAGATTCTAAATGTCATTCATATTTTTCTTATTCTACGAGTATTTTTCCATAATTTTACGAGTAAAATACAGATTTATCAAATTTAATAAGTGATTGGTCAAAGGTTCACGGAGTGTCTCCGACTTTTTATCTAATTGATGAGTTCTATTCCTTCACTATAAATAAATAAGACCATATGGCAAGCGCACACTTTTGCATGACCAGTATGATTTACTCGATCTGTTTTTACTGTATGAACTTGCCCAGTATATCACACTCCATATCTTGTGGTGACATTTTGTATTTTAATATAGATAAAAGTAAATAGCTATGAACTGGTTCTTGCTTTATTCAAGCTATTTCAAGAATTTTGAATAAATATTCCTTTTAAGAAGATAAATAAGCATGACGTGATTGTATGACATTTAAATAATAACATCAATAAAACGCCGTTTATACTGTAGCAACAAAACCGTGGGAAAATGAAGTTTTAATTTCAATTTCACTATCATGCAAATAATAAGTTGAAACCATTTCCCTATTCAGAGTGTAATTGAATTTAATTTCAGGTTGATTATTTTAATATCAACTTTTTTTTGAAGCCCGATTCAATGGATTTATAATATTCATTATGTCACTAAATTGGCTGATGAAGATTTTAGGGCTCCTCTATAATTTATTTTGTTGTCAATCCTTCTTTCAAATCCAAAAAAGTATTGCGATTTCTACAATTTTATGAGTATATCGATTAAATGGTCTGTCTAGAAACTCGTATTTCATATACAGTTTTTCACTCAGATTCATTTCAGAATTAACAAAAGTGAGTGAAGAATATTGTTGGAAGATATGCTGGACATAACTGATCCAATTTTCAGTTCAAAACAAACATCTACTCTCGCTTCTTTTCAACCGACATAAATGGAAAATTGCAGTTTATAATTGTACTGTATGAGATTTCAAAGAATACATCAAAAAAATAATTGGAAGATTGGGTTATTCGTGAGTATAGTTCTATATCACCTACTTTCAAGACTATATCATAAATTTGAATTTTTTATTTAAGAGACGGGATTCTTGATAATTTTTCTCTCTTTTAAAAAGTAGATAGAAACCATCGAGCTTTATATTGATAATGAAAAAATTATATTTTCTCTCATATATATTCTTGTGATCCGCATATTCTAGAGAACCTACAAAAATTATCAAATCTCTGTAAGTCTGTAATATATTAAAAAAACATTTGGGTTTGTCTTATAGTAATATTGTGTATCATAATGCACAGGGCCAAAAATTCAACTTGTATAATATACAATGTTATTAGTTATCTAGTTTGATTAATCAAAGTATGGCCAGCTTTAAAAAAAGCGTATCTTGAAAGTTTTCATGGCGATATCAATAATCCGAGAAAAGTCTATTCTAAATCGGAAATTTTTAATAATTGATTTAATAGGAGTGGGTACCATATACTTATCACAAGCTTTGTTAAAATAATGAACAATCTTAATTTTTTCGTAACGAATATGAAAAATACAGTTGTTATTGTTTGGAATATTCATACTTCGGCTTGTTAAAATGGATGTCAATACTGTTAACATTTTCAGAATTGAGTGAAGTTGATCTTCCACTTTTGATTCTTCTGATGTTTGAAATGAAATTTATATGGCTACTAATCTCTCCAACGTTTCCAATCTCTATATTTGCCGATTTTTATCCACATTTTATGAAAATGATCGACTGCCACAATAATGCTTATGAGTATTTACATCAAAATACATGACCCTTTTACTCCTGAAGATCGTATTTATAATAATGTGCCATTTACAAGAGACATTCAAATATACTACTAGCAATCACTTAATTGTGCACTTTACTTCTTCACACCGTGATCAAATTCGGTTTTCACTTACATATCTAGGGCGCTATTATAGAAATTGCTTTCCAAAAACGAAAAAAAAAATCAATTTCAAAATTTGTATGCTATACTATCTTAGAAGGTCTTCTAAGCGTAAATCACACATTTTCTGCCAAAAATACTGCAAATAGTTACCACATTCGGAAATAAATAATTTCCATGCATTAATAAACAACCACAAATCGTCGTTCTTCAATATATATGTCTACTTAGTTATTCAAAGTACTTTACAATTTTGAATGAAATGCTTCTACTGCTCCTTCTGAAGCTAGGCGAAAATAATTGAAATAAAATCAAATTTTTTCAATACTACTATGAGTATTTATGAATAAAAAACATAAATACAATAAAAAAATATCGTATTCGTGGAAATGTAGTCTTCAAACAGTGGCACCATTTCAATAGGCTGTGTTTGGAGGTCCTTAACTTCAAATTATACTTTAATATGAAATTTCGAATGGTGTTGTGGGTTGACGACTCAAAATAAAACTATATAGGTTTTTTTAAATGCCAACGTTTGAAGGTATAAAAGGAATCATATCTGACGTTAACACTTGTAAATTATTAAACAAGGATCCTATGAACGTATGCCATGAGAGAGCGAATGAGTTAATCAACAAATTAAGAGTAACTGGCATAGCCTCAAAATCTAAAAGCAAAACGATGATAACAAATAATGCAATTAACCAAAAATGTAGACTCACAAAAAAATCATAAACCAATTCTAAGCATGAGGCTTGTAGTGAATTATATTGATTCCCCATCATATAAAATAGCAGTTTTTGTTAACAAGTTATTATCGCCAATAACCATGTCATTTGGACACAATGTAAAAAACTGGAACAAAAGATGAAACTGGATCATAGGCACACTGAAGATACCAATCGGCATACATTAATATACAGTATAATTTGGTCATGAAATAATCGCTCACTTATTTGGTTACAGATACTCCTTCTTTTGTCATTTGGACACAATGTAAAAAACTGGAACAAACGATGAAACTGGATCATAGGCACACTGAAGATACCAATCGGAATACATTAATATACAGTATAATTTGGTCATGAAATAATCGCTCACTTATTTGGTTACAGATACTCCTTCTTCATTGATAAACTCTAGAAATAACTGGAAGGCATAGCCATGGATAATCCTGCTGGACCAGTTTTGCCTAATTTGAGCATGAATGATCTTGTAACTGAAAGTTTCAAGTAACTACCCTTTCCAGTTAATTTCGTCAAAATTTATGTAGATGATTTCATTTTAGCTATTATAGACCAACAAATTGAGACAGTAGTACGAACGTTTAACTCTCATCATCCCAATATCAAGTTTACCCAAAAGGAAGAAATAGTTGGTGCTATCCCGTTTAAGGACATAGTAGTTATTGAGCAACCGAATGATAAATTATCAATAAATTGGTTTCCAAACATTCAGAATCAGGCCGATTACTTAACTACTCAAAGTAGCTCTAAACTCTATACTGATAATAATAGTAAAATCAGAAAAATTCTCAAAGTTAATAGTTGCTCAAGAGAGTTGGTTAGTTAAATTATATATGAGAGAAATCATAACTTACTATAGGTACCTCACAAACGAAAGTAGAATGTTAATAAATTTCCTTACATTAGAGGATTGCTGGAGAAAATTTGGAAATTTTTTCAAAACACACTTAGCAAATAATTGTGAGTTGGCCTTCTACCCAATGAACAAAGTGGGTAACTTATTTACACATGTCAACAATAAAACACCCAAACCGTAGCATTCCAATGTGATTTATAAAATAAATTGGTTGGACTGTAATAAGAGTTACATCGGAATGACTGAACAATAATTGAAATCCAGAATGTATCAGCATGAAATGATTGTCGAGAACATAAAAGGAACAATAACGACAAACCAGTTCTAGACCAACATCATTTTACCGCTGGTCACAACTTCACTGTTGATGCTTTGAAAAGTCTAGAAGATGAACATAAATATTAAAAAAAAATCTTTAGCCTTGGGTATATCTCATGATTGATTTTGGCCTGAATTAAGTTATATCAATCGCTCACTCCATATATTCAAAATTATTCATTCGAACCAATAGAAAACCGTCGGCAGGAAACTATAAAAAAATAGAACTACTATTATATTCAACAATCCTTATCAATATGTATAAAAAAATTGTGAAATACTGATCACGAACTAAAATTATATCTATGAAATCTGTTGAGCTCCGAAGGATATTTTGAATCCTTTTGTCATAAAAAAATGTAGCGAGGCTTCATACAAATTAGAACATTCCAATAATCTTGGATTAGAACATAATACGCAAAAGACAAGGACGAAGCACCTGAATATACATGTTGAAAAGCAGAGTAATTTTTCTGTTGGAGACTGTAGTCTTTATTACTGGTAGATGTACATCTTAAATAACTAAAAAATTTTAGAATTGACATAATTCATATGCATATAATTTGTTGGCAGTGGAAATTTTGACTAGTTGTCTTGAGGAGAATGAATCATTGAAAAATTCTATTATAGTGGGATAAGAAATTTTAGAATCTTCTGGAAAATAGAGTTTGACTTTTATGTGACCATAAAATCTTCGTTTTATGATCATAAACCACAAAATATATAAATGAAAACCGCAATATCATGTAATCTCCAACCGCTTAAAATTGCGTACCTTTCTTTTCAAAGGAATAATGAAGGGTAGGATGACATATGGCATTTTCGTTAAGTGATTTTTCCCGCTTGATGCTTGGCGCCCAAGAAGATGTCTACCCGTCATCGACCTTCTGTCGTTCCTTTCCTTTATCTTTTAATCTAGGAAGCGTGGCTGAACAGATGAGCGGTACTATTATACTACCATTACTTAATGATCTTTTATACAAAAACTATCTCACATGATATTAATTTTTTATTACAGTTAACGAATGGGAGTGTATTGATATATTTTTTACGAAATTTCACGTAAAAACTTAATGAGAAATGAAAGTAATACGCGGTATCAAATTCGTTCTATCACGTCATGCGTATTTTAGCTAGACGAAGACATGTGCATTCCGAATTTATAAATTCATTACAAAAACTTAATAACAATGTATAAGAGGATAACGAAAAACCACGCATAAGAATATAAATAAATGTTTACTACCAGAAAGTGTTGATTTTATTTATGGAATTCTCGTATAAATAACCAGAAAGTTAGTTATCTTTGTACTTGCTATGAGTAGGAAGCATTTTTTTTCTATCTTTTTACCAATCAAGGTAACCGCCTGAACGGAAATGTTTCTATTCTTTTCAAAACTTCGATAAGCGAATGTTTTATAACATCCCGTTCACTTTCACATATACCTAACTAAAGAAACGATTTATTAAAGACTTCTAGAATATTGAACATAATCAATTTCATTTCAATATAAGGGACTCAATTACAGCAGCTACGTAATTGAACCATCCCAGAGTTATTAAAAGGTATGGCAACCATTAGTTTGAAATATTGATTAATTTCAATTATCTCTCAAATCCGCAGAGCAATTTCTATTAGACGTATCTAAATCAAGTCATTATTAGAACGTCAACGCTTCTAGAGGGTAGTCAGAAAACTAAATAAATACTGGTGTACATATCTCATTTTGAAATTGAATTGATCAATTACTTCAACTTTTTCATGAAAATATCGTGTATAAGGTAAATCACAATTTATTCAACAGTTCATCTAATACTTACTGATTATTCATTGACTTTACTATCAGGGAAACGTGAATTAATATGCCAACTTTGGTTTAATAGAAGCATTGCGTTCTCAAGACACTGTTATGGTGAAAATGTGAATACGAATGTCTTCACCTTCTCTACAGCTCTTTATGCCATCTCAAGCGACAGAGTATTCAGATTTCTTCTTTCATGCATTTTTCCACTCTTTCCGATTCTTTGTTACTTCATTCATCTACTGTATTGCTTTCCCTTGTTTTTCTCCTTTCCGTGCTACCTATGTAGCCAAATTTCCCTGGGTCTTTTTTTATTTTGTTATATATTTTTGCTTCTGTCACTTCTCTTACTAAACTTTGTGACGTTCCTCTCTTCACATGTTCGTTCCAGATCTTCTCTAAAATTACCTTATTCATCATTCTACTCAATTATTTTCAGTTTACAGTTGCTTCATCCCAACTGCTACTATTCCAATCTGTACCTTTTTGTTCATAACCCTATTTTGACATATATTAAAGAGGGTACAGGTCTCAACTTGTATACTTCTGTTTTTTATCTTCTCCTATATCTTTTTTCCTGTCTTATTAAGAGCATGGTATGTTTGATTTCCTTTCTTACTATGTTCACTATCCCTATTCCTATTTTCCCGTTTTCTGTGAAATTGACTCCAAGATAACAAAATTGGTCACTCTATCTATTCGCTGTCATTATTAAATCTTCCTCATGGTCCGTTTTTTGTTTTACTACCATCCTTTCGTATTTTTGATATCCACTTCCATTCTCAGGTCTTCTATTAAACTACTTTTTCTTATATTTTCTTAAATACTTGCTACGATTACAATATCGTCTGCATATACTAATCCGTCTATTTCTATCGTATCTAGGTTTTTGTAGCCAATTATAGTCTCCAGATTAAAGTTCTTCTTTTTTATTGTTTCTATCATACATGTTAAGTGTGAATAGAAGAGATCAAAGACTATCTATTTGTTTTACTCCCATCTCCATCCTAGACTCCATCCATTACACTATCTCTCACCTTTTTGTATCTAATAAGTCGAAAGCAGCTTTCAAATCAATAAAAGTAATTTAAAATTCGTCTTTCTGTTCTATTTTTCTTTCTATTGAGCACTTTTTATAACGATATGTTATCTATCGTTTGTTTCCCTTTTCTATATGCATTTTGCTCCTTCCCCATTCCTCATTGATGCATTTCTTTATCTTTGACTTCATGATTTTCATTTATGTTGAGCAACTGCAACTGAATTATTCTTCAAAAACTTTCTGCCACTCTATTATGTCTTCCATATTTACTCTAATTTTTTTGTTTTAACTCTCATTTCCTTTATTTTTCATCCTCTCATGGCTCTGATTTTGATCCAAAAGCATGTTTTATTGTCTTTATAATCATTTACTATTTCTCCTCCAAATGTTCCAACGGTATTTTTTCGCTTCTTTTTTTTTTCTTGACTTTGATTCTTATCGTTTTGAATGTCTACTTATTTTCTTCGCTTATATTCTCAAAGTAACTCTTCCATGCTGTCATTTGACTCATTTCTTCTGTTCAATAACTTTATGGACATTTTTTTATCGGCATTCCCCCTCAAATTTCCTCTGCTTATTCATAATTTATTTCTTTGAATAACTTCTGCACTTCTTTCAGAGTTATCTCTTGTTCTATTTCACCGAATCTTTTAACAGTTCCTTCTCGATATTTCCTTCTATTTTGTTTGTTCTCTATTCAATTAAAAGCTATGTTTAAGTATTAGACCCAAATCGTTGATGACAGATAATTACTCTTTTTACAGAGAATGTGCTAAAATATAACAAAGAATAATAAGAATAAGTACTGTGTAAAAATACATAAATTCATGTGCAAATATCGATTGGAGAAGATACTTTTCCGAATTAAGTCCGCGTGATATGGATATATAAACACGATATCGCTGGTGTTTGAGAAGGAGTTATCTTCTTGAATCTTCCTGAATAACTATAAAAGAAGCACAAACGTCCTCGTTTCATATAGAAAGAATGAGAGCAAAACAACAATAACTATCCAGAAAATGTCTATACCTGAATAAAAGCCAAAGTATGGCATGTTAAGATAAAATATGTTCTCATATTGATTAACGATTATTACAAAGAAATATTCAGAAAGAGTTATATACCAAAAGAATTATGATCTTAAATAAGAAGTTCTCCTAATAAACCGTTCTCCCATAGTAGCTAACATATTTGTATTAACTGTGTTTACAAAACGTTTCTTTCTAGCAGATTAAGTTGCACCATAGTGTGGATGCTGAAGTCACATTTTATTTATCAGTTTTTGAGGTAGAACTCAATCTTCCGACAAATATGAATAACAAAATATAACAATTCACATTTAACGATTTTTAATAAAAGATACGTTTACTGAACCAGATCTAAGACTAAAATAGAATCGATAAATATGCGTGCTGATTTATTAATAGAACACCAATAAATCATGTGGGTATTAGCACATTAGTATATAGATATTAGTAATTAGACGACAAATGGTTCAGTATTTACAAATGCTATAGAGCAAGACTACACTTTGACAAATATAGCTTTGCCCACAGGGAGTACTTTATAATGAGAAATACATTGGTGTAACTGATCATCTGTCATTTATTACATCCATTACATTACATCAAGTATTTACTATCTTGTTAAAATATTTTTTTCAAATTCATCATAATTTATAAGTGTAAAAATAACGATATAGCTGACTATACTACAGATTAAATAGGCACTACCAATGTTATTTTAGAATTTTGAGGAAAATTAACTCTTGTTACTAAACACTATTATTATTAGATATTGTGGTTGCAAACGTCAAAGCTGCCAAAAATAGAATGGTTATAGATAATTGAATAGTTTGATTCTAGTTTACAATCAGTTAACAAGTAAAATATACAGGGTGTTAAAAAATTCTCTAGAAAAGGTAAACTGAAAAATATTTAGGGTCTGCTCAGTAGAAAATTCGTAACGCCATCCGTATTCAAGATAAAGGGCGTTGAAGCATACAAAATTATACACATTTCTTTCGATTTTGCCACAACTACTGGTAACAGTATATTGACATTACATAAAAATATGTTTTGGAAACTTATACATCCAATGCATTTGTTTTTATGTCTAAAGCTCATAGAGGGCGTTAGTAACGCGGTTAGTACCAAGTAGTATTGAGCATTACTTTTTTAATATTAGATTTATTGAGCAAAATTTCTAGTGAACTTCAAAGGTATTCTTGATAAAACTTGATACAAGTATCGTTTTCGGAATATTTTGATTTGAAAATTATGAAGTAATAACCGATGCTGGTATAAAGTATTGATAAAGTTATTGATTAATATTATTATTAATTAGCAAGCATTATATGAATTGAAAATTCTTTGTCGCATAATGAGATCTCATCCATAAAACGGATACATTTATAAAAATTGGGACGGAGAGCTTTCGTTTCTTGTAACGTTTCTCAAAAGTATAGGATCTTGTTTTAAGTTGAATAAGTATGGCCTTAGTATGAAACAAATAACAGTTTGAGTCCCAAAACTGCAATACATGATTTATTGGATGTATGAGCTTTCAAAACATAATCGTATAAAATTTCAATACAATGTTGCTGATAGTTGCGGAAAAATCATAAAAAATTTGTATTGTTTTTGTTCAACGCCCTTTACCTTGAATACGGATGGCGTTACGAAAATTTTGAATATTTTTTCAGTTTCTATCTATTCTATTGACGGGATCACCTGTATACTACTGTAGTTGACTCTATTTAGTTTCATCAAAAAAGAAAAGAAGCTATCTTGTATCATTATAGTGAAGGATTCTCTGAAAATGATGTTATATAAGAAAAAACCAGTATCTGGAAACGTATTTTTGGAAATATCCGGTATGGGAAGAGAAAATTTGGATAATAAAGGATCAATGTAAGGTACAAAGTATTTTGAAACAGTTTCATTCCTGACTAGGTTAATTTTTCCATAACCTTCAGTTTCATCTACTACTAGGTTCCAAGGCAGCTGGATGAAGTATCCTACATGTATAGTACTTCGTTTTGTAGTCACTGCTATTGATTGACGCCATCACATCGCTTGACAGACTGATATATCTTAACTCTGTTATAGGCAAACAAGAGATGCAAACAGAAATGCTTAAAAATATAAAGGTCCCAATGCTTTACAATATGTTTTCTCGAAATCTCTCATTATCAAATCGCCTTCTTTGACTTTTTTAGCTTTCTTTCTGAAAGAAAAATAGCCTGAGGGATATATATGCTTTTATTTATTTCTAAGGAGGAAGAACCTTTTTTACATTAGCATCCCTTGAAATTGTCTCATAAGCTTCATATTCTCTATATTGATTTTTTGTACCTCCATAAATCTACAATTTGGAAAAATGGAATGGAATGAACTCATTATTTGGAATACTGTGACATTATTAAAGATTAGAATATTATCATTCCCTTCAATCCCTTCCGACTAATAGGTACAATCGACAATTTGATTGGAAAATTAGTGCTTGAGATGTATAGTTTTTATCAAAAAAGATTATGTCTCATTGAGTTTAGTAATGAAATCAGCCATTATTATTTGAAACTAGGGATTTGTCAATATCATAGTTTCATTGTCATTTCATTGTTATTTCTCACATTATAAGCGACCATGTACTACATTTCCGTTTTCAAGTTAAGTGTGATGGAAAATGTACATATTTCGCATTTGACAAAAATGGAGTGGAACTGTCAGTCAAAGAAGCTTGAAGGTAGGATCCACATTTCACGTTGATAAATAAGATTGAATTGTAAGGAATGCGTTCAGTGAAAATATATAATCAATATCAGTAACCAATATTTTTCAGTTTCATTTTTAGATCCTGTAATTGAATATATCTATACAGTTTTTACTCTATATCATCATCCTATTGAGATTACCTTTGTCTGGAAATAAATATGTGAAATTGGTTAAAGAAATTCTCTCATAAAAAATTTGTTTCAAATAATAAGCTGGGTTATAATAATTCTTTTTTCTCTTTATGTCTGATTCTAGGTGAGTTCTATCTACATAACTATCGCTCTCCACAACCACATCCTATATTCTTGTTATTCAATTTTCTACTACAAATTCCAATTCTAGATAAACCTGTTATCACGATATATTTCTACTGTCATACAATATAGCTAATTCCGCACTTTGTTTGAACTCTTTATTTCAAATAAGTTGTTATTGTGCTTTTTAAACTTAACGTTGAGCATTTGAGCGATCTTGGGGAAATTTGCTTCTAATTAGAGTTAATAATACAATTATGTGTTCAATGTATTTCGAAACCTTTTCTATTAAGCTTGAAATCTTTCTATGTTCTATTGATTGAAATTATCCATGAATGAGTACTTTTTCGGTTGTCTATTCTTCTCGGTCTAATACTCATTGTCGAAGCAGTAAATTGCAACTAAAGAAGCGAAGATACGGTTTGATATCGTTCAAGGTGTGAGAACGCAATAAGAACTCTAAGCATGCATGGATGCATCGTTAACGGCATTTATTTCTTCAAGTCACACCAGTGTTAAGTGTAGTTTTTTAGGAAAAAACGTGGTTCTTGCTATGAAAATTATTAGTTCACACTTTGAATGAGTGAATCACTACCATAGTCCGTTTCCTCCACTTTCAATTCTTCCTCATTCCAATTGATCGATACTGCTAACGTGAATATATAATTTAAATACAGAATATGTTCTTATCCGATACTAGTTAAGATTTTTCTAATAATTGGATGTTTTGTAGCTTCTCTAAATTGTTGAAATTAAATACAATGACCAGATATCAATCAATTTATTTTCCTACAAGAAATATTTTTGTTGATTGTTGTTGTTCCAGAAAATGCCAAAAATCGTAGAAAAAATTACTAAGAATCACGAATTAGAATCGTTGTTCATAAAATGTGTGCTGTATTTGAGATTGATATTTAAATTAAATGTTTATTAGCTTTGAATTGGGAACGATATTGGCAATTTTGAGCTTATCGGGGTATTGTCCTAGTTTTAGAACATAATTTACGATATGTGCAAGCTGCATTAGAACTTTTTTGGATAAATTTTTGATTAGGACATTGGCTATGACAGCTATACCTGAATCAGTTTTGTTATTCAGTTGGAAAATTATGTTATATATTTCTGTGCAGGTCGTAAAGTACTTTGTATTTGGTGTATTTATAATATGTATTTTGCTGAAGACTCGGCTTTATTAAAACATAATAAGGATATACATTAATGAATCTAATAATATATAAAAATTCATATCAAATATAAGTGCTGTTTTTCTCTTGAAATAATAGTACATTTTTATTTCTGATTTGTAATGCAGTTCAAAATATGGAGAGAAGTTGACATATATGGAAACTGAAATCATGAATATTGTTGAATAGATTCTCACTAAAGAGGAGTTTGAGTTTTTGGAAAACGAGCAATTGCAATACCTTCATTAGACTGTCCCCTGTATGTTTAATCCTACAGATATGAATCAGAGTACATTAGATGAATAATTAAGTAAATAAAATCGTTCACCTACTTCTAATGCGGTAGTGAAAATATACGTCATATGTCAATATGACAATAATTAGTTTTGAAAATTCATTTCGAAGAGTCTTGCTTCTCAGAATAATATGATTTAAAGGTCTTTTCATATTTAATAAAGATAAATATAATAAAATATATCTAAGAAAAAAATCATACGTACGAACCTAAGGCGTAACGAATAATGTTTAATATCTGCCTTAAGGATGGATTTGAAGTAATGATCTCTACGGTTGCTTCATTTATTCCTTTTTCCATTCCGGAGAAGGAAAAATGTTGATAGTATGCCACATATGAAGCGAAGCCGATCTTGTTGTCGTTTTCGACAACAACCATTCTAGGATAGCTAGAAAAAGTCCTACTACAGCTACAAAACAAGCCCTAATTCAAGACAATGCCTCTCCCTTAATTAATTCATTCACACATTTACACTAGACACTGTAATAATTAATCTATCACTACTTATATAATTAAATATTCACTACTTTTTTAATTTATTCAAATTCACTGGTTACTTTTCACTATTTCATTGCGTTCACTATGACTTTGAATTATATATTGACTTTCGCTGCTAAACAAGCACGAATTTATACCAGAAATAGATTTCTAGAATTCTAGAATATAAACAATAAAATGAATAGAAGCAAATAAATGAAGAAGCTTACAAACCAATTGCCGCTGTCATAAAAACATGAAGAAGAACAATATCAAGCGCAATCAGAGAATCTTCCATTATAACCGGACAGTACCAACTTCACGGTCCATGTCCATAACTTTATTTTTAAATTTGGAGATAATAACATATTTTTAGTTATGTTTGTTCTGTCTGTTACTGCTCAAAAATGGAATAATTACATAGAGCATGTAAATGATAAGATAGAAATCAAAATGTTGAAATTAGACAATCTAACGGATGAATTAGTTGTTAGAAATCCGGCGATAACTAATAAATCCTCATGATGATTCATCTAGTAGCAGGTCTTCTGAGTAACAGGATTAATATGACAAGAAGAATCTGTTATTATTCTTATTTTATTATTTTTACTTTTTTTATAGTTTATACACTGTTACTAAATAAATATCATTTTGAAATAATTTTTTTGTTATTCATCTAATCTTAAATGCAAATTATGTTTTCTTCATTAGTTAAAATTTCAGGAATTTTTCCATACCTGGTTGCATATTTCTTATTTAATAGAATTTAAAACACTCCCAGTCGTCCCTTATCGTGACACTCTACAAGCAACTTCGTCTTGGGGATTACGTGAACTATGCATGATAATATTTTCGCGCCTCTGTTTCTTGGGTAGACAAAATATAAGTCCCAGATTCTCAAAGAGGACTTTCCATTTAACTGCATGTCAATGGTAACCGTGTGTATGAGAATCAATAAACAATATAGCAGTATCTTTTACAAACATATTGATGATCTACATCAAATATTTAGTAAATCAGAATAAATAATGATATTTTGAAGTGACTCGGAGTTTGTTTTGAAAGTTATATTATTCCATCCATGATTTTTTCTGATATTTAGAATGGGATAAAAAACTTTGTGGGGTACCTGATTCTTTCGCCAATTTTGTGGTTTTACGTTTTATCTTGTGGTCTATGGTCCAAGTTGATTGTTGTAATAATTTCGATTATTTTTTTAATTCACCAGTAGCGTAATAATTATGGACTACTGTGATACAAACGTTTGTTTTTTTCCGCCAGGTAATACTTTGGTGGCAGTGTTACGACGGCTGTTGAATTGGGTAATTATATAGGTGGATATTGGAAATACTTTAGACATGGTTACTGGATTCAGACACGTTAAATCGCGAAATACGTAACCATTGTTCGTGTTTCTCATATTTCATGGCACTATATACTAACACTTTCTAGTACGAGTATTACTAAACTACGGTTATTAGTCGACATATGAAGAAAACATAAAAAAGATTAAGCTTTTGAACTAATATGTATAGTAGTTAAATTAGGAACCTATAGTGAAGATGTTCAAGATAAGTTTCAGAATACTTAATAGAATTACATTGAACAAGTATTGAATTATAACAATTTTTTAAACATTTGTAAAAAAATGGAAATATACCATAAATATTGAACTCATGATTTAAATTAGTAGATCAAATGCATACTCAATGAGGAGCAATTACATTAAAATTTCACTGTAGCACAGTACTATAGCGGTTTCTTCCATTTTTATTGGAATGATTCATGAGCGGAGGTGAGAAATAATTTGAAACAAATAATATTGAATAGTGAAACTCTCATTAGCTTTTAGAAGAATACCTATTTCGAACATCTACAATATATTACTATAATAGATGGAACTTTGGAAAGATTCATAGTAGGGTATAAGCCAATAACCATTCTTCAAATATTGCTAACTCTATTTCTTCATAATAGTCTCCCGTTCTTTCGGAACAAATACCAGGAAGTCGCTTTCAACAAATATTTCAATATTGACAACATCTAAAAGGCGTCCCTTTCCAAAAGGAACTATTTAACATTGTCACGAAGCTTCTACATATACTTGACATGAGCGTTTTATGCTCTTGTTTTATCACACTTGTATGTATGACTTAGTATTCAGCGCCACTAGTATTGATTTTGCCGTCTTGATATTGCTTTTTTGGGAGATCCATAGGTGTACATATTTCATTACCAAAAAGATGCAATATATGATAATATCTATCGGAATCTCTACTGACACGACGCAACAAATTTAGTACAGAAGGGATCATTATAATTGTGAGTTGGATTTCAACAAGTGCTTTATCCATAAATTTAAATATCTCCTCCAAACAATTGTTTATATTGGCACTCAAAATAATTTTATTTGCTTGCCTCTTAATGTTGTAATGAGTGAAAAATAATATGAATAATATGGAATTTTTGTCATGTATAGATGAAAGTGGAAATTTGTATTTTGAAGGAGTATGAATCAACATCAGAAAGTGAACCAGATCCACTTCAGAGAAGTTAAATGAAAATATTCTTGTGATAAATAGCGGTTGGAAACATAAAAATGAACGCAAGCACGCATATCAGCAAGTTCAATGATTTTAAGTCATCACAAGTAATTCAGAAATTGTATCAAAAAATAGGTAGTAACAGTGCAGTTGACATGTGAAGAAATAACGAACTGTTCCTATTAAGTAAAAATTTTTCATTGAATTTCTAGGTATACTAAGATCAACAGGTATACAAATTCAAGATTCAGGAACTATCACATGACTTCTAAGATTCTTGCAACAAGATGCAATATCAAATTCAATGCTTTATGACCAACGACCACGTACGAAGAACCAAGTCCAAGTTAAGACCAGTACAAAGTTTGCAAATATACTGAATTCAACAGTCAAAACATTTCATTATTAATAAAGAATAGTTAATTCCTATTTTCCAAGTACATATATCAAGGAAACAAAACAAAGTCTACTGCCTTTAGTAAATTGACAGTTAAATTGTATTTTCTAAATTATACTTGAATATCGTCCTCGTCAGTTTATGTAAAAAGAATAACTAATTAACGTGAAACAATCTAATGTGATAAATCTATTAAAAATGACTCATTTTTTTTGACAATACAATAGATAGTTACATCGCTCAATCACTCTAAAGAGTAGAACAATGTTATACGTTTGTTGCATTGCATAATAATAATTATATCATCACGTCTTTGAAAAGTAGCTTCTATAATTTATTTATTCTTTTGATTCATTCGCATCTTTAGATAGATATAAACTGTCGATTTATTTTTGTGTTCAGCACGAGGATAGCTAGTAATACTGAAATGTGAGTACAAAGGTGAGGACAAAGGTGAGGACAAAGGTGAGGACAAAGGAAAAATAATTTCATTGTTTTGGAAATATTGTTAAAATATATAATAAAACAACGTACCCGTACTCTAGAATATTATTTAACACAATGTTTACTGCTACCACTCCACCAATACTCACAAAAACACTATTTGTCGCGCGTTTCATTAAACAAGTTATCGTCTTCAGAGACAGAAGGTAAACGTTTAGTAGTAGCGGTAAGAAGTATGTTCAGTATAAATGTCGGTTCCAGAAATTATGAATAATTACAAGATAATAAAAAGTAGAATATTACGTCCAAACTTCATAAAAAAACCATTCGCCATTAAACAGCAGTATCAATATAAACCGAAAAATGATTATTACCAAATAAACGAATAAGAGGAATCACAGATTCTACAATGGAGAGTTTTTCCAAAGAAATTCATTATTGTTTAATTTATCGATTAGAAGAGAATGGGAATAGGATAAAATGAGAGCAGAGTTATCTGAAGAGGACAAGAATAGTAGAAAGACTTTGAATTTTCAAAACGTCGTAGTGTAATGTTTTTCGTGTTCATTTCCCCTCTCTCTATTTCGTAGGGTTAATTAATAAACACTGTCTCTTACGTTCCTAATTTATTTAAACATTACACTAACTTATCACAACACTCAACTAACTTGAATAATTTATTGAAATTCCTCTATTACTTCCTATTTCGGTCTAATACGACTATTTATTATAAACTAAACTAAACTGTAAACTAAAATAAGAAAATAGACCTTCCGAAAAATTATTCAAAGAAAAAACAATATACATTAACCGCCTACTATAATAAAAAGTTATATAAAAAAATGAACATCAAAATCAGCTCCTCCACCGAATTTTAGAATTCCACTAAATTCAGACAGGGCTGGCTCCACGAAGGAAACGCGTTCGTTACAGTAATATAGATTAAATTATTCCTCACCTCAATGACTAATTGAAAATACTTATCAAAGGGTTTGGAGTTAACTGAAAACAAAAATATTATTGGATTGTCAACTTGAATTGCAATAGAAACACATACAACTTTGAGATTAAACATTACATATCTGACAGAAAGAGAGAGGAAGTTGGAGAAAATTGTGAATAATTGAACCGAAACCGGAACTAAGAGTTTTTATTAAGATAGGTCAATTGATAGAGACTCTATTTTTTCTTGAGAGAACCAAGAAGTGACTTTGTTCTCAATATTAATGATATCAAATTGTGCCAAGGCTCGTATCTTCCAAACATTGGAAACCTCTCAGTTTTGAGGTCAACTTTCACTCTTATAAATTGAACTTTAGTAGAATCACTGATTGAAATGTGATAGCTTTGTTATCATTGGTGAGCAAATCACAAACTAATTACGATAAGTAAGCTGTCTACAATAATGTATCAATAGAAGTGTCTTCCTTTCTCCAGTAACGCACTGCTGAAAGAACCACATTATTTTTAGCTTTAGCTTGAATATGATGATCATATAACTCTACTTCCCTATTCGTTATTACCTGTTGAATCAGCTGCGGATGAAAATGAACGTTATTATATAGCTCTTGTGAGATGCTAGACATTTGTATTTGGAGTGAAGAATGCCACGTATTATCTGTACTGAACGGTGAAATGGAAACACGAACAGTGAAAAAAATAGATAGCCGACAAGAGTTTTCCCGATTCCAAGCATACCATGAGTGGAGAAAGATACTAAAGATAAAGTATTAACAATAATGGAAACAACAGAATGAAATATTGCTACCTATCTATAGTGGGATATATTTTGAGAGACGTGAATGCTGATCATAGGAATGAAAACCATATAACAGAACGTTGAGATGAAGGAGTCACTAGTGACTAAAAAAGTTTATGAGACGAGTATAATTACACCAATGATCAACTATTTAGAGTTACGACTTCAGAAATCAAGATCAAACCTATGAATGAACATTTTCTTACGAAACATTTGAACCACTCATATTGTTTCCCCATGTGTGTAGGGACCACATATAATTTTCGAATTGCATTTAAATTCATTGCGCTGCACAAATTCATTCGGTATATTCCTTAAAATTCTCTCTTTTCATCTATATCTCGATTAAGAAAAAGTTCCTCATGATATTTCGCACTAGTTTCAGTTGCATGGCAGTTAAAATGATTAAAACTCATTTTATGACACAGCTACTACTACACTTTCCAATATCTACTTAAAAATCGAACAATGTAAATATTTAACACATGCAGTGTTCTTGGGAAATCAGATGAAAGTGTGTACATGCATGTTTGACAAATAAGTAGGTGGAACATATTACCGGCACTATTAACTGTCAAGAAATAATTATAAGTAATTAATAAATTTCGTTGTCTTGTTTGCCTCACGCTTGCAGTAAAAACGCAAAATCACAGTATACCTGGATGTATAACACGACAGTTTGTCGAGATATAATTTCTTCTGACTGAAAGAGACCAGGACAGATGAACACACTCGGTATTTGTTGATGTTTAGAATGTGTTAACTATTCCAGTACTGATTATTTGTATTATATGAACAGAGATTCGAGGAAACTCAGTATTTAACGGTGATATGGTGAAAATTGAGTTGATTCCATAAAAAAATATTTACTTGAAAATATTGTAATTTTTAGACTAATACGACAAATAAAAAATCGTCAGGCAATGTTTTTCTATAAAAATTTACTTAATTGGTAAGCTTTTTCATATGTGATATATTTACCTTATCAATTATTCATAACATCCTGTATTTTGGAATACTTATTCTAATTATGAGGAAAATAACTAGTTACATCGAAATATACCGATGCTTCATGATTATATACCTCTTCAATAAATAACAGATTGAAATATACATAGTAGTTAAGTTGACCCTAACACAGCATCGTAAGGCTCTTAAAACTCCTCCAATTAACTTTATAGTAGGTAAAAATACGGCCCAGCCTTTTGCAATTAACTGCAGTAATGTTACTTGTGGATTGCATTTATATCTTCCGGGTAATCACGAACAATTTCTTATTTTAAAGAATTGAAGTATAGAGGCAAATTGAAAATGCTACAGAATCAAAAAGATATGAAACCGTATTTGTAGTAAGTAATAATAAGGACTAATAATGATAATCGGTGAAGGAATAGAAATCAGTAGATTACTACACCAGAAGGGAGAGAAAATACACCTTTTTTTCTCCCTTATTTTATAATATCACTTTGGGTATTGAAAATAATGATAAATCAAAAATTTTGAACCTAACATCAATTATTATTATATTAAGTAAATCACTTAGCTATATATTGAATGTACATACAATACAACCATTTACCAAGGCGAAGTAAAGTAATGAGATCAATTCTCCTGTTGTCACTCTACATAAAAACAACACAGTATAGGAACTTGGTTTTTTCAAAATATAAAAAAGTTAGAATGAATGTATGCATTGCTCCCATTTTAGCTACTGATTTACAAGTTTTTCAAGAAATATTTCAATATAAACTTTGTTAGGGAGTATAATTCCTAGCATTTTGTTATTTGTTACTTCATGTGAAAAAATAAAAGAGAATATTTTATAGACCATATTGAGATCCTAGCATATATAAGAAACAAATTTTGCAAAATTTATTTGTAGTTGTATCGGTTTATGTTAGCAAGTAGTATTTTTGCACTCATACATACAGCAAAATACCAAAACATCAATTCTTCTATTAAATTTTGAGATTTTATATAAGTCTCAATTTAGAATTGCTTTAACATTCCAATTAACAAAACAATGTTGGGGTAGGAAAAATAAAAATGTGAGTTGAATTTAGAGAGAAAATACTCGGATCTTTCCACTTGATAATTGGCGTAATTGGAAATGTTTTTCTAGTGGGGTTGAATTTCCGCAATATCAAATGCGATTTCCTACGTCGGTGGCATTCAGAAGCAACAAGGTATAGTTAAGCAACTTGACTTACTTTCTTAATTTCTTATTCCAAGATTTTCTATTTTGTGGAACCAAATTTGACCAAGATGAAAACCACATCAATTCAATGATAATAAATCAGCTTGCACAGCATTATGTAAAGATTTTTCAAAATCTGCTATAATTTTTCCAATTTCAAATTGACACCTATGCACTTAGACTTAGAATAACAGGAACATAATTTCATAAGCTGCCTACCGTTTATTTCACATCTATACTATTATTGAAATACATCAAGTGCGACAGAACACACCTCACAGATATGTTTCAGTTTTTGTAGTATTTTCATTGAATAATTTGTTCAGTGAATGTGTTATATTCTGGTATTTCTCTTTCCGTTTTTCTTACTAAGCGATTCACTTCCCTTTTATTCCAATAAGGATAATAGCAAATGTATTTTGCTCTTGTTAATACGATCTGAAGAAAGATAATGCTTTCTAAACGTTTATAGAATAATTTTAACTATTACAATAAGTTTTTCAAAATAAACTCTAATAATCAAACTAGAATAGCTTATTTCATGGCCCTATTTAAAAAAAAGTATAAAATAAATAATATATTTTAATGCTATAGATATTGATTATTGACCGCAGCAGGAACTGATCGTGAAGTTATTTGCAATGAACTATAAAAAATAATCACTTAGATGGAAGAAAGTCGACTAGAGTGGTAGATTACATTCATAATAAGGAAGTAGTTATTAATGAGTTATTTATTCCATTATAATTTACTCCAATTCATTTTTCGTGTAAAGGTTGTCGGAATGCCGGCTAGGCGTACGTAATCAATCAACTTTACGTGTCTATTAATGTCTAGTGCCATCTTAGTCCGTATGTGAAATCATGAGTATTCCAAACACGTACGACCGCAGCTACGTTAACCATTTGTTAAATTCTTCTTACACATATTTAATTGAGACGTACAACTCGATTTGTTCATTAATGAAGCGTAAAAATGTATACAAAAATAAATATTGAACATTGCTCTTTCTCTATTATTACGAAAAGAATGTGTTAATTTAAAAGTTGTTTGTAAAAATTATCTCGTCTATTTATATCTGCTGGTCGATATATATAGATTCAACTTAATCCTTTTCAGACATGCGGTACACGCATTTCATTTTAAACAGCTTGAATTATGATAAATATCAATTTGACCATCACTTAGTACAAATTTGAACTTGAAATGATACACAAGGAAGAATTACATCTTTGTTTCAACTCATAGGGTCGTACATAGGTAAATGTTTGAATCAAATTTGACATAAAAACCTTCTCTTCAGTAAACTGATTTCAATATCACTTCAACTTACATCTCAATACAAATTAATATTTTTGTGTTTAAACATATGCGTCTAGCGATTTAGAGCTAGATGCAATATCATGTTCTGGATGAAATTTTCTCAAATTCCACAATAAAGTATTTCATCGTAATTTCCATATATTTCAGTAGAATTTCATTACTTCCTCAAGCTTTGCTCATACTTAAGTCTTCATAATATCTATTGTACAACTACGAACAGATCTGATTGTTGATCAGATTCAGAAAATTTGATAAGAATTAATAATAATATTAGAAAGATGAGCTCAATCTCAATTTGATGTATTTGTTCTAATTCATGTTATCATAAAGATTCAACATAACAAAGATTTTTTTGTTACTTGCGTTATATATAATTGCACAAGCAAATCAGCTGTTCGATGTATTCACTTCAATAAAAAAGGTGGTGTACTCTAAAGATGCATCAGATTTTGATAGTGGCATAGAAGCATTAGTCAGACGATCTGATAAGTTTATATATCAGTAGAGTATCTAAATAAAATGAATAATTAATAAATGATCAGTAGTAAGATATCACAACTTCCTTAATTTTACATATTATTTAACAAAACTGATTGATATTGCTTCATTATACTACAATAATTGTATAAATTTTCTTAATAAAAATTTTATGCTTTCTAAAACTCTTGGCTGTGGCAAAATTAAATAAAGAATTTTTGTCGACTTAAGTAATAATCATTTAAAAAATAGCATGTTTGCGTACAGAAACTACTGTTCGATGAAATGTTTCAATAGAATTGCAAGATATTTGCGTTTAGGAATAAAGTGCATAATAATTGACTAACCATTTTAACCTCGATTTCTTTATTTAGTCATGACTTCCATGATTTGTACCATATAGATGTTTTTTGATCAAGCAAAATATGGACTTGGTAATGTACAATAATTCATGTCCATTTTTTTGAGAATACATTCAATTTTTTTCATCCTTTTCTTCAGAACGTAATTATTATTATACAATAGATATTAGTTTTTCTCTGGAAATATTGTGGATGATTTATTCTATTTAGAGTTCTATGAATCCTTTGCGAAGATTTTAGATCACACTGATTCATTTATTTCTTTTTTTCATATTACTCAATATTCTACGAGTTCCCGTTGTTTCCTATAACTCATCTCACGTAAATACATCTCAACTACTATTTTAATTGAATTTTTAGCCTCAATATCTCAATTTTTCGTTGGTTATGTACATTTATTTGGGCTACACCAAGTTGGAGTACTTTTATATACGCTAAGTTCAAGTTTATAGATTATTTGCGAAGTCACCCATTTTTACTGTTACTTTTCTATGATACTGTTGAATTCTCTAATCAACAAAAACTACTGATGGTTAATTTCCATATGTTTAATCATAGGATTCTTATGTTCACTTGTTGTTAAGTAAGTTAAATTAACATGTATTTTTTTCCAAAACAGTTTACGCACTAAATTTCCTCATTATACGTATTATTTGTGTTACTAACTACCATTTACTACTCTGGTCCCTATCTGCTGCTCAACTATCTTTATATAATTGTTTAAATTTACATATTAACTGTTGTCTTAGATTGTATGTTTTCATTCGAATTCCAAGCCAATTGTTCACTTTCGATACTAGTGAATTTCTTACGTTGTTTAATGAAAAATTCAAACGATTCAAACAAATAATTGAAAAATATCTTCTCTACTACTACAAAGCACGGCAAACCGAACAAGTAGCAAATGTGTTTTCATTCGAATAAATGAACGAAACAATGCATCCAGTAGTTTAGTACTCCCCCACGAAGAGGCGTTACCTGAGCGGAAGTGAGCAAGGTTTTTTATAACAACTACAACGAACATTAAAGTCAGAATGCGTTCAAGTAAAGGAATGACGCATTGAATCACAGCCACAAGCAGAGTTGCCGGTTGCAATAAGATTTCTTGAATTTTAACTGATAATCATTATCATTCTTTTTATAATAATTATTAAAATAATTAATCTGGAAATAGTATGTATAATAGGAAAATTATAATTTTTTTATAGAAGAACCTTCAATTCAACCTTGTTATATGCAAGTCGGTAAATGTGTGATATACATAGACAATATCGCATAGCAACACTCTCTAAAGAAAAATAATTGTAATATTTGTAATATTCAAAATTGAAGATATGAAAATAGCATGACGTAAACTGACCACGTGATTGGTATTTCCACACAACAGTTAGTTGATTATTTTGGCACCTCTATCTACAGTTAGATGTATGGATCTTGCTTTGCAGTTAAATTCAGTCTCTTTACCAGGGGAATAGAGACATTATTTATTCTTAAGCCAAGGCGATTATACGTCAAAATATAATATAGATAATTAGGTTTGTTCTTAGTGCTCTACAAGAAAAATGTAGCATTTAAATTATTTCCTTTGAAGATGCTGGTTAAAGTTACTTTATCAACTTAAAAATATTATTAGCGAAGCTTATGAATACTGGGAAACTATATATAACAAGAAATAAATTTCCTTTTCATGTGTTTTTAATTGATTCCAACATACATTTACATTACCTAAGAAATTCATTCTATGTAAATGGTATATGTCGAATCTTTTCATCAAGATATGTTACTGCTATTATTATAGAATTGAAATAGATTTTTCGACTAATAGAAGTGGCAACATCGTGAATTTCATCAGTAGAACCAGACTCGAACATATAACGATTAAGCGCGGAACCGTCCCATCTATCGATAAGAGTTCTAAAGAACAGACAATAGACGATACAGTATACAATCTCGTATTAGTTCATTGAAGTAAATATTATAATGGGAACAATACGTCAAACAAAAATTGCCCACTGCTGATACAAAACGAGTACAAACTACACAAGTTCACATAGATATACTATTGTTAAACTTGAGTAAACATGTGTGATTGTCTCGATTATGCCGTAGGAGGTTTACTCATTCAGATAAAACCAAATGTTAATGAGAACTGTTGTATTTCATATCGTCTTCAGATACGACTTGCTGATCACTGAACCAAGTGTAAGATATTTGAGTGAAACAGACCGTTGGCGACGTAACTGTGAAGTTATGTAAAAAAGTATATAGAAAATCGCCTAAAATTGATTTAAATTTTATGAATAAACTACTTTTTGTATCATGATTCATTATTATACCGTTGAATCTAGTGGATTGAGGTTAGCCGATAGTACTTTAAGAATGTCTCAATTGCGTCTATTATTTCGTAGGACTTCTGTCAGAATTATCGGAAATAATAACTTTGAGCTAGAATAACACAAATTTTGAGAATTTTTTGTAATAAGAAATAATCCCATTCATTCGAAATTGGAAGGGAATTGTAAGTTTTTTTAATGTAATTTTGTCAAGGTCGGTACGATGTGGATGATTTAGCGTTTAATAATCCTGAATAGACTCCTATAAGGTATATTTTGAACCCAAATTTAAAAACTGACGTGTGTAAACAAATACATTGTATTCATAATAACAGATATTTTCTTGTCAGTGATTGAATAATCTTGAAAAAATATAAGATTTTCTTATTGTTATGAATATTTATTATAATAACATTTTACACCAATTTTACCATAAGGTTAACCTTGACTTTAATTCGGTTTCTGACTCATACCCAGGTATTTCAATTTCTCAATAAATTTTTTATTATAGTTGAGTTTTCTTTCAATTGCTAGAGTTTTTAACATGTTTGTATTAGATTAACCCGTGGGTTTGTTTGTAAGCTTTTGTTTTTCTGTAACTCTCCTTTGAAATAAGAGCAAGGGGCTTATTCAATAAAAAATTCGTTCCATAGAGGATTCGAACCTCGGATCTCCGTGTTCGAAATTATGCACTTTGACAACCTTACCAACTAAACTGTTATGGCTCGACACAAATGTCAACAAGAGGTAGATATATAAGCAGCGGTGGAAAAGTGGAATATAAATGTAGATTAATAGAACAGGAAAAATTTTTTCAAGATAAGATAAGATTAAAATAATAATGGATGATAAATACTAGTATTATTGTGAAAAAACCATTGGGCCCTAAATGTACGAGAAATATGGAACAAAGCGCCCCACGCTCTTTTCACAATAATATATACTAAAATTTTTCATTTATAATTGATTTAAGCTTATTTTCAACTTTCTAGTTAGATGTGCTATAAGAGCCTGTTTTTTCGTTTTTTAAACTATATTCATTACATATTAATAATATTGACAATTTCATGACAGACAGTTATATACAATATCTTACAAATAATGATTGAGATATATGAACAGTAGAAACAGAACGAGATGGTTGTAAAATGTCGGTTGGCCGACTATGGTGAAGCTCATCTTAATATCACTTGTTTCGGAAAGGAATTAATGATGTAAACAAACACCTGCGTGCCTTTAAGTACTCATTCCTATGAATGATAAATTTTTCGGTGATAAAAAGATATGAATAAAACTCTGGAACCATTGTCAAAGTACTGAACACACTGTTTCTACTACCACCACACAACATTCACAATTACAGTATATGACGCGCATTTCAATAATCAATTTATCATCTTCAGAGACTGAAGGTAAAGAGTTTACAACAACCTGGTTAGCAGAAGATTGAAGTACATTTTTCTCGGTATTCCTGACGTACTTCTCTGAAAGTTTTCTTCGGCTTGTTTCTGTCTTTACATCGTCTGGCACTTGTTTCATGGAAGAATTTATTTCCAAAACATTCATAGTAGTGTGAAAAGTGACCATCGACCACAGAGTTTTTCTGTACTTAGTTGAAGGCTTTTATGATGTATTTGAATACCCTCAAATTGATCTGTTGGATTATCTAACTATTCAATGTCGTTATTCTCCTATTACACAGTGAAGCCCCCTTTGCTTCACTATTTCTAATGTCATCATAATTTGAATCAGAAAGTTGACATTCTACAAAAATAACTAGAAGGATATGTACGGTACTGAAAATTCTTATACACTAAAATCAAATCCTCCTCTTGTGTGACGTTTTCTGAAAATATCTTTAGTTTAGTTACGCTTCTTCTTTTATTTCTGTCCCTATAGTGTTTATTCCCCCATTCAGATACTAATGTTATAAAATATGTACTAGATATGATAAGAAAATAACTGAATTTTAGTAACTATTACTTAATGCTGAAGAAGGTTAGGGAACATCTCAAATATCAACATAGACAAACCATGAAGTTTATTTAGTTTCATTGGTACATTTTTCAAATTGAAACAAAACTAAATGTTAAAGCATTTTTCCAAGATCCGAGTTTTATGTCAAATACTGCAAACACGATTTAACTGAAGCTGTGTGGCAGATTCTTCACAAAACTAAAGTAAACGAAAGAATACCCTAAGAGTGTGTAAATGTGAGTGTATATGCAGTAGTTTCGTTGACGTATGACTTTTCCTCAAATCTTTAGGATCTTTTCATTGATTTCTCAATTCAGTCCATATTGAGTCCAAATTCAATCCACTTTCACCAGTTTATTTATTCTCATCATTATGAATATTAGAATTTAATAATTATAATGAGCGATATTTATACCGCCCAATTTTAGTTGATTAGGTTAAGCGAATAAAAAATATAAAAAAAAATTATTTCGAATGATACGTAAAGTTTTATTATAATTATAAAATATCCTTAATGCTACTTTCAACTGATTCAATATCCACAGAGCTCCATTTGAAAAATTTATTATTAATCTTAACCATATTAACCTTTCTCTTTGGTCATCTGAACAGCCAATAGTTTCGGTACTACGTTCGTGATTGAAAATAGCTTATCTTGGTTAATCGATCGTTAAACGTTTTACGAGATTTCCAACTGCACTTCAAATCACATTTCTAATGGTCATTGAAATCGTTAAAGTAGATTTAGAACTTAGTAATTTTGTTAATTACATAATTTTCATCCACCACGTATAAACATGTGGAAAGACTGGTTTATACATATTAAAAAGATTGGTGGTATGATTATAGACATTTCTGTGTACCTCGTTACAATTAAGTGATATTAACTGGAAAATTGAAGTTCTTAAAAAAATGATACTGGTCGATAATGAAATTGGAAAAAATGAAAAAATATGATAACTTTTCACACAAAATACAATTTATTTCTGTATCATATACCCAGTTAGAAAACGTAATGTACTTTTTTGAATAAATAGATGAATTGCAATGAAATGACTCATTTATGTTCTTATTATGAAATTTTGAAATTATTTTCTCATTATTCTCAATTTTTTTCAAAATAGTGAAGATAGGCTATTATTTTTCAGTTGAATCAAACTAGTAGTTCATTTTCACAATTTCCTATATCACTTTGTGCATTTAAATATAGCTTGGAATTTCACTTATATCATATATAAGCATAAGAATTTATTGGGATTGATGAATACAAAACAGGCAGGAATAGGCATCAGTTATTTATGAAAGTAGTCTATTTAGCGTTGAAATAATATTTTATTTTCAAATAAGAAAAGAAGAATACTAGAAATAACATTTTAAAGAAAATAATACTATGAACAAAATAAAACGATTGGAAGAGAAGAAATAATTGTAGTTCAACAGCAAATAAAAATAGCAATAATATAACATAAGCAAACGCCAATTACAAAGGATTGGATAGAAAAATATTACTTATAAGAATTACACTAAAAATGGTATGTGACAGTGATTTATAGAGACCATATACATTGCGTGAAGGGGAAATAAGAAAGACCTGAATAAATAAAATGAAGTCAACATTATCCAAGAATTATGCTCTCACTATTTAGTTTCATGATATATTACGTATTATTGCTGAAACAGAAAAACGGAGAATTTCGTTATTTGTAATATAACTGTGGTATTCAAATGAAAATAGGTTTATGTAGACCAAACCAATAAATAAATGTGGAGTAAATGTGAGATACCAAAATATAATCTCATTAGAGTTGGGATGGTAGATTCTACATTCAATACTATTTGAATTTTTAATAACTGGCTATTTGCTATTCTGCTTTCATGGTCTTTCACCCTTTATTTTCTTCCCGAAAAGTGAGGTATAACGTGTATCTGATTTATTTTTCTCCTCTTTAGTTTCTACCGCGAAACTGCTTGCTTCTAGCACTCATATTTATTTTTCTTCAAAACAAAATCATTAGGAAGTATCCTAATAATTAATTTAAATTGTATCATATTTCTCTTAGGGATTTTGTGTTTATTATATTCAACTCCAATAATTTGAATGAACGATATTTGGACGAACACATGTCCCACAGTCTGATCAGATATCGCTAAATAGTATATCTAGTCTATATACTATTTTCTTCACGGACCTCTTCACATATTGAATCATTTTGTCTGTTTGCAGCTAATTTCCGTTTTCCTTCATAACATTATTTTCATATTTCTCTCCTTAATTTCTCAGTCTACTTTACCTTATTCATGATTTTTTCACCTATTACAATTTTTAACAGGATTTTACTCACGCTGTTTCCTTATTTGAATTCTGTCTAACTCACAATGCTTATCTCTGACTGGCTTTTTCTAGCAAGTATATAGTGATTCGAGCCTGTAAGTAGTTAAAGTATGTTAAAAAAATAACCCTGAGCACTTCCTATTATATGTTCCCATCACATTTAGTTGTATATAAATTTTACATTTTACAAGGAAATAATATCTAATAATTTATTTTTTTCAATCAACACATATATAAAACCTCTTTTGAGGAATGAAAATTGAAATAAGATATTAATCATATCTCAATTATCATTTATACAAATATGCTTGCTATTTTCTACTTTGCATTTCCAGTTTCTAAAAGTGACTGATTCCAAATCCCTTCATAATGAGCAGAATGATTCATAGCAACTTATTTATGCGGATATTCTGTAATATGAAAACTATTGTCCGTGGAATCGTAGTTTCCCAAAGTAGAAATATGAATTTGTTTTCGAATTCAAATTAAGTATTTATGTTTGAGAAGATGAGTGGAAAGAATTTATTTCTTGTTATTTTGTTCGCCTCTAATTTATACCCCTTTTTATATCTTCATATGCCCAAAAAATGTTTCTTATGTTTGTTCTTCGAGCGTCTTCATCTTTTATGTTTTTTTGGTACGTTATTTGTGCTAAACCTCTCACAATATAACTACTGCTTGAAATTTTTTGTCTCGCTTTTTATTTGGTTTGCTGCAATTATTCATCTTAGAAAACTCTCACTTCCCTTTTAAAAGAAATGATTACAAAAGGGGTATTTCTTAGAAACTATTTAGGATTTAGGGTTATCTACATTCTTCTAATCAAATATATATATATATACCTTTCACATCCTCTCTTATAGAATTTGGTCACAATTATTCCAAATCAGAATTTTCATAAAAATAAGAAAAATCATTGTGATATGAATTAACGGAATTAACAACAATCTTCTGTGTACGCGAAGCTGGCAAAAGAATATATTTATCAATAAATTTCATCTTTTTAATATGAAATAAGGGTCATCCAGAGCTCAGCATGTTACTTGAAAAATTCTGCTATTGTTTTCCTTGCAATCAGAAAAAAAAACAATTATACTGGTATCAGTTGCTGTTTTTTTAACTTCGATGCTCAATTTTTTTATGAACTTCATTGCTTCAATTTTTTGAAATACTCAATTATAATCCAAAAATTATCATACTTATTTTGACCTCATCAATATAGTTGAAAATTAAATTATTTCACTTAATAGACGTGTCACTTGCAAATATAAAGTTATGCTCATTGTTTTGTCCTGTCACTTTAACAAACATTAATTCGAAATTACAAGATTAGTTTTATGAACGTAGGTGTATTACTTCAGGTCGGTTTATTCAACATCAAAATGTCATTATAGAACACTAATACCTTCGGCACATTTGCATATTTCCTTGTGGTTGTCAATTTGTGCAAATACTACTCATTTTAGTTCTAACTAATTACATTTGATTCCATGATGAATATAGGATAAGCTAGCAGACAGAACGAAGTTTCAACATCTTTCGACTTCTTTTCATTCAAATGCAATTATTCATATTACATGACATGAATCTTATTTGTTTATTCTAATAACTACTAACGCTTTTAACAACAAAAATAGAAAGTGTTATTGAAATATTTAATGCTGAATATTACGATTCACATTATTTCGTGTCTACACGTAATTAATTACAGGAAAATTCATCGAAGCTACCTATTAATTGAGTGATAATCATTTCGAAATATATAAAAATACCTGAGGAAGACTTTGGGAATAAAACAGAGATTGAAACTCTGATCGGAAAACACAATAAAAGAGAAAATAGCTTAATAACTATGGAGAGCGCGGCTGAATTACGGCATGAATTGATTATTTTAGAAGACAGTTATTTTTCACAAAAGTCGTGAAATAGGTGGTCTATATAATATGTGAACATGGTGACGCCAACAACATAATAACGTTATTCTTTTATTGAAACTTAGCCCTCGTAATATCTCATTGGAAAAGTCTAGGACTTGAGTACTGGCATAGTGGGTATATTATTATTTCTAGCTGTAGGAAAATATTTCATTTTATTCTTAGGTTTCTGGATCTCCTGCTACTATTATATATTATTAATAACAAGCTGTTGCAGCTCAAGATTCCAGCTGACTCATCCGGTATTCTACGAACATTGTTTTAAAAGAACCAAGATCCAAAAAATGATGTTTTGTTAGATACATGAAATTTATGTAAATAGTTTCAGGAATGAATTCTTGTACTTTAAAGTGGAAACCAATTCATAGAAATTTTATAGGACGTGCAGATGCAGCTAGACAGATCTACCTGCAAATCAAAAGTTAATAAAGTAGAGGAAAAAATCTGAGAGACTGATTATATTGAACACATCAAAAGTATTGGGTGTTCAAAGATATCAGAAAACGTTAAATTTTGCAGGATTTATAGAATGTAAATCTAAATTTTATTAAACAAAATATGTTACATTTTTTCTAAATAGTCAAGAATAGAAAAAATTGACAGATACTGAAGCAAGAATAATCCTCACTGCATGAGAAGATCTGCATTTTAATTTGGAAAAATCAACAATTCTACGTCCATGTCATGGTGATTAAAACGTCATAATTTTCACACCCTATTGAACAAAATCGCATTTAAAATTGAAAATCGATCTCTAGATTTTCTAGAAGAAATTGGTAGAAAAATAATGAATTTGTTCCATAATTTATCCTCGCTCTGTAATTATATTATTAGTGATATTATTGAGAATTATTTTATGCATAACGCTGTTACTTCTTCGATTTGATAAAGAAGTTTGATATGTCACATGAAACTAACAGTTTTTGACTGTAGTTTTTTTGAAGTTACCAAGCTCTCACAATTTTTGCAAATAAGTAGAGTCCTGTTATCAAGATGGTATAAATTAAAAGCGTGTATTACTATATAAAATTATATTTGTGTCTACACTAGACACCTATAATTGTATTTAGTACCTATATAATTCATTTGTTTCCGATAATATTCAAATTTGGCCAAAGGACAAAGCTTTTTGTTGAATATTTAAATATTCTACGGATATTTCGCATTTACTGAAGGTCAGTACGATAACCCTCAAACCATATATCATTTGAATCATCCATTTTGTGGATAATCTGACATTGTAACATTGTATTTGCGAACTTCCTGTTTAACATGAAATTTAAAAAGAATGATAAAATTATCAACATTTCATCAATTTTCTCCATACGAAATAAATAACTGGGGGTTATTAATATTAACAATTGTATCTGTTTTTTTATATGAATGTGTAAGAATTATAATTGGAATGTAATATATGTTCAAGATATTGGATAAAATTCCATTATTTTCTAATAATAACGGAATCAAAACCTACAACAGCTGACAGCAGGAGGAATCCTTGATATCCGGAATAAATATTCAGCACCCTTTTACGTGACAATATGTATTGAAAAATTCTCTTGTTTAGGATGTCAGTTGGAGAACGTAACGTGATATTTCAGCGGCACAGAAAATAACCAAAATATTCAAAACCACTACAGATTAAATCTATTATTTGCTTAAATATTTCATATCATCAAATATTTTATTATTCAATTACACATTTCATACCATTTCAGAAAGTTGAACCAACTCCCTAAAACATGATATTTGTGAATTCCTTTCAAAACATTTTATTTGTATGTTTGTATGTAACATTTTTGATTACTTGAAACCATGTAATTACTTGTTTCAGTCTTCTATAGGGGCCATTATATGGGGGGCGAAATTTTTTCCAATTAACACTTGGTATATTTCAAACTAAATTTTCTGATTGAACAAAATTTTTGTTTCGTATGAATATATTGTAATACAAAATTTCTCATTGTATACATTTGCAATTTGTTATTCAAGTGTATTGCTGAACAATACGTAAAGTCAAAGTGTATCTTAATCTGAAATTCTCGGAGTTTTATATACTTGAAAAATAATTCCGTGCTTTACATCGGTTAAGACGCTTGAAACGAGCATCTACTATTGTTGAGTGCAGTTCATGTGTAAGTTATTAGAAACTCATCTTTATCACGAAGCGTGCATGCATTTTAGTGTCCAGTTTGTATTATATAGCGTGGCTCAATAAAATATGTTTATGAAGCAGCAATGTTTTAATGGAGCGCGGAAACGTTGTAGGAAGAAATTGGGCTACAACCGAAGTGAATGTTCACCGTCATAATGAGTCATGACAGATATCACGTACGGAGCTATCAATTAGAGAAATAGAGCAAATATACCGGACAGACACAATTCAAAACCTAGCTTGCAAAAGTCTAGCAATTACAATGTAATCATTCCACTTAGACCCTCATAATAAGTAGATATTGGATTCTGCGAACTTATAAAATGCCAGATGAAAATTAAATTCTTAAAAGAAATTGTACACAAAGAAACGGGACACTAAGACAATTAATGGGTGAGTTGATGTATAAACTGTTCTAAAATGGAGAAAAGAATAGGAGTAGGATGTAAAGAAAAAAACCGGAGCAAGAGTATCTAGGTCTGGAACAAATCACGAGCACATTCCAAGTATAAATTCACGGAAATGAGAGATGTATATAATTCAATATCAATAACAAATATGGAAGGCAGAAACATTATCTTAGAAATTATTTGTCACACTTAAGATAAATCTAGGTATATAGACGAAACAAATGAAATATTGGACTACTGAGGCAACACAGTAGAGCTAAAACAAACAGAGTCAAGCTAAACTGTCGGATCATCTGAAATTTATAAAGATTAGGAAACAATGAAACATCTGCGAAAGTCCTTACCTGTATGCACAACTTATAAATTGAAGTAGTTAGTATTCAGATAATAATAATTATTTTATATCAATAATAAATATACATGGAACTATATAATATACCAATGACTTATAATGCGGAAATTAGAAAAAGAAATATCACTTCCATCATTAAGATATCAAATTTTCTTGACTGGGTATAATTTTCGAATACACTCTATTAGTTCATTTTATAGAAGGCTATGTCACTTCCGTGAAAAATAACTTTTTTTGTAATATTATCTTACCGAGCATTAATAACGAATTCCTATTTAATAAGAATACATATTCCATAAAAACATAGTGAGAAAAGGTTATATCATTTGTTTCCATTATATTGCTAGAAGTTGCTAGGTTACAATAAAAAAGTTTGAATTCTTCCCAAATCATATTTCTCAGATTTTTTCATATACCCTATTTCCATTTTTTTTCATATTTCATTCTTTATATATTCCTTTGCTTACAGTAGTCCTTATCCAAGTTAAATATCCTTTTCTAATTAAACTATCGGTTGAAATGCATTATGTCAGCAACTATCCATGATATTAGTTTTCATTCCTTTGGTTATTGCAACATAACGTCACCTTCGCCCTAAAGTCATTAATTTATCTCTTTAAACCTTATTGTATATTTGGGAAAACAATAAATGGGCTACCACATTGTACTGGTTAATGTTAATCTGAAAGTTTCCTTGATTCCGCATAACACTTCAGGATATTTTAACTATATTCAATTTTTCCAAATGCTTCCGAGAAAGTAAGTGTTTTTCTTATTAAGCTCCAGGTTATATTTTTTTAATAAAACTTTTCCCTTCGTATCCAGGCCGTTGTTTATTGGTCAAAGTAAGATGACATTAGACAATGTTTACCCCCAAATAAGATTCAGTTTCCTCCCCTCCTTTCCAGTATGTATGAGAAAGGAGAAGGAAAAATTGTAGTAACTTTGAAAATGTTTGTTATTGGATATATCTGTTGATCATTAATCATATCATATCAAAACAAACAATCATGTAATTATGTAAACGTTTATATTTCAGAAAAAAGCATTCAATTCGGAAAATAGAGAGATATGATGGAAATATTTGAAATGAACCACAAATAATTACAAGCTATTCTATAAATACTATTCAGTAAGAAAATTGTTTTGGATTATTTGAGATTTATAAGATGCACATATATTTTCTAATAACAACATAGAATTATGTATCAAATTATAATTTGGATTTTAGATCATTAAAAGTAGGTATACCTACAACATACATATTCCAAGTATATTCGGTAAACATGTAATTTCACTGTTAATGATCATATATACTCACAAATTGGTGTTTTCTTGTTATACTTTCAATAATGTATACGCGGTTAGCTCATACTTCAAACTTGACTTAATATGTTATAACGGTAGAAGGACTGCAATTACAATTCATTAGATACAGTACAACAGTGAATTAGTGTTTATTAATATTTTTTTTTCTTTATATCTATAAGAACAGTACTTATCGTTTTTAGCAATCAAACAGATCACATTTAATTATTGATAATGATTTTTTTAAGATATAATACAGTAAATAATCAGACAGGATAAAGGAAAACTAAAACAAAATGTCATATTCTAAGTTAACGTGAGTTTAGAGTCGATCTAGATATGACTTATCAGATTATAATATCCTTATAACCGTGACTCTTTGTTGATAATAGTTCAAGTAGTAATTGACGGATACAATACGTGCTTAAACAACAAAATTAGCCAAGGCGATAATTAGCAAATACTATGCCAACAAATATTTGTTTATATGGATGTCTGAAAGTTGAATTTACATTGTAGTTGAAGATTAGCAGATATATGCATTCGGACTATGTTAAAAACAATAACAAGAATAAGTAAGATATAGCTTGATAATTTTATCAATTCGTTTTTTCTCATAACTAAAAAGATCTGTTCTGAGATATGTTACAATTTATCTTTTTAATCGAATTGCTTCATACTACTACATTTTCTGTATATTTTGCTAATTCTATCTGGAATAAATCATGAAACCTGCGAGTAACTTTTATGTTTGGTGCGAATCTCTTAGAATTATAAAAGGACACAAGAAAACGGTCACAGGTGGATTCAGAATTTTAAAGCTGAATTATCCTAATTAAAAGGCATGAGCAGTCGATTAAAGAAATATTCTGTACTATATACTATATACTATATATTATATCCATATAAAAGTCAATCGATACATTAATTATCATTAACTCTTTGTTTTATGGTTTTTACCAATAATTTTCAAATTTTTTCTACGAAAATAGCTTATTTTATCATAACTTTATGTTTATAATGTCTGTAAATGAATTTCCTAGACCCAAATTACCAACCTTGGTGAATTATATTACAGATAGTCAAATCTGAATTAATGATTTGAATACATTATTCTATTATCTTACATATTACTACGACTTACCGCTTTATTTTTACTAAAAATATATAACATTAATATAGTTTTATATTGCCTCTATTGCTTTAATGACTAGTGATTGTTGCACAAGTCATTGTAAAAAAACACATTATTAAATAAATATATTTCGTGATAGAAATTGTATAATGAAACATCCGGTATTTCATATCATATTCATTTGTGTGTATTTGAAATGGGATAAGATGATTTTATTCAAATTCAGGTGAAACGTATTTTTTTAATAAATTATTCACGCAATAAAAATCAATATTTCAATTGAATTAGTCTGCTTATATTGCAAGATTAACGCCAAAAATAATTTTTAGGAAAAACTGTCAAAGGTTAAGAGTGTGAAAATTATTAAGCTCCTTTTAGTTATTATATTATATAGAAGATTCAAAACGTTGTTGGTGATTAGTGATTTCCACACTTATACTCTTACATATGATTAAGAAGACTATGAGTTTAATAGTTTTCCGTTCATTCCGAACCAATATGATACTAAGAAATTTTTTAAACTTTTAATGTATTATTGTGACCATCAATGCCTTTTATGCACAGGTTAAATCAATTTGTACAGGTAATAAAGACACTCAACAATCAGGACGTCCAAATGAGGTAGTTATGGATAGAGCTATAAAATTTGTGATGGAAAACCGAAAATATAGAGAGTTAGTACACATCATACCGATATATAATGAAGTCAAATTTTATCTTTCTTCAAAAAATTATTAAAAAAACTAATTTTAAAACAGAAGTGACCTAAAATCAAGAACATTTAGATGCAATAATATATAATGAAATAGGGATATATGAGAATGACCAAGCTCTTTGCTAAATGGATGTATGGTGCTCTCATTAGAAAACAAAAATAACAACAGTTGATGATTCAAAACGCACAACCGGATGGCAAGATTATGGCCTCTGTATATTGAGAAGCACACGGCTGATTATTCTTGGCTATATATGTTATATAAATAGATAGAGAGGTGACAGTGATCTTTACTGTATAATAAGTCTAATTAAGAGGAAAACCCTGAAGGAACGGCTCCATATACAGAAGAAGAAAGCTTTCAAACCTTGACAAAAAACCGTGTCATAAAAACGTTGATCCAATATATATTGCATCAGTCATACATAAAATTTAACTATTAAGCATAATTCGAGAAAAAAGTAAAAAATTTAAATTGGGATTATTCGTATTTTCTGTACTAAATCTGATATACAGAATAAATGGGCAATTTCTCTACTTCGCTGGCCAAAAATTGAAATATCACAAGTCAAAGTATTTCAGTTGAAAATCAAAATAAATCAGACGAAAATATGGTAAGATGTCCCTTAATCCAGAATAAAGTAATAAAATTTGAATAACTCATTATAAATACGGGGTGAATTCAATAAATACCAGTTAATTAATTTCTATGTAAACCATCAATCCTCTACACAATTTACCAGTATAAAATGTAATTGTCAATTGGAGAAGAAAAATAAATTTAACTATCAAAATGTAATTTCTCATGAAAAAATGGATAATTATTTTTAACGGCTTCGGTATACGGTTTAAAAGGTGTTAAAATATTTAGAATACAAATTCCAATTACAAGATGCAAGGCGATATGCAATACCTCTGAAACAACATAGAGAGTCAAGACGCGACTCTTTTATCTCTCAAAACGATTAAAATAGCTCAGTTACTAGAAGCGCTCTTCATACTCTCGTGATATTCCAGCACGTTTTGTCAATGAGGTCGTTTACAATATTCTTTGATAGTATATAAGTGATGAAAAAATTAGCTTGATTGAATATCGTTGTTCGGGTTAAGTTAGATATGTAATATCGTATTTGATTTTTAACATTTTAAACTATATTTCTGCTAAAATATTTCGATATATTTTTTATTTGGAAATAACGATGCGATATGTGGAAACTATTTGGATTTTGTTATAATACTGTTATATACAAAAAACAGAATGATCTGATTTAATATAACATGTGTACGAATACTCAATAACTTTTACGTAAATGATCTATTCATAAAAGTAACAAAATGCCTCTATATAATTATGCGTATATTTCCGTATTTATGAATTATATTGTGTACAAGCTCCTTTGATTATCTGCAAATAAGGATAAGAAAACTCATGAACTGAGAATATACAGAAAAGGTTTTTAAGTCTAACAAGGGAGATAGCCTTGCAAATAAGTTGTGAAAAAGCATATTACTACATTTTACCATATTCTATTCATAGTAGAACATAAGCCCAATGAAACTTTGAAGTTCAGTTGTTGAAAAACCAACCAAAATATGAATATAGATAGAATTGAAATAATTTCATAGTTTCAAGGTTCAAATTTACCGTCGATCTTATCTAGCCTGTATAATATATAGAGCTGTTCTTACAAGTAAGTGGATATTTCGCAAAATAATATTTTTAAGTTTTTTTTTCCAAATTTTTAAATGAAATTTAAATGTTTTTCACCTTGCATCTCGCTTAATAATGTAGAGACTATATTTTTTATGGAGAGGATTTTTTATTAGATTAAATTAGATATCACAATGAAGTTAATTGTGTATTGCAACTTCGAGCCTATATTCAAAATAATGATATTTAATGAGTAACTGATCAAAATTGCATGAATAAAAGATTAGGAGCATATATTCTTACTGAAGTGGAGACAATTATAAATAATTTATCACAATAATTTACTAGATATGATTTTGAATATAGGATAATACCTAAAAGTATTTCCCTTCACAAAAGATGATATATCAAATTCACCTATAAAAACCACACATTCTTATGAATTATAGAAAATCTCATTACATAAAAAACACGAAATATTTTTTGTTTGTATTGTAATGTTTAAACTAACATCAGCAATTACTCAGCCATAAAGTGAACATTTATGTTAAATGTTAAAAATCACCTCGTTTCTGATCGTTTTTCATATCCCAGATAATTAAATGATTAGATACGTTGAAGGCTTTGCTAGATTCGAATAATTAAACTCAACTTACCCTGACTTTTTCACGAGAAAACAAGAACTACTCCACTTAAGTATTTAAAACCACAACACTAAAGAATATGTTTTAATTTCCACAATAGTCACAAAAAGTTGTTAATAAACAAAAACTAATTCATTTCATTAACAGTTTTCAAAAAGAAAAACGATCGTCACTGTTTGGTTTATTAACACTTATTATTCGTCACAAGTTCATCGCTATTACACTTATTGTGTTGTGGTCAATAAATCACAAAGTAACTAAAACACAAGGATAACCACATTAAAAAAACGTCAATGATCGGATAGGCAAGTAACCCTAAAGGAGACCCTGATAGTGGGTGAGACGGCAAACTTTTTCAGTGAAAGCTCCTGTCAAAAACGTCTCGAAAAAATCACGCGCTGTAAACTTAAAAGCAGGATGCTATTCACTGACTTCTCAGTGCGGACTGTGCCGGACGAGTGAGTGCCCGACGCACTGTTATGCTTCAAGAACTACGTGCACCTGTTGAAGTAGAAGGGGGAATAATTTTACCCCTCCAACAGGTACTATTGTTATATTTTGATATCATTCGTTGGGAAACAATCGGAAATAGTATTTTAAGTCCGATAGTACCGACAATAAAGGGGTGCTTAAAAGCAGTTAACGAACTGAGTAACAACTGATGGAACTGTGTGTCTTTTCTTTTTTCATTGTGTATCACGGAAAAGAGTCGTTTACTTCAATCATGACTTAATTAGTTTTAGATTAAATAATTGTCCAAATTATCTAGTCAATAAAGAAGAATTCTCATTCTCTGTAATAAATCACTGAATTGATACTTATAACAAAGATTGATCTATATAAGCTATATTTACTTATTTATTTAAATTACTTAGTATTTGTTTCCAATGTAAGTGAAGCAAGTATTTGAGTCACAAACGATGGAAATCGTATGTATAAAAAGTGTAATAAGAAAGGAAATTTACTATCGATAATTTAATAGATTCATTTCTGTGTTCTTCTACATTTTTCGAAAATATAGTAATATAAATATGTTATCAATTGATAATTGTATTACTATTAGTAACCAGGAAGAGGGGGCATGTTATACAGCCGATAGTACGTAATTTTATGTTTCAGTACTCATACTTATAATTCTGCTCCCAATGTTGCTTTATTTTTCTGCGCAGTTGATACACAAAAATATCTTAGAGTGATATTCATAATACTTTGTTTGATCTCCATAAATTTACTCTGATAGTAATTTGACCTTGAGTATTCAGTCATAATTCCCTTGCGAATGATAACTTGAGTCATCAAGTAGAAAAGAGACCTACAATTGACATAAATAAGTATCATTAAGGAAAAAAGTCTGTTACTTGTTAATTGTGGCATTAACTCGGTGGAAGATGCTTAATATCTGGTGGCCTTCACTAAATATAATATAAGTTTTGAAGTATTCAGCTCTTCTTCAGCTCAGCTATTCGACTTAACAGTACCAGGTTGTCGATGGCAACGATATTGAAATATGTAAGGGTCGTATAAATATCGTGACCATTTATTCTCTCACTCAAAACATGACAGGTTTACTTAAGTCAAATAATAGGTAATCAATGTAAAAAAATACTTTTTTGAGGAAAACATTTTTCAGATAAAGTTATTTATTTATTCAGAAAAAGTTAGTTTACAAAATTTAGGTACCCAAAACTTTCAGCTATATCTAAATTTGTCCTCAGAACTGAATTTTGTAACTGGATTTTCTCAGATGTCCACAATTTGTACATAATAGAAAATTTTATGTCTACTGGAGCATTAGTAGCAGGTAAATATGAGATATATTTAATTGAAATAGAAAAGTTTTCATACCGAAGACTGTTGGAGTGGAAGTGTTTCAATACTTCCACCCAACGGCTCGTCAAATAATTTTATTTAGTTATATTTTGGGATTTAATGTAATCAGTAATTGATAAAAAATTAGTGAAAAAACTATTAGAAACGAAACGTTCTTTTTTACAGTCAATATATTGCTTTTCAATAAATATATCCAGAAATTTTTGAATGCTTTTCCATGTGAAGACCTTTTTTAAATTTGCCCAATAAAATATCTTTGGTTAAAAGGCAATTCCGTTGCTTCAAATTTTGACGGCTTATTTTATAAAATTTTGTAGCCGTCCTCCTCACAAACACTCTATTGATATCACTACCATTTCATCATTAATTGAGGGACCATAAATGGACAAAACTTGACCTGTTTCTGAGTGAAATTGTCTTATAATTTATTGATTTCTTTTGCAGCTGAAATTGCAGATACAGTCTGACCTTCAAGTTTCAAGACAGTTTGAAAACTAAACCACAATTCGGATATGGAATCTTCTAAAAAGTTTTTTTGTATCTAGGGACATTTCTCAATACTCAAAAAGATCAACGGCTGATACAATTGTGAAACCCTCTCCAAGGCAGATATAATAGCAAGCTATCTGGTTTTGTAATAACCGAGCATATGTTGATGTTCCGTTCAAGTTTCAGCACAAACTCCTTTAGAGCTTCAACTGGAATCATGTAAACATGAAAAAATGAGTATATCTCCACAATAAGGCTTTTGTGATCTACGGGTAGCCCGTCTGCAGCAGATTTGGTTGCATTGTAAATTACATGGCCTTCACATCCAATACATTTTAATTCTTTGATACTCTTATACTTGACTTTCGATCGATTTTATTTTTTAAGTACAATATCTAAGTTTCTATAATCTAAGCTGTGTTAATTGAAATGCTTTGTGATTTTCGAAGTAAGTAACATCTTAGTTTATCTTCTAATTCCACAAATGTATTTTGTGTAACGATTTTATATTACTGTTTCTCAACTCATTCCAGGCCAGTATATTATTTTTCTGGATATATCACCTTTTCAACATTTGTAGTGGTGTAGGGTATATATTCACAAAATATTATAGTTGTTTTATTAAACTCACTTTTTTTATAAAAGGACTAACTAATTTTATGAGATATAGTAGTTATGTTTTCTAAACCTACAACGACGTAAACTCTCGCTTTTACAGGAAGTATTATCAGCGTTGATAGTGTTTAGTGCCCTGTTCCATTTATTACCAACAAGCAACAAAAAGGTTCAGGAGTCCTTTAAATGGGGAGAAAACTCCTTCCGGAAGTGAGTCGGCTGTCGGTTTTGTTAACCAAATCTCCATTAGAAATTAACAAACGGAACTCAATCTTCGAATTCCTTATTTCCCCCACCTCATAATTTTCATATAAAAAAATTCTCCTACCTTAAATTCTTTATTTTTGTTCTATTCTTTAGTGTTATTTTTTTTTAAATTAATATTCTCAAAATGTCCAGATTGGCCCGGGCCCCAATACATCCCGAGGCCACCTTCGTAGAGGAATTTCCTACTCTTTTATCCAAACCAACCTCCCCGACGGACAACGTCAATTACATTGATATCCTTAAGAACCTTGATAAAAAAGACTCTCTTATGGAAGAGAAACTTAGAAAAGCCATACAAATCATCCAAACGAATTCCCCCCAAAATAGCAGGAGTTCATCTCCTGCATTTTTTGTGAGATCAGAACTATTCTTCAACAAAAACCACAACGCACCCATAATCAACAAAACCCAAACACCCCTTACAAAATATTCCTAAGCCCCCAAATTCCCAAACACCAACACAAACTCAGCCTCCCAACAAGAACTCAAAAATATACTTTCCAGAAGCTGAAAAGCTGTTGAGGGGACAAATGATCTTCCTCAAAGCCAACCTTAATCGTACCACTCTCATGAAAATTCCTTCGATGTTTCATCCCGAAACGCTGCCGAGGAAAATTCGTTACGCCATAGGCAACAGAAAATCGTTGTCATCCCTATAATCCATCATCGTCGACCACATAATCTGGAGAGACAGATTAATTACCCTTATCAAGGACGACTACGTTACCCTACTGGTCAACACATCACTCCTTGATCCAATAAAACCCCCCCAACCATCTTAACCAATCAAAAAGGCCGATTGAATTTCTTTCGCGAACCCTATCAATTCCAATTCACCACAACCCGCTATTCTTCACACTACCGAATATTTAGATAAATATGCTTCCTAGGACCTCTAGGACCTAACCAAACCCTTATTATCGATGAGCAGTACATCGCTGTCCATGTTACCACCTTCCACACCAACTACATCTCTATCTCTTAAGATATGCAAGCCAAAATTCATCAGACAGTTTTACAGTTTGTAGTTCGAACTAGAGACCCATCAGTCAAAACTCAATGGAACCGTCTTAACGCCCAGGTAAGGCTGTCACTGCCGACTTAGATTATAGACGGGGTCGTGCGTTTTGGCAACAATTCTAGAGGCTTGCAGTCCAAAGGAAGCATGTAGAGTTACACCTTGAAGTACAGGGAAAAAATACTTCTCACCCGAAGACAAAGCTACCGTCTTCAAAAACAGCCTGCAAACTGTCTTTACTCCAGCTGACAATCCCCATTTCTTAAGAGACTTTGCCCACGAAACCCAACAAAATGAGTACATTCCACTCCTCGCACCGTCAAACGTCGATGTCGTTAGGTCAGCTTGCGGGCCGGACGGAATCTCAAGGCAGGCTATCTCAGGCAGATTCTCCTCATTCCAAAACCCTCCCTGTTTCGCCCATTAGCGTCTTGGGTAAAGTCGAATATGGCATTTCTGTACCGAGCATAATATAGTTCCAAAACTCCAATTCGGATTCAGGCCCGAATACTCCACACTCAAGGCCATCACCAATTTTCAAACTATCTTGACACAAAGCAATGAACCAACATCAGTGCCCCTCCGCCATTTTCATGGATGTCCAGAAGGCTTTAGATCATGTCTGGCTTGCCGGTCTTGTTAGAAAGCTTCTGATTATCCGATTGCCACCACCTATAACAAAATTGATATATTCATATCTCTCCAACCGCTCCATTAGCGTTAAAGTTGGTAATTGCCTAACCGAACCCTTCACCCGCCTTACTGGCGTTCCACAAGGCTCCTCACTTGTATTAGAACGATACCGCACTCATCGCTTCCTTCCAAGACATGCGCTCCCTCAATTCTAAATCTCAAAATCTTCTGAACCAATTTTCGGATTGGTGCAGGAAATGAAGGTTAACTCTAAATTCCCAGACAACTCGAGCAATCATTTTCACATTAACCCCAAAACTTTTAGCTGAGACTTTGGGGAGAGGTGCTCGAAATCCGCAGAGAAGCTGTTTATCTGGGAAAGAAATTCTCGCACCCTCTCAGTTGGGCGGCCGATCTGGATTACACTCTAAACATAGTATTTTCGAACTTTCGAACGAACCCACCCACTCACCCTACTTCATACGTATATAACATACATTATCGAATATAAATAGCGTCTTCAGCATTTTACCCTTCTTATCTTTTTAAAAAACTCCTGACCTGCGAGCAGTCTATTCTCAGGTACTTCCTGTGTAAATTCAGCTCTAGCAACACCGTTTGTGTGTCTATGTGATTCGTACCATTGAATCAAATAACTCCGCTGCCAAAGAAACCCTTCTCATCCCCAGGGTCAACAATATACGATCCCTTGGTTCAAAACCCAAGAGGCTGCTAGCAACAGTGTACAATGAACTCCCTGAAATCTATTTTAACTTCCTGATAAATCTCTCATATACATCATATAAAACCCTACCTCCCACACCCACCTTACACACTCTTCGTCGATCGTCGGTGTTGCAGGTTTTTTGCGGTTTCCCTACAACCTGGTGAACCGGTTCCCCAGACAAATGGCCAACGATAGGGGAAAACGCAGCTGCACTGCCTGCCCCTTTCAAATTTAAAATAAACAAAAAAATAAAAAAAATTTATAAAAAATCAAAAACAAAATCCCTAAACCGAGAAAAACCGTTTTTACTTGCTTTGCTTCTAGCCAAAAATCCTGAATCTTCGCTTTTCCTGTTCAAGAAAAGCTAGCGAACAAAACCCCACGCAACCAAGACAACCCCAGCCCTGCAGAGGAGCAATTCCTATAGCAACGCCCACTCCAACAAACGCTTCTTTTATAAAAACTCTCTCTCTCTCTTCTTGGGAGTTTTAGAGGAAATGTTATTGTTGGCCGAAGTGGTATTGTGAAGAAATGGATGAAGAAGGTGTTTCCAGGTTGATGCTAATCTCTGGCTATCGTCCCTTGAATTCAGACAGTTTATTTGAACAGTTTTTAATCAGAAAACGGTGGCGTGAATATTTACACACGATGTATTGGAAAGAAGTGGATCAAGAAGTTGTTTCCCGGTTGAGGGTGATCTTTGGCTGTCGTCCCCTGTGTTCAGACAATTTAGTTGAATAGTTCTGAATCAAAGAACGGCAGGGTGAATTTATACATACGTAATTTATTCATACACTAGATATTAACTAACACTTGCAAACTAAACTATTCACTAACAGTACACCTTTTGGTTTACTTCTCACTACCCTGATATGTTCATTATGACATCAAATTATTTACTAACTTGACCGCTGGTAGAGACTCGTCTTATACACAATTATAATTTTCTAGAATCTTTGATTTCCTAGAAGTATTTAATTTACCGTGAGCACACAGAAAGTCTTTCACAAGATAATGTAAGTAGTTCACAAAAATTTCAACGAAATATCAACATAACCAACTAGACATTAGTTGGTTGAGAGCCAAGATAACATTTGATTCAAATATTGTCGATTTGTTCCGGAGTGCACCCCTGACTGTATTTTCCATGGAAAACTTGAGTTGATTATAACCTATATAATCACTCATCGTAGTTCATTTTGATTATGGAATAATGTCCAGTGCTGATATTAAACCCGAGTTCTGTTATAGAGGCTAGTTTTCCTCAGAATAAAATATTTATTCATTGATAATTCAACTTTTATTGAAGGAAAATGATTTTTTACGTTTTATGCATAGCAATGACACAACAATTTTAGAGAAAGGCAGTTTGTACCCGTTTTTAATTAGATTATATAATTACATGGGACCTTTAATGGGACCGTACACAAAAGCTCAAATGGAGTTGAAGGTCGGCAAATTACCTTTTCAAAAATATTAAATACTCAAGCTTCTTTTTCAGAGGAGAAATGAAAAAGAAACCTGAAGAACCACAAGTATTTTACAATAAAACATAAAATAATAACTTGCCTTTTATTTTCTAGTGAAAAATTCTGCTGTCAATCTCCCATCTACTATAGGAGAGGAACAGTTATTCTTTTCTTCAAACCGATTATATATGTCCCCCATAGGAAAAATTTTGCTTGTTAGCCTGTCCACTTAGGTAAAACGTACACTCATAATTAAATCATACAAATATTTCTACTTGCGTTTTAAAATAAACAAATAAAAATACATATCTATAATTGGATGTGCATTTATCTTTTTATTTCAAATTTTATCTATAGGAATCGGTACATTTTTGGATGCCAATTTTCGAATCATTTGTCCAGTCCGATTGCAGTACTTCCAAAACATGTGATTCAAATGCATCAACTACTTTTTCAGGGGTGTTACTCTCGCAATTTATTTTTGATCTGCAGTAATGAGAAGAAATTATTGGGTGCTAATCAGCTTCGGATAACAATTAGTTGTTCTGATTGTTCAAAACCGTGTTTCTTTGAACTGATGTGTGAGAGCTCGCATTGTAGAGATAGAGAATGATTCGACGATTAGTTTCTCTGATTTTCGGGTTCATATGTATGAATCCATGATTCTTCGCCTGTCCCTATCTTAAAGCTTGAAGCAGTACTATTAAATTTTTTCGGCATTTCAACAACAGACAAGAACTTTTTTTGAAGAAATTATGAAATTTTGCGGTATACAACGTGAACGAATCTTGAATGTATGCAAGAGGAACTAATGCACAAGTATGCCTAAAGCTCACGGTATGTCACATGAGGATTTCGCAATATCAATTTACAAAGTGCATCGATGTTTTTGGTACAACAGCCGATATTGGATGACTTTCATCCTATAGCGAAGTGCGACCATGATTGAATTCGGAGAACCACGAAACACGGTGGCTCGAAATAATGCTCGGTTTTTGGTGGATGATCGATTAATCCACGTGGAAATTCACAGAAAATCATCGCACGGAAAAGTTCACGATTTAATTATGTGTTTTGACCAATATGAATGTATCAAGTAAATATGTATAGCGAGTTATTGAATAGATACAGATGATGTTATGTTTTTTAATTAATACCATGTATTCTCTCCACGGTAACGTTCAGTGAATGTAACTGTAAATCGAACAAATTGCCAAAGTAGTTGAATTTACTATAAATAAATTCTAAAACCTAATTAAACAAAATTCGTAGTACTTTGTCACTGCAGAAACGCATTTACTAATTAGTAGCTTTGCTACCGATTATTTTTAATCAAAGTCTATGGCCGGAAGGTATAAAAGTAATTGATACTGTATTTTATGTTCATTTCGCTATTGGAAAATTATAGGTGCTTAAAGGTTATCGATTTTACTGTTTTGTGTCTGATTTCAACTCAAGAATGAACACGCCTATCGAGTTTGTAGGTGTGCAAATATATAATTGAAATAAACTGGAATTCAAATGATTCATCCATCTACTACCGCAGTTATGATTTTCCGAATGTACCACTTATGCCGAAAGATATGGAAACAAATATGTTTTAATGGTCTTACATGAACTAAAATAATGGAAAAGTATAATTGGCTGCAGAAAATTTCGCATCCCACAAACGCTACTTAGTTACAATCTAGACACTCCTAATTATTACTGAAAAGAAGTGGTTTTCCTAATATTTCACCCGTTTTTTTCTTTTAGACTTATCATTATTGGTATAGCATTATGTATTGAACGAATCTATTTGTACCAAATGCTTCGCCGAAATATCATTTGACTTTATGGTGGAAAATCAACAAGTTTATTAGACTTTGTAAAATTATATTTCATTGAGTGAAGCTCTTATTCTTAATAAACCAATTCAAATTTACCATATGATTCCCAATTATTCCTATGTATGAGCTAATTGATAAATAACTAGAGCTCTTCTTTTGAATGTCTAGATATTTAATTCTAAAATACCATTAAAGAATGCATTTTCTTCTTTTAAAGGCTAATAATTCATATCAACTTGAAACTCAGATAGTTCCCATATGTACTATTTACGTCTTTACTATGTTCGAGATTATCCCTTTGGATTTCAATCAAATTAAAACACAAAGCTTTTTTCTAACTCACAAATTTGATTCGTTGCGCAAAATCTCTGAAATTTTAGTAATTTGATTGTTAAACGATGTACCTGAGCATCTTGTTAATATTTAATGAACCACGTGGAAGTGAATTCAGGTACCTTGCGTTTAAAAATATAGTGGATTCAAAATGAATGGTATAATGACATTCTCTTATTTCGATAACTGGTTTATAAAGGACTATGAGTGTTAACCCTTTTCTGGAGATTGAAATTTTTCATACCGTGAAAGCTGTTTCAAAATCAGCAAGTATGGATAGTTGTAGGGATTCTTGACTAATGTGTGGTGATGATTTCATCAAACCAGTGAAGGGAAAGATCCACAAGCTGCCAATTCGCAATTTTTTTTCGTTGTCTTAAATAAGTTGTAATTTCTGGAACCGTTGGTGATATTTATTCATACTGAAAACAGTGTTCACACTACTACTACAACAGCATTCACAATTCACTGTCTGACGCATCTGTCGATAACCAAGTTATCGTCATCAGAGACTGAAGCTGAACCTATTGATTCAACTTACTTGTTTTCTCTTGTCACCTTCACCCACGAAAATTGATTACATTGGGAAAACCTCCTTGGTGGGAATCTTCACATATATTCCTTGAGTACTATACTAAAAAGTGAGCTGTAAAGAATTGGCCCTCTATCCCTATTTATGGTTTTCTTACATTTAGCCATTTCAATACTTTCAAATGCATCGAACAATTTATTATTAGATACATTTTTTTTATGGATGGACCGAAAATCGAGTACTGCCAATCACGCTGCCAGTCATAATCATGATATAAATATTAATAATAATAAAATTAAGAACAGCATAAATAGGCACAGATGATCAATTCTTTACAGCTCGCTCTATAGTTTAGTAGTCAAGGAATAAATGTGAAGATTCCAGCCAAGGAGGTTTTCCCAATGGAATTAATTTTCGCGGGTAAGAAAATTTAGTATAAAACAGGTAGTAGGCTTCACCACCAGTCTCTGAAAACGATAACTTGGTTACCGAAACGCGCGTCGAACAGTGTAATTGTGAGTGTTGTTGTAGTGGTAGTATAAACAGTGTGTCTTAGAATTTTACTGTGCTCTCTTCTTCTTTGAATTTGAATTATAGCAATTAGATAATTTTCAATCAATTGGTGAAGCAATAGTACATAGTTTATAAGTATTTGTTGTTTATTTTCTCATACTCGGTATAACTTTTGTATCCTCTTTGCGTGTTTTGTTAGCTACCAATGACTCATTCAATACGGCCGCCATATTGGAGAACAAGGACCAAAACCTAGATATTTTTGTGTGTATTTCATACTTGACTGTTAATTTTTTTCAATGCATTTCAGTTAACAATATTATTTTTTTCCAAACACATTTTACATCTCATAATTGTTTTTTGTTTGCTCCCTCAAAAACAGGAAATGTGAAGACAAGTCTTAATATCATGTAGACAATTATTATACACTTACTTTGTGGAGTACTAATTTTCAATGAAGATAAAACAAATAGAATAAATTTTTAAAATAAAAGAAGAATGAGTAACAATGAGTTACAAAATTATAGGTAATGGTAATAGGTAATAATTAGTATAAAAGTCGTATATAAATCCAGCAAAAATTAAGCCAGTATGCAGCATGCACGGAATTAAATATTATTATTCGAAGTTGTTTACAGAGTAAAAGACACTTTCCAGATTTCAATTGGCAAGTGATTGTGCATTTTTATTTGCACTCTAAAATATTGAGATTTTAACTAATTCTGAACTTGGAGTAGAAATCGTGCTCCGCGTTTGTGGATAGTCGTGCAATATCCTTTTTGAAATTGGAGAAGGGTGTTTATGAATTAGGCGAATGGATTCAAAGGTGAATAAGGAACGAAGAGTCAGAATTTTCAATCTTTTAAAGAAGTCTTGCAGTGAGCCCTGCTGTAAATATCAACAGCTCTCTTTTATTGTTTGTGGATTCGCTCAAATTGAGTGGCACCACACTTACCTCGGAAGGGGTGCGACTCAATAAGGGCATAATAGACTGGTGAAAAGGTGGATAAGTTTAGTTCTTTGGAAACTGATCTCAGTGCAAAACTGGAGGAACTTAATTTGTTTAGATAAAGCGGCAATATGTGACCAAGAAGGGAAAGTAGTGTCGTCTACAAATAGATATATTTTACCACTAATGTCTAGATAGGCGATGTTGTTTATAAACAGAAGAAACAAAATAGGGCCTTGGGACACTCCGCTCCATATTATTTGTGCTTTGCATTTATTGTTACAATTATACTTACTGTAATATTTACCATATTTTGTGTAGCTCACTTAATTTAATTATTTTTTTCTTCTTCTGTTTTCAAATAAGATTTACCCATTAAATTGTGAGTAGTAGCTAAGTGCTAAGTGATGCTAAGTGAATGATGAGACTTACTTTTCTGGCTGAACATATCAACCATTTTTTATGATACCTTAGGGATGACACCCCGGTTGGGATTTTCAAAGTACAGTTGTGTGTAGATTTAGTATACAACGGTACACTCAGAATTCAGTTGTATCGTATCAAAGCAAAACTAATTCAAGAAGAAATATGTTTCGAACAGTGAGATATATCATTACTTAATATGCATGAAATCATCATCCATTTAATCCATTTAAGTTATTTTATAATCGTTATAATTTATTCAAATTAATGCTTCACATGAATCAATAATCAATTCACACAATTTTTTATCAATTCTATCTATAGTTATATATTATATAAATAAAGATAAATAATAAGAAACGACACTCCAATCTATTAATTCTCATCCTACTGTGCATCATGGATTCGAGGCTTCGACCTCAATTAATTTCTCGCACGTCTACAAAACAATCTGTCTACAAATATTTTTATAATCATCACCAGTACTAAAGCGCGTTGAAAGATAGATCACAGCTCATATTCATGCATCAGCGTGCCGTATGAATAATTTACTGATTATGAGTTATACGGTATGTCACGCCTTACGTCTTATTCGCTTTTATGATTGGTCGGAGACTTTTACACACCTCCTGTTTACTTTTAATACAATTCGGTATTTCTACCTGTTTGTTGGCGGCACAAGTAAAACTAGCCACTGAATAATAATTATGAGGTTGTTGTTTGACCTTACACGACGCCTTTTTTAGGCTCGTGCAACTTCGGAACGTAAACCATGGATCTCAAGATTATTCGTTTGTCTTATTTAATTTTAGTTCAATTAGGAATATAATATTAAGTTGGTTTCAAGAATAATCGAATAAAATATATTTGGGGCATATAAAATCGTATTAAAACATTTTATATAGATTGAGAAAATGAGACAGCGCCAAGTAAGAATATTCGTGTTCACGAAAATTATACTTGAATGTAACGAATGACCAAGTATTGAATATGATTTGTCATATTTTTACATTTTGTAGATCTACAGAATTTGATTCTATGGTTGCTACGAGGGTGACTACATAAGTTTTGAGATATGACAACATTCATTGTGGTAAAAAAAATAAAATTTGTCGCGCAATCATTTTGTATAACTTTCGATGTAAATTAAAACACCAGCAGTGTGCCGACCAAATTGCTTCGACTTTTGGTGATGAAGCACCATCTTGAGCCACCGTGTTCGGTTGGTTTTCCCAGTTCAATCGTGGTCGCACTTTGCTACAAGATGAATTTCGTGGAGGTCATCCAAAATCGGCTATTGTGCCAGAAATCATCGATGCTGTGCGTGATATTGCAATATCGTCAGGGCGCGTCCATTAATTACGTGCTGCGTTTTTAGACAATTTTTATCCCCCTCTCCTCTGGTGAGATTTCGTGAGATATGGCTCAACCCCCTCTTCCATCCTCTAGTCTCACGTGAGATTTTTCGAAATGTGTTTTTGGTGTAAATGCTTGGGATTTATTATAAATAGAAAAAATATTTGCCTAATACTTTAATTTAAGATTAGTCAAGACTATTTTTTAAGATGGCTTAGAAAATAGACTAAAATTACAGTGGAAATTGAACAATAAAATACTTAAATCGTAAATACTAAGATTCACAGAAGCATATTCATTCCAATTCAGTCCAGAGAGACTTGAAGAGAAAATACGCGGAGAGCTATCCAAAGGTGTTTTGTTTTTGCAGGACAACGCCCCTGCACACAAATCTCATGTTGCCATGCAAAAAATTTGAGGTTTGAATTATTACAACACCCCCCTTTTTCACCAGATTTGGCTCCGTTCGACTATCATCTCTTTTCTCAACTGAAAAAAAAAAGTTTAAAAGGTCGAAAATTTTCTTCCAACGAGAAGGTAATGAAAGCTGTCTGGTCTGGTTTGCAGAACAAGAAGAGACTTTTTTTTTTTTAACGTCTAGAGACGTTGCAGGTTCGCTGTAATAAACGTATCCAATTAAGAGGAGAATATGTTGAGTAATAAAATATTTTGACATTGAAATGTTGTTTTGTTTCTATAATAGGCTAAGATTTTTCAATATATCCTCATAATCAATTCGCTGTACCGAAAAAAATTGAACTTATGTTTGACTCACATCATCTCCTGCGTTCGTGTAAGTATGTTGGTTTTTCCTACAACGTGTACTAGGTAAGATATATGATATCGGAAATAATTAAGTTAATTGCATGCTTTTAGGACATTAAAAAGGTTATAAAAAAAGTTATTTGGGATTCCCAGAAAAAGACAAATTGGAATTCCTGGGGTCGAATGACTATTGTTTTTATTGAGGTTGTTTATGGGGATATATAACTGTGTCATTTATTTCTTAATGCGAAGGCACATAGTGTAAAGAACGATATCCCAGATTTCAATCTTTTGGACTTCTTTTTATAGTCAAATTCAAAGTTTTCAAGTCCTAAACTGCAAATTGAAAGCACGAAAAAAAAAATGTAATAAATATGATATGAAAATTTGATAATTGTCAATAATGTACAGTTCCTCATATACCCTATAAAAACATTAACCGAAATAAAAGTGTTGCCACAAAATCAACGTTGACATTATATGTATAAACGTGAATATTATCTGGTGGGCTCGAGAATTTTGTAAAGGCATCTATTGATATAGTGATGATTTTTCATATGTATTATATATCAAGTTTTCAAAACTGCTTATAGTAGAGAATAGATATCCAATATGTTATTTGTTCATTTTAGGTGATAAAAAACATTCAACTTTGGTTTCTCAATCCTATCGTATTGCATTTATATATGACATGAACTGGAGAGTAATTTATGATAAAAGCAAAAAATATGTACTGAATGGAGCGAACAATTTATTATATAATATTGACTCAAGTTTGTTGAATATTACAAAGTCGCAGATTCAAAAAGTAGTATCTAGTGAGTTATGCTGATTACTCTACCGAGAACTCATTGATAAATGTTCATAGATTTTTGAAAAAATAAATAATGAAATATTGCTTATCAAATTTTAACAGAAACAAAAAAAACATTGGCTTTTTTACTTGATCTTTCAGTTGATTATGTGTTGACAGTTTTTGGATCATTAAGTGAGTAATAGATAAGTAAAGTTACTGAGTAGATTTGTTTGCACACTCTGGTCGTTAATCAAAATAATGAAATCATTAGTTCGATATTTAAAATTTTTATTATTATTAACCATTTTGCATTCTTTGAACGGAAATTTTCGTCTCAAAATAATACCATATGATAATGACAGTTTTCGAACATCCAAATCTCTCATCCTATTATCCCAACTAAAATATAAGGTAATAAGTGAGCAATTCCATACAACTGTAAAAAAATTATGAGTCGTTATTGACGCCTACCGAAGCATTTAACAGGTTCATTACCTATACTATATATATAACCGGAACCTTTTTATTTAAATTTTCAAAGGAATTTATATTTTTTGAATTCACAGCAAAAAAATAGATTTTTCACAGTTTTTTAAATTAATGGAATTAAGTGAAAAAGAAATGTATCTAATTAAAAGTTATCCTAAATATATGATATATATTGAGTGTGAAATAATTAATATCATTTCTCAAAGACATATATTCGTGCCAAAATATTTTCAAGTCGAAATCAAGATACTAGGGTCAAGAAATATGTCCATTTCAACTGAGTGCCCTAATTTTAAATAGCATATGAGGTGTTCACGTACCTAAAAATTCGAACCAAAATTTTGTCGCGAAATTTGTTGTTCACTCACAAACAAACAAATTTCTTGACATTTCAAAAAGAATTCAACGACATCTAGTCTACCAGTTATTACAAGTGGGTATCTTGAATAAGTATCGATATTCACTTGAACTTATGGGAGCAGATTCGCCTTGCGGCTAGCAAAGCCGCAACAAGTGTTGCCGCACTAAGCAAGATGATGGCCGGTGGCGAGTAAGAGGCGGTTGTTGATGATCATAGTGGGGTCGATGCTTTTGTATAGTGCCAAGGTATGGGTCTAAACCCTGAAAATACAGAAGTATCAATAGACTATCACAGGTGCACAGAAGAGCGGCTTTGAGAGTCGCTTCAGCTTATAGGACGGTCTCGTAGCCAGCCATAATGGTAATTGTGGAATTTAATCTGGCGAATCTTCTTGCTTTAAAAAAAAAGACTCTCACGATATGAGAATTGCATAATTCTTGGAAGCAAGATTAAAGACAGACGAAGAGATTGGAGTTTGGAAGAAAAAGCTTAAGTACATTTTTTCCACCGAAAGAAGTTTTTTGATACTAGCTTCTCGAAATAACGTGAACACGAACCAAAAAGAATATATGTGGGACGAATTTGGACGTCGCATCAAAAAGACACATATCTTTCCAAATACTTGAGAGGAGTTAAAGATGAAAATCTATTACGGATAGAATGTAATTACTCAAGCATACATTCGAACTATTCAGGAGCAACCTAAAAAGAATAAATGCAGTATTGAAGCTCGATTATAGAATGTTCTCTGGATGTCTATGAATAGGTACATCCTTTCTTGTTTCTATAACAATTGAGTTCAATCCAACAATATTTCTAGCATTTATCATTTTTTCCTCATCGCTTCGTTTATGAGAGTTTTCTCAATAATTGTAATAAAAATTGTTTGATATAAAATTTGTCACTGACTAGTATATTGTTTTTCTTTGACCTCCAATAAACCTGCAAGAATCAGCGAAAAAGTATCTCCATTCATTAGTGATTTCACATAAGCACACGTAACATATAATCACTGTTAGGATTATATGGAAGATTTAGGATCATTATTTTTCCTTACAATAAAAAAACTGGATTTTTGGGATACTATTCGATTCAACTAATCGGAATTGAATATTTCTTTTGTAATCTTACCAAATATGTGTGAAAAGTTTCAACGCACCACAATTTAGTGAATTTACTAAACAAAATTATTCGATTCAGATTGAAAAAATAACAAAACATTCTATAAATTTACTAAGCGGTTTTAGAAAATTTGAATAGCAATTTTACTATATAATTTTGTAATATCAATCAAAGATTTATCATACTCAGTGAATTTACTATGCAGAGTTGTAACTTCATCACTCAATTAACTTGAGCTCAGTTTGAAAAATATATATATTTTTTTTCATTCACTATATATTAATTTGTCTGTTTCTGACAAGCCTTTATTATATAGTTGTGATTTTTTCCAGGTTTCATTTTTACATGAAATCCCCGTCTAAATCAGAAAATTTATTCGAAAATAAGAGGATAATTGTTTTTTAATCAAGCATAAATACTGACGGCATAGCTAGCGCCATCTATCTTCCATCACATTTTTTTTAATCGAAATCTGGAAATTTTTTATAATCCTCAAACATTGTTGTTGAAAAATACTAATCAGTTGAGTATAATTACTTTCCAAGTAATATTTATCGAAAATCGCGAAATTACACCTAGTCACAGTCAATTTTCTCAATTATCTATGAAAAACACTCAAATTGTATTATAATTTGAATTCTCACACACTGATCAGTGATTTTAGCCATCATATGTTTCACAGAACAATGGTAATTTTACAAAAAAATTTATGAAGTTTGAAGGAGAATCCTAATGAATTCGAATCTTCAGTGTAAGCTTTTCTTGATGATCATTTTCTCAATATTGGCGTTCTTTGAATTAATTTCTCAATTTTGGATGAGAATTGAGAATATAGCTTTTTCTGGAGTAAGATACGAAAAAAAAAAAGAGATGGGTGACGAGTGCTGTTGATGCAAAACGCATTATCAGCCAATAATTTTATATTTAACCAAATATTTATCTAGAACTCCAAATAAGATCGAGAGAAGACGGAAAACACACAGAATTTGATTTTCTTCTTTCATTGTTTCCATTAATTATATCCAATCACTAGAGTTCTCAGTAAATGTAAAGAACTGGTAAACTTAAAATCGTCCACAGAATAATGTCGAGCTTAAAATTTTTGAAAAGAAATAGTTATTCTTGTACATTTGCTGACATCAACAAAATGGTCATTCTCTGTCGTATTAATGTGTGGTCATTTCGGTTAAGGAAGTAGAGGTTGGGCCACTTGGGACACCCCCACCACTCCACCGCTCACTGCTTGCACGCTGACTTCAGCGATCCCTTATCTTGATAACAAAATAAATAAACTGAGATAATTATAGTTTTTTTATCACAAACCGCAAAGACACATACTCCTTTAAAATAATATAGGAAAAAAAGCAGACGACAGTACAGTTAAGTTTTAAACGTTAATTGCAAAAAAGGATCTCTGGCATTTATAAGCTATCTTAAAACTGAGGAACAAAAAAATTTCAATCATCATTTTGAATATAAAAGTTGAAAATTGTTGCAAAGGAACGTATTAGTTCATTTAAGAAGATCGACAAAAACAATACAATATAAGAGGATTCAGTTTTATCAAACGTCAAAAGCGATGCATAAAACGTCAAAAACGACACACATAGCACTTCGGAGGCATGCGTTTCACAACCAACAAAGAGCTGAAATGAAACCTAATAATAGTAATGTCAACGATACTTCACAAATGAGAATAATTTGGTCGTTAATAATTGTTTTGAATATTAAATTAGTCCGACGTTTTGACATGCTCAAAAATCGAGTTTAAAAATAACCTACATAATATAGTCAGATGGGTTTTGTCTAGTAGTAGTAAAAAATGGAGGAAGAAACAAAACTTTGAAATGGAATAACTCCACTTTCATACATTGTTGATTTTGTTTGATTTATTCGCTCCCAATACTTCCGCCGCTAGGCTTTTAAAATGCTCCGAAGATTCAGTTTAATCTTTAGCGATGTTTCCTTTAATTTATGCTCATTGCTTGGTTCGCTTTTACTTTCGAGATCATACAAAAATGAAATACTATCTTAAGCTTATGATAATTAGCGAATAAAAGAGATCCTTATATTCTCATAAAATTTTAACTGCCATGAATCCTATATACTTACGTTAAAGAATCCCAAAGTGTTCCCATGTAGGGTATATCTCCTTGGGAATCTCGGTTCAAATATTTCCAATTAACAGCTAGTACATTGCGAGATATTATAGGTTATGGTGTATTAAAATGCCTTAATAGATGATTGAAAATCTTCTCGAATCCACTTATATTGCTACTGTGATCAAAGTTTATAGTCAAACTGCATTATTTCCCAAAGAATGTCTATGTGGAATAACTTCTATATTTTTCAATTTATTCGACGGGAGTGCTGTGGGAAATCATTAATTAATGTTATGTTTAGAGTGATAATGTTATTTTCTGTTACATCAGAGTCTAGAACTATTATCATCAGTAAGTGAGCTTCATATTTACCAAATGATAATATTTATACTCATTTTCTAAATATAAACCTTTATTTAGTATTTATAGTTTAATTATTCAGATATCATAAAAAAATCTTGCTTCCAAGCCAAAATTTGTAGTTATGATTAATTGGAGAGATCAAAAAATGTCGCATCAGCTGACTAGTGGTCAAACGATTCTTTCAGTTCATTTTTTCAGTAGTCAAATATTTGGCTAAGGAAATGCGATAGTTATAAGATTCGCTTTATTGTAACTTTTGTTAAGAATTCATTCACTGTTATATATAAAAATATCTTTTTGATATGGTGCATTTTCATAACTTCCCTGAAAAGATGAGCCATTCAGATGGATACAGTCTATGGGCGCTAAACTTAGTGTGGAGGGTAGGGGAGAGGTGGCACAACAAAGTTCGATACTTACTATAATACATCAGCAAACTATATACACAAAAATATTTACAACTAAAGATTAAAAAATATCACGCGAGCTAAGTCTCTGGAAAGAGTAAAGTTTCGCTGAGATGTCGACGTTCAAGATCTGATCGATTCGCTGTATCGAGACAGAACGATTCCAAACGCTTCACTTGGGTTCGTGTAAGTATGGAACAATGAGCAGGCAGAAGGTATTGTTTTTTCCAAAAAAATGTATATTGGAGAGGATTAATGCCGTTGTCCTCTTCTAGGAAGTCCATCGGCTGTAGTTGGTTATCGTCAGGCTGCCGCTGGTGCCTGGTGGATAGTCATGCGATTGTCGTCTGTTGATGTCTTGTTCAGCGTGTAGGTACACCCGGTTTCAGTCTGTTGATTAAAGTGTTTTACTTTCCGCGTACTTTGATAATGGAAGTTTTCTCCTCTCGTTGAATCACGTCGTAAGGCATGCGCAACGAGTTGTTTACACGTAAAAAAACGTGTTTTGCTGTGGTCAGATCTTGAAAGATTAACGGTGTGAGTTTACCATGTCGCTTGGTAGGTGTTGGTCGTAGGAGGTTGAAATGTCAGCGTAGTTTCTCGATCAACTCTGCTAGTCCATTATCCGGGATCGCCAGCTCGAAATATACACTGCACACGACAACTTCGGGCGAGATATTTGTTCATTGGTCATTTTTGTAGCACCATTTTGCTGCTTTTAACTGCCGTGGAAACGATCGACCATCCCGTTGGCTTGTGGATGGTATGCTGAGGTGTGCAGGTATTGGAGTAACTCACATTCGAATTGCCTTTTCTATATCAGCGGCATCCCATAGTTGCTGAATCAGCCTTCACAGAAAGCGTGAGCGACCGTCTCGCCTCCTGATCCCTGATTGGACTAGCTGCTGGCTAGGGAAAAAACCATCTACACAGGTCAAGCAGCATATTTTTACTTCTGACAACGGGAAGATGATAATATTGATGTGCACGTGATCAAGTCGTGCTGAAAGTGGGAAAAAACTTGTCTCGTGCACTTGTCTGGTAACTTTTGATCGCTGGCACTCGTTGCAAGCTCGTGCCCATTCGGGACAATCTCTGTTGATCCAGAGCCAGACGAACCTCTGAGAGACCAGCTTTGCAGTAGCTTGGGTGCGAAAAACGATGGATAGAGTAAAAGTAAAGTGGAAGCTGCTTTTCTGAAAGTTGGTGTGACATACGAGCAAGCTTTTGCTGTTGAAGTGTCGGTGTAAATCATTCCCAGCATCTGTATTTGTTGCAGTTCTCCAGCTCCCTAGTTCTTTTCCGTTCGTCTGTAGAGCTGCTAAATTAGTGTGGTCGATCGGTGCTTCGATTTTTTCGATACGTAAGAGTGTTCCGGTCACAACGTTGTCTTTACTGCTTATGTGTCGTATATCCGTATTGGCTGATAAAATCGAGGTGGCGTGATTGCCGAGGAGAAGCTTTTTCAAGTTTCTGTTGGAAGGCGAAAGTTGAAGATTTGGGATCCGTAGATATTAGGGCTCCCAGCATGTGTGAAATTGTTTAATGGCAAGATGCTAGCAGTTCCCTATCGAATGCCCTGTAATGAATCTCCGCTGGGTCGAATTTCTTCGAGAGAAAATTGACTGCCCGGTGTCGTCAATTCTCCGTTGAAAAGCTGCACCTACAGTAAAGTACGGATCTGACACTCCGTGCTGGTTTTCGGGTGTGCGAGTAACGTGTTTTTCGTTAGGTCTCCCTTTATTTTTTCTAATCCTTGCATTGCTACTGGAATTCATTGTATCATAGCCTTCCCTTTCTCCGTAAAAAATTAACATGGCAAGGTACTGACGCAGCTGTTTGGTAGTCTGCGATAGTGGGTACTCGAGGTCTGATTTCCTCGATTTCAAACGCATCTCCTGGGTTCCTGGAACTATGGAACAATAAGCAGGTGGAAAATTTTGGCTTTCCTTAAACAAAGTTACTTGAAATCTATTTAGTTTGTGCGCTATGCACACATGAAGTTAAAGATTTGAGATAGATAAAAATGCTTCCAATAATATTTAAGTTTGCGCAGTCAGTATATTTGACAAATATTTTAAAGCAATTTCAGGAGAACACTTTTACCAGTAGTGAATGGAACACGCATAAACATATTAATTCAATATTTCCTGTATAGTAGCGACAGGATACCAATTCTATGAGGCAAAGTATTTGAAAATGATAAAATTATATCTTTTATATTTTTTATTTTCATTGTTCAATAAGAACGAATAAAATTAGCAGCGGCAGAATAAAAACTACAGTTAGAGAGTAGGTTTAGTTAAGGTTCAATGGTTTGGAGATTTAAATTAAGTTTTATATTCCAAAAACTGCACCCTCCCTAAGAATTGATAACTCTAATGATTTTTTCAAAATTTGATAAATTTATACGATGGGGGAGAGTAAACTGTACCGTTATTACAAGTTATTCATTGCATTAAATATGTTGCCGTATTTGTCTTCCATCAGCCACCGGTGTCTTGTTTTTCCATACAAAGAAATTCAGCTGAGAGTTGAGTCTAGAGAACAAATGAAGTCAATTTATGAGAGCGTCATTACATCCCCCTATTCATTTATTTGGATGTGCTTCATATAGATGGTTTCAGAAAATTCCAAGTTAAGAAGCTTTATAAAAATTAGTTATAAATGGAGCTACAAAATCCAGGATTAAATTCCAAAAGATATTTAACTGCTATTTTATGTGTTTAATATAGCATATTATATTCTCTAATGATTGAGTGAATGGTAACTTTATATACCCGTAGTCCCCACCTATTGATCCAGTATTTATTTCTGGATCTGCACAGTACTTAAAATTCCTTCTCCAACTTTATGAGCACTCACAAAAAGCCATCCTCCATAAATAATGACCGTAGGTGTAAGGCGACCGGACTCTCGAAGACGTCGCTTAACGGGAAGTCGTTTGGTGGTGATTTGCAAACTTTTCAGAATTCATCCTAATACACAGAACTATTCGTCAATTGGCAACTGGATTACTTTTTCTAGGGTACTGATAAAAATGAGAAAAATTATTTATCACTAATACAAATGATGTATCAATTATAGATAATTTTGTGATTTCTGCAGATATCAATAATATTTAAAAAGGTCAAAGGAGTTTTATTAACTTTTAGTTTTAGTATTTTCTCAACATTTCCTTGAAACTTTCATTTAGGTATACTGACTCGCTATGCTATCTTTTAAAACCGCTGAAGCCGTCTTTATAATAAAAGAACGCAAAAACTAATCGCTTTTGAACTGAGAAGTTCACTAGAATTGCAATATTTCAGTGTAATGATTATAGGGTGTGAGTATACGTATGGATTATTTAGAAGCTCTATAATAATTGAGATTTATTACTTAGATGGAAGTTCTCCACATATTATAACATTTGAATTGTGATGCTATTTGGATTTCTTCATGATAATTGTGAGCAAATTTTTACTGTTTTTGGTTCGTTGGATCAGAGAACAGCTAGCACTATTTATGAATGTATTTGTACATCTTCACACTGCCAACTTTTTCTACAGCATTCTCTTCAATGAAAAATTATGAAACTGATTGTGCTGTTTTATTGTGTTATGATATACCAATAAAGTGTCTGTCAATTGGCTTTTGAAACCTCTTATATGAAACAACACTGATACTAGGATATCATTCTAGATATCTACTGAGCGCAAGGGAATTGTGAGAATGCTCTAACAAATTCAAAGTGAACAGGAAAGAGTACAGGGATATTTCAGTAAAGCTTCGTTGATGGAAAACTATCTTCTCGAAGAGAATATCTTGAAGATCTGATTCCAGCCCCGCACAATACGCTAAGTCTGAAACACAAATCATGTTACGTCTTTTATCTGGTGATTAAGAACAAATTTGGAGACCGATCCACCTTTTGAGATGTGCCTTAAAACGTCACAAACTACATACGGTAACCCAAAGGAAGAAACTGGCTATTTCCTTGATAAAGATATCAAGCTCCTAGAAGTTCTCTTGATTCAATTTTATGTTAAAATTTTCAAAAGTGTTTTAGGTTGGTATCCTTCGACATGATTTCCAATGAAAAAATTTTGAAAAAAGGTGATAGTTTTCTGATATTTGACTACATGAATGCGTTTTTAAAATTTATAACGATTTTATATTCTCATAATTCAATTCCTGGCATTTGAGAACTATTTCAATGACTCTACTCAATAATTACTTGATATTTCATTCACATTCCATATTACAATCAAAATTTAGAGAAAAATTTAATTATATTATTAGTATATTTTCAGAATGTCTTAATAAAATAATTGTGGTGTTCGGATACGTAGACGAATATACGAATATTTGGTTGTTATATTAAAAATTCTATCAATTCAATTACATTCTGATGTCTGAAGTCTGATGAAAAATAGCCTAGGTACGCACAATGGTAGTTTAATGTATTACAACCCGTTTGAAATTGTTATCCGAGCTGAAGACTTAATATACGTTTGCAGAGAAGTGGTTTTGTTTAGCAAGAAGGTGATTCTCTCATTCAAGTAAAAACAAATTAAATTCATCAAGCACTCATCTATATTCAGTGCTAGCCTCTAGATGTAACATAAAGTCTATGCATCATTTTTTTTTATAATTTCAGTTAACATACCTCAACATATCCTTGAGCGTACTAAAATAAAAATAAATTGAATCAATTTATATACTGCACTCACTGGTGTATCTTTGCCTAAACAGAAAGTTTGCCATCAGAATATTATTTGTGTAAGTTCTTTCTCAAATAGTGTCAATAATATCAATAAATACGTAGGCTGCTACTTTAGTTTTTAGATAGATAAATAAAAACAAATACTTATAATTGGATATGGCTTCATTGTTTTTCCAAATATTCTGTATTAAGATCAATACACTTTTGATTGCATTTTAATAAATTTTAGGTTCTCCAGTAGTGGAAAAACGTTGATCTTGCAATTTATTTTTGATCTGCGGAAATAAGGAAGCATCATTGAGTGCCAAACAAAGATAAGCCATGTTGGATTTGGCTCGACTTGAAACACATATAGTCGGTTGCTGCTTAGTTTTACGAATGTATGCAGGGATCTATAATTTGTCGCCAGTCGAGATTTTAGTCTTCTGATGTTCTCCGATTGAATTTTTTCAAAATTTATTTACATCAACCGATATGAGATTTTTTTAAAGCGATTGTTAAATTATACGGTATCCAATGCGAACAAATATTTTTGACAGCCAAATGTTCATGGTGGATTGAATGTATACAAGTGAAGATAATGCCCAGACATGCCTCAATGTCACGGTATGTCTTATAGTACAACAGTCGATTTTGTACGATCTTTACGAAATTCATCCTATAGGAAAGTGCGATCTCAACTGAGTTCAGGAAACCAGCAAAACATGGTGGTTCGAGATGGTGCTCCATCACAAGAGTTGTAGCAAGTCGATGGACAAACTGGTGTTCGTTTAATCCTCGTCGAAATCATAGAAAATTATCTCACGGAAATGTTGGCGATTTAATTCCACTTTATGACCAAGATGAATCTTTCAAGTATCTGCAAGCAACTCAAATAGATAGATAAAAAAATTTTGAATCACTTCGATGTTAAAATATGGTAAATATGACAGTATGACAAAATATGGCAACAGATTTTCATCACACAATTATTTGAGCTTGGTACTATTCGACGGAGCATCAGCCCACTTGGCGGGAAGTGTAAGTATTGCATGTACCAATGTATGATGAATAAATATCACTGATTGGAAAAAGAAGGCCAGAGAAGTGTTAAGGATGATGTAGACATCATCCTTAGCAACTATGTCAGCAAATAGAAATGGACCTGCTCTTTACGTTAATTCAACATAATTTATTGTACAGTACCAGCATTCCTCACCAAATATAAAATTCTATGTCATGAGGTACGAAAAGTAAAGTCTATTATGCGTTTGTCATTATCATCATTCATTAGCTCATAGTGTCCTTCGTATTATACGTATTACAGAAATTTTAAGACAAGAATAGCTTATATGACAGAAATAGTTCTATAAGTGCAGCTTATTTTCATTCCTGAATTAGTACGAAGGCCCTTCTTTCTGTTTGGTTGAGTATATGAGTGATATAAATTCCTAAAACTTGTACAAACTATTAATGTTGACTTCTATTTTGAACAGTTGAATTGAATAAAACCATCTTTAATTGAATAGTATCCAGTTGTCAACAAAAAAGGTATAATATGGAATACGACAATGCAAGAAGAAACTTTTGTGTACCATTCTAGATGGCACAATCTTTTTTATAGCAAAGATGACTACAATATTGAGCAAAAATCAAAAAAATGAGATTGATTCTTTTGAGTTATGTGAAATAAAGTCTTTGACAGTCTGGATATCTCCTATGTAAAGTAACAAACATAAATTTTTGGAAACAATTGTGTTTTATACCCATGCGCAATAATTTGTTATGATGCATTTCCACAGTCGAGGTTCTGTGTATGTCTATTCTGGATGGGGATATAGTGGGTCTATAGAGGTCAGAATAGACTATTTTTACAAATGATAGAATATAGTCTGCCTTTCACAAATTTCACAGGTTTTCTCATGGTAGAAAATTAGTTTGTACTATCTAGCTAGGTTTATCAGAAAGTAACTGTTTCATAATTTGTCCATCAATACTAGTTTGAAATTGCGTCAACCCGGTTTTCAATGTTTCCGTTCGTTGTTTACTTTGTTTTAACTTGACATCAACAACCTTGATAAATGTGTGTCTACTCATGTTTGCAGCACTTTTTTCCTAGTTATGAAAATATGACTTATAATCAAAAGTACACTAGTCTATTTATTGTCCAGAATTTATTGAAACTGGTAACTTTCTCACATTTTGTGCTGCAACAGTGGTGTGTTAGTGATTCAAAATAATAGAAACATATAACAAAATGATTTATTGAGCATTTTATACGAATAACCTTCTGAATAATAAGTAACTGTCAATATTTACATCAAATTATACAACTTATCTTCACTTTCCAATGACTAATTCCTTGAAGCACTCACTTTTAGTTTGAATACCAGTTTTTGTTTCACGTTACATCTCATTTTTGTATGGTTACCACAACAACATTTCCTAAACCTCTGTCTTCTATAAACAAACTAAAAAAACCTTTATTGTACATATTTCCTTGGAAATTGAAATTGAAATGAAAAAATACTATAATGGGTTTAATTTTGGCTACATAGCTGAAAAACAATCTTGTAACATATATAACATGTTAATTTTCTCGTTTTATAACGTTCTCCAACTTCTTCCGATGTGTAACCGCCATCTATGTCTATCCGGCCATAGTTCTTCTATTCGTTTTCTTTCCTGCATTTACGTATTCACTCACTCTCCAACTTATTCGTGGTCTTCCTTTTCCCTTGTGGTATCTACTTTAGGACCTTTTGATAAAGATAGTGATAATAGAAGGGCTGAACACTACTGGGTCAGTTTTTTTTAATATAATTTTATTCCATCACGGATATTTGATAAAGTTGCCTTCAAGGGCGATACAATAATTATAGCGGTCATTCAATTTTTCGATACCATTTTTGCAGTATGATTTGTCTTGCCTGAAATAAGCTTCAACTTCGGAGATAATTGTGTATCGACAAAAAATTTCTGTCCTCTAGGTCTGAGAATGGGAAATAGTCGCAAATCAGGAGATAAAGGTAAATGATTTGTGACACGTACTGAAACAGAACTCTCTTCTCTACGTGAAGGTCGCTTGTTCTACTTTTCCCCTCTAAGAGATTAATATTATACCTTGCGCATCCAAAAATTCTGATTTAATAACCTTGCCAACACACTTTTGCGTCTTTCAACACTTTGGAATTGGCCTTTGACGCATAGTTCAATGGGCTGACTGTGTGTAAGAGTATGTAAAGTCATCTTCTATCTATTGAAAGCCACGTTCTATCTATTTTCACACATCCACGAAATAATTGGGACAATCTAGGACAGCTCCAAACACAGCTCAGAATCATCAAATCGTTGTTGTTTTTGGTCGATTCTCAGCTCTCGCAGAACCAACTTTAAACGGACCTTTCGTATACTCGAATATTCATTCGCGGTGTATGCAGCTAGTTCCATAAATATCTTTAGGATCTCTGTTATTTCAAAGAGCCTCACTTCACTTCACTTGCGATCTTTACTACCCTATCATCTGTCATTCTACTTATATGGTTGTTCCATTATTTTTTTCTGTTCAATAACCACTCGTTAATCTTCCTCACATTACATGTTGTTCTAATGTAGTCACTTCTTACCCGATCTCTCAGTGTGTTCCCCGTGATTCTCCTCAGTATTCTCATCTCAGCTGTTTTCAGCTTTCTTTGTGTTTTGGACGTGTCCGGTCGCGTTTCTGCTGTGTAAGTCATTATTGGTACAACTTTATAAATTCTAGTCTAAGTTTCCCTTTTTAAATGTTTGTTTCCCCATTTTGTCTCATTGAGGCATCCTGCTGCTCTATTGGCTTTCTGTATTTGTTTTTTTACTTCTGATTCTGCATCTCCATAACTAGTTATGATAGTTTGATGTCTAAGTAGTTAGTTTCCATAATCTGTTCGATGCTGGTACCGTCAATTTCTATCTTACATCTAATCGGTTCTTTGCTAATGACCAGTGTTTTTGTTTTTTGAGATTAAAATTACCATGTTCAGCTTCTTTGCTATTATGTTAAACTTGTGGACTAATTTTTATAGGTTGTCTTCACTTTCTGCTATGAGTATAGCATCATCTGCATAGCAGAGAATTTTTATTTCTCTGTTTACCATCTTATAACCTTTCCTCCTTTTCACTGCCTTTATTATTTCATCCATTATAAGATTAAAAAGTGAAGGGCTTGAGGAATCTTCCTGTCTTATGCCCGTGTTCATTTCCTCTGTGAGTTGTCCGTCAATTCTCGCCTGTATTTTGTTGTCCTTATATATGTCATCGATTATTTTGATGTCTAACGGTATTTGTCTGTTGTATAGAAGGTGAACCACGTCATTTAATCTAACTCTGTCGAAAGCTTTTATCAAGTCAATTAAGCAAATGAACGCCGGTCGATTATATTCTAGAGCCTTCTCTGTGATTTGTCTAGTCATGATCTGATCTGTACATAATCTCCCTTCTAAAACCTTGTTGTTCGTCTTCAATTGGGTTAAAATTTTGGTTGTTATTTTTAGATTAGTGCTTAAAATATTGATTCCTCTATAGATTTCCGGTTCTTTGCTATCACCATTTTTAAAAAGGGGAATTAGTATACTTGTTTTCCATTCTTCAGGTACTTTTTTGTATTTTAATATCTTGTTAATGAACAATGCCAACTGCTCGATCATTGCTTTCCCACAATTTTTTAAAAATTCATTTGCTATTCCATCACTGCCCGTAGCCTTTCGGGTTTTTAGTTTTCTCTGAGCTTCCTCCACTTTCTTTGTACTTATTCTGGTCTCTTCATCAGTTGTGATTTCTGGTGTTTCCGGTTCTTCTGTTGTGAGTTGATTTTGGGAGTACATCCTTTTTAGGTAGTCTATCCAGCTTTTCATTCCTATATGTTCTACTTCTACTATTTCTTTCATTTCTTTCCTCTGTCCTCTTATAAACGTCCACATTTTCCTTTTGTAATCGGTAGAAGTCATGTTCTAGATCTTTTGAGAAGCGTTCCCAATGTTTATTTTTACTCATTCTGACGAGCCTATGCGTCTTCTTGCGAATCCTCTTATAGTATAGAGAGTGGTGTTTTATTTGTCATATATTCCAGCTACGCTTTTTTCTTTTCTTTACGTTTTTCTTTTATTTCCCTACAGAACCATAGCGTTTTCTTTTTAAGTTGTGTGATTTTTGTCAACTGTTTTCTCGCCGAGAGATTCCTTTGCGGCTTTTAGAATGTTAGTTTTTATTTTTAGCTAGCTTCTCTCTTTTTCATCCATGATTCGATTGCTCTTGATTGCTTCCTTAAGTCTGCTTTCATATAGGTACTTTGTTGAATCATCTTGTAAGATTTCAACTCGTATTTTTGTGATGTATTGTGTTCTTATTGTATATTGATTTTACCATTCTTATTTTCCCAAGATTAATTTGTGGTCACTCCCTACTTCTGCCGAAGTTACTGCTCCTACATATAAGATTTTGGACGGGTGTATTTCTCCATTAGTTAGTATATAATCGATCATGGATCTATGTCCTCTTGTGTTTTCAAATGTATATTTGTACTGGTTTTTATGATGTCATTTCCAATTCGAGCATTGAAGTCACCCAAAATAATCATGCATCCGTTTGATGGCATATCATTTATTGGTGTCTGTAGGTCTTCAAAAAATCTCTCTCTGATGTTTTCTTCTCTATATTATTTTCCGGCGTATATATTCCTATGATAATGACTAGCTCTTCTCCTAATCTCATTCTAATGCAACAATTCTCTGTGATACGTATTTGCACTCTTCAATCTGGGTAGTTAATCTTTTCTGAACTAATATGGCGACCCCTTCATTGGCTCTTGTTTCCTTTGGTACGCCACTATATATCATTATGTAGTTATCTAACAAAGTTTGACCTTTGCCTTTTTTCCTCGTTTCTTGAAGAGCACATATGTCTACCTTTGCATCCGTGAGTTCCTTAGTAAGTTCCTGTTCTCTTGTATTTAAGGATTTAATATTCCAAGTGGCTATTCTATATATTTTTTGTTTTCCATTGGTGCGTTGTCCAGTTCCTTGCATTGTTCGTCGTTGTTAAATCCGTCCTGTTTATCCGAGGCACAACCTTGGTTCTATGAGCGGTAATGTATTTAAAGTCATCAGATAGGGTGCTAACCTGGTCTGAATACTCCCTCCCCCTTTTTCCGGGCTTGGAACCGGCAACAGAGTTATTGAGCTACTCAATCCACCCAACAACCCTGTAAACGAAGCTCTGTTTACATTTCGAAGTAGAAAATTATCTTATGCATTTATTACTGTTGTAAGATAGACGAGACATTTAAACAAATTTATTTTTTCCATAACAATATTTAGTATAGCTCGAATGAGTCTAAAACATTTTAATATCTAATAGTCTCTCAAACGCTACAAACTTAAACGAACATCAATTAATCAATGTTCTAGTAACGTCCTGGAAAATCAAATGCACACTGTCTATATAACAGTATGGTGGAACATACATTGACGAGAATAGAAATGAATTAATTTAATTAACTGTCAAACGTTTGGTAATCTGGCAATTCTACAAAATATTTTTTTCATATGAATTTTCCATTACAACTTGCAGTGTTACTTTCCGTTGCTCTGAACTAGCGATTAAATAACTCCATTGATTCTAATTATCAATGGTCAGAGTAGTGTTTCATACTTGTAAGTATTTGGAAATGATTCCTAGCTGATGAAATTTTCTCGGAAAGCGTTTAATATTATTTTTCTACATATTTTTATATATACAGCGGAAATTTGCTTATACTGTTTTTAGAACTAATTTCTATGAAGAAATTTATTTGTTGTTTACTTTCTAGAATTATTCGAGAACTTTTGGGTACAAATACGTGCTTGTCTAGTAGGAAAGGGTTAGTATATAATTGAATGTCATAGTAAACGAATCGAAATAGAAAGTAGTTATTGGTGAATTTAGATAAATTATATAAGTAGTCAACAGTTAATTATAATACATATTGTCTAGTGTAATAAATCAATTAAAAATTGAAAACAGACAGTGTGTATAAATTCATCTCAGTGTTAGAAATAGAAATAGAAAAACATTATAATAATTACTTTATTGTGAAAAAAGTACTTTCGTTACCTAACTGGTAATTTTATATGTAGTGTTATTTCATTTTGTGATATGTTTTGCTCCTGTAATAAATCTGTTTGCGCCACAGCCTTCATTGATCATGTATACTTGTAACATTTCCGGTAAATTTTTCCAAGTTTGAATCATCCGTTAATTAAGGTGAGGATTATAATAATCGTTTATATGAGTATCATAATTTATGAATATTCAAAATGTGTTTTCAAATTACAGTAGTATCCGATTAGATAATTTTGCGGTTAATTTGAATATTTCGCATTGTTTCGTAATAATTATTGTATATTGAATATATACTGTGTTGGTATATGATGAAAAACCTGTAATTTTGCACTACCAATGCTTTTTTATTAATAATATTCATTACAATAGGTGAGAATGATTAGGTAACTCTACCCGGATTTCTAGTTAACAACGAGGTGATTCTCAAATCACAGTTGAACTTATTATTATAAACTCAATATTTTCATTTTATTTACATAATATTCCTGATATAATAGATAATATTCAAATCGTTGGTATCGATAATTCTCTTTTTTAAGAAATGAACTTGAAATTGACCGCGAAAAGGACAAGACTGTCATGGCGTCTTGAATGTCGTCACACCTCGCGAAACAGCTGTGTTTGTTTATGACATTCAATTGTGTTTCTCAATAAATAATGAATTCCTCGTATTATAAATACTGTATAGTCCAAATAATAAAGAAATACGAAGAAAGTGGTTAAAAAAGGCAAGGAGACAAGTTGCTCTTACTTTATCAACTAATTCCACAAATTATTTCTGTGAAGATCATTTTGATGTAAGTATCAAACAAAACTTGATGTATCTATTTATAAATGTATAGTATGAATGAATTTTGCAAAATCTACCATAATATACCACACATAACATAAAAAAAGTTATGACTTGACTAAGTTAAACTTATTGAAACTTTGTATTCGCTAACCTCAAAATCAGTTAACTATTTTTATTCCACAAATCCGACTCTCTGACCGGTAACTGCTAATTGAATAAGACTTTGTATCTTTTTCACATAATACTTACATATAAGTTTAGACACTGCGGACTGAACAAAAGTAGGCTAAAAATATTATTAGTCTCTTATTATTTTTGTAGAAAAGTTGTATTTTTATTTACTACACTCCTTTCAGAATGCTAAGAATATGAGATTATATCTACATCTTCTATAGGCTTCTAGTTGTAATGCTCTCGGGTTCCGTAGTCCTCAACACTTCGAGAGGATGTGGATAAAAGCTAGGTCCTATACGTAGCAGCATATGTATGTTGTATCCTCTGCTAAGATTGGATTCTGCAGGTGCCAATTTAGTATATTATGTGTGCTATTTGATTTCTCTCCACCTCAGTGTTCAAAGGAGCTCATTCTTAATACCTAATTCTTTAAAAATTTTCAACCATATTCAAAACCGATTGGATTTTATGACATTAGAGCTCAAGCCATTCATTACTGCCTACTTCAATATAATTTTGATATGATAATAGGCATGCCAAGTGAACAAGAAAGATATTTCTAGTTTATATATTATTATTTTAAGGATTGTTGAACAGAATCAGCAATATAACCTTAGTTTTTTGTTAAAATATTAGTTGCACATTCTGAGTGATTTTAGTGAAAATTATTCGAACCAAGGTTACCAAAATAGTATATAGTCACATTTTTCATTTTTTATCTTTTGTTCAATATAATTTTTTATCATTCCATAGTTATTCGTACCAATTTGAACAGATCAATGTACTTATTTCGCCTATGAGTATGATGAGAAACTAGATCCTCAGATCTCAATCCTTTTCTTTACAAATGTTGAGGTGCTTGAAGCATGAATAAAAATTGAGTGTAGATTAATTTCAACCCATCTTATTATATATATTTAGTTTCAATCGCGGATACGTTTATATAGTCAATTACAGAACATTATTGGTATGTGATTCATTCAAATAATCGAATTCAGGTAATTGATAAATGGTTTTTCAAAATATATTCACTTTTTTAATTGGTGATTGGGTAGTCATAGAAATTAGATTTTGGGTAGTTTACATATACCTCAAATATAGCAGACTAAATAACAACGTTTCCATTTAACAAAATCAACGATGAAATGAAACCTATACATCAGGATACTACGTATACATTATTATTACTACTAAAAAAAAATTGATTAGACCAGAAACGACAATTTTTGAAACCAAAAGAAAAATAATAGTGGGATAGATCGTTTAGAAATAGGAAAGAATATAGCAAAAATGGAAGGAAAAATAATTTACGGTTGACCTAAGGTCGGTAAGTGAAAAGTGGTGAGGTTTTGAAGGTGAAAAATGATTTATCTCGATTTCTTCCTACGGGAAAATGTTAAATGACTGATTTGTAGGTAATGACAAGATTTACAAATTTTTTTTCCAAATTTTTTCCTCAAAATTAATGTGAAAAACTAGATCATACCAAGTTTTTAGATTTTTATTTGTTACAAATGTTTTTTTGGTAAATACGTACTTCTTTATGACCCAAAATCTCTACTTTTTGATGGTGTGAAAAATATAACCATCGTCATGGTATATATTCTCAGAAAAAGCAAAAAAACTTGCATCCGTGAATTTTTCTCAATAATTTGTACAATTTTCAGTTGTTTATTGAAATTTTACACTCTAATTACACGAAAAACGTGAGATTCCGTGTTACATTGATAGAAATAAGTAACTAATAGTATACAATTTCAATAAATACCTTAAAATTGTTCAGTTATTGAAAAAAAGTTTAGGATGCAAGTTACTTTAGCCTTTTCTGAGAGAATTTACTATGGTTATAGTAATATTTTTTTTTCCTTTTTTTCGAGTTCAAAAAGTCAACTAATAAATAACTTTTTAAAAAAAGCTAATTTGTTGATGGGAGAATTTGCGAAAGACTTGTTGTTCAGCATAAGAATAAAAATATATCAAATAAAATAATTTACGGTGTATTTGGGTCATAAAAAAGAGATCTTTAATAAAATTTCTTAAGAAAAATTTTTTTCTGTGAAAGAAAAAATTGAAAACCAGAAACTTCTAATTTCATTTTTTCACATAAATTTTGAGTTTATGTGGAAAAAGTGTAGTGTAACAGTTGTACACATATTTTTAATCACAACTTAGAAAATAATCTTCATTCCAGAAGACTTGAAATTTTGAAGGAAATCGTTTTTTACTTTTAAATACTCACCCTCTTTCACTTTCTGACCTCAGATCGCCAGAGAATAATTTCCTTCTGTTCTATTTTTTTTTCACTTTTCACTATTTTTAAAGACTTAAGCACTGGTCTAGATTGGAGGCATGAATAGATAATATGAGCAGTTTTTGAAAGAATTCGGAAATTGAAAAAAAATATAACATAATATAAATTAATATTGAAAACAATTTCCATTATTACTATCACGAATAAAAGATAATATGGATATCTGAATACTGAAAAATATCTTATACCTTCTTGTGATTACCATGAAAACATAACAAAATCTATAAGAGCCAGCGCTAATAGATTAACCAATTATTCTATACCTTAGTGACAAGAAGTTTGAAATACTTCATTTCAGGAAAAAGTGAACAGTCACCTATTGATTTTTATAAAAATAATCTCATAGATATTAAGTTAGGACATCATTATCAGTTTTATCACTTTCTACAGAAAAATTAATTGGTGGTTCTATTGTTTCTTCTATTAACATAAAATTTTTCATTATTTCTCTCAACATATCCATTCATTTGAGCTCAGTTTAGTTCAATGAGATTTGGTTCACTGTAATAAGGTGGCAATCACAACACTTTAATAGCAAGTTCTCATTCTATTTCATCTATAATTTTTTGTGATTGGTGATTATATAACTTCTTTTCAATAATGCCTCTTCTGCCACTATTTATTTGGATATTTTCCAATGGGAGTTGTTACTTCATTAAACGTCAGATGACGGTTTCTTTGTCTTAGAATGATCACTAACGATGCCAAAAACTGCCACAAAACTAATAGATAGTAAATTCATCGTTTGAATGAAATGTTTCTCAAAATATCCCTCGTTATGTCTCCTTGATAGTCTTGCGTAGAATTAGGAAGAGTTTTCAGAAAATATACTTTATTTTCCCATGTTTCATGAAAATTTTTGTCTTGTCTTCTTAATTTTCTAATCTTCCTGATATTGTTATCTCCAAAAAATTTTTATTACCGCTTACTGAAAATTTTCCACAATTAGTTTTCTTTTATATTTTGCAAACTTTACCTCCATGTGATCTTTCACTATACAAATTCGATAGGGAAGAACCCAGAGCATATGTCAGCCTGACATTATTGCTCATTATTATATCATAGTCCTTTACAAGGATACCTCAAAAACTGAAGCTTGTGCTGGATTTGCTGTAACGTTATTACAAAAAAGCATCGGATCCTTTAAAATCTTCTCCATCAAATATGCATGTATAAGACATCTTTTAGCCCAAGACATACATGATATTATATGAACTGCAAAGAAGTCAGAAAAACTTGGTTACCATTGTATGGTTTTCTGTTAACCTTGGTATCGTGGGTAATGAAACAGTCAATTGTCTTGCACGAGAATTCACTTCTCTTACCTCCATGATTAACTTCCAAATATCCGTGCCTTTTTATAACGCTGAGCTGCCGTTTACTTGATTTTTACCATTTTTGCCTATCTGTTTTCCAGCATTCCTTGGAGATGATCATCTCCAACATCGTTTACGCTCTGTAGCCCATCTCACCTAATTCTAAATTCCTGTTTCTTCTCTATATCCTATTCTATATCTGAGGCCCACTTGCTCAATTGCTCTCGGTGTTTTCAATGCAGTCTTTCTCATTTTTCTTTCTCTTGGTGAGGTTCCGGCTCTTGTTTCCATTGCATTGGTCCCATGATTTGTATATTCTCATCTTGCTTTGTCTATGTATATTATTTTTCCATATTATTTCTTTCAAATATCTGCTTATCCTTGATGCTTTCAACGCTTGTGCTTGTGTTTATTCAATCCTCCTCACATATAGTTCATATCTAAATGAATCTTTCAGTTACTGGATCCATGGATACATACAAAGGACGTTGGAAAATATGAATAAGCTTTATTATCAACATTTTTGTTTTGAATGTTTACACAATATGAGGCGTGTTTCAAAAAAAGGTGATCCCGTCTCCAGAAAACTAGAAAATATTTGGAGTTTGCTCAGTAGAAGAATTTCTTAACGCCATCCGTCCTCTAGATAAAGGGCGTTGAAGAGAAAAAAATTACACATTTTTTACGATTTTATACGATTCGTACCAAGTAGTATTGAACATAACTTTTTCAATATTAGATCTATCAATCAAAATTTCAAGTGAATATGAACATTATTCAATTTTACAAAAAAAAGATAATATTGATAAGACCGATGCTGATATGAAGTATTGATAAAGTGATTAATTGGTAACCATTATGTGAATTAAAACTTTTGAATGCGTACATGAGACTCCTTTGATAGAACAGATACATTTAAAAAAAATTGGGACTGAAGGCTTTCGTTTCTTGTAACGTTTCACAAAAATCCAAACAGCATAGAATCTTGTTTTCCAAAGTTAAATAAGTATGGGTACTGAGCTATTAGAGGCCTTAGTATGAAACAAATAACAATTTGATGATCATGTATTACGGTTCTGGGGCTCAAACTGTCGTTTGTTTCATACTAAGGCGTCCAATAGCTCAGTGCCCTCACTTTTTCAACTTTGAATTTTACACGGCAATAGCATTTCCTCTGAGTTTGCTATGGAAAACTGTCATTCATTGATAGTTATGATGTTGAGTCAATAATAATTCCGTTTCTGAAACCTGGCTATTCGTTAAAATAGATATTGTTAATAAAAATTTACACAAATTTTGAATAAACTGACATGTAATTAATTTTAGGCCAGTATTTAGGACCTTGTGCAGCTGTTAGGCGTTATGCAGAAAAGTTTTCTCCAAGAAACCTACCAAGTAAAAATACATTTAGAGCCATTGAACGAGGTTGTCGAGAAACTGGAAATGTGATCTGGTAAGCCAAGAACAACAAGAGCCATGAATAAAGAAAATATGATTCGAAATTTATTTGTGGCAAGACAAACAAATATGTCTTCTTTAAGTACTTAAAGAGCAACAGCTACATCTTCATCATTACAGACAAGTCCAAGAGCTCTTGCTAGACAATCTTCCGATTAGAGTGGATTTTTGTCAAACATTACAAAAAAGGACAGCCCTCCAAATGTTTCAAAATGTATTCTTTTTACGGACGAGGCCACTTTTATGCGACAAGGTATGTTTAACTCCCATAATGCACACTACTGGTGTGATGAGAATCCACATGTCAAAAGGGTATCACATTACCAACATTCATTTAAAGTTAATGTTTGGGCAGCAACTTTAGGTAAAAAATTAAAAGGTTATCATATTCTACCTAGAAATTTAAGTGATGATATTTAGCTGGATTTTTTAAGCATTCACAGCAATCGATAGATTGGTAGAGGTGCAGAAGCTTCGATTCATTGGCCCCCTCGTCATGCGATTTTAATTCGAGCTTGATCGTATCTTAAAGAAAAAGTTCATGCTACAGAAGTAAATTCACCACAAGAATTGAAACACAGATTTTAACGTCACTTTAATGACCTCATAGCTGACTCCCAAGCGTCTAGAAGATTAATGGATTCTCCAGAAAAAGGATAGATTTGTGTATTCGTGCAAACGGAAAACATTACACCAACTCTAATTGAATTCTATTTCATGTTATTAGCCTTTCTTTAAATTTTCATCATGTGGTTTTTTCTTTAATCAATACATTAATCGTTACTTCATACCAGCAACGGTTATTACTTTATAATTTTCAAATCAAAATATTCCGAAATGGGTACACAGCATTGAGCAGGAACCGTGTATCTAGTGCCCTCTATGAGAGTCAGAAATAAAAAAAATTCATTGGATGTATCAGCTTCCAAAACATATTCGTATGAAATTTCAAATAATGCTGTCAGAAGTTGCAGCAAAATCGTAAGAAATGTGAATAGCGTTACGAAAATTTTATACTGAGCGAACCCCAAATATTTTCCAGCTTTCTATCTATCCTAGAGACGGGATCACCGTTTTTTGAAACACCCTGTTTAGTTGAAAGATTGGAGAAATAAAGTTTAATGAATAATTTAAAGCACCTATACTTGTTACTTATCAATATTTTCTGAGTTTCTGCATAAATAGGAATAGAATATAATCAATATCATATCTCTCTCTTGCAGCACAACACAGACAATGATCGAATTAATCGAACGAATTTTTCATTTCATATAAGAAAAACGTTGTTAAAGTTAGTAAGACAAAAATGTGAATTCCTGTAACAAAATCCTAATCCTTCCAGTCCTAGCCTGCTGCAAATAAGTTTATTAATATGGAAAGTAATTAAGAAAATTTTCACAGTTGTTACCATTTTTATATTTTGTTTATCAGTAGTGAATTGTTAAAGTGGACGAGTTTGAATTATTATATGATGATAAACATCAAATAATGGTTACGAAACCCAACCAAGTGTCTTTTAGAGAATATTTCCGTATAGTCATTTCCAGATGGGTAAAAAAATATTTTACCTTTTATTAAAAATAGCAATTTTCCTTAGACATCTCGATAGTGTTCTAAAACGAATCAAATGATAAGGGAAGTATAATATAGACTTTTTTATATAGTTGTTTGACTCACATAAATGTCAGGTAGTGGTGATTTAACTGAACATAATTGCTCTTTAGGTGATAGGCCACTAGGTTACTTTAATGTACTAGCTATTAAATGAGTAGCCGTTACTTGTGGTCGGCAATTTGAGTAAGGATTCTGTTGATTTATGATTTTGTAGTAATATGCAGGTTGGCGTGTAGTATATCATGAATATATTTTTATCAACTATGCACTATAATATTTCAGCAGGATAACGGGTAGAGATTATTTTATGATGGGTTATTGAGAAAAATGATTTAATATTTCACACACCTAGAGTAGTATATACTCAATTATCTGAGAAAAAAGAAATATTTTCAGGAGAACGAGAGGGATTTATACAGGGTGTCATGAGGAACTTTATATACTTTCGCCATATATAGAGCCTACTAAAAAGTGTCAACTCGTCTTCTTTATCAATTTACAGTGTGAATTGTGAAATTCACTATACATGTCAATTGACTATAATGTTTACACAGTTAATTTGTTAAGTAAAATATCATCAGCTCAACCTGAGAAATTCCAAGACCGACTTTGGAAAATCAATTTATAGATTCGTATTGAATATTGCTACCTTTATAATATTGTTTCAAATGCTATAAGTGATTTCAGTAATTTTTCTACAACATCGCTTATCCAATGCACTTGGTTCATGATGGAGTAGCTTCCCTTGAGGCCTATTTGATATTAAGGCAATCTTCTCTCTTCAAGTATAAGTCTCAAACTTTTCAGTACTATTTTGTTAAATAGCTCTGATACCATTCCTCGTAGTGATATTGGCATAAAAGGAAGTATTATACGTTTTGTGGTATCCCTGGTTTGAGCATCATTTCGACTTCAGCTCCTTCCAACAGGGTGAGTACATGTTCAAGGAAGGCTGCATTATTAATATACTTCAATTGATTTGTAGTTTTCTTTTGAAAATATTGCTTTTCTCCTTGGACTTATGTTGAAATGTTTGATCAATATTCTATTTCGTTGATTGTTTCTAGTCTAACTACAACTTGAGAGGTTAATTTATGCAAATTTTAATTAAAAGAATGGAACTGTTGAAAAATAAAACTTCCAAAATATCGAACTAATTTCATGACCACTTAAAATGCTAATAATCTAGTTGATAACGATTATTATCAGCATCACTTGGAAAATAGAGTCTCGAGAAGAAGCATAATTGCAATAATCAATATTGAAGATAGAATATATAAATGCAGTTTCCTCCATATTATTGTTAATTTAGCTCATTTCTTCATGATTTTGTAAGCAAGGTGGACCTATGCAAGGAGCAAAATATTTAGTTCTCTTTCTGTGATATTGTAATACGTTTCAGAGAATTGCAGTTTATTATTAATCATATTTATTATGATTACAATATAAAAACACAAACGTAAATTCCTGAAACATACGCGATCAGGACTACTATAATTTGGATAATTCAACTCTGCAGTTCTAGAAATGTCAGTCAAAAGATAATTTTGACAACTAAACAAAGTTTCAAAATGAGTAATATTATCGAAAAATGAATTGATAGTGATAGAAATAAATGTTGGGACCCCACTAGAGGCTAGTGAATTAGCAAATTAGCATCGTATTGGCATGTCGTAGAGATGAGTCCCAAAAATTGAGTATTGGCGACATAAGTTCAAAAACTGACACGGAACGAAGTGAGGTCCCAATAATTCACTAAGAAATATCAATATTGAAAATTGCAAAAATTTTATACCTATTTTTAATATTAATGGTACTAATAAATTACTATATTCCTAATTACTAGTTTCTAACTTTCTCAATGTTAACCGATTTTTCTACACCTAAATAAAACATTTTATTTCATGAACGTAGAAGAAATATTGCATGCAACTCATGCAAAAAGTGTTTATTGCACTCTATGTGTTGTCGCGTGCAAAGAACTTTTTGCACTTATTGCATAAATAAGTATTAATTATTAAACGCCCTGACTATAACATTGTTTAACAAGCAAAAACAATTATTGTAAACAACTGAGATCCAGAAAAACCCAAGACTTTGGTATTTGTTAAACACGCTAGGCTAGACATACTGACCAAAATGAAGAAAAATACATTCAGCAAACGTAACGAGTGTTATTAAACAATCACGATATGATGTTTATGTATTTTACATACCTCGCAAAAACAAATTGCACGTGGAATGGCAGTCAGCAAAAACGTCTTCTATAAAATGGAGAGTTCTTCTAAAAAAAAGAGGAAGTCATTTCCGCTACCCAGGGGGTCAGTCTAGCGACCGAAGGGAGTCAGTCTTTTCGCGAAAATAGTGCGTTCTTTGGAAGTAGAGTATTTAGCTTTCAGGGAAAGTTGTATGTGAGTTGAAAATTAATTTTTTTTACTTTTAATTCAGGCCGAGTTTTTACCGGTTGAACACTTAACGACGAAAATTTCATTTTGATAGAGTAATTTTGATAGAGATCATATATCTAAAAACGTCCGTGTTTATGAGCAGGTGTTTTTTAAGAACTATTCATGTACACATATACTGTCACGACTGTTTTATTCATAATTGTCTTATGACTGTTTTTTTTAAGTTTAGTAGATTTTGTATTGAATTAATGAGGTTCGGAATAAAGAGAATTCTGTTGTAGACAAATACTACTACCTGTGCTGATAAAATTTTTTTTTACTTCCGTGGTAAGAAGTGACTTATTTCAAGTTTGCTTAGTTAGAAGCTTTTTTATGGTTATAAATTGAACATGGACATCCGGATTTTATGTACAACGGTGAATTTTTGAAATTCGATCCAGCTCATGTAATCGTATTTTTGTGGATTTTACATTTGTATATACATATGTTTATTTGTTTGTCTCTGTTTTTTCTATTTTATAGTTCATTAATTCTTTATTCATAGTTTTTTCGTTGCATTATAAATGTTATAGACCTATTGTCACTATATTAACCTTCCAATCTAGGCGCATTTCTGGTTAAGTGAGAATGGCTCAACTACCAAGGGCAAAGTCAAGGAATCAAAGCGAGCGATCACAGCGACTTCGTTAATTAAGGCCGGTATACACGGCAACGATAAAACTGTTTATCGAATGTTGGTAGTGCGTCCACATGATTATCTTACCCTTGTGCCGTTCTTGAACTGGTGAAACCAGTTTCCCTTTTACATGGGAAGGTTTGATTCCTTTACAGGGTCAAAACAAAAATCACAATGGTGACAAATTGTCACTCTGGTTGAACACCAGTTTATTACAACTTGGAATCAGTCAATTATTACATTGGTGAATAGTCATTACAATTCCAATCACATAACTCTATTCAAGAGAATCTGAAAAACCTGAATTTTGCTATATCTGATTGAAAAGAATGAAAATATCTATGATAAATTATATAAACAAAAAAAAATTTGAGGTGTAAATTGATCACATATTAAATTCGATATTTGGTATAATGAAAGAATATATTTTTACAAGCCATTCGGATACTTTTTTATGTCAGACCATTTTTAAGCTATTCTGAAAATTTGCAAGGCTAGGAGTAATTTCTCTATTTCAATTTCACAAGAATGAAAATTGAACAGAATAATAGACTAATGAATGCAACATGTATGTACATAAGAAACTCCCACTGTAACAAATACGAAATTAAAAACATAACAGCTGATAGACAGAAAACTTTATTCTATTACTAACAAAACGTTTCACGTAATTAATGGCTTGCGGATGGTATACTTACACTAAGAAAACTTTAAAGAAACATAAAATATGATTTTAAAGGTCAGGTAGACATTATTGCATGAGTAATTAAGACATATATAAAAATTTTTCCATTATTTTCAAATAAAATTTATTGATTTCAGATAGAAATTTACAAATTTAGAGTGATTGTTTACCACAAAATCTATACAAACTTGAAGATGTATATTTATCACATTAGTAATTGATTATTTGGAGAATATTCTACAATGTTTTCCTGCAAGTGTAGGCTCTTGAAAATTTTTGCAGCCATAATTGCTTTGAAAAGTATGAACAAGGCTTGTTCAATAGGGCTTTTGTTTTGATTTCGCAAAAGCAGAAGTGGACTAAATCATATATTTAAAATCAAGAAACTTATACATGAAGGTGTCTGCTAATACATTGAAATTGAAGAGGTTTTTTGACAATATACCTATGGTAAAAATGTGGGAGAGTTTGTGGAGAGGGAAAATATATCAGAAGCTTTTATAGCTACACAAGCGGTAGGTTGAAGTCATATCTCAATATCCATAATAAAAACCAACTCAAGGAAATTGTGCGCTGGATATGAGAACCAGAAAGAAGTGAGAATATCAGAGGTAGTATAGTATTTTTTGAAGAAATGCACAATATCTGTAGCTAAGCTAACATCTGTAACAATCCACTTAATCAGTTTAGTATATATATATATATATATATATATATATATATATATATATATATATATATATATATATATATATATATTAAATTTTTCGGGGAGTCAAATCTGGTGAATAAGAGGGGTGTTCTAGTAATTCAAACCTTACATCACGAATTTTTTGCATGGCAACATAAGATTTATGTGCAGGGGCGCTGTCCTGCAAAAACAAAATACCTTTGGATAGCTTTCCGCGTCTTTTCTCTTTAATTTTTTCCCGTAAAGTCTCATCAATAGTAACAATTCGGTTTAAGAAGTCTACATCGTTTTCAAATCGAGCACAAATCGAACGCGATGCTTCTACCCTTGCACGCTTTTGGTCAGCATTCAAACATTTGGGGATCCATTTTGCAGCAATTTTTCTCATGTCCAAATTGACGTGAGCTATATGTTGAACGCGTTCTTATGGAATATTCAATGTTTCAGTTATCCGTTTTAGCCCAATTCGTCGGTCTGATAAAATCATGTCATGAACTGCATCGATATTTTCGGGGACGGACACAGAAACTGGCCTTCCCGATGGGTCATCATCTTCAATGAAAAATTTATCTCTTTTGAAGCTTGCAGTCGAATTTTTCACTATCGCATACGAAGGACAACACCAAGAGTATTAAGCATTTCTTCGTAAATCCGCTTACCTCTTAACCCTTTTAAATACAGGTACTTGGTGATGGCTCGATACTTCAATTTTTCGATTTTCACAATTTCGGTGGACATTTTTTTTCTTTTAATTTATTGCGTAACTCTGTTTTACTCTTTTGACGTCAAACTTTACACTAACACATTTATTGTTCGTTGCTATGGTAACGCAATATTTCGTTCATATATATATATATATATATATTTATATATATATATATATATATATATATATATACATATATATATATATATATATATATATATACACTCTAAATTCTAAATGCACACATCCCATTCCATTTATTATATTAACACTATTTAGGTAATGTGTAACTATTATAAAAACGATAATGGTAGTAACTCGATTTAAGAATTACTCATTCAACAGTTGTGTTCAATTTCATGAAAAAATAATATGCATAATTTAAATATTATTCATTCAATAGTTCAATTCCATAGAAAAGTAGCATCATTTAAAAAACTAGTTTGGTATAAGAAACGGTTCGCAGATAATGTGTATGTAGAAACATGTCTATTCCATAAAATTTGTATTCGCTTCCTATAAACTCTCCATTTGGTGATGTAAAACAGATCTACACTTAACCGGCAGTAGCCGGACGACCAGGTTCCTCGCCTTATCTCTAATTAAAATCTCTTATGTTTGTGTCTTAACATGCTTAAACTGTCACTTAAAGTTGCATGTATTTGTGTAATATGTATATTTAAGTGGATATTATGCAGTAGGCCACGAGCATTGGGAGTAAATGGTGAATACGAAATTAGTTTTCTGGATTTTATCGTCATTTTTCTATCGATAGATTTATATCGTATTTTAGCTATCGCTCTACTACAATCTGAATTATAAATAATAGAGCTTAAGTTTGCAAAATACTTCCTGCAAAGACAATAAATTAAGTTAATGTATATTACGGACAGGATATTTTTTGCCCGTTGCGTTGAAGGCGGAATGTAGTGGATATAAAGTTGTGAACCAGATTAGCTAGAGAATTTGAATAATAGTCACCGTTTTAGAATGTTACAGCATCATTTGATGTTTTTCATTTTAAAGGAAAGATTATTTTTTCATCATTTTTTCCCCTGACAATGGTTTGTTATCTATCTCGATATATTGATAGAAACTAGTTATTCATCATAAGAGCCTTTAAGATTTATCGATTGAATTTAAAATCAAAACAAACCGTTTCGAAATGAATTTACTGCAATAGATTGTCGTATCTCATAGATTATCCTTCAAATATATTGAAAGTTTGATACACAACATATTTATTACCTGAAATCTTAAGTACAGTAGTTATCCTCAGAAAGATAATTCTTATTCGATTCAATAACAAATTGATTGTTTTTTATTCAGTGCAAAACGTACAGGTAGTATAAAATTTATCAAATGTTTCAAATTTTGTCCAATGAAATTGGATTAATTTGACAAATATAATCAATCATGATTACTCCATGGCAATCCCCAAAAACTGAAGCACGAACTTTTCCAGCAGATTTTTGGACACGAAACTTCTTAGGTTTTGCAGAACCAGAGTTTAGCCATTCCATCTATTGTTGCTTTGTTTTTGGATCGTAGAAATGTACCCAAGTCTCATCCATAGTAATAATTTGGTTTAAAAATTCTACATCGTTTTCAAATCGATGCTTCTAACCTTGCACACTTTTGGTCAACATTCAAACATTTGGGGATCCATTTTGCAGTAATTTTTCTCGTGTCCAAATTGACGTGAACTATATGATGAAATAGGAGATATTCATTGCTTTAGACATCCGTTTTGGTCCAATTCAACGGCCTGGTAAAATCATGTCATGAACTGCATCGATATTGTCGGGGACTGACACAAAAACTGGCTTTCCCGATCGGTCATCATCTTCAATGGAAAATTTACCTCTTTTGATGCTTGCAGTCCAATTTTTCTCGGTCTCATACGAAGGACATTGATCACCAAGGGTATTAAGCATATCTTCGTAAATCTGCTTACCTCTTAACTCTTTCAAACTATGTACTTTATGATGGCTCGATACATCAATTTCTCGACTCTCACTATTCTCACTATTTCGTTTAATTTATTGGGTAACTCTGGCTTACTTTTTTGGCTCAAACTTTGCTATTGAGAATTGTATTTGTTTGTTTGTCATAGTTTATATTAATAATATTCCTATATGGATCTTTCTAGTAATGAATAATATTACGTGTTTATTCATTTAATTACTATGTTGTTTCCATTTAGATATCTCTGACATAAGATTTGAAAACATCCCCGTGTTAAATAGAAGTTATCAATCCATATTTTCCTCTGTATTTCTAATCTGAGGATTTTATCATCTTTGTTCAATATATTTAACAAACATATATGTCATTCAACTAGTAATTACCTCTATGTCAGTCAATTGAGAATACTATCTCCAAGAATAATATTAAGACATTACAATAATTTGAAATTTAGTATATCACACATCATCACTATTCCAGTTTTTCAACTAAGCGATATTTCATATACATATTGTCCAGTCCAGTTCAATTTTGGCAAGCATTGGCAATGAATTTAAAATGCAACATCTGCAATGTCTATGGTTCCCTAATGAGTCATTGTTGCTTTCGCAACAAAAATAAATTAAAACAAATTAAGATGACATTCTATTATGATACATTCAAATGAATACACGAATGAACAGTTCATTCTAAATTACCCTAGTAAAATCCTAATATCAACAATGATTTTGATCGAGAAACTGTTTGCCGATGTCTCACCATAAACAAAATTGAATAGAAATTTTGGAACACATTGCATAAAGGCGAAAAAACCAATGTTATATCATATCTGTGCTCTCGGGGAATAATTTCACAACAGAAATTTTCACAAACAATGGGATGACTATGTGTCGTCGCAAGACTTGGATGAAGATAGCTTACCCTGGGATAACCAGTGTTCCTAAAAAGTCAACGTATGATGTGGGATACTAAACGAATGAATTATAGGTCCTTTTTTTTAAGAGAATGTTAACCAAGAGAACTGTTCAGTTAAAAATTAATGAACTATTTTATTGGAGTTTGCTCCTTAAGAATCGATTTGCATATATAAGGGGCCCGATATGAAAAAAATGTGAGGAGTAAAATCTATCGATGAATGACCTCGTTACGTTTTTAGTGCGCACCCTATGATGCGCAACTTATTAATTTGTCAGTATCGACATACTTATATTGCTGTTTTTATTATAAATGTCAATAATTAATATTGTTATTGTGAAGTTTTAATTTTTATCATTGTGTTCCGCTAAAGTGAACTGAAAGTATTTTCAAATAACTATGGCAGAAAGAGGTGTAGATGATATTGCCGGAACATCTAACAAACACGTGGTTGCAAGGTACATTATAATTCATGTATTATATGTATGAGCATGTGCAATTTGTATTTATTAAATATTTTAATAATTATTGATGTAGTTCATATAAATATATATTTGAAAACAACACATAAAATTAGATAATCAACCCAATATGAATTATCGAGCCCACATAAAGTAGAAAATTTCTAACCTAACCAAAAATTAATGTTTTTGTCGATGTCTATAAAGTCTTCCACGTTGTTATGATTTATTTTATAAATAATTTTTAAATATTAACAACTATACTTTGGCGATTTTAATGTCGATTTTAACAAAGATGATGGATTGACATTAATAAAATTTTTAAACTCTGAACTGATTTTAGATATTGTTTCTGATAGAGCAATGGGGACAACGAGGTATGGTACAACCATTCATGCGGTATTTTCAAGATTCGTGAACCACGTACCTACGAACGTCCATGTGTCTTATTTTAGTTACCATAAACCACTTGTCAATGTAATTAATAATGCAGACAATGTTGATTTAATTAATATTTAAAAAAAATGATAATAGTCTGATAATAATAATTACATAATTTATCAACATTCCTAATGATATATTTATGCACATCTGAAACTGACTATTGTAAAAAGTTTAATGTAAAATATTTCGTCGATTAGTTATAATAAATGTATATGAAATGAATAAATTGAATAAATATATATTTATATATGTATTTATTTTCATTAATTAACAAATTTACTCTTTTATACAATATCAATCTTTTTTAAGTTAAATAAACTCTTTTTGCGTCTGGTTAGACTATCGAACTTAAGGAGTAAACTCCAGTCGTGCGTTGGAACTGACACACACAATTTAATCTACTTCTTAGTTGGATGGATAATCATTTCATTATATCAGGGATGCCAGCTATCCAGATCTACAGATCTAATAATTTTAGACTTCTCCCTGTTGCAAATAAGCTCATAAAGAATTTACAAACCCACCCACACAACATTAATAGATTTTCGTCAATAATTTAACAGCCATTAGTTTTCAAGAACCTGTGAAATGTGATGATAAACCTTCACAAATCGAACTATTTGATTAATTCGTTGTGAGAAAAAGATGAAGAATATTATAGAGTGTAATATTTGAACTTACATTTTTATTACTAGTTGAATCTGCAATTCCAAAGTTATATGCAATTCCGTCTAGTCGTTCCATCAAATATTTTTCTCCTCTCTTAATTTATTTATAGAAATTCAATGATAGGTAAATATGATCGGTATATATTGAGATAAAGAATGTTTTTATTCACAACTTTATTATTGACATTAATTGTTATGGTGACATTTTGATAACAATCATTTAAAAGCATTATGGCGTATGTATAACTATTTATTGTCAACATCGAGAGGATATCAAAACACTTCCTACATCTCAACTCAAAGCTGCCACGTTTTTGAAAAATGAAATTTGATGTGATAGGTGAATAAAACATAGTTTTTTTAATCTAGATTCTTGGTTATACGATAATCAAAAGACATAGCAGGGCAAATACGTTTGTCAGAATAGGAGCTAGAGCCTATAAATGCGATTCCTTTATTTGCACGACTATGTCGCAGAAAATAACGAGTGGATATTGATTATTTTAGCAAAATCAGGGCTTTTGGAGCAATTTCTGAATTGACATTTTTCTATAGGATATTTGCTAATATGAATATCATACTTGAAATGACCAATAATGGAATATTACAAATTATTACCTTAAACTCCAGAGACCTAGGTTGAATCTATAGTTTATTTCAAAAATCTCCAGAGTAATAAAATCTCGTTAGGTATCTAAAGGGATCACAGAGTGACCCAATGAATATTTAAGCCACTTTCATAGTTTGGCTTTGATTTCATTGTAAAAAAACATTTTATCAAGTGCAGGTAGTACCACCCGGGTTGAGATCAATATATGGCTTTAGCTAATTGTTATCCATTCACAAACACTGAAAATAGTGTGCCAAAGGCGTGATGGTAGGATACTCGTAAAAAGGAAAGAATTTCATTTTAACAGAATAAAAATTAGACATTATGTACATAGTATTAGGTACACTTATTTTTTATTGAACATTATACAAAAAATAGATTATACAGAAATTAAATTATGAAAAATCATGATATTCTTAGTCATCTGAGGAACTGTCATCTCCTCTTGACGTTATAATTAACGGGTCGAGGGTCCGATCGGTCAAGTAGTGAAGATCCCACATTTTCTCCTCTTCTTTGTCCTTGTGGTAATCTTCCGTATGGCACTACTGAAAGGTTAGCAAACCTTCTCTTAAAAATCCCTCTTCGCTTCCAATATGGACGATTATTAGTCTTTTCCCTGCACTGGTTATATTTTTGTCTTGCCACATTTTTGGTACTGTATAACCTTCATTAATCCACGTCTCATCAAGATAAAATATTGTCTTCTGCTCTCTTCTGTACTGCTATATACTTCTTAAGTATTTTCGTTGCCAGCAAATAATTTCATCGCTTTCCAGTAAAAGTACTTTACGGTATGCTTTTCCCAGGCAAAATCCATATTTCTCAAAGTGGTCCATAAAAAATTTAATCTAGGGTGAGTATTTCTCTTTTAAAATAAAAAATAAGTGAACTTTTCTTCGAATTACACGTTTGGTGTCTTCATCAAGGACTTTTACTGGTCTGCCTGGACTTTTCTTGGGAGGTTCCATTTGGCCTACCATCTTTCTCCTCCGCAATAATTTAAAAACGGTGGACTTTCCAACTCCAGTCACTCGGGAACATCGGTCGACAGAATCTTGTACAGAAAATTTCGGGTAATCGTATTTTATGCAATCGTGTACATTTAAAATAATAAGTTTCTCATTCACTGATAGTGGAGAATTATTGGAACATCTTTTCGTTGGTTTATATGTCGCCATTTTATTATTAATCTTATAATACTGTGAACACTATTTATGGCTTAACAGCAAATACTGATGCGTTAAACTTAACAAAAATATTTATAAAGGTCTAAAAATTTTGGGCTATACACCATTGCCCTTAAGGCGCATGGTTTAGCCGAATCTGAAATATGGTTGGAATTAGGCGGAGGCACTAATAGAAGGTTAAACGGTACCTGTTAAACGCAAAACTTAACTGTATAATCTACTACCTAAGTAATCCCTACACAATATTTTCCCCATTTTATTGCTCTATACATTTCTGAAATAGACTATAATTGATTCTCTTGTAGAAACGCGGAACAAACACCAAGGAAAAGGAGACACAAAAAGAGAAGAAAACTTTGATCTAGCTTATTGACTATCCTTACACAAATCTGTTATGCACTTAAAAACCTTTAGGATAGAAAATCATAACAGCAAGTAATGGAATATGAATAAAATAACTGGATGCTAAATTTTGGCAGGATAATATCCAAGAGATGTATCATCTGTTATCCAATACTTCATGATAATGGGATGAGATAGAGATTATTGTGAGTAAGGATGCCAAATTATCAGACGCGCTATGAATGGTTTTCAAATTAAGCGATAGAAAATATGGATGACTGGAGGAATTTGAAGATAAATTTCGTTCGCACCTTAAACGACACCTTTCCAATTTATAATTTATACTTGATACATTCAGTCAAATTCTACAGAAAAATTTGCTCTCAAATTTCTTGATCTCAACAAATAAAAATATTTATTTACTGTCATCGTGAAAAAGTTATGTGTAAAAATTTCAATTGCAACAAATCTTGTTTCTCAATGTTATATCTTTGTCTAAAATATTTTATACTGATCAAACCTACCACATCAATGATCGTGGGCTGATGTTTGACCTCATTTGCGGATGTGAAGATAAAAGATATAAGAATTGATAGTCAGCTTTGTAATACGAATATATTGTTCGAAATGTAGCCATTAAAATTATTTGCAAGTAGGTCATACGTCAAATTAGTGATGGTTCTAATAATTATTTCAAATCTATGCTATTATTCAGTTATAAAGAGTGGTAAAATGCTACCAAAGGAAGTTTTATAAATTTCAATATAATTTAAGGTGTAGTAAATTCACTCCTATTATTAATTATTTTGTTATATATGCTATATACGTGCTTTTCAGATAAAAGTATCCACCTTTAATAACTTTTGTAATACTGGTATTTAGAAAAAATCCAAAAACACGTCAATTTATGTTGGAAGGGGCAAGCATTATGGCTTATTTAAACTTACTGGAAAAGCCACCCCCTCACCCCTAGCAGCATCCCCTTTATTTTTTTAAATCACTTTTCATATTTTTTATGTAAAATTTGGATACTCCTCTTTGAGCTGATTTCAAAAATGTATAATACTTGTAGGTTAAAGTGGTTAGTTTATGAGATAAACAATTTTTTTTAAGAGCACAAATTTTACTTATTATTTACTTTCACCTTATTTGCCTGTACTAAAATGGGTTGTACAACAGTTCAAACTCTTTAATCTTTTTAAATGTGCTATTTAGTATGAAGTTACAATAAGTGTTCAAAATGAGTACCATTCACTTCCATACAATGGTATAATCTATTTTGAAATGCCTCTCTGACATTGCTTAATACGGCTGGATTGAATTGTCGACATTCATTTTCTATCCTCTCTCGTAAATCATCCAGAGATTCTGGTTGGGTAGCATAAACTTTTGTTTTTAAATACCCCCATAAAAAGAAGTCTAGGGGTGTTAAATCCGGTGACCTAGGTGGCCACTCCATCATCTGCCCCCTTCTACCTATCCAACGAGCGGGGAATGTTTCGTTTAAAAATTGTCGGACAGGCATAGTGTAGTGTGGGGGAGCTCCGTCTTGTTGAAATACCAGTAAATCTTCGGAAAGGTTATTATCATTTTTTATTATTGTTGTAATACGTGGGTCAACCCCTTCCCTGAGTAACTCAAGATATGATTCACCATTTAAATTTCCGTTGATGAAGAAAGGTCCGACAATGTGGTCACCTAGGATACCACATCAAACGTTTAACTTTTGGGGATGTTGTGTATGGAATTCACGCATAACATGTGGATCACTTTCAGCCCAATATCTATAATTATGCCTCCTTACTAAGCCATTTAATGACCATGAGCATTCATCAGAAAAGCAAATATTGTTTAACAACTGTGGATTGTTATTGATAATTTGCGTCATTGATTCGCAAAACTCTAGACGACGATCAAAATCATCTTCATTCAACTCGTGCACCAACTAAACTTTGTAAGGGTGGTACTTGAATTTATGTAGAACTCGGAAAACTGTAGAAGATGAAACACCGATCGCTCTACTTATTGTTGACAACGATTGGGGTTGTTGAGCCTCTAAGCTGACTTGCCCTAAAATTGCCACTTGGATTGCTTCGTTATTTACGAGTCCCTCTCGCTTATGCACTTTATTGCAAACAGACCCTGTTGTGGTAAATTTCTCCATCAGTTGAATTACATACTTATGAGTTGCATGTCTTCCGTCATGTAATTCGTTAAATATTCTAGCAGCAGCTCTTGCACAATTATTATTTTGGTAGTATAAACCTACAATTTCAATTCTTTCTTGCAAAGAGTAAACCATTTCAGAGAAACAAAATAAATAATGTATCAAATTACACTATCAATAGTGACCTCAAATTCTAGTTGACAATGTCAAACTTTAATAAAAAGTAGAGTTTTTTGTTGTTTGGATTTTTTAAGTAGAATAAATAGCACAGTTAAAAAGATTAAAGAGTTTGAACTGTTGTACAACCCATTTTAGTACAGGCAAATAAGGTGAAAGTAAATAATAAGTAAAATTTGTGCTCTTAAAAGAAAAATTGTTTATTTCATAAACTAACCACTTTAACCTACAAGTATTATACATTTTTGAAATCAGCTCAAAGAGGAGTATCCAAATTTTACATAAAAAATATGAAAAGTAATTTAAAAAAATAAAGGTGATGCTGCTAGGGGTGAGGGGGTAGCTTTTCCAGTAAGTTTAAATAACCCATAATGCTTGCCCCTTCCAACATAAATTGATGTGTTTTTGGATTTTTTCTAAATACCAGTATTACAAAAGTTATTAAAGGTGGATACTTTTATCTGAAAAGCACTGTACATATAATAGCCAGAATCTGCCACTGATCGATATTTTTCCCACAATGCAACGGAAACTAATCGAAATACACACCACGCTTTTTTTAAACAATACATCCAATCTCAAGATCAACCGACATTTTACATTTAGCCTAACCTACATATTATATCATTCACTAGTGTAAAAGGTTATTATTTACGAGCTGAAGTTTACTGTCATAAATCACCAAGTAAAACTTCATCCACGATTACTAAATAATTTTGAGGGAAAATTTTGCTACATTATTTGAAACTCTATTATTTCATTCAATATATTGCTCATCTAAACATGGTACATAGTTATCGAAAATTATAAAAATCGTATAGTATCTCCATGATAATCAACTCAGAAAAGTATGCTGGTCAAATTTATGTTGTTTCAAAAGGTATTTCAATTTATAAATTCTTTCAAAACTCATGGCTCGTTAAAAAACAGTTATACGTCAGAGACATTGAGTGTCGCTGATAGCTCAGTGTTAATGCTCCGTGCATTCAAACTGCAGGTCCCGGGTGCGAATATCGTCTAGGAAAATTTACTTTTATAATTTTTTCTATGTGTACAGAAGCAAATATTTAGTAGTGGTTCACATGACAAAATTGGAGAAATTGATATTTTGTAGCAGAACAATATAATGTAGCTAAATAAAGAAAGAAGGGATTAATGGATATTGTTGAGCTTGCGTAAGCAGACATATAATGGGTACATTTACAATATTAAAGTACTTTACTGTCACTTAAAAAATTGACGTTTTTGTGCACTTTACTACTTGTGGCTAATGAGTATTGCACTGGTTTTTAAATATCACTTCACTCAAATTCAATTAGCTTGTTGCGTTTGAGCCGACGGACTGTACTGTTCATTATCGAGAAGTTCTGCTATTGTGTATGTGGTTATGAAGTTGTTCTTCGTGACTTTCAGCTACCTTCATCTCTTCTTTGACTGTTTTTATAAAGAGTTCCCAATGCAGGTCTTAATTGCGGCCATAAAACGTTAGAGGAGTTAATTATATTCTTTATTATTTAGTTTTGGACTCTTTGCAGGTAAACATTTTCATTTTCACTACTAGCACCTTATTTTTCATCTTATATAATTTCATCTATTGTAGAGTGCCTTTGCAGAAGCCAAAAAGGTAGAATGAAATAACTTCGTTTTGATCAAGTACAAGTTGCATTCTTACTACTGGTATCTTTTCAAATAATTATGTAATAATTGGTAATAATGATATTGGTCTAAAGGATTTTATACACTAGTTTTGGTATCATAATTACTTCAATTGTTTTTATATGTTATTTGTACGTATTGGAACCTGATTACTCCATTTAACGAGTTTAAGAGTTTCACAATGGCCGCTAAAATTCAATGCTGCAAAAATTTTTTTATTATTCGGTCGTTTCATAAGTATCGCATAAGTACCGTTTTGGAATTAAAAAAAGAAGTGCAAAGATATCGCAATAATTTTATTTTCACTTGAAAGCCTGTACCTTAATCTACTTTTCTACATTATTTCCGTGAATATTGAGGTACTTGTCATAACGTGGCAACAGTTTTTGGATACCCTCCACATAAAATTCTGCCGCCTGACTTGTTAACCACTGTAACACAACTGTTTTGACTTCGTTATCGTCTTGAAGACGCTGACCGCCCAGGGGTTTCTTCAAGTGCAGGAACAAATGGTAGTCGCTGGGCGTCAGATCAGGGCTGTATGGAGGATGATCTAGAGTTTCCCATTGAAAAGATTTGATGAGATCTTTGGTCCGATTAGCCACATGTGGACGGGCATTGTCATGCAGTAAAATGATACCGTTACTCAACTTGCCACGTCTTTTGTTCTGGATTTCACGACGCAGATTGTTCAATGTCTCACAATAAGACGCTGCATTGATTGTCTCATTACGAGGCCGAAACTCCACTAGCAATACTCCTTTTCTGTCTAAAAAAACTGTGCATATGATTTTCCGTCAGAAATTGTTTGCTTAAACTTCACTTTTTTGGGTGATGATGAATGCCGCCATTCCATGGATTGTTGTTTCGATTCTGGTGTGACGTAGGCCACCCATGTTTCGTCAACAGTAACAATTTGGTCTAAAAAATCTTCACCTTCATTATGGTACCTCTCAAAGAAAGTCAATGCACTGCCTAAACGTTGGGTTTTGTGCAAATCTGTCAACATTTTTGGAACCCAACTTGAACAAAATTTCCGGTATTTCATGTTTTCGGTCACAATGCGATACAAAACACTACAAGAATATTGAGGAAAGTAGTCGAACAATGATGGAATTGTGAAGCGTCTGTTTTCTCTCACCTTTCCACTTTCTGCACCAAATCTTCATTAACGACCGAAGGACGCCCACTCCGTTCTTCATCAAGCGCATTTATGCGGTCATCTTTAAATCACCCATTTCCTTACCATTCCATCACTCATAATGTTTTGTCCGTACACTTCACAGATCTCACGATGGTGTTGCGGCGGCTGAATCGCGAAACAGTACTTACTTAAAAAATATACCTCGTATTATGATTCCGCCATTGCCCGAAATCAAATGCTTACGACGCGTTGTGTGTCAACACGTTGGCAAAATCACCAAAATAAGCTATTTGCCTGAAAAGTGATGAGCTTATTATTACAATCATAATACATCAATGTTTTATTTCAAAGTAGATCTGACAACATGAAACATCGGCTGTGATTTGATATTTTAGTTCTTAAGGGTTAGTGCTGGATTCTTGTGAACCATATATTTCAAATAGCTCAAAAGAAAATATAGTAGAGAAAAATCCAACGAACTTGTCGGCCACTTAATGCGACTTCTTCGGCCCACCCATACCACCAATACCTGCAATTATGTCGATTCATAAATCTGTTCAAGTGAAATTTCATTTTTTTAAATTACCCTTCTGACAGATCTATTATCCATTGAAAGTTCTTTCTGTGCATTTAGAAGTACCATAAGCTCATTATTTTCATTCGTGGCTGTTTTTTCCCACAACCGGGATTATTTTCCACACTCACAGTTTCATTAGGTTTCCTCAAATTTTGAGATATTTAAGAACTAGAAATACAAGAAATTCTGTCAGGATATGTATCATTTAACAAATATATGGCATCTTTTAATGATCTCCCAAACCAACAATCATCAATGGAGTATCTTATATGATTAATAAATGTAATATGTAATTCCAAATATCTTGTAAAATCAAACGTGACGAAACATTTCAAGCAAACTGATATTTCTAACTTGATTGTGTTGATTGAATGTACGTTTTTCCAACCACAAATTGAAAATTAATGTGATTTGACACAAACTTTGAAACAAATAGAAATCGTTGACAGACTGCGATAATTATTTAGGATATTAATATTAGTACTAACAATTGAATTTGATGTTCTTGAACCATAATCCGAGTCAGAGGCCTACTAAACTTTAGGATTTAGTAATATCATATCGACTCAAAGACACTTACAAATATACTCGTAGACTCCATATCTCAAAAAAAAAGAATCTGCATTGTTTGAACCGACTCTTTAATTCAAAATAATTATAAGAAAATATTAAAACCAGAAAACGCCCACCTTAACCTATTTCTAGTTCATACGAATCGTCATACTTTCCTTTTAAATAAACATTGTCCGTTTCTCAGGGTATCTAATTATAATAAATACACTAATGACAGTTAGAACTAATAAATTAAGACATTCAAAAACAAATAAACACAGCTACTTTTCTTACATAAATGGTTCCATTTGTCATTTAGTATAATACGAAGTACATATAGGGCATATTGTGAAAATAAGTTAATGAATTATTTTTGACTGAATGAACTGTATAATTTCAATCAACTTATGCAGATCGTTGAAGTTATTTAAAAAACTTACATTTAACATTGTTTTGGTGAACCTTCGTAAGGGCACTTTATATGGCAGATACTTACATTCTCAAATTAATTGGAACAAACTACACAAACTTCGGTCAGGCCCTAATATGGGATCTTTCACGCAACATGGATTAATTCGGAATATTTTATTACTGGATGTTTCCGTCGTCTTTGTGTATGTGTAGTGAAGATGAATTCATAACGGCGAATAAGTAATTTTTACAGATAAAACACGCCTGGCAAAATCAATCCAGTCTTATTAAAAACGAATTGTGAAAACCTACTAAATAATTGAAATAGCATTATTTATAGTTAAGAGAGTGATCCTTTTTTTTTCAGCAACTAAAATCTTACCACTTATTTTGAAATCTATGATCAAACATCGTAGTTTTATTTACTTCTTGCATCATAACCGTTTGTCTATAAGTAAAATCTCTCTTCGAGGCGGTGTTGTAGGAGTGTGCTCTACTTCTAGCTGATTTTTATACAGGAAAACCAGCACGATTTTTTAAAAAGTAATAAATATTACTTACCTGCAAGTGAACAAATCATAAAAGTTCATTAATAATAACAGATCTACGCCTTAATTGTTCAGTGTTAAATCTAATCATTTATCAGCAGGAACTATCACTTGGTGAAGGCTCGCTTACAATAAATGTACTGAGAGTACAAGTGATGCAATTCAAAGTGAATGGACGTATAAATTCTCCAAATACCAAAAATTATTTGAAAATATTGTCATGATAATTTTCTGATACATATAATATAATGCCGATGCGTTCTTTTATTAATTTCGTAGAATCGACTGCTGATATCATTAGCTGCAGTACAACTTTCTGATTAGATAAGTTCAACCAATAACTGGAAGGTAGTTTATTTATATTTTCTTGGTTCTAGAACTTATCTTTGGAATTGGGCTTGATTTTACAATATTCATGTTATATTATAATCTTCAAATCAAAGCTTGCTTAGTGGCTATTTTTATTACTGATTATCCATACATTTGTTGCTAGTTTTTCATTCCTATCCTTGCCAAAACACTTGCAACTCTTCCAACCATCCCGACCTCGATCCTTCTCTTCCTTTTCCACCTTGCGTCGACCCCAAAATTGCTTTTATATCTGCTTCTGATCTAGATTTCTTCTAAATTCCAGTAATCTTACTTCTCTTATTATCTTCTTTACTATATTTACTGACTTCAGTACTCCTTTTAACCTTAATTTGTTTTTTCTTACCATTATCAGTATCATTTAGACCACTTCATCGTTCTCATTGTAACGCCCATCATAAGTTCATATTTATTATTTATTTTGAACTTTGTCTTCATTCTCACTTTTTAATCTTGAAAATTTTTCTATTTGCACCAAGTGCTTTGTTTCATGCTTCTATCTTCTCTTAATGCTTCTATTATATCCATATCACTCATTAATCTTACACTTAGGTTTTGAAATCTCAAACTCAAATTTCACATTTCACACTTCGCCTCTTCTTTCTTCTTGTTACATCTCATATACTTCATCTTAGCACGTATATTTTATCAATAGTTGATATCTTAAGCACAAAACCACTTTGGTGAACGCTTATTCACTGCATATTGTTTGTTTTGTATAATTATCAGTTTTTTTATCTTTAAGATCTACTTTTTTTGCATTTCGTCTCCTCCGCATTTTGATAATTCTGCACTGATTATATCCAGTCCTGGTGCTTTTCATTTTTTCAGCTCACTTAATGCTTCCATTGTTGTTTGTATACCCTTTTGGCACTTCTTACTCTCCTTTATTTTTTTCATATTATTCCAAAATACTGTATTATTGCCTCTTTTATCAGTTATTTATTCTCTGTTATATATACATTTTCATACTTCAGTATTCTTGAGTTTTTTGCATTTTTATTCCTTAAAATATTTTGTATTTTCCCCTTTGCCATTTATGACACCCAATCCACCATTCACTTTTCATATTCTTTTATTCCTTATTATTTTTTGCCACTAGAAGGAAGTGATCTTTGTCTGTACCAGCAACATTGAATGCTCTTACATCATGTACTTCAATTATTTTTGTTTCTGTTCAGCTGACCATATCATTATGAAATTTCGCTTCCTCGCCCAACTGTCTCTACTCCGTCTCATTTCTTATATTGCTGTAATATGCACCCATTCTTTCCAGCCCCGCCATTTTCCCCGTTGCAACCTTTTTTTCGTTCTGGCATGTAAGTACTATTCTTTATGTCTTGGTCATATTACTGTTTATGTATATTTCTCTTTTTTTGGTCTCCATTACATTCATTTCATGCTGATACTCACTCCTCCTTTGCTATTTTTATTAGACCTATATGACTCTCCTACATCCACTACTACTCCTATCCCACTCTCAATAAATATCCCATGAATCTTTTCATGTATTTCCTTATTTTGCAGTATAACCTCATTCTTTATTTGTTTCTTATCCAGTTTATCTAGCCCACTTCCCAGTTTTTACACTTTTTAATCTAGTTTTTCACCAGTCTGTACTATTTTACTTCTCCTAGAGTCGTTGCTCTCCTTCAAAACTTCTATCCTCAACTTTACTCTTATCTGTCACTGCTCATTCCTTACTTGCCATTTCTTACTTCTCTTTTACTTGTGTGCTTCTTGTTATTACATTATATGTCTTCAGTTGAACTTGCCATATGAAGTACAGTTCAGTTTTGATGCTTTTTTAGTCCTCAGCTGCTATTTCCGAAATTCAGAGAAATTAATTTTCTAGCCTGCCGGTTTCTACTATTAGATATTTCACCACATCCTTACAGAAGAAGAGAAAGGAGTTATCGTGTTTCAGTGTGTATTGTTGAATTTCATTCAGTTTTTGTGCTAATTGGTCATTTAGTGGAGCAATAAGCTGGACATCATTTGAAGAAATCATGTTGATAGTGGGGTCCCTATTTGCAAGTAAATAATAACCAATAAATAATAAAAATTTTGAATGGACTAGAGGAGAAAATAATCAGAAAAATCATTTACTCAAGAAAAAAAGCCAACCATGGAGAGAATATTAGGAGCTTTTAGATATAAGGAAGGGATCAATTCGAAATGCACGAACAAATTTTGGAAAGAATGGGAGAGAAGTACCTACAAGATAATAGGATAGATTCAAAATTAAGACATTAAGTAAAAACGTATTAATTTAAATTTATTAGATCTCAATCAGCAATCCGAATCTCACAATGTAACCAATCCTTTGTATACTCATATAAAACAACTTTGCTAAAAATCATCATATGATCAAATGCGTAATTAACGATTCTATAATGGACATACAAACTTATTGTCACTTCTTCTTTTTCTGTCAATCCTATGATAACTAACGTTTAGAATAATTAATTCTCCATTGTGTCTCTGGTTTCTCGTATATATGTATATATATATATATATATATATATATATATATATATATATAATATATATATATATATATATATATATATATATATATATATATATATATATATATATATATATATATATATGATCATGATATTGTGTTTTTTAGAACGTATAATGGCGATGGTTGTGAAGCGCTATTTGAAGGAATAAATACGTTCGAAAAGCAGTTCATCGTTGTTGACAATCTCACAATTCGAAGTGAAAGTGATGAAAATCATTGGAACATTACGGGTAATTATCGAAATCAGTTGGGAATAATTGAATTGTATTAGAAATAACTGAAATTAGTTTAAATATGAGAGAAATGTTTCATAAAATGGCGCCACTATTATTTCAATGAATTTCATATTTTTGCCGTGACAGTTCATGCTGGCAACAGTACATCTACACCATTGAATTTTCCAGTCAAAATTGTTACCTCGATAAGGCTGAGAGTCTTATTCCATTGCTAAGTCTTTGTGGATTCTTATGTCGAAGAAGAATTATAGGCACGCCAATTTTTGACAGATGGCTCCACTGTCAATCCAATAATAAATTATCAATTTCATATTATATATATATATATATATATATATATATATATATATATATATATTTAGAGGATTAGGAATCTGCTACCAGACATTCAAGCTTGGCACATGGCGGTATTATTTGCTCGAATAGTGCCGGGTTGATGCTGCCTCCAGCATTCACCGACCGACTAAACCCTTCCCTCTTTCCTGCCTGCTGGCATCGCGATGGAACCACCTAAAGGTATTACTTCGTCGTGATGCCCTGCCTCTTATCCTTTTTTTATTGTCTAATAGTTTCTAATTGCTCTTGTTCTTTCGTCTCTTTCCTTTTGTGTTATAATGTTCGACGCCATAGTAGATATCACGTTCCACATTGTAGGAGACTGTAGCATGGTTTGGACTATGTTTTCTGGGGTTATGATGGTATTTGTTTCTGTTTCAGCTCGTCTTCTTTCATTTTTCCACCTAGGGCACGCAAAAAAGGTATGATAAACATCGTCCTGTTCATTGCCACAATACTGGCAAAGTGGCGAGTCGTTTATTTCGTTGGAATGTATTATCACATGCATGGCTGATGTTCTCAATTAATCTCTCTGGCTTTAAGGTTTGTTCTCTTGATGGTAATTTGCTTCGCAGTTCATTTATGAAGTAATCCATTTGTGTCGTATCCACCCTCCAACCTCGGCTCTTCATCTTCGTTCTTACGCTATCTTTCTTAATAGCTATATCAAAATAAATGTAATTGTGGTCTGTAAGATTTTCCTCTTCAGACACTCTCCAGTTCGTTACTAAAGGCGCTATATTGGTTGCCGCGAATGTTATATCGATAATGGATGAGCTTTGGCCGGAAGGTAGGTTCACATCCGGTGTTCAGTGAAATTAAGTTTAGTTCTGAGGCCCATTCAGAAAGAATATCTCCTCTAGAATCATTTGTTGTTGAGTTCCACATCATTGATTTCGCGTTGAAGTCCCCGCAAATCAGGCACTTATTTTTCCGTGTATATAAATATATATATATATATATATATATATATATATATATATATATATATATATATATATATATATATATATGATCATGATATTGTGTTTTTTAGAACGTATAATGGCGATGGTTGTGAAGCGCTATTTGAAGGAATAAATACGTTCGAAAAGCAGTTCATCGTTGTTGACAATCTCACAATTCGAAGTGAAAGTGATGAAAATCATTGGAACATTACGGGTAATTATCGAAATCAGTTGGGAATAATTGAATTGTATTAGAAATAACTGAAATTAGTTTAAATATGAGAGAAATGTTTCATAAAATGGCGCCACTATTATTTCAATGAATTTCATATTTTTGCCGTGACAGTTCATGCTGGCAACAGTACATCTACACCATTGAATTTTCCAGTCAAAATTGTTACCTCGATAAGGCTGAGAGTCTTATTCCATTGCTAAGTCTTTGTGGATTCTTATGTCGAAGAAGAATTATAGGCACGCCAATTTTTGACAGATGGCTCCACTGTCAATCCAATAATAAATTATCAATTTCATATTATATATATATATATATATATATATATATATATATATATATATATATTTAGAGGATTAGGAATCTGCTACCAGACATTCAAGCTTGGCACATGGCGGTATTATTTGCTCGAATAGTGCCGGGTTGATGCTGCCTCCAGCATTCACCGACCGACTAAACCCTTCCCTCTTTCCTGCCTGCTGGCATCGCGATGGAACCACCTAAAGGTATTACTTCGTCGTGATGCCCTGCCTCTTATCCTTTTTTTATTGTCTAATAGTTTCTAATTGCTCTTGTTCTTTCGTCTCTTTCCTTTTGTGTTATAATGTTCGACGCCATAGTAGATATCACGTTCCACATTGTAGGAGACTGTAGCATGGTTTGGACTATGTTTTCTGGGGTTATGATGGTATTTGTTTCTGTTTCAGCTCGTCTTCTTTCATTTTTCCACCTAGGGCACGCAAAAAAGGTATGATAAACATCGTCCTGTTCATTGCCACAATACTGGCAAAGTGGCGAGTCGTTTATTTCGTTGGAATGTATTATCACATGCATGGCTGATGTTCTCAATTAATCTCTCTGGCTTTAAGGTTTGTTCTCTTGATGGTAATTTGCTTCGCAGTTCATTTATGAAGTAATCCATTTGTGTCGTATCCACCCTCCAACCTCGGCTCTTCATCTTCGTTCTTACGCTATCTTTCTTAATAGCTATATCAAAATAAATGTAATTGTGGTCTGTAAGATTTTCCTCTTCAGACACTCTCCAGTTCGTTACTAAAGGCGCTATATTGGTTGCCGCGAATGTTATATCGATAATGGATGAGCTTTGGCCGGAAGGTAGGTTCACATCCGGTGTTCAGTGAAATTAAGTTTAGTTCTGAGGCCCATTCAGAAAGAATATCTCCTCTAGAATCATTTGTTGTTGAGTTCCACATCATTGATTTCGCGTTGAAGTCCCCGCAAATCAGGCACTTATTTTTCCGTGTAGCCATACTATTTTTCAGCTCATTCAGTAAATGTTGGAACTCTTCGAGCCTTATATTTGGGTGACATATAACAGCTATATATAGTGATTTTGATGCAGTCAATCCAGACAAATCCATTTCCCTGTCCCCAACCTTGTATCGACATGTGCTTGCTTGCTGGTAAGCAAATTGCTGCATCTATATTGATATCTGTGTACCAGCCGCTCTTTTTAGCTAAATTCTTGTTTGGTTCGCTTATGATTGCAATGTCTATTTCATTTGTAGCTGTTGTTTGTCGCAGTAAGTCATGTGCTGGAATACGCCTACCTAGGTTAATTTGAACTAGTTTGAACCTTTTTGTTGGCGGTTTGTTCGCAGCCTTTTTATCTCTCCTCTATATAAAGGGCACTTTAGGGAAAGTGGCCTATGACCGGGGATGTTGCATAGTACGCAGTGAGCTTCTTTCGTGCAGTCTTTTTTCTGGTGGTTATCTCCCCCACATTGTATGCACAGTCGTGTTCTATCAGGGCCCTTGCAGAATTTGGCTATATGACCAATTTCCCAGCATCGATGACACGAGTCCACTTTTCTCTCACACTGCAGTTGACCAAACCAATTCTTATTTTGCCCATTTTGAGTAGGCTATCGGCAGTTTCTTTTGATATAAAGACGGTAGCTGCTTGTGTCCCGCCATAGTCAGGCCTCAAAGAGCTAACTCTTATGTCTCCTGTTGGTTTTCTTCCCTTGTCGATGTCTCTGATAGCAGCTTCCACTTCTTGTTTGCTAGTGACAGCATCAATGTTCTTAATATGGAGGACAACCTCCGCTTTTTGGACTCCTCTTAGCGCTTCAACTCCATTCCTTCCCCTAAGAGCTTCAACTAGTCGTTATGCGCCCCCAGCTGTTTCCTCCATTTTGAGGAGTAGGTTCCCGGACTTCGTCATGCGGACACCCCCAACACTGTCACTTAATCCTTTCTCTTGCACTTCTTTTTTAACCTCCTTCAGTAAATCAGCATAGGTTCGGTCGCCTACGTCAATGATTACTGCCTCTCCTTGTTTCCTGGACTGAGCTCTCGTTTGTCCCTTATTGTTTGATTGCATGCAGATGACAGCTTCCACGTTATTTTCTCTACATGCACACTCTAGTACCTTAAGGGCCTGGTGTTCGTCCCATTCTTTTGAGGGAACCACGGTGATGTGCTTGACTCCTTTGTGCCTCATCGCCTCTGTAAGTCTTTTACATGCCATATACAGTTGGAACAAGTCTTGTTCTTTGTCTTGTTCATTTGGCAAGCCGACAAAGAATGTGAAGTTTACTACTTCAGTCTCCCCTTCATCTTCCATCCAAATCTTGCTGTTACTTGCCACACTTAAAACTTTTCCAGGCTGTATTTTGTTTGCTTCGACAAGCTTCCAAATGTGTGGTATTCTGACGGCGACTTCCTGCACAATTTTGTTTTCTGCAGCTTTTTATGTATCCTTGAATATGGCTAGGTCTCTTCCATCTAACACTCTCCGCATATTTTCGGTCATTTTTTTTTGTTTTTTGGAAACACTCATTTCTCCACTTCATTCCAATCAAATTCTTCAGGGATTCTTCGTTTAGGCCTTTGGTTAAATGTGTGTCTATTTCGTGTGACTTTTCTGGGCCATCAGTTTAGGTTGACGAACATGTTACTGGTTTTTCGTTTGTTTGAGTGCCCACCTCACGGGTATTTATCTTCACGGTCTTCTCATCTTGCGTCTTGGGTTTATCTAGGCTGTCTACAGCTCTTCTTAGAGTATCCTGGGCTTCTCTTGTCGTGAGTAGCAGTTTCGTAGATATTTCTCTAATTTCCTTCTTGGTATTTGTGCTCTCACGAGCAGTCTTCACTAAGGCTTTCGTTTCAAGCCCTAGGGAATCGATAATCCTCAGGATTTTGGTTCCCGGGTCTATTGTTTTCCTACTTTGTGACATAGCAATATCAACGATGCTAATATTTTCTAGTCGCTTTCTTTTAGCCAACTGCTGTATGTTTGAAGTCCAGCCAGTGTCATCATCAGTTGACAAATTGGGAACGGATTCTCTTCTCCCAGGGGGAGATCTTGCTAAAGAGCTTCTCCTTGCAAAGGGGTCTATTTCCATTCCAGTCACCGTATCCAGCACCCCGGCCTGGTCTCCTACCGCGGGCGCATAGTGGTCGCTTGCTGACGGTCGAGGGGGGCCCACTCTCCCACCACCACTCTCGACCGGTACTGAGGTATCCCTCCTCTGCACCGTACTTTCCTCATTATTTCGTTCCATAATTCATTTATTTTCAATGTTTTTGGAATTTGTTCGGGTTCCTTTCCTAGATCAGCTGTCTTCCCCACGACTAATGAGCCCGATCTACCCATTGATGGCCACCCGCTTCGGGTCAGACGTCATCCTGCCAGTTTTTTGGTCCGCGCCGACTATTTAATTTCACCGGTACCTCCCATATCTGGGAGGAGTGCCCCTATCCGCCACCTGGGGTCGCGCTGGATGGATATATATATATATATATATATATATATATATATATATATATTCACTGTACTCGTACTGTAGCGAGTGCCTTCCTTTTATCTAGCCTCCAAGATTTTTTGGCTGGATTAACGCCCAGATCCTTTGGAGTAACTCCTATGGGGCAACTTGGAATATGGGTTTTATGAACAAAATTCTTTCCAAAATATTTATCATTTTACTAAAACAAAGCATGTCGATATATTACTGCATTTCTCTAATTTCTTATTTCTTAGACCTTGTGATATATTAATTGATAGTGTAATTGATATTACTGCATATATCAAGCATGTATTGAGACATGAACAACCAATCTGTTATTATAAACAGAAAAAGAAATGATATATTGACCAATTGAAACAATGAAAAGATCATTTATAAGATATTGTTTTGATAGCTATTAATATTTAACTCGTTTATATTTTCATTTGAAGAAAAAAATTATAACTATCAAATTACCGATGTTTCACTTCTCTTTTTTCTTTGGTAACTCTTCTTAATTCTAAATCTAGTTTGAGAGAAAATGAGTGAAAAATAGTGTAAAGGTTCTGTATATTCAACATAAGGGGAATGAGAAATTGGAGAGATAATAAGTGGATGGATGAAGCAGATAAGACCATAGCAGCACTACACAAAACTTGAGAGGAGAAAAAAACACTGAAAATAAATGGATTGATCCTTATGTTAGGTAATAAATCATGAATACACAGATTACCAAAATGTTTAAAATTCTTTGCTGGTTCAAATAAACTAATTGTTGATGTGTGGACTGTATTATTTATTAATAATATTAAAACATGTGTTAGTTGGGTTTTAATGGCGATATATCAACAACACATTTCTAATTAATACAAAAAAAATAGAAAAAACTTTATGTTGGGCGGCGTTGCCACGTATTCGACTTATTTTGACATAATAAAAAATTATTTTAAAGATTAATTTTAACATAATAGCCCCCTCTTTGAAGGGATGCCTTCAAAACAGCTTATTGTAGAAATTTACTTGATAATATATACCTATGTTTACAAAGTCTATCACTGTATTAAGATTGCAATAAATCGATTTACTTGTCTATGTCTTCTTGTCTTGGTAATGGACACAAATGTCTGATGGAACGAATAATTAGTCCCTTATGGGTTTGGACTTCAGCAACTCTTGTAATGCCGTCTCTTCCGGGAAATGTTTTTTATTAAGACTAAAGTGCCCACAGAAATAGTTGATGGGGCGTCTTTCCACTTGTACTGCTGATGTAGCTGAGAAATATATTGTCTTGAAAATCTTCGCCAAAATTGTTGGTAGAGTTTCTGGATGTGTTCTAATCGAGTCAAACGATACTTGTTGGTATTAGTATAGTCAATATTGGGAATGGAGGTCAGAACTCGACCTATTAAGAAATGGGATGGTGTAATGGGTGACAAGTCATTAGGGTCATTTGATTGCGCAAACAATGGTCGAGAGTTTAATATACCTTCGATTTGTATCACTAAGGTGCACATTTCTTCGTAAGTCACATTATTATTAATAAGAGCTCGCTTCAAATGAAATTTGCAACTTTTAACGGCTGCTTACCACAATCCGCCATGATGGGGTGTACGGAGGAATAAACTTCCATTGTATATTATATTGACTGGTAGAATTGACAATAGAGGCCTGATTGTTAAATAAAAATTTACTAAGATCTTTCAATAAGTTGTTAGTGCCGTGAAATGTTGTTCCGTTATCGGAATATATTATTTTGGGAACACCTCGTCTAGATACAAAGCGTTTTAAGCATGCTAAGAAATTGTTGGAAGTTAAATCAGTTACTATTTCGCAATGTATTGCCTTAGTGCAAAAACAAACGAAAATAGCCAAATAACATTTATTAAGTTTAGCTCCTTTACCTGGTTTGTTCAAAATATAGAATGGGCTGGCATAATCAACTCCGGTCACTTCAAATGGAAGCGTAGGCCTAATTCTTTCATTCGGTAGGTTTGACATTGGACAGGAAAATGGAATAGGATTGAACTTGAAACAATTCACGCAATTTCTCACTGTTTGTTTGGCTAATATAGAACCACCAACAGGCCAGTAGAATTGTCGAACCGAACTTAATAGTAGTTGTGGTCCTGGGTGTAACAATTGACTATGTTTATGATTAAAAATTAGCTTGGTAAAATTGTGTTTTACTTGAGAGTAAGATTGGATGTTTGATGTTAAATGGTAAGTAAGTATTTTTTAATCGTCCCCCAACTCTGATGATTCCTTTCTCATCAATAAAGAGCGCTAATGAGGCAAATTTATGTGTAGCATCTAATTGCTTGTTTTTACGAAGTAATTCTAGCTCCTCGGAAAATGATTCCATTTGAGATAATTTAATTAAAATAGTATTGGTGTTTTCCAATTCTTCAACTGATAATGGGCCAATAACTTTGGTATCAGATTTTCGTGCGTTATTGATAAAACGCATACAATATGCTCTCTTTTTAATCGTTGTAAACAAGAGAATTTTGTAAATAAATCACAAATTTTTGTATGTTGTGATATGACCAAAATAGTTTTAGATTTTCTTGGTTCTGGGAGATCGTGTTTAGAAATTGAAAAATTAGTAATTGGCCAATCTGATGATTGTAACAATAAAAATTGAGGTCCTTTCCACCAAATTGCACTTGACATCAGCATTTTAGGCATTAAGCAACAAAGCAACAAAGGTCTGTAATAAATAGGGTTCCGTGTTAATCCAACATAGGGCGACTTGAGAATCGGACCACAAACAATAATGAATATTTTTTAAATTGAGGGCATTGACCACAGTATTTACTAGTTTTGCTCCTAGAAGACAAGCACACAATTCAAGTTTTGGAATTGTTATTGTCTTCAGTGGCGACACTTTGGTTTTGGCACATAGTAATTGAACGTTATAATTTCCGCTATCGTCAACACTACGTAAGTATATGCAACATGAATATGCATCTCTCGATGCATCGCAGAAGCAATGAACATCTGTAAGTACATAGTTTAAATAAATAGCATTTCTAGGAATAGATAATTGATTTAAACTGCCAAGTTCATTCTGAAATCGATACCAAGTTTGTTCTATATCTTGTGGAATAGGCTCATCCCATCTAATGTGTAGGGACCATAATTTCTGTATTATTAATGTTGCAATATTTATTGAAGGGCTCAATAACCCTAAAGGATCGTAAATTTGAGCAATAATTGAAATAATGTGACGTTTAGTAATTGTGTTTCGATGGGTAAATTGTTTAATTGTATATTTTAGAATGTCATTTTTATTGTCCCATTGGATTCCCAAAGTTTTACAACTTTCTTTATCACCTATATCTAAAATTGCATTTGAGATATTGTTATTTTTGAAGCCACAAACTACTTGAAAATTATTAGAAATCCACTTTCTTAAAATGAAATTAGCGGATGATAAGACATCATATATGTCTTTGTATAATTTTTGTAATTCTATTAAATCGTTAGAACTGGTCAACAAATCGTCCACGTACATGTCCTTTAGTATTGTTTCACAGGCTTTGGGGTATTGATTCATATTGTGTTCCGCTAGCGTCTTAATACACTTGATAGCCAGATATGGAGTGGATCGAGTTCCATATGTAACTGTATTCAAGTGATAAGTGCAAAAGTTACTTTTGGGGTTATCACGCCATAGTATCTGTTGTAAAGGTCTATGCTCTCGATCTATGAGAATTTGACGATACATTTTTGATATGTCAGCGGAAACCACGAATTTATATGTTCTGAATCGTAAAAGAATGTTTATAATGTCATTCTGAACTTTAGGGCCGATATATTGTAGATCGTTAAGCGACCACCCTGTAGACGTCTTACAGCTTCCATCAAAAACTACGCGTAAACGAGTTGTCGTACTCATTTCTTTTAAAATACCATATGATGTGGTAAAAAGTATTTAATTCCATCGGGTTCAATAGTTAATTTAGTCATATGACCTAAAGTTTCATATTCTTGAATAAAATCGGTGTATAATTGTTTAAATTGAACATCCGCGAACCGTTTTTCTAATGTCTTAAATCTTCTAATTGCTTCGGGTTTAGACCTGCCCAATAGTTCTGGGGATTGTTTTAACGGGAATTTTACTACAAACTGACCGTTTTCTATACGGAAAGTATTTTCGTTAAATAAAGACAGATTAGTTCAAACTGATAAAGCTTAATGAGAAATATAACAGATGACACTTTCTATCATTTACACAATTAATAACCCCTAAAGAACCTTTTCGTTGAACACGTGAAGAGGATTATGTAGTTACGATTTCGTGAGGCCTTTCTATAAAAAAATCAACATTTAATAGTAATATATAAAATCTTATTCAGATATTCAGTATAAAAAAACAGATCAAGATTAATTTGCAGGATCCTAATTTATAAGCTAAAATTCGCTGTCGAATGAATGGTTCTCAGTTTTTCATTTGCTTTATTGATCGTATTCTATTTCTTTTGCAATATGTTGCAGAGATTACATAAATAACTCCTTGGCATATCTCATTATAAGTATTATTTCATTTTCCTATTAATAATTGATTAATAGTTCTGTTTCCATTCAAATTTATATTATTCAATGTGAGCTCAACGTGAGCTATTTTTGAATTATATCATTTTTGATGCCTCTCTTGCATATTTATTGAATCGCCTACAATTCTAAGATTCAGTGCTCAGCATAATGTATTTTCATTCAATATAATAATACTCTTTCAAACCAATATTCAAAAACCTTCATATACATGTTGTGATCGTAATAGCTAATCTGTTTGGATCCCAATAGCAACAAGACATTTTCTACAAAACCATCTTTTGATCCTATATATAGAATAATAAAACATCTACCTTTTCCGGGAGAAGGTTTTAGTCCAGTTTGGAATTGTTCTGCTTTGAGAGATTTGATGTCCTTGTTTACCTATACTTTATTTACAATAATGAATCTTTTGATTTAAATTTTCGAATATTCTCAATATCACCCAGATATTCAGTTTGCCAAGGTAGAATATCATTTCTTTCTTTAGAAAATACAATAAAAGTATATGTTTGCTTTCTAGGTATTCGTCAACTGAAATTTAATTCATTACCAATAAGTAGATGGAGTTTTTTTTGGTACATAGAAAGTCTTAATAGATGATAATTTCCAGGATAATTTTGTCTAGTGTTCATATTTCATGGTTGCAAAAAATTGTACGATGTCTCTTACGAAAGTTTTCACTTCTTCAGGAAAATGTAACGACTAACGACTAGAAATATCAATTGTAGAACTAAGTGGTTCACTGTCTCTCATTGAATAATTATATGACTGAATGAAAACTCATTTCTGATATTCGGTTTATTCATTAATTAAAACCTTCTCTCTTTTCTATTTTGAAATTTTAACAATATAATATAAAAAATACCAAAACGTTACTAACCAGAACTTTAAAATCCACTATTATATTTTGATCAAAAAAGAATGGTTATTTATTTATAACTACCCTGATTGAGAGAGGTCTTCTTGTATATCTGAGGGTAGGAGATGCAACTCCAATTTTGTACAATATAAAAACAAACAAAATCAATTGAAGAATCTAATCAGGATTGCAAAAGAATAGTGGATAACAAGGAGATATAAGGAAATGGGAAAATTGGAAAAGTACATGATACATATATGATATATATATATATATATATATATATATATATATATACATGATATATTCAATAGCTCCCAGTATATTGGACAACACATTATAGATGAAGAAGAAATTCTTAATGCATGGAGCCAATACAAATTCAATCTATCCAAGGACAGCAGACCGACCACGATGGCTATTATAGTTGGCAATCAAGGACAGAAAATGTTGAAATCCACAGTTCTATTCAATATAAAATCTACAGACGCAATGGAACTTGATGACATTCCTGTAGAATTCATTAACTGTGAAAAAAACATTGATACCTTGGTTAGACTTTTCAATACAACACAGGAAAGTACCGGAAGAATAGCTTAAATCGGCATACATCAGAATTTCCATAAAATAACAAGCCAGGATGTGTAACGATCATAGTGTCATACACTGAAAGTGTTTCTTGACATCCCACACGCAATATTTCCTCTGTATAGTCTCCTCCCAAATTGTCACAATAAACCAAGAATATCTTTAGGAAAAAATAGTAATCTCAATATCATCCAGTAAGTGCTTCTTCATTTGTTTCGTCCTTAATTTAACATTAGACTAATAAAAATTGATCTGCGCCAACACTTTTTAAATTCATTTGCCATCACCATACGTACTTTACAAAAAGAGTATAGTATGATACAGCATTCGGAGGTTCTAAGTATCTCGAAAGCTACATATGGAACTACTAGCTTCAGATTGATATGATTGGATTCTTAAAAAAAATTTGAATACGATTCGTTAGCCAGAAGAAAACCTCCAATCTTACTATTAACTGTAATAACAGAACATTTTAGAAAACTTCAGAACATTACATAAAAATCATAAAAAGAAACAAAAATATATTACATTATTTTTATATTTGTAGCTGAAATGTTCAACAAAGTATAGTATAAAGGACAATATATTCCCATCTTCTGCTCATTCACCTAAAACTACATAATCATTTTTTTTAAAGATTCCGTAACAAGTTAATACCTACTCATTCAACATAATTACCTGGTTTTATATATCAATAAATTCTAAATATCTCAACATTCATTAGCGTTCTTATCTCCTATAATAATAAAATACTAACTTACTGACGATTATTTCTCATTTATGAAATCTGAGCCAGAATACTTGAGTTATTTATAATTGGCAGTTCATTTATTCCATTTAGAAGACCATAAGCGTAGTTAGAGGTGAATTTGATAATCTTAATAGCTGTAATAAGTATCAACCAATAGGTTCTTTTTCTAGTGCGATATTTCTTCGTATTTTTTACGAGTTACATGGGAACAGAAAACTACAATCATTTCACATAGTTTATCACTGATATCTGCGGTGTCTTTTACATTCTCATATAAGAACAGGTGAATTAACGTTCATCCTTTCGTTGAAGCTCTAGAAACAATCAAGGCTCTTCAATGAAATCTATGTTGACTTCTGCGAAGCATAGACCTTTTTTTACGCATATCCAAAATTTTAAACTTACAATTAGTAAGTTATCTTGAAAGTCTCGGAAGTCTTCTGTCTTCTCACAAGAGATATCATGAAGTTTTCAATGTATGCACCTGATGAATGGTATGCTGCAGTTAGAGTAAGTAACTTTATTTATTTCGTGAATACCTGACATTCAATAATTTTAGGCTGCTTATCATAGTGAACTATGAAATTTCTGAAAGTTTCCGATGTGATAACAAAAAATAACATAATTGTTATTATCATTAGCACGAACAGGAATCACTCGTTATGGAAATTTGTAATTATGGACTCTCTAGGGATACAAAAAAGTAAAATAAACTTAACAATAAGATCAAATGTAAATTTACCTAAGCTATTCGTTTATATTCAAAACGAAAAGACAGTAAGGCAAAATATTGGCCATAACACAATTGCACAAATGCTTTATAAGATTGCAAGTTATATAAAATTAGCAAATCCCCTCTACTATTTTAGCTGCTGGTGGGAGAAGTACTCTTCAACTAAAACAACATGTGGGCTGGAAATTAGCAGCGGTATCGATGAGCTATGTTGAAGACAGCCGTGCTGATAATAAAACAATTTCAATCATGGTGGAAATAACATCAATTTCGCTAGCTTCATCATCAGTTGAAACACTAACTTCAGCCTGGTTCTACTACTGTGAATAACACTGTCGTCAACAAACCCGGTTTTAACCTTACTAATACTTCCGAAAACAGATCAGGACCGGCGATTCATATTCCTATAAATAATAATTGTACTCTTTTATGTAATTTATACATTCTTAACGCTTATTAGCGGGGTCAAAAACCAAACCAAGCGGCAATTTTGAATTCACCATAATTTTAATCTGGTGTTGAAGTAAATAAATTAGTGCACTATACACGTCAAGTACAATCTCCTGGATTCAGACCACTATGTTCTATTGGCTTTCTCTTTAGTACTAATCTCAAATACAGATGACGAAATCATTGCTTTTTTAAACTTATTCAATTTGAAATCACATTATTCGATTATATATCCGTTTTGTGATAGTTTTATGTGAAAAAGTGATCAGACAAAATTATGTTTTTTTTTTTAAATTCCAATAAAGGCCACTTATAACTTCATGGAGTTTTTGTAAATGTTATTAACTGGAAGTGGAATAGAATCAAAACATATCTAATAATAGAAGAGTATACAAAGCTCTTTATGTTTGTCACAACACATTTAGAAATTCTCAAGGTCTTATGCCAAGATAGAATGATCAAGCTGTGGATTATTTCATAATGTGGGCTGAATTTCTACTATATCGCTAAGTAGTAAAATGTAATATGAAGTGGCAGAAGCAAATAGGAATGTTCATAAGAATGGAAACGTAGAATTCATACTGCGATGAAAATTCATGAAGAAAATTGATTTGAACCATGAGTACAGCATTTCTCAAATTCAAAGGCTGAAATTATTTGATTAAGGAAGGTAATTCCCAGAACAACTTTCAAAGAGCTACCACGGTTTCTCTTTGTTATTTATTTCATAAGGAAGACCACGATACTTTGTAAAGAGTGCTGAAAAATAATCGTTTTCATTTCTTTCCTACGTACTTGAGATAAGTAAATTAATCAGCAACAACACATCTAAAAGAAAACATAGGGATGAAAATGAAAAATTAATCATTATAAGTCGAGGATGCTTCATATACTTATTGGTTTTTGTTCTTTGAGATATTTTTATTATATATTTACCAATATATTATCAAATGAATCAATTTATTTTTACCACATTTTTTACAGGAGAATATTTTTTTATTGATCACTCCAATTCTATTCTGTTTGCGTTGACGGTTAATTTAATCTGTCCTGAGCGCGCTGGCTTTCATTTTACAATTTTAATGCGATTTTGTGAATTATCCACAAATAGCCAATGGAGAGTACCATATAAGTTGTATAGTTATTCAAAAACAGACATTCCGCTACATAATCAGACTTATGTAGAGGATACAAATATAACAAATGAAAATAATAATATTACTTCATTTATTAGCATGTTTACATCGTTGAGTTGCCTTAATTGTCTTCGTTACCATTTCCTTCCACAGACTTCAATAATTCCTTCTACTGTTACCATGACTTAATTTCTGTATTTTGTGATGTGTTGATATTTCACAAATTACAAATGCCTAACTGTGGCACTAATATGTGTATAAGTATGAATTGTCTTGTCGACATTAGAACTTGCAGAATTCACACCTGAGTATCAAAAGTCTTTTCAGAATTTGTCAAGTATTTCTATTAATGAAAAACACGAGGTAGTTTGATACACACATGTAGAGTAATCAATGTTTAAGATATATGTAATGAGAAGGACAGTAATAACAGTAATTGAAAGTAATGGTGCAGTATCGTAATTAACTTGTTGTTAAGAACAAACCAAACCAAATCAAATTAAACATGTAGGATGTAGGAAGATAATAATGAAAAGTAATTGATATCTATTTTGTACCAAGGAAATGGTGAGTTTAATTGAAATTCGTAATAAAGTAAATGGTAAATAATGGTATCTAAATATTTGGAGTGAGGTCAATATACAAAAAACAAAAAAATCTTTCTTATTACAATGATATTGGAAGTATTTTTTCCACTTATCCACGCTTCTCACACTCTTCCGCATGTTTTGTATCTAACATAATAATAAACTAAAGATCAATTATTAATTTCCTCTACTTATTCGTTACACGATAAGAATTTTCTGTTCCCTTGCTTTTATAACCAGTTTTTGTTTTTGTTCTGTGTAGCTTTATTTTCTTTTGCTGTTGGATTTCTTTTGGTCATCAGAATATTTGCTCTTGATGTTCGCTCCGCTCAATTTTACTTCAGATCTATGAACATTTATTGTTTGATTGTATTATTCATCGTTTTCACAAATTTCTCAATCATGATCACTCGCGTTTTGTTTACTTGCTACAATTCACTTACAAGAAGTCATGGCAAGTGCATAAATGATGGTTGCATGATTTGAACAATAATAATTTGAGATCGGACAATATTTTACATCACCGGTCCAAAAAAAAATTCCGATACTACATGGTCGCACGTGATTCAAGAAACAATTAAGTTAAGTCAGTCACTTGAAAACTTCTTCTATGTTCCTTCTCATTTTCTGTAGTATTATTCAAATGGTATACTAAACGTGCTCTTCGCGCTCTTTTTTGACCTAATTTATAGTCTTGGTGTTATAAATAATTGGAGGTTCAACTGGAGAAGTTCGATGAAATCATTTCAGCGCAGTATATATACCGAGGAAAACGATTTGAAGTATATAACAATATACTATAGCTGAGGTTGTGTGATAAAAAGATGAAGTATAAGCGATAGGGAGAATAGGATCAAATATTTTTATAGAGAAAAAGGTACTGTTGTAAATAAGGAACAAAGCAGCTGCATAAGAAAATTTATTCAAGATTTATCTGCAAGAAATAGTTCGATTAGTTACCAAAAAAATACATTATATTGTTTTCCTTGCTCACTTTTTAGTAGCGATGAAGCTTAGTCGGAAAAAAGGATCATCGATCATCGATCTAAAGCACCGAAGTTTGAAGATAATGCGTTATAAGTATGAACCTAGAGACATAATGAAAATGTGTCGAAAAACAGCTATATATTGTCAAATTTTGTCGGGAATTTAGTTATATTTCTTTTGTTGTGAATTTTTCGGCTGAATTACATACTACTCTGAGTGAAACACCAAGCACAATTTAGTTGAATTAAAAATTTTCAACATGGTTAAATTGATGTGAGCGTTAAAATCTATTTGATTAGTTCAGAACATTTTTGAAAATTCAATAATTGATAATATTCATAGAAGACTATAGAAGGAAAATAGAGTAGAGACGTGAAGCGTGGAATGGTGCTTGATGAATAATTTTTTTCATGTATTTCTTGCTTTCCTGCAAATCCACCACTTTAGCACGAAAGGAACAATTCTAGAATTTTGACAATGACCACAAAACTTCTACAAGTGAAGTATTTTTGGAAACATCACAGAACATCTAAAATATTTCACCACACATGATCACTGCTTAGTGATACATTCCTCTTGCATACAACCAACTGTTAATTATTTGTTAAATACTTTTTTGTCAATAAAATTATATCCACAGGAGTTGATCAAGGAATTTGATCATAATTGTCTACATTCAAACTAATCTCCTTATTACTCTTTCTTGAAATTATTCCGATACTTCTCAATAATTACTAGTTAGCAATCATAATTTTTAAATATATTTATATGATTTTAACTGATGAGTAGAGATTTACTTGACATTGTGATAAGTAATAGGGGCAACATCATAATTTTTCAAATAAAGTTCAAATAAATTTTTTTGATAATCATAAATACTTGAGAAAATATTCATTTTGTTTAGACAAACCCTATAGTCAAATAGTTATTTTTTTACGTTTTATTTGAACACTTTTGCCAAAAATATGGGATTTTTTGACTTTTATAGGCAAGGTACCAGCCGATTTCTCGTGGAATTTTGATACTCAGGTTCGATTTACTTAAAAATTGGCATGAAAGTAGTATTTGTGAAACCAAACCTTCTTCTTTTCATCAAAATAATCGCGTAGATCAATAGATAGACTAAGCAGCTTTAACACCACAAAGTTTTTTTCTAAAGCTGGTGCTTTTAGAGTTATTAACGATTGAAACTGCTCAGTTTTTATTGAAAAAACATATATTTCTTAACAGTTTTTCATGAATAACTTGAAATCAAAAATGTAGATCTGTTAATTCCATAATAACTGAGTTATTGCTCGTTGAAGGTGGCTATTTTTGGAGAACCCCGAAATTAAAAACCTTTAACCTCAAATAACTTGAAATTCATAAAATTTCTGGAAGAAACTCTTTTCTTTTGCAAAGCACATTAAAAATTTTCCAAAATGAGGAGCCCTGTTAAAAGTCTTTTGCATAAGAGTTGACTGATTTATAACAAAAATTAGGTTTCTTTTTTTTTGAAACAATGTAATAATTATACCTTCGCTATTACCACCCTAATTGAAACTAATCGTAATCCACTCGCAATTAACTTTATGTATTATTGATATGATCCATCTGATTTAACCGATATTGAATCTTATTTTAGAAAAAATCGATAATTGTCACTGCATTTCAGTAATTTAAAAAAAATGAATTTCTCTTAAATAAACCAAAAACTATTATGTTTTGAGAGAAGTTTTCAAATATATATTGTAGGGTTTTTCTTGCCAAAAATCTATGTATCATAAAAATTGAAGGTTTGCATTCGCGTACCAAATTTGGCTTATGGATCCCATTTGAGCCTGCACCCTTCTCGAAACCAGGGGTTGAAGAAAGTTTTAATTGAAATGACGTTAAAGTACTTAATATTCGCTACAAAATGCTTCTTTAAAAAAGTTTCTAGCTCAAGACTTGAGCTAATTATTGTCGAAGAAACAATTACTTTTTTTCAAAACCAACATCTGGTACGAAAGAGAAGAGGAAGAATATATTCGGGATGATATAGTTATTCAATATTGGTTTTTATATTATTTTCTAAATAAAAAATTTTATTGATTTAAAAAATATTTTTTATTTTTCATTTCTGTAAAAAATTTTCAACTGCAATTTTGAAATGATTGGTCATTAAAGGTGAGTTACATAAGAGAGTTGCAATATTTAAAAACCAACACTTCTTAAAAATACTGACGGAATATTTCAGATTCAATATAAATTCACTTTTGAATAATTTTTAATTATAAAAGAATCGTTGAGATAATTTTTTAACTTTTCACATGATTAGAGGAAGAACGTGTTTGAGAATGTCAATAGATTTACGAATAATACATTTAAACTTCATTTTACCCAAAACATGCATAAAAACTAAGTTTAAAATTTTTTTAATAAGGGATAATTTATTCCACAACCCCAAATATCAACGGATCTACGAATAATTCATCAAAACTTTTTATCACTGAAATACATGCTAAAATCGAAGATTTTCAATTTTTTTACGGTAAGGGGTAGTTTTCACCCCTAAAAAATCGAAACCACTTTTCAGTACATGGTAGATTTTTAATAAGAGGTAAGTGAAGCTTAAATCCGAATTTTCATAAAAATCGACGTTGATTAACAATAATTTAACGTTTTTTACCGCTGGTTCCCGGCCTATTGAAAGTCAAAAATATCCAGAATCATTCTAGTTGGTTAAAGTTATTTCATAATAGTTGAAACAATGATGTAGCTTAACATATTAATATTTGTTTCAGTTAGCTTCAATCGCATTTATGTGTTACTTTAGGAACTCACTGTATGAAGACAATATCATAGAAACATAGTGGATGTAACTACTAGTGGAGCTCTTAAAATAACAGACGTTTTGTCCTCATATTTGCTGTATGTATGAATGAATCTTAAAATAATCTACGAACTTTTTTATGATAATTTATATTTTTCATATCTTTTTAACCAATTCTATATAATACATATGAGAGTAACTTTGACATCCTACCAGTCTTATCCTCTAACATTAATTCTGCCAGTTTTATCTTAGCTATTCAAGCACTTTCACACTATATCAAAACATTTTGGAAAATTTAAGCGTAAGATAGCGTACAGTCAAATCCTTCACATCTCATCTATTTTCAATAAAATGAAACATAAAACACTAATTAATAGATTGACTAACACTGTTTATGACATTAGTCGTTGAAATTGGGGTAATAAATACATTGCTTAATCAAAGAGGTCACAGAAGAGTCGCAAAAACTCTCATAATAGATGCAGCAAATTATATCCCGACAGATGATCGTTGGCTTCACACGTTTTCTATAAAGGTCATTCTATGAATTATGAATCTGTCAAAGTTTTCACAACTGAGAATATCTACACAAAACGCCTATATTCAACTTTATTTGTAATCTAAAAAATAAATATTCAAGTTCAATCGTAACGACCTAACCTATAAAAATGTGATTTCATTCACAGTTTAACCAATGAAAATCAAAAAATATTTGAATAGCAATCAGAATCAATAAATTCAATTGTAATGTCAAGCTCCAATTTGAATAATGATTGTTAAATCTTATGAATATGAGAATTCATTCAAAAGAAAAAAGAAAATTCAAAACATCCGATTCCCAATTACATAATTTATTATATTTCGATACAATAACTTCAGTATCAGATGATAAATACATAAGTATGCGAAACTTACTACGTTAGATAGAGCCAAAAACTAAGAATTATATATATATATATATATATATATATATATATATATATATATATATATATATATGGCTAAAAGAACATTATTTCATCAGTGATTTATGGTGACTTCGTCACGCCCATATATTTTTCTAAATAAAAGTAATATCAATTTATTACTAGATATGTTCAGTAACGACTGCGCTAAATACTAAAATATAATTGATTATCTGCAATGAGCTAGAGGTGATAAAACCTTAGAAACTGCCGCGTTTCGAGCATATAGCGATGTATAACTAGCTTCAGGAAAACCACGAGTAGGAATAAATGATGTAATTTATTTATCATTTATTGTTTGTAATTTTCAACCTATCAATTCTAAGTTTTTATACGAGAACTAGAAAACTTGATATTTAAAATAAAATATAATAATTAGCAACTTTTCGAAACCAACTTGGGATAAATATTAGAATTAAGGAAACTCCAAAAATTTATACTTTTCTCAAATATATTTCTTGGATATCAGTTGCCCCTATTCGAATAATTTTTGCCTCTATTTTCATGCTCGTATAATTAAAGAATGCGCCACTTCAGCTCAAATATAATCATAGTTCTCTACTCCTTGTTATTTGAGAAAATTCTTATATATTCATATCTCGTATATTACTAGTAATATGACAAAATTTTTGTTGGTTATTGCTTACAAATATTTTTTTTTCATAAGTATTTCTTGAATAAATGATATTGATACCAAATGATTTTTTCTGAGAGAAGTTTTTAGTCGCTTCGATCTAAATTCAGTCTTTATCAAAATATACCATCATTTTGAACAACTCTGATATAATTATACGATTCAGAAGATCACCTACTATAGAAGTATTGAAATATCATCTGCTTGAACTATACACTATTTTTTATTCGCCATTATCTTCAAAAGTCAAATATTCCAAAATTTTATAACGAAGAAGAATCAACCTTAAATTCAAATTATCTATCATTACATTCAAATTAAACAAGGAGAATATATTTCTTATTTTTTATGTTTTTTGAAGTTTCATGAGATATGTTTTTCTATATTCTATGGTTTGCTCGTGGAGCTCATTTTTCATAGTATAAATAACTTATAACTTCTCAATGTTTTTTCTAAATCTGATGATAAAATTCTCGTGTCACGGTGTTTGTAATTGAACTTCTCCGAAATGGTTCGACCGATTTTCATGAAATTTTGAGTGCATATCGGTTAGGTCTGCCAATCAGTCAACATCAATTTTTCATCCCATTAAATGTTAAGGGTGGTCCACCGCTAAATTTTTTTTTATTTTTTTGATGAAATTTTTCATTTCAATTTTTTTATGAAACAGCATAAAAAAATACATACAAAACTAAATTTTTATCCTTATTATTCATTTGTTAATTAAGTATAAACTTTAATTTTTTCTTTTTATTTTGTCATCACTTAGAATAAAAAAAATCATACTACGATCAACCCCTATTTTTCCATCCCGATTTTTACTTCTCTTTATTCTATCCACAGATTCGCAATAGGATTGCAAGAGTGCAATCGAATATAATATTTGTAGTACGATAAATTCTTATTTACAATTACAATTAACTTCGTGTATCGATCGTAGCAGTGACTATTATACGTATCATTTTGATTCTATAAGATTATATTCGTATCATTTCGATCATATAAGAGAGGTGATATCTGAGGATTCAGCGGATTCTGATACATCTTTCCTAGGGTAAACGGTATAGTCGTTGGCACTATTATAGTGATTGGCACTATGACGATATAAGTGGACTTAATAAGAAAACTACTAAAGCTTTTAATATAGGATAAATCTCGAAATTTCGCGCCATCTATGTCAAATGTGTATTATTAGTTGCGTCATCGTCAATCCATATGGTATTCGCAGTGAGTGAATGTGTCAGACGCGGTTCCTGTTGTTCCTTATGAGTGCCAAGTTTTCACAAATTGTGTAAGCAGCACCCCATTGTTCGTTGCGGTGTATTCGCTTGTTATCTGAAATAAAACATAATTACAGGTGAGTTTCCTTTTAATGGAACTTTATAAATTATATTTTGAGGTTAGTTGGGGCTTTATTCACCCATTTTAACCGTAATTTCGGTAGTGCCAATAACTGGATGAAAAAATGTCAACTTTTCAATCATTGGCACCAGGTGCCAATGACTATGCTTTGGGCGGTAAAGTACTTTATGTCAAAACTCATCTTAAAATACCTCCAATTTTATATTGTATTAGGATTGTGTTAAATTGTCATGTCAGAAGTATAGGTAGACAGTTGTTGGCACCAGTGATATTAACTGTTTGGTTGGGTGCCAAAGATTATAATTTGTCTCGGTGATAGTTGCCGTCATGCCAAATGTCATTGAAGGCTCAAGATATAGGAAAACCTATGACGAATGGATGATATCAAGAGCCCTGGAAGATATATTAAATAATGGCTTAAGCAAGAAAGCTGCCTCGCGGAAATATGGAATTCCACGTTCCACATTGCAATTTCGCTTGAGTCAAAAATTCAGTAAAACGACATTTGGGCCAAGTCCAATTCTTCCAAAAGACGAGGAACAAATTTTGGTTGACTTGGTTTTCCATAATGCTAAAAAAGAGTTTCCACGAAGAAGAGAAGATCTGCAGATCAGTGTCAAGTGTTTTCTAGACGAAAAACCACGAGCCAATCCATTTAAAGACAACATGCCGGGTGATGGCTGGTATACAGCATTTATGAAGCGACATCCTATACTGTCTGAAAGAGTGCCTGAAGCCGTTACTGCTGCTAGTGCGAGGGTTAGTGAAGCAGACATTCGTAAATGGTTTCTGAATATTGAAATATACTTAAAACAAGGAAATTACTTTGATATTCTTAAATATCCCGACAGAGTTTTTAACGCAGACGAGACATCTTTCATGTTTATGAGATTGATAATGCTCCAGCAAAATCTAATTCAACTGTCTTATTTACTTTGTCTGCTAAAGGTGATACAACTCCTTCGTTTGTCATTTATCGTTACAAACGCGTACCTTCTGTAATTACCAATTCAGTACCAGATACGTGAAGAATTGGCACGAGTTCCAATGGATGGATGAAAGCAGAACTGTTTTATGAGTATATTGCAAATATTGTTCATCCATTTCTAGTTAAAAAGGGCACACAATTTCCTGTTGTTTTATTTGTGGATGGCCACAGCACACACAATTCGTATCAGCTGAGTGACCTCTACTCCCAATTGAAAATTATTCTGATTTGCTTATTTGCAAACTCTAAACTAACCGGCTGACGTTTCAGCTTTTAAACCGCTCAAAACGTATTGGAAAAAAGGCGTATTAGAATGGAGAAGACACCATTTTTCGGAGTCATTAACCCAAGAATAATTTACTTCTATTTTACAAAAAGTAATTGAAGCTTACATAAAACCTGATATTATAAAACACGGTTTTGCTGCCATTGACTACTCAAAATGTCTTGGTAAAAATAATACTGATCAAGAGCCCAAAAAATAAGACGAAGTTATGATACCTCGGTCAAAATAAATACTTTCGTTCGAAGACTGTCGGGAGTTTAAATATAGTAGGCCCACAGATGAACAAATAGGTGAAGTACCTACAACCGCTATGATACATTATAATATAAAAAGTGTGTTGCTTGATCGATGTTAGACTAATCAACAAATGGAATACGATAGTGGTCATTCATATCTTGCTGTACGTAATATACTTCTTACTCGGACATAACGAAATTGTCTTCAAATTGGAAGCCACTAATGTAAAAGACCCGCAGAAGCAAACTGGAAACTATATTTATAGTGGTTTTTCAATTCAAAGATTAATAACAATGGCTGAATCATTAATATGATGTAGAAACCATAATGTAGAGTAATAAGTGGAGATCTCGAAGTTCACTTCCACCGAAAAAATTAAAACTTCGCAAAGGAGGTAAAGAGTACTCGTGCGGAACTATTTTTTTGCGGATGATGAAATCGTATGCTCGGTAAATCAGTGGTTTTAGATGTTGAACAAATTTGATTTAGCGGAAGCATTACCAATGCTGAAAGATCAATGGAGAGAATTTTTTAACCTAAATATTTCAAAAAATAAAAAATGGGTCATAACACTGGTCATGGTAAAGCCTATAAAGATTTTAATTTTTTCTTCGTATTACTGTTACAGATGTGGCCTACGTCCTAATATAAGTAATGCAGTTTTTCTAATGGATGTCCAAAGATTTTCTATACAAAAACGTTTAACGTCCAAGGATTTTGTAACATTAGTAACGGTCGCACATTTTAAGGACTATTTATATTTGAATTCACTCCTTCAAAAAATTTCACAATACTCTAAACTGTAGTTTTTGTTATTTGTTTTTTATATGGATACGTATTTATGAATGAGTAACCTACTTTATCTTATTTTTTCACCTTCACCGTAACGTCTCCTTATAATTATTATCATTAATCCCTGTTTGGTAAACATAGTTCAATTTCAAAAGATCTTCATCACAAAAAACAACTTTTACTACAGTGAGAATAATTCATCAACTTGTGATGATAGATAAACCTACTGTTCTCCACTTTTTTCAATAATTCTAAATTCAGTTACTGAGAATGTATATAGCAAGCTTCAAGAAATATATTCTTAGCTTTGCACCCTGTTATGCAGATGTTCCAAACATTTTTTCAAACCGAACAGAAATCGAAATATTAGAAAGTTACTTTATTTTATAAACTTACTGTATATGGCCGACTCAACGGAATAGGATAATAGATTTAAAGAAATTCCAAAATTATTCCAGTTATTAGTATTAGTACCTATTATTATTAGTACCTATTGGTGAAAAAATAAAATGAATGTGTGACGCTATTCCACTGATACGGTATATAATAATATATGATACTTTTGTTGGCAATGAATATTATTGAAGAATATAAACAATATATAAAGAAAAATGACTTCAATCACGTACTATATGATTTGGTTTGGTAAAAATGAACAAAGCTTCACTTAAAGCTAATAACAAATCATACTAAATGATTCGAAACGCCGGCGATAGAATCAAAAACATTAAGGAATGCGAATTGCCTCATAAGAAAGAAAGGCGTTCTGCATTACCGGTAATTGTAACTGCTTGTCACCATACAAGGTATATCGACTTAATAAATTATTGAGTTAACGCGTGTCTTTTTTCAATTTGCTCGTGCTGACAGCTATATCGGGCGAAAATGAAGTAAGCGGTACCTTTATCTTTCAGAACTTAACTCCAAACTTTGAACGATATTGTTGAATTATGTATTGGTATTCGGATACTGGGCAAAGTTTGTTTTTGAGTCGACTGCTTTTTAAGTGGAATTTTTATGTTTCATGAAAAACGACTAGCAATAAATTTGCTCTTTATTTTGTGGACTACTCCGAATAAAATCATGGTAATAGCATTATAACGAGTGATGGTTTGAAGCGCCAACATTATTTCAACTGGAAATTCTCGTGAAGAAATGAAAGAGAAATTTGAATATGAAATAAGATGTTGAAGAAAGAAGGAATTGATATATTTATATTTCTCGAGAAGTCTAATAATTTCCGTGTGATTCAATCCGCAATATTCACTCTTATCCCATGAACTCAGGATAAGGATGTGTGCGTAATTTCACCAAAGGGTTACTTCTCAATAAAAAATTTAATTTTGAAAAAATATTGTATTTTTCAAAATTATCTCTTTTTGACTATATACACTCACATTTTTACATTAAAAAAAATAATCATACTAAAGAGCTTCACCATCTATGAAACTCAACAGTAACTCAATACGATCCTCAAATTCGATCATGTTTCTTGGTCTACATATTTACAGTACCCTTCAATGTAGAAAATTTGGCAAAAAAATTATCCTTTGCTTGTTTTGCGATTAAACCTGTGTCTGAGCAGCTCGATTCACGTACTGCTTTAACAACTAAATACTCGTTGTTCGAATAGCATCTTCGGTATGGTTTGCCTTTCTGGGTGTTTTGTAGTTTGTACCTCTTCGAATCTATCTTCAAACTACAAAAAAGAGCTATTCGTCATAATTTTGGTTTCAGTAGTACAACGCATTGCGAACTCAATTTTAAAAAACACAAAATTCTTTCCCCTCTCTTTTCAATTTAGAATCTGTTTGATTGGTTTGTGAACACTTTCACAAGTTAATTGAGAGACCAATTCATGTCTACCCTACTAGAAGAAAGAATACGTAACTATGCCCACTTCTGATCTGGTAAAAATTCCATCATCGTCATCCAGCACCAAAAAATTATTCAATCAGCTACCTTCGGAATTAAAAATGACAAATACATTTAGTGAGTTCCAAACATTAACAAAGACATTTCTGCTTGAAATACCTTGTTATTCTGTGGTAAATTATACAATTTACCTTAGACTCAAATGACTGGCATAATTGAATTGAACAGCTTTTCTTTGAACTCATTCTAATTACTCACTACAGACTACGACTTGAGAAACACAAAATACTATGACAGCAACCATATTGGCAGAAAGAATGGTTTTTGGCATTGTTTAGAATGACTATATCTCTGGGATAGAGTCGTTTACTTAAGTTTTCATATGTAATCTTTCTTACAAAATATTGCAAACCCATTCAGTTGATATTTTTACTTTAACTATTTACGAGCTAAATGGAAATGCACGAATTCTATTAACCATTCCTGGTGTAGTTACGGTGATTGGTTATGCCAAACTTTCATTATCATCCAAATTCATATGGTCACTTTTAAAAGCAGAGAACGACTTAGGAAGCATTCAATAAAACGAAACACATTAAGAATAACAATTTTTAATATAAAAAGCTATGTTTAATGAACACCAGAATGATCCAACACCTAATTTGTTTTAATAAATATGTTATAGAATAAGTTATAAAGGTCATGATACATTATGCAAATATTCACTTGACCAGACCCTAAAATGCCAAAAAATACAAAAAGAAATATCATATGAAGTTCCTTGTAAAGATTAGATTAAGAATTTATCTATACGATGAAAAAAGAATAAAACGTTTATGAAATATCAAAACAAACATAATAAAAAAATTCAAAGAAAGAGAATCAGATTCAAACAAAAAGAGAATTTCAAATAATGTTTCACAGATAGAAACGAAGAAGCTATCAATAATAAAAAAGACCTGAACAATTCAAGCAGAATTCATTTTTTTTATTCAGCTGTGTATAATTTGAATTAATTAATTAAAGGCTTCTCGATTTGATTTTAGCCCCAATAAATCCAGCAGTAGTAAATAATTGAAGAAATATTGAATTGGAGGTTTTAATAAGGTTTTTTATCAATTTGTCAAATGTTGATGGATACGTCGGTTTCAAAATGATCTGAACTCATGCTGAAACTATATTGGGATATAAAACGGAAGCAACAAGAAGTGGTTTTTTATTGTTATTTTATTTTGGTAATTTGGAAAAACAATTACTAGAAGATTGGTTCATTAAAAAATGATCTGAGTCAATTAAAAACTGTATTGGAAAATAAGATAACAGAAGCATCAAGAAATGGTTTTTATTGGTTCGCTATTTTGGACATTTGGACTACGGAAACTGAGCATCTGATATGAGTACGTATCTTGTTAGGTGAAATTAAATTATCGACAAAGGTTTCAATAACTTTTCCGTTCAAATATACATGCTTTGCTTAGAATTCATAATCCACGAATTAATTATGAATTTTTAATTTGACATTCTTATGCTATGTGGCCCACCTAAAGTTTGCGACAAAATTCAGGAGGTGATTGCTAGTATAAAATCAAGATGAGTCTTTCCTATAACAATATTTGCTCAGTTCACCGCTTTCCCAGATATCATCCATAAGGGTTACTGAAAATGAATTTTTTTTTAATTTCAGTCACGTTAGAAGGAGACAACGCACTCAATATCAGAAGAAACATTTGGTATATGCACCATGATGCTCCAGTACACTTCAGTCGGACTGCTAGGGAACATTTAATGCACATATCCAAATCATTGGATTGGTCGAGGTCGAGTGCCTCCTTGATCTCCAGAGTTAAAATCTTGTGATTTTTGTTTATGGTGTTACTTTGAATTATTGGTCTACACGACACCCATAGTTAATACTAACAATTTGAAGAATCGCATTAGAAATACACCTCAAATATTTGGACGTGTACAGAAGTCCATGAAATGTGGGTTACGTTCTCGTATTTTGACTGGAGGGGGTTATTTACAGCATTTATCATGAATCGTATTATATTTCATATCTTTACTATGTTCAATTCAATTCATTAAAGAATTATAAACTTTTTAGTTTATAATTGCATTAATTTTTTGAACATAAGACCGGTCAATGATCAATTCTAAATGTTAATAGTGTCGTTTTGCTGAGATCAAATAGAGTAACTTTTTACAAAGAGAATTTTGTGGCAGTGACTTTTAATTGGCGCAGTCAATAGAATAGTGGAAGAGGCTTTAGTGATTCTCTTCGTTATTCAACGTTTGTCCACTACAGTGGACTTTCGGGAAATATTCAAGTTCATCAAAAATGTGAAAAACCAACCAGATAAATCCAAAACAATCCTATATTATAGATATACCCAAATAACGGCTTAAGAAGTATTTATCCAAGATCACAAAGACAACCCAGGAATTCTTCCCCTCAAGCTGGGACAGAATTAGAACTAGCAAATACGACCACTAGATGAAGATGAACAGCCACAACATTTTGATCAAAGCTTACAACGCCTTTCAAATTGTCACTAAGAAGTAACTCCATAGCATTCACCCACCCACCCATATAAACATTTCAGAAAATTTGGATCAAGAAACCGCTGAAAGATATGATAGGGCTATAGCCTCACTTGATAAAAATCAGAACAATATAATATCGGAAATTGACAGGCATTCGAGACTTAATAAACTATTGATGGCGAACTTCAATAACACAGTATCATTTATTACACACAATCAAATAAATATCGCTCTCGAAATAAAAAAAATCAACAACGATCCAAATAAATTTCTTTTCGACTTCAATCACTATATCGATGTACGTAATATACTACACCAACTCACCTTCACCCAGAAGAATTGAAATGGGCAGTCGGAAAAATGCATAAACATCACTCATTCAAGCAATTGCCATACATGGAAGATGATTTTACAAGTTACTTCATCACTCTGAAAGGTTTCAACTCCCACACATAATCAAACTATAATCATCTTACTGGGTTCCTACTTAGCCTCTAATGGAAATTTGTACCAATACATGAAAACACCTTGCGAATCAATAAGTCTGGAATATCTATTTACGAAGCACGAAGATTTCCACACCTCATAGAACTTCCACCAAGATGAGGTTCAGAACAAACTCAGAAGCATTAAAAAATACGATCTAAGATACAAGAAGAAGCTCTAATCCACCGTAGGATCAGAACCATCTCACACACATGGTTACAGAAGATCAAACCTCCAACAATCACGAAAATTCCTTTGAATCAACATCACCTCCTCACCACCGAAGAAGACCGACTGCAATAAATACATAAATACAAAAGCGATGGCCCATATTTATAAAACTGTAATTTTTAGAATAACAGGATTGTACAAACTCTTCTACACGAGCCTCTGAGTCAGAAATCCCCCAAGATATACCACCATCACAACCAGTTTATTGGTCCCGTCTCCGGTGAATGAAGTAATTACAATTCACTGACCAATGGTTCATATATGGTATTTAACTCCGAACCGTCATAACAAACATGAGTTGCTGATCCACAAATATTTTATTAAGCTAATGATCTTGCTGAATTACATATTTCTAGTTTACAATTGCATTTATTCTTTTGTGGATACGACCGATCAATAATCAATATTGTACAATATAATTTTAATTCTCAATAGTGTCGTTCAAGTAAAGTATTTTTTTGAAAAGTGACTTTTCTGACTGTACTTCCAATTAACAATTCAAGTTTTAGGGAGAAAAAAATAAAAACTCAGCCTCCACCCTCAAAGGTAATACCTCGAAAGAAAATGTACTGAGGAAAATTTGTTATAGAAAAGATCACTCTTTATTTCATTCCAGCAATCAGCTCCTAAATTTTTTCGGATGAATCTACAAACACCCTGTATATACTGTATATAGAAAAGCATATAGGAATAACTAGGTATTAATAATATCAGCTACGAAAATATAGAGGAAATCCAACAAGTGATGATTAAAAAACAAAAACCAGGAAATATGGAACAATTTGAAATTGTTATAAATATAAATAGAGATATTGCGAAAATATGCAAGAAATTCTATAGGATCATCAAGTGGTGTGATGTGGATGCTTTCATAAATTTATAGAGAGTACATTATTTTGATGTAATAATCAAATGACTATCATTTATTATCAAATGAAGACGAACCAACAATATAATATGATGTACTTGGTGCATAAAGCATCGATAATGTTTGCTTGATTCAACGAAAATAAGAAACTCATGACCATAAAAATTCTTAAGTTTCCAACTATTTGTTCACATAAATACGATTATATTTAAAATTTTTCTCACCCCTCACCTACATCAAGCAGGTATGAGTTATTAATGCCAATAATTTCGTATGGACGGCTAAAAACTACAATCTATATAGTAGTTTTCATTGCTTTTTTGTGGAGATAGTTTTGAATAAGTTGACCTGGGCTATTACTCTCATATTAAACTGTCAGTAGAAATAGCTTTTGAATAATATCACTGACGTATACTAAGCACTGAATTCCAGGTGGGAATGCAACAAAACAATTCGTGCAAAATGAGCACGAACCATTCAAACAATTAATCATGGTACAATTACTTTGACGCAAAGGTTCTTTGCTTACTGTTCCAAGATTTTTTAAAAACAACAGAGCTGGTTAGCCACAAACACAAATAATTCATAATCGCATAATATCAGAGATTTGATCTCAGTTCATTAATAATATTCCTACTTACCAGTTAGGAAATGCAATGCTGCGCACCATTCAAGTCAATCACTCATCTAATTTTTCAATGTCTGCTTTAATGATAATTCATTCTGAAAATGATTAAAGACTGTTGCACTTAGGTTTCATCGAAGTATATTGGGTTACAAATATATTTGTTCAGTACTATGTACAAAAACAGGTATCGTCAATAATTGATCCTAATTATAATAATCACTTTAGCCCTTATTTTGTGGTATTAATGACTTTTAAATTTTATTATTTATTTTACGAGGATTGATTAAAACAAAAGGTTACAAGCTGTAGTATTGGGAAAATACATGTAGGAGAGAAATTACGTTTTGTCAAAGTAAAGACTGATGGCAACACTTGTCGTATATCTTATGTGTAAGTAAGTGAAAGTTTCAAGGCAGTGCAAAACGCTTGCAAAGGCAAGATAGTGGGTCGCGTGCAAAAATGCAAGTCGTGATTTGATGAATATGGTTTTAGAATATGTCCATATTTGACAAAAAGCAGACAATATATAACGAGATGTCACTATTTCTGATCAAGTAGATAAGATGTCGAAACTACGATATGGCATCGAGCGACTGACAAAGTTTTTTAACGACAGTAATCCAGACGACACTCTACGTAAAATCTCGTGAAAGCTGTAGTAAGCTTTAGCAGCGTGCATAATACCGTTTCTGGGGCAATATTCCAATGGGTATACCCATTGTGTTCCACTGGCGTTGTTAGCACGAAAGCACACGAATAATACGCATTATTACAAATTGATGCAATAAAAACACGAATATTTTCATCATATCCCCGCAAGATTACCATGTGATGCGTGTACAATTTAGAAACTAACAATCGAAGCTAAGAGGATATTATTTAGAATTATTTCAACAACAATAGCAAGGGAGAATAATTATTATAATAAAATGAAATAGAAGAGTGATAATGTACGGAATAAGAAACTTGGCTTCATTATTTCGTCATATCAGGTAAAAAAGGAGAATATGTAGTGGAAATGTCAACAATGAAGATATTTATTAATACATCAACTCGTGGTAAAGTTATAGCAACAATAATGTGGGATTTACCTGTTTTGAAGCTTGCATCCAATTTTTCACGGTTGCATACGAAGTGCATTGATCACCAAGGATATTAAGCATATCTTCGTAAATCTGCTTACCTTTTAACCCTTTTAAATACAGGTACTTGATGATGACTCGATACTCCAATTTTTCGATTCTCACTATTTCGGTGGACATCTTTTTTTTTATTTATTGCGTAACTCTGGTTCACTTTTTTGACGTCAAACTTTACACTGACACTTCTAATAAGTTAATGTTCGTTGCTATAGTAACGCAATATTTTCTTTATGCATGGGACTGGTCTAGGCTACCTAGGTATCAATACATCCTCGTACATTCCTGGTAATATGGTTTGTGAAAATTGGTTAGTGCCTTGTAAGTGCACTACACATCCAACTCTATCCGGAGTCTTATATTCAGTATATTCAAATGTCTTATCAGCTGAATCTGATGATATGTATTCCAATAGGATTTTATTTAATAAATATGAATTTGTGGATTTCCAATAAAACTAAGTGAGAAATATTTTAAGTAGTGGTCTGTTGCTTTTGTGTAGTTATGTTTTCTTTGATTTATAATGCTTCTGACAGTGGATGTGTATTTTTTCTTTTATATCTATGAAAATACTAGTATCTAATTATATCTACTATTAAGTGTTTTGCATTGGATCAAATATATTCGAGATAATACTGTATTATCCCTGTCATTTAATCCAGATCATCAAAGGAGATCATTATCTTATCAGTGTATGTTACGTGAAGCCATTCCAATCTGAGTATTTGGGAGAGTTGAGCATGATAAAGCCAGGCCCATGATGTAAAGATTACAAGGTGTGCTATAGCGCACCAGCTGGGAAGCAGTCAATGAGAATTCGCTCATAAAACGAAGCGCCAATTTGAAACATTTGAATTGAATGGATGATGTAAAGACTACAAGGTGTGCTATAGCGCACCTGCTGGGAAGCAGCCAATGAGAACTCGCTCCCAAAACGACGTGCCAATTTGGAAGCAAATTCTCATTGGCTCTTGAGAGATGCGCAGAGCGAGTCTAAAATGGGCCCTCGGGAAGGGCACACCTTGTAGTCTTTACATCCTGGCCAGGCGTCATATTGCTAAAGCAGCGCAGGTATTACTGAACACACTGTTAAAAAACCCACTACACCAATACTGAAAATTATACTATCTGAGTCGCATTCCGATCAGGTATGAATGTAGGGATTGTTACCACGGCTTAGGTAGGAAATATAGTCACTCTCCATACAGCCCAAATTTGTTATGTAATTGCTATATCTTGTTTTCGAGGTTGAAAGAGCACAGTGATGTGCTATTATCATATCAATAAATATGTAACTGATTTCCAACAAACCAATAGCTGAACAAAATAGTTCTTTTTATTATTCCTAACTTGGTTATTAGAAGTGATAGGCACGCATAACTCTGAATATTTCTTCATTTACGTAACTTTTAATCTTTTCACCACTCCCTATACTGTCAATGAGAAATGTTGGAAAATAAGATATGAATTATGGACTATAACAAAATTTAATTTTCTTATGTTTTCGCTTCAATGCAAAAGTGTATACCTCATTTTTTCCTACTTTATATTATCGTGATGGTTATAATGAAGCTTCAAAGTGAAACGGCGCAGTGATAATAATAATGGAAAAACGTATCATAAAATGACAAAATAATGCACGCAAGACTCAACAAATCATAATGCCCGAGTTATATTTTAGAAAGAAAATAACTATTATATGATATGAGCATTTCTCGTGATATTTTGCCTTGGAAAATATTTGATATTTGCCATTCCTTAGAAGCAGGGATTAGTATATTTTTGTCTCATTATAAATATAACACAAAAAATTTCTTTCATTATTCCATCAAAATATGATATTGACATTTACAATTTGTATATTTATATTAATCAATAGATCACGTACATCATGAACATCAAAATACGTATAAAATCAAAATAGAAACTCGTTTTAATAAGAAAAATGAATTTTTCCGTAGTTGTTATATCTCAAATATGTGTTATTATTTGTAGTTGAATTAGATTTTATAAAATAGAGCTATGAATTTCACTCAAATTATTTAGGTATTATTACTAGTTTTTCGTTCGTATGAATGTGAACCATTTCTAAAAATTCTCTATTTCGTGTATTAGATTCAAGAATTTTTGAATATTTAAATATTTATAATTCAATTTATGTTTTTTTTGATATTCCATGGTTCGTTGATGTAGTTTCATTTTTTTTATCGTATTGATAATCTTTCAGTCTATTTTCTAAATACTGCCCTATGTAGACAGCGTCATAATTAGTCTAAGGTACTTGATATGTAATATTACTTCTTCCATTTTTTGGTTTAGTGAAATATTTGGATGATGTATTATGTCCTCTATGACTTATACTAATATCATATTTATTGAAATAATTCGATAGTAGTTGCTGGGAAAGTCCTTGTACGTATGGTAAGGAGAAATGTTTTATGATCTGATGTTTAAATGCTGTTTTGTTTTTTAATTGATTGTAGTATCTGTTTATCGTTTTGTTGACTATGCTTTTCATCATTTTTCCGAATAATTATTTACTATTAATGCAGTTCTTATTTTTGAGGAGCTACAACAAATTTCTATTTTAGTTTTATTCAAATGTCTCATAGTATGAGCTATACTTCCAATATTGAGGCTTTATTCTCTGATTGTTTGATAAACGAAGTGAACGTTGAAAAATGACATTATTTATGTTGTTGAGTTACTGATAACGTGCTTTGTGAAATCACCAGTCTATGAATTGTTAGAAGTGAAAAAAATAAGAACGCTCAGACCACCTTAATTTACTCCAAACTGGAGTTAGTAAAAATGAGACTAAGACGTAAAATGGTATAGGGAATCCTTACTCTGGACATAGTTCTGTTTACTTTCCACTCTAATCTATTCTATCAGTTCGTTTCTTCCTGTTGTTATATTGAGTATTATTTCCTTCTCTTTCAACTTTCTTCTAACATATACAGGTATTAGGCTAACGCAAAATGACCGCGGTAAACTACTACTACATCACCAATCAATCGCAAGATTATATCTAAGAGTTATAACAACCCACCATTCCCTAGAGGAGTTATTCTATCTTCTATGTGCTAAAGAAGTACACATGCTCCAAATTCAAGAAACTGACCAATTTTATCGCAAAATTCTTAAATCCGTGACTCACGGTGCTGTGAAAAATGTTAAATGTAACGGTAAAACAATGAATTCTATGAAATTTGAATCTTAAAAATCATTACCTCATTTATTGAAAGAAATATATGGCAGGCAAATTTGTGGGTCTATGAGCTATATTCGGTTTTACGGTGGATGCACTGCTAACCCGTTCCACTAACCCTCCTCCTTTTCTCGGGCTTGGAATTGGCAACATAATCGCTAAGCTACTCAATCCACCCAGCGATCAATGGTTACTTCCAAGACACCGATCAGATGTAAGCTTGTGGTGGATAACAAAATAATACACCAGGAAATGAAATTTAAATATCTGGACACGGAAGTAAGAAACCAAGCTACAAGAGCCTCAAGAGCAGCAGCATACCTAAATGACACAATCTGGCGAAATAAATACATTCGAACTGAAGCGAAAGCCCGCATATACAAGACCGCAATCAGACCTATATTATCCTATGCAGCAGAGACCCGACCTGAGACCTCTAAAACGAAACGGATATTCGAGACTACAGAAATGAAAATAGTTCGAAGAATAGCGGGAAGAACACTAATGGATAGAGAAAGGAGTGAAAACATAAGACGAACATGCGGGATAGATAATATCAATGACTGGGTACTGGATAGAAAGTTAAAATGGAATGAGCACATTGACCGCATGACGGAAGAACGAATTGTGAAAATATCAAGGGACAAATCACTAGCAGGATGAAGAAGCCTTGGAAGACCTAGGAAAAGATGGAGTGACAACCTCCCAGGTGACTGAGCAGAGGCAATGACGTGAAGAAAAACAGGCAATGATGCCTATACACAGCAGGAAGAAGAAATATATGGCAGTGAAAGTTTGTCGTGCCCACATGTTTTTGAGCTCAAGGGATTTTAAGTTGATTAAGAAAATATTGATGATACTCGTCCGAGTCACACTTCTTCGTCAAAAAAGAAATAACAAAAAATTGGTGATTTAAATTGATCTGAGTGTCGCTTAAGTATTCCTACCGTTTCTGAATCAGATGGAATTGAAAGAATCTGTACGCTAAATTTAATAAGGCTATTTTATTATGTAAAAAATGTGATTCAATTTGGTGGCTAAGATTTTCGTTCAAACAATAAGATTGTCATTGAAAATTATGCAATACTTGAACGAAGCCAATGGAAATTCAAAGCAATAATGATTGTTTTTTCTTTATTCATAAGATTGTGTACATTCGCGTGAAGGTAAAACCATTAAACAGCATTATTACTTTCACTTTCTTTAAGAACTTATAATAATAATAAGGATACACGAGCCGATCTATGATGAACAAGTCAAGTATTCTTCACCAAGAGAATGCTTTAGTATATTCGACATTCAGCCATTCAGTTGAGCATCGTAATTCTGAACCCTTTGACTTATTCGTCGGATATAGTGATTTCTGTTTTCTTCGTAAGTTGAAGTTTTCTTCAAATGAAATAGAATCCGTAGAAGCTGAATGAAAAGTTATAATTGAGCATTGTAGGGATAGAAAAGAGATGAATATTCAAAACGATAATAACATGTAAAAGTTTATGAATTTGAAATGCAATATTTTACAATTTTACAATATCACCCTTGTTATTCAATTGCCAAACCTGGAATGCCAAGGATATTTTTTCTTTTTACCTGAGTCGTATTCGTTTTTTTAATATGCTGTTGATGAGATTTTTTAAGTGAATTCATTATTTTTTTCACCAATTCATATTGGTATTGTTTTCAAGGATAATTTTATTTTTTCCAGGTAACGTTAATTTTTAATAGCTTGTTCCCAGCTTTTCAATTTTTATCTGTTTGTAAATTTTGATTAGTTAAAAAGCTAGTGATATTCAGTACTATATTTATTTTTTGAATCCATATGATTATCAATAGTTTTTTATACTCCATGTGACCGAATATAACCTACTGAAAAATAGTCTTCAACTATACGGTTCCAATTCAATTTTTAGATATGATATATTATATTTTGTATTACCGGAATTGAGTGTAAATATAGCTAAAGTTTTTTAAGTTTGTATGCCACTTTGTCCAAGGAAGTTGATTTGTGAGAAAAAAAAATTCCTTTCAGTATTCTCCTAACACGTTCTCTTTTAGGTAATTGAAATATCACATGAAAATTTCTATAAAGCATACGTTTAAAAATCTTAAAAGATGAATGGAATTCTAGAAAGCTGTTAGCAGTTTCATTGTAGGTGGAATTCGCGAGGTGAAAGAGTCAAATGAAACCAACATGAAGACTTGTTTGAAGTTTTCTTATTAGAATTTATAACACATTATTCATACGTTGACTGATCAAACTGTACTGTTAGTTTGCATATCACGATAAATTATGTAACATTTCTTTGTTCTGAAAGTGCTGTTGGAGTCACTTACAGCAGAGTTGAAGCCACAAGTGTTCTGTAATGAGACTAGTATTTAGTATTATGTTTAAAGGTTGTCGTGGTTGTTTTCATTTACTTATTAGGTAATACTTAAAACATGTATCATGCGGAACGATGAATGTTTATATCAAGGCATATGAATATCTATATGAAAATAAAAACAAGTTAAATATTATAGGAAACTAATTAAAATATTAGTTTGTTATAATAGATATTAATTATTTTGATGAAATCAAAAAATTTTACTTTGAATATTAGAGGAAAATATATTGTTAAAAACAATTTGACCACATTGAACATAAGAGAAATTCAAACATTCAAGTCTTCAGAGCTCCATTGTAAACAATATTCATCACTTCAAACTCGATAATACTATACACAAATGCTCACCAAACTTAGATTAGAGCCTTTAGAATAATTGTTGTAATCGTGGATCACATCCTGTTCCTTGTTCTAGTACAGGAAGCACATACTAGTGAGGTGCTGCACTAACTTTATGGAAAATGAAGTTGTCTGGTTTATCTTATTTCGACTAAGGAAAGAAAGAATGCGCTTGTACCTTCCCATGAGGATTTACTGTTATCAGTGAAACTTTGATTTATCACTAATAATAACATGAAGCAAAAAATCTTCATTATATTGGGGTACCATTTCATTAAGGAACTTAACTGTTCAACAGTATTTGTAGACGTCTCTGTTAAATTCTTCAGGCAGTCGATTTGTTTGGGCTGCGAGTTATTGAATCTTGCACTCGGTAAACGCACTTCTCACTAACTTTTGGTAGTCTCAACCCTTTTCTTTTATAAAGGGAGTAGACGTTTGTAAACTGATAAGACCATAATCACATCCGAATTAAATACGGAAAGTAAACTCTACAATAACTTGATATTCTATATTTGCGAAATGTAAAACATGAGAATCTTTCTTTTCTTTTGTCGTCATCTTCGTCATTTCCTTTTTTTGAATAACTAGATCCGTGAACTTATTAGTGCCAACAATTTCATGGATGTCATATACACTGCCATCCAAAAAATCTTTTGTGTTTTCATGAAAACAAATTTTGTTGCAACAATGACATCTGCTATGCTGGACGATATGTGGATGTTGTTCAATGATAATTAGTCACGGAAATAAGCCTACTGGATAAACCTATTGGAGATCAGATCAAATTTTGAATGAGGGGATCATAATTGACAAGGTGGAAACGATGATTAATTTCTGATGAAAACTATCTCCGAAACAGGAGATAATGTTGAAATCTAAGCCAAGTTGAGCCCAGATTTGTGTAAAATCGTGAAACTTTAACTTAAAGGTGATCTGCAATATAAGAAATCTCACAAAATGATTTATTAACGAAATGGTACAAATAGTTTCAAAAACAGAAAAGGCCGATTGACATTTTAGCAAATTTAGTACAAATCGAGTCTACCAGTTATATTAGGAACAAATAATATTATTTTATACTTATAATGAATAAATAATATATCAATCTGAACCTCTATAATTACTTGATTTTTTCTAGGATGAGAATGAATATCATTATGATTTTCTATCAGTATCTGTCTTTATTTGAAGCTATTTAATCGTGGAATTATAGCCCGTTTGGGAGATTGAGAAACGCTGAAATAGATTTGAAGACAGAATATATCTGAGGAAATATGAATTTTTGAACAGTTGCTATTGAATTAAGCTCTGGTCATGGGAATGAACATATTTAAGAAATGACATTTTTTCATGAAATATTGATAATAATTTGAAAATAGCAAAAAATTTAGAGTGTGTCTTTTTTTAATTATACACTTTTGATAGCGGATAACGCTAAACTTATAGAAGATATTGGAAATTTTAACCCAAAGAAACTTGTACTGTACTAACAAGCAACGTTACTCGATCACAAATTGTGTTCCAATTAGTTCCCTCTATAACTTTTTGGTTCTTAGGTTGTTTGAATTGTTAATATCAAGCTGAATCCTATCTTTAATTTATTGAATACTATTATTATTTTTATTATTAACAACGTCCAAAGAAATTCCACAAAAGATATCCATAGTGGATGAATTCCGACAAACTCAATTCAAAGTTCCATTATTCCCCATTCATTTTAAGAATACAATTTTTGATTGATAACGTACAGGTAGATTTAGTTGGAGGATCTACAAGGTAAAAGTAGATTATCAAATTGTTCAACAGTATTATGATAAAATTCCTGTATTTAAAATGGTTAAGAGGTAAGCAGATTTAAGAAGATACGCTTAATACCCTTGGTGATCAATGTCCTTCGTATGAGACCGTGAAAAATTGAACTTCAAGCTTCAAAAGAGGTAAATTTTCCATTGAAGATGGTGACCGAACGGGAAGGCCAGTTTCTGTGTCAGTACCCGAAAATATCGATGCAGTTCATGACATGATTTTATCAGACCGTCGAATTGGGCTAAAACGTATATCTGAAACACTGAATATTTCATACGAACGCGTTCATCATATAGTTCAATTTGGACATGAGAAAAATTGCTTCAAATTGGATCCTCAAATGTTTGCATGTTGACCAAAAAGCGTGCAAGGGTAAAAGCATCGCGGTCAATCTGTGCTCGATTTGAAAACGATGTAGATTTCTTAAACCAAATTTTTACTATGGATGAGACTTGGATACATTTCTACGAACCAGAAACAAAGCAACAATCGATGGAATGGTGACACTCTGGTTCTCCAAGCAATCATGATTGATTCTTTGGATAAGGGTAGAACAATAACTGGAGATTACTATTCGACATTACTGACCACACTACTGAAAAAAATTAAAGAGAAAAGAAGCGGAAAGTGATCCAAAGGTGTTTTGTTTTTGCAGGACATCGCCCCTACACACAAATCTCTTGTTGCCATGCAAAAAAATTCGTGATTTAGGGTTTGAATAACTAGAACACCCCTTTATTCATCAGATTTGGCTCCGTTCGACTATCATTTCTTTTCTCAACTGAAAAAAGTTTGAAAGGTCTTAAATTTTCTTCCAACGAGGAGGTAATAAAAGCTGTGGAGGTCTGGTTTGCAGAACAAGAAGAACCATTTTTTTAAAAGGTCTAGAGATGTTGCAGGTTCTCTCTAATAAATATATCCAATTGAGAGGACAATATGTTTAGTAATAAAATATTTTGACATTGAAATTTTGTTTGGTTCTAAAGTAGGCTAAGTATTTTCCAATATATCCTCGTATTCTCAAAAATGTACAAATTCATCATAATATAAAAAAAAATTCAAGAATAATGAAGAAATGTGAATCAAACACTGAATGTTGTGAATTTCATCATAAATTATTTACACAGCATAAAACCAAGCAGCCAATTTCACTAACTGAAACCTAACCTAACCTAAAGACAATATTTAGCCAATTATACGAGTGAATTTTGAATAAAGTATGTGATACTGTAGGTCGGGTAATTAGTAGGTTTATTTTGTTATAATATGTAATGAGACAAATTTACCGAACTATATCAAATTATTAAAATAGAATAACCCGAAGAATGAGAATTTTTTGGTAATAGTCGCATAATAATAGGGGTGGTCAATGGGCGGTGGTAGTTGATCGTGTGTTCGACCAGAGTAATTTGGAATACAAAATTTATACATGTAAATTCGGCTAGAATTAAAAATGCTATTTTAAATATAAAAATTAGATATTGTGTGGGTAAAATTAAAATATACCACTCTTAGATATATATATATATATATATATATATATATATATATATATATATATATATTTTATTCCGGGGTACAGAATTTATTCCTTTGATTATTTACCGCACTAATTCACCAAGCGCATATTACTCTTTGTCATCCGAAAACTTTCTCATTTTAAATTCGTGCCTCTCGTACTCTTCTTGACATTCACTCCTGTATTTGCCAAACTGTAAAGTCCATGACAAATTATTCACACAGTATAAAATCAAGAAACAGATTTCAAGAATTCTAACCTAACCTTACTTTTTTAGCGGAATATAACACTGAATTTGAAACGACCTGGTGACACCGTATCGTAGGTAATTAATTTGGTGGAATTCACATCTATGGGGACAATTTATAGCTAGTGAAATGTATTTTATTATAATGAATCAAATTTTATGAATTATATCAAATAATTAAAAATAAACAACCAGAGGAATGTTTTCCTACTGAGTATCATTGTAATTGATAAATAGATAAAACGTCTAATGGAACTAGTTTCTCTTTATGGTGATTTAGTTTTCAATACATTACATGTTTTTAGTTAACTTTATCACCTATTCTGAAAAATTGCACAATTTAAATAAAAACTTGCATAGGTTGACTGACTTAATACAATCTTACATCAATATTAATCAAACTATTTACCTAAATTTGTTCTTAATAACTTCATCAAGTGAGTTTATTCCATATTTATTCTAAAACTATATTATAAGAAGTTGTATTTAATCTAAGTTAATTGAAAGGAGTGAGAATTGCTCAAAAATACTAAATATTAGCATGAAATCTCAATATTTGCGTGAGGCAAAGTCATTTATTTATAATTTTAATTAAGTAAATTTATAATATGAATAATGAATAAATATCATGCCTACTATTTGGTGTCAATCGAATACCGTTTTTCATAATAGATAAAAATCTACATACTCGGTTCGATCGCAAATCAATTAACAAATATGGGCTGTACTTTGCAGTGAAGTTCATTAACCTAATATTTAAATTATGTTAGATTACAACGAGCGTTTTTTCAGAGATCTGAAGATTTGCAGAATCTATGGACATTTAATCACATTGATCTGGAGTCAACTTCTTAGAAGCAATGAGAAAAGGCGGACACGTTCAAGGAAGCTATATTATAGGAATTTTTACTAAAAAAAATACAATAATTTTCTTCAAGGCTCAACAATTTTTTTTGTTCCATTGTAAATGTTCATGAGAATGTTACAGCTCTAGACAAATTAAGAGATGGCTGTGAAAGGTAGATATTCATTTAGGTTTATACCAGCAAGAGGAGTTATGAAGGACGTGTGAAAAATATATATTTGACATTTTTTTAATAGTAACACTATTTCTAGTATGGATTCACTTTATAATATGAAATATAAAAATATGAAGTTTTCTTCATAGAATGCTATATAATATGAAGCCTTCACTCAGAACTTCAGAAGTTCAAATCAATCAATTGCGTACAAAAGTTTACTCCAAGTCTGCATTCATTGTACATAGTATCAAATAGAAAGCGTCCCTCTCCTTACATTTCGCTATTGATAGAAAGTTGAAGAATATGCTAGGACAGAATATTTTTAAGAAATGCCGTTTTTAAATTGGGTTTCAGCTAAATTATACCAAGCTAAGTGGCACAAACCCTTATATGGAAAATGGGGTTTTGTAAAACCCCTTTCTTTGGGAAAATTATTAGGCATTATTTTAATAGAGTAAAATGGAAGAAACAGTCAAATTACATAACGGTAAGTTGTTGATATATTTTTACTCATAATATTATAATAAAATAAAGAATAGTATTATTTAGTTTGAAATTTTCATTATGAAAATTGTAATTGACATAAACTATAACTTTTAGTAAAGTACTTGATAATTTTATTAGAATTTTCTTCATTTTCACCACCATTTCTTTTCGCAAAGACTTACAAGATCTAATACTTTTGACTTCAGGAGTAACCAAATGATAAATTCCGGGATGATAGATTGGTTGACGAGGAGTAATAATAGTATAGCCATCACGATTGTCTGATAAACCACCTCTGGATTTTTTCCTATGGCGTCATCTGATATCAATTGTTTATATAGCACAGCCTAGACGATTAGACGCCTTCAAACGAACAAAAACTGTTGCGTGTAGAGAGTTTCCGACAGTGTTGGTAACAATTTTAAAGGAATTTGAGATCGGACTTCATGAATTACTCAAATCATTATTAACATAATATTCTTCCTTTCAATTTTCTATATTATATCTCGAATCATTTGAACCATAAAATCTTTTAAAGGTTCTACCTGATTTTTCTAAAAGTACTAGAAACAAAATTGAGAAAAGTATTGAAACGACGTTTAAAATGAAGTATTACCAAATCCCCATTTTATTCTGAGATTTTAGGGGTTGCGCATGTCTCCGCTATGTCTAATCTTCATAAAAAACTAGTTTCATATTATGTATTACGAATGAGTCTTAGTTCAAAATAATATGATCGTTAGCAAAACATTAATTATCAATTTTTAACCAATGTCATACCAATTCTTATTAATTTCCTCCTCTAGCATGCTGATGCTTATTAAATATCCTGTAAAAAGTAGTATCTGCCATAGGTATCTTTCACAAACTACCTTAGACACAAAATATTCGTGACCTTTTTTTAGGCGACATGATAATGTTTTTCTCGCAAACATTTTCCACAATTATATCCTTTTGATCTCTATAACCATATATATGTGAGACGTATCATAAAGTGAAAAGAAAATTATTTGCAGATAAATATCAATGGTAAAATGAAGGAAACTTTGATGCAAATCAACACTTAAATGTTGAGACGCTAAATTTTTTTAAAAAGCTTCTTCTGCTGTGCCCTCTGTCAACTTTCGTAATCTGACACTGAAAATGGAATTTAACTTAATGCAAAACTATTTAGCGCACATACAGGGTGTTTCTAAATTAATTCGACATAATTCAGGACGTAATTGCTCGTATGAAATTAAGATGGGTCGTCCTATAACAACATTTTGTTATCCCACCCGATATATTATCCTTAAAAAGTGGTAACTAAAATTGAGTTTTTATTTTTCTTTGAATTTCAGTACTACTAGAAACTTATCAACCGCTTTGTGAAATAAAATTATAAATTAAAATCCTTGTTTTATTAAGAAATTTTTCATTCTCCAATTTTTTTCTCAAAACCAATTGCTGCGGAGAAAAACAATAAACACCATGAATAATAATTTTTTAAACACATTGAGTGGTAATCATTAAAAAACTGAAATGTAATACGATTCACCAGGCATAATGTAACAGGAATAATAGAAAAATACCTGTAGTAAGTCTTTTGCAAGTGCACAATAATTACAGGATTTCCAGTTTATAGCGTTACACTTATTTTGGCAAAAAAAAATGAAAACTCAACTGTAGTCACCACCTTTTAAAGTCGATATCTCGGAAAAGAGTAGGCTGAAGAAATGATGGGGAAAACAAAATTTCTTCAGCCTACTCAGATTTCATACGCGCAATTACCTTCTGAATTTTATAAGGGTTATATTAAAATAAGTTATAGCTATTTTCACAGAAGATATTCACTTTTCAAACTCTAGTTCATCTTCAGAATTTGCAATTATTATCAATATTTATTTTTGAGACATTTTGCGCATGAAGTAACATGCTTCATTATTTTATATTTTGATTATAGCTCATCAGCAGGTATATAAATATATATATATATATATATATATATATATATATAAAAGAATCATTTCACTCTGGACTCCTGCTCCTGATTTATTATCACATTCTTGCATTTTTGCATTTACTTCGCTAAGTTGTTTTTAATCAAATTCACGAGCTCATAATTTTTTTCCAATTTAGAGGCACTAAAAATAAATGTAATATATAATATATATCATATGGTTAGGATGAATTTTACTCAGGTACCTCTCTTTTTCACCAATTTAATTCAAGTTGTACGTCATTGCATTTTTATTTATTGTTATTTTACTTTGGACAGAAGAGAAATTACTGGAACCGTTATTATTTGTCTGCTATAACTAGAATTATTCTGTTAGAAATACGAAGTTAATTCATCAGCATATTTAAAGGAAAGAATCTTCGGAGAAACTAATTTTTATATATTGGTACTTCATTAGAATGCTCTAAATCATTCAAAAATTTATTTTCGAAATAAGAGATGAACAAAACGCCAGAAACCACCCAATTCCTTGTTATTCTATCTACTACATTTTTTTTCTCTTATTCAATATATTTGTAATTAAAAATACCCAAAACACCCAAACTAATATAACTCAATGTTTTGCATTCCTCAGTCTACATTTGAATGTTTTTAATCCAAAAGTATCACATTCCAAATATTTTTCATAGTCTATGGTTACAGTTATTATGATGAGAATTTTAGAAATAAATACAAACCCTACTTCATATCAGAAAAATGTGTTATTGCTCTCTTTTCAACATATATCATAAATATCGTTGCATCTTCAGTCGTTGCAGATTCTGTTCTGAAGTTAATAACCTTTCACCGCAAATTAGTGGTGAGAAAAGTATGAAAATTTACGACACTTCAATTTCCTCATAAAAAAATTAGATTTGAAATTTGTAGGAATGTTAAGAATCTATAGCTGGCGCGGATGAACGTGAGAGGTGATACTCTGAATGATAAATGTAAATTAAGTTCTATTCCTACTAATTGCTATTACATTCTTATATCGCGTATATCAGAATAAATGCATGCATGTGAGTGCGTTATAACTAACCTCTTAGTTGTATATCATCTCACTCCATTACATATTGTATTATTATTAATATTATTATTCAATATCCTCATGCTTTCAAGCGGCTGGTTATCATACCTACTCAATTCAATTTGATTATATTTTCGTTCAAGTTCTCATTGGAGATGAAAAGTGGTAATAATTTATTAGATACAACACATATAAATGGAACTACAACACTTTCTATGTATTGAGTATTTTAACAATTTATAGTCTAAGAGCAAGTGCATCATAATTTAATAAATCTTCAAATTTTCTCAGTTATACCAACCATGAGTGTAGGGCTAGCTAAGCGCGGACGGTTTCCTGAAGAAATTTTGAAATTTCTTGACAATAAGCTAATTGTTTCGGAAAGTGGATCCTCAAATGCGATTCTCAATAAGTTCCTGAGTTTTCATAGTAAGTTACTTCGAGGCGCCTGAAACAGATTTGTCAGGAATTTGTTGCAATATTTCCCAGAAAAATTGGATAGGTTTTAGAAATTGTGAACTTCAATCTCATTGAATTCTAATTCTAAATTGTGTATCATAAAATGTGAAAATTTCATTTTTAATGACTCAACTAAATGAAATCATATTTTGTCATTGGGAGCAATCAGATGTTTTTCTATTGAGCTAAGTGTAAGGTTAGTAACAGTATGTTTCTACTTTACATCATTTTCCTTGCGCTTTTCGCCAATAAATTATCAGGTTAGGTTAGTGTGATTTTAACTAGTTTCAGAATAAATAACGCTTCATAGTACCTGTCAGCATTTGTTTTTATTTCTCTCGACAGTCTAATAAAATAATTTACGGTCCCAAAGACGGGGGCTTTGTTAAAGATTATCGTTTGAATTTATTACTGAATTGACGCGTAACGTGTAAACATTTCACTAAAAAACTTTTAAAAAAATTTTTTATAGCGCTATAAAATGAGTGCATAATTCAATTTGTTCTCTGTTTTTAATCTGAATTTGGTCACTCATCTGGCACTTATTTTTTGAATTAAATTTAGAAGCAGCTCGATAAACGACTGGTCCTGCCATGTTCCCTCATTCTATCATCACCTTTCATAACAAACTTCATCTATAACACTAGACCATTTTCCATCATGACTGGTTGCATTCACTTCATCGAAAAAAATTCACAAAAATTAAAATGGGTTTCATCAAATCTTCACTGATAAAAACTTCCTGAAGAGTTTCACACATGTTCATTAAGTACCTGTGCTACCACCATTACGATTGTCGAGTTCAAAGGCTGACGTATATTTGCGATTTGTGGACAGAGACGTTCCAGGTCTTTGTCTGTATTTGCAGATTGTCTAAATTCAGTAGTCTAAAAATTGATTTCATACTCATAACAATTTCAAAAGACTCAGTGGGTTGATATTCCTAGAAAAATAGGCATTAATCGCTAATGCATACTTCTTACTATTCCAACATATGGTAGTCCATGAAATGTATCGGAATAAATATTCATAGTTTCCTCTCTCGATATCAACTCACTGAGATTTCAAACAAGTTAAGCTGCTGCACGGTGTACATTCATATTTCTTGACGATAGATATGATTAGTAATTTTGGGGCTTTGAGGCTTTTATTTTCTCTATCTTCTATGCTGAAGTTTGAGAACAAAACCTCCATATTATGTTTTATATAATTGATAGTATATACTTACGATTCTATCAAGTTCTTTTTCTTATAACCAAATTAGGTAGATTTGTATTTTCTCATTGTCTCACTTCTACTTTAGCAAACCCTTCAATTGATACGCCTTATTTATTTGTTAATAAAGCCTTTGTATCTGCAACGTATGAAAATTCTTTTTTTTTCTCCTTATATTGTCAGTCTATGTCTCCTATTGATATATTTGTTTAGGTTTAACAGCAGCAAATATTTATGTAAGAATGTGCTAGAACTCTTTACAAATGCTTGGAATTATATAATTAAATAAAATCTTTAGACACATCTTCTGCTTTTGTTATTGATTAGAAATTGTGTCTTATATCCTATTCATATCTCTACTAACGTCATATTTGGTTTTTAAATTACCGTTCACATTCATAATGAGATATTTTGGATATTATCAGATACAAATTAACGGCGAGAGAGCTATCAAAGATTGTGATAATAAAAGTATGAATAACTGACGTCGATTTAAAACCAGAACAAAAAATACGACATGTCATATACAGTCCACAGTTTTTTTTCATGCTCTAGATCGTGATCAACTTCGAATTTTGAAACGTACTAGGTACATATCAATGGCGTATTTACGCCGTACAATTGTTGTCGTTGAATGTCGCCGGCATCTTTTTACTCTTCGAGGATTCGCATCAGTCACGAGGATATTGTGTTGCTCACGTGCGAGATCACGTTTCGATGTATTCGAATCACAGATTGACAGCATAGATTATGTCTTCGACCACTAGAATCTCTATGAACTCTTCAACCTTGTCTCCAAATCTATGGCGATTATACACTATACGTAACTATTATATTATTTCAAGCTTTGATCTGAGGTCACTCATTGTTACTGACTTTAGTAAATCAAAATTATATTTTTGCAAATATTGTCATGCTATCATGTTGAGTACCTTTTTCTAATCTGGAAGATGATACACAACCAATATTCAAAAGTAAAGGTAAAATTTCAAATTACATAATATGAAATCAGAAAAATTTTCATCAAAAGCAAAAATATTTTTATCTGAATACTTTGAAAAAAAATGATATACATACGATAATAATGTACAAAGGACGCCCTAACTCAGATATACGAGCAAAAAAAATTATCCTTACATACTGAAAGTACTCCAGCAATAAATACAAGATGATATTGATAGAAGACTATAGATTTGTTATCAAATTATGATCAACTAGAATCGAACAGCATTCTGTTTTGCGTTGATTAATTATTGTGACGCAATAGTGTTTATATATCAAGAAGAAAAAACAAGAACGAAAGAGAAGAATAGATAAAAACAATAGAAAAAGTCAATGTATCATGTTAATGAGAAGTTGCTTTCTGTTGAATCATCTTCAAGTTAACAATATAGTGATACCCTCAATGTATCTAAATGAATCTTGAAAAAATATATAATAGTTCTTCAATGGCGATTAATGCAATAATAACAAAAAGTTACATATATAAAAATTTTAATACCACTGTATTGCAGACGAATTCATAATTTTTTATTAACATTAAATTCTTCAATACTCTCATACTTTTTATTTAATTATAACATATAACAATAGTTATTATAAATGACATAACTTGATAGAAAAAATATATTATGTGACATCTGGGCAAAATGGCCCAAATATTAATTAATAAATGTGGAAAACTATTTGATGTAAAACGTAACAGGTTGATTTGCATCTGATAAAATTGACTAATTCACTAATCCTGTATTTCTCAAGACCTGTTATGCCTGATCCAAATTCTATATGAGGTTATACGAGGGAATGGAGGTGAGAGAGTGTGGATGGTATGCTTGATTCCTCTTGCCTCCACTCGCCTCGCTCATCTGTCGTTCCGGAATGCATAAGGCATGAGAACATGAATATAGAATAAATTGAGAGTGTCTATAGCTAGGCGCTAGAGGTTTATCGGGCTAAGTGATTATTTCGATACTGCAATTCCTGTCATATGAATGGATAGGCAACCGACATATCTAGATATCAATTATATGAAATTCTGTTTACTTAAAGGTACTTGACAAGTCAAGTTTTTAAACCCATACCGAATAAAAAATGAATGTAATTTAATGTCACTAGAAATGTTCACATCAGATTTCGATCGCTTTTAGTATGTTTCAAAATAAGTAATGGACACATTACGAGCATTTACTTGTAATAATTGTATCCTATTATTTGGTACCACATAACATTCTTAATTTTTAATTTCTTGTATAATTGAACTTGGTATTTCAATATCTCTCTTTATTATACATCTGAATGGGATAACACTTTATTATTGTGTGTAAAAATTAAGAATGTTAATAGAAACCGACAGGTTCTATAATTTTTTCCCAAAAAATTGTATTTTTTCTTTACAATTCAACATTGTAGCCAAAACTATGTCGAGGTGCTTCGATTGACGTCAGGCCATGCAAATAATTGATACACCAGTCACAAAATATAGAATCAACAACAAATTCATAATAACTTGGTAGGGAAGACTGGTACACTCATTCTGAAGCTACCAGCTAACTGGAGACGGGTTCAAAGATGACGTGAAAAGTAGGAGCAGAAGTTCTGCTATAGCAAAGGATAGCGTTCTCACGCCACGATTTTCCAGGCTAACATAATGGCGATCCAAAACTATGTATTATACTAAGAGGTAATGAATTAAATACATTCTACTTGATAACAGATTGCATTCACTATATTCACGCTGATTGACCATAGTAGAGTCAAGCTAGCGTGAGTACCGGAGCACAAGGGTCATAAGAATAAAGATCAAGCAAATGGGATGATCATACAAGCTGCTGCGTGCCATTTCTTTGGGTCAGAACTCCGCCATTGCAAAATTGATAACTGAGAAAGCCACTGGAAAACGGATAGAGTAAAGTCCCAGGTTATGGAAGAGGAAGTGACCGAATCAGGAATGAACGAAATATTTCATATAACCATCAGAATTTACGATATACTTTAAATATAAAGATAGGAGAGCTTTTAAAACTATTGTAAGTCTATTAACATTGTGGTGTGAGCTCAATAGGTATCTAAAGCTGAGAAATTTGACGAATCGGTCACTAGATTCTGTCATTTAAAGGAAGAAACACATTGTAATTATTTTCAAAATAACATGAAATATTGTTATGTTTCTTGCTCTCGCACTCCAACAATATGTTATCCATAACCAAGTTTTTTATGCTTATTTACAATAGTTCCAATTATGGGTAACTGACTAAAATGAAAAGTTATCTACCTGACGTATCACTATCAGTTAGCCATCAAACATTAACCGATACACATCTCCGATAATAACAAATATGAATTCTACCTAAAAATGGACAAATGTGGTGAAACCGCTCAAGTGGTTACCCTATTGCGACAAGGCCAGAGCCAACGAGCAGTAGCCAGAGCACTAAACATGAGTCAGTCTGCTGTTTCCAGAATTTACCGCGTTACGTGCACATCTGAGAGAGATGACCGATTCATTTTCAGCACATAGCTGAGAAATCGAGCCCTCAGTAGTGCTCAAGTCCAAGAAGAACTTGGAAAAAGGCAAGGAGTTGCTGTGAGTGGTTGAATAATCAGAAGAAGACTTGAGGCAGCTGACCCTCATACGAAAGGCTAACTACTGGCCCCAGAATACCCCGTCTGCGATTTGCAATAGAACACATTAAATGGACTGATGAACAATGGGGATCCGTTCTCTTTTCTTCGCGATAAGGATAGAAGAGGACGAGTCTACAGAAGACTCGTAGAAAAATTCGCGCAGTGTTGCATCAAAGAAAACGTGTATTTTGGAGAAAGTTCCTGGTTGGTTCGGGCAGGCATTTCAATGGGAGAAACAACTGAGTTAGTTCTTATTTAAACTATCGATGGATGGGGAGGGGATTAACGGCAAACCGATGCATAGAAAAAAATGGGGGATCACGTCAACCCTATCTAAGTTTCTTCCGCGAAAGCTCGGGAAAAAAGTTCAGGCTAGATATCCTACACCAACCATGGAATAGAATGGAATAACATCGATATTTATCTTGAGTAAAGAGAAACACTAAACATTGATAGGTTAATTTGAAATAAATTATTATTTTGATGAATTCAAACTTGTATGTCCTTCACTGTTGATTATAACATTTTTTCATTGCTTAATAATCATTTTCGTTTGATATTTTTCCTTTCCCCCCCCAAAAAAAACTCAATAACTACATAGACCATTCATTATAAAGCTGAGGCTAATGGCTTTGAGATGCTGAAACTACTAAATGTCTCTATTTTTTTCTGATAAACTTGGCCGACACAAGTGACAAGCAAGGCGTGAAACCAGATCCCAAGTATCAGTTCTCTGTTCTTTTCTGAATTATCTTTATAATGATTATTATTAGTTGTCAAATATGGAGAAACAAAGAATTTATTGAATATTTTGGAAGCTCGGACCAGTATTTAGAAACAAATTGTTCCTTCAAATTTACATGTGCAATTAAAAACGTTATTGGAAGCAAAATTTCATTATATCTTAACTCCATAGAGGATCTCTTCTTTCGATGTGAATTTTGTAGATTTTCATTTAATTATAAAAGTGATATCAAATTTTTTTTTGGTTTAAAAAATTACCAGAAATATGTTGAGTATAAGTTGAATACCCTTTGTTTAGAGTAAAAAATATTTCAAATTATAAAGATGGATCTAGTTATCTTTCCATAATTATCGCTAAACATTTTATTCTCACTAATTTGCATACTACCAATAAAACGGTTTATACACACTTGTGTTTCTGCTATGTACAATGCCAAAAGACATTATATATCTCAAATCTCATAACTTATCTAGAGAATCGTCTAGTTGCGCACAATTTCAGAATAAATTGTAGTCAAGCAACATAATCCTTGGGTATCTAAAAAGGTGAAACCAGCGAATGATACAGTAAAATAAAACGGACGGTAATCACCAGCTTATGGTAACCGATGATCACATTGTAGATTGTCATCGCACACTTCAATGCCTGTTGCCTCCTTAATATGCTGTCAAACCAGTTACAGATACCAACACCGACATGGAAATAACAATAAATTTAATTATTATATCCACCCATTACTCCGCTAAAAATTCGATTTGTATCGGTGTCGATTGGCTTTGAGAGGGATATCCTATAATGATCTGTAAAAATTAGCTTTATAAATTTCATGCGTACTAATAAAATGTTATTGAATTATAAGGTACCATAATTGACAATATTTTTTAGCAGCAATGGAAACAATTTGGAATATCTCCCATTATATTCAACATAATGGTTCTATATTAATGTACTATTCTTATTTACTTGTACTATTTTTATCGGTGGACTGAACTTATAAACAATGTCTTCTACGCACTCAATTTATTCAAAAACTATCACATGGCTTAATTGACTTAACAATTAATTTTTCACCAATAATAAACTTACTTATAGAACTATTCACTACTTGTATACTTCATTTTCCAATTCATTTAAATTCACTGGTTGTTCTTCTATTTCGTTCTGTTTACTATGACTATTTATCATAAATAACAACTACACTAACGATGCTCGATTTATATACCCAAACAGAATTGCTCAAAAAGTCTAGATTATAAGCAAAAATAAATAAATAAAAAGACCTTCCTAGAAATTAGTTCCAAAAAAAGCAATGTAAACAAATTGTATCTATGATAAAAACATATATGAAAACAAACCTCAAACGAATCGGATTTCGTCAAATTTTAGACTTTCATTATAACTGGATACGGCCGGCTTCATGTCGGGGATGAGTTCGTAACATTCATTATGCTTATTGTATTAGGTGCTAAAACATTTTATTAGAGGCCAAAAGAGTGTTTCAATATAAACGCTATTTATTAGAAATATATAAATAGTAACTGTTAAAACATATAGGGTTGCCTACAATTCACAAAAATTATCGCATCACCCATTATTTTGTAAATATCTTGAATGTGTTGCCTGCTTTTCGAATTTTTGTTATTATTACTAATTAAAACACCTAAAGATACGCTTTTTGCAACATATATTTTATATCACTTTAATCTACAGAGGACAAAAGCTTTGATTTACCAAAACATAGAAAATATCAAAAAAATTATACAAAACATCTATACAAAAAAATGAACGGTGCTTGAACCATCCAATGAATTTCTAATAGCCGCCCCTCGCTCTAATTACAGCTTCCATTAGTCTTAGAAGGCTTCTAAACAGGTTCTCGACTAGATCATCTAGTGTTCTTATTGGTGCCGGATATTGCTGAATTTGCCATCCTAGATGGTCCCAGACATGCTCTATTGGTTTAAGGTCCGGGCTACGTGCAGGCCAATTCAGGGTAGGTATCTCGACCTCTTCTAAGTACTGCCGAACCACTCTAGCAGCGTGTGGACGAGCATTATTATGCATTAGCACAGAGTTGTCACAGAGGCATATAGGGCACTACATGGGGTTCCAGAAAATTGGTTATGTACCTGTCAGCTTTAATCTCCATCATTCACTGGTACTAACTCCGTGCGACCCCCGAAAGAAATTCCTCCCCAAACCATGATAGAGCCACCACCAAAGCTTTCAGTTTGACAAAAATTAACCTGATCGTGCCGTTTACCACGTCGCCTATATACTGGTACAAGCGTATCTGATGAATAAAGACAAAATCTTGATCCATCCGTGAATAAAATATTGGACCAATCTTGAACATTCCAATTTGCGTGTTCTCAAGCAAATTTCAATCTTGCTACTCGATGTTCTATGGTAAGACAAGGACCTTTAGCTGGCACTCTGGCTTGTATACCTGCTTCTCTCAGCCTATTTCGAACTGTTTGTAGGCTTATTAGGACATTACGAGCAGCCAACAGATCTGTTTGCAGCCTTCGAGCGGTGGTATGCCTAATTATTAACGCCGTTAACCTCAAATAACGATCATCTAGTACCGAAGTTACCCTTTCGAGGCATTGTCCGGGTCTTTTGGTTAGCTGCCCTGTTTCTTGGTAGCAAATAATATAGTGGATATGGTGCTTTGATAAACTCCAATTACCCCAGCATTGTATCTTTGACTACGGCAATCTTCTATGAGCGCAATGATTCTAGCGGCTTCTTCATTCGTCACATGTCTCTTTGAACGTTGAGGCACAATAACACAATTTGCTTAGAAAGCTCTCGATCTCAATTCATTCTCCAAGACAGAAATGCTTTACTGGAGCATTTTTGCTTCCAAAAAATTTGTAAGAAATTGTAATATTTTTTTGCCCATGATAAGAAACCAGAAATATACAGATTGTCCCAAAAAACTAAAATTAAGTATTAAAAATATCCTAAAATACCAGTGATGCGATAAGTTTTGTGGGGTGTATATGAATGTGAAATCGAAGTTCCGAAATAAAAGTATTTTACTATACACTCTAATATAAATTGTACAGGCGTGGTTCCAATTTTTCACAGGACCGACATTAAAAGGCCATCAATACGTTAAAAATATAAAACTGCATTAAAAATCATGGAATATCAAAAAAACACATGCATTCAATTAAAACAATTCTTGCAACGGAGTTAAATAGAAAAAAAAGAATTTCTAGAAATAGCTAGCATACATAGGAACGAGTAAGCTCTCAATGATAGATAAGATCCAACCAATTTAAGTGAAATTTATGGTTCTGTTTTATAAATTTTGATGCATCTACGAATAATCTAATTGATGGCTGATACAGGTATTTGGAATGTAACAACTACCGTGAAGTTATATTTTGTGGTTAAAACAGATGTTTAATTTAATATTCATATTGTACTAATTAATACAACTATGCAAGTTATCAATGTCAAATCAAATTTTTATAAAGACCGAAATGGGTTATGTTTATGCTGAAGTCGGACAGGTTTGATAAATTCCAATAGTCTATTTCGAGTTCATCAGAATATCTAGTATTGTTATGGTCAAATGAAGATGATAATAAAAATAACAAGGATGACATCATCTGACAAAAACAGTAGAAAATGCAAATGAAAATATATATCTATTACGGGATTTTAATGAAAGTGTATAGAAGCAAGTGGAAATATACAAAAGAATAATTGGTAAATATGGACACGGCACAAGAAGCAATAACGAGAAATAGTTGCTTGACTTTTGCATTTTACATGATCTGATAATAACACATGATTCAAACAAAAAAAATAGGCACACGGGGGAAGTAAGAGCTGTAAGGAAAGATTTATTATGGACTAAGTTATAGCAGAGAAAATAAACCGCATGGCCATGACTAACTCTAGAGTCAAAGTCGAAGGTTGGTAGTGATAACTTCCCGCTAGTATCAACGATGGATGAGAATGAAATAAATAAGGGAAATGAAGGATATAACTGTGTGAAAGTAAATTTTGGAACTATGAGGACATAAAAAGTTGGAGAAGGAAATGTAGCAGACACAGACAGTCGCAGAAAATATAAGACTTTAACAACTGAAAAACTTCTGGGGAATCATTGGAGAAACGTGGATTGTCTTCAAAATAGCGATGAACGAAGCGGCAAAACAAGTATGTCGAATATGCAAAATAACTACCTACCAAAGCCTATATATAAATATAAAAAATAGAGAAAAAAAAGTGAAATAGCTAATGCAAAAAAAAGAGAGTTGGACAGACTTCGGTAACGAACTGGAAAATGGCAACAAAGGAACCACAATTTAAAACAAATCAATCCTATGAGAAGGTACAAAAAATATATATAAAAATGATAGAACTTAAACAAAAGAGTGGAAAATTATGGGAAATCGTATTTTAAGACAAAATAAAGAAATTGATAACATAAGAGAACCAAGAAGTTAAGAGTGATCAAATGGCTCACAAATCGAAAAGCTGTGTTGTGATAAAATAACACCTGAAATAATAAAATTTATGAGAGAGAGGTATAGAATTATTTACAAAAATAAGCAGCATAGCCTGGAATATGACACAGATACCAAAATACTGGAAAGTAGCATTGTTACTACCTAGTTACAAGTCAGGAGCAAGCAATATAATAACTACAAAAGAACAAAAAAATAACTTCTCTCCACTTTGTATATCGATGGAAGTTTACGAGAAAATTCTTGACAAAGAATTAGAGGGAAGCAAAAATACCTGCACTTTTATATATAAATTAATATTTCTTTTTAGTCAAATATAGTCTGAAGCAGTTGTATTTGAGGGGCTAATGTAGAAAACATTAGATATCTATAGATTAATCTGGCCGAATTTTACTCTTCTTTCAACGGTTTAATTTTGTTTTGTGAACTTATGAAGTTATTTCGTTGAAGGTAACCTCTCTAGTGTTATATGGGGTGTGATACAGCATCAAAAATATTAAAGTTCTGCCATAATGCTACTATGGTCCTCCTTTGTGTGATTTTAATTTATCTTGAATAGTTATTTTGTTGGTGGTTTGTTTCACGACATTAATTTAGTGCAATTTTCTGGTGACAGCATGCCCGTAGCAACTGATCCACTATAGTACAGTTATCAGTTTGTGAGTGATAAGATTTTTACCAATGTGCTGATAGTGTACCAATTTTCATAATATTATTAATGAAATTGTTTTGAAACAGATTTTGAATTAAGGATATAATATAATATAATAGTATTTGCACTCATAAACATCATTATCAGTATACTACTGCAAGTCTAGAGTAAAATAAATTTGTTAAATTGAAACTATCAGTTCCAATATTGGTAGAACTTCTTACACTGATTTATTATTTACTAATTTATACTTCAGTCAATCAAATTATAGGTTGATTATGTATTTTTTCATGTTCATTTGAGCCTAATAAATATTTGTGAATGCCAAAGATGGTTATCTAAGATCGGATACGAGGATTTTGATATTTCTAAATCCTATCGATTAACAGCATTGAGCACCGACATGCCAATAGGAGAAGGGGAAACTTATCTTCATCAAAAAATAGGCGGACCTCTATCAACCTTGGTCCACCATCTTAGGGCATTTGTAGAAAAATATGCAGAGTAGGTGTATGTATCCCACATGATTTGATTGAAGAGAGTAAAGTAAACCGATCAATCATGTAGGTACAACGTATTACTCCAAGATCCCGTACATAACTGGAGACTAAAAAGGAGTCATATAAGATTAACTACAATGCAAAAAGTAGTGAATTTCTTGAGGTACTACGAAACCGGGTTCACATTTCGAGAAAATTGAGAATTTGGTTAATGTCCGAAATACAATTCAATACATTTTACTCAGAAATGAATTGAAACTTCCTATGTACATTAGATCGCAGGATATATTTAATAATTAAAGTCACTCATTATTATCGTTGGAAATATTTGGTACTAACGAAACTAATAAAACATAACATTGAAAATAGAATCCGGTGAAAAAATAGCGAGTATAGTTTAATAATGAGGAATTATCAATTCTAAAATTTTATCGGGGTGTAAAAGAGAATGTAAAAGATATTGATATGAAATTTTTCATTGTGAATACCACCAAGTTGGGCAAATATGAAAAAGAAGAGCATTTAGCATCATCCTATAAAGGAAAAATATTAGAGATAAATTACTGCACAAAAAATTACAAAAGCGCGGAAAATAATCACATGCGATAATTACCGAAGAATTATTCTGCTAGGTAGGTAAGACTTTCCCCAGCTTATAGAAAAAAATTTAAACTTCAGTGAGGAGCATTGCTTCAGTAACACTATATCAAAGATTCATATAATTATGTTTCTTTAGGTTTTTATTACAATTTCGAAATTCCTCATTTCCTAAAAATAGATGAATTCAAAAGTTCAAAAAACAAACACTATTTTTATTAAAACTGTGGGAATGTCAGAAACTTCCGAGTGCGACAACTATTTGCATTAAAGTGAAAAGGAAATTGAAAAACATTCTACGTGATTCTCTGTAAAACACTTACCAGGTGGGAAAAAAACATTATCTCTTCGCTACTATATGTTTTTTTTTAGATAAGAATTCAAAAATATCTATGGAACAGTGTGTAATTTATGAATATCCAACTTTCTAGAGAACTACAAAATGATTTATTTTAAAAATGTAGATAAATATAAAACATTTCATCATATTTTTATTCACGAACGATCCACAGGAAGGAATAATTACATAACAATTACATAATTAAATGGAAATAATATAATATATAAACAAGTTCGATTGAAATAAGCCTAAAATAACTTTGATTTCTTGTATGAAAGACATCTTTCTCACTTTTGGAATATTCAATGAATTCACATGTAAATATACGGAGTTAGAAGTCTTAATTCTAGTATCTTTCTCAAAAAATAACGAAAGGCATGAACGACAATAATATACGCATAAAGTTGGTTTCTTTTTCCTTTTTTTCAATATTCCTCAATGATATATTGCTCAAATACTTTTTAAATATCGTTTTTTTTCTCTCGACTGTCTCAAACCCTTATAACAGCAAGGAAATTACATTTCTTCAAAAATCACAAACTTAAATTAATATTTCAATATTATTAAACGCACTTTTTACATAAAGTTTTCTGTATTGTTCCTTCTCCACTTATTTATTTTTCGCGTTTTTCAAAGATTTTATTTTGTAACTACGCATGATAAACAGATGCCGTTGATGAATATTTTTTACTTTTTATTCTTTAAATCTGGAGTCAAGCTCTTCTTTGTTCTGTGTTCTTCATACACAATCCATTCATTCATCCCAGCTAAGTTCAAAATATTGAAAAATCTCATTGGCTTGTTTTCATTAGCTTCTTTGGTGTTCATCATAAGATTGAATGAATCTTCCGTGAAGTAATTTGGACTCTTGTATTTGAAACAAATTAATTGTTCCATAACATCGCTAATTTGAGTATCCAGCTCGAAACGCATTCTTAATTAATTATTGTAAGTAAAATTTTATTATTGTTATGTATTTATACATATTACTTATATTGTATTTGACCATAATTTCAGTCCCAGACGATGAATACATAAGTATTCGAAAGCTCGGAAAATATATTGAAATTAGTCCACTTTGGTGTTTCATTGCCATGTTCCCAATAAAAAAACTACTCATAATATAGCTGGCAAAGACTTCTTTATAATTCATATATCTATAATAATAAATAATATATATATATATATATATATATATATATATATATATATATATTATTTGCTTTAAAGTATTGTGATGTTTTTTTATTTATTTTTTCTATCGGTGGGCTGAACTTATAAACACTTTATCCTACCTATTTAATTCATTTAAATACTTACACTAAACTTAACTAACTTATTCAATGATTAATTTATTCACCAATACTTAACTAACATATATTAGTTATTTAAATTACTCCGTTACTTTTTTATGTCCCTCCATTCATTACGATTTCTAATTATGGACTCCATTGAACAAATTCGTTTATATATCCAGAACGAATTTCCCAGAAATTCTAGAAAATAGAGAATTAAAACAAATAAAACGGATAACTTCCTAAAAAATATACTCGCCATTGTTTAAAAAGGCGCTCCAAATTCGACAAATTCTAGAATTCCATTATAACTGGACAAAACCGGCGTCAGAGCCCATGTCGTGGACGCGTGCGTAATAGTATATTTGAGACAATTTCTTTACTTATCTGATTGCTATAGTTCACATCAAAATTTGGCGATAATTTGTGTAACATTTGCTATTCATTGCCTCTTACTTTGACTGTTGACTTCATGGGTAAAATTTTCTCACAAAAGAAACAATGTTGCATTAAAGTTAAAATAAATATTTATTGATTATAAGTTATTGCTTCCTCCTAGAAATTGAGCTAGGCAAATAATTCAAATTGAATGTACACTTACTTATCTTGTCTTTTTTTTTGGTAAATTGATAGCAATAATTCCATGAGTTCCTTAATGGAATGAATTTTTTTAATTTCAGATTTTTAGCATGTTTTCAGAGCAATCAATTGTTAATAAATATCAACTGAGATGTCTTTACTGTATTTAGCCGACAGTTTTCCGAAAGCACTTTTTATCAGTTCGTTTGAAGAAGATAGTAATTTCTCCAGTTGTAATACTTTAGGGGCCTCTGTAGCCCGGGGCCCCGTATCATCGATGCGGCGGTAGCAATGCCTCTGCGGGGTTTGAATGCAAAGAAACATAATTCTCGTAAAGTCGTAAAGATATTTTTTCTGAAGAATTTTCAACTGAAATGACAGTATTTTCCAAGTTAATTCATAAAAATGGGAATCTTTGAAAAATTTGGTGACTACATAAAAACAATATCACAAGTTATTTGACTGGTCGCGATAGATAAGGGTGATTACAAATTTTTCCAAGTGAGCAAAACAAAGATATTCTTAGAAATAAGTACATTTTAGTAAAAGTTTCTGGGTCCTGAAATTAGGCTTAATGCCTTGAAGCTCATTAGACCTGGCACCGTAGAAATAGAGTAACCTCACTTACTTTATATGAGCTATATTTTCATCTAAAAATTCAGATTGCTATAGAAAATATTTTATTCATTCAAAATCGTTATGGCGAATTCATTCAAGAAATTTCATCAAGTATTAGTCACAGTCTTGTAAAAATCAATAATAATTATAATGTCATTCTTTTACTAACGATGAATTTGATGACATATTACTTATGTTTGGATATATAGAAACTTTTGCTTATACTAAATGTTCTTTCCTAGTGTAAAAATTCTCTTCAAAAGTGTACTGGGTAAGATGCCGATGAATAAATCGGTTTTTCTTCACATATTTCTTGAAATATATAAAGTAAGTTGTAGTTCAGTATAAAAAAATATTAAAAAGTAATACATTTAGTCTCTACAGATTCAGAAAGGTAGTTAAAATCAGTAAAAAGTAGTTATTTGATAACAATGGTATTTCCAATGATCAAAATTTTCAATAATAGTTACGGTATAATCCAATTTGGATGTCAAAAAGCAATTTTCAAAAAACGTAGCGAGTCAATGTTTGGTTTGGTATATTTAACATATTTCCTGAAAGAACATTTACGGTTCCAAGATACTTAGATTTGTTGTAACATCATGATTGAGTATGTCTTCATTATTCGGTCAAGCTAAAGAATATATTACTGAATACACCGTTTACACCACCACTACACCAACACTATCTGACGCGCTTATCGTCTTCAGAGACTAAAGGTTATCTGCTTACCTTCAGTCTCTGGAGACGACAACTTGGTTATCGAAACGCGCATTTATCGTTGCATTTATCGATTCCTACCAGAGTTAATACATAATTAAATGATGTCAACTCTTTTATCGTTATTTTTGAAAGCAAAATATAAAAATGTAATATTGTATCGATATTCCTGATCAAAAAATTTGTCTCATGAACAGTGTTTAAGATAAATTGGACAGGTTAGGGTATAAAAAGTGTGGTTTTGCCATATCACAAGCATATCAGAAATAACTTTATAGGGAGAATGTAACTAAATTGAAGTAACAGAAGCTTATAATTTGTCTACTGTAATTATCCATAGGCTGACAAAGTATTTCAGACTGATAGGATAGGTTCGCAATGAAGAACGATATTATTGTGAACACCGAGTGGGACTGCCGGGCACACTAGTCTAAAAGTAAGATAAAACTTTGAAATATGTAGAGTAGTCTAAAAACTTTAATGCGAGAATGGGTCTACCGGTGTTTTGAGTATAGAATGATAATGGCCAACTCACGAACTTGTTTCTTATGCATTCTATGAAAGGTTACCGATTTTGTGAATACAATATTTTTAAAAGGTAAGTTACGAGAAATTTGAATTGAAAAATGAAGATATATGTGGGTATACTCAAAAATTACATACTCTCTTCATCTGATTTAGATAAATGTTTTCCAATAAAATCATTTGAAACAAGCACCGTACTAGTACTTTTCCTTCTTCAGTAAATCACGCGGTTCTAGACAAAGACAAGTCAATATGTCAGGGCCTATCAAAGACAGTTTTATTTATTGATTGTATTCGCTATAAACATATATGCGAACTTTGTCCGACTATATCAGGAAATTTCAACAATAGCTAAGAAACAGCGAATGACAGAAAAGAAATCTACATATATCTGTAATTCTGAATAAGAGTTATGACTAGTGAGGATTTAATGGATTAATAACTATGCAACAAGCATCTAAAACAGAATTAAATCCAATAAACTTGTCATTGAGAGGTTTTAGAAATTGAATCCAATTTAAATATGATTTATTCGATAAGAATAGGTTTAATAAAGAATACAGCACATGTTGGGCTCAAAATTTTTTTTCCAAACAATGAAATTTTTGCTATAATTTGGAGAACTATTTCAGATAACATGAAGTAGGAAATATGCGAGTGTTATATATATTTTTCCAGCATGTCTTGCAAACCTGTTGCTGATACTGGTTCTCTTATTTCTACTTCTCTTCTAAACTCCCGAGTGCACGAGTTAATTGGTCTACTTCCTTATATCCTCTCATACCGGAATGTAGCTATACAAAAATAAATTCAATGGTGGCATCTCCATTTTTGAGATACGGTATGTCCGCTTTCTTCTGTAAGGCTATTGGACTTCGTATAATGGTGTTGTATAATTTGGTGCAAACTAAGTGAGACTGTTACTATTAGGAGAGATAGGAGCTTCTTTATACTTCAGTTTATGAATAATCGAAAGGTTTGAAATTGAGCAATGCAAATGAAGTGAATGACGCCTGGGATCAGAAATATAGAATTATTTATAGGTAGTTAAAATTACAAATATAAGTACAGTATTTTTACTTTTTATGGAGTGCAATAAATAATTTTTGCGTTATTGAGAAACTGAATCATACGAGAATGTGGATGGTTAGCACTTCTCCACTCGCCAAGGCTAAAGTCGAGAACATTTAGGAGGCGCCTCGTGGGACTTTGGAGCGGGTATAATAATGGGTATTATCTTTGGTTGTGTTGTATAGTTCTTGAAAACGATATGTGACAGTATTTGTATTAAGTGGTTGATTTATATTTATAGCGATGCATCTGTTTTGATTGGTCTCCAAGGAGTTCAGTGTTGAACTTTTAAGGAACGCTTGAGCTATGGCACCAAAATCTAGTTTAATTTTGCTACAAATTTATATGTGTATGATGATTTATTTCGATGTACTTCCCAGTTTTTGTTGACTACAATTTTCACGTGTTTTATTTTTGCTTTGCACCCTTTTTTCAAATTTTCCATATGTTTTTCAATAATCGAAAGTCATGCATAGGAAATAAGAAATTATTTATAACCTTTAATTACAATAAATAGCACAAAAATGTACTATATTGTTGAAAAAATATTTTTTTTTATTTCACAAGACTGTAACTTTAGTAGTGGAATTACGTGGGCTTATTGATTATAAGAAATTATATTAGTAATTCAATAGATCAAGACAAACTAAAAATGTATACGGAGGGTTGCAACTTAAGTTTTGACCTAAACAGATGGAAACAAATATTTATAATTGGAAATGGCTCCATTGTTTCTCAAAATATTCTCCATCAATTCGATCTTTTGACTATTCAAAAACGTTTTTGATTGAATTATGTGTGGGAGCCCGCATTGTCGTGGTGGATGATTGTTCGTATTTTGCGGTTGGTTTTCCTGAACACACAAACAATTCCTATTGTGAATTCAGAATTGATCGTTTTATGTTGCTCTAATGAAACGGTCGCGACATGTCCGAAAAAAGAGGCAACCATTTGTTACAAAGTGTTTCGTGCGTGAACAACTTTTGTTGAGGTACATTTGAAGCCAATGAACGACATTGTCCAGGAATTGAGAATGTAAGACCAAAAAAATTTTGGTTAGCTACGATCAACATGAGCCCTTAATAAATAAGATATAATTTTGTATTTAGTTGATAAAGATGTATTCATTAGCAAGACAAACAGATACATCTCCTTTCAGTACTTTGAGTATATTTGAAGTGCATCAACTACATTCTTGTCATTACAGAAGAACCAAAGAGCTCTTGCTAGACGATTTACCGGTTGTAGTGGATGTTTTTCAAGAAAGAAAATATTCAATTTGATTTTTTTAAGTATTTCTATTTTTTCTTATTATTAATAAATACTACTGTTCTAATGAGAACCTACATGCCAAACTCATTCATGGTTAATGTTTGGATAGCTATTTTTATTAAAAAATTGATGAATCATATCATTCCACCAGAAAATTTAAATGGTGAGATACTAGAAGATATAACGATAGACGAGTGAAGATCTCTGTCTTTGATACACGTATACACGAGCTCAATCACACTTTGATAGAATATGTCATAATTAGTTTATTTTTCCGGATCGTTAGATTAGACTGGTATAAGTGCAGAAGCTTCGATTCATGGGCTTCCTTGGTGGTCATGCACTTTAATCCTTCAGACTACACAGCTTGATGCTATTTTAATATATCGAGTCACGAATTGGAAGACAGTCTATTGACCTCAAAACTGAATTTGTGTATTCGTGAAAACGAAGGACGTTTTGATACTTACTCTAATTGAATTTTATTTCATGTTCTCATTTTATTTCTCGTTCAATTGATAACTTCATCATAATATCTCATCATCGGTTATTACTTTATAATTTTCAAATCATGATAATCCGTAAACTGTATACTGTATTGAGTTTCATCAAGAGTATCTTTGTGATCTAAAATTAAATGATGCTCAACTTCTTTTGGAATGTAAACTCAACCTTAGAAATATTATGCTCAATACTACTGGGTACCAACGGTGTAACTACCTCCCTCTAGCATATAAAAACAAATTCATGAGAAAGATCGGCTTCCAAAATTGAAAAAAAAAATGTGTATGGTTCATAGAGATATTATATATACAACTAAAAGACGTAGTACATCTACTATACGAAAAACAAATCCCCCACCGCAGTGACATGGCCAGAAACGGCGAAAACCGAAAGAATTATGAAAACAGCAGAGATGAAAGTGCTTGGCAAGATAGCCGGAAAAACCCTACTGCATAGGGAAAGAAGTGAGAACATCAGAAGATTGTGCAAAATAGATGACGTCAAGGAATGGATTCTATCAAGAAAGAAAGAATGGAACGAGCACATAAGTCTTATGGACTATATAACAACAGACTGGTCAAGATAGGTCAAGATAAATCCCCATTGGGCCGGAGGAGAACCGGCCGACCCAGAAAAAGGAGGAGCGACAAGTCCTGCTTTAAGGAGGCAAGGATGTCGAAGATAAAACAGGCTACTAAGCCTAATATGAAGTAGAAGATGGGATTAGGAATTTTTTTCACAGAACAAACTTTAATTATTTTACAGCTTTCTACTTCTCCTAGAGAATGCGTAAACTTTTTTCAAATCACCCTGTATGAAAATTTATGAAATAGAACTATAAATTTCTCATTCATGAATATATATTTTTTGGTACTTTACTGTGGATAAAGGATTTATACATTTTTATGATCGAATTTGTGTACTCGTATGTTGACAGAAACCAAATAATTATATGGAAACTCACATATTATAATACTGCTTAATACATATTTGTTAAGAAAATGATTTTCAAAATATAATATATAATAAGTCTTATATGACATAATTCAGTATTCACTAAAATAATTTTATAGCTACAGATATACTTATGGTAAGGATAAATGTCTATAATTTCATCAATTTCGATTTGTTTATAACTGTAATGATTGTAAGCTAAGATTCACGTTCAGACTCCTGGCCATTTAGACTGTGCCATTGAAATCCATATAACTTCGGTAACATAAGTATAAGAACATATTAATGGATCATCTCATGTCTCTATATACAATTTTCCAATTAATTTACTATCACTATTGTTTTCAAATGAATAAATATTTAATTTCAACATTTTTCCATGTAGTCTTAAAAAGACATTTTTCGGTGCAATGTAACAAAAAAGATTTTTTTAACTGTATTTTTTATTTTGTTCTCCATTAATTGGCACGATTTCCTTAATTTATAAAAGCGTGTCAGATAAAACTAATGACCATAGTACGATTCACTAATTAACATCTAGAAGCACGCTATCTCATTAGTCGGAAATAAATCCGACTCCTAAATTCTAGCAATAATTATAATAATTTGCGTTGCATGAGATGAGGTTTCATATTAAAATCTTATGTTGCCATTCTCTTTTATAATGTACCTGATGACATATTTCCAATATTAACTGGAATAATCTATCCTAATAAATTCACGTTATGAAATTTGATTATAATTCTGGTATCAAAAAACCAATTTGCAAAAAAAGCGAATTTATATCCAGTAACAGTCATGAAGTTACCGTACACATAAAAGCCTTCTTCATTACACCAAAATCTATTTGACAAAAATTTTTTCCAGCTATCGGCCCTAAGACGTGTATTCAAAATTTTGTACCAATGTTTTTCTGTATAACTAATCTGTAGAATTAACAATAATTCTACTAGCATTGCTTATTTAAGAAATTGATACGAAATTTTATATCGATATAAGAGGATTGGATGAAACGTTTCCGACCTCAACCTGATATGTCGGCATTTTTAATATGGAGGTTAGAAGGTTGAGACGTTTAAAAAGATTAGAGCATCACTGGAAAGAGTGTATAGACTCAATAAGAGATTATTAGAGCTGATTATAGATAAAATCGTCTTGTTTCGTTGTTAGATCGGAAACTTTTCAGACCACCCTCTCATTTATTCAATACAACATTATTTAGAAATATATCCGTGAACTTACAAGCGATTTATTCATTCAGAACCATTTTTAACTAAACAATTATCTTTACAGATTAAAAATTTCGTAATTTAGTGAATATTTGGATTTACTTTATAATTTTACTCTCAACTTCTCTTATATATCGATTTTTCGATGTCATTTGGTTGTAGAATGACAGTTGGTTTTTGTTGAACAGTGATTAAAATTTTCTTTTTATTACACATTCACATAATATAATTAGTCTTACGAGGTCTGGCTATTAAATAACGAGGGTTTTTTTATTATAATTTATAATATATAATATTTAAAATTATTCAACATTCACTCGCCACACACCTTCCCATACGTTTTTTCTATTGATCGAAGCAGTGCAAGAAGTCTTCTTTGGTGAGTGCCTTTAGGAGCTCTTCTGTTTTTGGCTTCACCACTTCCATACACTCAAATCAGGCCCCTTTCATAGCAGATTTTATCTTCGGAAACAAAAAAAGTCGGACGGTTCCAAATCTGGTGAATACAGCACTGGAGTGCGCTTACTGACTAAATACTGCTTCACAGATAGCGCGTTATGGGCAGTTGCGTTGCCCTGGTGCAAGATCCACGAGTTGTTTTTCCACAACTCCGTTTCTTACGAACTCATTCTCGCAGTGTTGCCAAAACCGACAAATAATAATTCTTGTTGACAGTCTGATCCTCTGGAACCTATTCAGTCATCACGATACTTTTAATATTGAATTTTTCGCAGTGTTGCCTTGAATTTTGATTTGCTCTCTCGGCCCTCACTAAAGCGCTTATACCACTCAAAAACACGCGCACGAGATAGAGAATTGTCCCCATAGGCCTCTTGCAACAATTTATAGCACTCAGTCGGAGTTATTTTCAATTTAACGAGAAATTTGAGATTAATACGCTGTTCCTGTTTTTCGGCACACATGGTTTTAAGCACGAGACAAAACCCGTTCGTTTCAAACAGCTACTGCACAAATACTATAATAATGACATAGACAAGATATATAGATACCCAACGCACTACTCGATTTTTACTCCACCTGTCTAGGGCGCCCTCTAAGCACGCTGTCTCGTTATTTAATAGCCAGACCTCATAAACCACTACCCAAGTAGTTTGGTTTTTGGATTATGAAGAAAAGGAAAAGGAAGAGTATATATAAAAATAAATAGAGGCTAACCACTATATTTTAACTTATAGTGATAGTTTCTATAACAATGTCTTTGTTACAAAAAACATGCTTCTTATTTCGTTTTCATGTTCGTGACGAGATAATATCATTTGCGTTCTTACTTTTTTTCAAACATGAGTCCCATATTGACTACGGTCTCACTTTCAGTTGCTTTTATGCGAGTCAAGTATGACTAAAGCTTGTTTAAATTACCATTGTAAATATCTGTGTCTTGAGTGATAGGCTAAAAAGTTTCTGTTCAAATCTTTTTTCTCTTTAGGTGAGGTTAACGTGCTGCTTCTCACTCATTTGATTGATAATGTGGACCCTGAGGATATTTGTAGATCAAGGTATTTGACATTGTAACGATTCGATGTTCAAAGTCTTTTCATTCAGCTAATGCTTTAAAAAGCAGTATCACATTATCATATTGAAGATACTGGCGAAAGTTACAGTCGCACATTGTAAAACAAGGTACTTTGTCCTACATGGAGAGCGTTAGCACGCATTTATCCTCAAAATACTAAGAGCTCAATTGTCATATTGAAATAATATGTATTTATCTTTTCCATTATATGTAACAAATTACTATCACGAATTAGACGCATACACCTCGAGCTTGGTTTCATCCTGTAACTCACCATGCAAATATCTAATAACTGAAATGATGGAGGGATAAGAAGGGCTTCTAAGATCTATAACAAAAAATCTTATGTTCATGACTTACACGATTCGTTCAGTTTTATACTTAAATTTGTATATTATTGTAGTGAGAGATTTTTATAATATTGACTTAACTTCCTTCCAATTCTCAATTGGTCGATTATATCAGTAGGTAATTCCTAGCACTTCATTTACGTATCATATGTATTAACAAGAACAACTCATTTGTATTGATAAAAGAAAAAGTATTTATAACATCAATTTTGATTTGATTTGATACATCGTGCTACTACTATTAGCCTTCATTCTCATGTTTCTGCAAATATTTATTGATACAAAACAACACGAGAATTTTTTACCATCTAAAGTAATCCAACTTAACTGATACAATACAGGATATATTAAAAAATTCAAGTCTTCCATAATCTTCATAAACAAAAGATTCTTATATAGTAACATATAACACATAAGATTTTTGACCATTGCAATGATGAAACTTAGTACTCTGCTAATTTATTGGATCTGAGCCATTATACAAAGCTGTAAATAATATTGCTATAGTAAAACAAAATAAATCATATACAATATCGACTAATAACAACATTCGAATCCAAACCCTACTAGCAGAGGTATCTCAATTCATTAAATTCTGATATATTTATGAGTCACAATATTGTAATATTTTGTTTTATACATTATTACAGTTTGATATTTGAGAAATACAGTTTTCATGTTGGAGTAACGATTTGAAATGCCTCATGAAAACGATTTGACCTACTTCTGTTGATACGGAACTGTCACTAGTGTCTGCTGTTATCGGTCCCACCGGGAATAACGATTGGTTATAGAACCTCATCCTCTGAAAAAGCAAATTATCGCATGTGATTATTCTCTTTTCAAGTGTGATTTATAGCGATTTTCCATTTCGATTAGGTAACTTCATAACGTAGTACGTCGCAATTGCTCCCTATTCGCAATTTTTAATGTCATAAGTACATTTTTCCTACGACAAATAATTTCTGAAGAATTGAACCCACGAAGATATGATGATAGTTCTAGAATCTAATACCGCGTTTGCGAGCCTCTTCTTCGATATATTGAATCTAATTAGCTCGATATAATTTCATAGTTGCTATTAACTCTGCTTTAATTGAAGTCTCATCGTCTCCATACTGTTTTCCAGCATCCAATGTTGCATTACAGTTTTTGTGTCTATGTAGCGACTTTGATTGGAAGCTTCGCCAATACGAGGGTTATTACTTTTGGTGGTACCTCAATCAGAATAGAAAAAATGGTTCGAAAATTAGTTCAAACGCATGCACAACTATATTGATCTCGATGAAGGATATTTTGTGAAACAATAAAGTCATATCCTATTATAAATATTGTGGCAACCCTCTTATTAGATTGATTTTCGATATGATGCATATTCAAAACAACAGTTCGCAATTTGCATTTTTATTCACGTCTTAGTCGTCAATTATTGTCATAAACAAAGATTATGATATTTTCCCTAATTTCCTCTTTCTATATCGGTTGGTATCTAAAAACCTGTCGGCAAACCTTCAAATACAACTTTCTGACTGCTTGGAATGCTCATACGATATATAATCATATATTAGTGCATCTTAATGTTCTTGATTTTAGGTGTCTTCTGTTTTAAAATTAGTTTTCTTAATAATTTTTGGAAGCCAGCTAAAATATGACGTTTCGACTTTTCTTCAAGTCTTTATAAAAATATCAATTCTATCGACGTCAATTTGAATATTAAATTTTGAAACCTATGAACTTTAAACTTTTCTACAAGAATACGATCCAAAACCACCAAAAATCTTAATTAATTATTTCCCAGACGATGAATACATAAGTATTCGAAAGCTTGGAAAATATGTTAAAGTTAGTCAACTTTGGTGTTTCATTGCCACGTTCCCAATAAGAAACCGCTCATAATATAGCTGGCGAAGAATCAATGTTTGATGCCTTGATAATTGAAAAGAGTCAAAATATACCTTCTAAAAATTTTCTTATGTCCAGCTATCTGAGAGATCTGAGTTTAATTCAAATATTTTCAAAATAATTTTTATCCAGTGAACTGAATAAATGTTTCCTAGATGATTAGCTTTGTGAGTGGCTCATTTGATTTTGCCTCGTATACATCTAAAACCCATTTTTATCATGGATATCAATTTTCAATCGTCGACAACTAGCGTTACTTTCTAGATGTTATACCGTTTCGAAATTACTTTTCAAAATCCGATGAAAGCACGAAAAGTGTCGATTCATTCCGGCGTTATAACCTCAATACCCGAAATAAAACATTAGCTACACACCACTAAAAACAACTGTGAAATAGCGGTTTGTATTAAAGAACACCCATGCTATCACTCTTGCCAGCGTCAGGGAATCTTGTGAAAATGCCGGCATGACTTGAAGAAAATAATTTGATTGATAAAACTTTATTACTGTCCTTTTTATTGGCTGGTTCCACTTAAATTTACTCTTTAACTAAAATGGAAAGGGTTTGTTTTTCTCAAGGTTTTTGATTTCTACGGTTTTAGTATAATCGGCTATCGGTTTCATTTGAAAGAAAACCAGGTACCGGTATCAAATTGATAAGTTGAAACCTAATTCGCGCAATTGTATATAAGAACAGTAACTCATTGTTTTCTTGCAGGAAGCATAACAACTTGAATTTCATTCTATCATAAACTTATAAAAAGAGATATCTTATAACACTAATATAATTTTTTTCAACTAAATATTTCATCCTTGCTTTAATTTTTCATTCTTATTTAATAATCATTAAGTCTGGTCCTAAAATCATATTATACTTACGACAACTAGATATAATCTGATCCTATTTAAATACGTTATATCATAAGTTGGAATTTCTGGAACGGTTGGTGATATTCTCAACACTGTTTACAGTACCTTTACACTAACACTACAATTACACTGTTTGACGCGCCTTCTTCGGCAAAAATTAATTCCAAAGGAAAAACCTGAGAATGTTTCAGTGAAAATATCGTTAGAGTTATGAACACAGTAAAATTTACAGATATTCAAGTTGAAATAATTGTAATGTTCTTTGATATCAGTTTATTATTTCCCAGCGTGCCGATCCCGCAGGACTTGAGGACTTACTCAGTAAAAATTTAGAAGCTGATGTAATCGAAGAATATTTACAGTTAACAAAAATATGTATGGAACAAAACTAATTTCAGTACAGCAATGAATTCTACAAATGAGACGCTACGTGCAGGTACATCCCGGCTGATTCTTTTATTGTATCCAACATAAGATGGCCAGTGTCCTTTTCCTGGTACATTGTTTAATTCTCTTTCCACACTTTCCACTCAACATCAAGAGATGCAATGAGGAAATGACCTTTAGTGAGAATGTAACTTTACTGAAAAGTTATGATAAAAGAATTGTAAATATGTCAATTTCCGTCATAGGTTTACTAAAATCCTATGTGAAAGCACTTTTATCCAAACTGTAAGTGAAAAACAAGAAAAATTTCCTCTGTTACATGTCAATATTATTTCAAAATTCAATGATGCAATTAAAAAATGTATTTACCTTTATGCCCAATATTTTTTTAAATAGACAAAGGAGGATTCTGAAAGTCAACACAAAATTTGGGTTTCTCTTTATTGTTGAAAACCATTTCTGATTTTTGGAATGCTTATTTTCTGTTTTACAATCGTAAAAATGGGTCATTGTCAATATTTTTATAATAATTGGTAATGATGAGTTTTGAGCTCTTATTAAATAGGCTTCACAGGCAATCCAGATGCAACAATAGTTAACCACTGTAAATCTTTGGGCAGTCAAATTGAGGTTAGAGAGATAGAAGAGGTTATCCGCGGTTTGGGTGCCCCCTTCAATCACTTTGGATACAAAGAGCATTCGAATGAACATTTTCCGGGCCTTATTGACGTACTTTAAGCAAAATGAGTGAAGTTTGGTCAAGGCAAAGATGGTTTCGTCGACCAGAAAAGTGTTGGGGACGTTGGTTGAATATGACGCACCATTGCTTAATAAGCTGCAAGAAAGCGATCGCATTCGAAGTGCTTCTCCATCAAGAAAACGTACATATTCACACATACATGATGAGAATGGTAAAAATTAACTAATCGTACTTAGAATTCCCCATTCACCTTATTCAACAGATCTGGCCCTCAGCGCAACAGAGCGCACGTGTCAGAATTGGTATAAAAATTCCGTTCTGGCGATTTTCCCTCGAAGATGATCAACGTTTTGTTCGGCCTACTGAAGTGGATGGGTTGAGTTGATTATGACCAGATCAAAGTCATAATTGAAGAGGATTCTCACATAATTAACAATCGAGATGTTGCGAAAAGGCTACATTTATCGCACACAACAATTGAAAAACACTTAAAATGTCTTGGGTTAGTTAAGAAGCTTGATATTTGCGATATGCGTCTTGTACGAAATAAAACCGACCCTTTCTTGAAAAGAATCATTACTGGTGATGGATAATGGGTCCTGTACAGTATCATAGTTCGAAAAATTTCATGAAGCAAATAATAATACAATTATAAAGCACAAACTACATCGAAAACTGAAATATGACAAAAATAGTTCATGCTGTCATTTTGGTGGGATTACAAAGCTGTTGTTTTCTTTTAACCACTTCTAAGGGACTCAACGATCAATTCTGATGTTTCAGTCAGTCATAGCCATCTGAATGTATTATTTTAACTTCGGCGAAGATAACGCGAATGTAGCTACAACTCCCGAATTATAACATTTAGGTATTTGGAACATTGGATGAAAAATGATAAATCTTCCGGATTTCGAAAAGCGAAAAATATACATGGTGATCTATTTGAAATAACCAAGTTCATTATTTTTCCGGAAAAAGAAAAAACACAACAACAATGTAAACACCACCATAATATCGGCCGTATTACAACTCCGTTGTACAGAAAATTTATGTAAATCATTAAAACCGTTTCCGAGATAATTGAGGCGTTCCAAACATAAAACTAACTCGGTATATATATATAATGTAATCAATATTTCTATCAACGTCAAATTGAATATTGAATTTTGAAAATTATGAATTTAAAAATTTTCACAAGAATTATTACGATTCAAAACCACCGAAATTAATTATTGAGATATCTCAAAATATTTTGATAAAGTCGAAACGTCAAATTTTATCTATTCTAAAAATTATCAAGAACATATCAAAAGGTCTGACTGAGAAATAAGAAATTGAGAAATAAATAAATACTTATTGAGATAACATGGTTAAAGTTGTCAAGATATTAAGTGATTGTGAGTTGATGAACGTACTAATGTGAACCGAATTCTGTATTATATCTGCGATCAGTAAAGCACCGTATAATTAGATGTGAAGAGGTGTTACCAGAAACAGCACGAGCACAATATTTCATTAAACTTGGCTAGTGGATACTCAGTTGTGACTAATAAAATTTTTAATTTTATTACCGTGCATTTACTCGTCGTGCAACTTGATTCTGAAATAAAACTATCACTCTTGTAAACCCAATTTGTTAAATGATGCTGTATTTCAACCGACAAAATCTAATCTTAATTCATGCTATTTGTCTCCAACTAAGTCTGGAGTACAATTATTCATTTTTTCAGACAACAAGTTTTTTTAAACTATTTTTTAATATTATTTCAATCTTTTGAATAACCATATATTCATTAGGACTGAGATTTTTATCTAAATATGATATAAAAATAAAACTGCATTAAAGCCATACCAGCGAGAAAACTGACCCAAAATATTTTATTGAAATTTTATCAATTTCAATGCAGCTTTGAAAAATTCAATAAGGGACCCATATTTGAGATATGATCTAAAGTAAAAATGAAGTTAAAATCTATTTTTATTTTGATATTCTTATTGTGAGTAATCCAGTCATCGATATAATTATGCATATCATCAATGTCAATTTATATTTTGATAAAAATCGAAATAGATCGAAACGTCATTATTTTTGTTTTTTTTTTTTTGAAAACCATCTTTCAATTTAAATAGTCAAGACAATTTATAATATATAATATTACCTCACTCTCAATCCAATTTGTGATTTTTATTCATACTTCCTTTTATGGTAATTTGTAAGTGCTCACCCAATGTGTTCGAAACCTGATGAACAATCAACTCATGTTGATCAACTTTTTCCACTAGTCACCTACCTCCGATGACTGTCCATATAAGTAATTTCTCAGACACGTCATGTAATATGTAACAGACGTTACGATCTTCACTTTACATCTTCATCGATTTTACAGTATTGTGTGATGAACATTGAACACATATCATTTTTTTCATTATAAGAAAATCCAAGTTTAGACCTCGTATTTCTATATTTGTTCATATTTATCCATTCTCTTTTGAAGTACAAATGTGCCGCAACTATTTTTTCTGTTATTGATTTCGTTTGTAAAATAATTACTAATGCTAAGATTTCGTTTTAAACAAAAACTCTTCTGAAGTGCCCTATATTTCATTCAATGTCTGGGTTTCTTGTTGCGTCTCAAGAATGAATGATGTAGTTATTTTACAATTCTCTATTTAAAAATTTAAATGAGTTTAACTTCAATTGGAACTTAGTTCCCTAGAACAAGTATATATTTTCTCAATTAAAATATTTTAGTTCACAATACCAGAGCTATTGTTTCAATCAAATACATCAAAAAAACTCACATCCAATATACCTCGGCCAACATAGACGTGCAAGGATACAAAAGTTTGTAAATAACGAAAGATGGATACGAATGTTCAGGAAAAGAATATAAAAAGTTCATGGATACCATATTTGTAGAGAAGTTCATCAAAATTCAGAGTTTAATTGTTTAATTACATACTTATTATATTATGTTTCAGTCAAAATAATAGTCACCTTACAATTTTGCTCTTCATTTTTTTTATATTTTTGATATTCTCCTAGCTGAGCAGAATATTCATAGTGAGGCTTCAAATGTCCCTTACTGATTTCATCATTCACTAATACCACTAGATCAACACTCAAAATCACACACCCGTTTCAATAACCATAGTCATAGACTTCAGACATCGACCCTTACCAAGTTGATTTACTAAATTTTCTTACCAATAAAGCGTCTCCTATTGGAAAATCTTCGAGGGGATTAAAATTCTGTATAACATACATAAAGTGGACCGTAATGATCGATCCTATATCATTTTTCAAACTATTTAACTCCCAACGGTCTCAATACTTTCAAGTGTATACTTCAATCTACAAAAATTTCACATAATTTAATATAATCATGAACTTATGTCTATCCATCTCTATAGAAATTATCTTCCAATCCTTTTCTATGGAGGGATTCAAAAGATACTGTAATTAATTTATTCTGTTTTATTATTTAGATTTAGAAATATGTAGTCTCAAGATATTTCTTGAGCATATGACGTTGATAAACTTATCTACTATTTCACTATATTATAAAATGCTCAATAAAATTAACATTTTCTCCATGTATATTTCAAAGTGAGTACGTTGTAAAGAATCAATCAAGATATACTTGCATGTAGTAATGTTTTGTCTACATTATCAAATATTCTCATTTATACGAGGGCTGCCACTCAAGTTTTGAGGTATAGAAGATTGCAGTTTGGTTTTACAGACGGGAAAGAGACTATCGAGGATATACACTATAGCGAGAGGCTCTGTCTCTTGGTATCACTTGATGTGAAAAATGCATAGAGTTCAGATCCATGGTAGGGTATTGTGCAAGCAATCTGAAATAAAAGCAGATCAATATTTTAAAATGGCTTGGTGAAGAGCTACCAATAGATATCTCCACAATAGATATCTCCTCTTGGCTTCGATATCGCATTATTTGACAATCGCTGAAAAAAAAGCTTGTGTCGATTGGTGTAAGGATATGCTGTACGAATTCAATGACAGTTTTTCAAAAAAAGACGTCTATAAGACCTTGACAGGCGACGAATAGTGGATCTCCAAAGTACTTTGGAGCAAATGGTCGCCTTTTTTTCGGAATATCTGTAAGTGTTTCCACTATTCCATTGGAGCAACGATCAATGCTGAGTGGTACACTAGAATTTGTTTGCCAAAATTTTCGAAAAAATCAGGAAAACCAATCGCAGAAGACGAACCACAAATAAATTGCGAGGTCAACATTCTTCAACACCTGAAGAGGCGATTGATGCGTTCAAATCACATGTTTTGGAGCTATCACAATCGAAATGAAGCCATATCCAATTATAAATATTAGTTTTCAACTGTTTATTTTAAAACTTACGTAGCAGCCCTCTTACATAGGAAATCGAAGGGCTGAAAAGAAATGAATCTCGAACTTGTGGAAGGAAGGACTGAAGTGTTGTTTATAGTCGACTGAGTGCATTAAAAAAGGTACCAAAGAAGTAAAAAAACACATTTGTCGCAACTAAACTAGTAATAACGGACCTGAGAGTCTGTATTGACCAACGAGCGCTTATGATAAAACATATTTTGCATTGAAACTGCGATGGCCTTAAGACATATAATGCCCAATCCCAATGGTCTTACTTCTGTGAAGCGGAACGTGCGGTCACCCACTCAAGCATACTATATACTGCTTAGTGTTGGGTCCCATGGACTCAGTTTCCTACAGTAGTAGGTACAGTCATATGCTTGAAGGAAAAAGAGTATCTTAGAGAACATACTAAGCAAAATAATAAACAACCAATTAGATGAATTGCAAAACGGTATTAGGAAAGGAAGAATTAGAAGAAAATATAACATATTTGGACAGATAATAGATAAAAAATTAAATAATATCAAAAATTACAACTAGGTTTTATGGACATTCAAAAAGCATTTGAAAGCGACAGAAAAATGAAATATTGAGGAAAGATGGAGTCAAATTGATAATATCAAATATACGTTAAACAATATGAAATAGAGTGGTAAAAATTAATAACCCATCCGAGGATTTTACAATAAGAACGATTAAGATAAATAGGAGTACTGAGGCCGGCTCTATTTATAGTAACAATGGATGAGGTATGGAAAGAATAGAAACAAAAATGAGACAGCTACAAACATGGAAATACTGGAACTATAAATGTCTTTATGAATGTCGAAAGATTTAGTATTATTCGCTAAAAATGAATGGAAACTGAGGCATGACTAGTTAACATACAGGCATTAAAATGGAGGACCATGAATATCAAAATGGAGGAGAGAAAAATAATAGTAGTAGGGGAAAAAGAATACTTCGAAATCTAAATGGATGGAAAACAGTCAAAAATGAAAAGAGGATCGTGAAACAATTATACTAATAACCGGAACCTCACTGCAACTAGAAAGTATTGTTCATAAAATGACAGCTAGTGAGAAGCCTGGAAAACCCTATCTATCATGGTGACAATAACAGAAATATCTATTGGAGAGATCAAAATAATTCCGAGGAAAATTATGAGTGACTTCGATATACTGTCTGTTGAGTAAATGGGGTTTTAGTTGGTAAAAATCTTCATAGCCTCGCCATCCAAGATGTTCCCCTCTACAATTTCATATCGCAGTTATGACCATGTGTCATAAATAAAATATATCTGTATTATTTATAAGTGACTTAGATTTCCTCATTAGATTCTAGCCAAAGACGTACGTACAGTTTACAAAAAAAGCTGATAAAATTAGAATCTCCTGATAAGGTTAGTTGAAAAAATTTGAGCCATGCTTTACTTCGAAACACAATAACAATTAAAACTCTTATAAACGATTTCAATCATGACTTCTAATAAAATCATATACCTGAGTCATAGTTGCTCTCATCAACTATTTGATTCTGCTTGAGATTATACCGCAATGTTCGCTTCGGATCCTCATTGGTTTCATTATTAGATTTGCTTATCTAATGAGACTGATGAATGCTCGAGCTAATAAATACACAATACCCTATCGGAATAACAAAAATAACAACCAATAAAAATTGACTGTAAAGCAACCAGATATTCTCTAGTCAGTGACGTACCACAGTTTCATGAAATATTTATTTAATGATTGATTTGTATACTAAAATATGTACTCCCATTCTGGAATAAATATATGAACAATGAATGAATATTATTATTAGGAATTGATGTCGGTTTCCACTGTAGGAATTATTTCCACAAAATTCCATTTTCTTTTCAAAATGCCAGGAAGGGTCCGCATTTTTTTCATGATATCATGTTTTTTTGTAGTAATAGCTCCATATTTAAACCGCTGAATACTGTGAGAGAGCTTACTATGATATTTGTCAGCATTTTCACTTTGGGCAAATAACTTTGTCAACAAAACAGAGCGAATATCATTTGGTACCTTTCTGAGAAATATCTTTGAGAAATATCTGATATGAGGGCTGCTACTTAAGTTTTGAGATATGGCAAGTTAATCTTGGTCGCAATTTGCTATAAGATGAATTTAGTGAAGGTCAATCGACTATTGTACCAGAAAATATATCGATGCTATGTGTAAACTGATATTTCAAGATCAACATGTCACATACCGTGAGATTGGCTATTAGTTCCTCTTGCATACATTCAATATTGTTTAAATATTTGGCTCTCAAAAAAATTATTTGCATTGGTTACCGCATAATTTGACAATCGCTTAAAAAATCTTGTGTGGATTGGTGCAAAGAAATGCTAAAGAAATTAAATCGGCGAAGAAAGACGAATCATGGATCTATGCTTATGAACCCGAAGCTAAGCAGAAATCGACTTAATGCGTCTTTCACGACGAACCAAATTTGTCCCCTAGTTTTCCGGAACAAGCGGACCATCCAATATAGTACCGTAGAACGGTCAATTCTAAATGGTGCGCCAGTATTTGTTGGCAAGAAATGTTCAAAATTATAAGGGAAAACATTCGCAGAAACCGAATCATTCTCCATTACGACTATGAGAACTCTTACATATCAGCCTTACAGTCCTTGTTTACTTCGAACTTCGCCGTTTTTCTTAGATTGTTTCATACAGTTTCATTAATTGCTGAACGTAACATCAGAATTAATCGCTTGGTTACTTGACAGCAGCTCCAAAAACAGAACACCTTTGTAATCCCACCAAACCAAGCATGAGCTTTTTTTGTTGTTTTTCAGCTCTCGATGGGGCTGGTGCTGGTTCATTATGTTTGCTCCATGATCGTTTTCGAACTATTTTATTGTACAGGAACCATTTTTCATCACCAGTGATGATTCTTTTCAAGAAAGGGTCGGTTTTATCTCGTTTAAGATGCATATCGCAATTGTTGATTGTTTATGTTAAATGAATGTTTCAATTTGTAAGGTACCCAGATATCAAGCTTTTTAACTAATCCAAGACAATCTATGTGTTTTTCAATTGTTATATGCGTTACATGTAGCCTCTTCGCAACATCAGGAATAGTTATATTCCTCTTTGAGGGAAAAACCTCCAGAACGGAATTTTTTGTACCCATACTGACACGTGCGCTCTGCTAAATAATCAGCACCATAAACTTCACATATTTCTTTGTGAGCCGCAGCAGCTTTCTTTCCTTCACGGAAATAAAAAAATTGAAATATGCCGAAAATTTTTGTTCCTGCACTCCATTTTAAATTAACCCACAAATAAAAGCTTTAATAAAAATCTCTCCCTACTTCTAAATTTACGTCCATGTGACCAGTATCACGTGACAAACGACAAAGTACAGGACTAAAAAGTTATTTAAATATAAAGCAAGGCTCTCTATCAGGAAAAAGCGAAACTACTTTCCAAACTTATATTGATGGACTGATTTGAGAAACTATATAAAATCGACCTTTTTCTGCGAGTTCCAGCTCGTAAAAAACTATAAACAAAAAAATTCTTTGAAAACATGATGAAATTTCAGCAAAATAAGACTGGTTTGCTACTAGCTAATAGTACAAATGAGTGTTTTAAAATAAATCTAAACATGTGCGTAATTGATAAATTACATGGACGCAATTTATATTTGAAGATATGTTGGTAAAATTCAATATATATCAGAAAATAATTCGATATTTCTGAATTGTTCTCACTCTGGATTCATTTATCACATATGTTTTTAGATATAATTAAATATTATCCAACCTCATATGTAATACGTTATTTCAAGCTCTAGAAATTATATAAAATCGGTATATTGTATTGTTCCCCATCAACGCGCCAATGCCTCTCATATCACCTATCTTCACCTTAACAGGTATTTAACAACTTTAACTAGCCATCACACTTTGTAATTGTTCGATAACACATAAATTGACAGCTACATATAGAGATATCCGTAGTAAAAATGTACCAGTATATGATTACAGTGTGGTGCTTTTGGTACGGCATGTTAAGTTAGCTCGGAGCGTTCGATAAGACTGTAATATCATAGTGGTATGTTAGCCGTCTGGTATTTGATCAGATAAATTAGCTACTTTAGATGGGTTTTTGACCGTGTGAATCGATATAAGGGATAAATGAATTGACATGTTCAACAAAAATTTGTTTTATACTCCAGTATTCAGGAATTTTTAGTAAGATTCAAATCAAACCCTTGCTAAAAATTTCAATATAAAACATAACTAAGATGTCTACTTTTTATATGAAAACATGAATGCAAGAGAAAAAAGCTAGAAAGTGGTTGATTAATTTCTTTTCTCAATCAATTAATTGAATCTAACTGTAAAGTAAAGTAAAATCGTTTGATCGTATGTATCATAACAGAGATGCAAACGTCGGTCGCGCTGGAACTTCTGTATTCTGCTATACAAGTACACATACCATAATTACCTTTAGATTTAAAACTGAATCTTTAAATTATCAAATTGCAAGTATCAACTTATAAATTGAATAAAAATGAAAAATAATTCATTGCATAATACAATAAAAATGAAATAGTCCTAAATATTTTCCAAGTAATACATTTAATCACGAGAGAGACTGAATAGAGTTGTTTTTTTTTTCTATTTTTTCATAGAATTTGATTTTCAATTGAAGATTTTTCAAGTTCTACTGGCTAATTTACTGGATAATTTAGTATTGGAATGGCATCTTTGATCAATATTTTTAAATAACCTCTCTTCTCTGATATTATATTAACATGAATATCTTGTATCCAGACTGCGAGTAGATCTATTATACAATGTCCTTGTGAAGGACAATAAGTATATGGTATGACATGACAAACATGAGAGGGAATGTTCAAAAGATACCGTTATATAGTTCAAAATTTTTGGTTAATCAAAAGTAAGATTAATAGTTCACCCCATGTTAAGTAAGGTCAATTTATTTGAACCTGTCTTGCAGATTTGTTGGCCTATAGTGCTTTACTCTTCTCATCTTGGAACTATCTTCCATTAGTTGGTTGTCGACTACATTAGAATGCACTTTGACACATTCACTATATTTTTCAGTATACTTATATACTTATACAGTATAGAATATCATCCTAAACACTTTACTTTAAAATCTTTCCAAAATGGCTAAATTTGAATCTCTTGCAATACCTTATAACTGGATATTGTATGTCCAGACGGATTTAAGCATTACTTTGTACACTAACACGTTGTTTTCTTTTTGCAAATATATGTTTTTCCAGTTTAATTCACGATCAAGATAAATGCCAAGATATTTAACTGCGTTTGCATGATTTACTTATTTATTGTTGATTTCCACTGGTGGACAATTTTCTGTTCTATTTGTGAAGTTATATAAACCGATTTAATCTAATTTGTTTTCAATCTCCATATTTTTTGCCAGATTTATATTTATATCCATTGCAATCTGTAAGTTGTGAGATGCTCTTATGCATGATGATAATATGGTGGTATCATCGGCATACGTTAGGTAATACGTTAAGCATGTGGCAGGCATATCAGCTGTATACAGCAAATAAAGTGTAGGTCTTAACACATTTTCTTGTGAGACGCCTACTTGAATTGGTTATACGATACTTCTGTGCAATAGTGTCTGTTCTTCAAGTAAGACATGTCGTATGGCAGATTTTTTTCGAGTTTATATAGTAGCTTCAAATGCCAGACCTTATCGAAAGCTTGAGATATGTCTAAGAATGCTGCAGAGCAGCATCTCTTGTTTTCGATATCTCTGTTTGACTTACTACCCTGAAAACCTGTTCAATAATTCCGCGTTTCTGAGTCCGAACTGATAATCCAAGGTCAGCTCATTTACATGAATAATTTCATGTTTCTTTATGAAAATTTTCTCAAAAGCTCTAGAGAACATTGGTAATTAGCTAATAGAATGGTACGACGAAATAAGTTATAAATAAGTCAATAAACTGCGAATTTCCATTTATTGATTATAAACTAAGTTAAATAGCAATGTGTTATTATACTGGGTATGTTTAATATGTCACAAAATATGATACAACCACAAATGCAAATACAATCACCTCAAGTAAATCTGGTAAAGTATTTTACCATGAACAAAAAATCATCAATTTCTCATGATCTGTTGAAATCAACAAGCGAAAGCAATGATTGGAAAATAGTCAATAATGAGAAAATAGCTAGAAACTTAGAAGAAACGAAAAGCACAAGACAAACGAAAATCCACGAGTACTGGTTGAGTAATTATATAAAAACTCTATCCAGAGTAAATTATGAGAACATGGACACAAAAACGAATACTGAGGAATCCTATACCTAAATCACTACCCATTTTTATATCCGTTAATATCGCTGTTGAATGAAATAGCAGAAAAGAATTACATATTAAAGGCACTAAATAATAATGAAATCAAGATTCAAGCAAAAACAGACACCATGCATACTAACATAATTAAACCACTTGCAGTTTAATAGTGATGAACCAAAACACGAGCAAAGATTTTCCGTTGGGTTCTCAAAAATCTATATTATTTCACCAACTTTGAAGAAATCAAACAAATCATCGAATCATTAGGACAGGAAATACAAAATATATGGAACATAAAACAGAACAAAAATAAAAATCTCTTACTCGTGTTCCTTTTCGATTTAAAGCGAAGAGATAATAAAAAAGAAATACTCAAAACTGAAATTCTCGTTATCACTGAACTTGTCCAAGTAAAACAAGGGACGACCAAGTGAAATGTGTGAACTGTAACGGAAATTATAGAGGATGTGTAGTAGATGAGCAACAAAAATTCTATCCACAACTAAGAAGTAATATTAATAACAATAATAATAAAAGTAATAGTGTTAATTCAAATTTTTGTAGTGCACTATTTTTAATATTCCTTAGTGATTGATGTCATTTTATTTCAGTGACTATCGTCTACCCCCCTTCCAAGTCCAGGAAAACGTAGTAAAATATTTCCAAATAATCAATTTTTATGAGATTTTAAACGTGAATAGCATTACTCTAATTGTGTTTGTTATTTTCGTTATTTTTTTGGTGTGATGATTTCATGAGGATCTAAGTAGATTCCTAGTACTTGTAGATTATAGATTGTTTTGGCAGTCGTTTTGGCTTTATAGCCACTCTGCACCTATACCCAGAAGATATTTTGTACAAGACTCTACATCTTATTGTTCTACGCCCAAAGGAGGCTATTTTTTTAAGATTCTTGTATCCCAGTTCCTAAGATGTTAGTACTACTCCTCCAAGACCTTAAGCCTTTCAGCGAAATAGGGAGGACATTCGCAGAGTAGATGCTCTGCTGTTTCCACGGCTTGCTTCCAGAACTCCTGAAAACTTGATATTACGATTAGAATTATATCATTGATATTAACATGTAAAAGGTATGAAAAATGTTTTTCATTATTTATAGCTGAAACTTCATAATAAAAAGGATGTCAATTTTTTTTCTGCTAATATTTTGAACTCCTTCCAAGACTCAGCAGTAAAAAATATACCCATATCGTTGCAAAAGCTCAAAATCTCTCCACTTAGTTGTATAACATAATTTTTTAATATTGGTGATTTGTTATTTGTCTATTAAGGAGAAATGTAGGTGTCTTTTGGATGCCTCTCGAAATACAGCATTCTGCAAAGACCAACTGTGAATGAGTCGCATGTGAAAGTCATTTCTGAGATCAAGAAAGTCACAGAGCAAGGAATTAACCTTTGTTGTTAAGTTGTTAATTCTGTAACAGTATCTTAAATATTTTTTTAAACCCAATTGTTTCTTGGAGATGAGTGAATATTTTGTTATAATTTCCAGAATTCTTCCATTTACTACCTTCCCAAAAAACTTTGCAAAGTAGTTTCATGCATGAAGAAAGCTGAAATCTATTAATGATAAAAAAGAATTTGAGTGGAATTAATATTATAATTTCAATATAACTATAAATACCAAACACACTCTTTACACTACCACTACACCGACACTTACAAATTACATTGTTGAACGTACGTTTCGAAAACCAAGTTATCATCCTTAGAGACTGAAGATAAACAGTATTTATGAACATATAAATGATTATAAAGAGATGCCTTTTTTATTTGATGGATTGGTAACTTTTCAGACAATCATTGTATATAAACAATGTATTTATGTATATATAGTAATTTTATGCATTTATCCGATTATTTTGATCATAATTTCAGGAATATTGAATTGTATATGAAGGTATCTTCAAATTCGAATTTTATGCGCTTGAAAGCATAGAATAATTTCGATCTTCGTTTAGTTATTAATGGCGAACAACAATAAAGAAACTTTCACATATTCATACCATCTCCTTGCAAGGATGCTAAATTGGTATTACCTAAATATAAAGGACTATAATTTCTACCAGTCACCAGGTTGGCATGTAAAACGATTTTTGGAATATATTTTTCTCAAAACTTCATAGATGCCAACAGTCTAGATTTTTAGATTGTTTGAAGAGTCTTTTTAGCTTTTCAGAATCTCTACACCGGTGCTAGAAGATATTTCAATTTTCGTGTCAATCATTTTTTTCTTAGTCCAATTAATTATAAAAGCGAGCTCACAATTTTTTTGAAACTATAAATGAAACCTATATAGTTTGCAGTAATAATCACAACTTTTTTATACGTATGAGTTATGAAGTAGGTTCATAATTTAAAAACAAATAGTTATAAATTCTTGAAATTACGGAAAAAACTCTTTCATTTTTTTTAAATAAACAGGACAACGATATTTTCCACATTCTCCTCATGTAATCAAACATAAATTTATTCTAATTATAGTTATTTATTTAGCAATGTTGAAAGACATATGATTTTTAATAAATGAAAAACACGCTTATACTACAGACCATCTATATGTCGATTTTCCATAACAATGTTACTAGTCATGTCTCCAGTATCACCATCTTTTAGTTTTAAACATCGATTATAATTCAGCAACTAATATCGTTAAATTAAAAGTGACAGAATCACTTATTTTCTTACTTCAATGAAATTTAAACAATTAGGTTTTTAACAGTAATGAAGTAATTGAAAGAAAATAACATGAAATGTAGAGAATATATTGTAATTTTTTTCTTATTTAATTATACGATTGCTATTCGTGGGGTGAAGTGATAAACACTACCTTATAATATGATTTACTTATCACTTAACTTAAATAATTTATTTAAATTTTGGGATTACCTCCTATTTCGATCTGTTTACTACGACTATTTATTATAAATTCAACCAAACTCGGCTGCAAAAACTCATTATATATACATATATATATATATATATATATATATATATATATATCCCAAAAGAATTCTTGAAAGTTCTAGAAAATATAGAAACAAAACAATTAAATAACTAGACCTTCCTAAAAATTATTAAAAAAACAATGTAAATAAATCGCCTACTAGGATAAAAACCTATATAAAACAAACATCAAACGCATTCCGGGTATTACCAACGTACATCAAGGGTGTCGCGTTTTCGCCGAATTTTAGAATTCCACTACAATCGAACATGGCCGGCACTAGAATCCATATAGCGGAGACGCGTTGGGAACAATATATGCATATAATATAAACATTTCTCATACCTTTTACACGTAACAGCAGAAGGCTCCCATTTTGACACTGTTAAAATCAATGATATAATTTTAATAGTAGTAGCTGAAAGGCGTGAGTACCTTGGACGAGTAGTACTAACGCCTTGGTAACTGGGACATAAGAATCCCAAAAAAATAGCCTCCTTTGGGCGTAGAACAATAAGATGTAGAGTCTTGTATAAAATATCTTCTGGGTATAGTATATAGTATAGTTTAACTTTTTTCGCATAACTCGAATCAAAGTATCTATTATTAGAAGACATGAGCAGATATTCGCGAATAGTTTGTCCCGATGATAAAATAAATTGGATAGGCTTTGCAAATTCTCAATCATTTATCGATTGTTACTATTTCACTCCAAGTCATCTGTCATGAAGAACGTATTATGTGATTGATATAATAACTTTATGTATTCACGACTCGATTTCATTCTATTCCTCTTTATTAGTTAGCAGTTCAATTCACATATAGAAAACAAAAGAATACTTTGATCAATTTCACTTTTTGTTGAAACAACGTAGTTTCAATTGAAATTCCGTAAATCATTTTTAATTTGTAATAAATTCTGTCCTCCTTTTATGTACACTAAAATTAATATAACCATAAAATCTCTTTAATTTACAGTTTATTTATTTGTGGCTATTCTAATCCGGTATGCAGCTTTCAGATTTATGCACCTAATAAAGTTTATAATAATTAAATTGTAACATAAATTACTAAAAACTTTCACATTAGTTTCATATGCGTTGTTGTTGTTTATGTGAATCAGTCAATTATCTTATCCCGGAACGAAATTAAGGGCACACATTCGCATCATAATTATAATTCTACGAGCGAAGTTGACCATTTATCATTTGTGCTGTTACAACAAAGTTGATCACTTATTATAATGCATGATTTGGTTTCACGAGAATAGTTCTCAATATATTGAACCATGTGGTATACTCATAGAAACAGATTTACTAGAAAAATTTTCTTATCATCAGAATTTTTATGCATATCACGATAAGTAGATATATAAATTGAATTATATTTTGTTCGATAAAAATGAAGATATAAGTACTGAATGGAATATACAGGACTATCCACATCAATGTTATGAAAAGAAACATTTTGATTTTAGTATGTTTGAGTGTAATAGATAAACTGAAAAATAGTTTTACCGACTTTGAAAATCATATATGGAAAGCTAGATTATCGCGATATATGAAATATGAACTATTATACATATTATAGAATGCGAATATATTGAAACAATTATTTTATTAATGATCGGAATTGGGTCTTAACGTTTCGCTCCTCTCTAGAAGCATTATTAAAATAAATACATATGATTTATATGATATAGAATTAATTATCGTTAATAATAAACAAAACATTCAGAACATAAATTTATCATAATTGTCGTATGTATTTTAAATTTATAAGGTAGGTACAAGATTCCCGATTTTTTATTAGCTATAGTTTTCGTTAGTATACGGGGGTTGTTCACATGAGTTTTGAGATAGACAAATGGAAACAAATATTTATAGTTGGATATGGCTTTATTGTTTTTAAAATATTCTACATTAAAATCATTACACTTTTACATGCGTTAGAACCAATTGTTGGAGCATTTTATTCATTTCGAATGAGATACCTATGATTTGAACGCATCAATTGGTTCTTCAGATATAGAAAAATGTTGACCTCAATCTATGTTTGATCTGCGGAAATAAGAAGAAGTAATTTCGAATGTTCGAATACAGTGTTGTTTGACGTTATTTGTGAGAGCTCGTATTGTCGTGGTGGAAAATGATTCGTCTTCTGACAAACAAATGCTGGTGTCCATTCAGATTTGACCGATTGACTGTGCGACTATGTGCTCCATTCGTTGGTTTCAAAAATTAGCGACCCTGGTCTCTAACCGATCTGAATAAGCTCATTTTAGAAAATGGAGTAAAGTGTCGTTATATATCATTATTACTAATTAATTTCTCGCATCAACCATGTTGGTTATTAGCATTGGATTTGATAATATAATAATAAATTTTCAATTTCAGACGTATTTAACAGATACTGATAAATATTATTCACGTCGCAATTCTTCTTTAGAAGTGTTTTTATGTCATATGGAAAATTATATTGTTGCCTCTGCGATGTGTATAATGTACATTCTAAAATTATATTTTACAGTAAGTTCTCGGTTACAAGTTGGACAGTCAGAGATTTGTTACTTCTACATAATAAATATTCGTGGATAATTTTAGTGTGACCTATTCTTAATATGGTAACTTTCACTTATTTTGGGCGATTTCTACATATTTGCGGCAACTGCTCAACACTTTCCTTTATTTGTCTTAATTTTGGACATTATATTGCTACTGAAAATTGATTTGCATTTTGATATATGCTCTCACGTCATTATAAACTCCACTATTCATTATATGTATTTCACTGCATACCATAGCGTGTCTACGTGTTTGTCAGCATATTTATTTCCTTGTATTCTTTGATGAGAGGGCACCCACAAAAATCTGATAACCAAGTTCTTGTTTTCTACTAGATGCATTTCATCTTCATTTGTAGTTCAAGAGGGTTGTTTGTATAGATATTTTCCAAAGAACTCTAGACATTTAAGGAGTTTGTTATTATTACAGTTATATGTAGATTTGACCGAATATTGGCCAAACTTTGTAGGATAGCACATATTTTTGCTGTATGTACAGCAACATTACGTTAGGTAATTTATACTTCAAGTGATGAGAAATGATGGCTGGTGTTTATAAATAGTTAAGGATACTCAAACTTGTATGATGCTTAGAATTCCTGTCAGCTATGGTGTAGGTATATCAATATTCAATTGTAGAATGGGAGGAATCTGTATATTCAGTTGAAAGATTTACAAACTCGCAGATAAAAGTGATAGTTGACATCCAAACTACTATTGTAGTTTGTATATGCTTTTTATAGTACTGACATATGACAATATTAGGTATTATCTTTTTTCAGCTACTGACTGGTTCTACTTTTATGCTTTCTCCACGATATGTTCTATAAGCTATGTCATATACTTCTGGTTTAGGTCTCCATTGTAAACGGTCGATCATAACTTAATTTTTTTTTTAAATGCAATTCATGAAGAAAAAGGATCGTCCATACCAAATATGTATTTGAATACCATGCAGGTCATTATTGTTAATAACCCAACAATATCAAGAGGAATCCTAAGATCCCATATAATATCTAAGAAAGTAGTTTGTAGTTGTCTCTTTGCAACAGTCAATCATAGTGTACGTTATTAAAAAGTGATGTTCAAACAATTTTATCATGAAGTATGGACGTATTAATGATGTTAATTATTGCTCAATCTATCGGATGAATTCTTCATTAAATGCTTTGTAGAAATTCTGAACAATGGTTTTCATCACTGCTGTATTTTCATATTTGAAAATATACTACTCAAACTCTCCTGTTTTTCTCATATTCTAATGATTTCTAGATAGTTGAGCAAAAAGATCCATAATGTACCTATTTTTGTTTTCTGATTATTTATTATGTCAGACTCTTGTATCTTTATTTTAAAATCTTCCCAAAGGCTACAGCATAAATGATTAATACGAACTACAAACAATAAGGTTCCGCCTTTTGGTTACAATTATAATAAAAGGTGATTCTGTTCAAGAAGGACCTGGGGGAAATTTCAACCGGTAGTTATTTTTCAATTCTTGTCAAAAATAATGACTCAGTTTTGATTTATTTTGATCAATTAATTGATCATTAGTTGATAGATCGCAAATGTGTGTTTTTCTAGATGCTCTTGTGCTGAATTCAATAGACAGAATATGTTCACTACCACAATATTTTTTGACCTTGTATTATCTATTGATATCATTATGGAAGGATTACGTCCCGATCAATGATTACTTGGTTTGTGTTAGTAGCATAAATTGATTAAATTTGGAAATCACTATATACAATAAATTCTATAAAATTTGATATGAAGGGTGTCGCGTGAAAAATTATTACCACTAATTGCAACAAAAAAATTGAAGATCATTTAAAGGACAACATTTGGAGAACAATTGAGTATATTAATTAATCAGAAAAAAAAAAGAATTGGAAGAAGTTAGCTCAATCTTCCAGCCAGTAAAATATATCTGGTCACTATAGAAATGATGGATATATATAAAAAAAAACAAGGAGTGAATGGCAAATACTTTTTTCAAGAACAATATTTGAATAAATTCGGAATAGAGAAAAAGTCTCTACATAAATCAAAAAAAAATAAATAAATAATGTTCCTTAAAATGAGCGACACAAAGAGAGATGATGTACGTCATGCCTATGACTGAATGGATGAGAAATCAAAGGGAGGAAAAAGGGAAAATACAACTTCACTATAGATTTAAAACTTAGCTCTGATAAAATTATATCGGTGATATATTTAGATCAATCGCCAGTGCAATATATTTAGATAACAATACAAATAGAAAACTAAACTGGAATGTTTTTTCAAGACAACATGTGAAAGAAAATTGATTTGTTTTCGTAGAACCTACCAATGAACGTAGTCTGGAGATTGATCGGAATGGGCTACATACTCAAAACAGGTGGGATCCTGCTTATGATGATGATTATGAGATTATACGAAACTAGAATAATTTTCCATCAAGCAAGGTTATAACTGTCTTATTCTTAGCCCAACTGAAACTCATGTATTTACGATCTATTTTTGAGGATTGGCTACAACAGCTAATGGGAATGCAAATTCCCAGCATATTAATATTTGTCTCTGCTCACGTCTCACTCCAATGAATCAATATTTGAGTCACTCTGAGTTAGTTTCCTGTTTTTCTTGATGCCATTATCGTTGGAATTATTTTGCTATAAATATTAGTCTTCCTTTCCATTTTTAATGACATGAAGATATATAACCCCACACAAAACTTATTACAAGTAGTACAGTAGTTGACTGCATCTGGATAACATAGATGGTCAAGCACAGCATAAAAGCTGAATTAAGACAAGTATATGGAAAGAAACCGTAGCAATACGTCAAATTGCGTAACAAAAGTCCCAATACATTTGTTTGAGCATCTTCTCGAATAAGTGCTTATTTATTTAACGTCTCGGAGGATTTCCATACCTGCCTGTAGTATGCATTTTTACCATTAAGTAGTGGAAACGTCACATTATGTAGTTTGAATGATTAAATTATTTAGAAGGTTCTATTCTCTGGAGTCTATTAGTTGGTTATGTTATTACTACGATTTCTGTTGAGTTCACAAAAATAAATAAAGACTAAAGATTTTTCAATCATTCAGGCATACTGATTGAGTTGATTATCTACGACAACCAATAAAATTAAGCATTTAAATACTAATATAGAAAGGTGAAATTACATATAATATAGTACGTGTAAAAGCATGCGAAAAAGAACAATGTTTTTTAAACGGGACAATCATTGTAATACTATTTTGGATTTGTTTATTTATCAAGTTACCACAGATAATTTTGTGTTGTCTGTTCTGTCAAAGGTTCTGTAACCTTAATAAATTCGTACTAACACTAAGAAGTGTGAAACCTCATTGTCATTTTACAGAATATTTTCCAAATCTTGATTCAAAAACACTGATTATGAAACTGAATAAACATGAGAGTTGAATCAGACGGCACTCATCCTGAAATTACCTGGAAATCTACATGTAAAAGTCCAGCCAATGTTAATGGGAATCGTCAAAGTTATTGTCCCTTCATTCAATGTTGAAAACTACCATAAATTTAAATTCAAACATTGACATAAGTGATTTTCATAAACATATAACCTTCATAAGTGGACAATCAGAGAACCATAAACCAAGTTTCCTAGATATTTGCATAAAATTTATGTCGTTGCGACGTTCATAAGTAAATAATAAACTCTTTTCGAAATATTGCAAGAATAAGTGTACCAAACAATCTGTTAGTATGAACTATATTGGGAAGATTTTATCCATTATAGCTCAATATTTGAATTTGCTCAACCCCAAGGTACCACACAAGCTACTGTTTTAGGCAATCGTCTGATTCTCTACTTACCGATTCGAGAATAACAGTTAAACGACACGGCGGGCGGCGGGTAGAAATCTTCTACCGTCGCAGAAGGCTACTCCGAAAATTCTACCAACAATAAAAAGGAGTCAGAGTTCAAATCGACACTTGTCACAATTTTTAAGTAGCGAGGTTATAGTGAAAAAAAAATACCCAAATTTATTTACTAATTACATTTGGTAAAACGATTGTCCAAATTTTACCTTAATCTTAAATATTAATTTAAGTAATTAAAATAAGTTTGTATGTCACTTTTATGTAACTTGAGGCTGTAAAATTTTCTCACAATGTTTCTACTCAACTATTAGATTCACATAATCTCCTTTTCAGTAACAGTTTAATATAATTTTTTTGGCTCTTCTGTAAAATTTGGTTTGTGGATTGCTAGGTGCTAGAATTAAGCCGACAATATGTAATATATAATAAAGGGAATTTTTGTGGTAGTAAATGAAATATTGTATTATTCTCGTGCGTGAAGTATTTTTGAGAAAATGAAACTCGTAGGCGAAAGTATCACCTCACCCACTTGTATCATAAATAACTATTGCACCATTACACCAAAATATACTATCAATATATGTTTATAGTATAGTAGGACATATATATTTTCAATTTCCATAATCTATCAAATTGCAAGTAAAATTGACAAAACCGTGGTCAGATGTTGTCGAAATTGTCGTCAGTCTTCCATCCGTCAAGGTTAAGGTTCATTCTAAAAATTCATATCGGTTTTTATAAGCATACAGTAGACGATATGATCCTTTGCCTTTTAGATCTTGTCATCCACTCCATTTTACCCCTTCTTCCAATCCATTTATCTTGGAAAACTTTATTTAAAAGATTTGTAATGAAGTTGAAATTCTGTATATCCATAAATTAACTTTTTGTTTCACCCCATTTTATTTTTTGTAGGCTACAATGAAAGACGATACCAGTATTTTTTCCAAAATCTCGCGTTCACTGTTGACGGAGTACAATTAATGTGTTGTTTCGAATGATAGTGTTACCAAAAAAAAGGTAACACAATCTCGGTATCATTTTCAACAACAAACTTAACAGAATCAAGTAATGATCTCCGCTTTCAGGTGTAGAAGATTACGATAACTAATCAACTCAAAACAGCAAAATATGTACTTATATTAAATAGTAATATGTTTTTCAAATTAGGGACACTTTAAACTGACTGCCATAACAAACAAAATTGTTGAATTTGGGTCTTTAATATACCGCAGTTGATGTATGAGAATCTACTCAATGTAAAAACAATACTTTCGAAACAAACAACAGTGGATGTGAATGAACCTACATTTTTGTGAGAGAGAGAGAAATACTTTTTCATCAAAAAATTTTTTCAATTTGTAGACAAAAGCTTATAAAAACTGAAAAACAAACATAAAAATAGCATATACAAATAAAATGAAATTTCAATATACAGAAAAAAACCAAAATGAGTAACAAAATTATAGGTAATAATTATTATATAAGTCGTATATTATTATTAGAATAGAAGTCGTTTACAGAGTAGAAGGCATTTTCCATATGCTCTTAAATTATTACGGAATGCGGGAAAAGATTATAAAGATTTGATTCAAATTGGCAAGTGATTGTGCATTTTTGCAATGTAAAATATTAAGCGCTTAACTAATTCTAAACGTGTGGTTGGTAAATGAAGGTCGTGCTCCGCGTTCCTAAGTGGATAACCGATCTTTCTGAAATTGGAGAAGTCTACTTAAGAATTAGGCAAACGAATCAAAGATGAATAAGGAAAGAATTTGTAATCTTTTAAAGAAGTCCTTGCAATGAGCCCTGCTGTTCAGTCCGAGTAAATATCTAACACCTCTAATTCGTAGTTCTAAGATTCGCTCAAATTGGGTCGCATCCCACGTATCCCAGAAGGGAAGGGCTACTGGAGATGCGATTCAATAACGGCATAATAGACTGTTGAGGAGGTGGATAAGTTCAGTTCTTTGAAGTTGACCTGAGCGCAAAGCAGGAGGAACTTAATTTTTCAAATGAGGTGGCAATATGTAACTCCCATTACAAGGAATTGTCCACAACAAGTACTAAGAATTTCACAGATTCATCGACGCCAATGGCGGTGTTATTTAATAAAAAAGCTGCAATGTATATGTATATAATAAAACTTTGGTTCTAGAAACGTTGATATAGAGAAGATGAGAATTGCACCATGGATTCAAGGGTGATTAGGTTACCAGATATGGTCGTATGAAGTGCTTTGGGATCAAGGTTGTCCCAAGAGTGTCGTCTGCAAATAGACATATTTTACCACTAATGTCTCGATAGGTGATGTCGTTTATAAACAGAAGAAACAAAATAGGGCCTAGTACTGAGCCTTGGGGCTTTCCACATTTTATTGGCTTGCAAGATGACATCGTTGTATCAAACTTTAAAAGATGACTTCTGTTTAAGCCATAAATTATTTCTGAGCTCAATGACCAAAATCCATATCGACGTCATAAGGCAGATAGAGCTATATATTTTCAAAATGTTATCGAGAAAAGCTGCGGAACACTACACCAGATATTTCGAGACATGATTAGCTCAAAAAAGCTTTATTTCGAAATTTAAACTGATCAGAACACCATTATTCAAAGATTTTGATGAGATATGTCAAAAAGTAATTATCTCACAATATACTTTTTCTACTTACTCCCCGTTGAGCTGATGATCAATGGTTTGAAAAGAAAACGTTTCATTCTTGTACTCGTAACGTTGTAATTATGGTTTTAACTACGATTTTGGAGAAAATAAGTAAGCGGTTGACGTGACATACGAAAACAGACTGGCTCCGTACCAAGAAAATAGCTTTCAATCATCAAACATTTGATCTAAGGTTCATATCCATGCTAATTTCGCGGGAAATTTGAAAATAACTCAAGTAATTTTAAATGCCTCGAAGCTAATTGTCGCATCAAATTGTGAATGAAACAAAAGTATTATGCAAAATACTTTCATTTTGCTAACATTTCAAATTCAAATATTGTTGTTTACAAGAAAATATAAGTACCTGAAATAATGTTTAAATGAAGTATTTTGTAAAATATTTTGGTTTCATTTACAATTTATGCGACAACTACGTCCGACCATCTAAATTTCATATTAAAATGGTTTATATAAGATATAGGTAGATGAAATATTGAAACACAGGATGATTATTTCTAATTTTAATTTGTTTTTGGCATTTTATAACTATATCAACAAACAAAAAAATTTCCTTCACACTTTAGCAGGCTTAGAACTGTGAACAGTGAGATGTTGCGTTTTTTAAAAATGTTTCTGTTTGTACATGGTACATACAATGGTATATAAAAAAATGATTTTATAACCATTGGTGTATTGTCACAGTAAATATAAGTACTTACCAGGTAAATGTAGAGTTGGTAGTGAAAGTTTTTTTAACCTGCCATTGGGGTTTCTACAAATTGGTTCAAAATGAATATCACATATTCTATGTGATGATAATAATGTAACTGCAAGCATTAACTTGGGGTTATTTATTCTTTGCAACCAAATTCTGCAAATGTCTTAATTCGTAGGAATGGAATGTCTATAAATGAAAGTAGAATAAGGATGAAATCATTATAGATATGAACTTGATTTCAATTTAAATATTTTTATGTTGATAAATAGTAAATTATTACTCTCACCTTTTCGCTTGCTTATTCGTGCATCCTGATACACAGCAGGCCTTTACTCGTTTACACGTTGACACACGAGTAAACACGACAGGCCAATTCGCAACAAATAATAACTTTTAAATGCACAAAAATGCAAATAGCTAATAGACAAACAACATCAAACACCTTTGCAAAGATTTTATACACCTTTGCAAGATGGACTTTGTTCATTCAATAATCTTGGTTGTTTCTCGATGCATGATTGCAACTAGATGTGAGCCAGTAACAGAGATGGCGTTGAAAATCGTCCTGAACCTCTTGTTTTCCAGTGCACAGGCCCTGACGTATACCATCGTAGCCAGCGATTCTGTTTAGGTGTGCATGACAGTCACAGAAGCGTGAAACTGTTCCTGGAAAGCGATTTGACAATGGAATTTCTGTTAAAAGCATAGGTGAAAAAATGTTGGAATGGTTTTAGAGGCTATTGCTTATGATGACTGTTTTTATATTATGGCTTTATGTCGATAGATGTCTACTCAAACGTCTTAATTAAATAGACGTACTCTTCCACCAATACAACTTTGGAGCTTCACTGCTGCGACTATTCTGCTTTTCAATTTGCACTTCCTTCTACAGACTCTGATGACTATGGTACAGTTAATTCATGAAGTTAAAATTGATTGAAACGAGGTAACAGAAGCAAACGCCGTTCATCGATCTTTGTCGTTGCTTTAACGTTTTAAGATTGTATTCGGCTATAGGGTCATCAAAAACGTTAATTGTTTTCTTACGTAATTATAAATGAAATTTCTACAAATGTTAGCATTCTCGATAACAGTACAGGATAATTAACGTCAATAAATAATTATTTCCTCTTTGTGTAACACTTCAAATGTCACTTAGTATTCAAATTATCTTTATAGTGTTCCATTCAATCTCAATCCGTCAAATACACTCATATAATAAGCTTGGTCATAAAAATTATTTTTTTCTAAACAGAGCTGACTGAATTCAAAAATGTGCTCCATCTTTTCTCATAGCTTGCCTACAGATGAATAAGTGAGAATTGAAAAGATTGATTTAGTTCATTGCTTCAAATTTCTATAGGTAATCATTCCACTCCATCTGCTTCAGATTGATTTTTAAACCTGCATTCACACCTACAACTAAAATTATGCATGTATAGTCTTGGAATCTAATATTTCGCAATAAATCATAATATATGCATTAATTTCTACCTCAGGATACTTGGCGTATGACTATGAATCTTCAACAACATATTCTGAAATTGTTTTTCTTATTGTTTCATGACATTTCACCTGAAGCACCAAAACTATTGCGTTCTAGATATAGAAAATACATGTACAAAAAATATAATACTACGAGAATGAAAAATCAATAATTAGTATACGTATTCTGACTAACATCAAATAAAATAGTTCAGTTTTTATTATTTATTGTCACTATTAATGTTTTTAATTATTATCGTGAAATTTCTGAATAGGTACAACTGTAAAAAGAAATGATGAAGACAAAATAGAGTCCTAAAAAACACTCTTAATTCAGAATCTTGAAATTAAACAAATAAATAACAAAAAAAAATGAAAAAAGACTTGTGAAGCTGGTGCTTATAATTTACAAGATACTCTATGTCTGGATTGAAAGTTGAAAGCTTAAAACGCAGATCGCTTTCCACACAAAGCTTATTTCTATATTAATTTTTCAAATATGCCAAAGTAGAGAATGCCTTCTCATGCAAATATATTGTTGAAATCCCTTTTTCAAGTTTTTTAAGCTTCGATCTTATCTTGCACATAGAATTTGTGGACGTCCTTTCATTGAGGTGTCAAATTGAGAATGTTGAGGGTACTGAAAACGTCACTTGAATATGCAAGCTGTATTAACCAGTTTTCATCATGTAACAATTCTAAAAATTTGGCTGCTGATTTTGCTCTATGATCATTTTCCAACAATATATTTCATCGCGAAGCTCAAACAAAACGGGATTTCTTAGGCCATGACTTAATGAAATTCACAATTTTCACTGCATTATCAGGCGTTCCTTTCAGGCTTCCATTCAAACTTTTGAGGCAAGAGCTTCTCGGTGTAGGCTACAGTGTGTCCCCTTTACAGAAGGAGCGACTACACCCATTCTGGCAATCAAAGTAGGCCCCAGACAGCACACGCACCATCAGTCGTTAGTCCAAGACATTTTGTCCATTTTATTCCATATTATCTGTAATAAAATTATCGAGACATTTAAAAATATCTTCCCCTGTTGTTTTTCACTACAAAGACTGGCAAAAGAGTAGCTCTTCTTCTAGGTTTTCATTAGATTCAAACCTAACAAAGGCTAATAGATTGGCCTGGCCAGCAAAATCGGTACATTCATCAAGCTAAAGTGAAAAGTACTCACTTTTTGGAACTGTGTCCACTTACTGGTTTACTGCATCTGACCTTTCATCTATTCTTCTTTTTTTGTTGCCTTTTCGGTAAAGAGAAAAAAATAATATTCTCCCCTACAGAATGAAGAGTGAACTGCTCCATTTTTCTATTTTGCTCATCAGAAATTGATGTTTCCATTACTGATTTCAACTTTAAAAATTCTTTTTCTTTGTACTGAAAAAAATACATGGGTTTTCTTGTACATTTCGTATGTTTTGTTATCAAATGCCTTTCCAGTTTGAAGGTTTCATACTATCATTAGCAAGTACTTCAAAACATTCAAACACGCTGAGGCAGCTGGTCGTCATCAGCGGCAGTACACACGAACCTATATTTCAAACAATCAGAGTCGTACTTACGGCTCGGTTTTGCCTTCTTACGAATCTTTGCTCTTCCGCTACTATTTGGCCTACTAGAAGTAGTTAATTCAAATTTAGTAATTTCACTATCACTATCATTTTTAGATTCACTACACAGTATGTTAGTACTGGACGTGGTAGCAGTGTCAACAATTGTAGCCGATGTTTGCGGTTTACGGCATGATCCAGTTTTGATCCATAGTGAAAGAAACAGCAAACAAACATAGGTCTAACCAAACCAAAAGTTTATTTGCCTAAAATAAACTCAGCCACCATTGTAAAGGTTTAATAACAGTTATTCACACAATAAATACAACAGAAAATCACAACGTAATTCACATGCAGGCCAGAATAGCACGTTCCTGTCTCCACGTCTGCCTAAGGTAACGTTCAGTAATTGTTTTAACAGCAACAGAAAGTGTCCAAACGATGGCGCTTTGTTTCTTTGGTGGTGTGAGCTGGGTTGTGATCCATAGTTTGGGAACCACTGCTCTAATGATTAGCTTCCTTTCGAAAATTATAGAATTAAGGAAAAATTATTTGGCCACCAAACACATAGAATCGCCTTTTGGGGATGTAAACCCAGCGTCCCAGTACTTCCTGGCGATTGATTTGGAATTAGCTACTGCTTTGTAAAGTGCTGTTGAAGGAATATGTTGCATGTGATTGATTAGTTGGCTTCATATCCTTTGGAGAGATTATGGGGGACCCATATACCTTGTGTGCATTGTACCTTTATATTTTTATTCCATCTACCTAATTCTATAAAATGTAATTGTTCGTTAGTATAATTCATAGAGTTAGTTATTAAGTGACTTCAAACCTCATCGTTGAACAAGATATTCCCACTACATCCGTTTTTAGATTGAACTAATCAGATTAACATGTCATCATTGATCGTGAAAAATTTAGGGCTAGTTGTTAACTTTAGAAATAGTTCCAATAATTTCTTTAGACTTTGAATATGCATGTTTTATTTTGAAATTTAAGCTTTTTACATCCATTTTTAGCTGTTTGACAGACATTGTAAGTAAACATTAATATGATATCGGTTGCTCAGCAAGAATTTGATAGAACATTTTCAGTTAATACTTGGATATAACTACAACATTGTCACAACATAAGCATAGATTTAAAATAACTTACTTTCAATATATTGTTTAAATCTTATTAAATTCACTTTTCTCAGATGTAAATTTAGTCCAATAAATGAGTCCACTTCGAAATTTGATGTCAATGTTAAACTTTAGAAGAAGTGAACATCCTCCATTATCCTTCTTCATCGATTTTACTTTATTTGAATTGGATAGGTGATGATAAACTATTTTTTCAAACCAAAGGCATTTACTATTATACATCTAGGTTTGTGTCTTCTCATGATAACGAGAACTGTCAAGAATCTGATATACCAGAAATCACTAAATTCGAAGCGTGATCTTGCTGAGAAACTAATTAACATCACTCAAATTCACACCAGGCCGCTCTCCTGTGCATACATTTCATTGCAGAATACTTGACTATTATTACATTTCTTCGAGCTATACTTATTCGCCGTAAAGTCTGAGTGTGAAATTCGTATTACTACTTGATGTTCAACTCTTGACACGTGAACTTCAGTCCGATATGGAAAATAGAATTCATGTTTTGTATACATTTAAAATATCGCTTCTGGCAATTCGCACAAAAACTTATATCAAAAGTGAGAATGTCTAATTGATTATTCTAAATTATTTGAAAGTACGTTAAAGAGAATGCTATAACTATGTATTGGGTTAATCAGATCTCTGTAAATTTTGAGATAGGGATCATTTCAATATTTAGAATAACATTTTCTATTCTTCTTTCTACAACATTCCTATATTCTTCATTTTGTGTACTGAACTTCCAATTGGTTGGTAGAGACTGTTTTGTATGTTGTTCCAGTTTTTACCTATTCAATCTAAGTAGATGGCGTAAATGCAATTCTATTGTATTTGTGTCACGGCGTCTCTTACTTTATATTACTATGTCTTAATATTCAATATTTCTCACTTCTACATATATACTACATCCATTATTATTCCAATTTACCAGAGAACAGTAGGGCATACTTTATCAAGATATTACACGATCACGATATGCAGAGAACGCTTTATACAGCTCATCCAAAGTGATTTACTCATAGAGTCTCTGATATTTACATGGGGATGTTGGAGTGAATAGCAGGAAAGCAGAAGCAGAAGCTTAAGTTTCAAGAAATGGCGAGCTTTTCACTGACCCTCATATATATTAGGCTTAAGGGGACTTGATCTGTTGGAAATAATCCTTGAATACAATGAAGGTTCCATGGACAAATAGTTATAGCAAGAAGATATCATCTGGGACATTATGCCGATTTTCACTACGATTAATGGATCATTAAATAAAATGCTGATATGGCACTGGAGCTATTACCTATCCACGTCAGCAACCTGAATAAGACGAAGATTGCGTGAGTCAATATTTTTTTCCAATTCAGCTACAAAATGAGAAGAAGATAGTGAGAAAATTGATTACAGAAGGCGGTTTTGTACGTAGGGAAAGTTGTTATTCTACTCGATGATGATATGAAAAAGAGGATCTATGAGGACTGTATTGTTGTTCTGGAAAATACAAGATCACTGCGAAATGTAAAATGAGATTAAGTCCATACTTAAGAAGCACATCCTATATGCATAACAGTGACATAAGAGTAGTGTATCTGTACTTAGCAATTGTGATCGAAAGTTAAGTATATATTTTACATGCACCCAATAAACCAATATTTTCTATAAATTTGCGTTATAAATTTTAAACAACTACAATTTTACAAGTTTTTGCATTTACATAACTCTTCTCTCCAAACAGTGAGCTGTCACTACCGGTTATATCCAAGATATAGAGCAATCGTTCGAAATTGATGAATGATAAATTTATTATAGGTCATCATCTAAGATTCAGGTGTCTAAATCTGAGTTGAATCCGTTATTTATATACGAAATGACTTTACTCGTGTGAGCCTCGTAACTACTGATGCCTTATAGAAAATTTTGTTGTCAGTACATAAAATGCGGATTGAGAGTCGAAAAAACAGTCGGTACCGTAAGAATAAAATATTCGAACTGTCAAGAGGAACGACATCGTTTGTGGTGGCGCCGAATATTGAGTGAATAGGATGTTTAAATTTTGAGTTAGTTGTAGAGTTTGTAATCAGATGATTAGAAACGTAGATAATTTCTTGCCAATTTTCGGAAATCTACATTCTTGTGTTATCGATATTATATCATGAATCAATTATTGAGCAATGTTCCAAATGAGTAGATATAAATTCAAAATCGCGGTATAGCAAATTTAAATATCATATTGAGTGAAATCTTGTTCATAAGCATAATTATAAGACTTTTTTTGTTGAAATGAAGGAAAAAGTGGTCATATACGTCTGTATGTACCTGATTATTATTGTAGAGCAACCTTCGCAGACTATGTGACTCAACTGGAACATATATTCTCATGTACTTTACCGACTTTCGTTAAAATTGCCTTTTGAATGTGTGTTATTAGTGGCCACGAACTAACTTCATTAAATTATATTGTATTGGAGGACATTAGCGTCTGATATATGTAATGTTGACCACTATTCTTCAAAGATGAAATCCATTAGACATGTTACATTGTATGATAGTAATTGCAATAATGTAGAAAATGGAACTGGACTTATTTAAAACAATTTCACTTCAGTCAATATAATCATAGAAGAATAATTACTTTGTTATTTTTAACAACTAAAAAACAAACCTATCTATAGAAATTGATTTCTTAATAAAGGACTCTAGCTTTGGGATACACAATTATCGTTATCAAAACGAACTGTTTGTATTTTCACCCATTCCATAAATCACTTTCCCCGACTTACCTTTTTAAGCTCGCCTATCCAAAGTAGAAAACCAAATGGGGTTTTTGGAAACAAAAAATCTGTAAACTGTACAAAAACTATTTATTTGGTATACAACGATCCCTGTTGATAAACTGGACTATTTGAAATGCCATAAGAACGGCAATATCTATCATTTGGTAACATTTTTCTAGTAATATATTTCTGTAACTTCTTGCCAATGGTATCAGCCACATTTTTTGTAAAATATTATAAAAAAATAAAATTTGGTCCGTTACTTGCTGACCTCAGCATTAATATGATTCAGGATTTCTTTGACAAATGAAAAAATCTATTTTTATTGAGAGGAAAGCTAGCCAACGATTCAATAGTTCAATCAATCTTTGTCTTGTTTCTACACAGCATTATTTCCTTCACAAGAAGTTAATGATCCAATTGAAGAATTATCAGTGGTAATCCTATGCCTTTGATTCAGATTTTCAGTTGGTCGATAGCCACTCGCTCCACTTGTCTCTTTTCTGGTCTATTTTGCGTTTCTAAAACAAAATATATTATTTATGATGTTAAACAAAATAATTTTCCATAAATTTCTACCAAATCACAATTCTATATTGCAGTAAATTTATAGTTGTAATCAGATTTATATAATACCAATATGTCTACTTGAGTCATGTGGATTCTTCCAACGTACGACCAGTATTTCAAAAATACCTCTAGTAAGTGCTAATTTTGTGTGAGCCTTCTCTCCGGTATCCTCAAAATGATTCAATGGAAAGTTCGAGTAAGAAATTTGTATAAAAGACTAGATTTATGAGGCGATAGTACCTAGGGGCACTGGTGAAATCAATCCATAGCGTCGGTTTTACTTGGTCATACTTGATTTAGGTTATTGATATAGGATTTTTGATGATGATAATAAAAAACTTACATAAATACCTCTTCCACACTGTAAGACAAGATTAAAGTGAATCTGAGTAGTAATATCATCATCTCCTTTTCCATGGTCTGTAGAAGTTTCTACTTTAGTAATACAACTACAAGGTCCTTAGCTTCCTCATTATCTCCAAATCAAGTCTCTACTCATTGCGAACCAGAACATTAATCATTTATTTTCTAATAAATTTAGCACGTACTGAATACTGCGAAGATATGTTTCATCAGAAATAAATGTTAATGGCAAACCCGTCGATATGTTAGTCATTTGCTGGTGCACAGTCAGAGGTAAACATATTGGTATTGGTGAATATATTTGGTTTAATACTTTTTTATTGAGCATTTGGATTAGAAAATGTATGTGTACCATTCGTCAGCTTTGGCATCACAAAAGTTAATATAATAGAAGACAAGTTTCAGTTATTTTGGACGCTTAGCCTCTGTTTGACAATCGTATGAATGAGTAAGATTTTGCTGAAAAAAGAAAATGACAAGATAGTAAGACACTGTGTACGCAGACTCTATACAATCATTTACAACCATAAAATCTAGGCAGCTAAATTCCAACATGGTCTTATCAACAAACGATAAATGTCGGGCCAGCCAAAAACTGAGACAGACCATTGGTATAAGGTAAGAGAATGAGAATTTTCCAGGCCTTATTGGAGCGATTTCAGCACAACGCTTCGTATCGATTCATAATTGTCGATAGAACCTGGATCGGGTACTACATTCCTGAAATGGTAAAATAGTAAAGTTAGTAGATTGTAAAAAGTGAATTTTCTTTGGGAAAGGGAATGGGACAGTCATGGGATTGGTTTTATCGACTATCTTCAAAAGAATGTAACAACAATTGAAGAGTATTTTCATAATTGATGAAGAGTTATAAGAAGAGCTTATTTGAAAAAGAGGAAGTGCTTTTCCATCAGAACAATGCACTTTCTGACAAAATACACTTAGAATTGGTTGACCACCCATCATATTCATCAGATATGCCCCCCAGCGACTTTCTCCAGCTTCCTAAGCTCATTTATAGTGAGTCGACTAGTATTATTTGAAGTTAAAAAGATAAGAGCATTACTGGAAAATGAGTATCTATAAAAATATATTAATAATTGTTGCATTCACACAGGTCTCAAACTTTCAATTATCCGATTTCATCGAACTACATTGATTATATTTAAGAGAAATGTAATTTCGAATATCCTCACTCCCAATTATCAATAAATATTTAGATATGGAATTGTAATTTCTCATGCATCGTTCTCATAGATTTGAATAAATCGATTTTCGTTATGTGCAACTGGAATATTGATTTTGAAAGAGACCGTCAATTTAAAACCGTAAAAACCTTACGTTCATCTTTGGAAATTTGCGGTATAACAAGGCAAAGAAAAATTTCACACAGTTTTAGTGGGACTCTTCAAAAAATGAGAAAAAAACCAATCAAACAGTGGCATCGATGAGATGAGATTCATGCAATCGATTTTTATGGTAATCATTGGCGTAGAACGCAGATGGTTGTCTAGTTGTGAAAGACGGTAGATCAAGATGTAAAAAAATTAAATTATGGAAACGTTGAGGTTTTATAGCTAGAAAAAAAAATACAATGAAGCTCAAACATTCAAAACTAATTTCATTTGCAATAATAAGTTTCTTGAATTTGGCGGCATTTTGCTAGAATCAGAACAATGTTACTGATTTTCAATTTCATTGTGTGCATACAGGGCGTCAATTTGAAGTTTCATTTTCTCCTAGAGTTTCCCCCTAAAATTTTTTTTGGAAAATTATTAGTAAATAGTGAGTGACATAAAGCACAGTAAATTGGAGACACAAATTGAGAAAAGTGCTTATTATTGCTATTATAGGTAAACATTGAAAAAATTGGTGATAGCATAGAGAGCCAAGAAAAAATAAATTACAGTGTTGCTGGCTTGTGCTTAGATTCTAAAAATCTGAAGCAAATATCAAAGAACTCCGAAGTGTTGAACTGGGCGATACCTTTGTTGTTGTTGTATATAACTGATAGAGAGAAAATATAGAAATTGTTTGGCCCGATAGAAATCAAATTGAAAGTTACGGATAATAAATTAGAAAGCCTAGTATAAGAGGCAAAAAAAAGATATTTTACAGGATGAACGAAAGAAAAAAGAAAGGATTGTAATGGTAGAGAGAGAAGTGTGAAAATAATATTAACCTCAAAGGCGTTTCAGATACAAACAGTGGAAATGAAATTAATCAAAAAATATGGAGAGAAAAACAAGCAAGTTGCTGAAATTTACAAATAAAATGGATATCCTGAGAACTACAAAGAATTTAGGGTTATTTGAATTGGAGAGCATTATTATGATGAGGACGTGAACGGAAAAGGCAACTACTGTCAACACTCAAAGAGAAGGAAACGAAGATGAAAAAATGAGAGAGGAGAATCGTTAGAACAACAGCCTGATGATTACAAGGAAAGTAAGAAACTGGGTAGGATTGATAAACATGGGTAACACAAAAATGACACCAGCAACGAACATAGAATATGCGGAACTGAATCAAAAATGAAGGAATCACTAGGCAAAAAGAAAAACAAAAATAATTGTACAGAAATAACTATTTGAGAACTTGAAAGAATTGATGGGAAGAGATAACGTTACAGGATTTACACTTCATAGAAGTGTAAATTCAAAGACACGAGCATCTGACATAGTTCAATGTATTCATAAATGAGAGCCTCTATCAGAAAGGATAATAACAGTAGAATTGCATAGGGAATAAACAACAATTCTATCATTGTTGTGGCATGAGGGCCAAATTGAGATGGTGCTGAAAATAACTAAAATAAATTTTGGCATTATATATATATATATATATATATATATATATATTTATATAGATAGATATATATAGATAGATAGATAGATAGATAGACAGCTAGATAGATATGTAGATGATTGCATTACTGCTGTACCAAAATTCAATTCTTATCAAAAAAAGAGCGTGATGTCAATCGACCTTTTTGTCAATATTAACATCCCCAATGGCCTGAAAATTGCAAGTAGAGGTTGTAACTACTGACTACTTTCGACGTTATTACGTTTTATTAGAGCAGTTTAACAACCCTCATTTGGGCTTGAGACCCGAACTGAAGACAACGTCAAAGAGCGACGATATTCGGTTTATGTTAAACATTCCCCAGTGAGGAACAATACAAAATTTCAATTCAAGGCGTACCTTTATTGCACATTAACTTTTATTGTGTTATTGTGTTAAGGATTTCAATCATCCTTGTGAGAAGTACAGAAACTTTAAATAAACTCACATAAATAAGATAAACTGTCCGTGATATCTGTGAAACATTTGAGCTTAGTTGGAAGAAAAGATAGTTATTGGAGGGTAAGGTTGGTTAATCATAATCAATACTTTGAGAACTATTGATATAGAAAAACCTGGGAACACTTTCTTCATCCACTTTGGTCTGCTCCAGTACCACTATTACCTCGAAATCCTCCCGAGAAGACAAACCCTACACGCAAAAAGATAAAACTCGCCAAAAGGTCCCCTATATTTACAAGATCCAGATGGTTAGCTAACTAATTATCTCAAAACCATCATTATATTTTCTTAAGATTCCATGTATTTTATGAACTCTCAAGTAATAGGCAGATTAAGGCCTTGGAATCAACCAAAAAGGGGTGATTCTTTTTGTGGAGTAGGCAGATTGAGACCCCGGAATCCGATCAATGATAAATTTTCTTGATATTAGTTCCTGCTTCTGAAAAAGATGGAAATCTGAATATTTCGACCTATTGCGATCTATATTAAAATATATTTTGATAAACTAGCTTGAACGTGTTCGTGGTAAAAGTATGTGGGTATTAAAACTGCTTGCATTAATATCAATATGGGTAAATAAATAGTGAACACATACGCGTAGACCAGTTTATGAGCAGATTAACAAGGTATTCTGCATATAATCTGACTCAGTTAAAGTGCAAAAAACTCATTCATTCATTCATTCATTATATCAACTAGATAATCTGCAGAATACCTAAGTATTCGGCCGACTAACGACGATCCATACGTTAAATTTCAAAAAGCAGGTTCTTGTTTGAATAAAACATCTCAATTTGTTGTATGTGAATATTTATTATAATTTCTGAGACATATAAGTAAAGGAACTGAAATGTTCCTCCACTGATAAAATATAACAGTTCAAATCAATATTAGAGAAATCAATGATAACAGTCTGAAGTTACCAGGCAAAAAAATTTCGACGTCATAGAATTATTTATTAGGCAATCTGAAGATTAATGATATTTCGAATTACACAAAAAATCATTTCAATGACAAGCACATCTATTAGTTGTACATTTAGATTTGCACTTCTATTTCCTGAAGCCCTGAACATAACTTATCAACTTTTCTTGAAAAACGATAAATTAAAAAAATCTTATATTGTTCTAATCTTCTACTTTCAGTGCCCAGTCCATTATCAAATCTTTTCAGAACTTCGGCTAAAACTGAACGAATTAGATTCGATGCAGATAAAAACACCAGATGACTCTTCAGAGTAAACAACACACAGATAACATTACCAATGTCTTTAGTGAGTTCATTTGTGGGTGGCTTTTTGAAATGCGAGAGAATTCTAGCGATTTCGTCTTGATCATTCTGTACTGACATTATATTAGTGATCTTTTCAGATCCTCTTCTTTATGTAGGGAGTGAAGCATTGCCTATAGTATAAATACATTCAGCCAATCCAATTTAGTAGGTAACAATTCTAAACGATATTTTTTAAGCGCGATTAGCAGACAGCGAAACACAACACTGCCATTTTAAGGCATTTTGACACAGAAGAGACCTAAACTCGAGAACATTTAGAAGCATAAAGTAAAAATTATAACACTACAATTATGATACTGATTACAACACTACTAATAACTTAGAAGTTCACTTCATATTTCACTTGGTAACGCCCGAAGTCTCTTGTATCGATCGCTGCTTATTATTAATACGCAACTAACTGCTTCACTGCGTGCTCCTGCATTGTTATTGCCTGTGCAATAGATACAGCATACTGTAAAAATTTTTGAGTCCAACTACATGCACAATTCTTTTTCCAAAAACATTTAGGGCAATTGCTTAATGGTTACCAAATAGATGAAGCCACCCACAATCCGTTAAAGTTTCAACTACATTGCATCGTCAGATGGAGTGCGGCTTTGTACCCGTAACACTGCCCACCAAAACGGTTAGCTTCTTGCAAACTGTTCGGACTGACTTACGACGCCGACGGGGAGTAACCGGCCCACACAAATAATCTTCATCTTGGCCTCGCTTTGTAGTATCTGCTAGAAGAGGGTGTTAATGGATATCGTGAAAGGGCCAATACAGATATGTCATTTCAAGGACCTTACTTTTTCTTCATAGGATTATTAAGAAAAAATCTATGCCTGGCTTGGAACGAATGACAGTGGATCCTCATATTCCAATCTCTTTTCATACAATCATTTTCAATCCTCATCTTGTGACAGACTTCAGCAAGAATGAGATTCGATGCAGTTCCTTATATATAACGAATTAGATATCAGCTTATTCTTTGTTTATAATAAGTAAAAGGAAATTTTTCTATAGGATTATTGAAGTAGACAAAAATATTCAATTAAAGTTAATTGACGGATATATTTACGTGAGCTACGAAAATAGCATTATAGTATATTTTTGCATGTGCTCAGCATTATCTGAAATCTAATAATCTGAATATGCTCCATATTATACTTATAACAGATTTTGCCACAATTTATTCAGATGTATAATTAAAATAATTAAAACATATACTTCAATATATATATATATATATATATATATATATATATATATATATATATATATATATATATATATATCAATTTTATAGGCCTGAAATGATAATGATTCATGACCGACCTAACCATGAATAATCTTTCACACGATTTGGTCTACGCCAATGGCGGTCCTTCTTCTTAGTTAGTTCGAAAACGAAGGATGTGGTCTTAGGTGGCAGACCGGATGTGGAATCAGGTAGCTTCTAGACCACAAAAATACGTGAACCACAGCGAAACTAACACAAATAACGTTTATACTTCTTCGTAGCCATGATAGAATGAAACGGTTAGTTTTATGTAACTGTTGCCTCATATTTTTTTTAATAATATAATACTGCATCATTATACGCAGTGATATGTGAAAATGAATGATTATTATTACATAAACACCAGGACCAATCTAAAAATGGATACTACTTATTAGAGTAATCTAGTTTTGATATCTTAATGGCTTAAGTTTAACACAAAACCAAAGAAGAAATCAAACAGTGTACGGATATTTGAACCAGTTATAATGAACACGTTTAGAGTGCATAGGAAATCTATATGAGGCTTAATTCACTACTGAATAAGAGATTACCTTAGATACAAAACTCAATGAGGTAGCTGCTTTTATATACGGCAACTATGATTAAAAGGATGGGATGGAAAAACTGGAGATTGAAGAATGTGTTTCTCTGAGATAAATTGTATTTACTGTATAATATGATGAGAATGTTTGGTTAATTGTGAACGGATTGGCGATTCAAATTCATGTTATATGTTATGCTACAACATATTAAAAAGACGTGTAGGGAAGGAATAGCAAAATAACAGTGCTACAGAGAAGTAGCTATTCATGAGGTAACGATATCAAATTGACAATAGATTTAGAATATACGATTGGTATGTATATATCATTTCACTAATCCATATCATTCTAGTTATTATATGGAACCATTTCAACCAAACAGTGTACAATGTACCATCTCATTTTGGTTTGCTGTTTCTTCGCTTTCTACAGAATAACTTATCTATTACAAAATTCCTTAAATTTATAAGTTTCATTTCTAAAATCATACATCATTCTGACTATACACGTGTATGTTCCGAAAGCTCAACAGCCAAAGAGATGAAAAAACATTATAAATCTATCTCATAAATTTTTAATAGAAGGAATCTTAAATAAATACTCACAACTCTCTATTGCTTTTGTGTATAAATAAAATATCAGCACATCCAAGGAACATATTGTTAGGAGCAAGTTCGCAAAATGGTGCCCTAGGCGGGCCATGTCCAGGTACTATGAAATTTTAAACATTTGACGAATTCGTGCGGCGCTTTTCGGGCGGCGGATATCACATTTTTTATTAATGGCGGAAGTCGTTTGATGTTTATTTGTATATACCTGCTTTAGTAGCAGGCGGTATATTTACAGTATTTATTCTAAATAATATCTAGGAAAGTCTATTTTTTTATTTCTTCAGTTTTTTTTTTTCTAGATCGTTGTAGAATTTTATTTAGGTATATAAATGATTTGTGTAGCGTAGTTAGTTAGTTTTAATTAAATAGTTGTAGTTAGAAGAACGAATTACTGAAAGTGATCGGAGAAGTTATTTGAGTGATATGTATAAGTAAATTAATTAAGTTAAGTGTATTGTATAATGTGTAAATAAATTAAGAACGTAAGCGTGTTTATTAATTAACCCCACGAATAGAAAGTGTAAATAAATACGAAAAACGAAACAAGATTTAGCTAAATGTTCAACTATTGCGCTACAGATTACGAATTGATGGTTCTTAATTTTTGTATTTATCGAAATTCCTCCAGTAGAATCAAACAATACTTTTTCATCACGAAATATATATCACTACCTATTTTTGCGAACCTTTGAATATATTGAAAATCAAGTATCCATCAACTACCACAAAATCTTTATTTTCAGGTAGTCAACTTCATATTGACAAAAATTTTGACATAAAATTTTTGTAATTGCTGTAGAGGTTGGATAAAATTGTAAATGAAACAATGGTCAGTCAAACTAATTGATTCAGATATAGGTATCAAAGAAGATATTAGAAATTTGGATTAAATGGAACAAATTCAAACCATTTTTATAAACATATAATATGTTCATAGAAAGTCTGAAACTAGATATTTTTATACAAAACAAAGTTCAATTTTCTGCAAATTATCCTTTCTCCACGCCTATGCATGGGTCAAACTCACACTGAGTAGAAAAATGTAAATAAATATTTAGTATTATTCTGCAAGTCATTCGACTAGATTGAGAAATTGGTATTAAGCAACATAATCAGTATATTAATATCTCATAGCTGATTATGAGTTTGATCTAAGTGAGTTGAAGACAATTGGGAAGTTATTTCGAGTTTCAGGGTATCAGATTATTTCATGACCACACTATAAAAAATAACGTGGCATCCAGAGGGGCTCTGAGTTTAAATATGTTTTTGGTCTTTCATCTTATAAATCATCAATATTATTCTATGTTACTTATTTATGTCACATGTGAAAGCAATTCTAAATAGATGAGAAAATATGTACTTTGGTCTTACATTATCAATTGTAATAACTCAGCTTTTTAGTTTCCACTGGAAAATTTTATATCGATCATTCCAATATTTACAACATAATTCATGAAATCATAAAATCAAATCATAAAATGACTTCCGTATTCTTCTTATAATCTATACGCAATTCACTTAGTTAAGACCGCAACATTACTTTTAACTCATTCGTTCTACCAAGACTCTTATATGGTACTCTAGTTATCAAGCTCATATCAACTGATAACATAACATACTCAGAATGTATGTTGAATACGGGGGCTGCCAGAAAGTTTCCGACCTCAACATGAAGACCTGAATATTAGTTGAAAACTATATTTGCGTTTGTGTTGAAAGATTTGAACTCAGATTTCAGCGAGTCGTTATACAGATTTCTCTGAGCATGGAAAAAATACCTCCACGAAAATGAAAAAGAAGCTAGAGACTGTATACGCAGACTCTACAATCGTAAAATTTTGAGCAGCTGAATTCAAACGTAAACGTACAGCTTACTGACAAAAATCGTTAGAGATTGCCAAAATCTGCGACAACCAGCGATATCATCGAAAAGTTTCACCAAGTTTTACTGGACGACCGACGAATTATAGATGGGGAGATAGAAGAGGCTATCGGCATCGCTTAGTACCGTTTTGCTCATTTGACCAAAAGCGCATTCAAATGAACGTTTCCCAGGCCTTATTGATGCGGTTTTAGTGCAACTGGCAACTATTATTTGGAAGGGTTGAAAATCTTAAAAAATCGATCGAAAAAGTATATAGACTTCAAAAGATATAGGTAAAGAGAAGAGAGAGAAGATATGGTAGCGAGTAGAAACACTTTAAAAACAACTCCAATTATTATAAGCATAGAATAGTAAATTAAATTCTTATTCAAAAGTTTAACAAAACTTATAATATGTAAGTATATCCATTCGAAAATTGTACATAAAATATGTAATATATGGATGGTTAAGCAACACTTTTTTTCAATTTAATCGACAACATTAATTTTCTACCTCATTTAAGACACTTTGTCTATACAACGCATGCTTGAGAATGCGCAGAACCGATCTGGAACCACGGAGGAACCATTCTGTATTCCTTAGTCGGAACAGCTTCCACTTATAGAAAGTGTCCATATAGAAGTATTTCATATATGAATAGAAATTCACTGTTAATGTCTCTATCCATTTTTTGTAAGGAATTTTTAGGGTTATAACTACCAAATAATTTTTGACAAGTAAATTGAAATATTGAATTTTTGAAGCTAATACCTCTCACTCAGTTAATAACTGGTAAATTCATGTCACTTTCACTTGCTACACTAGCTTTATTTTGATGTGTCTTAGAACAATAATTTGTTGTTTACAGCTGTACACTTTTGCAAATTTTCTCCCATAAGAGATAATCATCCTTACCTCTACACTCCATCGTTGTAAAATGAAAATGATTATGACAAATAAATTCTTCTTTCTATATGTAACAAGCCATCTAGTAGTTGGACGTCTTCCTCCTTTTTCATTTTATTTAACAGTTTCTAAACTACTCATATGTTTGGCCTTTTAACAACATTAACATTTTCGGTGCTAACTTTACATAGCATCAACCACGGGCGGATGTAATTTGGGCGCTAAAGGATTAATATACTTTTTACAACATGTAAACTCGGCGCCAAGACCGAAGGGTCATTTTAATCCTATGTGTATTTTGGGCGCTAACCGACTGGAGTACATGATTTATGAAATACAGTTATTTATTAAAGCACCGACATTTATAATAAGATATATTTTTGTATTTTTAGATTTTCCTATAAGAGAAATGATCTATTATCACTTAAGGTCTGAAAAAAATTACCGTTAGAGGGGGCTACTTTTTTTAAATGAAAAATCTGCCCTCAATAAAGTTTCCTCACAACATTTTTGTAACACTCTACAGAATAAAGTAAATTTTATATTTCTTTATATTTTTATTTAGTACTTAAGTACATATTACATATAAAATAAGAGATTTACATAAACTAACCTAACCTAACCTACTTAAAAATCTAGCAAATTTTCCCTCTATTGGGTTATTTTATGACTCGACCTATCTGCACTTCTTAGCGCCGAAAATACATGTCGGATTATCTACCCTTTTTGGTCAGACAGGTAAGGAAGGATGGTTAGCGCCCAAATTACACCCGCCGTCAACCACAATATTTTGCAGTTTCACCTCCTTTACTGTTTACTTACGATGAAAAGTGTCTATTCATAATTGATGACGTGAATTAACAAGAGAATATTGAATGGCCTTACTTCTTAGCAAAAGCGGATCAATAACTGACGATGACTGAGGAACGGATAAGATGTATGCTTAGGAGATCAGATGGAAACAGAATGGCATATCTAGTATGGGCACATACATACATTGAACAGTTCAAGAACAAGACGAAGAAAACAAAATAGTTGAAATTTGGGCTCATTATTTTGGAGAACTACTGAACCAATGCAAATGTGGATGTAACAATAAATAAGTATAGTGTGGAATTTGATGAAATTGCAAATTATCAACTTTTCAGAAAATGAAGCAATTGAAAATATGGAAATATGGAACTATGACAAAATTAAGAAAGTCACTAGAAGAGGACTCCATCACAACAGAGTTATTCAAATATGAAAATGCCTTATAAATGAGAAGGAAGACATAGTGGATTGTGAAAATCTCTGTTAATTCTGAGCATCACTTACAATTACTCTCAAGGATAATGACGAATAGTTCACAACCCTATACTGAAAATATGATGGAAATCTTTCAACAAAACATGACAAGAACTCGTTTAACTTTTTTTTTAGAATTCATGTAAGGCAAGGAAGAAGAATCCTTAACCAACATTAAAAAAATTTTTGCGCACAATTTAAAGCTATAGAGATTTAGAAGGCACGGACTCTGGGGTTTTAGTTAACAAGGTGAAGTTTCAAAATTCAAGTATATTGGCTCAAACATTACTGGAAGAAATGAATGAAATATGGAGAAAAAGATATTTTTGAATGATTGTGTTTTGCTTAAATTTTCCTACCATCAACAAAGTTGAAACTAAAATTATATGTAATAATTGGAGCTTGCACACGAAACTGAAAACACTTCTCAAAACCAAGAAAAAATGCCCAATGATTTTAAAGGAAAATACTAAGAAAAATATATAGATCAATGAAGGATGAAGCTATTTAGAGAATTCGAAGTAATTTAGTGTTACGTTAGCACTGAAAAAAAGTTAAAAGTTATTTTTATCCCATATTTTAATATGAATACCTTTACCAGATTGGCACGGATTAGCAAAACTGTATCAACGTAAAAAATATTGGAAAGGGAAAAACTTCACCATTACATAAAAAACGAAAATTTGGTAGAGGATTAGAGATTAGAATGTAGAGTAGAAAATCGACTCTTATCTTTTTCGTACTCGCACACACATGTTGACAAATTTTGTATTTGCATATGCATTACTATATTCTGATATAAAGTATCCTTTATCTCGGTATAGAGAAAAATTTCATTTGGTTTGAATGTTTTTATTTGAGTCTCGTCATTTTTCGGGTGAAAAATATGCGTTTATTATTGTATACTCATAATATTTCTCGTAGTTACGTGGTACCATATTAGGTATTTCACAATTTTTCATTCGATCTAAGAGAAACTGAAGTAATTATCTAATTTACTTAAGTAAAAACCAAATAGAGAAGGAAAAAATATTTATAACAGTAAACGAACATTATGGAAACAAAACAATTATTACTATAAGGAAAAGGTAAAAAATCTAATAATAATTATTTTAATAACAGTTAGTAGGTAACTCTCGGCATTATCCTCGCTCTGTCAGTCATTTGTTTCGAACCATGACGCCACGAGCCACAGCCAACTACTATAGTTCACCTGCTATCTCGAAACATCTTAGATGAACCACTTTTGTTTGATTCATTCTTGGCTTTTACAGACAGAACATTAAGCTATTGTTTATTAACAGAAATGCTTATAAAAGGTCGATGACAGGATCGGACTAAAATCTTATTTGCTATATATCGTAGAAATATTTGTGAATAAAAAGCAAAAAATTGAGAATACAGACCGTTATTTTGTCTCCTTTTAAAAATCGATAGCTGCTAATTAATTATTGAATTTTCTTACAAGACACTGGCTATCGAACTGTATCAATTATTTATATTTTTCCACTATATTCCTGATATCTGACTGTATAGTTTTGAAAGCAATGTTGTTTCTGGTTTATTGTGGGACTTTTTAGTTGTTAAATGATATAATAGACTTTTTTGTAGCTTATGCAAATGTTGTCACTAATAATATTAACGAGATTTAACCAACGGCCTTAGAGATGGTCGTAAATGAATACGTCGAAATGTGGCAATTCTGATTTATCTGAATCCTATCAATCGGGAAGACCAACAACAGACAAAAACACGCGAAAGGCAGACGTCGGAGTAAATTCTTTTCAGACAATTTAGGAAAACCTTAATCAACTTTGGTCTACTATCTAAGAGCATTTGCAGCAGATTGGTGGATCGCTTGATGGTTCTATATGATAATACAAAATGTAAACAACGGTAATCACATATTCACCCTCCGCTGTATCCTACGAATGCAACATAAATGTGCATAGAATTATACTTGGTGTACCAGACAAGCTAATAAGACTGGTGGTCATGACTCTATGCAATACCAACTGCAATGTGAAGGTAGACGATTGAACGTAAGAATACTTATGAAGCAAGGGGATGCTCTTTCTTGTATTCTGGTCTAGCTAACCTTAGAACCTTAGAAAGAATATTTAGGAGGCTGCAGACCATCTCGGAAGCAACCTTACTCAACCGATTAGAAAAGTGGCCTACGCAGACGATATTGACCTGCTACACAGAAGGTAACTAGGGCTTAGAGTGGACTTCCCGATATTCAATGAAAAATCCCATCGAACAGGGCTCAGTATGAACGGAGCTAAGACAAAATACATGCTCATGTCGCGCAGTCGAAATCACGCAGCTACAACAGCGTTTACAGTAGGTAACTACACTTTCGAGCATGTCGACAACTTTAAATACACACAGAGAGAGAGAGAGAGAGAGAGAGAGAGAGTGAGAGAAAGAGAGTGAGAGAGAGAGGGAGAAATGCTTTATTTGAAAAAAATTGCCTAATATGGCTTAGTCACATCGACCGGATTCCGGAGATTCAAGGAGCCATAACTTACATATCCACAAAAGCCGGAAGGCATGAGACTACCAGGATGCCTACTCATAATATGGCAGGACTACGTAGAATAGCACCTAAAAGAACTTGGCGTCCGAAAGGCGGAGAGGCGGAGAAAAGTCGAACATATAGAAGAATGAGGACAGTTACATAGGAGGCCAAGGTTCTGAGTAACCACGAAGTACTGCAAAGTCGTTTACATATCCCAAACAAGCGCTTCTGTATGTTTGGTGGAGTATACATTCATTTTTAAGTTCTAAAACCTGGACAAACGAATAATAACATTTTGTTTGAGTGAACCAGTATACAATAGAAAAATCATCGACGAAAAGGTATTTTTCTGCAGCCCTAAAAAAAATTAATGAATCGAGTGAACGTTACTACCTCCTATACCAAACTCACAGGTTACAGTTCTCTAGAATTCACATTTATTGCGATCGCTAAATTCTCAGTTGTGAAAAATTAGGATTAGGTCCAAAATGCCAATTTGAGATCCTTTACTCAATTTAGTTTATGGCATTAGCATTGGAAATTTACAAACTAGATGGCAAAACGTTGTTGATGATAGATGTGATTACATAATTGATTGAATATAAAAAGTTATTTGAATTTAATTCATAAAGTGACATTGCCGGTCCTGTTTCTTTCTGTATGATATCCAAAACTAATATATTTTCATTTTGATCTCACTTATTCCCTCATTTCTCTAATTCGAATGTACCATTGTAGATATGAAACTCATTCATTTAGTCATTTGAAAGATATTTTAATCTTATTCCGTGAATTTCACTTATTTAGGAGAAACGAATAAAGTGAAAAACAATTATTGGAGTAACCTTTATTAAATACTTGTCTAAGGTGTATAATTGGATGCTACAAGTATCAAATAATTGTATAGAAAATAAACCACCTTAACCAATATAGTGTTCAATGCGTCAACAAATTTTTGAACTTTTGGAACAGAAAATTTGTAAAATAAACGCTTTCATTCATGAAAATAAGCAACTTTATCATTCACAGCTATAAGAGTTAGTTAAAAAATTCCCTTGTGAGAGATTCATTAAAAAAAATCTATGAAAATAGTGTTGGAAGATAAGCGTCTGAAGTAGTGATTTTAAGTAACATAAAAACGAAAATCTATTCGTATAAATGTTATATAAATGCTATCATTTTTCCGCTAAAGTTTGGGAAAATGTATTATATTAGATTATATTTTTTGATTCTACGATGAATTGGAAGTGTTTTATTTATCATATCTTTGAATCTAGAAAATTTTTTATATTGCAGCCATTTTTCATGTAATTTTGTATAATTTGTAATAAGCTTCTTCTCATGTGATACAGTAGCAAACTGTAATCAATGCTTTACTATTTTTAAAAGGTGTTACATTTTTTTTCTTTTCTGCTAAGACGGTGTGCTTGCCTCAAAAAATTGGTGAATACTGCAATGAATGCATCTGTAATGATGTGCCACAAATGGCATAATACCGATTCAAAAATGAAGGAATAGGAGGTTGACTAATGATAAATATCTTAGTGTTCTGTTTTCTGTGTTTTTTTGTCATTTGTTTGAGGTTGTGCAGTTTCTTCTCAAGTTTTTTTCGATATTTTTCCTCTTCTCTCTCTCAATAGTTCAAATTAATAATAATTTCAGGTTTTTGTTCACATAGTCCCACTCCATTTCTATATTTTCTTTCAGCCTAATTTCTGTTTCACCACATATTATTATAATTTTTCAGCGGTAACTCTCTGTATAATCCACCACACTCTTAAAATTCAAATAACCATACTCTCGTAATTCAATTTTTTAACATGGAGAGATTCCAATAGTTACTGCAGATTTAATTTCTATTATCAAATCAATGTACAAAGAATGTTTCTAGTCATTTGTTGAAACACCTGTTATTCTAATTTCAAAATTTATCGGTTATCGTCTGCCGGTAGTAAAACGATTGATGGAGTTTCATATGCATTTCTTACTTGCATTGTGTATTACTCATTTCCAAGGTAATCTTAACGTGCGTTTCTTATAAATGTGACATGACACTAGATGGACACGGCACAAGTATGATAAGCTACCCCACGACAATCATCATGATACTCTGTACATAGACTATTGATATTATGACAAATCGATTTATCATATATCCATTTTATGCGGAAACATTTACTTTTACTTTGGAAGTGACCACTATCTCAGGAAGGCTAACAGATATCGTACCATTGATAACTTCGATAGATCTATCTCATCAAGATCTTCCTGTGTGTGGAATATCATGATGATTGACGCATGCGCAGATGAAATGCTTGCGAATGCATTATTTTCACGGAAAATCAATAGATAAAAAGAAAATTTAGTAATTTTTGTGAGGTTAGGTTGGGTTAGGTTAGGTTAGGTTAGGTTAGGTTGGGTTGGGTTAGGATAGGTTAGGCTACGTTAGGTTAGGTTAGGTTAAGTTAGGTTAGGTTGTGTTAGAGACTGAAATAAAGGTGAACAAAAATAATTTTTTCCTATCAAATATTTTAATTGGATTTAAATCAATAACTTTTACATTTGAAAATATTTTTTGATTTCTTCTATCAATTAAATGGATGGGTCTAATTTTGGTTCAGATTTACAGCATTCTCATCGCCATGTATATTTTATGATTCTGTCCTCCCAATCTCCTGAAAGTACTTGACTATCGCGGAAGAATTATCTCAGAGGTCTTCAGCTGGCCTCAATACTTTGAGTATGAGCCCCGCTATCAAAAACAAGTCTTTCTTTGTAAACAGCCCACTCATGAGTGTAGCCTTCATTGCTGAGTCATCCATAGGCTAGCCAGCAATCTGAATGAATGATGCTTCTTGGAGCAACCATTTTTTTTTAAAAATGATGCATTTACAATTTGCATACTTTCTCACATAAACTCTTCTGCGTATGCGTCAATCATCATAACTTCTCACACAGATAGATCATGATGAGATCTATCGAACAAAGTTATCCATGGTTCGATATCTATTAAACTTCCTGAGATAATGGCCACTACCGGTATCTCCGGAAGTAAATGTTTTCGCATAAAATAGATACGATTCGTATAGAGTTGCATGATCGTCGTGGGGTGGCTTATCATATGGACACAAAAACAATCGAATATATTCTCAACTTGTAAGGATAAAAGCAACATATTATGTTTTTATTTAGATAGCACGTTACGTTAAGATTGCAGGTTTTTTGGAATTATTGCTTTCCGATAGGCAAGTTACATCTGCTGCTGTAAGCTCAACTATTGCTCTTAGAAGTAAAGTGGTAGAATATATTGAGTGCCAGACAAGCATTCTTACACTCGTTTTCTGCAATAAGTAATATGAAGTATTTGAGGGTGGGAAAATATTCTAACAAAGGTGTGCCATTTTCAATTTTGACCTTATCATTAGAACGTTTTCTATTTTCGTTCAAAATTTTTAACTTGATCATAATATCTCAACTCACTTCTGCAACATGTCTGTGTAATTTACAAGACTTTTTCCAGTTAAATCAATTCAATTTTTTTGTATAGCTACTGTTAGCTGTAGTATAGCTTCATCAACTCTTTAGGAGGCAAAGTCAACTCTTCAAATCTCAAACGGAAAAGAAGATTTGGTTGATACTTTATATGAAAGGTCGTTTATAAAAGCACCATATGCTACTATTACTTTACGTATTTCTGAAGTTCCCAAGAAACTGGTGAAAAAGTAAGCTAGTTTTAGATATGAGAAAAAATTTGTCATATTCCATTGCACTATGCACTACTATGACTATGTTCACTTTTAAAATCCATCATAATTGTTAGAAAGAAAACAATTCGACTGAACTAGAACCTTTTAAAGTATGGCCAAACTTTCAAACCTTAGTGTTATATTAAATATAATATGATCTGAAGAGAATTCTCAAACAAAATTTCAAACGTTTATCCATAAATTGTGACGAATATTTTGTTTTAATCACCTTCATGAATGAAATGAAATATATTGAAACAAAAAAGGCATTCTAAAATCAATTTGCAAAAATCTAAAATTTGTGAGTTGAGATTTATTTCAAATTTTCATTTACTATTTTAGTTGAAATGAGTTTGACACTTTGAATATTGATGTTATCATCAGATGATTAAGACAAAATACAGAAAGTCTTCAAGCTTACTCAAAGTTAAATATTTTCTATAAAATTCTTCAAGAAGAAATGTAATAATATGGGTATACTTGTTATAAGTAAGTAAGGGTTGCAGGCATACTTAGTTTCTCTTAAATAACAAAATGGTTTTGATATCTATTATTGTTTTACCTCTACCCTGTAGATGTGAATCGACATTTTAATTGAGAATATTTAACACCGAAACTTTGTAAAAATTAGCGTTTATGTTACACAAGTTCTCTAAATCTCGTTAATTATATATACCAGCTTTTGTCTGTTTGTATGAAATAAAACTGTATTAATCGCCGCATTCTTGCAGCAAAGCTCGAAATTAACGACTTGATAAACTTTTCGATTTTACTTAATTTATTATTTTAATTGCATCCACAACATGATCAAACTTCAAGACTTTTACACAATACAATACAAGAGCACCTATATACAATTTACTGGCATAATATAATTTTTGAGAAATTGAAGATGTCCGGACCTTTGGTAGGCTCATACATTGAATTAATAGGTAATAATATTTCTGCGGTCGGAATTTCATCGAAAACCATTTGTTTAAAAACACATAAATATGCAGTGCTCATATTATTATTTTGTCTAATTGCTTCTGTTCTGCACATACATATCTTTATTTTACGATGATCACGTATTTCCTATCGTTGCCATTATCTCCGACTCATTCAAAATGTTGTAGAATAACACATTTTCAGTTACAATAGAAGCATCAGCTCGATAAAATTTATATTGATTGAAACAACACCAAACGTTGACGTCTAGTTTTGGATCCTAGCTTAAATAATTGTTAACTTTCAAGTATACTATCAAACATAAAATTTGTGTAAAAAAAAATGTTCAATTTTAACTTTGCCGGCAACTTCCAATAACTTAGTGGTCAACCAGTTAACCGCGATCGATATATTGGTTAGGTTTCTTGACTCACATATTGAAGCAAATTTTAACAAAATGATTCAATTATTTCATGAAAATATAACAGCTTTTATAATTGAAAACAAGAATCATGTCACCATTTATGCTTTACTGATGATTGCATGTTTCATCTGATTGCTAACAAGCAAAATTATCACAACTGGAGCTAAGAAAGTTCAAAATGTTGTAAGAAAGGTCATATACCCACTATTCAAAAAAAGTGAATGTTTGGGCTTTGAAATACATGAAAAATCTAATTGGTGAGAACTACTTGATTGCCTCTAAGAAATAATGGACTCCTCAATAACAACTACTCTGGAAAATTAAATTTGTACCATAGTTAACAAAATATCACAAGATTTACGACCAACAACATCAACTCCTCTCAATTAAACAGTAACTGAATAATAGATTTCCTGACTCGATTGGTGGTGAAACAACAATAGATTGACCACAATACTTACTAATAATAGCTCCATAGGAAAATATGACACATTTCGATAAAAAAGACGTAGATAACAATAGTTTCCAAAAATCCTGCTGAAACGTTTAATTTTTTCCTTGAAAATAATGTATTCAACTTTAAACAAATCTCATGGTTAATAAGAGTCTAGACAGCTTTTTGTGGCTTTCAAGAAAGCTCTTCCATTAGGTCAAATCTTAGCATGTGAGTTAATAAGAGCTAGGCAATTGCAGAGGATAAATTTGATCTCGAGTATGTTTGGACAGGAATCAGCTTTAGGTTGAGAGAGCTTTGCCTATGAGATTAGTTCAAGATGATGAACGTTATTGGTTACACTCACTTTCTTGCAAATGCAAAGAAGAATGTCATAAACGTTGTGGATGCAGAAAGGCTGGGTTAAAGTGCTCTGTTATTACGCGAATTGTAGCAGTGCTTGTGGTAACTCGAGTATCTATTACAAAATAGCGATAAAGTGGAAGAAACGGGGAATATTTGGAACAAAAATATAAAATCGAAAACGAAGAATGTGTACCTTTTGGAACGCTCGTATGTCTATACTATTCATAACTGAGAGAAACCACTGAACGAACATTAATAAGAAAACGTTTTCAATATTTTTGCCTCTGTAGCTAATAATATAAAAGAACAATTCCTATGGATATATAATAGATATCGCTGTACAAACAATATAAGCAATTGCATCATTTTCTCTTCTATTGTTTAAGGAATGAAATATATAAGATATTCATTTGATACCTTTCGAACTTCTAATTCCTGTTCCGAAGTCTGAATTTTGTATATAAAACATTTTTAATCTATTGATAAAGATGACAAGTGGCTCGCTCATTCGCATAAAATTATAGTAACTGTAGATGTATCTACCAAAAACAATTACGTGAAAATAATTATTGGTTATAATGAAATTCAGTAATTTTCATTTATTGGAATTGCTAATTTCTTATTGGGAACGTGACAATGAAACGCCAAAGTGGACTAACTTTGATATATTTTCCGAGCTTTTGAATACTTTTGTATTCATCGTCTGGGAAATAATTAATTAAGATTTTCGGTGGTTTTGGATAGAATTAATGCTTGTATAAATTTTTAAACTCATAGAATTCAAAATGAAATGGAAATATATAAAAGTTTGTCCACTTTGGTGTTTCGTTGCCACGTTCCCAAATATATATTTCTGCTCGTTTATAACCTTTTTCCCTGAGAAAATTAGCGAAATCAGATGAATACCAAATTTTATATCTGATGATTTATTATTCAGAGTTGGAAGAATTGGAAATGGACTGCTTACTTTTCATCTATGTCTGTCAATAGAAATAGGTCCAACCTGTTATATGTAGCCTCATCAGATCACTACAAATTATACTAAAACAGTATATGAATGAATATAGATAGTTTGCAAATTTTGAAAATTATATTTCCATATACTCGACTAGCAACCTTAAGTTATATATCATTCCGATGACAATTTGTTATATTCTAGCGAAATCAGCACCAATACACAATTTAGAATTGATGTTGAAACAGTCAAAATTTTCAATTGTTACCTACTTTAAAATGTAACCATCATTTTCAAAGATTCTAGAAATTTCTAAAAGACTTCTCTTTCTTTTCTTGAATACCTCACAAAAAGTTATACTTTTCTTAAGAGACTTGTGGAATTTTGTGAACATGTGGAAAATCACTCCATGGAAAAAATTTTTGTGAACAACTGTTGATATAAATATTAGCTGAGAATTTGCATTTACTTAATTGATCATCTCGTTAATCGTGAGCATTCCAAATTTCCACAATACATTTCTAAATAATTACTGTTATACGAATATTTAGTGGCATTTCATATTCTTATCATACGATATGCATAAGCTTGAGTTTCTCAACTCAATCCATATCTGTGTAGTAAACTATTGTTCATGAATCCAATTGAATATACTTATTTGCACAAGACTTCGGCCATAATTGTCGTTAAGTCAGACTGGTAATATAAATCAGCAGGATTATCATTTACGGAATAATAGTCTTAGTATTTCAAATCATAATATTTCCTTTGATCGAGCAGTTTTATGAAATATGTTATGTTTGTAGAGTCATCCGTGCTATAATAGAACTTATAAACAATATTGTGGAAATGATAACTACATATACAGGGTTATTTATATCGAAACAACGATACATACATAGATATAATGATGTTATTGAATCAGTTTGTTTCAAATAATATACATGTTCTATGGTTTATATTATACTTTGTAATTATTTGCACGACGAATATTATATTGAATACCGTATAAGGTATATACATATTTTTACGATTTTGCCTTAACTAATGACAACATATTATTGAAATTTTATAAGAATATGTTTTGGAAACTAGTACATCCAATGAATTTGTTTTTATGTCGGACTCTCATAGAAGGCGCTAGTTATACGCTTCCAAGTAGTATATAACATAACTCTTCCAATATTAGATTTATTAAGCAAAATTTCAAGTGAACTTAAACATAATTTAATTTCACACCAAAAAGTTACTCTTGATAAAACTGGATAATGTGTACCGTTTTCGGAATACTTTGATTAAAAAATTATGAAGTAATAACCGATGCTGGTATGAAGTAATGATAATTGTATTAATTAAATAAAAAATCACAAGATGAAAGTCTTAAAAAAGGCTAATAACATAAAATAGAATTCAATTATAGCAGGTGTTCAAAATGTCCTCCGTTTCACGAATACACAAGTATATCCTTTTTCCTAAAGAATCCATTAATCTCTTGGTTGGGAACCAGCCATGTGTTCGTTGAAGTGACTCTGATAGATCGTCTGGCAAGAGCTCTTGGACTTGTTTGTAATGATAAGGCTGTAGCCAAGTACTTGCAAAAGACGTATTTGTTTGTCTTGCCACATTCCTTTCGCCTACTATGGATTTCCATCAACTGAATTTAAAATTATATTTTCTTTATTAATGGGTCTCGTTATTGGTCTACCTGATTTTTTGTTTCTAGGTCTTACATTCGCAGATTCATGACAAAGTCGTTCAATGTATTTTTACTTGGCAAGTTTCTTCGAAGAGACTTTGATGAATAACGTCAATAACTCAAGGTTAATAACATGTCAGTGTATTCAAAATTTGAGTACATTTTGATTAACAATATCTAATTTAACAAATAACAAGGTTTTAGAAATGTAATTATTATTGACTCAACGTCAATGAATGACAGTTTTACAAGGCAAATTCATAGAAAATGCCATTGCTATGTAAAATTCAAAATTACAAGAAACGAAAAGCCTCAGTCCCAATTTTTTTAAATGTATTAGTTTTATCGGTAAGGTCTCATTTGCGCAACAAAAAATTGTCAATTCACACAATGCTTACTAATTAATAATAATGATAATTAATAACTTTATATCAGCATCGGTTTTTACTTCATAATTTTCAAATCAAAATATTCCGAGAATGGTACAGAGTACCTTTTTGATGTAAAATTAAATGATGTAGTTAGTAGTAAATAACTCAATATCTTCGTGTACTCTACTGTATCGTTTTTTGGAGTAAACAACTGACGCTTTTCTTTCAAGAAACGGTAATCATTTAGGGCTTTTCGACAAATCCAACTCTATAACTTCTATGTTTGAAGCTTTAACTCTTAACTACTGTCATTTACCTATTGACAAGTTGATACGCAGGACATTAGTTCTAAGTTAAATTTTTGAAAAAATGCTAGAATACTGTACTTGTTGTTCTTCAGAAACTATAGGCTATTAGGATTTACAATTTACCCTTCTCTAATGTGGCGACTAGCTTTGACTATACCAAAGCTTATTTTTATTTTTGTATTTTGCCTTTCTTCTCATTGCTATTCTACCTTCTTTAGACATCTAGGAATCTTTACAGTAACAAAATTTTCTAATCTGCCCCATTCATCTTCTCAACCAACACTTTTAGTGGGGATGTAAGTTATCGTTTACTACTGAGACGATAAGATCTTACGTTTCTGGGTAATGCCCTTCATTTCTATGAGAATTGGCAAAAAATGGGCATCTTTGCTCTAGATTAATGAAATTTATCTTAAAATCATTCACTTCAATACTCATCTTGTATTTAAATATCGGCCAAAAGCTCATCTTAGTACATACTTTCAGTATGTAACGATCCTGATAACCACAGTTCACATTGAGGTGATTTTTCAATGCATAAGCTAGTAACGAAGTTGAACCATTTATATTGTATTATACTTATCTGTCCAGATATTATACCTGACAGCTACAGTAACTTGTAGTTACATGTAATTGATTGTTGCACTGAATCTGGCCAAGGGTCTAAGAGATATTTGGATTTGAATCGCGACAATATACACTTTATAGTACAATTTAACTCGAGAATCAATTATATAAATATAGTACAAACAAAACATCAACTCATTATTCTATCACTCTATTTATGGAAGGTTTATTGATATGAAAATTGTACGTCAACTCATAGAAGGTAGCGTAATTACGTTCATTAATGTTCTCGCTACTTTTTTGTCGGGGGATGCTTTAACTACCAAATATCAGTTTATTATTTATATTTATCGATGTATAGAGATTAATTTCTGTAGAAAAATGGGATCTATATCAAACAAAATGAATTCTCTATGAGAGCTATCAGCAGATGACAATGTCGAAATCCCCAAGTGGATACACCAGAAAGTTTCAAACTTAGAACTGTTATTAGTAATTCGATACCCTAAATGAAAAATCAGTAACCATGTCAAACTCAATTTATCATAATCAAGAATACGTTTAAAAGAAGGACTATAGATATATCTTGTTTTTCCCTTATTTTATATGAATAAGAAATAAAAACGAAGCAAAATTCGTAACAATTTATCTCAGTAATTCAATATATGAAATGAAACCAGAACTTGCAGAATATGCAGGAGGGGATAGAGAGTCTCCGAGAAGTACTATTCGCAATAGAAGGCACTGGGTCTTAAAAGTTCGTACCGTTTATTCGAGTTAGGGTGAAGAAGTGGTCTAAGATGCATCATGCATTCGATGCTGAGAATTATTTCAGTAATGATGAGAGGTTGGTCACAGTCATGATATCTGATTATGCACCCTTGATAGTGATCTAGTCGCAAATCGATTTATTAGTGCACAACCAGACAAAGATATCTCATATTATCGAGTTTGCCTTTAATGTTCTGCTCAAAACATGCTGGTTTTATTGAATTTTTCACAAGAGGTCATCAATGAATTCAATCTGTATGAATTAAGTGTAATTAAGTGAGCGACAAAATGCAAAATGCTTGTGAAGTGCATCTTGAAAGATTATGTTCTAATTGTTATTTCCCATGAGGCTACCTTCCACCTTCTGTGATTTAGCCATGGAGCAGAATTTTTCAGCTTCATGTTAACTTATGACATGCTGAGAAGAGTTGAGCGAAATATACATTGTAGTAATTTATTGACCATAATCCCATCTGTCCGATTTTGTTGCATTTGAATCTGTGAATATATGAAAGTTCTACTTCATAATGGTCACAAAATAAATGGACATCCAAAATTTTCTCCTCTTACAGATATTCAAAGTATGCCTTACCCGTTATATTTCAATGAAGCAACAAAGATCCGTCATTTATTATGTTCGTTATATCTTCAGAGTCTATTCTCATTGCTTGCTATGTTCATAAATTATATCGTGTAAAATATTAGTAGTACCTTCCCGTATACGCAAAGTATTGAACCGTAATGATTTTTTAAGCGCCACCCTCGCGGAACTCCATGCAGAAATTAAAACGACAACGCACACCATCTAGCTCGCATATATCTGCAGGCTATACGTAAATTTACGAGTTTAAGATATCAATAAGGCACGTCCGTATGGAACACAGTCCCTTAATAACTCTGCACCATGAAATTGTGTCAAATGACCAGTGGTGTATCATGATTCATGAACAAATCAGCTATGAATATGGATTATGGCAAAAATATTCGTTATAGTTACTAAATAGGTTTTTCCAAGAATTTTCGGTTGGATTATATTGATCTTATAATATTTCAAATGTCTCTAGGGCATATATGTATTCATCTATGGTTACCAAAAGAAAGCTGTCACTTTCACCAGAATATAACATATTTTTGGTTTGTTCATAGCTGGAAATTTTAGCAAAATATGTCTCTCTGATCTCTGGTATACAGTAAATTGATTTTAGATGAAAACTTTCGAGAGTGAAGAAACCTTGTTTAGTGGAGGTTATTTCTCATGAGTACACCTTCATACACGATACTTATGATGATAGACACAAAGCATGCTCTTCTTTATAATAATCAAAATTATTTTTTCATAGAACAACAATGGAATTACATACCCGTTAAGCACAAGATATAGGTAGAGGAAGTAAACGTTTGAATTATTCTTTTGAAATTTGAGAACTAAATTATAAGAGATTATATTGTGAGTGACATTTGTAAAATTATTTCTATATTTCTATTAAACATTATGAACACTTGAAACTTTAGTGCTAACCCAGTTTTAACAAAATATAACTGTATACATGACATGTATACTGATCCAAAATGTAGCTGAGATTTGCTTACGGGCAATATAGAAGAAAATCATCTAAGACATTGCTACGAGATTACGAGATTGTTTGGTTTATTGATCTATTGTATATCCCGGGCTGTTTTGCTATCAGGTAGCAACGACTTTTTCTGAGGGGTATGCAGCTCACCTCTTCTTGTTCGAAGAAGCTTGAATGTAAGTACCCTGCCCTTCGTTTATTGTTGTTTTTTTCAGACGATAATTCGCCAGTGAGCATACCAGAAACACTCCTTAGCTTAACTCTGCTCGATAAAAGTGCCTTTTGGGACAAGTTAGAGTCTTTCTCAATGTTTGTGGTTTTTTCTTCTCATTTCCCCACTTTTACATGACTATGACTGATAGCTTTTTGGGTACCGGATAAAAGGTTATAGTCCTATAAAAGAAGTCGTCTTTGCGAGATAATCCGCTTGTTCATTGCAGTGTACTCCGGAGTAGACAAGTATCTACATTAAAGTAACTTTCTTGTTTGTTTCCAGTGAGTTCAAGGATTGTTTGCATTTCCAAACCAGCTTCGACTGAATTTTATAGTGCTTGGAGCGTTGCCATGCTATTTGACAGAATAAATATCTTTGCATGGCAGTAATTGAGTGCTGCTCAATGAGCAGCTCATATCAGAATAGCGTATATGATGTTTTTGCCTAGAAAATATGAAGTTCATCGTCATGTGACATATAAGATGGAATCTAGACATAATTAAGCACTAATATATTCATATTGAGTAAACCCACTGTTTTTCTCCTTTGTTCTCAAAGAAAATATAAAAGCGGCGAAGAATCCAGTAACACACAGCAAATTTGAAAATAAAAATTTGAAATAGGTGAAAGCATCCTTTGCACATGATTGGGTACTAATCACTGAGTACAAAAGAATTATGAACAAAACTTAAGAATATGAAATTCAAGCTTTGGACACATAAACATGAAGTAGTATATATATATATATATATATATATATATATATATATATATATATATATATATACCTAACTGACAAATAGAGAGACACCGATAAAAAATAAATACACAAATTTTCTGAAAATCACTTCTATACTCATTTTTGTAGCAGAAATATGGAGCACAACCAAAGATCTAAGATATATAACATGGAGATGAGATATTTGAAGAAGATACGAGGTGGAATGTGATTCGACAGGACTAATCTCAATTTGAGATTTGTGATTATTATCGTCACATCTCAGAAACAATCTTGATACTATATGTCAGGCTTGAGTATTACTTTATTAATATAGTCTTCTCCAACTTTAGGTTTATCTACTGTTATATCCTTTGCTTTTGATTCTGAAGGAGGCTATTATCACTATAAAAAAATATTATTTTGTAGTCCACATATTCATTTATAACAAACTTTCAACAGTTTTTATCTGATATATCTTTGGAAGAACGCCTCTGGGTGGTGAAAGAAGAGATAGTGGCAAGAAAGGGTCTAACAGAACAAACCGACCGTAGGATATAGTATATAGTTGAATGCTGCCGCCTGCTCTCTTGTACCACAACCAGTTCGACAGCGTGATTCTGTAGGTGGCCGTTAGATACATTGTTATTAGTTGTTCCGAATGATTTGCACTCTATACAGCTAGACTCCTATATAACTCATGCTTACTTCACAATCGATTGTATATTTATCTCGCCTGCCTGCTTGGATGTATGTATACTTTGAATAATGCAGCAGAATTCTTGAATACCAATAACTATTATCTGTATAAGGTGAAAAATTCTTTAGCCGAATCAATTTTGTGTTAAAGTACAATTTATTGATTAAGTAGAATACAAAATGACTCAATCATTCGATATGTGATATAAAATAAATCTGATGGCTCTTCGCCACGAAAATAAAATTGCACGACGAGTCAGAGGCTTACAAACAGACAATGTTTTTTAAGTTATCAATCCATGGAATTTTTGAATCAGAATTTCATGCAAAAAATATAGCTGATTCATTACTAGAGATTTATCTAATATGAGAGCTGTTATTTAGGTTTTCCGATAGGCAAATATTTATAATTGGATAGAGTGTTATTGTTTTTCAAAATATTTTTCATTAAGATCAAAACACTTTTGTATGCGTTTGAACAATTGTTGAACCATTTTTTTCCATTTTGATCGAAGTAGAAGAATGATTCATCTTTTACAATTGGTTTCCCTTGTTTTTTTAATTACTTCTGGCTAAAAAATACTACTATACTATTCAGAATTAGCAGTGCTTCAAAAGACGTCTGTCATCATGGATCTATGCCTTTTAACCCAAAACTAAACCACAATCGTCTGTATGGCTCTTTCAAGCTAGGAACGGTGGTGACATGTCCATTTATTCTTGAAATATAGGTGGCTTCGAAGTATTTGGCTTGTCTTAAAAAGACGCATACAGATGATTGTTGTTGAGTAACGGGTTAATATCCATATATCCATTATTATAGACGTCTTTTGAAGCACAACACAGGACTTTCTTCAATATTTCACGGCACCAATCGTCCAATAATGTCATATAAATAGTCATCTTTCTACAAATTATCCAAATACCTTGCTAACAGTTTATCAAAAATAACCAAAAATCCTTCTCACAAGAAAGATTCGTTCATACTCAAACAGTTTTGAGATACAGTACATATTCCTGACAATTACAAAATCATATCTCTTGACGTTGTCTCAATGTACACAACTATTCCTAATGATCTCATAACACACGTATTGGAAAATAGATGGGTTTCAATCAAACAACATATATCACTAGCTCTGACGAATTTCTAGAAGGTAATTATGCTTATTCAAACTATTGATTATTTCCAATATAAAAACAACTTTTTCTAACAACTAAACGAATGTACAATAGGATCTTCAATTTCCTCAAGTTTGGTGCAAATTGTTATGGAATTTGTAGAAGAGAAGATACGGGATGATATGGATATTGATGTAGTGTTTTTCAAAAGATACGTTGACGACTGTTTAGCGATAATTCTTAGTAAAAAATGCAATACATTTCTTGATTACTTCAATAAATTTAAAGCTAACATCTAATGCACATTAAAAACAACAAAATTAATTTCTTAGACATGAAACTTATTGAAATCAATAAAAAAATAGAAACTAAATATTATACAAAATTAGCATGGTCACAAACAAACAGTGTTGTTGAAGGATTAACAGACAGCCCGAAGTAATAAAAAAAAACTCGAAAATACTTTGAAAAGATCCAATTAATAGAATCATCCGAACATAAATTACACAATAAGAACAATATAAATCCAACTACTCAAATAAATATATATATATATATATATATATATATATATATATGCATCTAAATGTTTTTTTTTTGATAGTTTTTCAAAGAAAGATGAATTTTGTCGTTTCGACTTTTCTTTAGATCTTTATCAAAATATGATATTGACACTGACAATTTGTTTATTTATATTGATTTATGGATCACCTCCATCATGAATATCAAAATAAGGATAAAATCAACTTAGAACTTTGTTCCAATAAGAAAAATTAATTTTTCCACATTAAGACCCTTTCTTTACAATTGAGCTTCTATGTAGATATATCACTGTTCGGTTTGATATAGATATTGATTCAAATATTTCAAGGTTTTCATTCTACTCTTTAATTAAACTTCATACTATTTTCTACATACTCTCCTTATTTTTCTAGTACCTTAATATCGTTCCATTTTTTTTCAGTTTAAATGAGAAGTTGTTTTCTTATTGCTTCTAAATCACTCACTTGTGTATTTGTTTTTCAAGTAGCTCAACTAGTTCCATTAATGAAAAATAAGCTTTAACATAACAAGTTTTGAATGCTGAATGTTCAATATAGTTGCTCTTTTCCAGAGTGTACACTTCGCAATCATCACAAATCAAAATGCAAGGTATTGTCTGCAGCTGCAGTTTCCATTACTTCGTATTATCCCAGTTTCTTCAGTTAATTTTATAGTTCAGTCCTAAAATATGAGCGGTTATATTTTATTTGCTTATCTTTGTGTATTCTTTGATGCCTATTCAGTTATAATCTTGCTATTGATTAATGAGTATGTGTATCATTATAAGTATTCATATGTATAACGCCAGATTTCCCCCAGTTTTATTATCAGTATTTCTTCCTATTTTTCAAAGTATCTGTTAATTTGCAGTTTCACTTCTTCCTACATCTTTTCTCCTGTCATATGTGTATTTTTCACAATAAACACTTACTTGGTTTCTCACTTACTTTTTTTTCCTCTTACCTCTTTCTAATTTAACGACCAAATCCTGACAGTGAGAGTAATGTGATTGTTTGAGCGAAATGAACGTGGGCGAAAATTTCTTCAAACATCAATTAAGATAACCATAGGACTATAGAAGTAATTCATGGATGACCGAATTGCCTGTCGAAACGCAGAACACATACTTACAGATATAGGTTGTGAAATCTGCTGCTTGTAACGTTGGACCTTTTCTATGAAATAAACGCTAATATTTTACCGTCTCCGCATGTTCCATCTGTTCATTTACTGTTGTTATCTTTTGTATAGCTTCGTAGATTGGTGATACTCAAAAGATGAGATAATATTGCTTCAATTTTGCTAACAAATTCTGGAAACCAAGTTCAAAATAAAATTTTCGGATGTGTTAGCTTTAGAAGTTAAATAATTATTGTTATGTTTAACAAGTTTCTCATAGAATCATAGCAGATAGTGATCACCATTTGTACTAAAGACATAAAGGAATAATTTTCGGTACTTTACATAGCAGCAATTACCTAATATCGATCATTGCCAAGCAGATAAACTGGTTTGATTGATTGATATATTTGGATTTAAAAATATATTGAAAAACTGCCTCACCACATCTATGATGGGTAACGAAATTCCTCCCATAAGTAATTTCCTACACTTGAATACCTAAAGCAGTCTTTCTATATAAGTTAACAAACACATTTCATATCGACTCTCGTTATTTCTTCTCTGGAATCAATATTTCTCAGTATAAATTCCGTTATTCTCGCTTCTTTTCTGTCCGAAATAAAAACAAAGACATCTATATCGAGATACGGTCAATAACAAAATAAATTCATTAAAATATCTCCAATTCAAAAACGTAACCTGAATAGTACAAACAAAAACAATGTATATATTAGATACCACACAATCCGAATAAAAGAGCGTGAACAATGGTGAAATAAACAATGTGTTGATCGAGTTTTAAAAATATTCCAACGGAGGTAGAAAATAATATGTATTTGTCGTGACCAGCAGAAATATTTCAATGTGCAAAAATTCTCGGCTGTATTCTTTACTACTATGAAAAATGTAGCTACTGGGCGTAGTACCTCTCTAGCTATCCATATACAATGGAATTGTGCTGAAAATGAATTAAGTGGACGTCTATAGAATGAATTCAATTTTTTTTTAAGATAGCATGAAAGCTCAGTTTTCAAGTTCCATTGTATCTCTAATTATAACAAATCTCAACAAAACGGATACGTACATAATCCAACACAATATTACAAAAAACGATGTATTGGTGGTGTGTATCTATGTGTTGAATTTAAGTGAGCACCAACAGTAAAACAGCAACTCTTCTACTCTGAATAATAATAGATAACCAGGAATTGGTCAAAAATTATACTATTACGCTACATGCTATAGGAATTTTTCATTCATTGTCGATAAAGTGGCCTGGGAGATGACGTATATGTCCTCATCTTTTCGACTAACTTACTACTTTTCTCAAATTTCGACCCATCGAGATCATCATCGATGGACACTGATGTTCTCCACGGATACATCTTGTTACTTATCCTCTTTCTCCTATACATTAACGATCTACTCGACAAAAGAGCCAATCCGATCCATAGCTTCGTCGACTATAGGACTCTGGTGCCTGCCTCAATAAACTTAATGGTTAACAACCAATCTCGTATACAATAACCGATCATTATCATCAATCCTAGAGGGATTGTAAAAAGGAGTAGAACCAATTTGAATGTGTTTAATGCAACAAAGACCCACGCTACGGTTGTAAAAAAGGAGCGTTATGGCTATCGATTTGGTCCTGCCTGGACATGAAATATCACCATCAACGCTAATTATCCTATTTGTTGTTGAGGTTTGGGGCAATAAGTGTTGGGATAGTCATGTGGCTAAAATAGCTGAGACAGGAGTGCTAACTCATTGAATCAGTTTCCCATGCACGAGCACTAGATGTGTTTTTTTATGTATATAAAAAACGACAATACAGATTGAAGTGAAACTGACAATTGAGGGCTGTTGCTTTCACTCTAATTGTAGATCGTTTGACAGAAACTTTTGGAGATTGTTTGTAATGAAATTTATAAGCAATTGTCATTTATCTCCTATTATTGAATTGGTATTGATTTTTGTTGAAAAAAAAATAATGGGTAAATGAAGTATCAAAAGAACAAAATCCAAGCCAAAGTGTACATAGTGTTAACGGAGCAAATAGCATTACACAAAGGGATTCACCAGGGAGACTCCTTAGGCCACTTGCTTTTCAATATCATTTTGGACGAAATAATCTAGAAAGTGAGAAAATTAAGTGGCTACCAGATGGGGGACCGAAATATTACAATATTATGTTACGCTGATGATGCTGTTCTAGTCGCAAAAAATGAGGATGATCTTCAAAGACTTTTACATGTGTTTAACTGCATAGATAAATCTTTGAATATGATAATATCTGCGTCCAAAATAAAGTGTACGATCACATCCAGAACTAAGATGTAAGCTAGTCGTAGACGACCAGATAATTCACCAACTAATGAAATTCAAATACCTAGGAATCGAGATTTCAGGATTTGGAGACGTAGAGAACGAAGTAAGAGAGAAAACAACTAAAGCCTTAAGAATAGCAGCATGTTTGAACGAAACCATATGGCAAAATAAACATATCGAAATAGAAGCCAAATCGAGAATACACAAGGCCACGCTAAGACCCATAATGACATAGTGGTACGCAAGATAGCCTAAAAATCTTTACTGGACAGGGAAAGAAGTGAGAACATCAGAGGATTGTAAAAAATAGATGACGTCAACGAATGGGCTCTATTAAGAAAAAAAGAATAGAAAGAGCACATAAGTCACATGGATAACAACGGAGTGGTCAATATAGCGCGCAATAAATTCCCATTGGGCCGAAGGATTACCGACCGATTCAGAAAAAGGTGGAGCAACAACCTTGAAGTAGGATAGGAAGCAAGGATGTCAAAGATAAAACAGACACGGAAGAAGAAGTATTAACTATAATACATTACCTCTTATCTTTCATTCTGGGAATCAGCAAAAAAATTTGTTTTTAATAGATAATTCCAGATTCATTATAATTCTGCATATTATAATGGAAATCTAATGTTGATAAGTGCTTAGATTATGTGAACATCTTGATTTGTATCCAGATCCATAAAAGTAACTAGTACACAAAAATGAATATTAAAATAACGATTAATATTTCACTATTGCAATAACCCTCGTATATCAAAAAATCCAGGAACCCAATCTGAAAAAAATTAACATGTTTTTCAATAAGTTGTCATTAGCTGTGAAAAAGCAGTAGCATTAAATTCAAACTGGGTGATCTAGAAGTAGCATCCCTAGCGATTGCGGTTTCGAAATAATGGAGTAGGCAGGTGTACAAAATCTGATTTCGATGATTTCGTGGTTATTGATTCTGATCAATTTTCAACCAGTGAACTATGAGACCCTCACGTAATCGTGCAGGTGAAAATCGATCAACGACAATGAAGTAATTTAAGTAATTGGACGACCCCAGCAATTATTTTAATATTTGTATTTCCGCCCTCTTTAATTTACTTGGAATATTTTTGTTTGTTTGGAATAAGGAAGAAGTAGCCGAGATACGTCTTTCTATCAAAGTTTTATGATATCTTGAGAAATTTATGAATATTTCTCAGAAATTAGACAAACTCTATTAATGTTTCTACTGTCTGATAATCATTTCAATCAATACATCAAGGAATATTCTGAATCAAAAATACTTAGTTTATCGCGATGTCATTATCTAGTTCGGTATCTGTGAGTGGATACTTCTAAGAAATGTAGTCTTCAAAGCATCTATGCAGGTAGCGAGAATACTTTTGATTTAGATGTAATGACGGTAACCGCTGAATAAATAAAATTGTTCAGCCGTTTACTACAAGGACATGACTACTTCATTATTTGAAAAATGGTTTCGTGATCAACTTCTACTCAATATACCAGTCAATTATAGTCGCTGTCATGGATAATGCGTCATACAATTCGCAATAGAAGGAAAAAATATCCTACAATTAAAAAAATACTGACATATCAACACTGATTGCTTTCAGATGTTGAGATGTCCATCAATAAGCTTCAACTGAACAATGAAACAATGGGCTGAAATTATTCACCGTTCTTGTCCGCTTTATTGTAAAAAAATTGCTAACAATTTGAAGATATGAGTTTTTGATTAACTATAAAACTAACACACAAATCTAAATATAAAGTATACAGACGGAAAATACAATACATAACGATATTACCTTTCAAAATGGATGTTGTGAAAATGTATATAATATATAATATACATCGTGAAAACCAACAAATTCAATGATGTGAGAAAATCAGATAATAAAATTGATTATACGGCAATCTCAAAATATGTGAAAATTTGTAATTCAAAATCAATAACAGCATTGATAACAATTAAATATTAATAGAAAGTAATTTCCGGTGAATATTTCTTCAAATTCTTGCGAAAGGCAAAAAACGGTTTTATAAATTTGATTTCAATTTGCAAATGATTGCGCATTTTAGTTCTAGAAAAGTTGAGACACAAAAGATAAGAATCGCACCATGATTTAAGGGTTAGTAGACAGCTAGATATGGTCCTATTTATGTGGAAACATCCACATCCACCCTCACAAGCGGACTTCTGTTAGTAAGGTATGACCATGCAAGAGGTGTGCCTAATTTTCAAAAAGAATATCTGATAGTAGAGTTTGTAACGATTTGGGTCACACAATTATTATCGTGTTTTCAACCATATAAAATTATTGTGGGTGTAAAAAACTTAGATATAATCAGACTTTAAATGGTTGGATTTGGGGATAGATTATAAAGATGGTGAGAGAAATTGAGATTTCAAAAAGAATGAATATTTAGTACTCTCGTAAGTATTTATCTAGTTTTTGATTTGAATGAATCTTCTTGATGAAGATCTTTAGTTTTTCTTTTTGGATTTTTACATTTATATAACACTTGACACTTTTTCTCAAATTTGGTGCTAATATTCCCATTTGATTATGTTTTTGTTTATTTATTTATTTGTTTTTTTTTTCTTTTGCATGCATAACATCATTTTCGACTAGTAAATTTCATGTTACTTGTAGTATGAATAAGTTTCACATTATTTTCCAATTTCTGAAGGAAAAAATAGATATTTTTGCGTTTTTTTTTTCTGGTATCAATATCTGTATCTGGGTATCAGTATTTTAACAAATTTTTCAGTGGATTCGAAAAATATGCTTCTGTTAAAAATCACTATTTCTTAATAAAAATCAATTTCCAATATTTGTGACTTTCATAATTTCACAACCAAGCTATCCTTTAATTCTACCTCATTGAATATCCGTAACAACATCATTGGGAAGATCTTCTGGATAAAGATAAAATAAGTTGGGTTGACATCTACCGATAACCATTGATAACCAGTATCTTTATAATAAAGTCATTAGTTTTAAGGAGATTAAAAAATTTTAAAAAAAACTAAATAGTAGCATAATTTTATTATTGAGTACAGGACATTGCTGGAATATTTATAGAACAGATTACCAAGAGCAACAAAAAGCTTAAACTTACAGAAATAATATTTATTCAATTTGAAATGAATATTTTTGCATATATTTGGATACTGACGCCAGGATAAACATTTAACGAGAATAAAATAGAGAAAGATTGTAAATAACCTTTCAATGACTACAATTTATTACTTGTAACAGTGTGAATATATTCCTTTCCGTTTAATTCAAACCGTATTAAATATTCCAAAATAAATATGTGTATTTCAATTAGTTCCTTTCCTATCTATATAAGTAAATCGTAATCTATCAAGTTACAAGCATTAAAGATTTATCGTTAGTAATCGTAATCGTTCATAATAAATCTCTCAAATTTTTGTTCATTGGAATAATTAATATTTTATTAGCGATTACGGAGTGTATCTGTTGAAAACCTTTATTCATTACATGGTCGTCGTCCAATGATACAAAATGTCAGTGTTAACTGTCGCTTTATTAACATGTTATGTATTAATTAAATTCCTCGAATCCAATCACATAAATTTCTACTAGATATTATAACAAGTTCAATTTTGTTTTCTTCTACTTAATGAAGGAAAAATTATCAACTTCAAGATATACGGGTCCTTTCATATAAGATGTGGATATTAAGTCTTGCTCCCTAAGAATCTCCATTATTTTAGATAAAGATATGAACAATCCTAAAACCCGTCAATTCTAATTTTTATCGAGGAATTTTATAGTACACAAAAAATTGTCACCCATTTACCGTTGGAAAGCGGAACTAAAAAATGTCACACTTTGCTTAAATCTCAAATATTTGTTAATAATAATTTATTGGCTTAAGATTCCCACTTTGCGATTAACGATACAAAAAAATTATCCTGGTTTTACTCAAATTTTGGACACTCGATATAACAATCAATATCTAATTTTTATTCCTAAACGTTTATAGCGATTTATTTTTTTTTTTCAAATAAATACTTTTGTATTTTCAAAAATTGATTGTAAATAATATTGACAAGAACATAGTGTAATTAACATTCGCTATTTGATAACTTTTTTATTCACGACAATCAAAATGGTAAAACCATTGTGGTTTAGTAGAAAAATATCAAGCATTCTTATATTCAGTGGAACAAACCGTAACTATCATAATGCTATGAAAATATTTAATGAACGTTCTCCAGATCGTCCAATTGATCGACATTACTATAGACTATATGTCACAAAATTATTTGAAACTTTTTATGTCGAAAATAAGGAACAGGTTAGTAGAAAAAACACTTCTGAGGAAAAACAAGTAGATATTTCGTCTCAATTTGTTGTAAATCCAAAATCCATCCCAATCAAGTAGAAATGTTGGAAGCAAATGCGAAGTAAGTCACAGAACCGTTTCAAACATTCAAAAAAAGTGAAGACTATATCCGTAAGTGAAAATGGCACACGAATTGACAGATGATGATCCAGATCGTCGACTGCAATATTGTGAATCTATGGATAATAATATTTTACAAGATCCAAATCACTTGAGACATATGTGTTTCTCTGATGAAGCTCCATCTCATTATGCTGTCGTGGACTCAATGAATAAACACCACGCCCACCGTATCTGACTGCTCTGGTTTTACCTGTAGCGTTATCTTAAACCCTAAATGTATATGAGCCATTTGATAATACTTCTCCGTCAAAGAATAATGGATAATTTTTCTTCAGGATAACTAGTCCAGTTCTTTCAACTAAAAAGAATTGATGTAATATGAATATCTTATTTTTTTTAACAATCAACTATTTCATAAAATTTTTTAAATTAAATATTGTTGAGTTCTGAATTCCAAACCCTTTCCAACGAAGTATCGCAAAATCCTCCCTTACTATTCGAAAAATCTGAGGGGGTAGCTCTCAAGGGATGGAGGTGAAAGGGGTGAACATTTTTTCTATGTCATAAAAAACTTCGATTAAAATAAAAATTAACGACGTGGCAGATTTTTCATGTGTGTCTAAGATAATGGAAATTCCTAGGGGGGGTAAGACTTAATATGCGCACCGTAAAATTATATAAAATAACACTGTTCAACTGTTAATTAGCTACTTATTTGACACAAATCAAGAACTTTTGAAGATTTATCGATTTCTCCATTTTTTTCTATCAACTAGATAGCTTTCTGAGCAGATCAATCTAAAATTGTACTGAACTGTAAATTATACAAGAGAAAATTATGAATCATGATCAACATGCTTAAAAGGGATTCCATCGAATACACATCATCGTTCAAGTGATATAAGAAGATCGAGATTTGAATCGTTATTTATTTTTGCTCGTATCAATCGGCACTGAGTAAGTAGATTGGATCCAAAAATTTCTCAGTAAATATTGAGATTGAATTCTACTTACATGAAATATGTTTTAGAAACTAGTATACCATTTGATCAGCAAACGAAGATCACTTCTCAGTGACAACAATCAATGTTCTTAGACCGCAACTCTGAGTCAAGAGGAATTAAGTGAGAGAAAAACTCCTGCGCATTGCAGTTTATATTTTTTATGCTCAAAAATATAATAATGTATACAATAATTTGATATCGAACCTGTGAATCTGAGTAGTCTGTTGACATTGAAGAAGTGGTCTTAATAGCAAATGCCATAAAATTCACAAACTAATTAATGAAAACAAAACATGAATGAAAGCACTATAGACAAGATCATAAATGAAGTACATTCTAGAAAGAGTAATGAATTAACTGCAAACGTAAATATTTATTCAGAAATAGTTACGATGAGATGATTTAATCTTCAGAAATTCACAATACAGTAAGTGGATTTTCAGAACATATAATAAAAAACTAACATTTGAATTCAAAATAATTTTAATAAAGATTTTCTTTCCATAATAATTTGATATTTCTATGATTTGCTTGATGTTTGCTACATAGAAATTTTAAGTAAGATTCCAATTTGGTTATGTTCAGTCTCAAGTTTTCCCGTTCTGTTATATCCAGATAATTCCTCTTTTTCATCAGTAAATCATTCACAGCACTATATCCAAATTTAGCTAAATATAAATATGAGAACGGAAACAATAGTTTAGATGCATATTTGGTTAAATTTCGGTATTTGATATTCCTGATATTTCTTCACAAACCATGCAATCGCTTTTATATTAAATAAAGTTTTAGCTGATTCATGACTTTGCAAGCTGTTCTTGATACTGCATATTTGATATATCAGACAAATCCTCTAACATTAGGTGTATTATCTTCGTTAAAAAAATGTTTTAAGAAAATGTTTTTTTTTAAATGAATGTTATAATTGCAAAAAAAATACCATGGACGGATCGGGATACCAACGACGAAGGTGCTAAGACGAATGAACAGAGAACGAGGAACTATTAACCATTGTAAAGAGAAGGAAAGCTTCCTACTTTGGCCACATTTTTAGAAATAAAAAATATGCCTTGTTACTGCTGATCATGGAAGGGAGCGGAGCCTGCCGTCTTGCGCAAGGAGGTTAACTTGCATTGCATTCAAATGGTCAAGAGTAATAGGCTTGAACACGTGTCGCTTCAATTGTCGAATTACCCCCTTTTACAATGAAATAGTCTCCTTGTGTAGCGTGAGCCCCAAGTTGGGAGAAATGGCGCTAGACAGTAACATAAAAGAAATTTACAACTTGCTAGACAGTATGAGAGCAGTAAATAAACATTCACATATGCAAATATAAATATTGCTCGGACATAATAATTTCCCAAATGAAATTATTTAATTTAAAAACATTGCACAATTGTAATACAGACAGATATACAATCTCTTGTGTGTAAATTAACTCACCCCTGGTGCGAACCATTGTGATCGATTAGTCATTTAGTTTAAGGATACAAAATCGTTCCTTAGTTTTACATCCCCACTAAACGTATCCTGTCCGATTACCAAATTTTTGTCTTATATTGGCTACTTAAATTCATGGTTTATTGTATTCATGAAGATTTGTGGTGCACGATCCTAACGGGGATACACATCATAGATGTTTGATTCTGGGTAGTTTTGATGTTTTAATACAACGAATATGGTCTACCATCATTGGTTAGCTCAAAGATATATTACAAATATATAATACGATATTAAATCTAAATGTAATGATTCGACTAGACAATCAGAAGAAAAAGGTCAACAATAAATGCTATGTAAATGAGACACACAGATAATATAAAGAATGAAAATATTACAGAAGTAGCCAAAAAAGGACCAATGACATGAAAAATATAGAAGAATCAGCTGAATTTGTATGGATATACCTCAATAATGAATACAAATTACTCATCTTATACCCAAAAAGGTGAAAAAAAAGAGTAGAAGACCGAAACCCGTAGGAAAGAACCAAACAAGTCTAAAAATAGACTACTGCAGGACAATGTCAATTTAATATTAAAATCAGTCGATTTTAATATTTATGGTGTGCGTGCAGTTCTCAATTACCAAAATGAATAACTTTCGCGTGTGAGAAGAGAAAAAATAATATGCAGCTTTCTTGCCCTGATAATAAAGTGATCCGCAAATTTTCGACTTCCACAGTTACTGACAAATTCTGTCTTGAGTGCACTAGCACTTCCATATGCCTCCGGTTGTTGGTATGTATAGTAACTTTTGGTTAAATAAATAAGTAATAATGTCCTTATGTTTATGCCCTATTTTTTTGTATCTAATCGCAGCTCAGCTTCCGGACTCTTTGCCTTAAAGTCACAAGATAACTACTTATAGATCCTACGAATAGTTCCTATTACTATGAATACCTAACGCAACTCAATTTTTGCTACAAATATCACTTTATGGTAATAATAGAGAAGTTATAACCATAATAGTATTGTGAAAAAATAGTTTAAATTTAGACGTTTATAAAATGGGTTGATTAGTTTCTAATACGGTATAATGTTATAATAAAAAAATATATTAACATCAATTCTCGAAATAACCAACCTGTAATAATCTGGGAGGATTTTTAGAGGTTCGTTTTAAATTATTTACGCTCACCTTGACGGAGTGAAAAAAACAATATCCATCAAGATTACCTACTTTGTTTCTTCTTATGCCTTGTCAGTTGTTCTTAAAAGTATAAGTATTGTTTTATCTTTACAATTTCAAACCGTTAATAATGACTTTTTTCGTTGAAAATTCATCGTAAATACTAAAAAGCATAGTATTAATCTATCTTGAACAAATTGATTATAAGTTTTTAAGCGTCAATGTTTCTTAGTTATCACTTTGGGTGTTAACCAATTACAAATTCTAACATAGACGTTTTATTATATTTGAGTAATAACCAACGGATATACAGGAGTCGGTATAAGTCAGGCATCAAATTTGCATTAAGAGAAAAAAATGCAGGATCAAAATTAACTTATTGGAAGAAATTACAAAAGGGATTCGAAAAATGGTTACAGTAAGTTTCCAAATTGATACCCATATTGGTCAATTTATTTCCGGCAATGTTTCTCAACGTAGAGGCAGGTCCGGCACAACATGTCTCATCAATGATGGCTGTTAGCAGTTGGGTCGTTCTCCATCCGCCCACGTAAATCTTCGAGTATTTTCAGATAACTTTGGCCCGTCACGTGACCTTCAAAAAAGTATGGATCCATATGAACTTTCGCCTGCATACATCCCACGCACCCCGGGCAGGTTTAATTCTTTTTCAATGGAGACGTGAGGATTCTGGTCGTTCCAGTACAGGCAGTTATACCGATTGACAGTTTGAAGGTTGCTTCATCCGACTACAAATAGGAACGCTAAAACTGTTGATCATCCTAACTGCATCCGAGGTACCAACGCAAAATTTAATCTACGATCGAAATCATCCTCTTGAAGTGCGTGGAGGAGACGCGGATGGTAAACTCGATAGTGCAAGTGTTTTCGTATTCGTCGTTAAGAACGATTAGATAATTGGATCTCCCCCGAAAGCCGCATTGCAGATTAGTTCGGCTGCTCAACTAGCGCCAGTGTCACTGTTTCCATATTTTCGTTAGTTGTTACAGAGACCGGTCGTCCAGAGTGCGGCGCGTCGTTAACAGAGCCCGTTTTTAAAAATTTTTGGTACGTCTTCCACACTGATTGATTGATTTGGTAGCGGCGAATTCGGAAATTGATGTTGAAATTGGTAAACTTAACTTCGAAATCTGTAGTCGTACGCAAAACTCTTTCTTGATGCGTGAACTTGTATCCATTATTCATTTTGAAAACGTATCTAATAGACGAGCACGTGTTATCATAAAACTGTCTGAAGCACCGAACCGAAGTATAATAATTTCAATCTAATGATGAGAATGAGAAAGGTTTTTTGGTTGAATAAAATTTAGTACTATCAGACTCAGACCTTTATATGTGATTTCGTTCCATAACTTCCTACATCTCATTAAATTTTTCCAATTGGCAAAATCCATTTACTCTAGATTACTATTCACCTTATTCAGTAATCGTTCTCTTGGGTTTTCTACTGAATTTCGGTCCACCGATTGACGTAATATGATTCTTAGGATTTTGTTTTTATGCATTCTGAGAGTTTACCTCATAATCTGATACTCAATTACTGATTATATATATATATATATATATATATATATATATATATATATATATATATATATATATATATATGTAGCACTTGCTAGCCAGTCAAATTCAAATTTATAAATTTCTCTGTTATGTGATAATACAGTTAACTAATTTTTCTCTTGATTTGTTCTCTGATCATGTCATGTATGTTGTTTTTATCTTTGATAGAGAAGGTCAGACCGGATAGTAAGAATTTGACAAGATTGATGCAGTTGATGCACCTTACTAAGAAAAGGACATAGAAAAAAATTATCCCAGAATATATGATATAAACTTGTAGATTACAAACCAATAAGGGTCGTCAAAATTCAAATAAGTGTGTCTCCAATATTTGTGCAAGATCTACTTTTCCGATAATTTATGTATCCACCCTTGTATTGTAGCTCGTCGGTCTGAGATACAATACTAAGTATAAAGTGCCTCTTTATCTCTTTGACTACACAGAAACCGAATCCGATAACAGAACTACTCTATTAATACCAAGATAACTCTCTTAATATATAAACTTAACTATACATTCACATGTTGTTTGCAGTCATACCACAAAAAGTGTCTTAACGATTCATATATCATGGATTGTAGCCTTTTTCTGGTAGCCCAACTGTCGACTTAACAACCCATTATCAAATTTATTTTGCGTTTCCACATTATTTACACTCTTTAGATTCCTATTATCCTGGTTTTCTGTTTCCTTGCTTTAATCAGAACTGGTTTCTAATCATGTTCCAATTGGATCCTACATTTTTTCTGTACATACGAAGGTTTCGATATAGAAAAATGGAAACAAATGTTTATAATTGGATACAGCTTCATTGTTTTTCAAAATATCCTCCATTAAGATCAATTCTATGTAATGGATGCACTTCTACAAATAAGATGATGATTATATAAAATAGAATATGATTTATTTTTTTTTTTCAAAGTATTCTTAATTAAATCAATACATTTCCGCATGCATTTAAACCAATTGTCGAAGCAGTTTTTCCAATCCGATTGAGGTACCTCCAAAACATGTGATTTGAACGCATCAACCGCTTCTTCAGGTGTAGAAAAATGTTAACCTCATAATTTATTTTTGATCTGTGAGAATAAGAAAAACCATTGGGTGCCAAATAAGAAATGTACGGTATTTGATCCATTAATGAGATATTTTATCAATCTGTTCAAAAACATATTCACATCACTGTTGTCATATCTCAAAGCTTAAGTAGCAGCCCTCGTATATTCGTATCCTACCAATCTGTGTGTTTCTATAAATTTAACCATATGTTTTCGTCAATCTCATTCTATTTTTGTTGCGCTAAGAAATTTTCCACATAATTTCTACTCTCAAAGTAATCTTTTGTTTTTGTTATATTCTCCACCTCAGTGATAGATTGTACTTGGTTCTGAAAACAGCTATATGATATAATTATATCCTCTAATGAATATATTCATTCTTATCATTAAGATAAAACCTGAATATTTATAATTTGTTACTGCTTACTATATACTGGATACAAACATTAATTTAGTTTTGTCTTAACTCAACATCAACTATTTTTTCTCAGCTTTGTCATTTTATAGAAGTTACATCATCGGCACAGATTTTCGTCTGTTTTGAATTCATCGCAAGCAATATTTAAATGGGTTATATACATTTCATCTCCTATTTTAATTCTGCTATCAATTTCAAATTCTCCTGTTAGTAAGGTGTTGGAGTATTTTTTATAAATACTGATAAAAACCTGTTCAAAGTCTAGAAGTAAAATATTCTGGCAAAACTGTACTCGTAACTTTTTTTGAATAATTCTTATAATCGATTTTTTTATTTTATCCTGTCTCTTAACCTCTTGTTTAAAACTATTCTCATAATTTTCTATTTTCTCAAAAACCCTATTCTTAAATCAAAAAGAGAAACTATTTACTGCTTTATGTTTTTTTGTAGTAACTAATTACATCATCTAAAAAAATAATTTTATAATTCAAATCCTATTCTTCTAATCGAAATATCATCAATTGAACTCAAGAATTAAAAAAAAAATATTGAAATATATCGTTACATAATTTTACAGAAGAGATATATCGATCTTTAATCTATATTATCTTTTGGCTTTAGAGCTAGTTGCGATTAAACTAGAGTTTTAAAGGCTTAGAGTACGACAAATTTGAGATATTATGTGGGCGATCTGGTTTTGCTAACATTCTAAGCGTGAGGGAAGATTTACCTTTCTTTTAACGGAAAGTAAACTGTTGTTGATGTTGAGTGGACACTGAAAGTAGTTATCTGCTTCTAAAATGAGTTAGATTTGAGTTAGTTATTTACTTTGACTATTTCAGAAAAGTTGAGAAGATCCGCGCTCTTTTCAAAATCGTCATATAAAAGTACAATGTGGATGTGAGATGGCTAACTAAGTATATATTTCAATCTAAGATGTAAGTAATAAGTGGAACCAATGAATTTTATCCGAGGAAAGGACTCTCAGATTTGAGATTGAAATCAATGAAATCTTTATCGATTAAAGAAAATTAGCCAATTACTGTATTTTTTGTGCCATCCACAATTATCACTTGATCTAGCTCCCTTCGATTATTTTTGCAATTGAACCTAAAGAAATTATACATAGAAAGCGATTTTAAAAAAATTGCAGTAATTCAGAAGTTTCTAAAAACTATTTTTTGGATCGTATGAAATCGCTGAACTATGAGTGTAGAGTCAAGTACGTCCAGAGTACTATAATTGGTTAATAAAGCACTTCCACTTTCCACACATTTTTATGTTATGGGAGAATTAAGAAGCATAGCACTAAATCTGATAAGTAGGATGGATGCGAAGAGAGAGTTATTATATTAAAGAAGAAAGTTGTCGGTGCCTTTTTGCAAAAACTACAGTTCACTGTAAAATTCGGAGTAAAAACTTTCACAAATTCAAATATGTTTTTGTGGTCTACGGATATCCCTAACGTTTCTAGTCAACTGACTCATTTCCAGTTGAGATAGCTCATACCACTTGTAAATAGTCAAAGTTACTACATAGTCACAATCATATTTTGTGAGGTTTTTTGGAAAACAAAAAAGATTGTTAATGCATTGTTCACGATGCTGCTTTACAACAAATACTGAAAACATTATCCCACTCAAGTGGCTAAGGTAGAAGACTGACAAACCGGAATGAATTGAAACTTGTTACGATTTGTCTCCAAAACTAAGAGTATACGACATACCCGTTCAAATAGATGCAGCGTAGATAATTGCCTCTATGAATAATCGCAAAAGAACAAGGATGAAAGAAAGAGTTTTTTCCGAAATGAAGTTTTGAATGCTAGTTCATTGAAGCCAAAACGCTATGTACCTATTAACCTCATTATAGGGTTTTCTGAGTAACTAAAAAATTTATAGAAACAATAGAGAAAAACGAAAATGTAATAAAGGATGAGAACGATATGCGACCAAATGGGAGAATAAATTCTAAATGTTTATTGGGTTGTTTGTTAATTGAATTGAAAACTACAATTTCCATAGTCACTTATTTTAACTGATGCCTGAGAATTAATACATAACTTCCAATATCATTTTTTAAATAGAAATGTCGAGGCATTCCATTCAGTGGGGATCCAAAGCAAAACTTTTAGATACAAATGCACATAATTCAAATAAATGCGGTCAACAATAATAAAAGGCTATCTTTTCTGATCACACTTCAACCCGCTGAATGTTTTACTTTTATCACACGTTCATACCAAATTTTACAGTACCGCGTCGGTAATTCCAAAAGACGTTTTTTGATGTTAACTACCGAGTTGACGAAGAATAAAGGATCGCTTTTGTTCCATAAAAAGACTAAACCTCTTTTGAATTTATACAAGTAGCTTATAAGTATCTACTTTATTGAAATATTAACTGTATATTATTCTGGATCATTCATATACTTCTAATTAGACTATAGGATAGTAATTACACTAATATCAAGATTGTGTGAGTTTGGGTGTTCTTTAATCAATCACGTTAAAATTGATGATTGGATTTGAGCTGAGTTTAGATCCCTGATATTTTATCATATGGATTGCTACTTAAGTTTTAAGACTGACATAAAAACCGGATTTATGCTGTTGTAGTATTATTATTATTCATCTGTGATACACGAATGTGCTCTGCGCGATCTTTCGATTACCTACGTTATAATTCCGACGGTTTCAACCTGAGTGAATTGAATAAAGATATTGGATGCATTCAGTCCAACGCAACGCATAATACAGTGGTTAGGTGTGTGTCAAGTCAACAGCTTATTCAACAGAGTTTGAATGCTTTTGTCTAGTATCAAAGTTGTTGTTAGCTTGGCAAGTTAGCATAGAAAATTAATAGGGTAAAAACCTACATGAGGAAATTACTCCAGATATTAAGTAGATAAATTATCATTTTCCTTACTTATTTTTTGGTGACGATAGAGATTTTACACAAATATAGGACTCAAGTAAGTAAGTAATAGAACCCCAAAGAAGCCATCTTCAAATTTGCAAGGAATATGTGCTATTAGGATCAACCTCTATTTTGGCTCAAATTAATGGTTAAATATACAAAGACATGATGAAAATGTGTCGAGAAATTAGGTTGATATTGTGAAAAATTACTAATTGTATCAAATTTTATGGGGCATTTGAATTGGAAAGGATTTTTCTGACAATCCTGACATATTTCTTGCACTTACAGTGCATGCTTGAAGTCTGTTAAGAGGAAATCGTTGAGAGAATTGATAAATTTCTTATTGGAGATCATTATGGATGATACCACAGAAGTTGTTCAAAAATCTCAACCAGTAGTTGTTTTGAAATACGTTAGCGATGGTGAGTCAATGGAACCTTTATGGAACTATGGAAGTGCTAGTATTTAGTAAAAAAAACTCAGCTGTTATAGATCATTCAATGCAAAATTTACTTAAGTTATAATGGACTAGCGGTGAAGAACATCAAAAATGCAGGCTAAAAAGGCATTGATTAAATAACTATCCGTTCGCAGAGTACGTACATTGCTATGCGTACCGATTAAATTTAATTTTGTCTTAAGTCGCTTCTGCAAATTTTAAGTATATGTATTTTTTTGTAAGACGTTCCTGGCTTATGAAAATATTAACAAGATTATGAAGAGAAGTAACTTTAACATTAGGACCCTAAATTGTGTACGAAAAAGACATCTATCATTTAGTGTGTGTATGAGATGGAGAAATATTTCTGCAACACAGTTTAGCAGCCTATATTTTTCGCATACTTATTGATCCGATTCTCAGTTTCTGGCTGATTTATTGTCAACATGTAATACCCCACGTAGATATCATATTCAATCAACTACAGAAGAGAGAAAAATTAAACTCACCCTAGTAAGAGTGAAGACGCAAACCTCCATGTACCTGCTTGATAACCAGATTCCAACTAAGAAGTGTGTGATATTATTTAATTTTAAAAAGGATCTAGTAGTTGCATCATTTACCATTTAGCAAACTTTGTAGTTTATTGTGGCCAATTCCCGATGATCAACTCACTTCTGAATGTTTCTATTATCACACACTTGATAAAGAACGCTCACGAACTGAATTTTCTGTTATTTATGCCACCAATGATTTCAGGGCATTAAATAGGACACTACTGCTATTAAAACTACCTATAAAAACTCCATCTAGGTAGTTCGCACGATGTTTTTCAACGCTGAATTGAAACGCTTCATAGAAATTCAATGACCAAAGGTAGTTTAACAACTCTTTCCATATTATTTACCAAAAAAGTTTATATCCCAAATAGACAATTTTAATTATAAAGTGATAACAAAACTTGCAAACCGATCAGAACTAAAGATTAATATATAAGAACTAGATTGTGGTATCGCAACGAAAGTTTTGTCTCAGTATGGTCATTTTACCAGTAGACTACCTACTATGTCTACTTTTCTATCAGTTACTTTGGATCTATTGCTAGATGTTGTTCCGACGAAAAATATCGAACGTGAATAAGTTGTGAAATTTCTCAATATTTCAAGTCTACAATCTTCCCACTCCCTACCGGTAACAACCGGTATTGTGTAATGAAAAGATAAATATTATTGAAAACTAAAATAAAAGTTTTCTCATAGTTTTTTCCGTGTACTTAATGGAAAGCAATTATTAGGGGCAATGAACATGACACAATTGGAAGCTGAATTAAATAAATTAGAGCTGTCTACAGAACCGTTAGTTCACTATAAATTATTATGACACAAGGCTTTTTTTACTAGCTAACAAGCTCACACTATAGTAAGAAGCTAGTTGAGTAGTTGGCTTTCATTTATACTTGCGGGTAAATTAGAATCCGCCAACATAATGACATTCTACTATTTTTACTTTTAGATGGTAACTCCCTGGTTAGTAACAAATGAAATCATAGTTTTAACATATAATTCTTGGATCGCAAAAAAGTATTTCACCACAAAAATCAAGCTAATTACCGATATTCAATCACAGATTTTTCTGCATATAGTCACTACAATACAAAATGAATTGTAAAAGCAAATTGCAACAACCATCAAGTCATTTTGATTGATTTAATGAATTTCAAAGAGCTGCCACAGTGATGTAATAAGTTTCCACCATTTTAAAATAATCACAATACCACAAAATCTTACATTGAATCAATATTTCACACTTTTGCACCAATGAAAGAACTTAAACCATTAAAGCAAATAGAAAGTTAACAGAAGACACTCCCAATAATATTTTTAGCATTTTATCATAAATATTCAGGGCGATATTACATTTTGAACTAATTGTTGGTATATTGGTATAATTGAAAAAAATTTACAGTACCAATAATCTCTAGAGTGAATATCGATATATTTCATATTTTGCAATTATTATAAGGCGGTAAATAATTATCTATCGAACAAAAAAGCCACTCCCCTTCCATGAGATATCTGTACAAGAAATAATATTCATTACTACAGTTACAAATGGGCAATATAAGGTTTCAAATTTATGTTATTGTTTGTCTTTTATGTAGCACAGCTCACTTGCTGAACGAAATCATATTTGTTTTAATGATGTCACTTGAGTAGGATGTTGATAGGAAACAAGAGTTGTTGAAGCCAACTACGGGATTTTCAGTAGAAATTTTCTATAAGAAATTAGATAATATCAACAACTTTAAACCTGCTATTTTAAGCTAATCATATACCGTAAAGTTATAACAACCTGAATTTTTCGAAAATTGTTTCGGTCTTGTGACATAACTGCAAAACTAATATAATTTTTATCAAGTCACCAAACAACAAATCAAAGTAAACGCTTATTTTTATATCAAAAATTCTATTTTTCAATCATTTTTCATAGTATAAAATATTAGTACAATTGGCACCGATAAAAAGTTTTCGAAAAAAATTCAAGGGAGATTGTGAGTTATAGCTTGATTTATTTTTTGATACTTCACGGCTTTAGAGGCACTAATGGTTCGAAAAACCATGACCGCAACTGTGCAAATTTGCAGCTATTTAAACGTTTGGAAGAGAACAACCCAGCAGGAAACCATAAAGAGGCATGGAAACCTCACACTGCGTGACGGAAATACTGCTGTTAAGTAAATGGGAGGCAAAGCCTCTGATATACCTAATCATAAGGCACGTGAACGTCCGCTATCACATATATAATAAACATAGGGCCACTAATTTGGAGTACTGATACTGTGGAATAGAGTTTGAAACTTTGATAATCATCTGTCAGTGTCAAGCTCTGATGGACATACGAAAGAACATAAATCCTAGCATTTGAATGGGCGGTAGATCTTTGCATAATAGCCAGTATCATCTTAAGGATTCTCTAATTCTGGGAAGTCTCTATGGGCCACGATGAGAGTAACCGGAGGAATTGAAAAGGGATTACCGCAACTGGGACCGACTAGGCCTTCACACTTCTATATAAATATAGAGCTTCTTTAATGCTTACTAGACTATTCTCGAAGTAATGGATGTCTACTATAGTTATATTTCTTGCAAGTTTATTCTACGAACAAAGAAGGGTGAATATTTACATACATTTTGTTTGCCATATAAAAATTACAGCATTTTCGAATTAACAAATATTGGTTACTGCTGGTTGCCTAATAAAGTTTTATATTCTCATATCCTTCTTTAGGTTAAGTTGAGTGGCTGATTGGGAAGAGAGTCAATATATTTCCACCATTTAGTAACAAAAATTTGCCAATAACCTCAAAGTGATAAATAGCCTTCTGAAAATTCAGTTTTCCAAAGGAATATAAGAAAGTAACATAAATTATATATGTATATAACAAAACACCAAAGCATCTATGGGAATATTCTAGAAAACCAGTAAAAACCTAGAAAAAAAGTAATAAAGTGTGAATCCAAGAAATTCGTACATATTTCGTACCTCGTAGCTGTTGCTGATTTACCAAAGAGTGAATGAAGAAAAATAGTGGATGAATTTTAGTATTATCTTGATTAAACTTATTGTGTATACTGATGAGACAAGAGAGATGAGAATCAATTCATACAAATTCAGATCAAATCAATTCAGGAAGATTCAAAATAACAAGCAGATTTTACACAGAGGTGTTTTAGATATCAATACCGTAATAGAAAAATATTCGTAAGAAAATGAATAAATTCCAAATAATGTATAGAATGGTAACCCTTTTTTTCTGGTGGTGCTTTGGTTTATTCTGTTTTTCAGCTAAAAATTTACACTCCGCTGTTCCAAGCAGCACATGCAATAAATATTAGAGCAAATGGAGTCAATTGCTGCAACTGAAACAAAATAGTCATTATATACTTTTATATCCTTTAGAAAGCTCCTTTACATTAAAATATATCAATCTATCCTTATTTCAAGTCTATTTTGTGATTTTCAGTTTAGTTTGTTATACAAGCATGTTTTTTAGTTTTACATATTATTTATTTTTGTTTAATGTCTGTAAGTTAATCAAGAAGTATCTAAATTACGCACCTGACATTTTCCTTTGGCAAAATAAGTGGCACTGAAGCTCCCTTTCTGACAGATTATAAAAGTAAGCTATGTGCATGTCTGAGCACGTCCTTTGGTAGCTGGCATAAAGGGCTACCAAATATCGGATTAAAAAATCACTAATCATGGTGACCTAACCAGAATCAAGGCGCGATTATAAAATCATTGTATTGATATTGATCCTTGAAGTTTAAGGAATTTCAAATGAATCTACGCTTTGAGGTACGCAAAAATCGTCTTCAAAAATTTCATTACATGCATGCACACCAAGCTAAGATAAATTTCGACGGTTCTATTGAATTTCGGAAAGAAATATTTTGACTTCACCAAAAGAAATGTTAAAAATTTATATTGACGTAGAACTGAAAAACATAGGATACTAAAAATACAAAACTTTGAACTAGTTATAAAATTCTTATCCCTATATCTAATTATGTGAAAATCCAATTTAAAACATCATTATCTGATACCATACCACAAATTTATGAAAAATTGAAAGTATTGAAACTCTTTGGTTATACTTTCTTATATTAACATTATTTTAATCACAATTGTGAAATTAAATTGCCCGATTACTTACAAGCTGTGTACATAGGGCAAACATCTATTTAGAAAATAGACTAAGAGGTCATCAATACGATAAAAAAATAGAACTGTATTAACGATCGAATGATATAAGATCGAAAAAGCTATTAATAATAAAAAAGATCTAAATAATTTAAGTAAAATTTATTGCTTTATTTTGTAAGTTCTAATGAATTGAATATATTTGAGATGTGGAAACCAAGGAAAACTTAATTTTTCTTATTGAAACAAAGTTCTAAGTTGATTTTATCCCTATTTTGGAAAGTTTTGGAAAGACGGGGTTAAAGCACTTTTTTCAAAAAAAATATTAAGTTATGAAAATTTCGATTTTCTAAAATTAGCTACCTTGTAAAATGTAATAAATTTTGACTTTAATCGGATAAATTCTGTTTGCTTTATAAATTCTCTTTAAATATGTTTAACTTAATAGCCAATTCACTTTCATATATTATTGATTGATGAATTCCTAACCTAACCTAGCCTCCAACAACATGAATGCGAATGATACGTTAATATTTCTGGGCTGATAGCGTGTTCATCAAAATACTGATGTAATTTTGATTGTTTCTTATCACATGCTTTTTTTGATCGCTAGTAATGATTAACAGATTTTTTTATTTGGCACGATATTTGCAAGAAAACCTACTTCATAGGAAACGCTTTTTATTCTCTTTTTACCTTTTAAAATATCAAACAAGAATTTTGGTTGCGGTTCCTCTTGTGGACATTGTTCCAACTTTAGTTATCTTCTCTTATTTTTTTCATTGCATCTAGGGTTTTTCCATTCTTATTCCCTACCATCTTATTTTGTCTAACCACTTTCTGAACGGTCCAGCTCTTGTTATGTTTTTCTTCTTCCACATTTATCTGTGAATATGTTTTCATTTTTTCCATTATTGATTCATGTTCTGTTATTTCCATTTTGTTCTTAGTACATTTGGTGTGTAGTACGAACTCGTTAATTTATCCACTTTATCTGTTATTTATACTTTCAACTTGACGCATTCTGTCATTTCAGTATTTAGATGTTTGATTCCTTTTTCAGTTTCCCGTATTTGAAATTAATTTTATCTGTATTTTCATTCCGTTGTAAGCAATTCATGATAATCACTTCAGTTTTACTTCCATTTTCTACTTCTTTAGCCTATATTATGCATCTATTTGTATCTGTATTTGTTTTCAATGCCATGTTGAAACAATAAATAAGAGTAATTACATTGTCCAAATTATGAACTACATACAGTGAAGCTTGTTGTCAAATAGTGTGAAAAATATGTTTCTTTAGTGCTTTATCATTATTGTGGACTGCACACATAAACCCTCCTGACTAGGTGAATACCAGTACTTAATTGTATTACGCATTTTATCTTGAAATATCTTAAAACATCTGATAGCTTGTGAGATAAGTCAATGTTTTCTACGCCAATCAATAGAGTACTTGCATTTTTTATAAACTATCTATTTTTTTATTTTATAAGTTCTTGATATAAAATAATGTCAGAAAGTAAAATATTTAATCAAAACTGAAAAAATAATATCTAAATATTTAATTGATAATCGCAAAAATTTCAAATTTTCAACTACATAAAAAAACGATTTTCATTGGTATTCAGTTGTGATATCATAGGTTTAATAAAAACATTGAGCATTTGTCTGCTTGTTGATCACGAGGTTATCGTTGCCAGCAATATAGCGTGTGCTGTTACAATACGGTTTTTATTTATTAGTTACGTATAAATGTACCACACTCCTATATATTGGAATAAAGTAAATAAACCTTTTACAGGTTAAGTTAATTAGAAAGCATTACTTAATTACTTAATGACTATAAAATATTGGAATAAATTAAATTTGATTCTTACTTACATTAAAATGATCCTGGCAACAAAATATTCACATCTCGCAATGATCGTCAACTATTTCAAACCATTTTTGTTGTATATTGTATTTGTTGGCTTCATAAAAAACTTTATTAGTACTTTTAATCGTGGAAATTTCACATACTGGCGCAAAACGTGATTAATATATCATTTGTCAGATTAATCAAGGTTCAATAATAACGTTTATTCTACAATAACTTAGAGAATAACTATCCTATTTCCTTTGTATCATATGTTCTGTATTTAATTTACACTTATGAAGATACGCTTTATTGAAATTTTTAAACTACCAACAAAATTTTTTAATTTCCAATAATTTTTTTTTCTATAGATTTATATAAACTATCCAAAACTATTTGTTAATCAAACTATGCAAGCACCCTATTCTGACCTTATCATTTTCTATGTTTTCAAGACTAATGGTAATAATTTCGTGAATCAAGACAGTTTGGATAAGTTAATCTAACAATTTGTAGCAATACAGTGAATTTATCCTTGTATTGTTTCTTATTTCCAATTTCTATGTACTATGTTCAACTTTTCTCAAAATATGTATCCAATAATAGCTCTATTAATTTGACAGGACAAGAAGACACGAAAAGAACATAATTGCTTTTCAAAAATATTATGTGGAATCATTTTTTTGTCAAAAAATCTGGTAGCGATTAGCTTAACCTTCAAACACTCAAAAACCTTTCAATTTTTATATACCAAGCTAGATCATCCGACGGATATTCACGAGTTGATCGTTTTTATATTTACATTGAGTTATACTAAACATATTACCACCTATAAACTTCTTATTTTTTTTAAATTACCGGTAGTAATTTCGCAAAATCGATAAAATTTGAAACCTGTTCAAACTTAGCTGTTATCCTTTATTTCTTGGAAAATGATAGCCACAAAAACAGTTTATGGAGAAACAGTTGTCCTATCCGAAAAAGAAGAGAGAAATTACTTTGAGGACTTAATTCTAATAAGTTCCATTGAGTTAATGATACATTAATTCATTTTTCAGATGAGAAATTCATAGAGTCTCCGAATGCCTATTTTTCGAAAGTATCCTTTTTCTCTTGAATATTTGCTTGGAAGATTGACATTAAGGAGCTGTTTCCAGGATTCCTTCCAAATTCTATAATGAAGTGTTGAATAATATAACAGCGCATTGCAAAATACTAAGCCAAATTTTTTAATTCCAAAATATGAGAAACTGCGATAATTACGTCAATATTTCATTTTGCATGGAATATCCCTTCAAATTATAGTATTTGTGATAATCTATGAATCAGCGCAAACGTTACAATTATTTTATTCAACCATCTTTCCCACTCACAACTCCAGTTAATTCACAAAATAGTACTAGAGAAAACTTCAAATCCACAGATTAAGAATTATTAACTACTTAATACTCTCTTACTAAGGTATGATAAAGGTGAAAACAATTTATTTTGTAACAAAATCGCATAGGATCGGTCAGGTTGTACAATCTATTGTTCGGTGAGTTACATTTCTTAAATAGATACCCGCTCACACCACTAGTTCTAACCTGCTCCTTCCAAAATGCATCCCTCTAAGAACGATGCATTCCAGTAAGAGTCTCCATCCGCCCCATATTTGTAATACTCCTATATGGACAGTTGGTATAGGACAAAATGTCCCTACGTTACGGTGCCGACAATATTCATTTTCTCTTTCGTTAGAGACACTTATTTGAGAATTTGAGAATGCGCAGAACAGAGCTGGACCCTCGGAGGATAGAAAAATCGTTACCATTCTGTCTTCCTTAGTCGGAACAGTTTCCTCTCATAGAAACTGTCCATATAAGAGTATTACATATATGATCCGCCCTCACATATTTTTCTATGGAGTTGTTTTCTGCCGCTCACTCCCCTTCCCACTTACATGGGCTCACTGGAAGTCTCAGACTACCCTCTTCTTATATTCAAGTTAGTGCACTTTAATCCTTTTTTCTTCGGTTCTGTCGACTCTAAAAGGCTCAAATTTTTGGTCGAAATATCTCAACTACGAACGACCATGAAATGTGTATAACTTGCTGAATCTATGCCTCTTCTAGATCCCTTCCTTTTTTATGATTTTTCTTGGATTTGTCTTCACTGCTGGTCATGGTCCAATCAGTTTCTTGGTATTAGATGTCTAGCGAACTCTTCTCTAGTGTAGTCAATCACTTCTCCCAATTGGATGTGAATTCTGGTGGTCCAGGATGACACCCAAATTCTTGACCTTGGTAATCTAGATAATTTTGTCTCCCACGATGTTCACGTTGCTCCTGTTATCTTCCTATTCTCCTTGAAGAATTTAAATTGCATCGCATTGATGTTTATCTTCCACGTTGGAGGTCGGTCGTCTATTGGTTGATTGGTTGCTCCTACTATTTATCGCACTATAGTCTGAAAAGAGGATGGTAATGATTTTGTCTGTCTTGTTCCAGTTCCGATCTGGTTCTCTGGAAATTATTCTGAAGTGTTCTATTCTTCAGGTAGTTTGTAGAAGCTTCGTCAGCGCTCTAGAAAACCTGTTTGTCTCATCTTATATAATCAGACACAAGGAATGTTTCCATAAACCTTGATAAGTTAGCTTATACTATAATTAAGTCATTGCCTGTGATAAATTGTAAATAATTGAAATTGAAAATACATTTTATGTTATGATATAGAGGGAAATATAACTGGATTATATTATGAATATAACATACAAATGTGAGATATTGTGATTCTGTATTCAATTCATAATTATGCGCAACGTCTTTGAATACAGAAAATTAACATGAATCTCTAATGACTGAAATATGAATAGATACGTAGATAAGAGTGAAGAGTTGCAAATTATTATATAATTCGTCACCACATTTATTTTGATAAAACGGGTTTCAAAAAACAATAATTGACTTGAATACTAGAATGACAATTCAATACCATACTCAATCCAAAAATAATTACTATTTATGAACAATCACATGTTCTTATTCGTTCCAATAAAGGATGTTCTTAAATGAACCCTATGAGTAATATAAGATTCATAGAATAACACCCAGCTTATCAACCTAAACCAATTTCCAGAACAATTTTTGTTGCGGTGATTAAGATAATAGATGGTTTAGTTTATGATTATTGAAATTAAAGAGGAGATTGAATCCAGTGGCAATAAACATGAGAACGTGTAATAGTTAATTACTATTGTTTAGTTAATATAAATGGTGACTGTAATATACTCAAGCAAACAAATTTGTTTTGGAACATTAAACAGTAATTGATATAAGATTAAGATATTTTAAGAACTAACGGTACGAAGAATACGGACTCAGTTATTGAGTTCGTAACTTTTTTAACGTAAGTGTCAATATAAATTTGATGTAGAGGAAGAGAAAAGACTCGTAGGTTTATTTTTAGGAGATAGGCAAATTTTTATGTAGTTTATAAAGATTTCGGAAATAGCCCTAATATAGAAACATATTTTCATCGGAGCTGGCAGTTAGATACTAAAAAGCTACTACAAGTCCGTCGTTAATCTATTATTTATTCTACTTATAAACTTATGAATCCTGGAATATTTTGTGATGATCACAAATTAAGTTAAAATTGTTATTCCAATTCTCTTGTTATAAATTTGTTCTAAATTCAGTATATGAACAAAAAAATATTTAGATATATTTATAAATATTTAAAAAAAATTGGAATAATGGTCGCAAGAAACAACAGGAATAAATACAATAGATAAGACACAACAATATACTATAATCTCCTAAATAACAGTGTCTCTGCTTAAGCATTTTCACTTATTCCATTGTATTGTTTGTCTCCTCTGACACCTACGATTTTTCATACTAGAGTATATATATATATATATATATATATATATATATATATATATATATATATATATATGTATTCTACACCAAGGTTCATCTTGATCAATTTTTCTAGAAATTTAATCAGGTTCCCATATTTCATCTCCTCACAATTTTACGAAAACTCATTTTTCATTTGTGTATAGTTTCTATTAAGTTCCTATTCCCAAAGATTTATCTGCTACTACCAAGATTGGCTCCTTATATTGACCTTATTACTATTACTTCCTTTGGAAGGTCCCTCGAAGTTGACAAATGACATAATTTTTTCAGGTAAAAGTTATTTTTGCATATTCTAGTTCCACTACTTCACACCTCTTCATTAATATTATCCCCTCACCCATCACTTTTGAGCTTATACATTTTTACTTCATGTTCATCAAATAGGAGAATTTTTCTTTTTTCTTGTCTTTCATGTACTTGTCAATATAAAAAGGAACAAGACAATTAAATTATCATATATATATATATATATATATATATATATATATATATATATATATATATATATATATATATAGTTCTATTTCTTAAGCACAAAAAAACTCGATCAAACAAATTCACATTATTGCAGTAACGTAGCAGCTTGTTGTTTTCCATAGAAAATATAGTGTGTGAAAACTAGATTGTACAGATGACTGGCTATTATTCAGTTTTTAAATAATATTTCAGTTTAGTAACATATTTTTGTAAAGAATTAAAAACGATGCTAACCAACTATGGAGCCATTGAACCTAGCTAAACCAGGTCAAGATGACCAGAAATCGAATTAAGTAGTCGCCTATTAAATTCAAATTTATTTTTCATTCATTATTATTGCCTGAGATTGTTCGCTTGACTACAAGTTTTCTTCTTCATTCAACATTTCAAATTACTATAAGTAATAAAAGTTAGGTTAAAAAAATAGATGAAAAAATTACTCACACAAAATTCTTGTCAAAACATCTTGTTTATTTACTGATTTCATGAAGTTTACATACAATAATCTGGCCCCACATGGCTTTGATTCTAGTTCAGACTTGGAATAATTCAATCATCAAACTGTACTTGCATTATCTTGTCCAAAATTTTTTTCTTCCGTTGTAATGTGAAGTTATTATAGAAAAGATTATTGAAGCACTGAACACTAGAAATATAGCGAGGCTCACAGCCAGAGGTACAGATTTTGACCGCGATAAAACAGGGAGATAATCTGATCTCTACACTATTCAATATTATCATGAACAGAACATGGAAAGCGTCAACAATATCAACGCAGGTAACAAATAATATAATATATGCATATCAGCTAAGAAGGTCAAAGATCCGGTTAGATGTACACCAGGTGACGATAACAAAATCAACCAGCAAACAATAAAATACATTATCAAGTGAGCGGAATACAAATAAATGGAAGAACAATTAGATGAGTACTTGAAGCAAAATAAGAATTTACAAAATATGCGTAGGACCTATTCTCACATATGTAACTAAAACGAGAGTCAACACATCAACGACAAAAAAAATTATGTGAAATTTGGAACTGACCTTCGGATATAGATGTCAGAATATTAGAGGAAAACTAGTAATTCAAAGTGTTGTGAGATGGGCTGGAGAACGTAGGCTAGGCTGAATAGATCATGTTAGAAAAATGATAGAAATGAAAGAAAATATATAGGAAAATAGGCAAAAACCAAACACTTAAAAACCACTAGGAATAACATCTAAAATATTGTAGGAGAGCTGGTGTTCAGCTTCTAAAGTAGAGCTCAGGAGAAGGCAGATAGTCGAACTAGGTTCATTTAAAAGATAAAAATAAAAAGAAAGATTGTAGTAACAGTTATTCTCAAGTGTTAAATGAAGCATGTGACATCGACAACTCCTCAGGGAAAAGAAGCTAAAGTCGCAGCAGCTATTTCAATAGTACATAAAATGTAAAAATAGATTTAGTTAAAAAGAGGATCCCCTCAAGCTCAGAAGTGCCTTTTTTAAGTGCTTATTCATTCTTCACTGTAAAATTATGGCAAAACGAAGCATTTTTTTTATTTTCATACCAAGGTGAACACTTTCCATTAACAAAAAGGCTTATAAAAAACCTTTCTCAATATTTTTGAATACTAATTTTATTCCTACTAAGATCAAAATATATTCCATTCATCATTATGGAACCTACTCTTTTGTGGTGTTCAGTAGACTAATATTTTTCCTTGAAATGAAAAAAGATATTTATTATGAACTAAAATCAACACTGGCTCTCTCTAAACGAAATTGGAATTTTTTCCATAGGAATAAATACAAATTCTTCTACGACATCAGAGAGAATCAAAAAATAGAAAGAATCATGCAAACAGTGGAAACAAAACACTCGGCCAACACGACATTAAATGAATTAATTAGTTTTGAACAAACAATTTTATATTTTGCTCCAACACCACCTTGTGGCAGACTAACTGTGATGTCAACCTCACTTCTTTCACTTTACAAACATGTCGGTTATCTCATCAATTGAAAATGTTTTGTATCCATTAAACATGAATTGAGCTTGTTTTTGTATTTCTTCAGGACGATCGGAGATTATAGTGCAATCAATCAATCAAAGCGACCAATTATTAAGTTGTTATATCAATGAATATATACCCTAGAGTTGAAATTATAACGGATCAAAATAATTTGAACAGAAGTTTGAAGTATGTTGAATATTTCTGTTCGGACAGTAAACTATGGTTATTGGTATGAATAAGGTAAAGTAAAATTTACAGTAACTACATTTATCTGAGGAGCACACTCTTCTCTATTCCTAGAATATGAAGAATTTATTTCTTATTACTATGTATGAAGTAATTTGCGTTGTACACAGGGTTGTGGTTCACTTGGTGAGATTATTTCAAATTAATAATTTTCCCATATTATTCATATGTGATTACAATTTGAAAATATCCTGGTAGGGTAAAAATACTAGTGACAAATGAAGGTTATCGAATAGAGAAACAATAATTTGGTTTCGTAACATTTTCTACCAACCTGGATATTATACACTAAAGTTCTGGTGAGGTGTCCACTAAATATCTTGTTTCAGATTCCTTAAAAGAAATCTCTACATTCACACTTTTTTCATTATTCCACTTTTCTAATATTTAAGATTCTTCGAAACTTCGCAATCTTCTTCTTCTTTCTAGCATGGATGACCCACTACTGTCTGTTTATTGCTAGCAAAGCTTTTCCATCATCGTTCAGGTGGTCTTCCTTGTCGCATTTCATTCTTTTTATATGCTCGCTCTACACAATCAATCACAGTAAATAGTAATTTCGCGTATTTGTGAAATATTAGTAAGCCTCTACCAAACAGAGGAAATTATTGTCACGTAATTTACTGACATTCACTTCCGTATATGCTAAATTAGATTTCTTGGATTTCGTTTTATTAGTGATGAGCGAGACTGGTCCTGGTCTTGGTCATGCAAAAATGCAGACCGAGTTGTGCAAGACTTTTGTAAGACCAAGACAAGCCTGCAAGACTCTTGCAGTCTTGTTTTATTTTGATTTAGTCCATAATATTCCAAATCAATTCTCACAAAATTTGTATTTTTTCCAAAGAATATCATGAAATCAATTCTAATTTTCAAAAAGTATAGCTTATTCAAATAAAAAGATGTTTATTTTAATTAATGTTGTTATTCCACTCACAACCAATATTACCTTTGATATCACATACTAATAAAATAAGTATACCTTGCTAAAACGAGCATGTTGTTGTAAACTCATAGAATGAAGGCTTGCCGGTTGATTTATAGGGGTAGTATTATATTAGAGCATGGTTTTGATAAAATATCTCATAATTGTTGCTTTTTTTCGAATATGTACTTAGTTATGTCGATAACAGGGTTTGCTGGTATATACATCTGATATATTTCAAACTATTTTTATGAGATGGTTTCGTATACTTATACTCTTTAGGATCGATATCACGTATGCAAAAGACAGACCAAGACCTAGACTAAGAGCATTTGCTCATAAAAATGTTTTATTTTGTGTTCCAATCAATTATTGCTTGTATTCATGTAATTAGCTAATTTTTAGTTGTCATCAATTTTTATCTATGTGTATAGGAGTATAAGTTACCTATTTTGAGAGGAATAAATAATTACAGGGAATAGCTCCACTGAAAATATGTACATATCTTGCAATAGTATTTTGCTTTCCAAACGTTCTCGGCAGCTTACTGTTTAAAAGTAAATGAGCTTTGAGTCAACAGCTAGTTTTGATTAGATACGTAATCAAGGTTTTCTTCGTTAACTTTAACCCCTTTCCCATCTATTCATTTTTTGGCTCTTGAAACTGTAGAAGTTCTTACATAAGATATATTGAACCAACTGAAAATGAGGTGTCGTCATAAAATGCAGTAAATTATTGTATTCGTAATATAGAAGGTAATATAAAATTTGGATGTATACCTCCAATTTAATTCTAAATAACTTATAAACTAGTTGGTTTTATTTCAATTTTTGTAAAATTTTAATTATTTATGGCGTACAAATTGGATATCCGAAAAAGTATAAACACGGACCTTTGTCAAAAACTGACATTGTGAATATATCTTGAGAGCAGCATATAGCACTTTCGATCATCTATAAAACAATAAGTGGATGTGAGCAAGGAATGCCATGCTTTAACAAAGTGGCCAAAAGCTTTGATCAATGCCTAGTCAATTAGATTGGTGTTATATGCAAAAGATATATTAGTAACATTGGGGTTCATCAATTTCGGGTTCATCACGGGATCTGTGGAGAAAAGAAGTTAAAAATCAAAAAAGGATGAAAGGTCGCAGAATTCCGATATGCTGCCGTGAATCAAGAGAACGTCATTTCACTGAGAACAAAGTTGTGATAATGGATGACGAAGAATATTTCACCTTATCACGTTTAGAAATTAAGTGCGTATGATGGATTTTACATGGAAATCCATATGTATGGAAATTGTCCCAATTTCGTGATATATAATATGGGCGACATTGAATAGAAAGTTGTATAATAATGGTTGGAAAGCCGAAAATGAGCGAAGTTCATGAAATCGACAAATGCACCATCCATCATATGGTGTAACGCGTGAAGCAGAAATTACGCGCGAATAAAGAAAATGGAAAAGAAAATGTTGAGGAATGAGTGCTTAGTAAATGTATTTTCAACATTATTTCATTATTTCAAGATTGCACTACAATTTTTTTACGAAAACTATTGTTACATACGTTACACCAACACTATATATGATACGCATTTCGATAACCGAGTAATCGCCTTCAGAGACTTAAGTTAACCTTATTTGCCTGTCAATGCATCACTCGGAGGCTGCTTTTGAAATGATTTAATCTAATCTGTCAGGTATTTATCATTGTCTCGAATGGTGTGAAAACGATTTCTTTTCATCACGTTTTGTATTCACTTAGAAATTAACCTGCAAAGTGCTATATGATAACTCCGTATTATTATTTCTCCTCCTCAAGATACTGTGAACTTATTCATAGCTTTCAGAATATATCTCCTATTCTTGATATTCACAACCGCACTTAACGAATACTAGGGTATATTCCACAACCGTATTGCATACTATTTTCATATAGTGCGGTCATCATAGCTTGGTCCATAACAAATTATTTTCAGCCAATGTGCCTAGTTTAATATTGTTCCAAAATATGATATATGACATATATTCGTCATTATCGTGGCTGAAATTTGTCAAAGTTACTATCCATTTTGGAAGTAGTACCTAGCCTAGCCGACACTATGCAGATTCCAACTTTATTTTCTTTTCTGATGCTAATTGGTTGATCTTACCATTTATTATTAGCAAATACTGGGGTTTTCTCCCAAATTGAGTCAAACTCTCCACATTCCTCTACTTTTTGCTATCCATTAAAAGTTCACAAACATGGAAACTCTATTTGAATATGTTGTAAATTCATAGATTCTACTGTCAGTTTTGTATTTGTAAATAAGTGACGAGGATCTTTTCGTCAATACAAACATCTTTGATGATTATCAAGTGCAAGAAGATTATCATCACCTCTGAACCATCGTTTCAACGTTTGAGTGTCATCCGTAAAACCACTTGCCTTCATATTTGGAATCTCAACTAGAACTCAAGACGAGAGCAAAGCTACTATTTTGTGCAACCGCATCTGCACTGAGATATTAGAAAAATTGTTTTACAAATAGTGAGGTGCGTTCATCATACTGTAAATGAGTAGATTCCACTATAAAATCTAATCACGAATAGCGATAAGTGAACTGATATTCTTCATATTCATATGTCTTTTTGTTATTTATACAATGTTGCAAAGTATACTAAGAAAAATGTATTCATATCTTCTTTTTTTCTCATAATATAAATATACCGCTTGTCGCAATAATTAATTAAAGATGATATGAAAGCTCCTTATTTTTCCATCGTGACGAGTATATGCGGTTATGTGTTCGATTCTACGCTCCGTTGACCACACTTTAAGAAATATTTTATCGGTTAGGAACTTCCTGTTCGGTTGAACATTTGACTTTTTTGAGTTTTTTGTTATTATTTCTTGAAGGCTATCATATTTAATGATTATTATTATTGATTATCAATATTGTATTGTCTATGAACTCTGTTATGGAACAAGCAGAAAGAATTGATTTATCAAAATATTATTATACATGAGTCTTTGTACACAAATCATATTCCAATACAGGTTTCTTCTTGTTAAGTACTTTTTTCGAATTTAATCATTGTCAAATCATATTTAATCACCACCTCGAAATTATCCAAATTAATTCTGGTTTTTCAAGTCACCACTTTATTATATAATAGCATACTAAATGTGTTTTTTCGGCTTGTGTGAATGCATGCATTCTTACTAATACGTGTTTGCTAGAATATAACTGCACTAGTTTAATAATAGTATATTATATTAAAAGGATTAAAAGTGCATATTTTTTTACGAGCAGCGCAGCCGAGTGAATGCAAAATTGCGAGTAAAAATAGGCACTTTTAGTCCATATGATATATACTATTTTCTCTCCTACCAAGTGGAAATTGAAATAAAGTTAGTTTTATTCAAAAATCGTTAATAATTTGGTAATAAATTTGAACACCTATCAATTATAACAGCGATAGCAAGTCGGTAGTCATGGATATCTGGTATTGTTGGTAAATATCGATTGTCAAGTAGACGTCAGTAGACGTATTAATCATATAATTTTTGTAGTAGTTTTTACGCTGCTTTCAAAATGAATCCCGAACACGATGAAAATATACCTGAGGATATATTGGAAAGTACAGAAGCAGTATATCTAAATATCTATATCTTTATGAACGTGCATATCAGCGATTCATGGATTGGTGTAAAGAAAAAAAATGTGCAAAACTATGCGGAGAGTGTTCTTATAGTGTATTTCTCAAATTTAACGAAGACCGTCAAGCCATCCACTCTTTGGTCACAGTATTCAATGTTGTGATCCACACTGGACATCAAAAATGGTGTGGATATTAGTAAATATTTAAAATTATGAGCATTGTTAAAAAGACAAAGTGATGGATATATATCTAAAAAGTCTAGGGTTTTTACAAAAGAGGTAGTGGATTGGTTCTTGGATATGGCACCTGATAATTTATATTTGATGATAAAGGTTGTTCTAGTATTAGGAATTGGTGGGGCTATGCGTTGTGACGAGCTAGTTCATTTGAAAATTGATGACATTGAGAATATGAACTCTGTCCTGGTCGTAAAAATTTTGCAGACAAAAAACAAGAAACCTCGTTTGTTTACCATTATAGGCGATAATTATTTGCGTTTATTTCAAATATGTTGTGCACTACGGCCATCAATATACAGGAACGTTGTTTATTTTTGAAGTATGTTAATGGTAAGTGTCAAAGAATGGTTGTTGGTATTCACAAAATTAGTGCCGTGCCGCAAGAAATAAGAAGTGACCACAAGCAGAAATACTTGTTCATATATATAGATCTATAAAAGTAGCTCTGGTATTACAAACAATTAAAAAATATTATGGGCAGTACAACGAGAGTAGAGAATAGTAGGGAAAACCGTTTAAATATTTGTTTTTGGTATCCTGAAAGTTGTGGTAGTAAGCAATTCTGATGTCGTTTGAAGAAAGCTCAATTAGTCCCATTGAGTGGAAAAACGTGTTCTAGCTCTGTTCAATAATCGTACTTCAATAATTTGACAAAATTCCATATTTTCTTACTTATAAATAGTAGCTCATGGAAAACAGTCTATCCTTATATTGGACAGTATACAGCAAAAATGCTGAAGCTCCTCAATATTTGAATTCCAATTCGACACCCTTACAATATAGAACACAATACCTATACGAGGATATAATGAGAAATTCTTAGCCTACTATAGAACCAAACAAATTTTCAACGTCAAAATATTTTATTACTTAACATATTCTCCTCCTAATTAGATACATTTATTACAGCTAACCTGCGACGTTTCTAGACCTTTAAAAAAATGTTTCTTCTTGCTCTGCAAACCAGACCTCCACAGCTTTTACTACCTCCACGTTGAAAAAAAAATTACGATCTCATAAACTTTTTTTCAGTTGAGGAGAGAGATTATAGTCGGAAGGAGCTAAATCTGGTAAACAAGGGAGGTGTTCTAGTAATTGAAACCCTACATCACGAATTTTTTGCATGACAGCATGAGTTTTATGTGCAGGGGCGTTGTCTTGCAAAAACATAATACCTTTGGATAGGTTTCCGCGCCTTTTCTCTCTAATTTTTTCCCATAGAGTGGTCAGTAATGTCGAATAGTAATCTCCAGTTATTGTTCTACCCTTATCTAAAAAATCAATCATGATTACTGTATGACAATTCCAAAAAACTGAAGCAAGAACTTTTCCAGCACGAAACTTCTCAGACCTTGCAGAACTAGAGTGTTGCCATTCCATCGATTGTTGCTTTGTTTCTGGATCGTAGAAATGTACTGAATTCTCATCCCTAGTAACAATTCGGTTTAAGAAATCGTTTTCAAATCGAGCACAATGACGCGATGCTTCTACCCTTGCACGCTTTTGGTCAACATTCAAACATTTGGGGATCTCATTTTGCAGCAATTTTTCTCATATGATGAACGAATTTGTATGAAATATTCAGTGCTTCAGATATCCGTTTTAGCCCAATTCGACGATCTGATAAAATCATGTCATGAACTGCATCGATATTTTGAAGCTTGCAGTCCAATTTTTTTTCACAGTTGCATACGAAGTGCATTGATCACCAAGGGTATTAAGCATATCTTCGTAAATCTGTTTACCTCTGAACCCTTTTAAATACAGGTACTCGATGATGGCTCCATACTCCAATTTTTCGATTTTCACAATTTCGGTGGATATCTTTTTTTTTTTTTAATTTATTGCGTAACTCTGGTTTACTCTTTTGACGTCAAACTTTACACTGACACTTCTAATAAGTTATTGTTCGTTGCTATGGCAACGCAATATTTTGTTTATGCACGAAACTGGTCTATCTAACTAGATATCAATACATCCTCGTAGTTAGCCAATTTGTCAGAGGGTCCATCACATTAAGAGTAAATTGAAAAATTTTGCAAAAATCATATGTTAATTAATGCGACCAATATCAAATATTATAAATCAAAGTGGTTGTACCTCTCGTTTCTTGGATCTATAATTCCTATGACTCATCTCAATATAGATATTGTAATTTTTATCGTATAATAAAGCAGTTATGAAAGTGAGACAAGGAGTAGATTAAAAAAATAATTATTTTTTTATTATCTTAACCTTCATTTACAAATATGAAATCATGAAACAATTAATCTGAAATAAGACCAGACATTGAGAAACTAATTTGTTGAATTGAATAAAAATAGAAAGTAGCGAATTTCGTGTTTTCCGTATGGTTTTAGAAATATTACAGCAAAACCGATCAGCGAATAATTTGGTGTAAGAAAATTGCGAAAGCTATTCAGCCATAAAAAAGGAATTGAAAAAATTCATAAAAAAATTGATCCTTATTTATACACAACAATAAATGTTTATCAAAAATAATATTCACGGTTCATTCATTTTAGAATACAGTAAATTTTCATCATTCACTTCCTTTCTCACCTATTCAATAAAATTAACCACAAATCCGCTGTTTTGATAGTTTGTTGTTTGATTTTCATTAGTATGCAAATTGGTAATTTTCCCTGAGTTAAGTTTACTTTAAATAAAAAAGACGAGCTCAATTGAAGTTATCTGAATAGTGATTGGAATCGGTATGGAATAACTAATTCCATCATCAATAGACGATATTGATAGTTTGCTACTGTTTTCTATTCTGTTATATTGAGATTGTTCTATAAATTGATAAAATAGCATTCGTACCAATTGAAATTTTAATATCAATTTCAGGATTATTTGCTATTATCTGTTGAAATAGTTTCTCAGGAAATGTACTAGAAGCTGGAGCTTATTTATGTAATTAATGATGTAGTTAGAGATAAAGTAAAGTTTTAAATAGATGAAATTAAAAAATGAGGTATATTATTTGTAAATTAAATCCACTATTTTGAACCCAAAGAAGAAAGAGAGAAGGGAGAGAAATGCTTTATTGTCAAAAAGTTGTTAAAAAAGCTTGTAAAAACAAAAACAAACAATAAAAATAACTACATAAAGATACAAATGGAATAAAATAAGTAATAATTAGTATGCATGCCCATAGCAAAAATTAAACCAGCATGCAGCATGTCCGGAATTAAATATTATTATTAGAAGTCGTTTATAGAGTAAAAGGAAGGCACTTTCCAGTAAATATGCCCTCAAATTATTGCGGAACGCGGAAAAATGTGATATCGATTTGATTTCTGAATTCTGAATGTAGAGTAGGTAGGTAAAGGTGGATAGCCGTGCAATGATCTTTCTGAAATTGCAGAAGCGTGCTTACGAATTAGGCCAACGGATTCAAAGATCAATAAGGAAGGAAAAGTCAAAATATTTAATCTTTTAAAGAAGTCCCTGCAGTGTGCCCTGCTTTTTACTCCGAGTAAATATCTAACCGCTCTATTTTGTAGACCGAAGATTCGCTCAAATTGAGTCGCACCACACGTACCCCAGAAGGGAAGGGCATATCGGAGAGAATCAATAGAGAATTAAATTCTCTACAATATTGATAATGAGTACAAATAGCGCAAAACTCACAGAAGACGAGATATTTGCAAGAAATGTAAAAAAAAATTATTTTTGTGATCTTTGACCACTGAATTTAAAACCATCAAATTATATGTGAATTTTAAGAATAGGTTTAGGATGCCAAAATACGTAATAATATATTGGGTATGCGGATTTTCCGAGGTCAACACCCTATAATGAGTAAACTAGAAGCTGAATCGAGATATGTCAATCTGAGAGAAACTGTATGGAAAATTGAGAAATTTGATTTCTAAAATATTCTTTGTGCAATGGTTAGGAAGTGAATTTTGTATAACTGCAGTTCAGGAAAATTGATCACAGAGTGAACAATTTTTGCCTATATAGGTATAACCAACGTAAAAGCCTTTTTTGTATGTATACTTGTCCATGATAAGAGATTTTTGAAAAGTGTGTCTGATAAAATTAAGTCAAAATCATGGTCGACTTCAAGAGTAGCATGAAATTATTTGGTTAGGTGGGATAGAATGAAAATAACTTGTGTATACCATTGACAGCAGATGCTGAACCATTTTAAATTCAATTTAATATATTTCTGGAAGAGTTCGTATTTTAGCATGCTTATTGTAGATGCTTAATCTAATTCCTTGATAAGGATTCTGCGAACAATAGTAATTATTATATTGTAGAAATAGATCGTTTGAACAAGTTAATTTGAAAGTAACTGTGTCAATTAGAAAAATAAAGCGATTTCTCATCAGAACAATATAAGGTGTCATAAGTCTTTAGCTACGTCATACAAACTAAACAAATCCGACTTCTTCTATTTTTCTATAGCTACTTATATGTATTTTTAGCAAAAAAAGAGCCAAAAATCACTCCTAACTCTTGATCCAAGTATTCCATTATAGATTAATTCCAACAGGGAATTCCGCACCTCGTTTCAGTATCTCATTGGACCATATTCTGGATTGATTTGTCATTTGTCTATTCTAATGCACATAAAACATGAATCATAAGCTCATATTCACGCAATCTTCAGATCGTGTAATGTAATAACTATCAAATGAACTATTTATAAATTTATTATTATTTTTTCTGCAATACTGCAATCATACTCATTTCATAGTTGCAGATTTTGTGACTTTCCATTGAAGTCTACTTTTTTAAACTGGTGTTTTGAATGGAAGAATGTGGATTTTTCTCCCAGTGCTTAATTTAATTAAATCTCGTTCCTCTGATGCATCCTTTTGCGACGAAAAATACATGTTACAACTGAACACTCTATATTTTAAAATAATTTTAATATGAAATAAAATCGTTCTAGGTACTTGAACGGAAACGAAATCACTTCCAGTATATTAGTGCTTTTTCATTTTTTGCTTAACGCTTATTTTCGAATTAAAAACTGAACTCTTTTGTTTCTCGTTTCCGCTTGGGGCTGTGCCGCCGCTGCCATAACAGGAAGCGTAATTAAAATAAATGATTTCTTCTCTTGTTTGATTTATCAAGTTCCATGGCGTGATGTCATGGTATACTTAAATACATTATGTGGGTGGATATTATTAGCATCATTACAATTTTTACAGGACATCTCGAGGTCATGTCTGACAAATACAACGACCAGGTAAAAAAAAAACCCAAATTCTATTTCAATCTCATTATCTCAGGGCAACGCATCATAGGTTTGTCTTCAACTGACTTTAATTTGAAATTTGTGGAATATATTCCACTATACTGAATAAAGGTTCCATATTATAAAAGTTCACTCTTATTATGAGCTCTTTTTCTTACTACTACCGTGAGTCTTATTTAAGTATATGGAATCACTCACCACTCAAATAGATTTTTTCTAGATTTCCAAGCATTAAATAACTTCTTGATGTGAATTCTCTATAAATCAAGTGCTACTTACATGCTTTATAAATAATAGTGAACTTGTACCCAAACCACTAAACGATTATCATAAAAAACGCACGAGTAAGCTATTTGGAGTTCTTTTTATGCAAATATCTGAAATGGAATGAAAAGCCGAAATTTTTGACACGAAACTTACGTATTGAGACTATAATTTAGCAATATCGATAGAGGGCATTAGTTTTCGTTTGCTCTAGCGCACCATAGGAAACTTTTCTATTACAAATTGGAATGAAATAATGGAAACATAAGGCCCTCCTGTTCAATTCGAGTGTTCTGTTACATATTTATCTCCTGTTACTTTCCTTCCAAATTGATCTAGAGGTTATGAATGTGTAATAATACTGATCCAAATCTTCACACTTTATTTAACAATATTAAAACCTTATAATAATGTCCCAAAAGTTAAAAATTACTTAAATACATTTTATGATTATAATATGTAGAAAAGATTATATAATATATATGTTAAATCGAAAAAAGCCAATCTTACCGTTAATTTATGATTGATCTTATTAAATAATTATTTCTTATATCAAAATGTATCTTACTTGTTATACCCAAAAAAACATATTTAAAACTCATTACTTTGTACCCTGAGCGGCATTACCCCAAGTCAAAGAGATTGCCGCTCAAACATGTTTATTTCATAATGTTTTCCTACCGCAAGTAGGTCAAAGATATAATATACTTGTGCTGTTAAATTGTTTATTAGTCAATGATTTTTTTCATTTATATATATGTATATAGTTATAAATACCGTTTGAGTCGAGAGACTCATGATAAGAGCTCCAATCAACTAGCTCTGCAAAATCATTTGGATATTTACGGGACAGTTTACAGGACACAAATTCGGAGAGGAATGGATATTGGGGTAAAGATATATTGTGTCTTATTCGGGAAAAGAAAATATACGGTATATCTACGCATTCGACACTTTCCATGCCATGCACGATTAGTGCTTCTTTCAGCTGCGTCAATGTTTGACTTGGGCAAAGAATGGCAGTATTGGATCATATAATATCATGATATAATAGAAGAATAATGATTCGGAATGCTATTGCCTACTGTATGTCCTATAAACCACTATACTGTCTAATTTAAATAGGTGTCGAAAATCCTTTCCAGTAAATATACTGCGGAATTTCTCAAAGAAGCTGACGTTATGTTTGGCCGATTCGGTTAACAGATTTAAATCTCATCAAACCTCTACACCAGTTTTTTTAGACTTAGGCACGGGTAGTTTACGAAGTTAAAATTACTTGCTATGATGTCTACACCTAAGCGTGCACAGGATGGTATTCAGCTGGGGGTTAACAATCCCATGACTAATATTTTTCTGACCATATGTTAATATAATTTATTGCAAATTATGCCTTATATGATGCTATCACATTAGCAAGTAATTGAGATCGTAAATTATTCCACCTAATGTTACTGGATACCAGATATGATTATTGCTTAATAGGTAATGCCTCTTGTTGTTTATAGAAATATATATTTCTCAATGGGATTGATTTTGTACAAAATTATGTTCAATAATTCAGTTGCGAGGGTAATTCTCACAATTTTGTATATCTGAGCTATCCTTGTATAACTTTTATAACTAATAACCCATAAAAAATGAATTCATAGCACTCAATATTAACTAAAATTTTATGCATAATAAATCACCCTTAATCATATTTACATTGGTACATTGTTACCTAAACGCATTAACAAGTATTTTGAAATAATTTCCGGACATGGCTTTTTTGTTTTCAAATATCCGGAGACCTGTTGAGGTTTTCTCACGAATGTTTTGCATTTAATTGGACTAAATGTTAAAAATCATATGCATCACTACCCTTCAATTCAAATTTATCTACCTGTTGAAGTTTAACTGACTGTAACGTGGTGCGAGGGGGTCAAACTGTATAATTATAATTTGTGTGAGGTTGGGACCATATTTCATCGTAACGGTTCTTAAGAATAATGCAACAGTTAATTGGATTTGAAAATAGGGTATGTATTTACGTGGGGAAATTGTTATGAACTTTTGAAGTTTTTTCTTGGGGTAGTTCAAACTTTTAGGGAAACTCACACTATAAGGCTAAGGATGAATTGTTAGTTATTTGATTTTGTTTAACGCAATAAGGCTTCAAGCTACAAGATGTCAAAATTATAACCATTTGAGCCATTTTGACAGAAGTAGCTTATTGTGGAAAAAATAAAGTAGAGGAACTCGAAGAAGAAGTTTCTTTTTTCGCTGTACAAAATTAGTGCTTCCTTTGACTGCGAACCACTATCTTTATAAACTGAGTTAGTACAAAGGATGGTAGTAGTGAGAGAAGAGGGTTAATATCGTTCGGCAAATAATCACAATTATGTTTAGGTGCGAGAGATTGCCGTACAATTATATGATGACTAGGCATAGAATAATTATTAAGTATTGGATTTGCAGTTGAAAGGCGTTTGATCTTATAGAAAACTGAAAAATATGTAAAACCATCTCATACTTATATTTCAGGAAGACAGTACTGATTCTCAACTAAACACATCAATCCTCTAGTTAGAGTTGAAATAATCTTAAATGTAAAATCTGAAATCGAGAGTCAACTTTAAAATTTTTCAGCAGTTTGCTAGAAATCTGACAAAAACCACAAATTTTACATAGCACTTTGTGATATATTTTGAATAGAAAAATTTATACCAAGTGACGGTAAATCATGAAATATTTTTATGTTTAATTTCTGACAAAATAATAATGTTTATATTGATATAAAAATTTTTGTAGTCGTACAGGTTATAAGGTAGAAATTCCGGGATTAGAATTTCTTAGATTTTTGTTCAAATTATTGTAAAATTAGTGTTTGCAACTTAAAGGTTATACTCTTATTAGATGTTTAAGAGAAAAATTAATTATCAACAATATTGAACAGAAACATCCGAATAGTTCGAATCATATATATACCCCTGAAATTAGTAGCTCATTGATGTTGAAATTTCTGTGTTTAGATTTTATAATTGACTTCAGTTTTCAGCATTCTTACTCCAGGATTCACACAGTTTAGCGTGCTATGTTGCTATGTCTTATGTATACGGTAACCGGAGAGCGCAACAGTGGAAATAAAACTTGTGCTGTATTCTTGGGAACATTATTATTGCATACACGAGTGAGTCGGGAAGAGCGCACCAAACTCTAGAAGTGTTTTATATACGTGAAAATAAAGTAAAAAAACTTAATATGTTCTTATCCGATTTTCATTTGTTTCCAAGTTATGGAGTAATTGAAAATGCTCATCTAGCTTTCCACTTATATCTGAATTTTAACATTATCAAAGTATGCCAAGTGATTGTTAGTGCTGCAAAATGCCAGATACTTATTCAAATTTAGAATATGCAAATATGGTGTTTGTTTAAGGTTTCTGTAATGGAAATGCTACAGCTGCTGCTGAATTATATCGTCAACGTTTTCCACACCAAAGATATCCTGATAAAAACGTATTCATTAGAGTTTTTAACAAATTGTGTGAGACTGGTGAGCTTCCTAATACTAACATATCATCTGAACGCACTACTCGACAAGGTTTGGTAGAAGTAAAAAATATTCTGCATCTAGTAGAAGAAGATGCAACTACTAGCTTACGGAGAATTGCCACTCAATTGTGAATTCCACAAAAAAAGGGGTGATAAACACACTCCATGAACAAGGCTTATATCCTTATCACGTACAGAGAGTACAGCACCTACAACCAGAGTTTTACGCTAACCACATGTAGTTTTGTCCGTGGATAAGTGATAACCATCTTGTTATATCGAGTATACTCTTTACGGATGAAGCTACATTTACCCGTGATGGCATTAATAATACTCGTAACTATCATGTATGGTCGGACGAAAATACCCACACAACAGTCGAAAGCAATTTTCAACATGGGTTTTCTGTAAACGTGTGGTGTGGTATGGTTGACAGTTATTTAATTGGCCCTTCCATTTTGGAGAATCGTCTCAAGAAAATTTTCATGTGATAATTTGTTTATTTGTTAATGTGCTATAACTTGAATACAAATGAAATTCGGATAAGATCATATGAGTTTTTTTTACGTGTATAATACACTCCTAGAGTTTGGTGCATAACAATCACTGTAAAATCAAATGACTGCGGCTGGTAACATGATTTTGAAAAAAGGATATCTTATATTTTCTGAAATGTTTTAGAGGACTTTGAGACCAGACCTAGAGCAGGGAATAAAATATCTTCGATATTTCACTCGAAAAATTACTTTATTCAAAAAGACGTTTAATTGGCCTATAAAATAGTCAATCTAAACCTGATATGAACTCTGCATATCATAGAAAGAAACTGCAGGACACATACTATATCATTGCTACTGTTTAAGAAGATTGCGGTTCGCAGTACTGGGCTGAGGAAAGTCCCTGCCAAACAAATATATATGGAGGATTCAGTTTGTGAGCTCATAGACTTCATGTGAAGAATAAGCATAGAGAATGCAATCTGGCTTAAGAGGGATATGATAGATTTGAAAAGTCGATGTGGAATAGGTCATAAGCCGCTTAAAAAAATCTTTTTATATATCTGCACTGAAGGCTATTACGGAAAGAAATATTATTATAGTTTACTAGTATAATTTGCAAATTTTGTTCATGCTTACTTAGATAGGTGTGATAGATTTATCTCAATCATGGTTTACAACAGAGTTGGATTTAGGGAGTGTCTGGGGGCCCCGAGCAGGTAGAGGTCCCGCAAAATTACTAATTTTATCATTTAATCATTCAATCAAAGCAATATTGAATCCATAGCAAAACTGCAGATTTTTCATAAATTCATTTTGACTTATAATTTATATTTAATTGAAAACTAATATATTACATTTAAAAAAGTTTATTTTGATTTCGTTTCGCTTGCTTTTTGATTTTGATTTTGAAGTGGGTCTATTTTAGCTGCAGGGCCCACTACTGCTTGAACCAATGCCAATTTACAATAGATATTAGGAGTACAATATATTTCTGTTTTGATGGACTTTAGGTATGGGTAATGATTCAAATCTACAGAATCGATGTTTCTATATGTGCTATAAAATAGAGGGTGAAAGGAAGGAAAAAATGACAAAAGAAAAAAAATCACAATTTAATCGTATACGGGATATAACATCGTATTTTGATGACTTTAAGGTAAAAGCACAGTATTTCAATGGCTTTGAAAAAATGTGAACAGGAAAAGGAGAATATGAAAGGAATAATGAAGGAGCTGATAAAACGAATATAGTTGAAGGTAAAAGAAATTGTAAAATAAACAATATAGTGAAAGTAAGAAACGGGGTGGTAAAGTAAGAGTGGGTAGTTGGAATATGATTTCGACTCTGAAGGAAGGAGTCTTAGGCATCTGGTAGAAGCATTGGAGAATAACGAAATGGACGTTATACTGTTGAAAAAAACAAAACAAAAATGTGAGTTCACAACGAGTGTGTGTAAGGTCTCAACAATTTTGTTACAATTTTGGAAAGACTTTGTGGAATAATGTTTCGTGGAGAGTAGAGGAGAATAACAATAATAAATTTAATTGCACCTAGGAAAAATAAAGTACCGACAGGTAAGTGCGAAGTTTATGAAGCTCTGAGGATCGAAGCACACTAAAGAAAAATTCAAAGTACAATAAAAAATAATGGTGGAAGATATGAAAAATTAGAAGCCATATACAAGACAGTAACAGCCCGCTTTGACTTTAGATAAATACATAAAACCGTATTCGGAATGGGTATATTGAAAACAAAACTGACCATATGTTAAAAGGAAGGAAACATCAAACTTTTGTGGCAGATGTGAAAGATGTAAAGGTGCGAATGTGAATACATATAACTTTTTAGTTGTAGAAAATATCAAGTAGCGGCTGAAAATAATATCGACAATGTGGCAAGATAAGATATGAAAGAATATTTTCTAACAAATCTGAAAGTACCTAATAAACGAAAGAGACTATTGAGGTTGAGTGGAAGTAGAAAAATGAATGGAATAGTTTACATGGCTAACCACAGTTTTGGAGAAGAAAACTTGGAGGAAAGGTACCAAGTAGGACTAGGAACACTAGAAATTAAAGCAACAAATGCGAAGAGACTTAGAAAGAAGGATATTATATAAATGCGGAATTACTACAAAAGATTCAAGAACCCTTTTACAACAAAAAATTGAGAAATATTCACCAAGATGCCAAGAAATCACAAAAGAGCACAGTTAAATATCAAGTACGATATATCAGGAATAACGAAAAAAGGCTATTAGCAGATATATAGCCAAAATTAGAAGTTGATTTCAATATTTTGGAGACAAAGAGGACAGAAAACCAGAGATAAGATGGAAAAATTTAGTTTTTGAATTGAATACTTGGGAGCAATATTGACAAATAAAGACTGTACTGAAATGGATGGAAAAATAGCGAAAATCCGCCATCTTAACTGGTGGAGACGAATTATTTAAGCAGTTAAGCAGATATTGCATTATTATTGGGCTATAATAGAAGCATCCTGTGCTGATAATATGAAAAGTTAGAATTCCTTAGAAATGCTCTGCAATTTTGGACAGAAATATGCTTCTTTTGGCAATGTTAATGATATCCTCGATGATTAAGGAGACAAACTTCTAAGTTCGAGGGTAGAGCATTTATATTGAATAAAACGAAAGGTGACAACCATAATTAACCACCATAACTTCTTCTTATTTTTCTTTTCCTAAGACTTAGTTTTGTGTCTTTTACTATTCAGCCTCTTGAGAAGTAGATGTCCAGCTTTCGTGTTATTTCTTGTGAAGTCGACCGGAAAGTTTCATTGAAGTTGGTTTTGTATCCCTTCTCCATTAACTACTGGTATTCCTGGAACCCTTGTTGATATTTATACTGAACACTGTTTTTGAAACAGGTAAGTCAAGTTATCAGGTTTTAGTTTACCGTCAGTTTCTGAAAACGGTTATCTAAACGCGCGACAGACACTGTAATTGTAGTGTTGATGTATCGGTAGTGTAAACAGTGTGCTCAATACCTTGCCCATTTAGCCCATCTTCTATCATTTCTGTGGACGTGGTCTTTCCAATACCGTTGTCTCGATTTCGTGAATCGTATTATATCCGGAATTTTTCAAATCTTCTCTTGTAGTTTTGTTTCTAATTTGATTTCTTAGACTCACTTTTTAAATAGTTTTCAGTGTTTTTATCTCTGCTGCCCTTATAATGTTCTTCATTTTTTCTGAGTCCTTTCGAGTTTCCACTGCATATGTAAGTACAGGTCTTATAATTGATTTGTATATGCGTACTTTACTATCGGGGGACATATATTTGCTTTTCCATATGAGGTCTCCCAGAGAGCAAGAGATTTTTAAGGCCTTATTCACTTGGGTTCATACCAGTTGTTGTGAGTTTTTGGCGTCTGTGATCTTGACTCCTAAGTATGTAGCATTGCATACACTAGTGAATTGGGGTGTCGTTTACAGCTAGTTTACATCTTTTGTTATTACTATTTATTCTAAATTTTTTTCCCATAATGTAAATAAAATTATTATTCGCAAAATTATATTTAAGTTATATCTGACATTACAATAAATTAAAATGTGAATGCATCAAAAAATTTTCTCTCAATATACCTAGCCTTGTACTGATATAATTGCAACAAAACAAATTAAAACACAATAACATAACAACAATTAAAATAATAATAGCAAGCATTATCTCAAATAATCTGAAAGAAGTTGCTGTATCATCAATTATCTCCCCTCTTCACCTTCTTGTCGGATTAGATATAACAATGGCTGGCACATCATACCTCGACAAGGCGCACACGTCACTAATTAGCAGAGAAATCTGGGTTATTTTTAGTGTTCACGGCAGTTGATTTCGGATTGATGTGTAAGGAAAATACTAAGCATACAGATCCTTAATTGTCATTATAGAATGCTCCAGTGCATTCCTTATGCGATTTTGATGAGACTTATTTCTTATGTATTTGAGAGGTAGAATCTATACAGAGATAAAGGTAATTTTAACAAAATCGAGAAAACTATTTGTGATAGTGGATTTCAGCGAAAAATCACTTAAAAAGTCAAGATGGTGGTTATGCATTCAAACTACTCTCTGAAAATATACTTCACGGTCTTTTTTCTGCCAGTTTTATGCAACAATTTTTTATTGATTTTATTATTAATCATTTTATCATTCACAAGCAAAACAACGAATTTGTTATATTGTAACATGCTATTCGGCTTATTACGCTTTTCTCCAAACATTTTCAACATTCCTATGTTCACGTATTGTGGCACAGTATTCATTTCGTATTTATTCATTCTAACAATCATGTTTTTGAAAAAATTAATTTGTTATGATTCGAGATTTTTCTCTATCTATCTACACTCCAAATAAAAGTAAATTTTAGTAAGGTGTTTCCAGCTTTTCAGAGTTCATTAGTGTCATGTGAGCTCATATCAATGTCATGAGAAAACCTTGATATATTTTTTTATTTAAGCTGAAACTGGTCGAGTGAGCTCTTCATACACTATACGAAAAATGCGGCTTCAATAATGATAAGAAAAAAATTTAAAAATATCACATGTGTTCATCTCCCTGATAAACTATTTTTTAATCCGCGTTCAGAATTCTAAGATAATTTTATTAGTTACTTTTTCTTAGTAATTCTGCAAAAAGTAGCTAATCTTATCTTGACACATTATAATTGAGTCAGATCTTAGCGTCTCCTTCTTCAGTGACCCATTATGAATTAGCGCTCACTTGATAGAATTATCTAGATCATTTGATTCTAAGCTCAATAATTTGTTAATATTTCACTGATCTTTGGGTCAATTTATTTGAAATCCTAGCTTAGTTTCCAACGATCATCTATCCTCATCCTCAATTGAAGTGGTCCTTCGCCTTCTCAATAGCTGTCCCCGATGTATAACTCGGCACTTGCTTATGAAATGCTGAGATACCGTGTCGGATGGTGTCCTCTTGTGGGTTGTCTCTGAAAACCTGGATCTTAGAAACAAATTTGTTTATCTTTTGTTTTTGTATATGTGTTTTTTGTTTTTTTTTCCTTATACTAACCTTTCTTCACCTAACTTATCCTACTTTACCTATCGATCCAGTTGTCTTCTCGGCCTCCCGTGCTTCCTTAGGCTTCTTTTGTGTACCTGATGAGTTTCCTCAGTTTCTTATTTGGGTGCGTTGCCAGCTCCTCGAATAGTTTTGCTACCCTATCGTCCATGACGTTTAATACTTTTTGCGGTCCCGTTTCTTCGTATATTTCCTGGCTACTTGTTGTCCAGTAGACGTTTAGTTATGTTTTGTTAGGCCTGTATTTTTTTTGTTTGTCTTGCATGTATGTCCCCATGCAGTTGATGCGTATGTCATAATCGACAGTATTATACTCCTGATAAATCTGACAGACGGTCATCTGATAAGATTCTGGATTATATCGCTGGTTGTTATAGTTTTTGTCCACGCCTAACATTAATCGTCAGTCAAACTCCTCTCTCAATCGCATAGGCTCATGAAAAACAAATAATTATTGATAGGTGGATATTCATGTTTCTCCATATTCAAATAAATCTCCACAACGACTCATTTATACAATTCCAAGTCAGTAAGTGAGTGTCCAAACTAGGTAATATATATTCCAACTTATATTGATAAGTGCTGACATCTTTAGGTTGAGATTGCAAACTATTTTTTCACATCTCACAAAAAAGTCTTCATTTGGCTAGAGTCGATTTCCACTTAGCCTTTTCACCAAGTTTGGAAACAAATACGTGGTTTTTCAAGGTTAGTAGTGAAACGTGTCAGAAAATCAAAATAATGTTGCTCTTAAAACAGGTTCCTGGAATGATGTCTATTGTTTTTTGTATATCTGTATCTGTTGTATGATGAGGTATTCAAGTTGCATCAACTTTGACATATCAACGAAAATCGAGCAATTGCAGCACTCACAGTTTAGCGATACTTTTATTTAATGATCGCTAACTACACAGGCAGGGATTTCTTTAACCATTTCTATATTGTCTTTACACAGCTAGCTCAAATTCAAAGATAAATAATGTTTAAATGCTATTTTAAATTAATTTTCCCTCATATATACCAAGCAACTGTCTATCGGACATTTAGAAATACACTGCAGCAAAAGTGCTATTAACCTCTCTAACTCTTACATTGAACATTCCTCTTACGTGTATTTTGAAAAATTTAAAAAAAATAATAGTTCAGGTTAGAATTTCCCAGATTTCTATAAAATAATTGATTAATAGATGTGATGTTTGTCGACAAACGTCAACATGTCAATTATCTAACATTATTCTTCGCTCGTGCCTTGTGCTTGATGCATCCATTTTAAAAATATAATATTGGGTGTTCGTGATATAATATATTGTTAAGAAGTCATCGGCCCAAGTATAAGTAACGGGTGCCGCCGACCGAACCAAATATCGCACGGGTGGCTGCTTGCTCTATAGCTGGTCTACGGCTACTTCGTCGATTTAAAGAGCACGAGCCCTCACTTGAACACGGATGCAGAGGGGCAAAGTGAGGTACGGAAGTCGTATATTAAAACGATATTTTATAATGAAGGTATTAAAGTATATTAGTTAAAATAGTAGTAACAGAAAAAAACACATTATTCGACTAAAAAATATGAATTTTTGCGATCGAAGAGATGTTAATTTCAATAGTAGGTATTATTTCAGGCAACATTTCTCAAATGCGAATAGTAGAGAATAATTAGTGAATATATCTCCTTTAGCCAGTTAATAATGAAAGCGCTCAAAGTGTCACTAGAATTTTCCCCCAAAGGCTTGTCGATACTCATGTTTCCAGATGAAAAAAAAAATAGATTTATCGTGAATTTTGGAATACAAGTGAAAAATTGGGTATAGGCGGACAAAACGTTGATTTTTTCGAAAATCCTTAATTTTATTTGGTGTGACCTCTATGTTTGTAATTTTGTCCATATATACGATATTCCGATTGTATTTGATAACTATGGATTGTTCAAAATAGTTTGTTTTTATTCGCGGACATTCCTGCGATTAACTGTTGATGAGAAGGAATGAAAAAGAGAAAAAGTTCCCAAATATTATTTTGTGATCGAATGGTAGTGTACGGAATTCACAGTAATGAAAACCTCAACGATACAATATATATTTTGTTAAGCACAGGCCATCTTACGGGTGAACAGTATACTATTTGAATTTTACCACATTTTTGCTATACCCTGTATGATAAATTTTTTGTTCACCAATGTATCTAAAAAAAACTCGTATAAGTTGAGTTTCTACGTAGGATTATTCCTTTACCCTAACATATGTTGATTTAGGATTAACTAGAATAATTTGTGTAGCTGATCTTGGATATACCTACAGTAATTTGTATCATGATATCTCTCCGATATTATAGTATTAAGATAAATGTGTTTTCGGTAATTTACAAAAAATATGATTAAATGATAAACATTCTTTTGATTAAGAAATTCCCATCCGCCACTGCGAGACTCCACTCTGTGACTAACTTGGTCTAGCATGACACTGAACACAAAAGATAAGATATTGCTTCTTTCGAATAATGCCTATACCGATAATTGATCGGTATTATCTACTATTTTATTTAATAACGCCATTGTTGACAATTTATTTATGTTGTATACCACCCACGAGAGAGTACCTTAGCTTGTTAGCATATAACTTACACAAGGTAGTTCTTAAGAGACATACATAAAGTGTCCGAAGAAGTTTTATTTCCATTAAATCCATATTTTACGTATTTTTTGTATCATTTATAATTCAATAGGATAACAAATTTCCAGAACCTCTCCTCATCTAACATTAGCACTGAGCCTCCTCAACACAAAATTGTACGGATTTAATTTCGAACATGGAGACATGAATCTATGAATTTTTCAATCTAGGTACGTTGACACACATTTTAAATAAGACAATCAACAAAAAGAGACATGAAAAAAGACCAGCATGTAGTGAAAAAGAGAAGAAACTTAGAGGAATTAGCGGAATTATATCTAAATCAAATAGTAAAATATTTTTTTGTGCTATATTTACATTAACGGTGTTATACCTTGAAAATGGCATATTTTTAGTTTCAGTTGCATTTATTTTTCGTATATAAGATCAATTTGTAATCAATATTGTACAATTAAATCTAGTTACTGAATCTAAAAGTAGCTTTGGTTGCAGTAATCCTCAATTCGCGCAGCAAAATGAGAAATATGTCATTACAAAAACTCACTTTTTCAATTCACAATTAATTGGGTATAACTAATTGATCTGCAAATATATATATATATATATATATATATATATATATATATATATATATATATGTATTCATCGTCTGGGAATATTGAATTTTGAATTCTATGAATTTAAAAATTTTTACAAGCTTACAAGCTTTATTAATATCAAAATCACCGGAAATCATTTGTGGAATAGATAAAACGTATTAGTAGATATTTTAAAAACATTATTAAAAACATAAAATCAGTATATTTTCATCGAAATTTCAATAAAACGATATTATACCCGGTAGATTGAAATAAACTACACAAATAAACACCAATTTTCAACAAAATTTTGACTTTTCAAGTGATCCACAAATTCTACTTTTATATGACTTGAATAATTCATATGTTACTGATAAGAGGGCACAATAAAATAATAAAATTGTACTTAGACTACCACCATATCATGGTGAATTGAGCCCTATGAATGGATATAATCGATAATCGTTTCTTTCTGTAGTGATGACAGTGGGGAAGATACTCAATGAATAATTATTTATATAAATTCATCTAGTGTTTCTTGAGTTAACAAATGTAATTAACAGTTCTGATATAGGTACTGTAAAATGTTTATTTGGTACAAATAATGTTCAAAATTAGGTCTTTAATTATACCATTTGGGAATGTCCTGTTCTATATAGGTACCTAATCTTAGAATGAAATTTTCAAAATAGAAAATCTATGGAAGAAGTGATAACAAATTCATTATGCTCCTAAACTGTATCACATACAGATACTCTTAATTATTTATCAGTTGATCATTTTTTTAACAAAAAAGAATAATAGTAGGATGAAACCCTTTGGAAACAGAGGAGAAAAGAAATGGAAGGAAAACTAATTTACGGTCGATCTGAGGTCACGAAGGAGAAGGGGGTGAATTTGTAAGGGTGAAAAACGGTTTATCTCGATTTCCGACTCCTATGGGAATGAGTGAAATGACAAAGTTTTGGATAATAAAAAATCTAAAACTTTTCTTCGTATAATTTTCCACATAACCTCAAAATTTATGTAAAAAATTGAGAAAACCTAGATTTTGGTTTTTTATTTTTATATTTTACAAAAATTACAATTTACAAAAGAACTTAACTTTTTATGTCTCAAATATACTGTTTTTATAAGCTTTAATAATATCAGAATCACCGGAAATCTTGATCAATTATTTCCCAGACGATGAATACATAAGCTTGGAAAATATATTGAAGTTATGTTTAAATATATATAATTTTTATATATAAATATATATATTTTTTTTCTTTTATTATATATATATATATATATATATATATATATATATATATATATGTATAAAATGAAACAAAAAATTAAGAAAAAATCATTTACTAGTGATCTGAGGTCAGGAAATGGATGAGGGCGAATTTTCAAGGGTAAAAAATGGCTACCTCAATTTTAACAACAAGTCATATGGAGTTCAACATCTAGGTTTTAGGTAATACAAAGATCTACAACTTTCATATCCACACATTTTCCACATAACCTTAAAATTTATGTAAAGAATTGGAAGAACTAAGTTTTTGTACTACACTGTAAATTATTTGATTTGAAATATACAAGAAACATTCAAATTTCCACTTAATTTCGACTTTATATGGAAAAAGTACCCTAACTTTTAATTGAAAATTCTCTTGAAGCACCAGCTTTTTCAAAGAGCCGTTGAGATTTTTGTTCGTTGAAATCTACTTTCTGATAGTGTAAAAAATATTACCACCACCATAAAAATTTTCTCAGAAATGGCAAAAAAGCAAAGAAAAAACTCGCATCCAATAATTTTATTTTATCGTTATATATAATTTTCAGATTAATTACTCATGTTTAACAATGTCACATGGAATATCATGTTTTTATTGTAATTAAAGTAGTAAATTCCAATAAATAACTAAAAATTGTACAAATGATTAAGCAGAAATTTTCGGTTGGGACTTTTTTCGTTTCTTTTTGCCTTATTATATTTGGAATAACAAAAACCCCGTCGACTTAAAAAAACCTGTTATTATGGTGAGAGAAATTTTCGATTGAAAATCAGGATGCTTTTTTCATATTAAGTTAAAATAAGGTTGAAGAATAAATATTCCAAATCAAATAGATTACAGTATATTTGAGACATAAAAAGTTTCGTGGTAATTTTTGTAAAATATAAAAATAAAAAACCAAAATCTAGGTTTTCTCAATTTTTTACATAAATTTTGAGGTTATGTGAAATTATACGAACAAAAGTTTTGGAATTTTTTATTATCCAAAACTTTGTCATTTCACTCTTTCCCATAGGAGTCGGAAATAGAGATAAACCATTTTTCACCCTTACAAATTCACCCCCTTCTCCTTCCTGGCCACAGATCGACCGCAAATTAGTTTTCCTTCCGTTTCTTTTCTTTTCTCCTCTATTTCCTACTATTATTCTTTTTTTGTTTAAGAAATGATCGTCTCTTGTGAATAATCGAAATAACCCATTAAGTTTTATCCTATCTCTAGATGTGAAATGTGGAAAAGAGAATCAAGAGAAGTTGAAAGCTGTCTATCATGATGATTTATTAACTTTGATTATTTAAAAGTGGTATCAACATTTTAACAGTAGAAATGAATTGATGACTAGGAAGGATTGGAAACTCAACAAAAATTGATGCTTTCGTTGTTTTCTTCGACTGATAAATAATTAACAGTATCTGCATGTGATACAGTTTAGGAGAATAATGAATTTGTTATCACTTCTTCCATAGATTTTTTATTTGGACATTTTATTTATTTATTTCTTTATTTTATTTATTATTTGATTTTATTTTATTTTTGAACATTATTTGTACCAAATAAACATTTTACAGTACCTATATCAGAACTATCAATTACATTTGTTAACTCAAGAAACATTAAATGAATTTATATAAATAATTATTCATTGAGTATCTGCCTCACTGTTATCACTACAGAAAGAAACGATTATCAATTATATCCATCGATCCACAATCCTAGGTTAAATCTCTCACATCATTTAGCTGCCACTTCATTTTTCACTTGAGCCCAAATCAATTCATAGGGCTCAATTCAGAATGATATGGTGGTAGCCTAAGTACAATTTTATTATTTTATTGTGCCATTTCATCAGTAATAAATGAATTATTCAAGTCATATAAAAGTAGAATTTGTGGATCACTTGAAATGTATTTATTTCTGAACTTTATACAATGATGAGCGAGAAATATATGGGAAAGCTGAACATTTTTTCATTTCAGTCAAAATTTTGTTGAAAATTTGTGTTTCATTTTTAAATCAGAAACCATGAACAATCCGCAGAATTATATTGCATCGTCGAAAGTATCTGTAATTCCTGAACGATTATTATAGTGTTTCTATTTTATTCAACAACTCGAAACTTTCATACAAAAGTGTTATTTTCGATAACTTACCCAATCTTTTTTACAATTTCAAACACAATGGAGGAATTCACCTTTGTCTCTGGTTCATCATCTGAGATTTGTTTAGATATACAAATTCACAATGTTTTGCTTATCTGTAGTCGATAAGTGGCCCAAAATTACGGAGCACTTGTTTTGGCAACTAATATTAGTACTGCCAGTACTTGTAATATTATCGGAATTCATTTTCAAATTAGTTATGACAAGAACTATTGGTTTACTATAATAAAACATTAACAAGAACGCAAGAAAGAACAGCGTGGATACTATTTGTTTACAATATATTCAATTGTCATTCATAATATATGTCAAAAGTGCTGTGTAAAACGGGTTGCGATTGGGAAGTCTACAGAAATGCCTTAAATTTAAATTAGTCCTTTTAGCTTAAAAACAATGTAAATAAACTGATGCGTTTTGGAGAAAAACCTTCATAACATATTTAATCGAAGATTATTTATATATAGTAAGAGGCCTGTCTACTTGGTCATTGTGCCTAATTGCAATGACAAATGTGAATTTGGTATGTTGTAATATCTCCAAGGCAAAAGTCATTAAAACTTCGATGAAATCGATGAAATCGATGCAGGAATGTAGTTAGAAGTCGTTGTTATGATAGTATAAACAAGAATTTCTATTCCTTAAATTATTTCAATAATGCTGATTTTTTTCACTAAGAACAATCAAATGTTATATTGAAATCATCCATTATCATCTTCGAATCTCGTTAGATTAATCAAACTCATTCCAATGAATAGCAACCAGTATGTTTATAAACCCAGATTATATGAATTTTCAAGAGTAACATTAACCTTTCACCCTTATTAACTTTTGTAAGCTCGAAACTAAAGTAATTTCCAGATATTATTCAGAATTAAAGAACATTGCTTGAAAATCGCAGTTATTAAAGTCATAGATTGTTAAAGAACCGCTTGGAGGTTCATAAACTGCCGGAGGTATGTGTAACCACCGGCACGAGCAAACTCCGGAACCGAACACCACGCATATCCTGTAGCACGTGCTCATCGTCTGTATTCAGTGACGTGCTTCTCAATCTTCATTTTTCTACCTAAATCCTATTTCGCCCTACCCTTTATGATTGTAGAGCTTCATTTTAGGTTCAATATATTTGATAATTCAACTCGAGAATAGGATTTTGTGCTCTCTATCTATCTATCTATGAATATTTTCTAAAATAAAAAATAATATCTTTAAATACTTGATAAATTAATTAAGTATATGTTGTAATCCAAATTTCATTTTCAAATTCAAATTTCAAAATGAAAAAGAGGTGGAAATCCGTAACTCATTGTTAAATTTATGGTGTTTTCCGATTCAAGTGTTGATATAATTGATGAAAATTATTTTGTTTTGTCTTAGCAAACTCACCTTAAGTCTATTGTAATTAATCAGTTCGACGAAATCAGATTTAACCTCTGAAATTCATATTCTACTTCTTTTTATTCATTTTCAAAAGGATGCTAGACTAAATTATATTTTATTTAATGTAATCAAACGTCTGCTTAAGTCGCAAACCTCGTAACTCCATTGGACAAAATTTTACACTAGCCACAAAAAACTTAACGATGGAAGTAACTGATTAAAGACTAAACCTGTTTTACTTTCAATGGAGGATTGAAATAGTGGCCAGATATCAAATTTCAAAAGATTTCAAAAGAATAATTGAAGACAACAGTTCAAGTAAATTAACACGGAATGTGGTTAGCTTTTAACAAACCGGCGATCTGAAGTTGCGACGTTTTCTATTTAAACTTATTAATTGCCAAGAATTTTTTTGAGTCTTTACGAGTTACTCTGATAGATGTTATCAAAAATTACCTGGTTATTGATATCAAAATGTTGATAGAGGAAAACAACGGAGTTTTGGTTTTCTTAAAAGTCCATACTATATGGTTAATGTCAAAGACAATAAGAGAAGAAGAGGATTCAATGTAACTATTTACTCAATGAAACGAATATCCTAATTTAATGGCTCGATCAAAATACAGAAACATGAATCACATTCAAGAATTTAATGAGATTCAACACCATCAAAAAATATTTTTGCATCAAATACATCATGATCATAGTTCCAAATTATATATAGCCTATAAAATATTATGCTTGTTAATGTTTCGTTCAATATTACTATTTCTTTATTATCTTAGTCAATATATAAAATCATAAATTAAACATAACTATTTCATGTAACAATACACATAGTTGAAGATTTATTATATATCAATGAGACGGTTGTTAGGATTGAAGATCTGTTACTAAATAGTTCAAGAATAAATTAGTTCAGAATATTTACAACAATTGTTTCAACCTTTTTGTTTCACCAAAAACTTTACCTATCCGTGGAGTAACAGTATAAAATAGAGACGATTGTGAAAATTACAGGGGAACAACTGAGAGAAACTTAAAACAAAGTTTAAGACATCAAGTTCCCTGGTATAGACGCATAGAAAGCAGCTAATGACGCAGCATCCTTATTATTTCTAGATGCATAAAACGCCTGTCGTAACCTTTCCGGCCACGTGGAAACAGCAGAAAGTGCTGCTTCTACCAAAAGGAGAGAAGCTGCTAGAGAAACGTCAGACCTGCATGCTGAGTCGCATTAGTCTATCGGTTTGGTGCTATAAGAGATGGCAGCGCATACCGCGGAATATCCGAAGATATAGTATGTAAAATCGACAAAATGCTACCTATTGAAATGTTAGCGGAGGAAATAAGATCTTTTCACCGAGAAATAAACTCGACCGCACTGAGCAAAGCAAGTTAAAGAAAGATGAGCAAAAAATCAGCACAGGTCATTGGCAATTGTTATAGGATGCTTGAACTGAGGAAATATAGACTTCAGAGAATACATTTACAGGTTCGAGTATGAAAATCTTCAAATTACCTAAGCAAACTATGATGGATACGCTGGAGGCTATGCTATAAGTAGAAGCATCCTGAATAGCAGTCAGCACGTGCTCCGCTGAAGTATTGGAGGAATTTTACTATAGAGAGAACAGAAAGGGGAAGTAACAAGTAACGAGAGGAAGGAAGCAAGTGACTAATTTGGGTATTGCGGAGGAAACAGAGGTCAGAGATAGAGAAAAACGGTGTGGAAAATGCTCCCAATCCGACATACCAGACAGATCACCAGGCCCTTATGATATGTAACAGTATTTTTCTCCCAATTCTCGATAGAAAACATACAGAATTGAGTGGAACAATTGTTACAAATTTCAACTCACATTTCAAAATGAAAATCATCACGAATTCTCAACAAGCAAAGTAATTTTAATAGTAAAATTAGAAAAAGAGGAAAAAAGAGCATCTAGCATGCTTCTAAAAGGTGCATGAGTTGAATACTATGATTCGATTAGATGATGAAGTTGCACCATGCAGTTATTTAGACTTGTTAATTTTCTCATATCCATCTTATCAATATTACTTTGACTTAAGAACGAAAATAATGTTGAAAAGTGGTTTCGATACTAATGATATTGAGCATAATACGAGGTCCCAAATTGTCGTCTGCGCAATCAAGGAGCATTACCAAAGTTGATGAAAATCTACAGCATTTCCTCCTACATTGGACTAAGCGATCAACCCCCCATGTGAACAAAGAAATTTTAGATTCTAGATAGCACAATTATCATTAATCTTTTTTAAAATTACAAAATAATACTTTCATTTAGTCCTGCTTGATTGATGGAGCTCGGGCTCCAGAAAATAGAAGTAGCTAGTACAAAGACTATGAATTCTGATTATATTCTTCCTACCTCAAATACAGAGTAAGATATTTGAACGGATCCATAGAGTAAGTTATGGAAAACGTATACTCACTATCTTACGACGATGAAACTCAACATTTAGGATATTTCTAATCTCAATTCAAAAATCCTTTGGAAAAAATTTGGAATACTCAAAATCGAATATTTCTTAAAATCAATTTCTCATTCTCGTATGGTTCATCCTTTATAAATTAATTACTTGTTTTGATACCAGTGATGGTCGTATTTATTCAAAAACTGTTTCTAGGGAACCTAAGTCTTCCTCTACGCCTATGTTGATAATTCAGGTAAGTTTGTATCCATCTCTTTTCAGGCCTCCTGACGGAAAGACTTTCTTTGTCATTCTCTAATGATATAATATTCTACTATATCTCATTAGATGAGTTCATTCAAACAATATTGTTATAGTTTGCTTGAATCATTCGTGAAATATGGCTTGTGCCACGTAGAATACTTCTATTTACCATCTGAAAAGATAACAATCGGTATTGTCTTTATATTTTACATTAGAGGAAACGAATAATTATAATAGAATTATACATAATTGTCGGAATTTGAAATTTAGATTTTATAACGTCATATATAGTAACAAAAACAAAAACATAATTATGTAAAAATAAAAATACAATAAGTAATCATTTTCCTAATGTAATACAAATTATTGAAAAAGTTCTTTCCAACATTTGTGTAAATAAATTTGCCCTTTAATGCGTTGAGTATTGAGTCAATATGTACTTTATATTATGAAGGCCATAATTGCAAAAAAAATTATAATAATAATAATAAAAATAATAATCAAAGACATACAGACAGCTTTGTCAAGTTATGTTTCCACTAGAATACAAATATGAATCACAAAAGGTTACAACTCTAGATACCATACAGTTAGTAAATATTTTTATACATGGTATATGGTAGAGCGTAAAGTTCCAGCCCAAGTACATTACATCTTTTTGCTTTATTCTGTATGCTCGTTCCTTTTTATAGAACTCTAATAGTTTTGCATACTGTTCAATAAAAGTTTGTTTAATTTATATCTGACCCATATATGCCAAACTTTGTTAAATTCCTACGCCACGTCTAGGAAGACCAAGACCTTTTCAACAAGTGATTTCTCTATGAAATCAGTTATCCTGTGTACTTGGTTCATAGTGGAGTGTCTCTCTCTGAAATCAATCTCATAATTAAAGGTATTGATTTTCTTCGTTCAAATATTGGACTTAATCTGATTGTAGTTATTTATTTGAGGATATTAACTACGTTTCGTAGTTTCCCTGGTAAATGTTCCTCTATTTTCCCTGTGATAAAGTCAAAACCAGGAGCTTTCTTTAATCATTTTCCTATGAACTGATATAGGTTACGCTACCTTCTTATCGTCTTATTTGTTTGTTTGTTTAATCTTCCATAATAAGTATAATCGTAAACTTGTCGAATGTCCATTTGATTAAATGCAAGCTCATATTATTATTCTTAATATTCTGGATTTTTCTTGCCAGTTTTTGGAGCATTATCCATTCCGACTCGTGTTTGATGCCACCTGGGTCTCAATTTTATCGTTTCATTTGGATAGTTAATACCGTTTGCTCTAGTGATCGTGCTAGGAGTCCTCTAAAGTGCAGTTTGTTGAACCCAGTATTTTTTCAAAAATTTTGAGCTTAACTAAGAGATTGATTTGTTCTCATAGCGTAGTTTGAAAACTCTCACCAAGCAGGTTTTGCTTTTGTATACTTTACTATAAGAGAGTTACTGAACGTGAGTAGATTGGGGCAGTTGTATGAGTTCAAACCATACACCATGGATAATTTACTGATATATTTTTAGTTTTGAAGAAGTCGGTTGAGTCAATAATTGTATTTTAGTTGATAGCTAGTATTTAAACAATAAGGTACAATGTGATCTAAGTTCATAAGTTTGTTGGAAATCTATAATGATTGAAGGAAAACTTGTTTCATATTTACCTTATAATAACAAACTTGTTAAAAATACCATTGACATTCAGTAAATTATTCCTATTTAGCTGGACCCATATTGAAGGAATTGATTGATTCATTGGTTAACGGTTTTCCGCTAAGCACTAGTTTTTATGATTTTCCACTGCATAAATAATGGAGAGAGACTGTCATAATGTTATGAACTTGCATTTGTTTCTTCCAGCTATAGGCAAATCTCTCAAAATCTCTCAATAATCGCTGTTTATGGTGTTTTCCTTTTTAAGATTCTTATTTCACCATGTGCTTCGTAAAATACGTTAGTCATAACCTTTCCAACTGAGTTTTACGTCTTTCCACTATTAGGAGTCGGCTCATCTCGTGCTAACTGTCGGCTAACTGTCTAATGGACTCCGATGTAAAATGATAGGAGCTATATTTCATCTATTGTCACATTTCCATGCAAAAACCTTCAAACAGTAATCAGTTGTACGCTCGCGTGACATCCACTTTGAACAGATATTTCGCATGCCCAAATAATCATTCACGATATTATTAGGGTCTCAGTTTTCTCCGTAAGCTTGATGGATATCTGAAATTGTTTTGTGATCTTTTTTGATGTTTTCATTGGTAACAGCCTCTTTTGGGCGCCTACTGCGTGCATGGTCTTCAGAACTCTATTCTCTTCGTTTTTTCAAGACGAGCCGTGTCTCACTCAAGATGCTATAACACATTAACCAATAATACGACAGCTGTCGAATTAATACACGTGTCTTCTGATGATTATGGCTAACTGAGAATCTTATGGATTCGATACTAGCACCAACTATGTGGCAGCCTATATACCCTTCAGCCCACCTATTACTATACAAAGCATATACCATATTTAGAAAATTGTAGTTTGTTTAATGAATTTTTAATAAACAACTGAAACTAAAAACTCAATTTCCACCACCATCAATGATTGTGGGAATTATTAATTAATTTACACAATTGTGTCTATAAGTATTCATAATAATTCTCCTAATTTATCACAAACTTTGCTGATGTCCAGACTGCTATTTCTACATTCAATTTGAGTTCAAATAAATTAATTAGAAGTAATATAGTTTTACATTTTATTCAATTTCTGATGAGATCATAGATTATTAATAGAGATAAATGTTATATGAATGTATTTCTCTAAATTAGATACGACTAAATTAATTGGATCATCGCATATTTAGGGTTCGACATAGATAACTACTTATAATAGACATCAAGGTCTTCTGTATCTGATTTTGAGCTATTAACTGAATTTCATTATGTTAGAATCTGGCCTCACTCAGGATGAGTGATGTGATAAAATAATAATGGTTTCCTGTTGGTTTATTTTGAGTATCTACTCAATTATATTTAAGTTCATTACATGCTGTGTCTATTTTTTGTATCTCGAGGTTAGTCACTATTTAACAATGAAATAAAAAATAATGATTAAAATATTCTTTTATGAGGTTAGGGATATCTCAATTTCAGATTTTTTGTTACATATTGGAAAACTACACTCACAATTATGATATTTAAATATATTGTCTTATATAGTCAAACCTCATAATAAATCTACAAAATATATAGTATTGACATTGATTATATTGTATTGGTATCATTGTATGAAAGGATCAAAAGAAGGAATTTTATACGCACTAAATGAGTTATTTCCTTATATGACCTAACCTAATCTAATCTTTTCCAATAGTTAGAGAAACAAGAGTTACTGAAAATGATTTTAAACAGTTTTTATTGATAAATCTCAATTTTGGAATGGTGCTAAACTCAGCAATGAATATTGAAGTGTACACTGGAAGTGAATAGCAGGTATGTACACATTAAAAAATATCATCATAAAGACGTGTAGATGCCGCTGCTACTAGAATGATGAGTTCACAGTAAGGGTATGATTCGGGTTGAAAATGGATATCACTTTTAGACATTTAGGATAGTTATGTAATGTTTTGGGAGATGAGATCAATATACGAAACTGAACATAATCATGGAAAATATATCGAAAAAATATTAATGTGTTCTTTCATAGCAAGAAGTTAGACATTTAGTTTCTTACCAAGTATATTAGGTCGACCAGGTTTCAGTTTCCAACTTCTGTTCAGTTGATGCCATTGTGATCAGAGTGAGAAAAATATAGCATTACATCTAGATTACTTCCACTCTACAATACTTCTGAGCACATAGTGTGTTTTTGAAATCATCATTGGACCGTAAGCCATGCGTAGTATTTTCAACGCTTTTGTACTCGATCTATCCACAGTTTTTGGATAAATTTTTTTTTCTTGTCAAAAACCGAGGCATAGTTAAATTTGACAAAATAAACACATATCAAGTGTCTTAGGTTATAGCATAAATAGTGCAGATCAATTTGTTAGGAAAAATTGTCATGATAAGAACAATTAGTCTTCCAAGATGCTATAACACATTCCAAGAATCTAAAGTGTGGTTTTTATATCATCGTCGGCTCTCAACTCGCCTGTGTTGATCATCTAACAACAGAACACAAGAACTGCTTCAGTTTGTTAATCATATCCAAAATGAGAAGAGGACTGAATTTGTAGCGACTCAGTATAATGGGGAAAGGCGATTAGTAGATTAATGCAAATGTAATTCGTCCTTCAATAGTATAATCACTAAGCTGCATACCGTTTCACCTTTCACTCAGAGAAACCAAGGTGATCGATCGGCTTGGTTCAGAGAACGGACATTGGATAGAATGACATTATATTCAGTTGGAATTTCTGTAACCATTGGGGATATTCTTACTAAATACACTGTTTACACCACCACTACACCAACCCTCACAATTACACTGCCTGACGCGCGTTTCGATAACCAAGCTATCGTCCTCAGAGACTGAAGATAAAGTTTACCGCGTCAGACAGTGTAATTGTTAATGTTGGTATAGTCGTGGTGTAAACAGTGTATTCAGTATGAATATCCCCATTGGTTACAGAAATTCCAACTTACTGAAGATAATGTCATTCTATCCAATGTCCGTTCTCTGAACCAAGGCGGTCGATCACCTTGAATTCTCTGAGTGAGAGGTAGGACGGTATGAAGTAAGTTCATATCATCTGATTCGGAGATAAACGGTTTCATACCCGTACCTATTGATCATTTTTTTGAAGGATGAATCAGCCCTCTTCCCCTTAAACTATCTGAGATGCTACAAATGTATTCCTCGTCGCATTCTGGATATGATAAACAAATTGAAGCAGTTCTTGTGTTCTGTTATTGGATGATCGAAATTTTCTTTTGGCATGATTGGGGGGAAGGCAATATCTTAACATATTTGTAGTGTGTCACACCATTGCTTATGGAAGTGGGTCCAAGTGATAGTGGAAGCACAAATTCTGCCTTATGTTCGGACCATATCCAACCCACTTTTCCATCAAGATAATACACGAACACATATAACCAAGATCACGTTGGTACATATTGCGAATAATCAAGTCGAATGGTTAGCTTTTCCTGGTACTAGGATGTATTGATATCTAGTTAGCTTAGACAATTTCCATACATAAACAAAATATTGTGTTATCGTAGCAACGAAAAATAACTTATTAGAAGTGTTAGTGTAGAGTTTGACATTAAAAAATGAAAAATAGGTACGCAATAAATTAAAAGAAAAAAGATGTCCATGTTGATCAAAGTCCTTCGTATGCGACCGTGAAAAATTGGACTGCAAGCTTCAAAAAAGGTAAAATTTCCATTGAAGATGAATACCGATCGGGAAGGCCAGTTTCTGTGTCAGACCACGAAAATATCAATGCAGTTCATGATATGATTTTGCAAAAGATGTAGACTTCTTAAATCGAATTGTTACTATGGATGAGATTTGGGTACATTTCTACGATCCAGAAACAAAGCAACAATCGATGGAATGGTGACACTCTGGTTCTGCTAGACCCAAGAAGTTTCGAGTCCAAAAATCTGCTGGAAAAGTTCTTGCTTCAGTTTTTTGGGATTGTCATGGAGTAATCATGATTGATTTTTTAGATAAGGGTAGAACAGTAACTGGAGATTAATATTCGACATTACAGACCACTCTACGGGAAAAAATTGAAGAAAAAAGACGCGGATAGCTATCCAAATTTGTTTTATTTTTGCAGGCCAACGCCCCTGCACACAAATCTCATGTTGCCATGCAAAAAAATTGGTGATTTAGGGTTTGAATTACTAGAACACACCCCCCCCCCCTCCCCTTATTCACCAGATTTGGCTCCGTCCGACTATCATCTCTCTCCTCAACTGAAAAAAAGTTTAAAAGGTCGTACATTTTCTTCCAACGAGGTAATAAAAGTTGTGAAGGTGGGGTTTGCAGAGCAAGAAGAAACATTTTTTTTAAAGGTCTAGATACGCTGCAGGTTCGCTGTAATAAATGTATCCAATTAAGAGAAGAATATGTTGAGTAATAAAGTTGCATTCAACATAATATTTTTTTACTTTCTTCATACAGCTAGAATAGGTCACACTAGGATACAGTTACTTCAATTTTATAACGAAGATTTTATGTATCTATTATTACGTTGTACCTAATCATGAATAATTCTTGGCGATTCAATATCGCGTTGTTTATCTCAGTATTCTGTTACTTCTTTTTACATAGAAACTAATTTACCACGTGTTGCCGATCACTTGTCAACATTAAAAATGATTATGACTCGTCTCCTAGCATTGAAAATCACAGTGGGCTAAAAGCTGCGGGGCATTGTTGACAAGTATGTTAATACCTCTGATTGGAGACAAGTTGCATTTATTAAGAATATTAATATAACAGAGCTTCTAATGTAATTTGAATAAACTGGTGTTTTTGTTATTCACCTGAATATTTTATAGTATAAATACCTTAATTGGGCAGTTATAGTTTTTTGTAAAATTATCAACAACCTTTTTCTCTGACATCTTACTTTATTGTGTGTTATCAGAACAGGATAATCTATTTCGTATTTTATTACAGGTAGAGTAAAAGATGGATTATAAATGAGATCACTAATTCTAAGAAGTTTTTGCCTTGCTTTATCACTCTTTCATTTTTTTTCAGTAGTCGTACCAGAATGTGATATTTCTTTAGACTATAACTAAGTAAAATATATCAAAAGGACATCTTAAGTACTATTTTCTACATGAAGCGTATGCCTTTTTGTGACGGGTTTTTGATTTAAGTGGTAACTAATGTCGCTGTCTTCACCAGAATATTCTTATAGATTTCATTTCCTAGGTCGGATGTTCAAAAATCTGAATAGATTTTTTCAAATATGTGAACTCGCGAAACAAGTATGACATGAACAGCAAACTAGAAAACAACACTCTGTCGCTCAACAATTGTAATGTAGTCATAGTTAGGAAATCGAAACATTGCATTATCAACAAGCGATAGAAACAATTTAGAAGATGGTCACGGAGAACATTATCCAGAAAATATGTACTTCCTTGTCTGTCTCGACAAGGTATACGATGAAAATATGTGTGCAATTTTCTCTCCGAATGAGAATGACTGGACTGTTTTCTGGAAAAGTAGTCTGACTATCAATATAAAAGTTAAGTCAATATTTCTTGTGTGTAGAGAGTATCGATTAAAAGGAAATAAAAAAAGAGAATTGTAGTATTGGTTAGGAGTATTGATTGAAAAACAGAGCTGTTTATTTTGCTAAGTGGCTCACCTTTCCTCAAATCATACAGAACAATGAAACATTGTTTACTTCTTCCACTATACCAACACTCACAATATCTGACAAGCGTTTCGTTCAGACTTCGAAGGTGAAGTACGTAATGATTTTTGAATTTGTCTGTGAGCGTTGGTGTATGGTAACATTGTACTTCACGAGATTGTCAATTCTCAGAAAACGATCATAATCATATTAATATTTTTCTATTATACTTTTATAAATTTATGCCATCACTTGATTAAGAAAAAATTCTGTAAATAGTAATGTACAAATATGATATCGGAGCTGGAATCAAGATATTATCATATTCATTAATATCAAATATTTAAAATGATCTGCCGTGTTTATACTTCTTCCAAAGTTCCAAAATTCTTGTGTTGACATAGATCTCATCCGTTCCAGAGATATCAAATATCAAATTCAAATGAATTATCGGAGCATTTCGACTAGACGCGTTTGAAATGAAAATTAGTTATTCACTGAATAAGATAATAATGACCGACTGTGATTTTTACACATCGACGGCATTGATAGCAAACAAAACGTTTAATATATGTCTGAGCCATCCTTGATCGCTCTACAGTGACCACACATTTAACTGTTAGTTCAATTCACACTATACAGTATTCCAATTGCCTCGGATGGTTGATGATCCGAACTACCCTCGACCCTGACCTACCCGAAGTGTGCCTTCACGCCAAAACCACCCAAGTGCTTCCTTCCATACAAGTTACGTCGAATGTTGAGAGATTCATTCTTTACTTTTTCATTCAGAAATTGATTTAGAGGACGATGCTAGGAAAGAGTAAAAGCGTCAGGAAACTTCACACGTTGTTCAGTGAAGATAGAAGTTTCTTTTCGAAAATTCAATTTGCGCGCGTGATTACTTGTTGGTGCTCAAGTTTATTTAGCAAGAACTTTACTTCGAGGAATCGATATAATTTCAGGAGTAAGTATATATTGAAATAAATGAGGTGATAAATTCCAAAAACACACATTATATGAAATTTTTAGAAAAAATTGGACTTTATTCATTTTATTCAAATAATAAATGCTAAAGAAGACAAGGTTGAAATGATATTTTTTGAACAGATAGGTACAGAAAAATCTTTCTTTTTCAATAATTTAGTATTCATGACATTTTTTTAGATATATCACTTTATTGACCATCTGTAAAGTAGTTACAGCAAATAAAGAGGTTGTTACAATTACTAAATTCATGAGACTTTTCAACCCTAACAGTTCTAAGATCTATTAGGTAAATCACATGTCAAATGTCTACTTAGCTTTGGCCGATTGGGTGGTACCATTAGGTTCCTTGCCAGATTATTATAACGTTTAATAAGTATTGCAATACCACGAAGACCTTTGGCCTGAGATTTTCCTAGAATTCCGATGTTGGAGTTGGACGTTGGGCCAATAACTCTAAATTGGTTTGAGAATCGCTTAGTAGACCAACAATTTATTGTTAATTGACAACTGTGATCGCAACCCTATTATAAAATGTAGTTTACTACTCAATCTTCATTGTCTACGCTTCGTGAATATGTGTTATATCTAGCTATTTCTGCGATGTACCCCTTATTCGACGCGCTCTTGCTTTTGTAAAAAATGACTGTTAGCCTTCTCTCTGTGTGGAAGTAATTTGGACGGACATATCTTAATTCACTTTCTTGTGCCATTTTTTGAATCTGGCATCAAGGTTAATTTACAGTACCCGAGATGCTGAAACCGGATGTTGATGAGAAGTTAAGACAGCTATTTACAATTTATACAGAATTGATCCCAGTACGCTTATCATCTGAAAAGCTCGGATTCGATGGAATTATCAATATTAATGTCCCGAGTGCATGTCAAATTGTCGATAATTTAATTTTCTCGAATGCGCGAATGCGCACGAGAGGAAATTATGAGACAATTTGACATGCACGAGAGGGCATTTTGGCAGACTTTTTCCTGAGAAAAATTTAATTTAAAATAAACAATAATTGTTCCTTTTCTTAAAATATAAAATTAAAACCAAATGATGTTTATTAATCCTAGACGAAAATTTGGCACTAGTGCAAATTATCGATAATTTGCACTAGTGCAGTATTATCGCTGAAATTTGATCGTTGCTAGGTAAATATAAAATATTACAGCTTTTTGGTGGGCTTAAATTTTTCGAAGGAAATAGTCTTCACCAAACATGTCATTCCTACTTTTCGGTAGCTGCACTTTCCTGTGAACTCCTTTGTACATTTGCAGGAAACAGTGTTGAAAATTTCAACTGGAGCTAGATCTTCAGTGTTTATGATGAGAAGAAGGCCAAGGTCAGTTCTCCTACATCCCCAGCACAGAGCATACTTTACTCTATCATACCAGGTTTCTATGTGAAGGTACATCCGCAAAACATGTTGGACAGCGGCTGCATTTGTTGGAGGTAGAAATGCTAACTCGAAAGTTGGATTAAAAATTTCTTGTAGCGAATTCGGTTCAAAGAGGTCTCATACGCCAAGGTGAATAGAGGGCTGCGAAGAGCCGTTAACCTGCTGAAATGAGAACCTCACGATCGGCATCTTCATGATAAACAACCTTGACAGTCTTCTGTAATTTTGTGTTTCTTTCAATAAGCTTGACAAACTTGAACTTACTTTGGCGATAGAATGCAGAGTTTGTATCACATCCACTGATTGTATGTTGTAAAATCAGAATATTCTATTTGACAATGGACGGAAGTTGAAGTACTTGGGAGAGTAGAAGGTATTCTGAGAGGCCCCCTCTCTGATCATGAAAACTGTCATAAAGTTATCTGTCAACTGAATGGCAGTATTGACAATAAGGGTAAGAGCATTCTCATCACTTTGCCTTACTTTGAACCCATTTTGCTCAATTTTTCAGCCGTTCTTTGTAACCGCAAAAGAGTACTTGCGCTCAGCTGATTTGGTATTGATGCCGCATTAGGATAGCTATAAAAATCGATAGTTGTACTGGCAGGAATGTGATATGTCTTAACGTAGTCTACATATCTCGCGAAAATTATTGAAAATGTTTCCTTCTATTGTCAAACCGGTAGATGTAAAAGAAAACCACCATCCAATACACTGGCATTGCTTTCAAGTTGAATACACTGTTTACACCACCACTACACCAACACTCACAATTACACTGCTAACTTCAGTCTCTGAATTCGATAAATTGATAATCGAAACACGCGTCATACAGTATAATTGTGAGTGTTGATGTAGTGGTGGTGTAAGCAGTGTATTCAGTATGAATATCGCCAACGGTTCCAGAAATTCCAACTTAACTATTTGCAAGGTTTGGTGGCAGACACTGGTGATAATAAACCGTAGAATCCAAATTTGTTCTGCCATTCCTCTGATTTTTTTAGAAGTGTTATACATCAAAAAAGTATGCCAATTTTTACTGGAAATGTATCATGAGATGAAAACCTGTCAGGAAGGATTGCAATGTTTGCATCGTTCTTCTGTACTCTTGAGATATTAGCATGTTCGTGCCGCTCTGAAGAGCCATCCTTCACGATTGGCATTGGCCTCCTTTTATTTGCAAATACAGTTAAATGCTAGAGACACATTTTCATCTTTTGATGCATCTTTTTTTATAAACTTGATTCTGCAGGAGCGATGGTATCAGATCATATTCAAGGCGCATTATTTCAAGTATCTCTGCATTTTGTCACTATTCAGCTGCAGATAAGAGGGAATATTTAAACTGAATTGCTGGCACATACTGCACGGTAGCTGGCCTCTTCAGAGGCTTCTCGATTTCTATATCCACAAATTCGTACGATGGGTCTTTCCTACATATCACACATCTCTTCTTAAAATCAGAAGTCGGTAGCCTATTCCACGCCCCTTGGGTTTTTTTGTCACGTCTTTTCTTCTTTTAATATAATTTCCTGCATTTTTTGTGAATCACAACTGAAGCAAGACCTTGAAGTTGAATGAAGTTAAAGTTGCTTCTCATCTTTGTTGCTATACTTCTTTTCCTTCATTTTACTGTAGCTGGGAACTCATAATATGATGGTTTCACAACTGATCACTTCAGATTATTCATGTTTATAGATATTGATCATACACTATAATCTCTGAACCAATAGAACATGACATTATACGAGTTTGTCCAAGTATAATCAACTTCTCACTCGTCCCAATCTGGAAGTAAAAAAACGGACTTTAAATTGATCTTGCTGGAATTGTACTGAATATATTAATTTGGCCTATAACAAAATTGAATGAAAATGTTTTTCATAGAATTTTCTGTCATTGCATTGATCATTTCAGGTAGTCTAAATCTTTTTCTGTGTATATTAAAAAAAATTTGGATATGCCCTGCCATATATCAAGTCTGTGACTCTATTGTTGGAAGAATTTTCAGAATACGCTCTGATATATATCAAAACTGTAACTTCATTCTCTTCAGTATCTATGACAGGTTTACTCCTTTCTTGATTTTTAATAAATTTTCCAAGGACACTTGTGCATGAACTCTTTCAGAGTGTCATGGGTATTCGTCTAATTATCACAATATGAAAGTTTTACAGCTCTTTTTATAGTTGATCGACAAATTGATAACATCTTTGTGTCTGAATCTTGAACAGCAAAACGAGCTTTCTCAAATTATAAACACTTTTACTATTTTTGACATATCTGCATTTGTTTGTTATCGTTTGTTATCTATTATTCTCCTATTTATTGGGGTAGAATCTAGTAATTTTGTTAGAACAATAGAATTGCCATTTGAAAAATTGAGTAGCACTGAATTCCTCAACAAATTTCTGAACACCACTTATATTAGTTGTTTGGAACATTTCCAGAAATGCTTTATCAAATATTTAACAAATATTGGTTCGGAAATCATAAACAACTTAGAATGAAACGATATCTCTGGAAAACTCGTTAAAACACATTTCCATTATCTTTTATATCATGAATTAGTTCCTTTAGCAAATTTGTGTGTATGTTCAGAATATATATTTATTGTAAACACATCTTGAGAAAGTTGAATGATTGTTGATTATCGTTTAGTTTAGAAATTCCAATGAGCTTACTCAAAACTTCTGCGTCTGCTTAGCACATCTCTTCACATCTTTATCTTGACTATCGTGATATTAAGAGTTTAAGTGAAAATTTATCTTCTTTTTGCCACAGTAAACAATTTATATAATATTTGATACATAAATGAAGCATGATTGTTATTTTCCATTGACCAAGAATCTACATTCTTCAATTCAATTTCGTTTCAATTCCAAATATTGTTTATGTTCAATAGAACTGAATAGTAAAAAAATATATTTAATTCAACAATAAAAGCATGGAATGCTTAATATCAATCAGTATAAATTTATTTCGAAGTTTAGAGTTAGTTTCGAAAGAAAAATATCTTACACTGTATACAATATATTTCACCCATGATTGTTAGTTATTCTATTTTTATACACTCAAGAATTATTTTTAATTTTTGATTTACATCAAATGATCAGCATAATTAACAGTATAGTGTTGCATCTCGATAACCAACTCCGAATAACAATTTTCAATTGATAAATTTCTTTATTAAGTATCATCTATTTCTTCTGCAACAATTCCAAGAAGTTGTGTATCCACTAATTCTCCTATTCTTTGCATCCTCTTATCCAGTAGATGAGTTTTTTAATTTCACTCCTTCATGCTTCTCATAAGCTAAACTTTACATAGAGATTATTGTTCTCAAAACTTTGTTTAACTATTTAGTTGAATAACATAATTGAAAAGCGCTAGCAACTTTAGAAATACAATAATTTTATATACGACTATTTTCTTTATTAGATTGTTCATATTTCTGAATTTATCTATCCTGTTTCCATGACATTAGCGTCGTAGCTAAAAGACAAGTGTCTGAATTATGAGCAACAATGCAGAGAATGTAATTATCAACGAAAGAATCTATCCAAAGATATATACCCAAATAATATATATATATATATATATATATATATATATATATATATATATATATATACAGTGCTTTTCAGATAAAAGTATCAACCTTTAATAACTTTTGTAATACTGGTATTTAGAAAAAATCATCCAAAAACACGTCAATTTATGTTGGAAGGGGCAAGCATTATGGCATATTTAAACTTACTGGAAAAGCCACCCCCTCACCCTTAGCAGCATCCCCTTTATTTTTTTAAATTACTTTTCATATTTTTTATGTAAAATTTGGATACTCCTCTTTGAGCTGATTTCAAAAATGTATAATACTTGTAGGTTAAAGTGGTTAGTTTATGAGATAAACAATTTTTCTTTTAAGAGCACAAATTTTACTTATTATTTACTTTCACCTTATTTGCCTGTACTAAAATGGGTTGTACAACAGTTCAAACTCTTTAATCTTTTTAACTGTGCTATTTATTCTACTTGAAAAATCCAAACAACAAAAAACTCTACTTTTTATTAAAGTTTGACATTGTCAACTAGAATTTGTAGTCACTATTGATAGTGTAATTTGATACATTATTTATTTTGTTTCTCTGAAATGGTTTACTCTTTGCAAGAAAGAATTGAAATTGTAGGTTTATACTACCAAAATAATAATTGTGCAAGAGCTGCTGCTAGAATATTTAACGAATTACATGACGGAAGACATGCAACTCATAAGTATGTAATTCAACTGATGGAGAAATTTACCACAACAGGGTCTGTTTGCAATAAAGTGCATAAGCGAGAGGGACTCGTAAATAACGAAGCAATCCAAGTGGCAATTTTAGGGCATGTCAGCTTAGAGGCTCAACAACCCCAATCGTTGTCAACAATATGTAGAGCGATCGGTGTTTCATCTTCTACAGTTTTCCGAGTTCTACATAAATTCAAGTACCACCCATACAAAGTTAAGTTGGTGCACGAGTTGAATGAAGATGATTTTGATCGTCGTCTAGAGTTTTGCGAATCAATGACGCAAATTATCAATAACAATCCACAATTGTTAAACAATATTTGCTTTTCTGATGAATGCTCATGGTCATTTCAAGTAGAATAAATAGCACAGTTAAAAAGATTAAAGAGTTTGAACTGTTGTACAACCCATTTTAGTACAGGCAAATAAGGTGAAAGTAAATAATAAGTAAAATTTGTGCTCTTAAAAGAAAAATTGTTTATCTCATAAACTAACCACTTTAACCTACAAGTATTATACATTTTTGAAATCAGCTCAAAGAGGAGTATCCAAATTTTACATAAAAAATATGAAAAGTAATTTAAAAAAATAAAGGGGATGCTGCTAGGGGTGAAGGGGTGGCTTTTCCAGTAAGTTTAAATAAGCCATATTGCTTGCCCCTTCCAACATAAATTGACGTGTTTTTGGATTTTTTCTAAATACCAGTATTACAAAAGTTATTAAAGTTGGATACTTTTATCTGAAAAGCACTGTATATATATATATATATATATATATATATATATATATCGACTAATTTTTTTGTTGTGGTCATGTATTATCGTTTATTTCATTCAATGAAGTTATTTGAATTATATTCCCAAATGATTTTGTTCATCCTTAATTTTAATATCTTTTGAATACAATTTCTATTTAACTGATTCCATTTTAAATGTAGTTTCCCATTTAAGTTGAATTAACTGGAGAGAAAACCTATATTGTTGCGGTTTATCTAATTTCAATGAATTGAGTATATGAAACTAACTGACAACTGATATTTGAATCGAAAGAACCACAAAACTGGTCATGCTTCAACGTTTACTTAATGAAAGTGTGAGAAAAAGTACAATTGTTTTGTTATTTTTTAAATATATCACGATAGAATATTGAAAGAGAGGTGGCGTACAAATACATGAAACTAAACTAATGGAAAACATATTCTCACTAAAATAACATACCTTCTTTGTATTTCCATATATTGGATAGAATACAATCTATTTCTTAGTCAAACCACATTGATAGTCAATTACCACAAAGCATTCACTAAACGACATCAATAAAATGACCCACAAAGTGGAATTTCACTAAACCCAATATTTAACGTTTGTCTAGGAAACGGTTTTGTCAACTAAAAAAAATAGATTTATATTTCCAAAGATACTACGAGTCACCTGATCATTTCATCAATACATCCGCGACATCTATGATCTTCTTTAGGTGAATATCTCAATCCTAATTTCAAGAAGAATTCATTTTACATCTTAATATAATTATCGCACGCGTATAGCTTCATTAAGACGGCTCAATAAGTAAATATACAACTTTTCCATTCAATCCATATTTCCATCTCTCGCCTATGAGTTTCTTTATGTGGGTACGTCTAATATTAAAGATACACGCTTTTCAGTCTGTAGATCTTGCAGACCTGCGACAGTTAATTATAACAGAATATCAATTATTCATAACAGAGGTATTTTCAAATGTCAGAAAAGCCATTTAATACTCGTCTAAGAAAATAACGATTTAGAGCTGTTACTGAACTGAACATTAGAACTGTTACAAATACACAAAGTATAAATGTCAAATATACCATCACTCATCAACCTGAAAAAAATTTGTATTGATGTGGTACCGATGGTGGATTATATTTTCTGGTTCACATTGTAAATTGATCTCCTCTTTAATAAATTATGATCTTTTCACCCACATCTTGGAAAGTTCTGGATTTCTAAATTTCTGGGGAAACAAGTTTTCGTTGAATTTTTTTAAGGCATTTTAATATACAGTGTGTCCCCGTATAGGTGGAACGACTCTTATAAGAGATAAAGAATTCTCTAACTTACTTTAGTTTTGAATAATCAAGTTTGTCTCGGAAATGTTCCAAAAAACCGTCGAATGAAAGGTATTTTATGTGGTAAATATGGAATTATTGAGAAAAGTTGCTTAGAATTAACATTAGAGACATATACCAAATCTCGAAATCATTTGTCAAATATAAATTCCAATTTTCATTTTAACAAAACTTGGCTTATTATTACTGACTCAACACTAATTAGTGACAATTAAATGAGAGTAATTTGACAACATCCGATTAATTTTCAGGCTCTATCAATCCCCTCCCTATATCTGCGCATTTTTCTATCCGTTTTCGGAATTTTTCAAAAGTTTTCTGTACATGTTTCCTAGTAATTGATCAAATTGCGCGAGTTATTCATTACTATGATTTCTGGGTATCTAGCAAGCCAACGTGTTACAATCATTCAGCTAAGCTATCTTTTACCAAACTTGTTATTTTCCAAGAAGTAATCGTTTGATGATAATGAGCAAGATAATCTGTAGGACACTAGAAGGAAGTTGATCAATGATTTTTTTCAGAATTTGTAAGTATGCTACTTAAAATTAATTCGATGATTCCTATCTTCTGTGACCAAGAACAGCAAACATTCCTTTTTTAAAATTTTACCTTCTTGCTCTAATTGTTTTATGGGGATTGCCTCCGCTCCACTCTCCTCATTTTTGTGAAAACGGAAGACCATTTGCGGTAAAAGTACTTTCGACAGAAAAAATATTGTTTTGTGAATATTTGTGTTTATTAAAATTAGCTCTCGTATGGACAAACAGATTTGTAATCATTTTTCTTTGTCGCCTTCTTCTAAAGTGTGATACATTTTTACTTTATACGTACAAATTAAGTTTTCTGTATAAATGAATGATGAATGATTCCTCTTGTAATAAATCTCTAGATAAATTGCCATGTATATGAATACCTTTCACTGAACGTAGTAATAATCATCTCATTCGATCTTTTGCTGGTTCTATATTCCTGAATCAAATACATTTTTTCTCTAATGCAGTGTTTCCCAATTTATTTTATACTTTACTTATAAAAATAGGCGATCTAAAAATTTCCAAATACTTGATGTGGAAAATATACAAGACATCTACAGATATGTTACACGTTTTCTTCGTGTTCTTCAGTTGACAATCAGTCAAGGAATCCTTATTAATATTTGTATGAAATACCGAGCTCATTCGCTGTGATACTGAACATAAATTCATGTAGAAAAGAATATACTATAGTCTCATAATAATACACGCACCATAGTAGAAAATACTTAATATTGGTGTAGTGATGGTGCACAGTGTGTGCAATTTTATCAATGGTTTCAGAAGTTTTGTTAGAGAATGGTGCTACCAAAATTGTAGCTCATAAATAAATCTAAGACTTAATAGTTAACTGTAATGGCTTATTGTTGTAGTTCCAATCAACGCCGTTCTAAGAAAAAAATCGAAAATATTATAGTTATAATTTCATCAAGTGGTTTTTTTTTAATAAAATATATTATATTTTATATTTTCCATATATACTGCAAGAGAACACGATATTAATAAACTCCGAAGCAAATGACAGCCAATACATAAAATTATAGTTGAATTAACCGGTCTTCATCGTTGTAGTTATACATAGTTATACACACAGATGATAGTTTAGACGTTGAGATACATCGATTTAGTTCCGGCTATTCTCCAACAAATATTTATGAACCAACTTATTTCAATGTTCTTATCGTGACGGAAGTGATATAGATGATGTTGATATAGGAACATGCATGTGTAAAAACAATTATAGTTTGTAGTACATGCTGCGCACCTGAATAGAAACTTGTAGAGTCGGCCATGAATCAGACGTCTTGTTATATTCGAATTTGTTATGGTTATGAAGTTGCTTCAGCAAAAATGTTCATTTGAATCTAATTTTCTATGAATCTAGGAAACAGGAAAGTTTTTCGTTCCAAAATTTGATACGTTACTTTAACTTTCTAAATTATTGTAGGATGGTTCACCCAATATTACAGACTAAGTGCTTTAATATATACAGAGTGAACAGTCTAAAATTCAAAATATTTCAAAGCTTATTACGTTAATATAAATTTCGTTGAATAATGATATCGCAGGATAGGTCCAGTCCTTACAGTAGCTAATCATGAAGGGTAGCTTAAGTAACTAAAGACATGAGAATAATTCTCGGCTTAAAGAAGTTTGATGTCCTCGAATTTTTTCGATATCTGTGCTGAATATTGACAAAACATGGCTTATTCAAACGAATACAGGATGGTAAAAATAGAAAAAATTAAAGATAATTCTCGAATTTCTACGGAACTATTCTCTATAGGTCGACAGTGGATGAGAATAACGAGAAATGAAATTGACAAAAAATGTTCATCACTTAACGTTCTTACCAATTCCTTTAATGTTCACTCACTTACTATTTATCCTCGCGCTATATTTTCTTGTCATTAGACTATTTATAAATTCCACTGTGCCTACAAAATTCACTAATTCATAAGTTCGCATTCCTCTCGACTATTCAAATAGTTGCCTTTGACTCTGCTAACTGTTTGAGTCCACTATTATATAGTGAAGTGTAATTAAGTTCTTATTTTGCATAAAAGTGAACAATTTGAATATTCTATCAGATAAAGGTAGCCTCTAGGCTTACACGATTTTCTCATTCCATAAAACTTCTTCCTCAATGAAAAGTTTCTTCTGGGACTTCTGTGAAACCGAAACTGAAAGTTTATTTCGATATTTGGACCCATTTAAACACTTTCATTATGTTTAGAAATAGTAGGGCATTATCTCTATCACGTGCCGATAACATAATAGCTTGGAAGATTACGTGTACCAAGTTTCTGATAACTCTGTATTCTAACTGGTTCCTCTCTCTTTTGTAACTAGACAGGATCTTGTAACCATCCTTTGATTTTTTCAAACTCTCTATGACGTGCGTGTCATTGTAATGAGTGAATAAATAGTACCAAAAATAAAATTAATCGATCATTTCAAAAATTAAGTCAAATAAATCAAATTTTCAGTAGAACCAGAAAGGTATATACAGTTTTTGTGAAAAATATAAATAAAAATGAGACTTATGTGGTTTCTGTAAAGAGCGATTTCCGTCCAAACATTAACTTTCGGTACGGTACGGTATTCTTGCTACCAATGTGGATTTTGCGTAGCCCAGTACCGATAAGTGTAAATATTGTCATGTCCCTTTAGTGGAAATATACCTTTATCAGAGAAAAGAAACTTCTTTATGAACATCAGATCTATGTTATTTTGATGCATTATAATTTATCAAAATTCAAATCGCCTACAAAATAATCTCCATAAATTATTGTACTAAACTTCTTTGTAGCTTCTTTAGCTTTGTAAGAAATGTTGAAAGGTCCATAGCATTACCTAATTCTACTTGCCATGAACTGGTATGAGGATCGCCTGAAAGGTTAACAGAACATCTAGTTTTTTGTTTTCTGATACTGGTTTTGTACTAACTCTAGGAAGGTCTTTGACATGATCTATTTTGATAAATTTTGCCATAATTTTGCTCATAGTGGATTGTAAAATTGGTTGTCGGTTGGGGTATTTTTTATTGAATAACGTACATACTTCTTTCTGCGTGAGAATTTTATCTTCATAACCAATCATCAGAATTTCAATTTTTCGTATTTCCGTTACCTTCATGTTGGTTGACACATAGACTTTTTGAATACGTCTACCACAATAATGTTATTAATCACTTGATAGAAAGTTAAATAAGTTTGAAAGTTCAAGCGTTAATTTGATGTTAATAAGGTAACAAGATTTTTCAAAATGATGGAAAATAGGTAGATAAGACATTTCATTACCAGTGACAGTCTGTACGAAATTTATGTTTGGATGACAATACATATTTTCCAATGTTTCTTCAAAATCTGATTTATTGAAAGGAAGGAAGAAAAAAGAACTTTGAGTGCGAATCGTGACGAAATATCGTAAGAGATCCAAAATAATATGAAAACAAGCTTAAAAGGAATATTAATAAAGTCTGTTTACTTAAATTTTCGTTTTTTTCCTGTTAACCAAATATTTACTTAGAGAGAGAGAGAGAGAGAGAGAGAGAGAGAGAGATGCTTTGTTGTCAAAAAATTGTTACAATTTGTAGAACAAAGTTTGTAGAAACTGAAAAACGAACATAAAAATAACTAAATAAAAAAGAATCAAATAAAATTAAGTTTCAATGTACAGAAAAAAACCACAATTAGTAACAAAATTATAGGTAATAGTAATAGGTAATAATTAGAATAACAATATTAAACAAGTATGCAGCATTCCCGGAATTAAGTATTATTATTAGAATGAAAGTCGTTCACAGAGGAGAAGGCATTTTCCAGTAAATATGCCATAAAATTATCAAAAGATGATATCGATTAGATTTCAATTGGCAAGTGATTATCCATTTTTTTGCATTGTAAAATATTGAGCTTTTAACTAATTCTGAACGTGGAGTAGGTAGGTAAAGGTTGTGCTCCGCGTTCCTAAGTAGATGACCGTGCAACGTCCTTTTTGAAATTGGAGAAGCATGCTTACTAATAAGGCAAACGGAGTCAAAGATCATTAAGGAAGGAAAAGTAAGAATTGTTATTCTTTTGAAGAAGTCCCTGCAGTGAGCACTGCTGTTTAGTCCGAGAATAACAGCACTTTGGTAGTTGAGTCGCACCAAACGTATCCCAGAAGGGAAGGTCATATCGGAGTCAATAAGGGCATGATAGACTGTTGAGGAGGTGGATGAGTTTGGTTCTTTGCAAATTGATCTCAGCGCAAAGCAGGATGAACATAATTTTTTAGATAAGGCGGTAATATGTAACTCCCATTTCAATGAATTGTACACAATTGTCCACGTCAACGACGTCAATTGTGGTGTTATTTAATACTATTTATTAACAAAGTAGCGATACTTGAAACGTTTGATTGGAACACTCTTCCTTTTATTCTAATTAGTTGTTTAAAGTCCTGACATCACTATGTTTCCGAAATTAGTTTTCTCAACAATACTAGTAAAATCGAATATCATTTATTTATTTTTCTTATTTAACTGTTTGGTTTCCCCATTCCTGTTGATACTCCCGAACCTTTTTTATTTATTTGCGTAACAGTCTCTTCTAAGATGTCTGATCTCAGCAATATATTAAGAGTACACTCTCGATATTTCTTCTTTCTTATCTATAGATAAGGTTACGAAAATTGAAAATATAAGATTCAACATTAATCTAGGTGTAGGTTATATTTAATTGTTATTTCAAAATTTAACGTTGTTTCCTTCATCCCTATAATTAATTTTATATAAATATATAATCTTTATTTATCATTTTTATGAAGTTCCCTACTCTATTAATTCTGCTAAAATAGTGTACCAATGATGTAAAGGATTCTTCTATTTTAGAATAGAAATATTTCTATCAATGTCAATTTGAATATTAAATTTTGAATCTTATAAATTTGAAAATTCTTACAAGAATTAATACAATTCAAAACCACCGAAAATCTTAATTAATTATTTCGCAGACGATGAATACATAAGTATTAGAAAGCTCGGAAAATATATTGAAGTTAGTCCACTTTGGTGTTTATACATATATGTCATACGAATACTCAATAAATTCTATTAATCAATAATATAGGTGAAAATACGCAAATCAAGTACTGCACTTGATATTAATGATAGTTATTTAGAAACCTTAGCGATGACATCATCACGCTCACATAGATGACGTCAAAAATAAAAAGATATCTTTACGAATAGCCTATTTAAAAATTAAAACCGATGGGTTTCAGGATTTCTCCTTAATGTCGCCGGTTTACAAAATAAGTATATTCCCACTTTCAGGTTTTAGTACAAACCTTTAACATTGATTTTGAGAGAGAAATTACAAATACATTAGATATGTATGAATCGATTCAATTTTTTGCATAGGTGTATAATTCGTACTACAACTTGAATGCGTGATTGTTTTTCATTGTTTATAACAAATAAAATACTTCATACCGTAGTTGTATATAGCAATGCAATTAATCAAGTCTTTTAGGTCACTTTCCATTCTGCTAAAATAGGTATACTTTGAATAGAGCTCAGTATAATTTACAGTACATGTATATTATAAACTTTAATTAAGTGAAATAATTCTAAACTGTTCATAATATTTGTAAATAGCAGAGTTTATAGTCAAAACGAGTTCTAGTGTTATGAATAATTTAACCATTGTGTTCTAAATAGAAAATGAAGACGATTCAATCGAGGTAAATGGAAACAAAATTCATCGCGTGAATTATAATTCTTTTAATAGTACCTATCCAAATAATTAATTCATTAAATGATTATCTTATATATCTCCGTAATGTCAAAAAAAGTGAACCAAAGCTTCGACACTATAAATAATACAAACAACCTTTTTGAAATAAATAAAATAAAAATTGAGTTTTTTAAATTCATTGTGCAATTTTACAATTTTTCGATTTTCATCACCAATATCTCGAGTAGTGATTCACATCAGGTAAAGTTAGTGAGTAACAGAGAACATTTATAGTGAAATATCACGTCCCAAAACATAAATATTGGAAATTTTTCTATAATCCCTCTCTGGAATACTAAGTTGAGAGTAGCTCTAAAATTATATTATTGATTGTGATAAAAGTCAATATAACATTATTAGATTACTCATGAAAATTCCTAGGTAATATTAAACAGATACTTTTCAATGTAGCAATGCTGTGGTATGAACAGAAAAATCACGTAGACGACTGTTACTTCCATTGAACAATTGTGAAAAGTTTTCAAAAAAAAAATCAAAACATTTGATGAAGTACGCTAAAGTATCATCAATGTCAATACATCTATCACATTCTCTAGATATTCCAACTCCGAAAATATTTCTGGTTCATCCAGTTACTCGAGTTCGATGGAAGAAGTGGGAACAGCTTTGTTTAATACTGAACAGGTATCTATAGATAAAAAAATACAGAACCAAATTTGATTAGGTAATCAAAAAATAAATGGCCTTCTCAGACAATTAGAATTGACCAAAGAAAAATTGTCAAATGTTTCTGTAAACCTTCTGTTCAAAAAAAAAAAAAATGATGAATGTAGTAGTAATATTGGTGAATTTGAGGGCAATTTGACAATATAACGATAATCTACTTCAATCTTGGCCTGTATCATGAAGCGTTCTCTTATGATTCTCTAGATTAAATTTTTGAAAATATCAATTATCGAGACAACAAGTAACTTGTGTGCGTGGATTCATAGGAAGTGGCTTTAATTATAGGGCTGCAAGTTGGCTATAGGAAGTATATTGTTTTTATGTAAATGGGATAGCAGAGCGCGTGCAGATCGCATAAAACATGTCTGGCGCTTAAAGATCCAATTTTGTGATTGGTAAGAAAAGTGATATAATGATTAGTATAAACTTAGAAAATCATTTTACCATTGTTACACTTATAATTTAGTTTCATAGAGTGTTTTGTAAAAGAAATCTCCAAAGAAGAAACTCGATTTTTCCTATACTTACTGAGGTATCTTCAGCGGTCCTAATATAAATTAACCAACCTTTCTTATTGAGCTTCAGTCCTATGAAAATACAAAATCGGCTGCTAGTTGCGTATCACAAACTAGGATACAAAACTAGAAGTTTATTCATCACACTATGGGTTAAGTTTCTTCTCAGAAAACATGGGTGAAAGATTTCATCAAGAAATTGTTTGTCATGAAAAGCGTTACAAAGTTATATTGGAGTTTGCAGATCACTGTTGGAGCCTCACTCCAACAGAAATTCTTTAGTAATTAAGAATAAAAATTTATGTCCCTATACGAAAAATTTCAAGTAAAGCCAATAAATGTGTTTCACAATTAAATGTGATATAAATATAATATTCCATCTCAATATTTCAAATAGTTTAGAGGATAAATCATAGTTACGTGTTGTAGTATATTTAATATTTATTTGCAGCTCACAGAATAGTTCAAATTTATTTTATAACAATCATTAAGAAGTCAATGAAGTTTGTAATAATTCCACTATTTTCATGTTCGCCGGAGAAATGGGATATACTTTAGAAATACTGGTTCTATAAATAGAAAATGACTTTCCTCTATATCATTCGGATGTTGGAAGAGAATATCTGCGCGTAGTTTTAGTTTGAATAGTTTATAGTAAACTCTAGATGTATACCAGATATCAAATTTAACGACGATTATTGTAAACTCAGCACAAAGCATTTGTAGATGTGTACGCAAAAATATCAAACATATTCTATTTCATCGCCTTGACGTTATTCTTTATCATCTGATTAGTGAAATTCTTCGAAGTAGTCCCCATTGGATTGAGTAATATATTCCCAATGGTTATTTGTAAATTGCTTTTAGTGCATTCGTCGCATTAGAGATGCTCTCTATAACTGTACGGAGGTTAAACTTGATGTGATTTGTTGAATATTGCTGCACAAGGTTCCAGAAATAGGCAGATGCATTATTTTTATGAAGTAGTCAATCACTTCTTCTCCGAAGCCACACAACCTCTTCAATACTCCAATTTTGTATACTTTGACAATATCAAACATACTTTTCTCAACTTTCGAAGTGCCTTGGCGATTCAGAATGTTTCCATTGGAAAGACTGCATCATAATCGATTCACAATTAGTAATAATCTAAAATTTGATAGGACAAGGACATGGAATACTTTTTGTCTTTTCTTCATGGGAATTGACATTTAATGTTTATATGGCATATTCACGGATCGGAAGACCATCTGCGTTACTTGTTCTTTCGAAAGATAATAAAACCACAAGGTGCTTCAATGAAAAGTGCAACTTTTGTACCAAAAAAACCTGGCTAAAAAAGAATCATTGAAATACTTGATTTTTTTTATATTCATTATACTAATTAAAGATTTGAAAATATCAGTATTGTGTCTAAGGTGGAACTAAATTCGCCGGGATAGCTAGTTATACATATTCTCTAAGATTAACACAAAACGTGACACAAATTCCTTGATCCAATTTGTCATATGTACAGGGTATTTCTAAATTCATGCACATTAAGATGGGTCTCTCCTACAACCAAATTTCCTCAGCCCACCCTTTTCCGAAATATTACCCTTAAAAGGTGGTGACTTGAATTCAGTTTCCATTTTTCTAAACGTGTACAGCAATCCATGACAAGTAGGCTATGTTCTCGTATTTTAGCTAGAGGTTATTACTTCCAACATTTATTATGAATCGTATTTAATTACATTACATTACATCAATTTATCAAAACAATTGAGAATTAAAAATATTTTTAAACGAAGAAATGATTTTAAGTTATAATTTTATTTGATGGATCTTCATTTAGAAAAAAGTTTTGATACGGAATAAAGTGAGGGTTGCTAGTTTCACCCTCGTATAATGTAACAGCAATATTGAGAAAATAATTAATCCTTTGCTAGTGCACGAAAATTACAGAATCTTCAGTTTTTAACTTCACTGAAATCCTAAAAAAAAAGGGTAATATGTCGGAATGAGGTGGGCTGAGACAATTCTGTTATAAAAAAACCCATCTCAATTTCATACCAGCAATCACCTGATACAATATGTATGTTTGACACCCACATTATACTATGTACTAACAGAATTAATAACAAAAGATACCTTACAAAAGCACTTTTTACGAGATAACATGATTAGTCAGTAACTACACATCCGAATTGTTGGTGGAAGCTTACTACTGACCCCTACAAATTTCTCGATAGTAGACGCGGATATATGAAGGGAGGCTAGATAATTTTGACAGTTGTATTGAAGTCAAATTATCGCTAATATTTGGTCAACCTAATACTTCTGTATTATTACTTGAAATTTGTGAGATGTTTTCTGAAATAAGTCCTCGGGCATATCTGGTTAAAAAGCTTAACACCGAATCATTTTCACCCTAATTAATTATTAAGACAGCTTTCATTTTTCATATTTTTGTTAGTGAGGACACTAGAATGTTGGTGAACAATATTGAATTTGAAATCAACTGGAGAAATCATCAAGTCTATCATTCATATCTGAAAAAATTGCTTATTCACTTAATCCTTTTTCGTAAAATGATTCAAATGCAACCACAAATTGCCATAAATATTTGATAACTTTATTTAGGAACTCATTTCAATAGAGACGTTTTCATCGGAGAGACGTAACTATCACCAGTAATGTTCCCTCTTTGAAAATGTACCAACCTTTCCATTTCAGTCCCTGTAGTAAATTTGAAAATACGCAAAGACAAGTCACACTTTTTATTTTTCACTTTAAAGGTTAATCAACTAACGAAAGTACCAAATAATTCATATTTTTTTGAAAGATTCAATATACCATCTCTAGTGTAATAATTCTTTTAAATGAATGGAGCTGTATTAAAATCTTTTCCAAGAATAAACTTTTCCTTCAATTAAATACTGTGTATGACCTTCAGAAGCAGAAATTCAATGAGCTCAGTGAAACAGATCATACACAAAATATCTATTCTGGTAGATATTTATTCCTTCGTTAATTAACTTTTTATATTGAAATAGGATAATTACTAGATACCTAGTGATAAGCACAACTTGAATTGCTTAAAGACTTGGACGTTTGGATGGAGAAGATGTGAGAGTGCCCCAATGTAAAATAAATAATATATCCCTATCAGGGAGGAACCTGATAAACAAAAAAGAATTATTGATTAAGTACAAGATCGCTATAAGAGCTTATGTTTAGATGTGCACCATTGAAACACAGAATCCTGCATCATGGAACATTTGTGAAAAATACTTTATCATCACCTCTACTTTAGTGTAGTTAAAAACAAAGGAACCCATTTAAAATCAACGACAGGTCAGATTCAAAGTTTGCAAGTCACAAATATTCACCTGTATTCAGCTAGATTTTTAGAAACTGATCAGATTCATCATTTTTAATCAAATTATTTACATAAATATTTTTACGTAATTTGTATTGATATGTAATTAAATGTAAGCCACAATTTATCTTCCAACAACCCCTTATCAAACGATATATTAATCATTAAAAATATAAGATAATTGATGACAGAACAAGTGTCGCATTCTACAAATTCAATCATAATATAACACTTCTATAGCGAATTCTAAATATACGCGCAATATTGAGTTCATATATTAGTTTCATAGAAAAATACTGTTGATACTGTTAAGAAGCTGTGCAGTTCAAAATAGTTGGTGTCAAAAGACAAAAACTGATATCATCTTATCAATACAAACAAAAATCCGAGGCGAGAGAAAAATATTTCAAATTTGAGAATTCTTGTTACGAATCTCTAAACAATGCGACCTTTGAAAAACTGTAGCGTTATAGGGATAAGGAAATTAGTTATCCACATAGTAATTTATGTATTGCTCGTATTCAATTATGCTAAGATGATGAAGGAAAAAACTTTTTTCTGCTTATGAGTTTATTAGACAGAAATACATACCTGAGGCGGCTATATTTTAAAACGTTAAAGTAAAACGACACTTCAGTGGAGAGAACTCAGAATTATTTGTTAAAATTTATGTTAAACTGATGGATATTCATTATTTTCTAGGTTTTTCAAACGAATGTTTGCCTTTGCAGTATTATGATGAAATCGCTTTCTAAACTGATCAATACATTCGACGCAACGTATTCAGTCTCAGATTTGTAAAAATTCTCAAATTCGAGTTAAATAAAAATCAACATCGGATGTGTGCTTTCATTTCCTGAATGAAGCTCATGTGCGAACAACGACGCCGACGTCAAGTCGAGATTAGATAAATTCCCATAAAGAAATAATGTTTGCAGAGATGATTAAAAAACGTCACAGTTCAATTCTGTTGTCTTCTTATAACCACTATTTACAAATTTAGATAGAAAATTTCACCAAAGATTTTGAGATATGAGATTATGGGATATATACTTGATAGTGACAATAAGAGTAGTACCTACTAATAAATATCCAAACTAGTAAATAACAATTTTCTATTTTCTCACCACGAAATAAAATAAGAGTGTTTTCTTTCTGCACATTTGTCTTTCATTGGCCTAGACAAAATAGTGCAGATATGAATTTCTCCAAGAAACTGGAAAATATTTTGTTCTGAAGCATTCCAGTACTTGCATAAATAATAAATTTCAAACTCGCTACAAATTAGAAGAACTGAATACCACATGATTCATTATCATATTATGCAAATACTCATTTTTTCCAGAAAATACATGGTGATATAAATATAATTTTATCCCATAATTACGAAAGGGTAGCTACTCTACATATATAAACGAGGAAAGGGACAATGAAAAATTAAAATAACAAAGATCATTTTTATCGCATTCTAAAATCAGAGAGCGGAACGTTCTGCCACTGACCAAGTTGCTTATTTGTATGCACATACATTACGGACTACTGTAATTAACGAATAATTCAACAGATGCGAAATAAATTTGATATCAGTTAAAACAGGAACGAATTAAAATTTCAATTTCCAACTGTTGATTACTGTCCGAACTTTCAAAAATGCGTACATTCAACTTGGAAGAGAAAATATCTACTATGACATACTAGAATGAACTGAATCAATCGTTCCCTTTCGCGAACTTTGAGCCCACCAGTTTTTATTATATATACATTTCTTCTCGTAGGAATCTATAAGAAATGACTATAGTTGCATAGAAGTAACGACTATCAAAAAGTCATAATTGTTCAATAATACACCCAGGCCCTGAATAAAACTTCCATAACTTAAACTTGGAAAGTCATCGCAATCATATAACTAAGTAATTTGTGCTAGCGATTCTACGGTGTCTTGTTTTATGCCCTCTGTTGTTGTGGTTTCACAAGATTTGAGGCTATAAGAGTTGCGATATAAATTAATATTGAGATATATAGAGCTTTTCGACTTTAGAAGTTAAATTGTTTTTGTCCTGTTGGGCTCCCTAGAAATTACAATTTTCACTTGGTAGGTTGATAAATGACAGATGATTGGATACGCAGATGAACCAACAGCACAAATTTAAGTTACGCATGTATCCAAAGAAGAAGAATGGCGACACTCTGGTTCTCCAAGACCTAAGAAGTTTCGTGTCCAAAAATCTGCTCGAAAAGTTCTTGCTTCAGTTTTTTGGGATTTTCATGGAGTAATCATGGTTAATTTTTTGGATAAGGGTAGAAAAATAACTGGAGATTACTATTCGACATTATTGACCACTCTACGGGAAAAAATTGAAGAGAAATGACGCCGATAGCTTTCCAAAGGTGTTTTGTGTTTGCAGAACAACTCCCCTACACACAAATCTCATGCTGCCTTGGAAAAAATTCGTGATTTAGGGTTTGAATTATTAGAACACCCCCCTTATTGGGCTCCGTCCGACTATCATATCTTTCCTCAACTGAAAAAAAGTTTAAAATGTTGTAAATTTCCTTCCAACGAGGAGGTAATAAAAGCTGTGAAGGACTGGTTTGCAAAGCAAAAAGAAACAATTTTTTGAAAGGTCTAGAGACGTTGCAGATTCGCTGTAATCAATGTATCCAATTATGGGGAGAATAGGTTAAATAATAAAATAATTGGACATTGAAATTTTGTTTGGTTCTATAGTAGGTTAAGAATTTTTCAATATATCCTCGCAATTATAATCATTTAGGAGTAACTAATAAAAGACTGCAGTTTTACCCAATTTCGTATCAATTAGCTAGGAACATAGTAGATAACATTAAAAGCTAACTTAAAGGGACAAAATTGTTAATGGAAAATCACAAAGTCTGTTATTCTTTCAATTCTATCATATTATGAAGGGATAAAATTAGTAACCCTCACCTTGCTAATTATCAAATATTTTGTTTGTGATAATGAATGTACTATCAAATGGTAATTGGTAATCGTTAAACTATACGGTTCTTTGCTGAAAATATCCGCCAAGGTTGGCGCGTAATCATTACGTATTTATACATAGATGCAGTTACACTGATCGTTCTAGTATAGTTGGGAATGTGAAGACAGAACAAAATCAACATACAGAAACAAGAACTAAAAAAATGTATGACATCCTAAGCAATATGGTAGGTTGTTTAGGAAGTTTTGACTTTCCAACTACTGTTTAATTAAACCAGAATTTATTTTGTACAAGACTCTGCATCTGATTACTCTACTCCTCCAATACATAGATTCCTTCCAAAGTAATCTATTTTTCTGAGGTTTTATGACCCGCTATTCGTACACCTAACTCTTTCGAAGAAATACGCAAGACAGATGACCTTCTGTCTCTATGGGCTGCTCACAGAATCTAAAGTTGTCGTCCTCTGCCATGCCTATCGTCTTAAAGATATTTGATGATGATTGATATATCAGAATTCTGACCTCAAATTAATTGTCGTTTTTGGACATCACGAGAAGCTCCTCAGACTTCTTGATTGATATGCTTCTTAATCTTTGGGATTCTCTTAGGCCTGGATTGTTTCTCCAGTGAGACTTTATTCTATGCATTCAGTTCATTATTGATTTGACATCTCATGAAGCCACAGTAAAGCACTGGTCTCATATATAATGTTGGTTGTCCTTAGCAAGGCTAAATCATTATCTGTTATGCCTAGGTGAACACATTATTTGTTTCTGTTAGATATCTGTGCCCTTAATGCTAAGTATTTGGTCCTATGGTTTGTGAATGCTTCTAAGCTTCATCGTTTAAAGATTTTTTGAGTTATCTGTCAGATTGCCTGACTTAATGCTCCTTTTTTTAGTCAGAAAGATAATTGCACAAACAGATTACAAAGTGTAAGTTAGCAGAAATCGAGAAAAATCGAGGAGTAGGCATTAAGTATGTGGATGAATGAAATTTAGAAAATCAAGCAAAGTCGAGGAATGAAGAATGGAAATAGAAATAATTGAAAAAGTGTCAAAATTTGATTACCTTTGATATGCATGACGATAATATGCGTGATGACAAGAAGATGAATGTAGAGGGATCGAGGGAAATCGAAAGTGAAATAATAAGAATAATTTTAGCTCTAGTGAAAATCGAAGAGCTGGATTGACGGAAAATATAGACTCAAGAAATATTGAACCAACTTAATGTTAGCAAATTTGAACTTAAAGAATAAAGTGGCTGGAGCATGTATTTAGCCTAAAGCCAGATGTAATAACAGAGGCTATCCTATAATAGCAACTAGGCGTGCAAAATCAAATCGATATCTTAGATAAAGGTTATTAGAGTCCCACGAAGGGCAGCAATTACAAAAAGAAAGATGAAAAGAAGAGATAGAATGAATGGAGAGAGAATAAGTTAAGAATTGGTAATTTCACAATTTTATAATCTATCAGAAATAACGGTGGTAAGTCTTTGCAATAATACGGTATTAACAATTATTCTTTATTCACTTGATTTGGGAGAAAAAGATAGGAACTAGATTCTACTTCTAATACCTTAACCATTTAAATTAATCAGTTGAGAAAGTATATATAATAAAGTGTAACAATATATGAAGCTCACTATTCATTTTAGATTGGATTCTGACAGAATGACAGAGTCCATACTCCCCAGTGCAATATATATTTTGAAAAATAAGTATGGTGACTTTTGAAATATTAACGTTCCATGTTGCCTTGTTCTAAAAAACTAGACTAAAAAAAATTTCCTTTTTTAGGTACTATGCTTAGCATTTCTCTGAATTTCAATAATAGATGTCAGAGCAAGAAATACTGTATATTCTAATATTCTGAAAGGCAAATCTATATTTCCATTTTATCGTTTTTTCAAACTTTCCAATAAATCTTTATATGACTTTTACATTCATTCTTTCGCAAAAATTGGTTTGCATTCATATTATATCTATCAAATTGATACAGATTCCGTACAGAAGTGTCATGTCGAGTGGACATTCCATAAAGGATATGGCTGTAGCAGATATAATATGATCTAGGATCATAATACGGACGTGATATAGTTTCAAGGATACCCTTTGACCTGGCACACATGCATTGGTATTCCTTATATGTCATATAGTTGCATATTTGCCATCATAGCTGAAAGCGGTTTGCGATGTAATAGTCTCGGAGTAAATTTATTATTTTATCAACTACGGTATATGCTCAGAATACTTTTCAAGAATTTAGGCCAAGTATGGTGTCGTAAAAATTGTACACGTGTTAAAAAAATTGAATACCATTTTTAGACCTGAAACATATTATTCAATTAGCAGGTATTTTTAATGTTAAATTCGTAGAAAACTTCATCAGTTAATTTAACCCTTATGTTGATAACCGAACCTTTCTGCATATTCTTACCTTAAAATCTTCTGTATTGGAATACAAATTATCAACTCTTCGAAAATCTCGTTGTTTGAGTCTATTAACATTTATTTATAGACATGCAAAAAAATCAGTTTAATGTGCCTCGACTGCACTACGAGTACTGTTGAATGATACGGGAAAATTATATAACATATTACACAAAGAGCTTGTTACAAAATTGTTACAATACAAAATTTATATTGGATTATATTCTGTCGTACAGGTTGGTTGCTACGAGGAATTGCTTGAATCTTATGGGGCAGTTGATTGTTTTCTCAAGGTTGAATTTCAAGTTGAATCGGTGATGTACTCTAGACTATTGTGGGCAGTTAGTGATAATGTGTTTGCGGGCCACAGGAATTTTGCCAGACTAAGCTTAGTGTTAATACGGCTTCTTTTGAGATTCTCTACAACTACAAGATATAGGAAAGGGTAAGCGGTCAATAGATGAATGTTGGTAATTGATGTCGGCTGTTGCTTCGTAAATTGCTCCAAGATTTTTGGATGAGATTCTGGAAGTTTAGCTTGAGATCATTATCAAGCTGGACTAGGCATTGTGCAATGAGAGCCAGAGAGATTATTATATGCCGGACAATGAAAATTTATCAGATGTCATGTATGTTTTGGACTAGTGTACGGTCGATGGAAATAGTTTTAAGTGGGGTATAGGGCGATATTTTTATGAAAATGAGTCATATATTTAGAAGTAAACACGTCAGAGGTAAGCGAAATGAAATCATGGGTTCGTGATTTGAAGGGATACCAGGAACGGACACTAGAACTAGTTTGAGAGGCATCAATATATAGGATTGAGTCTAGTTTCAGCATATTAAACAGATCTAATTAAGTTCCGTCAATTCTACTAGAGAGAAAGATAGTCAATTACTCAATAGTTAATCCCTAAGTAGTCAAATATTGAACAATATTGTGTAGGCTTATCAGTTTTAATTCCAAATTACATTAACGGATATTATTAGGAAAAGAACGAACAAATCACAGCAGAATCGCAACATACCTGAGAACATACATCGAATTTTCATAGATGATGTATAGATTGGAAATTTGCGTTAATAGAATCTACACACATTATCTAGTTCCCATCTTCTTCATTAATATTGAGAACCATATGCTACATATATTTGAATTGCCAAAGAAATTCAATAACGAAAATCATAGCAACGGTAGGGATATTTGAGATAATTCACATAGAAGTTAAACAAGCAAGAGGATAGATTATAGAAATAGGTATTGAACACTACACTGGAGGCAGTGATACATAAGAAACAATAATAGAATAGTACAACAGAACAATCCAGATAATATGAGGCAAAAAGCAGAAAATGGAGGACAAGGGATAACCAGGGTAAAACAAATTATAAACGTAGCGAAACAAAGAGGGCCATCAAACGTATGATCTTATCTAGCTTTGATACGCGGCAAAGCACATTAAGACCATAGGCATTTCGCAAGATACTCAATGTCCCAGATGCAATAGGTCAGAGGAAACTTCAGTCCACGTATTGTTCAACTAAACTGTCCTCCGGGGTGTCAAATAGGAAATTTTTGGAATGATAGCTGGAGAAAATACATTGAAATTAAGGAGACAGATAAATGTAGGCTTCTTCGCTTAGTACGTAAAGTGGGTCTCAATGATCTGATCTCCAACATTAAATTAAAATCCAATTCCAATTGAGAACAGGGTATAGAGTGATTAAGTTGAATACATGGAAGTAGTACTAAACCGTTAAATGGAAAAATTGAAAATGGTAAACGATAGAATTGAATCCATTAGTGAATTAATTAGAAGTAATTAGAATTACTAAAATAGTAGGGGAATTGCCCAAATTAAAATAAAAGAAATAATAATAGGATCAGGCAGTTGAAGTGAATAATGAATATAGTGAAAAAAAACGGAGAAAACAGGAATTAAATTCATGAAAAAATTTTAACAAAATAAAGTAATCACACAACTTTTATGTAACTTTGATTACTTTATAGAATAATTTTCCATCTCTATAAATTAATTTATGTTAACAATTCTCTCCTCCTTCCACATAGCTATTAATTCATTCAATTTCCCACATTCACACGTCAATGAGCAGAAAAAAGTATATTTACAAGGATATTCAATTTATATCGAGAGATTCAATTCCAAACTTAATAGTATCAAGATTAAATAATTGTGCTATAGTATGAAGACGAATAAAAAATAAATAGAAATGAATTCTGCATCCTCGAATGGAATATGTGAATGAGGCGCCATAGTTCGCTGACGATGTAAAAAAATAATAGGTATTTTCCAATATCAAAAGTGATGGTGATCGAAATGGGAAACGAATCAGCTAATTAGAATCGTGGGTTTCATAAGAATAGTAGTTAGATAACGTTCCAAGCCATATATTTATAATACGAGAAATTATATGAAATTTTGAATCATGTTAGAATTAGACCTCTGTTAATATGATCAAAATGCTAACTATTGGAATTTCTTTTCATTAATTGTGCTGAATTTTAATAAAAATTATTCCCACTATCTTAGAATACGAGGATGGTCCCAGAAGTACTTGGTCTGACCTAGAGATGACTGTAGCTGCTTGAAATAAATCATTGTATAAGAAAGTATACAATCTATACAGTATATATTTCTAGTTTGAAAGCGCCACTTTGTTCGGTATTTGTTTGACCACCATCTTTAGTGAGTGTTTTCAGTGAATATGCAAACATGGAAAAAACTGGTTATCTTTAGGTGATACAATACTTTTATTTGAAAGGCGTTAACAGCTGAACTAGATTCTACTATGAGTGAGACTGCTCCTTCGTTATCAACAGTGAAATATTGGATAGGAGATTTTAAACAGGGTCGTAAGACCTGCAAGCACCAGCATCGCAGTGGTCGACCAAATGAAGTGACTACTCCAAAAATGTTGAAGAAAATCCACATAGCCGTACTGGATGAACGTCTACTGAAAGTGCGCGAACTAGCTGACATAGTGGGCATTTCAAAAAGTGCGGAAAATCGCATATTAACTAAAAATTTCGATATGAGAAAGCAGTGCGCAAGATGGGTACCGCGTTTGCTCACATCACTTTACACCCGAAACAAAACAATAATCAAAACAATAGACTAAAAAGGGAGAACCAGCTCCAAATAAGGCAAATAGCGTTTTATCTGCAGGTAAGGTCATGGCGTTGGTTTTTTGGGATGCACGTTGGATAATTTTCATTGAATGTCTTGATAAGAGAAAATCCATCAACGGCGAGTATTATGCGCACTTATTGCAGCAAGACAATGTAACAGTTATTGCATTGGCCAAATTAAATGAATTAAAGTTTTAATTGCTACCGCATGGCCAGATTTAGCCCCCTGGGATAATTTTCTGTTCCCAAACTTGGGAAAATTGCTCGTTTGTCAAAAACTCTTCAAACATGAAGAGGTGTTTTTGGCAGTTAATAGTTATTTTTAGGAGCTTGACGATATTTATTATAAAAAAGGTATCGAACTTATTGAACATCGCTGGGAAAAGTTTATGGAGCTTAAAGGAAACTACGTTGAAAAATAAATATATTTTTTTTCAAAATTTTGTGTTTTCTTTGTTTAGCCAGGTACTTCTGGGACCATCCTCGTATGCTTCTTTCTATATTCATTTTATGCTTTAGACTTCGAAGTATTAGACTATTTGTTTGTTTCAAACGTCGCCTTCAATTTTCGGTGGAAAATACAAAACATAATCTACAACTTTTTATTCTCATTACTTCATTGTGCATTTTCACACGGATTTTGCATTCAACTTCATATAAGCTATTTTTATGCTGAAATGCTAAATGGTATAAAATTCGCAGGCCCCACTAACAATTCATTGACACTGCTCAAGAAAATTAATAGCCATTTAAGGATAATGAATAATTTTCAAAGTTCAACAAACGATAGACAAATAAAACAACCCGTCAACCGATCGCATTTAGCCACCAGTCTACCAGGTTAAAAAAGATCCTATCAGATGATTATGATTAGATTAACTCGATCAATTTCCGAACATTCCGAAACCACTTCTGGTTTTCGTACAATCAGATCATGATTGGGTTAACTCAATCATAGTTTCCGAAAGTTCCTATAGTGAAATTCCACAGATTTTGTCTATTTGAGAGCTACTATCTATCTATTCTTCTTTTTTCAACTGCTATCAAAAACTAACAAACCTATAGAAATCATACGTTATTTTGTCCATATTTATTCCTAAATGATATTACTCAAATTTCAAATGAAACAGGAGAATCTCCAGTTCAGAAATTTTAGGTTTTGTAGCAGGTAATTTTATACCCAAGATCTTTCAAACGTTTAATATTGCTATGAATATGAAGGAAAATTCAAATCAAATGCTCGTCCGTAAAGAGTGCGCAGTTAAGTTATACCCGGGCACAATAACTACGTAGTACAATCAGTTTTTTCACTCATTTCCTAATTTTAACTCACTTTTTCTTTCTCTACTTCTATCTTCATATGACCATGCGTGTACTAGTGAAAATGAAAATTGCTAAGCAAACGTCTAGTTTCTAAATCATAATCATTCATAATTGCGAGTGCGACTATTATATAATAGACAATGTTTTGATCACAAATTCAAAAAATACATCATCCTATGGTCCCCCATGAAAATTATACGATATAATCTGTCCAGAGACAATATAAAGAGATATAATTTGAATCTATCTAAATACTAACGTCACACAATTCAATTAAGTGCATGAATCTTTCATACAAATATCAAGTTAGTTTTCCATTTTAATTTTATTCACAATCACAATTCATTGGTCCTTTTCGGGACGGTCCCTACGGCTGCTGGGATACTAAGACACGCGAGTTGCTGAACTCTAGTATCCACTTCGTATATGTAGAAGACACGTGCTCGTACCGAAGCAGTTTTGAATCTAGACTTACTTACCATTAGATCTCGAATCCTTGAAATTGGCACTTCTGGTCTACATTTCGCTAGGCTAATGACATGGGACCTCACGGCAACCCATGTTAATGAGATTGCCTTGTTGAAATCAATGATTAAGTCGTTAACGACAAGACATCGCACAGCTGGGGACAAAACTTCGAACCTTTGGTGACCCTAGTCACCATCAATTGAAGTAATAATTCAAATAAAAGCTTGCATTTAGGACTTGTGACGAGCATAAAATGCCACAGTGTAACTAGAATTCATTTTAATAGTTTTTTTAATAAAACTTGAAACGGTTTGTATAAAAAGGACGCACCCGCCACCATATTTCCTGCGAAGAGGTCATCGACAAATATTAATAAAGTCCTGGGCATTCTTGGTGAATCACTTGCATAGTCGGCTCTTCACAAGAGAGAAAATAGTAGAACGTCCAATTTTAATTTTGTAGGTAAAATACGAGTATATGGTGAGTTCCAACAAATCAATATATCAGTTGCTTTTACCATTTTCATATATTTTCTTAATTAAAACTTGTGAATTGTTAATATTACTTTACTATATCATTCCAATAATTAGAGTGGTTGAATAATTGCATAATCTTATTCCTTTATTCAATTCGTATGTTGACGGTTGGTACAAATCTAGTTCTTCTTCTAATCAAAGTATGTTGACATTTGTTTATAGGAATGCAAGACCATTAAAATAGCCAGCAAGATAATAAGCACAATCCTAACAATAATTTCATTTGAGGAGGTGTTAGTTTGTCAGATTACAATAACTATAATTCACCTAAGCAAACAATTCGTTAAACAGAAACAATAAAGTAACTTTCACAAATAATTTATTGTGTATGCGTTTGAAAGTAATTTCGTACGTTTTATATCACAATAAATAGGAAAGTACCGATTTTAAAATATCTGGAGCTATTTCATTAACACATGTTTTTATTATTCTTGATAAATTTCTTCAAATTTTCACTTCTTACAACTAGGTTTTACTAATCTTGTGACGGAAAATTAGTCTTAAAAAAACAAATAAAAATTGACGTTGTAACATATTTCGAATTTTATCAAAATAAAATAGTGAAGTTAAGTTACAATAGGAGTTAGATAGGAGTTAAATAAAAATGGCCAGACTTTTTATATTTGAAATGATAGATAACTCATATGATTTTATTTCAATATTCTTGATCTGATTATTTATAAGTTTGGTAATTTTTACTCAACTTCCTCTGTTTTTCTACAGTATATTAACATGCTATTTGAATTGATTGTTGGATGTTCAAAATACTAATTTTTCAACCAAATCAAGTAAGTATAATATTGCTTCCTTAAGCAATTAATATCTAGGAATCTAGGAATAATAAGTAATTCTAAATCAAGTCCAAAATAGTATTTTTCTCAAGGGAAAAGGGAAAGAATAAAAGTTGAATCTTAGAAAAGTTATAGTCGTGCTTTGTGGAAAAAGAGAGAGAGAGAGAGAGAGAACCTTCTCAAAGTAAAAATTGTACAAAGGGACGCAAAAAAGTTCGCATATTTCGTTTATCTATATTTATTATATTAAGATCATATTGCATTCGTCGTCAAAACCATAAACCAACAAGACTCAGATAAGATGAAGACTATATAAGAAGGAAGATTCACGAGTTATTCAGTAGTAGAAGTAAATGTGTTGGCATATTTTGAAGCGTACAAAAACGATTCAACTAGAGATTTGGCAAGGAATAGTGGTTTATCTACATTTTGGAGAATTCTTACAAAATGTAAATTTGTGCCCTACAAGTACCGACAAGTGCAAACATTACTACCCGGTGATAATGAAAGAAGATTGATCTTTTCTCAATGGTTTGTAAATATGTGTAAGCAGAATTTCTTAAAATCCATTTTATGGACCGACGAATCAAATTTTTCAAATAGGTTTATGTTTACTCGTAAGAATATGTACTATTGGTGTCGAGAAAATTTATTGAATGCTCATCTAAGAAATCCGCAAAGACAATTCAGTATTAATGTATGGTGTGGTTTAATTAGCAGCAAAATAGTTGGGCCAGTTTTTTATGAAGGTACTTTGACAGGCAGGAGATACGTTGATATGCTATCAGAGGTACTGGAAGTATATTAGGATGATCTCAATTTAGAAGCATGTAACCAAATTTATTTTCAACAAGATGGAGCTCCTACATCTCCTGACATAAGTTCGCTATACTTTTACTTTTGGGGTTATGTCAAGAACGAGGTCTATAAAAGAAGATATACGAATCTGGCCGAATTTCAATATAGTATCAGACACACCATCGACGGCAGAAACGTGTTAAAAGCTACGCAATGTGTACTAAAGAATACTCAGAAGTGTATTGAACAAAACGTTGAAATTTTCGCACATTTAATCTAGTTTGTATTTGTTTTCTTATACTGTAATAAAATATTTAGATTATACTTGTGTTTTATCTCAGCTAACTTGTCAAAAAAATGAATAGCAAACTTGTTAAAGAGATGAATAGGTTAAAATCTTGGTTATTTTTAGAATTAGACTAATGTTGTATAAGAGCGTCTATATTTTGTGAATAATTTGGAGAAGTTTGATCCAGAAATATACAGGGTGTTCCATCAAAGAATATTATATTTTTCTGATTTACTCGAAAATGGTATAAGCAATTGTTTTTCTGTTTTCGCCATATTAATTAGCGTGAAAAATATCACTACTTTGCTAATTTAACCGACTTCGTATCTATATTGAAAAAATTAGCAATAGTGCAATAGCAATAATTTCTATAAATTCAAGAGTTTTGAAATGTCTATTATTAAAAATAAATACACTTTATATAATATTTTTTACACAATCTTATAAAGTGCTACTGAACTCTAAAATTCGATAAAATGCAAAGTCGTAAATTTACGGCTATTTATTGGGAAGACACTATACCTGATATTTTCCTTTTTTCCTATTTTATAGGACTCAATTTAATACAGGGTATATTTGGTCTTTTTCAAAATATGATGTTGACACTGACAATTTGCTTATTTATATTGATCTATAGATCACCTTCATCATGTATATCAAAATAAGGATAAAATCAACTTAGAACTTTGTTCCAATAAAAAAAATAAAATTTTCCTTTGGTTCCCACATCTCAAATATATAGCGGCAATCAATTAAATTTATTAGAATTTATAAAATAGAGCTATAAATTTTACCCAAATTATTTAGATCTTTTTTATCATTTATAACTTTTTCGTTCTTATCAATGTGAACTATTTCTAAAAATCCCCTTTTCCGTGTATTAGATTCCGTTTCAAGAATTTATATATATATATATATATATATATATATATATATATATATATATATATATTTTTGGGGGAAGGGGATTAGGAATCTGCTCTCAGACATCTAGACTGATCAATATTGTGCCTAGATAGTGTCGGGCTGGCTATTGGCTGTTGTACTGCCGACCGACTAAACCCTTCCCCCTCATACGTGGATTCACCTGCTGAGAAGAGTGCAGGAACTACCGTTAAGTATTACTTCAGCATTCCGAGCGTTGCCTTACACTTATTTTAGTCTGTGCTTACTTCTATCTTCTTCTTTTGTCTCTATTATTATCTGGATCATAACCGATACAATGTTCCATTTTTTTCATCCTGTAACATATGGTGTAAAATATTATCTGGAGTAAGTGTTTCTCCTAAACACTGTTCAACTTTAATTCGCAGTGCGTTCCATTTTGCACATACGAAAAATGTGTGTTCCGCGTCATCCCTTTGTCTACAGTACGTGCATTCCGTTGTATTACTGACCTTCAGGGGGTCGCACTGCGAATACGGGCGTGGCAAGCCCGAGGTACTCTAGCTACGCTCACATCTCACTCCCAAGCTGAGATCCTAGGGACTTCCTCTTTCTATCCTTCCCAAAAAAAAAGAAGAAAGAAGAAAAAGAAAATATGATATATGAGTCAACCCAATGAAACAAAGTTTACGGTGCAAGGGAGGGACACCCTAGTACCGGTCGGTGTAGAGAGTGAGAGAGCGGGCTCTTACCGACCGTCAGCCAACTACCGCTATGCAACCCAAGAGGGCGACCAGGCTGGGCTGCTGGATACTGATACTGGAAGAGCTGAGAAAAACCCATTCGAGAAAAGTTCTATGATCGACAGGACACCCCCATCGAAGGTGAGAACTCTATCCTTACCTGATCTCAGCCCACCGGGATTACTGGGAGATCGATCGCTGATTATAGAACAAAAATATAAGAGAAAAAGGGAAGAGAGCACTCTGAGCCTTTTGTTTAAGACCAAACAAGCAAAGAAAACTACTCAAGACGTCGGAGCACAAATCTTGAACATAGCGTATAACTTAGCAGAGGAAGCAAAAGCTCTAAATCGCACTGTCCATGAAAGTTCTAATACTAAGAAGGAAATCAGGGAAATTTCTGCGAAAATACTACGCCTAACGGAGCAATTCGGAGGATATGAAATTTAGGAAGCCCTAAGAAGCCTCTTGTATAAAAAGCAGACAAAAGAAAACGCCAACGAAGAGGCTAAAATAGAACCAGCTGCTAGAAGTAGCACAGATATAGGAGTACAGACTGTTAGTATAATGAAGCAGAACAAGGAAGCGCAGACTAATAATATGGATGTCCAAGAAAAACAAATGACGCTACAAGAGATACAAGAGATATCTGCTCCTGGCATAAATAAAGACTCTTTGCAAAGCATTGTTGAGGTACCCTGGGACGAAAAGTGTTTTGTCCATACAAACGTTATCCAAGATAACCTAGAGAAGATAGCGGTTTCAAATAACCTTTTAGTGTATCTAGACCCAAAAACGGCAGGAAAATCAATGGCCATTCGTAAAGTTGCAGAAGCCGTGCCTGAAATTAAAAGACTGGGTTTAATGAACAAACCAGAACTACAACAAGTAGCTTATATTGAGTCTACTAGTAAGGTACACTTTGATGAAACCGATGAACTACAAGAAATTGCGAAGAGTATATTTGTAGCCGGAATAGGCGAATCCAAAGAAACAATGGAAGTGCTTTTTGAAATATATTGCTTAACGGCAAAAATAGCCGAACTTGCGCAGAAAAAAGATATAAAGAAACTTACGGTAATATTTCAGAAGGAACTGAATTTATCTGAAATACGTAAAGCAGTAGAAATTGCTCTGATGCAGTTTGAACTAAATGTAGAAATTTTTGTCTCAGACGGTATGACACTAAAAAAACAAAATAAACAAAGAGAGTCAAGGGACGAAGCTTTATATATCGAGAGAGGAAATCGTTCTTATGCGGAGCTTTTGAAAGCAGTTAAAGAAGAAGTACATAATAGAAACTTGAACAATAAAGTAAAGGCAGCCCGAATGACAAAGGCCGGAGATTTGCTACTTACAATGGAGCGATATAGCGGAGGAGCAGACGACATAGCTAACGCATTAAAAGATATAAACGGAGAAGGGAAGATAAGAAAACTTGGGGGACAGGAACCACGAGCGGTCTTACCCGTCAGAAATATCGACACGGTCACAAGTAAAGAAGAGATTGAAACAGCAGTGAAGTCACTTATGGCCGGAAGCGACAGATTATGTTTCAGTCAGTAATCTTCGTCCTGGTTTCCGAGAGACTCAGATCGCAACCGTTCTAGTTGACAAAAAAACTGGTAAAAAACTTACGGATAAGGGAAATATAAGAATAGGTTTTGTAAGCTGCACCGTTAGGCAGAGAGTTAATGTGCTAACATGTTACAAATGCTGGGGTATTGGACACACGACGTGGCAATGTAGCGGACCTGATCGATCCAAATGCTGCAAAAACAGCGGAAAGGAGGGACACCAAAAGAATAAATGCACTGAGAAATCTTACTGTTTAATGTGTAGTGAATCTGGTCACAGACTACACACCATGCGTTGCCCAAGATACCGAAGAGATATCACAAAAGGCGATATAGTGGGAACAGGCTAAAAAATGGCTAAATTTGTACAAATAAATCTAGGTCGCAGGCGACCTGCACACGATCTGCTAAAGCAAACAATAATAGTGAACAATATAGACATTTCAATAGTGAGCGAACCGAATAAAATACTCATAAAAGACTCAAAATGGTACGTTGATGAAAATTTTGATGCAGCTATAGGCATTACCAATAACGATATTCGTGTCCTAAATAGCGGACAAGGCAAGGGCTTCGTGTGGATTGAATACACAGAATTAGTCGTTTTTAGTTGTTACATATCACCTAACCTTACATTACAAGTATTCGGAATAATTCTGAACCAACTCAAAGACGCCATTGGAACGCGCAATAAGAAATGCTTAATAGCTGGAGATTTTAACGCGAAGGCGGCAATATGGGGGTCGATTGAAAATGACAAAAGGGGTGATATGTTGTCTGAATGGGCCGCAGGCCTAGAATTGGTTTCACTAAATCATGGAAATACTCCTACTTTTTCCCGAGGAAACAGTTCATCACATATAAATGTCACCTTTGTCTCAAATGATATAAACAAAATGTTTGGGAGTTGGCAAGTACTGGACCAAGAAACATTGTCTGATCACAATTACATCTTCTTTGAGATACCGTCTTTAGAAACACAAAAAGTAGCTCCTGAAAAAATTATTAAAGGATGGAAAATAGAAGAAAATCCAATACTTCATATCTGAGATAAAACAAAAAATACGAGAAGAAACAGACACCCTAAACCTTCAAGGTCTCATGGCGACTATTAAAAAGGCTTGTCAACGCACATTTCAGCCCACATACAACTATAGTGGAAAGAGAAAACCAGTATACTGGTGGTCATCACAGATCAGTGAGGCCAGAAAAGAATGCTTTTGTAAAAAGAGATACATGACACGTGCAAACAGAATATCCGGAAGCACAGTCGAAGAAAGAGAGAAAGCAAGAGCCGAATATAAAGAAAAAAGAAATTACTTGAAAAAAATGATAAAAGACGCGAAGAAACACTCCTGGAAAACTGTTGTAGAGGAAGTTCAAAACGATGTTTGGGGAAAAGGCTACCAAACAGTGACAAAAAGATTTCTACTAAGACCGAAAACAGAAATCTCACAGGATATCATACTTAAGGAAGCAAGTGGACTATTTCCAAAATATGAAATAACCACCTGGCCACATATTGACATGGTGAGGACGGATATAATACCATGGACACAGGAAGAACTTGTAACGGCAGCAAATAAAATGAAACCAAAGAAGGCGGCTGGACCAGATAAGCTATCACCAGAGATAACTAAGTGTGTAGTGAAATACCTGCCAGAAAAGTGCCTCGATGTGATGAACAGACAACTGTATGCGGGGGAATTTCCCAAAATATGGAAAGTGGCGAAACTAGTGCTAATAGAAAAGCCCAAAAAAACGGACGATTTAAAAACGTCATACAGGCCACTATGTCTCCTGGACTGCATGGGAAAAATTCTTGAACACCTCGTCAAAAATAGATTACTTGCAGAAATAGAAGCAAGAGGAGGTTTTAGCAGCTCTCAGTTTGGGTTTCAGAAAGGTATTTCCACTGTGGATGCACTAGCTAGAGTTCTAGAAATCGCAAAAGAAGCAAAACATGTGGCTTGGGCAAACCGTAAGATATGCTTACTTGTAACGTTAGATGTAAGAAATGCATTCAACTCCGCACCATGGAGAGGAATAGCTGACAGCTTGAAAAAGCGAAACATATCGCCATACCTAATGCGCATGATCACAAGTTATCTAACGGACCGGACACTACTTGTAGGTAATACCATTATGGAAGTAACCTGCGGTGTCCCACAGGGCTCGGTACTTGGCCCTCTCCTTTGGAACTTATATTATGACGACTTGTTGCAACTGGATATGCCAAGTAGCGTAAAATTGGTGGCCTACGCTGACGATCTTGCAGTAGTAGTAACAGGAAAGATAAAGACACAGGTAGTAGTAGAAGCTAACATCGCTATTCAAAGAATAGCTAAATGGATGCATTTGAAAAAACTTGATCTTGCACCTGAAAAAACAGAGGCGGTACTTTTGGGTGATCGAAAGGAAGCAAGAAGACTCACCATCGAAGTCTTGAATAACGAAATCACTACAAAACCGCAAATTAAATATTTGGGTGTAACCCTAGACACAGGTGCTACAATGAAAAAACATATTGAAATCGTCTGCAAGAAAGCAGAAGCATCTGCTTTGTCTCTAAGTAGAATAATGCCGCAAAAAAATGGGCCTACAGCAAGTAAACGAAAAATATTATGTGCAGTAACTCACTCGATTTTGTTATATGCGTCTCCCGTATGGTATGAAACGCTGAAATATACCAAATACAAGGATATTTGCCAAAAAGTGCAAAGAAAGTTAGCTTTGAGAGTATGTAGTACTTTCCGCACAATCTCCACAAACGCGCTGTTAGTGATTTCAGAAATAATACCTATAGAACTGCAGGCTGAGGAACGATACAAAACAAAAGGCAAATAAAGGAATGAGAAGATAGAGATACGTACTGAAACATTAAATCGGTGGCAGGACAAATGGGAACAAGCAGTAACTGGACAATGGACTAGAAGACTGATTCCAAATATTAGAACGTGGGTAAACAGAAAACATGGAGAGGTGAACTACTGTCTTAGTCAAATGTTAACAGGACATGGCTGTTTTGAAGCATACTTCCACAGGTTTAAAAATCAGTAATATATATATATATATATATATATATATATATATATATATATATATATATCATTTTGTTTAATTTCGCAGTATCGCTAGTCACTTGCAAATCATTAATAAGAGTTCTAAACTATTTATATTTGTATACATACATTACATGAATTCTCAATTTTTTACACGTGTTGAATACAGTTTCTCCTGTTTTCAGCGGTTACATTTTTAACTTTTTATCTCGTTTTTATCAAATCGATTGTTTGAGGTAGGTGTATGATTGTGAGCACGTAGACTTAAAGTTATGTCATATCAACTCGGATTAAGAATACAAAAATGTAGCTGAAGCCTAATTACTTAATGACTTGATTCCTTTGCAATTTTGTCACAAACTTCTGTCACGTTCGCACAAGGAGTCCACTATTTTGCTTTTTATATTACTGGAATATGGTATGCATCACAATAGAGTTACTCGATGATATATATTACTTTATTTTGAAACCAATCTTCGAATACTACCTTGTTGTATCGCAGGATAGAATTAAAAATATTTTTGGCTGCTAAAAATGAACATTCTGGTACTCATCGCTCTTTTAACCTCGCATGTAGAATAGTTATTCTTTTACCTTTATTAGAGGGAGCTTTCTGTAACATTTTTTTTAAACGTTGGCACTTTTTGTACTGTAAACAGTCGATAAAGATCGCTGAGAAATCAATATTCTTGAACGAAATCAATGTACTTCGGTCCTCATTTGTCTATTCGTATTTTTAGGAGGTGTGATGGTCAGATATATATCTAACGGTAGATTTTATTCTATTGCATCTCATATATGGAGGCTATTCACTTTCGTAGATAGTGAAAAATTCTATATCTAGTTCAACCAAAAAATTTGGCAACTCACAAATAATTTCTAATAGAGATAAACACATACTGACATAAAAACATTCAAAAGTATGAGTAGACGTTAAATTGTCAATCTCTATTTTCTAAAGATCTGGAAATGTTACAAAGAATTGAAGATTAAAAATCAACATTTAAATGCTTCTCCCCAAATTCAACATTGCATTTTTGGAAATATTTATTGATGAAATCACACCCTTAGGACAGAATTGAATGTATCCTATTAACATCATTGCAAATTATAACGAACATTGTGTAGAGCTTGGCTAAAAATAAAAATATCTATAGCGTCGGAAAATTACTTTGTGAACTAAAAAGGATTAGCGGCAAAGTTACCTCGTTAGAGTCAACTATGTTCACCTGATTGAACTTCACCAATTTTGGTATTTATAGTAAATTGCATGACTAACACGTAAAGTATATTATTATTAGACCGAACAGATCTTTGATGTCTGTTGTAACAATCTAAGAAGAAAAAGGAGTACTTGAATAGATGCAATTTTATTTGTTATATATGCCGGTTTTGAATCTCATACTCAAACCTGATATATATTCTTTTTCATTTGAATGAACTTCTTTCGGGGTAATATTGTATTTCAACGTTTGAAATAGTTTGAAAGAGGACAACTTTATTTCAAACGTCTTGGAGTAAAATGAAGTATTTCATAGTTTGTTCACCTTTCTATTTTTTAGTGAGATTCCTATATATAGTAAGTGATCCGGTGAACTTCGTACCGCCATATTTTCCAAATTCCTGAAATATTTTATTTTATGACAAAATTAAAAAAAAAATAAACAATACCTTCTGCTTTCAGTAACTAACCATATAATGAAATCCAATCAAAATAAAAAAATACGACTGTATATATTCATCAAATTGATTAGTTTACTGAAAAATATATACATCTATTTTTGGATAAATTGTATGAATAATTTCACACATTTATTCACTCAAATATAGTAAATAAATACTATTCTCAAAATTATTCATATATCCTATTGCAATAACTTGTAATATCATCTTTGCATTTCATAATTTCTCACCAAAGACCTCGTATAAACTGGAGCATACGAATACAAGAAAAAATGTGAAAAAATCGTTAGAGGTGAGCAACTCTTAGAATATATTTTAACTAAGAACCCTTATTTTCAATGAAGGGAACACACTAATATTTGTAACAAGAGTAAGCGAAGAAGTTTTATTACATAACATTAAGTACATCGAACCTAAAACAACGGGTATAAACTAGAGGGTATTGAATGAGCCGATTCTCTTTGATCATAAAATAATCATGGGTAGATTAGAGACCGATTTTACTTAGCCAGACTCAGCAGGAATGCAAGGAAAACCAATTGTGATACATAGAATAACATTCTACAGTATGACTTGATGCGCATCCAGGCCATAAAGACAAGACACTAACTGAATCTGGAGCAAGATCTCAAAGAAGTAAATGAGGTCATACTCTATGCGCACAAATTGGACAGCCCCATACAAAAAAACAAAAGGCAATTATACTATCTGGTGGAATTATCATCTGTCCAAGTTAACAACCGAAACAAGGGATCTCTTTAACAGAACAAAGTGTTCCGGGGACTGGCAGAGCTACACAATGAAACACACTGCCTATAATGAATAAATTAGAAAAGCAAAGTGACAAAGCTTCAGAAAATATGCGAGGATGTTGACTCTACACCTGCGGATTTAAGACTTCACAAGATCTTGGCAAAGGGCAAAGTCAATACAAGATGACATTGTAGCCCAAAGATCCTACTGTGTACACGGCACTTGTGATACCAATCATCACATGTGATTTAGGAAATTAGAACTAGTCTACCGCGCGAAACAATCTCTCGGAGGAGGTACAAAGACTGGCTTGCATATGTGCAACGAGGGCGATGAAATCGTGCCCAATAGCTGCAATAGAAGTAATTTTAAATCTCATCACATAGTACTGGAAAGCTTGGCAAGAAATTTACCTCAATACTAAGCTGTCGAAGTTAGTGGGATCATAACACCATACATGAAATGAACAGAAAAACTACTAAATAGTATACGAACGGATCTATAGTAGCAAACAGAACTGGAACAGGAACACTCTGAAAACCTGGGCAACACACCAAGCATTTTTCAAGCAGAGATTTATGCAATGAATACATGTGTCAAATTCAATCTAGAGGACCTATCACAAATATGAGATCATCAATCTGTCCGATAGCGAGGCAACCAATATTTCACAGTCAATGAGTTAATGGAGCTCGGTTAGAGCAATTTTCATTTAGTATAAATAAACAAAAACATAGAATAGTTTTTTCTATTCATTCCATTTAAAATTATCAGTTAAGAAGACTTCTTCGCACATTATGTCATTTATCGTCACTAGTGGGGAAATTTACCGTGCTAAATCAGCTTCCAAATTCTTCTGGTTCAGAATCACTGTTTATTTCAACGATAAAACAACTTTCCCCTATAGATCATAATTCACAATACAAAACACGATTGTAGTATAGGAAAATAATAAACTTTCAACAGTTTTTTGTTTGACATATATTAATGCCACCGGAAACCTACAGAGTTTTAATATACTGCATTTTGAAGCCAAGGTAAGAGCTGTAAATAGAATATATATACTAATAGCATGATATAGTACCTCATCATCATAAATATATTTTATCACAACCAATAGTGTCCTGTTGTGCATTTTACCGTAAATCTATGTACGCCCGCGTGGTTATTGAAAGTTGAGTGTATTAAAAAAGTCAGAAATATTTTGCTATACTTCCTTATCTATTTAGTCTTGACCGCTAATAGTACGGATGCGTTTTTCAGTTCAACAAATCAATAAAATGCTAAAAGGTGATCGAATAAGACGAAGATCTACAATTGAGGGGATCACGTCACACGATTCAAATCTATAGACACCTATAGACATGCCATTCATAAACAAAAAAATCTATACTCGAGATCTGACGTATGTCGCAAACTGGACCCACAAATTCTGAAGAATGTGTGATAAACCTTTGGATATTATTTATATGGGAGATAATTGTCAACATTTATTTCAATTGAACGGTATAGAAATTGGGATAGAAACTCGTTATTTTGGAATTTATCTTGAAAAAACGTCGAAAGCTTAGGTCGACAAAATCAATAGTATTGTTTCTAATTCAAGTCACCTCAAACCAACCAAAAAATTTCTTATCAATTCATCAAGTTAACGGAACTATCTTATAATTTTTATAGTGTACGACAAACTTATAATTTAAGTAACTTGGGGTTTAAAATGAATCAAAAAGGTGAGTATATTTTGAAATAATACTACTACTACTTCTGCATCCATAACTATATTTCTATCAATATGTTACTTACATTATATATGTTTTCCTTTGAAATTTTGCTAAGTGGATAAAAAATTGATAGGACCATTTGGTATACAATAATACGTAATCGAATTCAATTCTCGTGTTGATAAGTAGAACGGTTTTAATTATTCCATTCATTAATATAGACAAGTCTTGTTATAATTAATAAAAATCAGTTGGTAATTAATCACCTTGCGCTTTCTTCCAGACGGATTTAATTCAATTAACCTACTAAAATAATAAGGAATAAAAAAGCGTGACTTACAACTACACAGATTTATAACACTGTTGCCATTGTCAACAACATCAAAATGTCTATTGTTTGCAAATATCGATCAAAACCAAATAATGTTTACTTTAACAGCATTTCACAAAATATTATATTGTGTGGAATAGTAAGTATATGGAAGGAAAAGATTAATTGTAAAATAGTGTTGTTCTTAACAATATAAGAAAGAAAATCCCTAGGCAGATTATTTATTATTCTGAAAAATAAAATTTACAGGTACATTTCTAGTTACCACTTATTAAATTATCCGTTTCCACAACTCATATTTTGATACAAAACCTATAAAAATACTGATGACTACTGAATACACTGTTTACACTACTACTACACAAACATTCATAATTACACTGTTTGAGTACGTTAACTTGGTTATAGAAACGCGCGTCGGACAGTGTAATTGTGAGTGTTGATGTAGTGTTAGTGTAAACAATGTGTAAGTATGACCAACGGTTCCAAAAACTCCAGCTTTGTTAATACTAATGAGGTTAATAGTTTCCTATGGATCTATTGATCTCTTGTCTATCGATTTGAGCTTCATGACTAATTTTGTAACAAAATTATCCTGTGTGCAACAAGTTCTGATTTTAATAGACTGGTCCTTACATGACCACAACCTAAATCTCACATATTTTTGTATCAAATAAATGAATGATAAATATTTTTAAGCTTTTCTTATTCAGTACGTTCAATTCTGAAAAGAAAACCAAATAACTGAAACTAGAGATATATTTGCCACGTCCTAGAAATGTTCGAGTATCCCTAGGAAATTTGTTTGGCTCAAAAGAATCTCCTAACAATCTAACAACTCCTCTGAATTTGGAAACTATTTTTTTGAAAAAAAAAAAATTTCTGAAAATAATTTTAAATGGAAAGTCGAAAAACTTTTTCCTAACTTTGATTTTCTCTGCAAGTACTCAACTTCACATAAAAGTTAACTGAGGTAATAATACATAGGAATAAGCTGGAAATGGGAGGAAGATTGAAAGAAGAATAGCCTCAGCTATACATGTTCTACTTTCACGTATTATTACAATAAATATTTTTTGCTGCAATTTAAATCGAAGTTTTGGTTGTTCCTACAAACGAATCTTTTTAATAATGCAAATCAAATCAGTTTGGAATAGAGTTATACAAATCAGTTCAGTCTAGGCCTGTATAACTTGATTGTAGTATATGATATGAAAGTAGGTCTGGTTTAATCTCCAATTAAAGCACAGTAATCTAGCGAATGAGCTACATAATTCTCGATTGAAAGGATATCAAGGACAGAAAACCTTTCTTGTGTCATCGATTTCCTCAGATATGTTTTACTAATTTTAAACCGCGAAAAACGCAACTGTAGCAAGTGTGGTAGCAATAATTCTTGGGAGTATTTCGATAGTGGGGTAGACTTCAGTTGATTTTTTTTCTATTATGTATTTTAGCACATGCTCTCATGATGTTTAAGAGTCTTAAACCTAGGATGACAGCTTGCGCGAACATTGTCGACCATGACATAAAAATAGTTTATTTGGAAAATTTCTTCCGCATTCAATTAATAAGCTTCATTTTCCCACAATGAAAAGGCCATTTTTTACGTCGTCTTCTGACTTCTTTGAACTGTCTGTCAATATTCTCACTGTTACAAGGGATGATTGAAAACCATTTTCTCGATAATTTTCGAGCCAATTTTTAAATGCCTCTAGGTGTTGTATAGCCACATCTAAGTGCATGTTTTCACATTGTCACAATTTACTATAAAACTTATTTTTGTATGAATGTTATACCATATGACTGTTCTAATTCTAATTAGTCAAATTCTCAGCTGTCGCTCATCGACTAAGAAACCAATGGAATGTATTTCAATTTCAACTGTATTAAAAAATCGTATCAATAGTTGAAAGTTGAATTGGACCTTCGGTCGACCTCATTTGTTATGAATCAAAATCCGGGGTCATTTCGAGGATTCAGATTTTCCATTGCAGTAGTCATGGTTATAGACATAGTTACCGGCTCAGATTCGTATTATAGATTGGGTAGCGTTGACACTGGGGACCTTATGGACAATTATGTAGTTAATTCATTATCATCCTCACTGTTTTTACTTAATGACGACGGCGGCACTCATTATGATGTGGAAGAAATGTTTTTAGCTGGATCTGGATTCGAGTCACTTTCAGTCAATAAAATTATTATATATTTATGTAGAGATCCACGAAGATTTTCTTTTACCGGCATCACGATCACGGGAACTCATTTCGTAAATCTTATTTTGTTTAGCAGAAACAGTCAGAAATAAATTGTTAAGCATCACACAGGTTTTTTTATATTTCTTTAGCATTCTTAATACTTGGAATACTATAATTTACACTTTTCTAGCTCATTAAATACTTTAAATATTTTAAGAACGTCATATTCCATAAAATTGAAAGATATGTAGAGAAACGATTTTGAAGCTCATACTGCAAGCGAAAGAATTAATTCCAAGGTGACAAGAGTTAATGAATGAAATGAAACATGAGGATTCTCCGAGCGATAGAGAAGCAGAACTTTGTGTCCCGACTTCCGAGTGTTATGCTATTAAAAAAACGATCTTCAAGAGTTTCTAGGCGCGATATTCAAGTAATACATAATGAATTTTTCAATCATGGTTTGAATGAATGAATTAGTTCACTTTATTCCAATTTAACAAAATGTTAATATATAACTAATTATATATTATATAATTAAATATCAAAATGAAGTTTTAAATAAAAAAGTAGTCAAAAAAACCATATTTTCGAAATTTGCTTGAGTTATTGCACGATCTCCCTGCAGGAGTGAGCTTCGGGCGATTACCCTGTTGCCACGCTCTAAGGCCGCCACTGTTGGATTGAGTTGAGATACTTTTATGTATTAAAGTTATTAAACTGTGAGATGATACTCAATTTTTTCATATTCATAGTCTCTTCGTAAACTTCGTAAACACATTTTTTCCAACGTTCCAAATTTTACCAAACAATGTGAAACGTAATCTTTCGTTAGTTCCGCAAAATAGTTTATTTCTGCAATTATTCATTTCAATTGGTTGAAATGGCTCTCCATAAGCTATTTTTTAGTTTGAGAACTAAAACTAAAGTGAGGTGAATATAGCGACTTAGTGGGAATGAGTACCTACATCGTAATGGAGCAAAGCTATCTTCTATAACATCTATTTTTCTAATATCATTACTGTGCCCCAGTTTTATGCTCTGTGATATATCGAACGAGAACCTCAATAGGATTGGATAGGAAAATACGCTAATCTTCACAAGCGTAATATTGATCAGCATTAAGCGATAAAATACTATACCCATTTTCCTCGCAGCACATATCTGGCAAAAAATCGACCCATCATAATTTGATTCACTTTAAAAGATGCCTAAACGTTCACTTGTGACCACGCAAGATTGAACAGGCAGGTTAGCTTTTTAAATCAGATATCCCCAAAATTATAATCAAACACCATCATGTGCGCTAGACCATTCTTGAACTAACTGTATTAGAATTGATTCCGAGTAAAGGCTGTACTTCATACATCGATTGTTAACTTCCGTAATATTTAAACGAGGATTATATTAAGCACAATTGCTCGTTGTGCACAATAGCCCACCTCCTTCTTAATATCACCGAAACACGCGTCAAAGATTGTAATTGTGAGTGTTGGTGTAGTGGTTGTGTACAGAAATTCCACACTCTAAACTTTTGAGGACGAGTGGGATTGACAGATCGGCTGTGAACAGTGACGATCCATAGTGGCACGGCAAGAAAAAGACACAATAGATTCTTTGTGTCGCAGTGTACATGTCACCCTGATTACAACTTAACACGTATACAACTATACCAATTCAACTACTATTCCTAATTTCCCAAGAAGGATTGAAGCAGCCATAGTAAAAAACATCCCATCTTACAACTGTATCATAAAAGTAGCGCCGTTCTAATCAATTTTCTCTTCTAATCACATTCTCAAACATACTCTCAAACACTGTATTCATATAAAACGCATAGTACCAATATCCTTGCACTGATCTTAATATGCAATGCTTGAATTATCTGTAACAAGATCACTTTTGTATATTATTGATATAATTTATTTACTAGGCTTGGAACAGAATCCTACCTTTGAGTGAAATATTTCGAAAAATATGAAATCATATACATATACATGCTACAAGTTCTGGTAAAACATTTGACACATTTTGCAAATAATACATAGCATTTCAATTATGAATATAAGATAAAATTTTGTTTTAATCGTATATGTTCAAAAAGACATGTATAGTGCATAATAATTGGCAACAAGGCCTACTGCAGCACTCAGAAGACGAGAAGAGAAAGGTATATACCTGTCCAGAACGGCGGAAGTTCCGTCACAGTGGCCGGTTCTTCTCAATGGTCGTGTCCAATCTCCACCGGAACTGACCGGCCCTCTCCTGGCCCTTGTGTCGTGTCACTTCGTCCGGCTACCGGAGGAAAGAATATTTTTAGTCTACGGCATTCGAATGGGAATGTCAGGATATGCACGTTAAACTGTAATTTGAATTATAAAAGGTTTTTTATATTCTGATTTTCATTGGAATTTTAATATATGATTGTCGGTGATAACTGTGTGGGAAATGTGGTAAATTTGCTGACTTTAGACAATGTTGAATTCAATTACTTTTAAAATTATCCTAAGTACTAGTTGAGATGTATCAATCATTGAGACAGCGTCGGTTAACTAGGTAACTACCTACAATGTAAAAATGTGAGAGTGTGCATGTTGAAAATTTTGCTGCAGCCTCTAGCATGTTAATGCTTAGATGTTTTGAAGAAAATCTGCATATGGTTCAATTATCGGGATAAATTGAATGAGCAGAAAATTTCTTGTTAGTAAATGAGTAATTTTGGTAATAACAAGTCTTTTTGACAATTATATTCAATTGAACATTTTATTAGAAAAATATCAGGTGACAGTTTATTGCAGCTAGTAATTGGAGTGATAAAAAATATCATAATTTTGTGGATTTTCGAGTTATATATAATTATAAATGTGTAGAATTTTCAAAAATTGGAAACAAAAATTATTCTGATTTGTGGTTTAAGACAAATAACTCCAGATAAAGCACCAATACTAGTACTCATATTTTTACTAGTACTCATATTTGTAGGTAGGTTCAGATTCAGAATTTTGATATTTCTTTGTACCTTCCAAAGTTCATTCTCGTTTTTCTAAATTTTAATTAGGTAGAAAATATTGTATATATTCGAAGTGGCCAATGTGTCGACTGCGGTCGACTGGTTGAAAATGGCCCGCAAAGCTGAAATTTTAAAATTTTCTCTCAAGGACATTATATGTTTTAAAACTAAAATACATGAGAATCTAACAACACTTTTGTTAGAGTCAATTGATTAGAAAAGACGCTGGTTATTTGAAAGCTTTTTTTCTGAAAATATATCGAATTATTATAATAATAATATGACAGAGACAGAATGAATAAATGTATGATTGCTTGATAAGAATCAGAAGTGTCACAGTAACTGTAAATCTCCCCAACTAAAGTGAAGGTAGAATGAAAAGCTTTTTCATTGCGGATGGAAAGGTGCACAGGAGTACCTTTCAGCTCCTGCGTTGTAGGCCGCGGTTGTTGTTTTGAGTTTATTTTTCTTAGGTTGCTGGCTGCTGCTGGAAGAAACATCCTAGGAAGGGAAGACAACTTTGGGAGGATTCTTTCTTTACATAGCACAGTCAGCACAGTTTTCTCTTCCCAATAAACATAACGCACAGCCAGCTGTTCCATTTTGGTGATTCCTACATGTGTATCATGCAACTTACTCTTGAACAGCACTCCATTGGAAATAGTGAAAGGAGAATCTCCAGCAGTTTTTCTCACCTAAGTATAGTAGATCAGGATCTTCCTGATTTGCCTTCGTTATGGTAGTAGCTGTAACATGTAGATTTGGACAATTGACTCTGCATAAAGTTGGTTAACTTCCTCATTAATGACCAAATCCTCTATTGTAGCCTTTTGTGGATTAGGTGCCTTGTAGAGACAATCCACATTGATATTTTCCTTGCCTGATTTGAATGACACGAGGTAATCAAATCCTGTGTACCGCAAGAGTAGGACAGAATTCATTTTTGATAGATCATGATTATGGCCGAATATCCTTGATAGGGCTCATTGTCTGTAACAAGCTGGAGTTGTCATGCATAAAGGTAATTAATTATAGAAGCAGCTTATACCAAAAACATCGCCAATGCTCCATTTTCAAACTGGCTATAGTTGGACTCTGCTTTGATTAGACCTGAAGACATATGTAACAGGCTTTTTCTGGTTATCATTGCAAATTTCTTGTTTCTGGAGTTTCTGGAATACAGATTCATATACCGGGGTCCACTGGAAAGAATACTTTTGCTTTTCAGCATGATAATCTGACAAAAAGTAATGCTGAGAGACAAAAACATTCAGCTTTAGTAAAAATATTTTTCTGTAATTATCAAGTTTGCATACGTCTGACTGCTTGATTAGTTCATCAGACCACCAAACGCAAAAAGGTTGTTGAAATGGGTCGTTCCGACTGGGGCATTAAGTAACTACGCTTGTCTGGGTGGTTCAGTGAAATTTTTAGTTGCAAGATAGTTCTCAAAATACTGAATGTATCAGAAATTCGGTTCCTTAGATAACATAATTTTCAAATGAGGATATTGAATTTTGAGTTCGTGTGGCAACCATAAGACCTTTGAAAGAACTCGTGAACTCTAAGAACTTTTTTCCATTTATTGTGATATCGGGCGATCAACATAATGAGGAAAACCGTTTTGGTTGATGATTTACTAGTGATATTTCGCTAAGACAAAGGCGAGGGCTCTGAAAATTCGCCAAAGATATATGAAACGAATGTTCAGTAGATATTGCTTCAATCTCCTGGCCAATTTGTTATAGTAAATTGATTGGAAAAGACGCTAGTTATGTGAACGGTTTGTATTTGCTTAAAATATATCGAATATTGACCATATGACAGTGAAAGAATGAATGAATGATTGCTTGGTTAGAATCAGGTGTGCCACAGTAACTGTAGATACAATAAATTTCAAGTACGATTCTGAACTAGGCCTTAATATTTGGAGCAGCTCTGTGCCGACTAATTAAAACATATTTTTAAATTGATAATAGGTTTCGGATTATTTTCGCACAATCATCTCGTTGTATTTAGTAGAATGTGAAGCTCATAATAGATCTTCCTGCATTAACAATGCAGCAGCTTTGCCTAAAAAAGCACATTAGAAGACATTTTCGAAGGCTACTTTAATTGAACGGTCATGATGAGAGAGAAAAAAAAAGCATTATTATCAAAAAATTGTTACAATAAAATATAGGTGATAGTAATAGGTAATAATTAGTTTATAAGTCTTATATAAGTCAATAGCAAAAATTAAACCAGTATGTAGCATGCCCGAAATTGAATATTTTTATTAGAACAGAAGTCGTATACACAGTAAAAGGCAGTAAATATGCCCTCAAATTATTGCGGAATGCGGGAAAATATGATGTCGATTTGATTTGAATTGGCAAGTGATTGCGCATTTTTTTACATTGTGAAATATTGAGCCCTCAACTAATTTTGAACGTGGAGTAGGAAGGTAAAGGTCGTGCTCCACGCTCCTAAGTGGATAGCTATGCAAGGACCTTTCTGAAATTGGAGAAGTCTACTTACGAATTAGCAAACGGATTTAAAAGATGTTTAAAACTATGCTATTTTGCTGGATTAGTTGGTTGAAAATGGCTTTGAATTCGTTGAGAAACTGTGTCAATGTATTAATCTCCTCTGTTGATCCAGTGGTGTTTTGTGCGTATGATTTGTTTGAAATTTTTTGGTTGTTTGTTTTCTGCGGTAGTATATATATATTTGGTTAGTATTTGGTGGTATGTTCTTTTTGAATGCTGGGTTGTTTGTATGACTGCTGTTAATTAGATTTCGGTAGTGTTCGCATCCTATCTAATTGGCAGGGTGTTCTCCACCGCACAGAGTACATTTAGCTGGTGTGACACTTGTTTTCTTACAGCTTGTAGTGCTGTGGCCTTATCCACATTTTACGCATATAAATGGTTTATTACAGTACGTTTTTGAGTGGCCGTATTGCTGGCATCTTGTACATTGTACTATGTTGTTTTTATTTTTGTGTTGTGGTTCAATTTTAATGTTTGTATTTTGAAGTTTTACGAGTTTGTACACGTCTTTATTGTTTTTGCTGGTTCCATATCTACGAAGAACAGATTTATAGGTTCCTTGGTATATCGGTGTCTGGGGTTTATTATATTTCTCACTTTACGTCCTGATTTGTTTAGCTCTTCTTCGATTTCTTTCGTGTTGAAGGAGTCATGGAAATATTTGATTACAACTCTGTAGGCTCGTTCTTCTTTTAGTTGGTAAGTGTGATGTATTATGTTTTCATTCATCAAGTAATTTGATAGTTTTCTATAATTATCTGTGATATTACAACTTACTCTGACAACATTGTTAACCATGCATTTTGTGATGTACTCTTCTTGTTCTAAACAGTCGCATATCTGTTCTATCATTTGGCTGTAGTTGATTACTCCATACACGTAGATAGGATGGGGTTTAGTTGCCTGTACTTCGGACTTGTCTTCATTTGGAGCTAAATGTTTTTCTATTGTTAAAGAACTGAACCTGTTCTTTGTTGTTGGGGTATTTCTTTCCATTCTTTCGCTAGTTCTTGCTGTCTTCTTCCTTTTAGTTCTCCTAACTTGCTGCCATGGTATTTTACTTGTGTTCTCCTCTTCATTACGTTCATCTTCACTTGTTGAGGACATTCATACTAATTGCTGACTGTTGTATTCATACTGTACACTATTATTGGTTGCAGATGGTTGTGGGTTTCAGGTTGCTTGTTGCATGGGTAACAGGGATTAAGGACTATTTGTTGAGGTATTTACCCATTGTAACAATTTTGGTTCGTTGGTATAATTTGTCGTGAATTTTGTGGTGTTTTTTTCATTGAATGAAAATGAGGAAGGAAAAGTCCAACCTAGATAATTTTTGCCACCATTCAAATATTTTAACATACTAGTGCAATAGTAAAATAATACAAAAATAATTAGGCATCACAATAATATTTTACTTGAAATTAGGATTCAATGCTGAATGCATATTTTGCAGAGTTGGGCATTTTATCAGTTGCACATATATCAATATTTAAGAGAATCTGTGTTCAAAGAGCTAAATTTTAATCTAAATTTCCCATTTCCTCAAAAAACGCAGCTGTTCCAATGCGACTCATTACGGTCTAGTTTGTAATCCTTTCCGGCTTAACCAGATAGATTATTCCAAGCAGTCAATTAGGAATTTCCAACTATTTTGTCACTAGATACAGTGGAGGTTGATTCTTGCAATTTCGTCTCCAATCCATTACTTCATTACTTCACAGTTCAAATACATAGTTCAAATCAGAGAGTCCAAAAATAGTCAAAATGCAAAATCAAGAATTATTCGAAAAAGATAGACCGTCGTTCGCTGATTAATGCGAGACGATATTTGTGGAAATATACCTGTGAAAAAAATACATTATAAGTAAATTATTCTATTATGGAAAAATATTTTAAGAAAAGTCTGATTGCTCGACCGGTATTTACTACGATTATATAATGAATTTTGGGTCTTCAGAGAATGTCGGAGGCTGCTACCAAACGCATTTCTGTATCTCAGCCTGCTTAGAGGCGTTAGAGATGCAATTGCTCCACGTATTTCTCAGCTGGGAGCGACTCTGAAGCGATTCATTGCGATTTGAGACGTTTTCAGATTTTTTAGAAACTTCAAGAGGAGGTTATTTTCTCAGCATACACTGTTGGAACTACGGAAAAGCGATTACTCATCTATTGATCATAACTGTGATAAATTCGTAATTGCTATTGGTTGGTTGTATCATGAACTATAATATATTTAAGGGAATTATCGAGAAGGATCATTTATTAGATACAATTTAATGAATAGATCCTTCGCCCATGTAAAGAAATTTTAAAAATAATATTCAAAAGGCTAAAAGTGCTAGAATGAATTTAATAGATATATGAGAACAAACCAGTGGAAGCGAATTGAAAAATGAAACAACACTGTGATCAAAATTGGTGAGTGAAATATCATATACGAGAGTTATCTGGAAATTTTCCAACCTTAACAAGACAGTTTTAAATGTGAAAACAGTCTCTCTTCAAGTTCATACACTCTTTCTAGTGGTTCTTCAACATTTTTAACCCTTCCAAAAAAATGTGTCATCTTTCTTCACAAAATAAGCTTTTAAGTTTGCAATAAAGTTCTCGTCTGATGAGAATCTCTCCCCTACACGTGAAACTTGGAGACTAGGAAACAGGAGAAAGTTGCTGGGAGCAAGATCTGATGAATATAATGTGTTTTCTATCAATTCAAAGTGCATTTGTGAACTGTAGTCATGACCGAAGTGTCCTGATAAAAAGCACGTTCCTTCTCTTCAAATGCGGTCGCTTTTTTCTTTTTTTATCGTATCAAGTGATGATGCTCAGAACTTTCCTTTTATTGTCAAACAAATTCGAAGATTGTCGATGAACATAATCCCATGATTATCACATAACGGTAGCCATCAGTTTTCAGGAGGTTGACACCGTCTTTGCCTTTTTTGAAGAAGGTTCCATGAACCATCTACAGTTACGAATCTACACAATCTACGGAATCATTTAGCTTAAACCGCTTCGATAACGCTTCATTCGAATGCGCTTTTGGTTCAAGGTGAGCAATTGCAGCAGCCAAAGCGCGGATAGCTCATACATAATTATTCAGTTAGTATGTGGACAATACGTCGATAATAATAGTGCATAGTGCACACATAATGTATAGTTTATTTGTATTTCACTTTTCAAAAACCAATAATTAATAACGACTCAATACTCAATTTTTTCCATTTTCAGAAACATTTTCAGATCGACACACTTCTAAGCTTCCAAAATGGCTGAAATTTAAGTGAGAATCCCAAAGAAATAGAAGGCGGCTTCGCCAGTGTCTAGGGTGCCGCCGCTCCGTGACCGTAAGATGTGACCCTGATAACCCCACTGGAATGTAGCTTCAGATCTGATGAATATAAGAAATAACATGCTAATGCGCCTTAATGGATGTTTCCAAAGTGTCTACTGTATTATCTAGAAACTGACGGAAGAATACCATGGCAAATTTATTTCTAACAAATACAAGGAAATCGTTGAATAGTCTAACAAGTCAAAGTATTAACAATTGGCGTTTCTTGAAGATTTATCAAACTAATCGTACTTTACTGTTATTTTTTCTCAATACTCACATTTTTTCTACATAAAATCCGGTTATACAGAACGTTGGATATGGAAGTGACAAAGGTAAAGATTTACTTGGGTCGAAATGATTCGACAGAATTGAGAACAATTTATTTATGTACTTCACGTATATAACCTGGATTTAATATATTTATCGGTTCAAGCTTTACGTAATGGATTTATTAAACATATATAACATTTATTCTACTTGAATATTTCATACAAAGTGAGTTTTAAGTGCGATAATACTTAATAAATTAATGATTATTTCTTTTGTGTAGTCAGTTTATAAAAATATAGTCTTAAAATAACTGTATGCATGACAATAAGTAAACTTACGATTTTCTGAATCTGCAAATACTATAAATAAAACCAACTAGGGATATGCGAAGCACAAGTATAATGATTTTATACACATATCCCGGTTGCCTAAAATAAAATGAATGGAAAGGCATCTGGATCAGGATTGAATAAATGAGTAAATTACAATTTTTTAAGTTACAACCGGTATGTTCTCTTATTTCTGTGAATCATTTCTTATATCTGAATTTTTAGCATGAATAATTTCAAACTAAATGTTAATGGTGTTTACCAACAAAGTTTGTGATAGATTTTCAAATGAACTTGCTAAAATTCTCAATATTTGCAAATCAATACTATTAAAAGCTCTTCTCATCATATCCTCTATTTAATTTGCTGATGTTACCGGTTTTTCGTATGCACCGTTTTTTTACGTGAAAAAAAAATTTCCGAAGAATCTCGGTGATTGAGTGGACCATGTAGATGGCGCTTATCCTATATTGTTAAGTTATATATTCAGGTTAAAATCAGACAACCATGGTATAACTACTTATTAAGAGATAAATTATATCAAACTTCGTGCTTATTTGCCTATTGACTTAATAGAAAAATTTTCTTTGAATGAGGACCGTCGATTAACTGTTACGTGTATATGAACCTTAAGAAGTATGTGTGGCAAATAATTCCATAAAAAATCAGATATACAGCACTCCAACTACTCCAGTTCACCGTTTCCATTTTCGTGAAAAGTAGTCTCATCGCCAATAGTACAAAATAAAAAAAACGTACAACACAGACCCCATACACAAAAAAGCCGTGAGCAGCAGCTCCATCACGAAAGTCGAATTTTTCGTCGAATGAAGAATTTAACTAATACACAAACAAATCTCTCCATAAAATGAATTTCTTGGAAATGGTATTAATTCTCAATCTTATTTCTTTATATGGAAAATTTGCTATTCCTCAATAACTTTTCATTTCACAAGTTAACTCTCTCTCTCGAATGAAAATTCATAATTTCAATAGACCCGGTTGTTGTTGTTCAATTCCAATTGACAACAAAGAAAAAATTGTCATAATGACAAGAAATTTCGAAAATGAGTAAGTGAAAAAAATCACCATAGCAACGATCATACTCGTATTATTCATTAAATAGGAGGCGGTCCAGTTCAACAATTACAACGATCAAAATGATTTCGGGCATTTTGTGCTAGAAGAACTTGAGAAAGACAATTCTTCAACATCACCCCTACTTGCATGCGAACCTTCGAACCCTCTAGTTAAACTTTTTCTGGCCAAAAATAAGAAAATATAACAAAAATGACCATAAAATGGAGAGGGGTGGAGATGGAAAGTTTCGACCTTAGACAGGAAATCATCTCGCAACTAGTTGAACCTACATGTGAAATTTCATTTTTCAGTCGCTTTTCGTTTGACCTGCAGAGGTGAGCAAAGGACAAAAACCACTTTTTTTGCACTGGGACCCCTCGAAATATTCATTTGTTTTCAACCAAAATCTAATAACATCAATCCGTCGCCAAAAAAGCCATGTATGCTAATTTTGAACCAAATCGGACCCATAGCAATGGCTCGAGAGACGAAAATAAGAATTGTAGCTAATATATATATATATATATATATATATATATATATATATATATATATATATAACTACAGACATTTGAAAAACCATCATAATCGTGTTCAGGAGGTCTCAAAACATGGGAAAAAAAAGCAAACTGATGAGAATAATAGAAGATTTATTGAGACTGTTTTCGTTTCCCTACAATGTTTACATGATATATATATATATATATATATATATATATATATATATATATATATATATATATATATCCATCTTCAGAAATGGTTAAGGCTTATCAAGAATAAATCTTTCCTTTAAAAGATAGGAATATTGTCGTAAATGTAGACATTGAGTAGCCCCGGACTTTTTTCTTTTATTAACTCTTTATTGGACAAATATTATTCTAATTCAAGTAATAATTTTCCTTCTTTACGCTCTATATAATGAAATCTAAATATGAGGAAATATACAGGTTCCTTTTGCCAAAATAACCAGATAAGGAGCAAATCGTTGCCTATAATATTTGGTGATAATTTTCATGGATAATTTTTATAATAACGTATCGTTCTCATACTAAAAACTGCATTTCAATCATTTCTAATGACTAAGACTTACTTTATTAAGAAGAATGAAGAATTATTCAAAAACTTCAGGAAATGAGCTGGAATTACGAGGAACCGTTTTTTAGATTCATATCCAACCAACTGTTTATTTTCTTCGAAGACACATGAAGACTTTTCGGAACTATGATTGTGATCCTTTCTATTCTAGCTATTAACCCTTTATACCGTTTTGTAACAGTCTGACATGCGAATATTTGACGTCTGGTCCAATAAATCTTATTATCTTGAAGTGAAATATTGCTTATTTTGATGAGAAAATTATTTTATCTAAAAAAATCTTCTTGAGTCGTATTATAGAAAGAGCTAATTCATGTTCAGCTAGCTTAGGTCTCTTGATGATGAGGAGGATACAGATGAAGATGATATGGTTGAGGGCAGCGAAGATATGGTTGAGAAGGGAGCAGATACTAACAATGAGCAGAAAGCTTAGTTGCAATTCTCTCAGATAAGTAGAGTCGACCTAGAGATGCAAAGTTAGAAAACAAAGTAGGAATTGAAGCCTATTTGGTTTACCACACCTGGTAGGTGGTAAAGGTAATCGAAAACAGAAACTTATGGAATATAGATGGTACTGAGATTGATATGTTTTAGCTTACCATGTCATTGCAACGATTTAGTTTTCTAATGCGCGTAATCCGTACTAATGACAATGAAACTGGGGAAGAACACAAAAAATATGACAAACGCCCCGATACGAGACCTATTTAATTCTTTTGTAACAAAATGCCAACAATATCACACCATCTCTGGATTTTCTACGGTAGACGAAAAACTTGTGGCATTCAGAGTTCGGTGTAGTTTTAAAGAATCAGTCACAAAAATTGCTAAATTAGGCAGCAATTAATGCGCATATTATTTAATGTTCAAACAGATTTGGTGAGACGGACGGAATCACAGATCAATATTAATAAAATTGCAACGTGAAGTAAGAAAGCGTTGTCACATGCTCTCATTATTTCTGAAGAACGTGGACAAGAATGTTTTGGTTCAGTTAACAAAACTAAGCCATACAAAATCTGGCTATTACATAACAGAATAAGTGTTAAATAGTGTGTTTCGTGAATGCTTAACGGTTTGACTCAAAAAATATGAACCAAACTGGAGTAGAAATTTTCAATATAATTAAAATTGTATTAACTCCAGCTTCTACATGCCTAATTCACATTTACCATAGTTTATGGCTACTAATCTATATATATATATATATATATATATATATATATATATATATATATATATATATATATATATATATAGGTCAATTATTTGATATTCATGGAAGTACTCGTATACATCTTCCAAAACTCCTATGCTTTTATCTCAAGAATGTCGTATCCTTTATGATTAATTTGCAAGATATTTGTAGAAATGCAATATAACTAAAGATTTGTGTTTCAAACTCATTTAGTTTATGTTATTAGAGTTTTTCAGAACCTGTGAATCGGGTCACAATCATATGATATGGATCCTTTCTACCTTAGAATATCAGTGGATAGAGGCGAACAACTTTGATTTTTGTAGTTTGTGATTTTTGTTTTTGGGTTTTTCTACATAAAAAAATTTGTATCCCAATTTAAAGTAAAATTCATCTCTATGAGTAAATCGCTGAAATCTGCTGAATGATAATATAATTAAACTGACATAGATTAAAAAAAATTTGAGGATATAGTTTCAAATTTTAAATCCTTCTATGTGATCCAGGGTTGTTCTCCCAAAGCTACAGTATGTTTAGTACTCAAGATCTCCAATCTTATCGCTTAGTTATCATTCACTTAGATTATATTTGGTTTTCATATTGTTTACTATATGTTTAGTGCTTCAGGCGTTGTAGTGGAATTTTCCATAGTCGAATTGTCAAGAACGAAGTTACTCTCGATTTATTTAATGAATTTCGTTTTAAAACAGAGTTCACTGATATAAGTAGAAGGTAGAAATTATTGTACCTATGAGTTCATTATAGTTTGATATTGCTATAGAAATCGTACAAATAAATTAGAAAAACATTACAAGATAATTCTTGTACAATAGACAGCTGGATATAGTTTAAGTACATAGGTGAAGAAGCAAAGGGGAATCTATCGTTGTAGATATTGATTACTTCTCTGTTTTAATGATAGTAAAAGTCAATATCTCTGATATGAACAATTTCCAATGATGCATTTCACAAATCTTTCATTCGATAATATAAACTAATAGCGAATTCATTGATAAGCTATTTTGAGAGCATTTCATATTTTCCTTGCTTTTTTTAACTATGTTCATTTATAATTTCCATTTTGAGGATCTAAAAGAAACGCTATTATTGGAGTAAGCGAACAAAGTATTTCTGAAATCTTCTGATAAACTGATTGCTATCGCTTAGCTTATTCCAGCCATTTATTATCAAGACTAGTGATAAATAGATAAAAATAGATAAATTAGTAAAAAAGCATAAACATCTCATTATCCTCTTATTTCCTTCAATAAATACAGATACTTAGAGATAAACAATTGAATGAATCCTGGTAAGATAAATATTTTCTTCAAAAATGCCATAAATTATAAAATAGCTGTATTCTTGAAATAGAAACAGAATGAAATGATATGTGACATAAGATAGGAATCCAGAGGGTGAATACGATCAGCTTAAGGGTTGTTTAGTTTTGCTTTTCGAATCTCAAAAGTTATTTATCACCCTACATGGTCAACTATTATTAGTTCTTATGAGCAGCGTAAGTGATAGACTATATAATCGGTTTCTGTACTCTTTTGGCTTCCAGAAAAAAATTTATTGGCGTAAATTTTTTTTATTAAATATGTGCAGGTCGGTAAATCGCAGATAATTGTCCAATAGTTATCTATAGTCAAACTATAAAATGGAACGTTTTGTAGTATTCGTTTTAAATTCAACGTTTTCGCAGAATTTCATTCTGAGTTCGAATACAGGATAATAGTTTTCGAATAATTTCGATAATCATTGATATGAAATATCTTTTATTGTTTTTTTGTCAAAAAATTTTCGATTCCTGAAAGTATTGATATATAATGAGTTCGCATAACGAAAATTATGCTGCTGTTATTTTCTATGCATTATTTTTAGGTAGTGATTATAAATATTTAAACAATGTGTATTCAACCCTTGTGAAAAAACTGAAAGTATTTTCCCTCGGCGACGAATTGAATAGAAGAATAATTTCGTTTCGGTTTCTGAACTTGCCAGGTGCCAGTAAGGTCGTTAAAAAACTTACGATGTGTTCTTCCTGTTCTCCCATACAATTACTTTTTCCTTTCAATTTTTGCTAATCAACTTCATAAACTATCTAATTATAGATCAATTTTTGAGGAAACAGCTTGAAAAATTCTTGAACATTATTTTAAACTATTCATAAAACTCAACTATTCTTATACCTGTATGTTTCATTTAAGAAATAGAGCGATTAACCGATTAACAATATTTATAGAAAATTAGTTTACGTTTTGGATTAACTATTACAAAAGATTTGCCAAAAAAATGTAAATTCTGAGTGTAACTACCTTACCAAAAATATAAATTATTTTATATTAACTCTCTAACAACCCCTATTGTTCCACACAATTCAGTTCTGTAGAAATCGTCGACAAAAATCTGTTTTAGAATTTACATTTTACACATGGCCATAATAACAGTGTTGTGTTTGATGAATGAAAAATTTTTCTACAAAAATCTCAATACATTTCCTCCTGTGTTTCTGTTTCACTCGTACGACTTAACAAATTTACTTTATACTGAACACACTGTTTACACTACCACTACACCAACACTCACAATTACACTGTCTGACGAACGTTTCTATAATCAAGTTATCGTGTTCAGAGACTGAAGTAAACAGTTCACCATTCATTTATCAGTGTAATTGTGAGTGTTGGTGTAGTGGTTCTAGAAATTACTTATTTTACTTACTTTAGGTGATTTTCAAGAACTGTGTATTCAGTCCCGCTATAGGGTTAAAGTAATTTAGTTGAGAACAATTCTACAAACTACCCCCCTTAAATAAGCATGACGTAACTTTGTAGTTCTCGAATTCTCCAAGTAGAAAATATAGAGGGTAGTGGGGTTTCAAATTAACGCATTATATATGGATAAAGTAAAAAAAGCACTTCTTAAGTATCAGAAAGACCTTAGAAAAAAACTGTTTAGTTTAGTTCTCTAGAATTACGAAACGTCCTTGATTTTCTTTGAAATCGTTGTAAAACCTCAATAAAATCCTATAAGAGAATCAAACAATAACTTACAACATGTCTAGTTTACCTTTCTCTTAAGCAAAAAAGAGTTTTCTTATGGAAGGATCAAAATCTGTCTGATCCCTTATCCTTAAAGCCATCAACATAGCTGTTTACTTTTGGATTTTTGAAAGTACCTCTTGTATTTCAATTATTATAACCTCCTAATGGATGTTAAAATCTTAGCAATCGATAAAAGCACGTGGTTAAGTGAGGGAAAGCTGATAACCTTGTTTGTATATTTTCACACTATTCTATTCTGAATTTCACACTATTCTGAGCTGAAAGTTTAAATTATTTGAATTTGTGTTTTAATTCCTAGGAATGTTAACGGAAAATGAAAATATGGTTCGTTCGAATTAACCAGGCCTAATCCAATCTTACCAAATCAAGTATGAATTGAAACTGGAAATACTAGTAACCACCAACGATGTCAAACATGTTGAAATGGAAATATCTCTTATTCTCAAATTTCACATTCTCTTGAATTCCAAATAGTTTATTGTTCAAATAGAAAACTATTAAGTATATATTGCTATCATTATTTCATGATATTATATCATTGTTCAATGCAAACAAAATAAAATAGGAGAAATTAGGAGAATTCTCGAAATATCTAGACCACAGTAACATTTTCATGATATTCAAGGTTTTTTTTCGAAGTGGATAGAGGACGTTTTGAAATCAGATTTGTCAAGTCTCAGCTTGTATAATTCGAATATAAATCAGGATATATAGTAACGGGGGCTGAAAATCAATAAATTATTATTTGGAGTTAACTAAGTTACGAAAAAAAAAAAACAAATATTACAGCACATTCCATGAATCAAGAAATATGGACCGATTTCATCACTCCACATTCATTTTTCTCCATTTCCATGCTATTGTATTTTCTTTTGTTTTCAAATAATGCACCTTATTTTTTAATCTATATATTACATTTAACTTAATTTACTTGTCGCACTATATTCTCAATGTTTTACCAATTAAATCAACGTTTGCACGTAATTTCGAGCCAGCGGACGGTGTCTCGATTATCTAGAAGTTCCAAGTTCTTTGTGATCTTTAGCAATATTTGTCATTTCTTTTTTGACTATTATATAATTTATTATTGAGTAACCGATTCTTCAAGTATATTCGTTTATAGCCACGTTTGGATTTCATGGAAGCAGGAATACTCACTTTCACTAGCACAGCCGCATAGTTTTAAACCAGTCCCTACCATTTTCAGTATTTGTTTGTATCCAGCACCTTTTTCTCAATATGTTGTGAGAGAGTCTTTCTAGTAGCCAATACAGTTTTTCATATTCATGTTTCATTTCTTCCGCTTTGTTTTTGTTTTTTCTAATACTTTAGTTCACTATACAGAAATTTTCCTAAATATTTGACCATTATCTTATATGGGATATTCCTATTATTTAATGTAAGTGGGAGATCATCTTATAAGTGGGCAGATTTCTTACGGTAATTTTGATATGTTATTAGTTCAAATATATTCAATTTTGAAGATTATTGGACGTCTTTATAATTGATTCTTTATCAGCCAATATTGCAGTGTCATTTGCAGATGTTGCCAGTTTGGTTTTTTCTGCAATAAGGATGTCATAGGATGTCATGTAAATAATAGGTACAGTATCGGTCCTAAAACGCTGACTGTTTACTTATTCAGCTAGAAATGTACTAGATGAACGTAATAACCAGGTGAATTTTTTCGTAACCAACTTTTATGTCACACTTTATTAAATGCTTTTGTGATGTAAAATAAAGTACTGAAAATGGAAAAGGTTCTTTTATTAATAGAAATCAAGTAGAGAAAGTGAAGGAGACGCCTGAGAGGTGTTGGGTTCAAAATACTTGGAAGAGAATAAATTTTTTTCAAGCTGTAGTAAAATGTTTAGAAGGAGAATAATGGATGTATATAGCGCCTACCCTTCCACAGAAAGTACACGATGTGATGAAGGTCTCCAGCATTTTGAAATGGGATTTTTTAACTTTTACTTTTAACTAGAGTATATATTTCTATAATATTGATAAAGAATGCACTGAAAATTCATTTAACACTTATTAAAAGAAAAGATTCATCACATAATAGTGGAAAATTCATTATTATTCATTCACATATGCTCCCACAATTTGACTGTGATATGTGACTGTCATTTACGTGAATACTAGCGGTGAGGAATAATCATAAATCAAATAAAACTAACAAAATATCGTAACGAGGACACACCTGTGACGGCGCTGTTCATAACATAATCTATAGGAAACCATGAAATATAGTGGGTACATTTGGTAACCATTAAACTACGGTCTAAACGTTTCCGCAAAGTAGTAGTTATTAAACACAGTAGGTTCTACCGTGTACTAACACATCGTAGAAGCATATATACGTGGGAAGCTATAGAAAGCAATGCGAGTTGTGATGTTTACTAAATTGTTAGTAATGTTTTAATTATTATGATAATTGTGGTGTGATGAAGTTTTAGGTGATGAATCAACCTGTATAATTTTAGCGATGAGCCTTCACCATAAAAATGTTAGTTGAGATACGTATTAAAAAATATACAATCAAAAACAGGATATAAACTCCTCATAGATGATAAGATGGAACAGTGGACAATAAAAACACTCTACTAAGCAAATTATAGTTATCGTAGTTAGAATGTAATCAATGTAATAGTCATACGTCATATATGAAGGGATCCATTTGATGGAAAAATGATGCAAGTCTGTGTGATTCGGTCTAAGCTCGCCTGAAAACACAGTGACTGCATTCACATGGAAAAGGAACTTAAAATATTGTCGAGAGAAAATGGAAAATAGAAGTCAATTATCCGGGAACTACACTGGATAGCATACTTCTGTGTTGAAAATACTAGAATATATCTCCAGGAAAACTACATCATCCATCATGGTATACAAAAGAATAGCAAGCAGGAGGTGGTAACGTAACTTTCGTTATAACACGATGAATGTTCATCTTGAGTATGAGGTCTATGAAGTATTCGCTGACAGAGAAAACTAAAACTAGAGTTAACAAGTCGAATTCTGAGCAATGTGCAGAGACTCGTCCTTGTATTTGCATTTCAGAAGCCAACAGCAACAATTTTTGACTCAACTCCACCGAACATCGTCCTAGAAAGACTTGCAATTATCAGAAAGGCTGAAGCTTGTTTTATAGAACTGAGCATTTTAGGCACTTTTAGCAAAAACAGGTTTTCTAGAATTGCCGCTAGATGATTTACCGAAAAACGGATAATTCATAACGAAGCTTTTTAGCATTTCTCAGTGAAAAAAGAATTAAAAAGATAGCACAATTCACTCCATCAACATTTAAACCGAGATATAGTATGTTGATGCTTACAAAGTCATAATAAAAATGAGAATAAATACAATTGAAATCCATCATATCACCTTCCAGGAGAAAAAGCCACAAGAAGATGTATATAGTTCAATTTGAATCGAGACTATAGCAATAGTATCCAAAAATGGGCCATAATAGCGATATAATTACTATCGAAATTGATAATGCAATGTCTAAAAACATTGAATTGATTGAAAATTTTTTAATTTGGATGCTAATAGACAGGCGTATATAAATGCTTGATGAGAATTAAAATGAAAAACACCCACTATGGCAGTTTTCGTGAAAAAGAAACTGGAACATCCGAACACATAATTTTTATGTACACCAAGAAAGCAGGCATTCGTTCGAAAACGAGTATTGAATCACCCTGAATCTGGCTCTTATAATATTCTGGAACTGTACAAAAAGCTATAGTATACATGCTAATTCCAGTTCTAGCAAAATGGAGCATCATAGATCTTTTAGGCCACAGTGCATGTACAAATTTCTCGGATATGAAATTATTGTAACAATGAATAAATGTTGTCTTGATAAATAAATAAAACTCAACAACAAATATATTACACTCCAATTCCTTGTATATCGCATTTTACCTTTTAAGCTAGCTTAAAATAACTAGCATAATATGTCGGAGATAAAGAAAACAACGGAAATAAATCGAAAAACGATGAGATTGTACGATGACGATGTCACGGATCAGGTATTCAAAATACAATTCAAGATGTAATTTAATGTGTTGTATGAGAGACAATATGAATCAAGTTTTCATCAAAATATTAATAGTTCTTCGTGCCACCCTGTACGCATTTAATGAAATAGCGAGAAAAGTCTATTTCTTCTCAGTTGTGGTTGAATGAAAGACTTCAATTGTACCTCATAATATATAGATGAGACATATTTCGGTTTCGCTCTTTTTTGTTGCCTATGACTTATCTGAAGATTATCTTAGACACGAGAAGAAGTGACAAATAGACATGGAATACTATGAATAGGCAGTGTCTTCGAACGACCGGACGGGAATGAATGCAGCCGTCAATTCTTTGTTTCAATCAGGCTTATGCATCTGAGAGGCATTTAACTTGCACACGAATATCATTTGTCCGTTTCTTTAGTGCAAAAAACTAGTTCGTGACTGTCTATCGAATTGTTGGTATGTACATACAGAACTTTTATTCACGTGACTCGCTGGAAATTTACACCGTGTGAGCTCATGTCAGATGAAAAACTTCCAAACCACAGAAAAACAAAACAAAAACTTCACATAACTAACTACAAAAAATCGATTGGAAATCAACCTACATTAAAAATATAACAAGTAGCGCTATAGAAACTATTCCAATCTGATGATATATGGCAATCATCAAAATTGAAAAAAATACTTAGTGCCATAAGTGATCATAACAAAAAGTTCAATCATAGAAAGCATATGATTATGTATGTCATCGATACATTTGGTGATAAAGAAATATTTGCATCAACAAATTCTATGAAAAGGCCAACAGGAAACTATAAACAGTACCTCACGCCTTTCATTATAAAATACTGTTTTTTTATCACTTTAGCTCTATCTTAAATGTACTGGAACATCCACATTGGCAAAAGAATTAAATCGCAAACATTTTTGTGCGTTGATTTTAGACGTAAATTAAACCAACAGCAGTGTATCCATCAATTAGCTCTGACTCTTGGTGATAAACTATTTTTAGCCATGGACACGCCGTGTTTTTTTCGAATACAAGCGTGGTCGCACTTCGCTACAGGATGAATTTCCTGAAAGTCGTCAAAAATCGGCTAATGTGCCAGAAAACATCCATGTTGTACGTAAACTGATACTGATACTGATACACTCGCATATATTCAATCTTGCATGATCATGCATGGCTGTCAAAAATATTCGTTCGTTGGATAATTTGATAATAATAATAATAATTTGATAATCAGTCAAAGCTCTTCAAAAGACGTCTATAATATCGTGACAGGCACGAATCATGGATCTATGCATATGAACCCGAAACTGAATAACAATCGACTGTATGGGTCTTTTAAGACGAGCCAAACCCAACGGAAAATCTTCGCGCACGAAGAACTTCGAAGCAAAATGTCACCTGTTTTTTCAGAATAACTGGACATGTCGCATCTGTTCCATTAAAGCAACGTAGAAGGGTCAATTCTGAGTGGCACACCAGCATTTGTTTGCAAGAAGTGTTCGAAAAAATCAGGAAAACCAATCGCAGGAGAAAAATCATTCTCCACCTCGACTGCGAGCATCCAATGATTTCTTCTTATTCCTTCAGATCAAAAATAAATTGCGAGATTAACATTTTACTCTAACTGAAGAATGAGTATCATGGACCAACACAATTATGTCTCTCTAGTTCTATTTTGAATTGATAATAAACAAAGCTGCTCCATTTTACAAGTTGGTTACAGTTGTTATTTAATCCAATTTTTACAAGAAAAAATTATATTAACAAAAGTAAACAAAAAACAAAAAAGATCAAGCAACTGCCCTGAAGTCTTTTAAGTGATTCTGGTCAACCTTCTGAAGAAATACAAAGAGTCAAATTCAACAAAAAAAGAGGCAATGACTTGGAAAGTTAAGGATAAAGGAGTTGGTAAGGGCATTAATTTATGAGAATAAAAAATGATTATTTAAAAAACACTCCAAAAATTGAGAAGGTCATTGGGTTAGTGACATATTGGAAGTAATTGTTTCGGGTGATTCATATAAATACTAATGTGAATATTACAGAAGGGAAAGCAAATTAAGGCAAATACAACAATTAGATTTGAAATCACCAAAACTGTATTCATTTGCCAATACTAAATTAGCGTTAAGTGTATCGATAATATTCATAAATCATCATTGTCGTGTTCAATAAATATGAAGTGTAGTAAAGTAAAAAGTAACGTATAAGTATAAAGTAAAGTAAAAATGTAAGCAATTTGAAAAAGCTTTTTTTGAATTTTCAGTTTCCTAATGTTTAAGCTACCTCTAGTCGAAATATGTGGTTTCAACTGTAAGATGGCGCACAATTTTTCGATTGAAAATTCTCATTTTACAGCACATAGCCGCGAACGGTCCTTAGAAGGTATACAAATAGAAGAACATGTATGCTGAAACTAACAGAATCTCATATATATGTAACGGTGAAGCATTAGATGAATCAATTAGAATGCGAAATAATTCAAAAGACCACCTTATATTCCAGGCGTACATGATTTGAATATAAGAATGAAATGACAGACAAGGAAATTAATTTTACTGTTCTTAGAGCGTGGGATGCTTTGTATAAGGTTTTTTCCAAACTAACTTTTAGAATGAAACTAGTAAGAAATCATAATCATTAACATTGAGCGACCCATGTTTTCATAACAATGACAAATTAATATTTATTGTTAATCTAAGTTCGGTTCGCTGGTACGTGTTGTTGTAGTTTATTGAGCTATTATCAATTTTTTAGTTTATTTGATTGTTATTAACCAAAAACCTGTCAATATTGGATTTCTGAAAATGTTTCTTTCCAGATTTTCACTTTGGAATTCACAGGTAGTCTATTGAATATATACTGTTTCGAACGATAGATTGTCTCATTTTAATTATCTTAAAATCTAATACTCACTCATTCAATACTCTAATTTACCTATTAGAAAAATTTAGATACACCGATTCCACCAACATTCCAATAGCTTGAGCTGCTGGATAGCTTGTTCATAAAGATATTTCACTATATGATAGATGAATGTGAAATTTAGTATTTTCTGATAGACAGAAATATTATGCAAGGTTATCTAAGTTGATATCATTGTAAAGATGATCATTGAAGATATTTTGCGATGTATATATTCATATGACGTGAAACGCAGTCTTCGGTAGCTAGATTTTGAGCGATTACGATGAGGCTAACATTTTACAAAATATTATCTTTATCAACTTCAGAATTCAAAATTCAAATTGACGCATTATACGAATATTAAACGTATTGATTCATATTTATCGTAGTTAAATTGAATTAAAATTGATATAAATATTCCATTCTTTTTCCGTTATGTAGATGATTACATTACTGCCATACCAAGCTAGATATTTTTCTCATAATAATTTTCGTTATTCAGCATCGTCTTCTTATATTCTATACATTTATTCCAGCGAGCTCTGACTTTTTGAAACTTTCCAAATAGTTGCCGTCTTTTTCCTTAAAAGGCGATAACGTCCTGGTCGGATGAGAATATATCTCTTTAAAGGTTGTTAAATATAAAAAAGTCACTAATGGTTAGATCTAGTGAATAAGGTGAGTGGTCAACCAAGTGCAAGAGAAGGTGCGTTGTCCTGATGAAAGATCACTTTTCATTTCTTCACATGCGGTTGCTTTTTTCGCAATTTCTTTCTTTACCTTATCAAGCAATGATGCGTAATGCTCTTCAGTTTTCTTTTTTTGAACATAGTCAATGGAAACAGCCCCTAAAACAGTCGCCACAACTTTTTCGGCCGATGAAAATGTCTTTACCTTTCGAAGCATGTTCGCCCTTCACACTGTCTTGACTGTTTTTCCATTTTAGCAGTGTAGTGGTGGATCCAGCTTTCATCTACGATTATAAATCCAAATTTGAATAATTTTACTTCAAACCGCGTCAATAAGGTCTAGCAAATGTTTATTCGAATGCACTGTTAATTCAATATGGGCAAACGCGACACTCAACGCGCGAATAGCATACAGTACTATTTTAAAAATTTTTTTGATCCTTCAAATCTTTACCGTATCTTTACGCTCGGAAAATTAAATGAGCCTTATAATTTTTTTGATTAGGAATCTAAATTTCACATTTCATGATCTAAGACAAAAATATAGTTGTTGTAATGTGTAGCCAATTCAAACAGAGCTCAAGCCACAATAATCGGAAAAAAAGGAAACATAGTCTTAGTAAGTGTATACGGAAACACATAAATCATTCCACTTTATATACAACGTGACCCATCGAAAACTTCTTACCTTAAATATCCGTGTAAGTAATACTAAAAAATAAATTGTCACTTGCTAGCTCATTGCAGTCACCCACTTTATATTGCAATTGGTCTGTTTCAGAACATCTTCGATAATTGTATAAAATCTGCTATAAAATGTATCGAGCAATATTTGTTTTCTATTTTTTATTTCAAAAAGATAAAGTGTAGAATTTCAATTATAATGTGTATTATTAAAATATATGTGGACTTGTATACATATTCCAATTTTTCAAATTCTGAGGTCAGTATACGGCAATCTCAAATAGTTCCTTGAAATGAATCTAGAAAGTCACTTTGATGCAACAATTTTTTTCAATAAATTCTACAATTTCTATCCTCTCCTGTACTATATACACCATACTAAGAAGTCAATGTAGTGAATTAATGTACCTCAAATTATGTTCAATAGGCAGAAATCTTGAAATTATTGATAATTCATTGATTGAGAAACGAATGAAAAAGGTAAGATTTTGGATCGGAAACTTGATATGTACTTAATATAAAAACAGTTTGTTGTTGTTTAGCTAATTTTAATAATTATTATTCCTTGAAGGAAGATCATTTTAATTTCGTGTTTCAATTTGAAAATCAGAAACAGCTATTTTTATATATCTATTGCTGAATTTTATGAAAAATCATGAACTTCCTTCAAATTTTCAGTTTTTTTGGTTAAGTTAATTTTGTAGGGTGAAGGGATGAAGTTACCTTGTTTATCATACAAAGTGTATATGGAAAAATGTAACTGTTTGGAATCAAAGTTGAATTGTTTGGTAATTTAGAGTGATTCATTTTCTTGGTGGCATAATATTTATAACAAATATAAGTTTAATGAAATAATATACTTTCCAGAGGTTACTCCGATTTGTTATATTCCTGTCCATTCATCGTTAAACCGTTCTACGTTGATTCTTCAATAAGATTAAAATATATATTTTCTCAATTATACTTTCTACTCAAATATATTAATAAAAAATATGCACATTCAACGGGAAATAAATTGCCACGAATTTAATATAATAATATATTCCGATATTACATGCAAACCTGACCTCTTGAACTATGAAACGAGAGGACTTCAAAGGCAACTATTTATTTATTTCTTGTATAATCCTATACCGGTATTGACGATAGCCACTTCAAAGAAGCGAAAAGCACGATATAAACGAAAATCAACAAGGACATCAAGAAAACCTGGGATACGACGTGTTAACATGTGAACTGTGTTAATTTGTTTAGATAAAATGGAGAATTGTCGCGACGAATGTGCTTATAGTTTTGTTTTAATTCCGAGAAACTAACTCAAAAACAATTGAATCATTTGATGAATAGAGCTTTTATGAGAATGAGTAGATAGTATGAGACGTACAAGCGGTTTACATATAACCGCACGCATTCCTGTTAAAAATGAACAATGTTTACAGGTAAAAGTTACGTTCATTCTAATCTAAGTCATCTATGTTATCTTCAGATTCATTAGTATATTCTTCGGCTAGATCCACAACTACGGGTTTGACGATAATTTCGTTACAATTATCAAGATTCCATATATTTTGCTCCTACTTCACTAAATGTTCGATATATTTTATCTACGGGTGATAGGTAACATTGTGGCACTACTAATCAGATTTTTTAGTTCATTTAACTTGAAAGTAACATTTTCCTGAATACTTTTTATTTGGTCACATTTAATAAGCTTATACCACAGGGGTCTGGTGTTTGTTTTTTAGATGGAATTTACCAGTAACTCTCCTTGACTCACGTCCCTTTGGGATCTGTTGGTAGAGTTAGTAATATTCCTGCCCTCTTTGTTCATTTTCCTCAGTGTAGATAACTATTGCGCTTCTTGGGAATGGAAGTTATCAATAAAGGATAATTTGGAAGACATGATATCCGTAATTATATCCACCCTACGGTCATTTAGAATGCTGGAATGCCCAGCAAAGTAGCCAAGCGGGCTTAATTTTCCGTTCCTTGTATACCTTTATTGCTTTATTTTCTATAAAAGTCTTCAAAGGAGGTAAGTCTAAAATGACGTAGTGCTACAACTAGACATGATCGTGTCGCGTCTGTTATTTCAAGGACAGCCACCCGTTGCAGTTCAGCTAGGCTTGTTTTAGTTTTTGTTCTTGGCTACCATATGAAAGCTGCATAGGTTATGATAGATCGCATAACGGATTTTCACATCTATACATCATTTTGGGTTTTATTCTACATGTTCCTCCCACCATGCAGCAGCATTTGTATGAAGCATTTCATACTTTATGGCTAACTGGTTACTCCAAGATATTCAATATCTGACTTGAAGGCTAGTTCAACCCTGTTCATTCTCAGGAGTTTTGGAACATACTAGTGGATGGAGCTAGGGTGGTCTTTGAGGGGTTCATGCTGAGACCTCATTGACAGACAATTCGAGAGAGAGAGAGAGAGAGAGAGAGAGAGAGAAATGCTGTATTGTCAAAAAATTGTTTCAATTTGTAGACAAAAGCTTGTAAAAAATGAAAAATAAACATAAAAATAACTAAATAAAAATAAAACAAATAAAATAAAATTTCATATACAAAAGAATACCATAATGAGTAACAAAATTATACCTAATAGTAATAGGCAATAATTAGTATATAAGTCTATAGCACAGCAAACCAGTATGCAGCATGTCCGGAATTTAATGTTATCATTAGAATTGAGCTCTAAACCAATTCCCAGATTGGAAGGGTATATCGGAGATACGACTAAATAAAGGCATAATATAATATTGAGGAGGTGGATAAGTTCAGTTCTTTGGAAGCTGACCTCAGCGCAAAGCAGGAAGAACTTATTTTTTGGATAAGGCAGCAATAAGTAACTCCCATTTCAAGGAATCGTCCACAACAAGCACTAAGAATTTTACAAATTCAACGACGTCAATGGTGGTGTTATTTAATAAAGGGGCTGCATTATATTTTTATATGATAAACCTTTGGTTTTAAAAACGTTGAGACAGAGAAGATTAATATCCTACTATTATTTAAGGGTGATTAGGTTACTAGATATGGTCATATGAAGTGCCGTGAGATTAGGATTGTTACAAGAGAAACTAGGGTCGTATGCAAATAGACATATTTCACCACTGATGTCTAGATTTCGTTTATAAACAAAAGAAACAAAATAGGGCCTAGTATTAAGCCTTGGGGTACCCATTCTATTAGGTTGCAAGATGAGATTGTAGTATCAACACTTACAAGCTGAATTATGTTGGTAAGGTATAACTTAAACCATGCTAGAGGTGTTCCCCTGAAACCATAGTAATGCAATTTGTGAATTAAAATTACACAAAGTTGTTGTAGTGGAGTGATGGCTGTTTAGGCTAGAGTACACATAATAAAGGAGGGAGAATATAGTATTATTTGTAAATTTGTTACTCGAAAACCCAAATTAATGGGTAGTTATATATATATATATATATATATATATATATATATATATATATATATATATATATATATAAAATATATCGTCAAATTTCATCTGTTTTCTTTCTTTAGTCTCAACATTCAAAGTTTTAATGAACAGCCTAAGTCTTGACGTCACAGTAGCGGGCGGAGCTTATACCGACTCCAAACAATTTCGTTGAGAATGGTAAATATCCATAAGGAATTTTTCATTTAGTGTTTTCATGGTTTATATCATAAAATAAGACTTTTCAGTTGAATATATTGTTAAAGGAACGTACTATTTTAGAGGTTTTTATTAGTTTTTCAACAGGTGAGTTAATTTAACATATTAATTCTGCTTTAAAACTTGTTGAGATTATGTCTGTTCTATTTTTGTTGTTAATCTCTGTCATCTACTAATAGTCATGAGTTTTCGAGTGTAAATAAATTAATTTTTAGGTTTTTAAGATCTAGAACTGCTTCAGAATGGGTATGTTCTTTGTTCCAGACTGTAAACATTACAGTTCAAACCATCCATGTAAGTTTTTTGGTTTCCAAAAAACAAGACAAGGATTTCTCTCACAACATAAAAGAATGATAACATTCACTTTTCAAAGATTTATGTTCCAAATTCATTTTTATTACTACAGAAGAAACCACCTTCAACCTTCAACCGAACCACTACCAGGTCCTTCAACCAAACTACCACCAGGGTCTTCAAAACGAGATCATGAAGTGAATCAAATTAAACTTGATCCTCCACTTCTGAGTCCATCATCTGCATTTCAAGATGCTGAGAATTACTTTTTGCGGCAACAGGTGGTTGAATCACCAGAAGCTGGAATAGTTATCAACAAGATTCAGCTATGAAATTGTGACCACAAAGGTGGTCATTTACTAATGTACACTGGTATTCCAACCAATGAGCTGTTCATGGTTCTTTTTGAACTAATGGACAGCATTAAATTAAAATATTATGCTGGATGGAATGTTCAGATCGTTCCTAAAATTGATCAACTGTTTATGACCTTAATGAAGCTAAGGCTTAATCTTCCACATGAAGATTTGAGTATTAGATTTAGTAGTCAAGACAACGGAATCAGGCCTGCCTCTCTATTGCTTTTACGAATTTCAAAAATTGTAGGATAATTTTGGATAGCACCAAAATTTATTCAGCAGTTCCAGCAAGCATTGAAAACCAGAGATTGACCTACAGTTCATACAAACACCGAAACACATGAAAAATGTTGGTAGGTGTTGCACGAAACGATGTAATCACCTTTGTTAGCAAGGCTTATCCAGGGTCTACATCTCATAAAAAAATTGTTGAGGAGAGTAAGGTTCCAGATCAGATGGTGGCTGGAGATTTGATATTAGCAGGTAATGGTTGATTAAGGAACTTCTCTCTACAGTAGTATCATTAAATATACCTCCTTTTTTAATTAACAACACCACAGTTTACAGAATTCGAATTATATGAAACTCAGCAAATTGCAAAGGCTAGAATTCAAATAGAACGGGCCATCAGGAGAATAAACTGTAAATAATATTTTGTAGCAACTTTCATCATATTATATATCACAAATTTCAATTATCTTACAACTGTGTGCAGCCCTCACAAACTTGCAATATCCCCTAATTAAAGAAGTTGGGGAGTATTATTGGTAGGATTTATACTGTAGATTATGCCGTTTAATGTGAACTGAATTGATTAACCGTACGAAATTGAGCCAAAGTACATAGACATATCATAATTTTGAAATTTAAATATTTTTTATTGTAGCAACATATTTCCTTATTCGACTTTTTTTTGTAACAAGTTTAGAAATTTTTATTTAAAAAATGTATATATAGATTTTACTTAATTTATGAATGACTTGATCTAATACAATTATTGTTAAAAGTAATAATAATACTGTTTTTCTAATTTAATAAAAGCCTGTAAATCCAACCACAATTTTCATAAACTAAACAAATACAATTTGCCGTGTTTTAGTTTATTTTACAAGTTTTTTGTACAGAAAAAAAATCACCCAACTTTAGTACATTCAATATAGCAATTTAAAATAGCTAAGGTTTGTTTCAAAAATAGCATTGTACATTTATATTAAAAAACATAAAAACATAATTTCCTGATATCCTCAGCAAACAAAAATTTGTATAGAATGGCTTTTCAGTCTAAAATAAATAGTAAAGGTTTTTCCCGCTGTATAATATATCTGCTAACAATGTAGAATAACCTAAAATCACATTGAAAAACATGTCAAAAATGTTTATTTCATTGTCTAACAACTTTGGTAAGTATTGTTCTATATAGAAATTTGCCAAGAGTGGAATTTTTCTTTTCATGAATCGTCAAACTCTACAATTGTCACAACCGTTTCCTTCAAAGTATAAATACGTAAGTAACATTGTTTCTTTTTTAAAATATGTAATGCTCCTTGAATTTGGTGATAATAATTGTGACTTGTATTTGAGATCAAGTTACCCTCATCGTCAAAAAACTATATATTTATTAGAATTCATCAATTTTTCGGACAACTTATCATTTCTGATCAATAATATGGGCATTTCACTTCTATAATAGCTTCTTCTTCATCAATTATTCCATCAGGGCTAGCACCAAGAAGTCTTGAATTTGTAAGCCAGTCTCCAGTTGGCCGAATATTCAAATTATGAATCTGCTTCAAATGATCTAGAGCATCTTTTTCATGATTTCTACCCCACTGGATTGCTTTGATACCATCCAAATTTTATTTACCTGGAAAAATAATGAATTGATTACAATAAAAAATGTACGTCAAATTAAACTAAAGTAAGGAAATGCTACATAAAATACCATTTTTGAAAAGACTACTTTTTGAAAAATCAATCTGAGAGGAACTTTCTCACATATGGAATATTTTTACAGACTATAGTCCTGTGATTGATTTATGGTTGTTTTGACCATCTGTTTTTCAGGATCGTTCCTGTATAACCTGTATAACCTATCGGAAGCCAAATATATTTGATTAAATGAAATTATATGTCTAGAATTTCTCCATCGTCAAAAGTTTTTATTGGCTTCAATGTCTAACGAGCAGACACCATCCAAAATGTTACGACCAATATTTTGATTTCCTGAATTCAAACCATCACTAGCATGCATCCATATTAAATGAATGCAAGAATAAAGAGAGAAAGAACTTGATGAATTTCGAAATATAATACATAATCATGGAAGGCTAATAAATAATTAATTAAAGCAACTTTTATGACATTGTAATCATTAAGTCTATTCAACCAAAAATGATACAAAATTCTATCAATTTCAAGTCTCTATATAGAATAATTATCATTGATCAATTCAGGCATTTCCCTTTTTACGTATATTTTATTCAGCATTCCAATAAAACAGAGGATGTACCGTCACTGCAAAGTACTTACATTTTGAAATTAATATGGAGTCAACGCTGAAGACTGTATTAACTACCGGCATTTGTGGAATTTACAAAAATCTCAGAAGAGCTCAGAGCAGGTGTGCATATAGGACGAGTTATCTATATACATATATATATAGATTTCTCAGATGCATCCGTAAACTACTTATTTGGTGGCCATTACATTGATAAAACTAATAAGAACACAAAATTAATTCATTTATTTTCTCTCCCATCATTCTAAGAGATATTCCCATCAAAAATAAAAGATATGAAAATTCAGGGCAGGATTAAGTCAGCCCATCGATATAATTCTTATAGGATCATGATATATTTTCATTCATCATTTTTAATTTGTTATTATGTAACCTTAATTATATATATATATATATATATATATATATATATAAGACTGAGACTAATCTATAGAAAGCAGTAATGGTTGCAGCCTTCAACCTAATTCCCAGTTGTTGGAGTATTTGTTGTTCCGATTCTGGTGCACCAGTTTAATCCTCTAGGGTGCTTAACTCCAACTGGACAGCTTTAGAACTGAAATAAAAAAATAAAACGAGAGGGGAAACGGGAGCACAGATGAAAATTAAAAAGGGGCGACTAGGTAGAGCAGATTTGGATAAGAAGGAGCTTATGCTAAGATACAATAAACGGAATTTATATTTTTTTAATAAGTAAAAGGAAATATAAATTTACTCAGAAATTATTACACAACATTTGCTTGGAACAAATGGATATTGTTGAAGGTGACTGTAATTTTGTGAGCACTATGTATAAAAAGCAACGTTAAAAAGATATAAGAAAAACTTACCAGCATATAGAATTAATAGTATCACCGCAAATGTATTGAATTTTCTTTTATGCAAATTTTATTGGTAGAATGCAGATGTATAGAGGAGGTTTAGCCACGAAACTAAAGTTTTATAGAATTTTTTGAATTGAATGGGCGGTAGTTGATAAATCAATTTCTTCAAATATCCGATTGTTATAATAAATAATACAGAAGTGACTACTGTGCCACAATACGTAAACAAAAGAATATTTTAAATATTTCCATATCCGTACAAAAATATCCTCCAATGGCAATCCAAGCGTTGAAATTTATTGTCCCAAAATTATCTACTCTCGTTTGTTTCCTCCATCATTTTACTATTTTTCTGTTTTTCTGTGTGTGTATTTAACCAACATTGTTTTCATATATTTGCAATTTTCTCTAAACCCTCATACATGTATACTTTTTGGGCACAGCTGCAGTAGTCTAAGTTATCTAGTATTCTAGTCCAGCATAATATTTGAGGTCAGCATCAGTTTCTCATATATATCTCAAGTATGAGCACACAAATGAGCACACAAATAGAAACTCATATTACATATAAAAAATGTGTTTGAATCTGATGATCAATCATCTTATTTCACATAATTGTTGAGAAACTGGATTTTAGCATGAACAATATCATATTAGGCAATGTCAAATTTTCATATATCAAATGTGAGCATAAAAAATATTACTCGATAGAGCACTGAGCTGATTTTTTTAAAGAAGCATTACATGATAGATATTTCTAGCAGCTACATTTCCAATTATAAATTTTTTATCTCATTACTCCCTTTGGTAATCTTGCTTCTGTCATTCTGTGAACAAACGCAGGATAATTATTTACTAGTATACACGTTATTCACATTTTGGAACTAAATTATTACATACAAATTAGGCTAATCCTCTAAATGGGCTCTCATGTACATTGATATTTCGGTGTTTCAGAATGAATAGCGAGATTTTAACACTTTATTATATTAAACTTATAAGTGATACACTACATATACTTTTTGATGTAGCTAACAAGTGCTCAATATGGACACAACCAAACACAAGGCGATAAAAAGTTCTTCCCAAACGTACATGTCAGTGTTTCAGTGAATTGTTGCAAAGCTGCAGCTGCTTCAGTCCTGTTTTTCATTCGAGAAAGTCAGCTGGTAGTTGAATTGGATTACCGTGAATGACATTGAAGACAAGGTCTATCATTAAGCTTCTTGCGAGTAGCGAACAGATAAGACCATAATTTTGAAAAATTGTGAAAAATTAGTTCTCGACAATTATTGAGAATGCTCACGCCTATTGCATTGCATGAATTACGACTCTTTGGATATATATAAGTATTGTTGATCAATCAATCACTTCACAGTCCCAACGATTTGTTCCCACTATAATTGCAGACAGACTTCGTGAACATCGATTTCGATATTCATATCTTGGACTGGTCAATACAGAAGGTAAATATTGAGGAAATAAACCATATTCTTTACTTCTATGTGTCATTGAATCTCACCAAAACTTATTTATTTGATTTATGATAATAAATCCACTCCTACGAAGGTTGCTAATTTAATTTTGAAATATGGCAACTCTATTCTGAATATGTCAAATCTGACATTGCCATATATTTTGACATTTTTAATGGTGAACGTACTTCAGTCAATACATTTAATATTGCATGAACATTTGACTGTCAGCAAAATTTGTACTCGTCTATAAGATTGTGACCGGCGACGAATCATGGATCTACGCATATGAAAAAAGACGAGCTAAATTCAACCAAAGCTGTTCGCGTACGAAGCGTTTCGAAGCAAACTGTTTGTCCGGAATAAACGGACATGTTCCCACTGTTCCATTATAGCAGCGGAAAACAATCAAATCTGGATGGTACACCAATATTTGATTGCCAAAAGTGTTCGAAAAAATCAGGGAAACAAATCGAAGAAGACGAATCATTCATACATCAGTACAACCAAAATGTTCTGATGGGTCATATGCTGTACAGTCCTTGTTTAACGCCGACTGATTTCTTATATCTGCAAATCAAAAATGGATTGCGAGGTCAACATTTTACTACACCTGAAGAAAAGGTTGATGCATTCAAATCACATGTTTTGGAGATACCTCAATCGGAATGGAAAAACAGTTCGGTTATTGATTCAAACGAATACAAAAGTGTATTGATCTCAATATTCAATATTTTGAATAACAATAAAACCATATTCAATTAAAAATATACACACTGTTTATTATGAAAATATTCAAATCATTATTTATGACTTATTGTGAATATTTAAATTTTAGGAATGATGGTTTTAATTCATAACTCACGTTATTGTTCCGATTTTACTTAGGCAACTGAAGTAGATTGGCTCCTAACCTACCGAAAAAAACTTCATAATTATACGTACAACAAACAACGGATTTATTGTAAGGAAAGCAGTGTGATTATTTGTGTAGATGTCGTCCAATAGAAAATAAAAGAGATCTTAAGTAAGATGAAGGAGAAGAGCACGTGCCCCACAGGAAGTGCTCGAGTCATAGTTGGTTGGTAGAGCGTGGAACACACAATTCACCTAACCCGCCGCGCCCTCTGCCAAGGAAATGAACTTTGATTGGTCTCGGAAATTAATATTGCCGAACTACTTATGTAGATGTTCATAGTATAGCGTTCTCTATTTAAAGAAGGTGCGTTCATATACGAGGTATTTTAACAATATATAAACTTTCGAGACACCAGGCCACTTATGTCAAAGAAGATTTCAACAAAATGGAGATGCTTCTGAGCTAAAATAAAAAGATTAATTGGGATACGTATCTACTCAACGAAGCGAAGGAAAAAAAGCTTGTCGTCAAAGAACTGTCGGTAATCACTCCTGCGTCGGAAGTCAAACCAAAAATGTATGGCAACTGACAGACCCTACACATAAAATATTGAATATTATATTGAATAAGATTGACCTTTTGGGATATTCAGATTTCATCTCTATAGATAGCATTCCTATCAGAAATTTCATATTTCCATGGCATCAAGCAAGGTGAAAATACTAGAGACATTTATGAATTACTTGTTCCTATCCAATTATTTATCCCTCCCTAGGCTAGCTGTTTTTTATTCTTTCCTCTATAAATAACTTATCCCGATAGGTTGCAGTATATTGAAGTAATTTAATGAACTCTTAAAAGCTCACGTCTCGAAGGCGTCAAGATCGTCCAAATTCATTGTCTAGATTTCACATATAGTAGATCACAAAACCAAACCGTAGTGTTAAATTTAGACTCGTGATGTTGAACTAGTTGAGGCACCCAGATATCCTGTTTTCGATTTTGGAGACACAGAATAACTTTTCCTGTCTCCTTGAATACTTAAATATACATTTGGCGTCTGGCTAACCACCATTATTCTCATTTATGGAGGAGCTTAAGAGCAAAAATTGCTTGCAAGTGAATAATAATCACGAAGGAAGACGAAACACAACCCCACTTAAGACTCTTCTGTACAGGGACAAAACTGTATATGTTACAACATTCCCGATTCCACACATACTGTTTGAATATCATCTCAAGAAAACTTTACTGACAAATATTCTTCCTAATTGCGAGTCTTGCTTCTTGAACAGAAACCATACATTATCAAAATTGTATTATGACGTATCAAGATATTGCCGCCTACACTATCAATTTTGGAGAATATAATGATCTTTGATGTTTTTATGTAGGAATTTTTTTCAGTACAGAATCTCTAATTTTGTTATGCACATTCGAGGAAAAATAATAGAAAGTTCTTGCACTAATTGTGTCTTAATGAGAAGCAGAATTAAGTTCAACTTGAAAATCCGCCGCAAAGTTGTTCGGTGTATATGACAAAGCATCTGATTACTCGCGCATAGACAACCGCACAAACTCTTTTACCTGTGCCATGATCTCTTCGCTTTACCTATTCCGTAACCACCCTTTTCGCTTTTGATGAATAGCAATATTATGCAATTGCATCGAAATGACCAGCAAGCATTGATTTAAGAATCATTGTTTTTGTAAAATTGATTTACACATAACGCGCGTTGTTCTCCCGTGAAGTGATCCATTGTGTATTTCTGAGAAGAGAGGAACCGCTCGAGAACATCAATAAGAACATCCACTGAATCTCCTTTCACGAATAGCGACGTTCTATCCACTGCTTTGTTGGTTTTCAAATTCCAAATAGATCATTGAATTGGAAATATCTTTCAAAATAATTAGAAGAATCACACCCTATATAAAAATTAGGTAATTTACTTCAAGTTAGAGTTATATAACTGGTTTTTCCGAGTTGAGAATATGAAATATATTTATATTTTTCCGTATTTCGTTTTTTTAAATGTTACTGCTACTTGTCTATTGTACATGTCATAAAGTATCTATACTTAATCTAACTTGTAGGATTCTTCTGGTTGAATTTTGCTCTTTTTCTAGTTATTTTTATGATTCTATTCATCATTGCCATATCAGCTCCAATATTCTTATCAAAAACAGATCGGTCACATATATATTCATATACAATTTACCATCAATCCAAGTTTATTAACTTCTCTCCCGCCCAACATTGTCATTATCAAGGTTCAGAGAAATTTCAAAATATTTTTATTGCACATATTTTACCAGACCATTTTCCTACTACCTCATATCTTATTAATATGTTTTACTATTGCTTTTAAACATACAATAGAGAACCTTAACGATCGTTCGAATAATTTCTCACAATAATCTGCTTTTACTATGAAACAATTATTTTTATTGAATGTGAATAGAGCGAATTACATGTTGCAAGGTGTAAAAATGGATCGTACCGAGTATTCTCTTTGTGGTGTTCGTTTTTCCAAGAAGAGATAAAGATTCAATAGACAATTAGAAATTAAATGAAATATAAAAACTAATTCATGTACTTTATACCCGTGCGTTACCGTTTTATCTCGCTCAATTATCATATCCATTACTTTTATTTTATAAAAGATTCTGCTTTCGAGTATCTGTTCAGATTTATCTTCAAAATGGGGTTTAATGAGAAACTGAACGCTGCTCTGACCTGAATTAACATCGGGTAGTTTAGATTTGAAGTGGAAGATTTTTGCATTCTATCTAGTGCATATCTTAATGTTTCATCTGTGATGTTAATTATATGCACAGTTAAAATGATCAAATGAAAGCCCACTGTTACGGTACTTACGCTGATATTTATTGTGTGAGTGTAAATAATTTAGTTAGATTCATTACTAAGATCTGTGTATTATATCTTTTATATGTAGAGCAAGTCTGATTTTGCCAGAAAAGTGAGAAAATTTATTATCCAATTAAGTATTACGACTGACCGGTTTATTTCAAATTAACAATTTTTGTTACTTGCGATGATTGCAAAAGCTATTCACAGTTAGTAGTATACATTATTCGATGAATACGAAAACAGAGGAAATGCGAAATAATTTGTATCTGCTTATATTTTGTTAACCACAATTCAGTTGTAGTGCATTATAAAAAATAAACTAAATGGTAAATTTTCATATTAATATGCTCGAATGGAAATTAGAGATCTATTATAGAAAAATCCAAAAATCCAATACAACAACACCAAATTGTGAAAATAAAGCATCAATGACGGTACTGAACTATTGTACTGGTTGTTAAGAATTATTGTGCGAGCAACAAAAAATTATATTTTTCGGATTTTTGAAATAAACTCTAATCGCTGTTTAGAGCAGCTCTATTTCTGATTTGATGCACATGTCAGTAGGCAGTCACGAATTGTCGCGCAAATAGGCTTCCTGATGAGTTCTTCCTGAAACTACCAAAAGCCTATGTTTTTTGAAAAGCTTATCGGGCATCTTGGCTTCAACCTCTTGACGTAATTAGGCAAAGTAAGAGGCTTGTTCGAGTGTGTGAGCCTCGCACGTGGGAGTGCTGGGCACTCACCAATAACGCGGTCAGCAAGCTCTTCCTTCTGCGTACAACAAAGGTGTTTCTGATCAAAGAAACAGATGAGGGTAAAGAAACGATATGGTTGGGGATTATTATAGACTTTACTTTTCATTTTTACCTTTTTCTATTGAACGCAACCTAGAGAGACACAGGATCAGAAGATCGTTCTAATCAAGTGAGAAAAAATTATTTTCAGTACTTGTTGAAGTAAGCGTGGATACTCTGCATCCTTACCCGGCGATTTGTAGAAAGGAAAGCTCCTAACAGCCTATATCACACTGTCATAATTCATTATCTTTATGGTTTTGTCGTAATTTGTATGAATCGGAACTCGAGCACTAACCAAATGATCAGTATTTGGGATGGAAGTGAGTTTCAATTGGTTTTTAGTTTTATAACACCTATTTCAATGTTATAGTGAAGTTAAGCTCTGCTGATACCCACAAGGCAACCAGCGAGCTCCTCTCGAAAGAGTTTCCCATTATGTGGTATTTGGTTTCTGAAGACCGGCGTTACACGATTCATGACCTTTCAGCTCAAAAAGAATGTACCGGAGGTCCAGCATTAGGATCCCCAACGACTCCATCTACAACTAATCAACTTTGTTTATAGAACAATTGTAGAGGTCATTCGCAGATTCACGTCGATTGCAAAAGTGAATGAGGATACGATTCAGTAGAGCATAAAGGTCAGGAGAAAGAGAAAGAAGCGCTCCCTGGAGCTCTCATCCTAGCAGCCTCATAGGCTGTGATGCAAGCCTATGAGAAGAAGGAGCTCCATTTTTTCATAGTACTTTCCGACTTCAATTATAACTAACGGCAGGAATTAAACTTCTACGGTATCAAGTCTTCATCTACACCCTTCTCACTCCTCTCACTCATAGGCATCTTGACCACTGTTCTAGCACAGGGACTTGGAAGCGGTAAACAAAACACGTGGCTGGTTAAAATGCATGCGCGCTGATCATCGTAGGGTATACATTGATGTGTAGTGTTCCTTGTTACACCCAGTCCTTCTATCAGAATTAAGAATTCCTGGAATCACGTTATATGAGCTTGCTACTTGAATTTTGAGATATGACAACACTGATATGAATATGTCAAATTGACATTGCTATCATAAAGTTTGACATTTTTAATGGTGAATTCACAGATATACTTGAAACACTCATTTTGGTCAAAGTGGTATTAAATCGGGTAATTTTCGTGCGATGATTTTCTATGACTTTCGACGTGGATTAAACCAACAGAAGTGTGCTGATCAACTCGTTTCGACTCTTTCTGATAAAGTATCATGTCAAGCCATCGTGTTTTACTGGTTTTCCGAAAACGTGGTCGAATTTCCCTACAGGATGAATTTCGTGAAAGTCGTCCAAAATCGGCTGTTGTGCCAGAAAACATCGATGCTGTGCGTAAACTGATATTGAGGCATACTAGAGTATTAGTTTCACTCGCATACTTCCAATATTCCATGGACATTTGACTGTCAAAAAGATTTGTTGGCATAATTTGACATTCTCTCAAAAGAGGCTCGTGTCGATTAGTGCGAAGAAATACGGAAAAATGCATTCGCAGTACATAGCCAAATCCAACTAAAGTTGTTCATGAAACACGACGAGGCAACCTAAACATGCATTAAAGTAATGTAAACAATTTTTGAATGTTAGAAAAGCATTTGTTTGCTAGAAGTGTGCAAAAAATCAGGAAAAATAATATCAAAACACGAATCATTCTCCACCTGAAGAAGCGATTGATGCGTTCAAATCACATGTTTTGGTAGTACCTCAATCGGAATGGAAAAAATGCCTCGATAATTGGTTCAAACGCATGTGGAAGTGTATATTTGTTTTTATTGGTCAGTTACAAAACTTAAGCAGCAACCCTCGTAATATACTTTTTTTCGTCTGAAGTAGATCCACAAATGAAGAGATACTATGTTAAGAGATATGAATGAGATAAAATATATTTTAAAGAACATCATTAAGTTTGATGTTTTGGTTATTCTGATGTAGGTAAAAACTTCTTCGTCATGTTAAGTCGTGTGCCATTAGAGCAAATATTGGAGTTTACGTCTTATGCTCGGCTCTGAAGTAGATCCATAAATGAAGAAGTAGTATGTTAAGAGATATGAATGAGGTGAAAATATATTTTAAAGACCATAATTAAGTTTGATGTTTAGAATATTGAAGTCCCCTAATCTAAAATCCGAAAGTACCAGCCATAAATGTGGTTTTTTGTTCTCTCCTCACCTCAATACCAATCTTAAATATATAAACATCAACATGTTTATTATATTCGATTAACCTTTTCAATAAAAATTGTTTACCTACCAAATATATTTTACAATAATAACAAGCAACATGTGGAGCCCAGGCTTATCTTGATCTGAACTGAACAGGTCAGTCAAAATATGCTTCATATTTCACTGACAACATGAAATTGACTTATATGAGTAAAGCATCAGCATTATATTTACACTTTCGTCGCGACATTTTAGTTTTTCTAGACTTGTACAAAACACCTGATCGTTGTTTATCATTCCAGTACCTGCTAGTGACGCTATGTTAACGTGATTCTACCTGAGCCTATATAAGCGGAATATCTTACACATCGGCATCTAAAAATGCTGGTTTAATATTATTGTGATAGAATCCAAGACCAAACTAAGACCAAATCTAAAACTCAGATCTTCTGCAATGTATAAATCCTATTGATGGAGGCCTTAACTATCTACGGGATGGTGGCGTGGTCTTTAGGTGTTTCAACAATGAAGAAATTAAACAGCTATCACTTGAATTGAATTCAGCAATTATGAAATTGAGGAAGATTGCTCACTAAATCTACGTATAAGAATCCTTAAACTGGCAGAGCAACACGGCTTATATAGTTTTCTTTACGTTTTGTCTGTTGTATTTTTGACGTAATGAAACTAAGCCCTTTTGAAACGAATATTAAGATCACAGTTTTCTCTGGCTGTTGATTCTTAAAAGCAGGCCATATTTATTATTATTAATTCGTTTATATGAAATCTATATATGGAAGATTAGCAATTTGAGAAATTGATTGATATCCCCATAGGCCAAGCCCAGGTCAAATATTATTTTGTACCACTTATGATCTTTTTATGTCCAAATCTTATTATCATGAGATTGAATAACATTACACAAACTACCACAATTATAGTTATTAAGGGTAAACATGTTTATAAAGCTATCTAAAAATAAGAATAAAACATGATATTTTACTTCTTCATAAATATCTGGATCGATAATTATATAATTAGTTACATCTATAATAGATAAAAAAAAGTAATAAAGTTCATTCACCGAAGATGTTTCCATTATAATTTTATCCTATGTCTGCAGTAAGTGGCTTTCAAATAGAAATTACTATAGACATATACAAGTATATTTGTGATATACATGTAATTTATTTAATATCCAATGTATATGTTACGAATATACTAGAAGGAATGGTACTTTGATTTAACCATAAATTATATATTATTTCAACTTCTGTATCAAATTATTTGTCTATACCGTTGCGGACTATCATGTCTGACCTTTGCACTAACCGTGTAAGTTGTTTCTGTATTAATTCTATTATTATCAAGAATACTACATTTTAAGCCAGCAAGAAATGAACAAACAATTTGCCCTATAAAAGTAAATAGTTGATAAATATAAGAGCTAGGTTGAAATTATCAACTATTTTATGTACCAAAATTCTGTCTGTCTTCTGTATATCACATATTCTTTTGTTATTTGTATTTCCAAGAAGTGAATCACCAATTCTCGTTTCAAACTTGCTGGAAAAGCTGAAATTTATATTTTCATTTGTAATAATGACTGAACCTGAAGTAGGGGTAAGGCTAATATGAGGACTGCTACTTAATTTTGATATAGATAAATAAAAACAAATATTTATAATTGGATTTGACATTGCTGTTCTTAAAAATATTCTCTATTGAGATCAATACAGTTTTACATGCGTTTTAACCAATTTTCGAAGCATTTTTCTATTCCGCTTGAAGTTTCTACAAAACATGTGATTTGTACACATCAACTGCTTCTTCAGGTGTAGAAAAACGTTAACAACGCAATTTAGTTTTGATCTGTGGAAATGAGAAGAAATTATTGGGTGCCACACACCATACGGCAGTTGAGTCCTCAATTCAATATTATGACTATTCAAAACCGTTTTTCTTTCAGCTGATATGTACGAGTAGGAGCTCGCATTGTCGTGGTGGTAATGAATCATTTTCTGCGATTGATTTCCCTGATTTTTTGATACTTCTAGCAAATCAATGGTGGTGTACCATTCAGAATTGACAGTTCTACGTTGCTCTAATGGATATGTCCATTTATTTCGGAAAAAACGGGTGACCATTTGCTTCGAAGTGCGCGAATAACTTTTGTTCGATTTGACTCACCTTGAAAAACCCATACAGCTAATTATGATATGAGAATTAATTTACCTAGATTCTCTTTACCTCTCATACTATAAATAGTACTTATTATGGTAGCTGTACATATTGTCGTTGAGCCTAATTACAAAGAAAATGTTTTACAAATAGAATGTAAAAGAGGAATAATTCATTGGATTTGACAGAAGTACAATTTTTTTGTAATTTTAAACGACTTCAACTTTTCAACTATTGAATTTAGAATCATACCTTCTTTATAGATCTTTTTGTTGTTTAGCATATTATAAAAATTTTTTCTTCTTCTTCTACTTCATCTTCTTCTTCTCTATAACTTATTATACTCTTTTGAGCATTAGTGTATTAATATTTCCGGTTTCATCTTGTTTTCATCCATTTTTTTCACTCTTCGCTATTATTTGCTATTTCCTTCATATCCTATATTCTTCTCCCTTGCCTTCACGATTCATGTGCTACTTGTTGTAGCCAAGTTTTTCTGAGTCTTCCTTTCCTTTTTTACGTTTTTTTCTTCTGTCACTTTTCTTATTAGGCTTTGTGGTATTCCTCTCTTCATATGTCCATACCAGTTTAAACATCTTCAAACTATTTTGTTTCCTATTGGTTCCTATTTGAACTTCTCAAAAATTACCTCTCTCTTATCCTATTCTTTCTCGTTTTTTCTGCTATTTTTCTTGTTGCTTTATCTTCGCTACTACTATTCCACTCTGTATCTTTTTGTTCATTACCCAAGTTTCACTTCCGTATATTAACGTGGGTACAGCTATCCAATTGTATACTTTTGTTTTCGTGTCTTCTTCTATTTCTTTTTTCTCAAAAATTGTCTTAATAAGACAATAAGAGTACTTGATTTGTTTCTCTTTTTCGCTTTTTTTCCTCTGTTCTCTCCTTTATTTCCATTTTTCCGCCTTGTGTGAAAATAATCAGATAATCAAAAGTGGTCATTTCATCTACTTGTTGTCCTTCCATTGAATATAAATATTAAATTTTCCCCATATTTTCTTTTCCAATTTATTACCATCTTTTTGCATTACTTCTTATCAACTTCCATTCTCAGGTCTTTTATTGTCTTTATCTATATGTCTACTTTTAAGAGGACTAAATAATCATTATAAGAACATAAAAATTTATACTGCGCCCCTTGCATACGAAGATGTAATGAAAAAACTTTTGATCAACAATCTTTTTATGAAAACAACATAAATCGTAGTAATAGCAATTTACGTTATCCTTTAATACACCGAATACTAATATTGTTTCATCTAGAGCTCAATAAAAAAATTGTCAAAATCAAACTTTAATATAATATTTCCCACGTATAATGAAATGTTAAATTTATAAACTTGAAACTCTAATGAGGTTCGTTTCTATTTTGAACCATTATATAATAAGAAATCTAGAAAGTTATATCATATTCAAACAATTATTTTCTTTTGATAAATTGTTACAATATCCAGTAATAAATAGCCATTTATTAAACATAAGAGGGGCTGTAGCCTTCATTAAGAATACTTCCGCTAGTACTATACATTCCTACAACCCAGCAGTTAATATTCGTTGCCACAATTTGCACGACAAGGTACTTAATAGTAAGCGACTTCTTTGCAAAATGATAACTGCACTTTTGTTAAATACACAGGTGTCAACTTCAAATGTACGTTAAAAATTATTAATTTCGTCCATGAGGAAGTGTAAAGCGTGAGAATTGGTGTAATTAAATTTTTCGTATCAACCGAATAATGAACTAGTACCTTGCTGCAATCACGATATTTCCTGTGGATGCACTGTCATCTTATTAAAATCCGTTCAGTGGCACATCCCATCATTAGCCTATTTTTTCATTTCCCCAAATTTATCGTCTTCCGTTTTGAAAACTTTACACACTGATAACTCTCTTGTTGAATGAACAGGTACAGTAACTTCATGAGTAATAATTATATATTCAAGTCAATTATGAGATTGAAATTCCATTATAAAAACCAAAGTATGTCTTCAACGATCATTTTCTATTTGTATAAAGTACTATCGCTAGCTCGTTTATTGTAAATTACCAACTAAAAGGTCTATCTAACTATAAATTAATCCGTAAATATATTCAACATAACATTTAACAAATAATTTGTTAATTTGTATATACTAACAAACAAGAACGCAGCTTTGGTTACTATTAAACATAATATCGTATAGGTACATACTGCTCATGATTTTCCATTGTAGTTTATAATCATTGTGCCGTCTATTACAAATCAAAAAAATTACTACCAGAAATAATATTGTCATTTTCTCAGAAAATAACAGTAAATAACGGCTTGGTTAAATTTAATTTCAAATTTATATTTCTAATTATTCATCTTTAGTGATGAGTGAGGCAGGTTATGCACAAGAGTAAGTTCGAATTTTCTCTTTTCCTATTTGATCATCGAACGGTATTGTTCTAGTCTGTGGATATGTTATTATTTTTGGATTTGAAATTGCTATCCTAATTATTAACAACGACCACCTATATATTGTGTGACTATTATAAAATCATATTTGTGTATTAATTAATTGATCCTGAGGGATGATGGGTTTGCAAATTTCACTATCTTATTGTTCCTCTTTCTGTTTCCAAAAAGGATATTTGTTATCAACCAAAAATTAACTTCATTTCTAAAAATTAGATTCAAAGGAAATCCATTGTTTCCGGCACGTTTCTCATCATTTCTTTGCAAAATTGTAAACGTCCATCAAAGCCATCCTCACAAAGCGTTTGAACAAGATGTACCTTATATATTTTTCTATTTTCAAATTATTATCTTCCTCTTAAAATATGTGGTTGTATACTTCTGGGCGGTTTATGTTATTTTTGGAAAATGTTACTAAATGAGATTTTCCGGATATTCTACATAAGAATTTGTTTGCGACTTCGCACTCATTTCATTTCTTGTTTATTCTCAAATTTTCATCTTTGGGAGTTATTTTATCTCCCTCATTACATATATAATTATGAAATTTCAGGAGAGGATATTTTGTTTTTATATTCATTTACACCAGTAATACCTTTATATAGTACGATTGATGTGTAACCCTCAGAAAACTTGAGGGTTTAACTTGTAGAAGTCTTGGGTGCGAAACTAGTCAACTAAATAGCATCACATTATCAGGGACAAACCTTACTTACTTTGTCATCAGAGGAGGTTAGTTTCTGTAGAAATTTGAACCTTCAATCTTGAAAATCCTCAGATAGGAAAATTATAACTTTAATGTGTAATATATTTTTGGTCTTATCCCCTTATGCATACTAGGAACTGTATTCGTCTTTTCTTGTTTATCCGCCACTGCACTTAACTATATACATTTTCAATGAATTCAACATCCTTGTTGATCAATTTGATGCCTGATAATACAATAAACAATATATTATCAACACTGACACTGTTTTCAAAATTAGGCTGCTATTGAATGACAATGAGATCTCGTAAATCTAAACTAACTATTGAACTGATATAATCGGCAGATTCCCACTTCAACAGTCGAGAGTCGAATGCTCCTTTTACACTTAATAGTAATTTTATAAGTTATTGGAAGAGAATGGTATTTAGATTGAGGCAAATCTAAGAAAAAAAAATCGATGGAGAATAAGATGACCAAATAGAAAGACGGGAAATAATCATATGTCAAAGGAACTACCTAAGTTAAAGAGCAAAATTTCACAAAAAAGCGAAAATTTCACTATTTAGAGCAGGCGTTGATAAATGCTGAACCTACGGTCTAAAAGATGATTTGACAAAAGTAATGCAAGCAATTGGAAAGCTTCAAAGTTTATCGAATGGCTTCCAAGTACCAATAGGCAATGGTAATCGGCTTATTGTAACTCATATAGGAAGAAATGGTTGATTTTTGAAAAAATGTAATATTATGTTTGTATCTAAAACACTCCCGATAACATGAACGCAAATTACTTCGATCTCTGGTTTGAGTCCCTTTTGCAAAGTCGGTCAATCAAAACGTTGAGCTTCAACACTGATTAAATAAAAGGGAGATTCTATATGAAGATACTATTCTTAAAGTAGAGGTCATAGCAGCAATTAAACTATATCGAGCCATGAGTTACGTGACGCGCCACAATGTTACATTTGAAATTGCAAACATGGAGAGTTTTCTTTGTAGTACAAAATATGAACGCTATAAGTATGATAGCATGCTATGAGGCACTATCAAAAAGCAGAAAACCTCAAAATACGTTTCCGGTTGGTTTCTAGAATCCATATTTTAGAAACACGAATTTATTGGAAGTGAAAACACACAATATAAACTTTTTATGTGTCAACGAACATCAAACCAAGTGCTTAAAAATTACGACTTTTTAAGTGACAACACTTGACAATTGAAAATCACAAGAGGGTACAAGTGTTTGAATACCTGGAAGTGACGAATACAAGTAAAGGAGACGAAATTGAAGAAATAGACAAAGGATTGACAAGAGACAATGAAACAATCAATGCTCTAGGAAGTCTATTGAGGTCCAAAGATATATCAAGTATAGCGAAACTGAGAATTTACATGCTAGGTTCACGAATAAGAAAAAAGGAAATAGGCTAAATGCATGAGAGAGTGGAGTGTAAAGAAAAAATGTTGGAGGGCTTCGAGTGCAGCAAGATTAATGGAGATAAAGAACGAATGCAGGGATTAAAAGTTTATATGGTCAGGCAGACAACTATATAGTAAGGGCAAAAAGACTGCGTTAGTTGGGGCATATAACCAGAATGAAAGAAAACAGGTGGATGAAAACAGCCTTAATAAGTGGAGAATGTCCAAAAAGAAGAAAAGGGGGTCCGCGTAAAAAATAGCTAGATGCATGTGAGGAAGACTCACAGAAGTTAGAGATAGCGAACTGGCGCAATGCAGCCGCAAACAAAATGAGTTGGAGAAAAGCAGTAGAGAGTCATGGAACTGTAAGGCCTGCTGTGTTGTTATATATATATATATATATATATATATATATATATATATATATATAAATATATTTAATTATTTATATATTTAAAATGAATAAAAGAAAATTATTACAATGTAACTCGCATGTGAGTCAAATGTTTTGATGACGCAGTCATTATTTATCTTGGGCAAGATAATAATAGTAACGATAGGGTCAGCTCTACATCAACAGGAATGGACTAAATTACATTGATGAGGCTATTTGAATCATTCGCAATTAGAATATTTCTATTTACAAATAATGTGGCTGACTGATTTCATTTTTTTGTTAGACTTCAATTACATATAACATAAAGGTATACTTACAGCTCGGTGTATTCATTTTTCTTATAAAGTAAAATTCCAACGATCTAGATAAGTAGTTTTGTCGTAAAGAATCCTTACTTAATTTAGTTTCAATGAACAAATTTTCATACGTTTTCGATCTAATAGAGAAACAAGATATGTTTTTCCTATCATCATTTTTATTTTTCAGCACAGTCTCCTTTCAATACTTAATCTATAATAGTTGATTAAGACTTAATCAACACAGTCCCACGTCTATCCCAAAAAAATGATCATTTTAAGATTTTCGGAAATTTTACTAATTTTGTCTAAGCTCCATGAATATAGATTGGGAAATTAACTCCTGGTCCAAAGTGATCAAACGCGGCGCTCAATGCACGGATATCTATACATAATTCTTCTGAGTATATGACAAATGCGCTCATTTGAAATGCTGATAGACACTTCTATTTTTCCAACCTTAATCCGAAAGGTTGTCGTATACGAAGGTTGTTACTTAAGTTTGGGGATAGAAAATTAAAAACAAATATTTATAACTGGATGTGACTTTATTATTCTTCAAAATATTCTCCATTAAGATCAATACCTTTTCCCATGCGTTTGAATCAATTCATTGAAGTTCAGACAATATTAAATGTATGCAAGTGAAACTAATGTCCAAGTAAGCCCCAATCTCGCGTTATGTCACATGACGATCTTGCAATATCTGTTCATGCACAGCATTGATGTTTTCTAGCACAACAGCAGATTTTGGATGACCTTCACAAAATTCACCCGGCGAAGTGGGACTACGATTTAATCTAAAGCTGTCACAGAAAAGTCGCAATTCAATTCCATTTTTTAACCAAGATGAATTTTTAAAATGTCTGTAAACACCTCAAATAGCACTAGTATGACAACATATTCTGATTTTGTTCACCATTAAAAATGTCAAATTTTATGATATCATTGCCAGATTTGACATATTTACCTCAGTGTTGGCAAGTAGCAGCCCCCCTACCATTAGGTGAACTTTTTCGACGATATTGCTGATTACGCTGTCCACAGCGCTCGTCGTCAGTCAAGCAAATAAGGCCACGTTTGAATTTATCTACCCAAAATTTTATGGTTGTAAATGATGGTTTTCGAACATAGTCTCTAGCTTCTCTTTCATTTGCGTAGACATATTGCCTTTCAAAAATAAATATACAATAACAGCTTGACACTCACTTTTTACTTACTTACTTATATTATTTTTTCAGACAATAGGATCCCAACGTATCACATTAGCAAAAGAATAAGACAAATCGATAACAATATTCAAATTCTCTTGTAAAATGGTATACGAATTCCCTATGTTTTTTTAATACAAACCTAACTTGCTATTTAAAGGAGGTTGGCGACGAAAATGTTTATAACAAACTTTTATTCCAGTATTTGTATTTACTAAACATTTTCTGTTGAACTTTAAAATAATTATTCACACCTCATTATATCTATCTGGCATTTCGAAGCAAAGGAACCACAGAGTGACCCAACGAATATTTAAGCCACTTTCATAGTTTGGCATTGATTTCATAGTAAAATTCTTCCTTTTTATCAAGTGTTGGTAGTACCACCCGGGTTGGGGTCAATTTATGGGTTTAGCCTATTGTTATACATTCACAAACACTGAAAATAGTGTGCCAAAGGCGTGCCGGTAGGATACTCGTAAAAAGGAAAGCCGAATCTGAAATAGGGTTGGAATTAGGCACTAAATAGAAGGTTAAACGGTACCTGTTAAACGCAAAATGTAACCGTATAATCTACTACCTAAGTAATCCCTACAAAATATTTCGATATTGACACTTCAGGCCAGAAAAAATACTATTTCTCATTCTCTTACGCAATTACTTGAAATTTTAGTATTACAAACAATACTATACCTATACCTACACCTATGGCCGACACCGAAATTGAGCCGAACTGGATGGAATTCTTCATTTTATTTCTCTATACCTTTCTGAAATAGACTATAGACATATTTTGTTAGCATATTACAATCCGTAATCAAGGAGATTTCGACTTTTAGTTTTTCAGCCGTAACAAAATGATAATATGTTTGCAGTAAGACACTTTTCCGAAATCTTCAGTAATATAATTTGATGGTGTTCATATATTTCCAGCGACAACTAAGTTTTCTGCATGGAGAATAAATAAATAAAGTTTGTATCTTACTCTTAATGTCTATCAATTTACTATTTCCTCTATACCATTTGTAGATATTCTCTATTATTTTTAATAACAAAGTATATTCCAAACAACTATTCTAGAACATTTCTTTCACATTGCTCAAAGGCAGAGCTACCAATTGTTAGAAAATAAGAAAGTTTCGTAGATCTTTCGTCCTTTTGATATTTGCCACCAATGAACCTTGTAGACAAGCAACCTAGTTGAACCTGAAAATTCAACTAGCAGAATTTACCTTTTTTGAATGAAAAAAAAAATATAGACAAGTTTAAAGCCACAATTTAAGAGAGTCACAAAATTAATTATAACCAACATGATTCATTACTTTTGTTTAAATAGTTGTTCCCAACGCAATGATGCAGATATTTGGTATTTATATTAAGGACATTTCAGTATGATATGACATAATGAAAAGGTGGTCTCTTGAGTTTGAATATAAGTACTGTCGTAAACAGACCACACACAAAAATCCATGATCACTTATTTAATGGCGAGCTGAAATTGACAAAATTTCCTGTACCTAGGTGCCACAAAACATTACAGATACCCATCCACAATCTCGTGAATAGACATTTCCACTCGTCTTTTCACGCAGTAATGAACACACAAATGAAAATTTTCCTCAAGGTTATTAACAATGAATGAGTCTGAACAAACAGAGAATAGGTTCAGAGTTCTTCATCACAAAAAAATCAAAAAGCAATCCCCAGCAGTAGGAATTTCCTACGAAGAGAAGATTAGTTGGAAGTTAATGGAAGGTGATGAAAGGAAAAGGCCGGGAGAAGTTTCGCAAAGGTGTGGTGAACGATTTTCTTCGAAATAACGTCATATGTGTGATTGGCAATGTCGAGACCATTACTAATGCAAACTTAGATGGTGAACCTTGGAGACAACATTGATAAAAAAGGATCAATTTTTGTATGTGTATCAGTGACGGAGCAAGGGGGTCAGTCTTCGTAATCATCACTTAACATCAGAATTCTGACCAATATACGACGGTTGTCTGAGGAACTTCCATTGTCAGCCTGGAGATGTCAACATTTATCAATATTAGCGAAGATATATATGTATGCATGAGTTAAGAGATTCTCACTAAAATGTCAGCCAATTTGAATACCTAGTTTCTGTTTGGCAATCAGGTGAATGCTTGTGTTTATGAAAACGAAAAAAATGTGTATTGAGCTGTCATAAGAGAGACAATGCGCCTACAGAAATGGAGGACCGAAACCACACTCGAATGGAGATTGATCAAGTTTTATTTTTTGCGGTGATTCAGCCGGAAAAGAGATGGTGACCGTTTTTTATTGGATAGTCATAGGTTTGTGTTTCTATAATAGAATTTCACAAAGGTAAAACGATCCCAGGGGATCATTACTGGATACGGTAAAGTGAGAAATTGCAAAAAAGCGACCTCATTAAGAAAACTGAAGTGCTTTTCCACCCTCGCCCCTCTTCACACTTGGGGCATCTCCAAGGCTAAAATTTACGAATTACATTTAGGATTGGTTGACCACCCACCGTAAGCAGATGATCTGGTCACCACCAACTTTTTTTTCACTTTCACGATAGTGATATTCTTCAGATGAAGACGTTATCGCATACATAATCACTTATTCTAAGAAAAAAGACGTCAATTATCATTCAGAATGGTTAGGGCATCGTTGGTCTAAGTGTATGTACTTAAAAGGAGACTGTGTTGAAAAATAGGAGTAATTATGAAAAAAAAAGGTTTCTCTGTTAAATCGGTAACTTTTCAGACAACCCCCGTGACAATACTCCTCACTCTTCAGTTCCCTGCACTTTAAAAAAACAACCGGTCCCCACGATTTAAACTTCCTAACATTTTTTTGGTGAATCCTTTTATTTCTTATTTGGTAGACCAAAATAGTAATTAGTAATTTCATATCGTTATGAGTTCAATAACTTTTCTAGTCGCACCCGTTTTCCTATAAAATTATTAATTCATTTTTTTCAATGTCTGCAAAATAAATTCTATTTTGATATTTGTCTCAGTGGTTTTGATTTTACGTTTATTTTATATCCCAGTAATTCAATTTACTTTTCCTTAAATTACAGTATATCGTCTAATTAAACTGCATGAATCCATATTTTATCAATAACAGCAAATATAAGTGACCATAAAGTAATCGAATGTAATACATTAAAAATAGTTACTATTGTAATTAACATTAATGTTTCTCGGATGGTAATGATATAAAAACATGTTTATTATAAATAGTCCATAAGTAAGTGCAAAACATTCAATAAAAGCTAAATCCGCTAATAACAGTAAAATCCGTTCCAGACTGCATGTACTTACGGTAATCTATTACAGAAATATTCGTGCATAAGTGCGAAAATGAAGCTTCGCAGCATTCAATAAATTTCCGATATGGTTTATTTACCTGCCGTTAAAATGAGAACCGAAGTCATTATCACAATTTATTTGACAACCTTACGAATTTACCCTTTGACTCCTGTCTTTTCAATAAGATTAAACTTCCACGGGTTTCTGCAGCGCAGACAGCTATACAATTTCAGTAAACCGCTTACAACCACTTACTAGATCGTTCATAAATACAAAGAAAACCAATAGTTCTAAATCTGATCTCATCAGGTGGTAAAGAGGAAAGCAGTCAGTGAAATATATCTAGTTAATATTATCTGTAGATGCCGATGAGACCGCCACTGAGCGCCATTTGCAAAGAATGGCAGTAACTAATGCCCTCTTACAGTAGTAAACTACAAATAATTGTTGGAGATAAGATAGAGCGGCACAAGAGGTGTCACATTCTGATTTACATACGAGTCATGATTCCCTGGACCTAGGCCGACTCACAAAAGTGCAGGGACGTATTAATGAAACAAAAAGTGATATTTGGGGATTATTTAAGAATGTTTCATTATACACTTTATTGTTTTGAGTTGTGATAAATATATTTTTTTTTCACATGAAAGTTGTGAATATGTTGATTAGAATTGAAGTAGACAAAAATTTATTTAACATTTAACATCCATTTTTATCGTTTATAGCTTTTTCGTTTTTAGAAATGTGAACCATTTCTAGGAAGGTATGAATGATAAAAAAGATCTAAATGAGTAACATTCATAGCTCTATTTTGTAAATTCTAATAAAACTAAAAATAATTTAATTGATTAAGTACTGCTACATATTTAAGATGTTAGGACTAAGGAGAAATTAATTTTTCTTATTAGAACATTTTCTATTTCGATTTTATTCTTATTTTGATGTCCATGATGTAGGTGATCTATTGATTAATATAAATAGGCAAATTGTCAGTGTCAATATCATATTTTGATAGACTCAAAGACAAGTCGAAGCGTATTTTTCTTCCAAAAATTATTAAAAAGACTAGTTTTAAAACAGAAGTGACCGAAAATCAAGAAAATTTAGATGCATTGATAATCAAAAGATCTAAGAAATAAAACATTGAAGAAATTTAAATATATAAATATATACAGAACGTTTAAAATTTCTAATGGGATATGAAAGGTTCCATTTATATTTTTTTCCGAACCAATGATGGATAAAAATAATTATGCATTAATATCCTGTGATGAATGAGATATTAGAAAATTCAAAGCCAATGCCCTTCTCATACCGTAAAGGGTTGATTCTATTATGTGATATGTATTTCTACATAGAGTTTTTGGAGAACCCTTTAATCGAAAACATTATTGACAAAAAATGAGTTTTTTCACTTTTTCACTTACATTTTCACTATTCTAACTCAGTATTTATTTTAATATATCAAGTTGAATATATTATAACTCCAAAAATAATATTATCTAATACCTAATTAAAAATTCTAAATTAAACAGTTTATCGATACTGATGTTACCAAATCCTCTGTCAATCCTGACATTGGTTCTAAATATTCACATAATAAATGAAACACGAGCCATTTTTATTTATAAATCCATTCTTAAAATTATGGTTGAAATAGAGAGAGAGAGAGAGAGAGAGAGAGATTTTTTGTGTATATTTGAATGGGTTTCTATAGAGATGAAGTTTTATTGGAGTTGACCCTGATATAGGGGCTGCTCCTCTGCAGGGCTGGGGTTGTAGTGATAGGTTTGTGAATTCGTTTCTCCTGGCTGAAGACAGAAAAAAAAACGGACAACGAAACGAGACTCGAGTAGAAGAAAGAAAGCTCCAGCCTAGAAAATAAAGGATTCCTTCCAGGTTTTTGTTATTTTTGTGTTTTGTATTGTTTTATTTATTTATTTGTTTTTTTTTTCATTTTATTTTTTTTTTGTTTATTATTTGATAGGAAGATGGTTATAGAGGGGGGCGAGCGGGTACAGCTGCATTATTCCCTATCATCGGCCCTTTGGCTGGTGAACCAGTTAACCAGATTACAGGAAAACCACAGGAAACCTGCAATACGGACAATCGAAGAGGTGTAGGAGGTAGGGTTTCATCTAATATCTGAGGGAGAAGTTACGGTAGGTCTTCGTATGCTAATGCTATCAGCCGAAGGGGGCGGCTATGGGAGCGTTTTCTTGGACTTGGTTGGCAATAGGCTATAAGAAAGATTTTTGATTCGATGGTACGAATCTCATAGCGAACTTGAATGTCGTTTAGACCGCTTGGAATGAGAGATATGTCGGTGTTTTCATAAACGGTGTATAAATCCATTCTTAAAACTATGGTTCGATATTGAATGGTTTTTATAGTAAATGGGACAATTTCGCTTCCAAATCACTTAATTGGAGCTATTCAAATACAAGATATAAAAAAACGGAGTAAATGATATCATAGCTACATTTGTCATCATCATTCATTTCTTCAAATCCGATATCATACCTCAAAGATACTAAAATAGACAAGTTGAACATCTTCTGAATTTAGAGAAAGCAATACATAATAGAATAAAATTCCCACATATCTTCCTCATTTCCCACTTCAGCTAACGTGAACAACTGTGTAATTCTAACCAAGTCATGGAATTTATCCTTTCGAATTGAGAGAATGAATAGCATCTATGTTCGATCAGAAAACCGTAGGTTTTTCGATGTTTCACGAATATATTTCTTTATATCTTATAGTTTTTGTTCATTAGGATATATTTATTTTCTTAATGGAATAATTTTTTGCATTGATAGAAATATGTCTAGTAAAATATACGGAACGGTTAGCTTTTGTCTATATATTTATTCATTTGAATAGGATTTCGTTTCCTGAATTTCTAACTAGATTTACCTGATTTTAGTGTGTCAATATTGGCGACGACAGACTCCAGAAATATTATGAATTATTAGTACCTGAAATGTTATTGAAATCACTATTTGAAGTATAAATCTCAGTAAAGAACAAATGCATGATTTGCCTTGAATGCAAGTAAATTAACACTGACATAAATTCATTAAAACATTCACAATGATTATAGATATATATTTTTTGTACGAGTGAAGAGTTTCAATTTTTTTAATCGAACATACAATATAAATATATAGTTCTTTTCACATGAAACTTCACGATTTGCTATGGAATCAAAAATTTAGATGTTTTAGCTTTATAATCGGTAGTTTGTAATTTAAGAAAACAACGCGTTTAATATGACAAAAGCCTTGATTCTTTGATATTGATAAGTTACTATGATATTGACTTTGTAATAATATGTATTATTATTAACATATAGTGGGGTATATCCATTACCAAAATCACAGTTGTATCCTGACATGTTTCTTGAAAATTATAAAAATATTTTAACAATTGTTATTTTGATATTACTATGAAATTTTAACAACATTAGTTGGCGAGTACTACAAATGCTGTTTGGTGGGGTTAACATACCTTCTAGAATGTACAATCTTATCCGTTCGAGTAACCGATATGGCCTACATATCCATTCTGATAATTGTGCAGAAATGGATAATACACATGTGGGTGTATAAAAATATTTTATAATCGCTCTAAATTAATATAACTACATTAGTTCCTGGACTTTAGATTTCAAATGATCATTGCTCCGATTTTATCATTTTATTCACGTAGCAAATAGTATGAAATGAGTTTAAATCAAGAATAAAAAAATGAGGGCTTACGATAACCCACTCAAAGGCAATATTCTATGGCTCAATTCATAGTCTGTGAGGTATTCTCTGAATTTGTCTATTTTTTATGTCTTCTGCAGTATCGTCTTCAGTGATTTCTATAGTGGATTCTTTTTCCTGCTAGTTTATAGGCATGTGTGATATGCGTATGACTAGGAAAGAAAACGAGAACAGGTCATTTGTTCACTTCTTGTTTTTAAAGTGGTTTGCGCGGGATAATTTTATAATACAAAGCTAATTCGAATTTCATCTAATATAATTTGGAACAAGAATAACATTAAGTTCCATGTTAATCTCTGTTTGATAATTTCGTCTATCATAATTCTTCTAATTTATATTATATCGAATTACTGGCATTATCATATTATGCTAACAAATAATGAAATATGTGGATAGTGAAACACTGTTAATCTATGGGGTGTTTCAAAAAAGGGGATTACGTCTTTAGGATAGATAGAAAACTGAAAAATATTTGAGATTTGCTCAGTAAAAAATTTTCGTAACGCCATCCGTATTCAGGATAACTTTATTAATTATTAACTTCAATTGAGAGTTGATAATGTGATATTCTTTTGAGATGTGGATTCTCATCACACCAGTACTGTGATTATGGGAGTTAAACATACCTTGACACGTAAAAGTGACTAGGATTGAGGGCTGCCCTTTCTTGTAATGTTGACAAAAATCCGCTCTTACTGGTAAATCGTCTGACAAGAGTTATTGGAATTATCTGTAATGATAAGGATGCAGCTGTTGCTCTTTAAGTGTCCTTGAAAAAGACGTATTTGTTTGTCTTGCCACATTTCTTATGCTAATTGTTAGATTTTGGAAAACTAAATTTAAAATAATATTTTCTTTATTAATGGTTGTTGTTGTTATTGACCTACCATAATTAACTTTTTTAGGTCTCACTTCTCACACACATTCTCCGCTTGAGATAGAGGGACCAAGGAAAAATTAATTTTTCTTATTAGAACAATGTTCTAAGTTGATTTCATGCTTATTTTGATATTCATGATGAAGGTGATCTATAAATCAATATAAATAAGCGAATTGTCAGTGTCAATATCATATTTTGATAAAGGCTTGAAGAAAAGTCGAAACGTCAAAATTTATCTTTCTTTCAAAAATTTTCAAAAAAAAAAACTAATTTTAAAACAGAAGAGACCTAAAATCAAGAACATTTAGATGCATTAATATATCAAAAGGTCTAAGAAATAAGAAATTAAAGAAATTCCCAGTTTCTCGACAACGTCGTTCAATAGCTCTAAATGTATTTTTACTTGGTAAGTTCCTTCGAGGAAAGTTTTCTGCATAATACGTAACATCTGCATTAGAGTTTCCTACGCACTCTCCTGAGGTTAATAACATGTCAAAATTTTTAATAACAAATAAGAAGGTTTCAGAAATGTAATTATCATTGACTCAACGTCATAACTATCAATGAATGACCTATGGCAAACTTAGAGAAAATACTATTGCCGTGTCAAATAATTATGGGTATTCAGCTATTGGGGGGCTTTAGTATGAAACAAACAATAGTTTAGAGTCCCAGAACCTCAGTACATGATCATCAAATTGTTTGTTTGTTTTATACTAAGACCTGCATTGGCTCAGTGAACATACTTACTCCATTTTGAAAAACAAGATCCTATAGTGGATTTTTGAGAAACGAAAGTCCGTTTTATCGATGGGGTCTCAATTACGTGACAAAAAATGTTGAATTCACATAATACTTACTAATTAATAATCATAATTAATAACTTTATCAATACATTATAGCGGTATCGGTTACTACTTCATAATTTTCCTTTTTTGTGCAAAATTAAATGATGTTTAAGCTTATTAGAAACTGTGCTTGATAAATCTAATATTGAAAAATTTATTTTCAATACTACTTGGTTCAAACCGTTTAACTAGCGCCCTCTATAAGAGTCAGATATAAAAACAAATTAAGTAGTCACGGCAAAATCATAAAAAATGTGTATAATTTTTTTACTTCAAAATCTTTATCTTGTATGGCGTTACTGAAATTTTTTACTGAGCAAACCCTAAATATTTTTCAGTTTTCTATTAATCCTAGAGGCGGGTTCACCTTTTTTGAAACACCCTGTACATTCCAATTTGAGTCGACCGCTTTATGAAGGTCCTTGAATAAGGAGATTATTCCTCCCTCAGATGGATGTAATTGAATTTAAAATTATATTAAGAGTTTCAATACAGGACATTTGTTCTGTATAGAGGATGATACTTTAACAGTTAATTAAAATAAAGTATAATAAAATATTTGCCAAAACGTAGATTTTCATGACTTAGATACGAAACTAAGATTAAAATTTAAAAGTCTTGTACAAATATATAACATAGAAAATAATCGGGAAGAGTCCGGTTCTCATCTCGCATATCGTGAGTATGGGAGATAAAGATTACTCCTAACGTCTCGTCTATCAAATATATTAGTCAGTTCGTTGATGTTGTATAATAAGTTTGTCCGTTGCAGCTACGAATTTTGTTTTTGTATTCAATACACTCTTTAGTGACATAGTTGTTTAGAATTTTGGCGTCTTTTAATTTCGTAGGTAATTAAGTAGAGTTATGAAATATACTTCATAATTTGCTAAGTTTTTAAGTAAGAGGAGGTTTATAGTGGACAAGCTACAGATATGAACGTTATCTATATCACATACTAAAATATAATTATTCTCCCATAGTTACCATCAACATTAAATATACCAAAATCTTCAGATATAATTTGTGCAGTGGTAGACCAGGTAGATCCAAGGAACTTGAAAATTTAGTTGGATGATTATGAGTCATTCACAACTTTATTCTTAGTCGCCAGAATCGCCCGCTGGCTTGATCAATCGATATTTTTCTGTAGGGCAATAGCGTTTCAAAATACTTTGCTGAGGAGCTCTTTCAATGATATGATATTCGAAAGAAATGAGATCAATCGGCTAGTTTCCATAACGATAACACAACCATTACCGATAGTTAGGAGAAATTTCAAGGATGCTCGTAATTTCATCTGTAGTGGTCGGTCGAGGAATGACTGTTGGATTTGGCGTGAATCTCCAGGTAGTAAAATCATTGCGCCCTTAGAAATTCTCGAGTCATTGCGCAGATCTCTCAAGGTTCAGTCCAACTTTGTAATGCTCGTTTATGCACCATTGTGCATTTGTCCCAGATGATGATTTTTAAGGTTATTGGAACTCTTGCCATTGTAGAGTATTTTGAAATGTTACATGTCGTTTTTTTAGTAGTTTGAAGATTGTATAGCAATTTTAGCGCTGAATAAGCCATACGTCAGCCTTTTAACAACGCTATTCCAAAAAAAGCAGCTGCTACTGCAATTTTGGATCTCTCATGAACAGAGGCAAACAGCAATACCATATGTTTTTTAACACCAGAGCCAATTTTATCTTCGATTGCATATATTAATATATGACTCTCTCGTATTTTGGGCTCAACTTGAACTGATTGGTCGATCATATTCACTTTTGAATTCCAAATCTCTATTGCATTCAATATTATTCACTCCACGATCTGGTGCTGGCAATCTTTAACTGAGTTACAAACTGTCATATGATGCAACATACAGGTCTCAAATTGTTTTTCCAAACCAATAGCTGTAGAGAAAAAAAATAAACTCTATAATTCATAATTTTTTTGATAAATTGAATGGAAAACAGTAGAGATGTAAAATGTAATCCGATTCATAATAAATGCCGGGAATGATCCATGGTTACAGAATTTCAAGTTTCTAGTTTTACTGTAATTTTAGACAAAAACAAATTCAATTTCAGTCTCTACCTTGTAAGGATATTTCGGAAAAAGGTGGGCTGAGGAAATTTTGATATAGGAAAGACCCGTCTCAATTTCATACGGGCAATTACCTCCTGAATTTTAGCACTTGAATTAATAAACACCCTTTATATCTTCCATCAAGAGCAAAGCCTGATTATGCATCTTCTCAATCGCCTAAGATCAGGAACTAACATAGATTCGATGTAAAATGTCTTCTCATATCTTATCTCTGTATGTATTCCAGAGGTTGTGTGAGTAAGATGAGAAGTATGTAGAAATGATGATAGCAAATGTAATACGTATAAGACTTTGAAACTTTGGAATACAGAAATCATTGCATCAATTATTGTTGTGTGCTAATGAGTATAGTTTTCCAACAAATTGAGATTATGAAATGTAGTTCTGAACGCACAAAAATTTGACAACAATATATTGGTCAATCCTTTCTCATTATTGACATTATTTTATATTGTTTGATTGTATATGGGAAAATGTTTCTTCTTTTATTTTTTTCTCCAATTATATGAATATTTTAATAGTTAAACTGCTATTCGGGATGAAGACAAATACAATACATTAAAAACCGTTGAAACCTATCATGCCGTTCTCCAGTGTTCTTACAAACTCAATTGTTTTATATATTATCTTAAAACTTTTCGGTAACTATGACTCGGGTTCTAGTAGATCCCTCATCAGTTAATTGTGTATCCTAACCCAGAACGAGGTTCAGATCACAGTGTCCGAAATTTGCGTTCAATTCGCGTTCGGTGGAAATTTAAAATTTAAAACATGATCTACATTCTACAAGAACTTTTGATTTTTATTAATTTGTTGTACGTTAATTTCATCAACGTTTCACCTCCTTGCACAGATTTTGCACTAAGCTAAGCATTTTTATGCTTAAATGTCTAAAAGTATGGAAGTCCCAAACCTCAGTAACCTGCCAAAGTTCAAAATATCATAGACAAATGAAACAATCCTTCAGCTGACCGCATTTAGTTTCCCATCAATAATGAACGTGATCCGGGTCAGTTTCCGAACATTCAGGTCATGATGGGTTAACCCTATCATAGCTCACGAAAAGTCCTAATGTTATTATTACTTAGCCTAATACCGATTGAGAAAACATCCAATTTCATATTCTTTGAACAGTTGCTATGAATTATAGAATGTCACTATTTGTAAAGTTATTGCGTGTATTTTCTCAAATATTTAATGTTTGTGTTAGTGGGGTGGTTATCCAAGGATGACGTAAGACAGTTGGTTCCTTTAACAGATAATCTTGGCAGCTGCAAATATTCATGCTTCGTGAGCATGACAATTATAATTTCCATTGTATGTATGTATTAAAATAAAAGTGAGCCATTTCTCCCCAATTTAATTTAAGTAACGTTAAATTCTACACCTAGAAATAAACGATTTTTATAATCAAACACAAACATGTCTCAATTAACTTGACTTTTGTGTTTGTTAAAGTATACAAACTCAAACGGTTGCTTTGTAAAAACATTTTTCTCTATATATTGTGAGAATATATGGTGATTATTCGTATGTTGCTTCTCCTATGGTGGACCATCTGACGTTTAGTATAATTTATAGCAAATGAACTGCTTATTCTACTAACTTTTAGACTAATCTCAACTTACCTAAGCATAATTCTGATGTTTGAGAATGAAGTGTAGGATAATTTTTTATTTATAGAGAAATGTTCCTTCAGTTACACATCTGAACTTCTCAGTCAGTTTCTATTTTTTTAATGCATTATTTGTGGGATCTCTCTTATTTTGTTAGATTTTTCTTAACTCGGGGAACCTAATTCTTTTGATAACTATTTGAAAGTATCTATCATCTCTAGTGTGAAACTCATTGTTATTTTTTGGTTAATCTAGTTAACATAAGCAAACGTGTATTCATCTCGAAACCTGTGAAATATAGCAGTAGTCCTCCTAATATGTTGATTTCAGAAATCATTTAAGGTTATATAATTCTTCATGAAGTTCAGTCCTACTTAAAACCATTTTCTCTTCACTCACCAAACTCCTCTAATACATCTGAAAAAAATGTTGTACTTCAACTAGTCCAACTAGCGAATTCAATAAAGTATTCAAATATAGTGTTATTCCTGAGCAAACTTTTTTATTTTGGAGTATTTCCTTATCCAAGGCTTCTAGATTATTTGAAAATTTTCTCTTGTATTTCCAAATTACAGTCTTTGATACATTTGATAGTTAAGTATATCGCATATAAGTTTGGGTACTTTAATGAAAAAAATTGTCTGTATTTTTCATGTTGCCTGTTTTCTTGGTTTTGCTGCCAGTCCTGTGGTATATTTTTCACCCTATTCTTATTTCTTGACTTTTGAGTTGATATAGGTATGTATTATCAATATTAGGAAAATATCGTTAGGACGGTCTTGTGAAAGGACTGATATTATTTGCTCTTTACCTAAGTATAGGGGAAAATGGCTCAAAACACTAGGACGCGTTCGATTTGAGCGTGGTGAATTCGAACTCGATCAGTTTTAGTACCGCGTAAAACCGCACCGCATCGTATTTTATAGTGGTAGCCATGGCACTGATATTATTTCTAAAGCTAAGAATAGCCTGTAGAAGGAACTTAAAGTAGAAAATTCTTAGAAGCATGGTTCTAAGAGCACATCCAAGTGATATATAGCCATTTTTATTACGTCTTGTATATCCAAAAAGGGAATTACCGCCTCACAAATTAGCAAGGGCTACACCAATGTTTCCAATTATGTCATGGATATTGAATTAGAAAAATAGCGTCACAAATTATGCAAAGATTTTAAATTTAAAACACATAATTATGACTGATTTCAGACAAGTTTTAAAATCTTACTTTTGAACCATCTAATTTCTTGAATAAAATAATACAAAAAAAATACAATATACAAAATCCGAATGTATGATTTTTTTCAAATTATGTTATTGAATTAAGTACCACGGTGATATAAATTTGAATAAAAAATTGTTTCTTTAGAGAATATACCGTCTAAGCTATAACGTATGTTAATTGTTTAAAATTGAGAGTAAATGATGATATTCTTAGCATGTACACAATATAGAAATTCTACAAAACTACAGAAAACTTTTTAAAAGAGTGGTTCGTAACACTAGGTGGCTTATTATTACTAAGTAACAAAAACAAAGCAATTTTTGAATCATAACATAAAACCATTGTACTAATTTTCTTTCATTTATACATATTTGAAAATAAAACTCCATTAAGACCATGAATTTTTATGTTAGTATATACTTTATTACTAACCAGGATCAATCACATTCTCTCATAGAGAGATAATGTGGGGCAAGGGAATTTTATAATCTCTCACTATTAATATATTTTTTATTGCCCCTCATTTATTATTTCCATTAAAATAATTATTGACCGAGTTGTTCATGTTTATTAGAATCATTCTACCTAATATTATTTATTATATATCTATTTGGTTTATCCAATAATATAGAGTTATATTCATTTTTTTTCACCTATAAAATTAGTATTATTACCATTACACCAACTAAGACAAAGACATAGAGAAATTACAATATGTGTATTCGGTTTATTAAAGATTTAAATAGAGATTCAGTAGTGGGCTTGAACTAATCAAGACGTGTTTGATTACCTCTTCCTTAATCATGTGACCGCAAGTACTAAACCCATCACATGGCGATCCTATCATGTGATGATATATTGAGAAAATATCGAGAAGAAAATACCAGATGAGTAGCTATTATAAACATCATCTTCTGTACTTCGTTGTCAGCTTCCATATTTTCTTCTTCGTGAAATAAAATTACTGTTGACGTCTCTATTTTTAATTCCTTGCTAATAATAATATCACATAGATACAGAATTATTAACTACCATGGGCTGATACTATGTACTATATCAATTTTTAAAGATAATACTCTATAATTTGTGTACTAATGAGTTTGTGTAATTTTATTCCATATCATCCATTTTTCTTATCTCTATAGGATAATATTGTTATGAGCTCGTTCACGAAATGCACCATGAAGCTGGTCCTGTTCGATTATGATGGAAGAATGGAATTGAAGAAGAAAAACCGTTTGAGATTTGTTTAGATTGTTTTTAGAACCAATTTCTAGGAAGGCTTCTTATTTATTTGTTTGTTTGTTTACCTTCTAGATTTATTCGAGAACTTCCTTTGAGTAAAAATACTAGCTTGTTCATCAGCAGTGGTCAGTAAATAATTGAATTTCATAGTGAACGAACCAGTGAATGGTAATTAGTAAGTACTGAACAGTTAATCCATTAATGCCCAAAATTATGAACTTCGGAGATGATTGAAATAAGTGATTTTTGTTAAAGGTGAACTAAAATATTTTTTTAGTTAGAGACAGACGTCTTTTAGGTCCAGGCATTTTCGACTTTGTAGTATCCATAAGAGCGTGCTAATTGCATTAGTTACGCACAAGTGGATAATTTAATGCAATATTTGTATGTATCATGTTTTGCGTCTTATGACAATCCGGTAATTGGATATATTTTTATCCATTTGGTCTACACCTCCCATGTACGTGTTTTACAATTTGATTGCAAGACGTTGCTGCACATATACTTTCATTTAGTCTTTTACTGGACACCTTAGGCATTTTTGTATGGGTTCTACATCATTCCACAATACAGTTACAACATTATTGTCTTTATAAATTGATGTATTGGTTTTGTTAATGAAGAAATTATCAAAATGAAATGAAAAACGCAAACCAGGGTAATCTTTTTGTGAAAAGTTAGCAAAGTTTAGCATAACTGATTCACCAAGACCTAGACTAGTTGTATAGGCAAGTTCTGTGGTTTTTCGTCCCTGATAAATTTCAAATTGTAAGCAATAGCCTGGCATAGTACTGATAACCCAAGCTTTACAGTCAAATCGTATGGGCTTACAACGTATGAATTGCTTGAAGCGTGTTTTCCTTGATAAAGAATCATCAATTCATCTATGGATAGGTTTGGCTATTACAAGTGCATATTGCAAAAAACCTGCATATTTCCTCAAATCGATTACGCTTCATGGACTGCGTCACTGAAGCATTATGCACATCTTCAGCTTTTTCCCAAAACATTCTCCTGCATTGTAAGGGAACATATACACTATGCAAAAGAGTTCCAATAAACACATACATCTCTCTGCTTGAAAGTTCAAATCCGAAAATATTTTTTTGCATTGCGCGCATAAGAGTATATTTAACAAGGTTCTTTATAAGTAACTCGGACATAAACCTAACCATGGTACCACTCCAAGAGGTTTTTGGAACTTTTTCCCATTGAAACCTCAGTCCTAGCCTTACAGATTACTAATGATTTTGATCAGTATCTTCTTCGTCTTATGACTCTAAGTCTGTATTTTCGCCATTATTATTTGGGAGGGTTATATATATGCTATAACTGCTGCTATGCGATGATTGGGAAAAAACGGAGATGGAAAAGAATGCTGCCGTCAACAGGGTATCAACTCCAACTCCAGCTAGAAAATGTCATGAAAATGAATGAACTAAAATTCGCAGAGCTTGAAAAAAGATAGGCAATGACAGTAAATAAAATCGAATTAAATGGTACACCGATGAGGAAGAACTGGCCCAAGAGACAAAGGGGATAAAACAAAGGAATAGTAAAAATGACTCTATACCTACACAAAAGAAGAAATGATACAACCCCCACTTCCCATAGTTATTATAGTATTAGTTAATTGATTGTTTTAATAATCTGCATACGAAAATTATAGAAACACTCCCTACCGGTAAAATAAAAGTCATCAGAAGTAAAATCATAAAAGTAAATCTAGACAACTAGGATAACTTTCGAGCACTGTCTAGATACATACAATACAAATAAAACAGGCCAATCAAGGTTATGGCCAACAAATTATATCATTCAATTGTGGCACAAAACATTGGAGAAGAGCTAAGAACGCGAGGGTATAAAATTCTAGAAGTGGTACCCAAATTAAAACTCCGCACAAAACAACCGATACACACATAACAATAAAGTACTTCGATAGATATAATGGATATATAATTTATCGTACTATATATCCTACAAATGCAGCCAAAGGAGGCAGTGCAATCATAACTAATGACATAATTGTTCATCATCAGGAAATTGAATACAAAACAGAGGAATTCCAAGCCACCGCTGTTAAAGTTCAAACCAGGGATTATGAAATTATTGTCTCGGCAGTATACAGCCCATCCAAACGTGCTGTTAAAAAACAACAATATCTAGATTTTTTAGAGAACTACGGATATAGATTTATTATTAGAGAAGACTTCAATGCTAAACATGTCCATTGGGGTTCCAGACTAACAATTACCAAAGGAAAAGAACTCCTGAAAGCAGTAAACCAACGAAACACTATCAACCGGAAAACCGACATACTGGCCTACAGATCCCAATAAAACACCAGATCTAATCGACTTTTTCATAGTACTCAACATCTCAGTAAGTTATATACAAGCGGTAGGGGATATGAATTCGGATCATTCACCAATACTACTAACGCATAGCACCACCCAGATTAATAACTAAATTAACTGACGAGCAAACCTTAGAAAGCAACTTGAAGAAAACATCATCTTGGCAGTTTCTCTCAGAAATTCTGAACAACTAGATAAGGAAACGTAAATATTCGTTACAACAAGCTGCGTGGGATAATACCTCTATAAATGTCACAAGAAATAATTTCCCGAAAGAAATAACAGTCCTCATTACTGAGAAAAGAAGAATGAGCTCCAGCAGATAAAGTTAGATTAAATAATGCCACCCAAAAGCTCAAGAGGAAAATCAAAGGAATAAAAAATGAGTCAATTAGTGAACACCTGAGTAAGTTAACAAATGACAGTAATACTGAATACTCATTCTGGAAGGCCACCATGAGATTAAAAAGATCAATCTAAGACCTAACCAATAAAAAGCGCAGATGGGAGCTGGACTAAAAGTAATATACAAAAGGAAAAGATTTGCTGAGCATCTTGAGATGGTTTTCCAGCCAAACGAAGGAGTTGATTGGGATATTAACCAAGAAAACGTCGATATCAGATCGATCACTCCGAAAGAGGTAGCTATTGAAATTAAAGAGAATATAGATGTCAAGGAAGCACCAGGGTATGATTTGATAATTGGAGAGGTCCTAAAACAACTTCCGAAAAAAGCAATACTAAAACTTACATATCTTATTAATGCTTCATTCAGGTTGAAGTACGTGCCTAGGATATGAAAATTAAGTAAGAGACAATGTGTATAAATTCACCCTACCGTTGGAAATAGTTTAAATGGATAAGAAAAACATTACAATATTATTATCATCATTTATCACTTTATTATGTTATGTACGTAGTATCTAGTTCCATTTTTCATATTTTTATATTACACTTCAGTCATTGTTATTCTCAAATGTAATATCATTATATAGATTAGGCAGTTTTGTCAAATCACGTATTGATTCATGGGGGATTTTATATTTTAAGGAAGAAAATCATACAAAAATGTCTACGAATGTGCGAAGTGAGGTTATCAAATTTGGCAATGGAATTCCACCTAGTTTCTATATGACATGAAACAATACCTAAAATGGAGAATGGAGTGGAATGCGTGGTTTTCTCGATCACTTGATTTGGAATCTATAAGAATCTATAGATTTTTTCTCTGGAGTCACTTTAAAAAATTGTTCAAAACAGAACCTGCTATTATTCAGGAATTAAGAGATTAGAGGATTTTTGTACAGAAGAATCGAGTATTCAGAGTTGATATGTAATTTACTTGTTCCAAAAATCACATGGTTCGTGGTACTTGAGTGAATGAACAACATTTTGAGCATCTGTTGCCAGTATTTCATGTTCCCAATCGGTTTTCTGGCCAAAGATTACCTTCTTGTATCACAACATAAACAGATTTATATTCAGTTGTTGGAAGTTTCTAGGCATGATTAGAAAGAATTATTCACCACACTTAAAATTTTTATCTATTTACCGACTTTATATCTTATTATGAGTTTTTGTCGCAATCGTGAAAGCGTTTTCGAGATGAAATTATATAAAGGTAAAATATATTATTATATTTCCTTCATGTAAGTTTTTAACGAATAGCGAACATCACGGAATTAATGATTTCATATTTAATTCAATTCGTTTTCAACTCATTTCAAACAATTTTCAATTACTGAAAAAATTGTTCTCATCAAACAAACGGAAGTCCACCGCAAATTGAACTGTAAAACAATCAATATACAATCTTAAAAAATAGGTTAACGGTCGAAGGCGAAGGAATTGCCTTCTATACTCTCAACTCAATTTCTATTTCAATTAGACAATATTCCAATATAACGGTGAGCATCATTGACTCCTCTAATTCCGATAATTTATGTATCAATTCACACTTGTAATAGACCTATAAAATAGTCACGAATCATATTAAAATAAGTACTTTGAAATGATATTTTGCCTCCGGTGACTATCAAATGAAGATGATTTATGAAAAAATATGTTCAATAGATTTTATTTTTTTATATCAATTCAAAATACTGTTTGATGGGCCACACCGTAACGTCAATCAAATATATCGAGAATTAAAAATTCTCCATTGATATAATCAACAACGTATCCTTCAAACTAACTTAGAAAAATAATACTAACTGACATATCGTAGTGTAAATGAGTATGTGGAAATTATATGGTGTTTGAAAATGGAATTAAAAAAAATAAAATGTTAATGATGATTATTTTCTTGTGAAAAATGATATTGTTCATTTATATTAGAATTTGTCGGAAACTGGAGATGGAAACACGAAGTAATGTTTATTATTCATTCAAAATTGTTTCCAAAGGCTTTAAAAATTCATCAACTAATCGGCTTTTATTTCTTCTATCTACGAAAAATGAGGGACCTTGTGGTGGTGATTTGACCATAGCAGATGTGGAGATGGTGTGTCTTTGGTGCCACGAAGATGGGCTAAGTGGAATATAGGAAGCTTTTTCGATAAGTCAAGCATTGGGGCGCTAGATATTAGCCGTGCATTATCGTTTTCTGTTATCTTACTGTTTCGTCCTCTCATCGGCAAAAGAAGTAGACCTCTTAATGAAAGGAGGCGCAATATCGCTCAATGGATACAGAATTTTGTCAAACTGGACTATTTTGGGTTGATAAAGTATAAAAATTGCGTATAGCCCCAGTTAACCTCCAATTTTTCTCTGCATCTTTAATAATTAGGTGTAAAGGATACGCGAAAGTTTTCGATTATGATATGAGATATGATTTTCCTTCCTGAAATCCGGCTTGTTTGTTCTTATTCTTGTTATTAATCATTCCAGGACTATGAAGAGATGGCTCAGCCATGAGATAGATCGATAACATTTAAGGTTATAAGAGTATTTTTCAGGTTCTAAAAATGCAATGATTTTATCTAAAGAATTGGGATATTTTCTTCATGGAGCTAGTCATCATTTTCGCAAGCCACGTCATATTTGAGTGACCATTCACGTACTATCAAATCACAATTACACACAATTTACAGAGATATATTTTAGGGCATCAAATTCTTCTTTAAAAATCCTGATTCTGTAGTCACCTAACATAAATATTGAATCTGACAAGAAAATTGAAAAAAATCAATTGATCCACACACTATTTTTATAATTTTGATGGAACAATTTTTTACGTCGCTCAGCTTTAAGCCAGAGAATAACTAAAATCAAACTCAAACAAACAAACTGCAATTTACGAAAATTTGCTATCTAGTTAGTATATTACCTCTATGTGCAGGTAGGCAGTGATAATTTTCAGACGATTCAGGACGCTAAGAAAATTGATCTCGTGTGTAAATGAGAACCATGATTCGATTTTCATGAGCAAATAATATGACCACATCTATCAGTTTAAGGCGATTATGTAAAAAGATTCAGCAAACGACACGAAGCGATAGTATCGGCTGGAGAAATGTTCTTAAAAATGATTAACTCTGCATCATACGAATAGTGGAGTCTCATACTTTCTCATTATGACGACCAGTACTTTATTTATCAAATTGTTACAAATTGTCACTAGAGGGAAACGCGAAATGAGGGGGAGTATACCAACGAAAAAGACATTTAAGGTATCACTGGCTTGTGGTGAAGTTATGACAACCATATTCTTTATAGAAGTGTGGTATTACCTGGACTATGACCAGAACCTCAACATATATTTTTATTGTGTCAAGTTGACAAAGTTATGCAAAGTCATGCGTCACAAACTCTTGAGCATATTCAGAGAATGTGTAAAACAACAGAGAAATTGGTATGACGGCTTAGGTAGAATCACTCCTCATGCAATACAGATATGGCAATCAATGACTATTGGACCGGATAGATATTGGTAAAAAAAATAGTGACGAATGCCTCTTAGTTCCCTTTTTGCATCTCTTTCTATTGTTAATAAATATTTCTTTCAAGAATTCGCACACTTTTTTTCACTTACTTACAGATTATATCTTGATCTATAGAATTGAGAACTTGATATTTGAAGTCATGTGACAAGGACAAAGATTATAGTATAATTGTTATTGTTATTAGCACAAAGCATTTAAAATTTCAGTTCTATGTTGTCTGATTGATTCATCATTTGTCTTTTTATAGCACACCAAACCAAAATCAAAAACACAACGATAACTAATGATAACTAATATCGAAAATCACAAAACTAAAGTTGGAATACCGAATGTTAATACAACATGTTATAATTTATAATAAATTCGTATCCGAAAAATTTCCGCATACTATTATGACAATCCATGAACAGTACGAAATCAGTTCAAATAAATATACATAATCCATACTGCGAAATATTTATGACTGTTATTAGAACGAACTTTATATCCAAATCGAAATTGACTCAATTCTAGGTCTAGAAGATCGAAATAGAAGATTTATATTATATCTTCAAATTATTTTTCAGTTAAATCAAGAAAATAATTTATTACTTAATTTAATTTTTTTTTCAAAGCTAATTTTCTAATGCTCTTTCTTCAAATTATCCTCAGTTTTTTTCTACTAGTATTCCATGTGAATTCTATTCTCTACTTTCATAACAACGAATGAATTTCAACAGCGCATTGAATAGAATAATAATTATAAAAATGTAATTCACTTGTTCATTGCATTCGTTTATTCAATAATTAGATACAGTTTTTTGTACCTACTCATATATAATGCGTTGAATTAGTGCCCTAATGTTAATGACATCCGCGGCAGACGGAACGTCCGTTACAATAATTTTAAGTGAAGAAAGCTTGGTCTAACGTTTCCTTACTCAGACCAGCTGATCGAAGAAGGCTTTTCACTCACTTTAATAGTTAAAGATCCCGCCAAGGAACCACCCCTCACACCACATGTGCTTATTATAGACATATTTTGTATATCAAGGGGTCGTTAACGAAGAGCTATAAAATAAAAAGAAAAAACTTCAGAACTAAGTGTCGTTGGATTTTCAAACATCACGATTAAATGGTAGAAAAAATAGATAATAACGTATTTTAAATATGACTTGAAAATAAATGCGTTCGCAATTCTTTGCCTGCTAGATTGTTTTAAAAGTTAGTAAAGTTGAATTTTACATCACGGTTATGCAATGACATTTTCACCGGAGAACAGATAGTCTCTATAATTAATAAACAAAATATTGATGGCTGGATCCAAGTCTTTTTTTTATTTGAATATTGATTCCAACGGCAACGGTTCAATAAACTCATCATTTTATCAAGTATATAACTAAAACTCCATCACTACTTTTTATAACCTTCGCTACATGTTAAGGAGATGTTTAGTTTTCTTCTTAAATACAATGGGAAAACAAGAAGTAATGACAGTTTCTCAAATTACAATCAACTCAATACTTTCCAATTATTAATGTGATCATTTTCGTTATAACATTTTGTCACCTAGTTTGCAAATTTCCAATGCAAATCGATAAAATCGATTGGTTTTCTCCAGAATACATTTAGAACAAACAAATGAATATCCGAGGGTGGGTGAGCCAATACCTACCAATTTTTCCCAAGATTTGTCATATTTTGACTTGCATTGTTGTGTTTCAGAATAACGCTGTTGACCACAAATAGGGTACTTTTAAATTAAAGATTGGTTCTCTCGATCCAATTGTTAGAGTAATTCTTAGAGTAAGTTATTAAGTTTGGAAAATTAATTTTATTTGTTAGAAACTAACAACATATTTTCTGTCTGATACACAGAGAATAATGAATTTCAATATAAAGACTTCAACAAATGAAGTCTTAGTACCTCTTTCAAAATCAGGTTACCGCAAGAAGTTCTAGTGAATCCATCACATGGCGATCCCACCAAACAAGTGACTAGTCTAGTCAAGTACTCAAGTAGCTTCAAACCTCATCGTTGACGAATATATTCGCACCGCGCCCTATTTTTTATAGACGGGGAGCTGGCTACAAAAAACAGGGTCGATAAGGTGCGCGCCATTTCAGCTTGTAAACTGGCGGCTCCCACTTAATACATCACCGAACGCCACTTCTTAAGGTCAGCACAGGTCGGATATGAAAATGCCAGCCGGTTTTCCCGAACGAAAAAATTGGCTGAAAAACCTCATAACGGGCGCGCGTGAAACCTTTAGTAACGTGGGGTTCAAACCTCAAATAAGAGCGGTGTAATAGCGCAAGAAGTTTTGCAGGCCGGAAAACCCTCGTAAGAAGTGATCGAAAGTGTCGGAAAACTCATCTGAAAAACCTCATAACGGGCGCGCGCGAAACCTTTTGTAACGTGCGGTTTAAGCCTCAAATAAGAGCGGTGTAATAGTGCAAGAAGTTTTGCAGGCCGGAAAACCCTCGTAAGAAGTGATCGAAAGTGTCGGAAAACTCATCTAAAAAACCTCGTAACGTGCGCGAAATATTTTTTATCGCGCGCGTGATTTTATAGCGCTTACTCATTTTCCACCTACTCCAGCCGCCGCCAACAACGCAAAAACGGGCTTCTAATTTTTTTTTCAATTCATTTACGCGCGCGATAAAAAATGATTATATTTCAGCGAGTTTTCATCGTATCTTGATGATTTTTTTTAATTTCGGGTTTTTCAGATGAGTTTTCCGACACTTTCGATCACTTCTTACGAGGGTTTTCCGGCCTGCAAAACTTCTTGCACTATTACACCGCTCTTATTTGAGGTTTGAACCCCACGTTACTAAAGGTTTCACGCGCGCCCGTTATGAGGTTTTTCAGATGAGTTTTCCGACACTTTCGATCACTTCTTACGAGGGTTTTCCGGCCTGCAAAACTTCTTGTGCTATTACACCGCTCTTATTTGAGGATTGAACCCCACGTTACTAAAGGTTTCACGCGTGCCCGTTATGAGGTTTTTCAGCCAATTTTTTCGTTCGGGAAAACCAGCTGGCATTTTCATATCCGACCTGTGCTGACCTTAAGAAGTGGCGTTCGGTGATGTATTAAGTGGGAGCCGCCAGTTTACAAGCTGAAATGGCGCGCACCTTATCGACCCTGTTTTTTGTAGCCAGCTCTGGGACTATTAGTAGTTGCTGTAACAGCGTAAGCGTTTCTGCGGATTAGAAAAGCCTAGAGAAGGGGATTGAAAAAGATGGTTCTAATGGAACAGCCATGTGATCTATATCCATTCTTGTTACGTCTGTAGTATTCGATAAAGAAGAAGGTACCGCCTGTACATAAGTATAGCTTATAAATTTAGCTGTAAGAATTTTTCCGTAAATATCAAAAATCTGTGATCCTAAATAGAAATAATGGGACAAATTAGAATTAGAATAAATAAGTAGGAATGAATAGTTAGGACAAACACTCAGGTAAGCTTGTGTCAAAGCAAATAAACAGCAAAGCATGGAGTTATAAGGGCTTATTAGTTTTTCAAAGTGCGATACCTAGCTCGTACACGAAATATATATAAAGTGATAGATGAGAATGTTCTAGGAATAAATGTAATTGGATGGTCGAGCCAGGTTGATTAAGGGTGTTTGAGAGTTCATCGACATCCGCTTCTCTATAAAAAATTGCAGTATTAAATCATTACTGTCAATTTCAACTTGGTTCCATTTTTTTTCATTTCCTTATCTGCAATCCTACAAAACTTTTTTTTAAATACAAAACGAGGTTAAGTGTAGGGTACCTAATTGAAAACTCGTGAAATTCCTATAAAAGCAAACAAATTATGAATGCATTTTTAGTTTTATGTACGACTGAGTTTACTTAGCTAAAGTTGAGAGCTTAGCAGATTCCCAGACAATAGTAGGCTATCCCTAATGCTGAATTAGCCTAAACAGTCGAAGTACCAACTTTCATTGAATTACTTTGTTCAAAACCGATAGCGCAATCTACCATTAACATGCCTTGGAATGCAATTTCTCATACAAAGCTAAAACATAAAATGAGTCCTAAGCAATTCTGAGCAGAGCATTTGAAAGAGTTTATAGAGAAACTTTTGGCTTCAATAAATACTCTGGCGAAGTCTGTAATATTTCTTTGTACAATTGAAATGAAGTATAATTCATTTCAATTGTAATTTCAGTAATAAACTGTGTGCTTTATTTAACGTAGCGTGAGAAATCCGAAAATATAAAATTTTCAATATAATGTTTCTGAGATCACCCTTTATCTCGAATAACACGGTAGAGTAAAGTTCTTGCCTAACAGAAGAAATAAGAGAGTTCGAAATTTCTGGTAAAATCTCTGGTAAATCTCTGGTAAAAGATCTACATTTGTCAACCCTTTTACTGACCCAAAAGCATGCTGCGTCCAGACGAACTAATAAGAGGCTTTAGAAAACAGAAAAATATTATCCATATATAGTATATCTCCACCCAGAGTTTAACGAAGATGACTTTGACCGAAATATACAATTTTATGAGGAAATAAGTTTGAAAACATTATAATTGTGAGTCACATATAAAAAGTATCTTGAGTATAAACCAAGTAGTATTTGTGATGAACTATTTGAAATTAAATTTCTATTTTAAAATTTAAAAGTAAATTAATGATTCAATTCAACTTGATACAACAAACTACATTTTCCGGTACAATAAATTATTCACTGCCCTAGGAAATAAATTTATTAATTCTTATTAACAAAAATCCGTCCCTGAACGTAATTTAAGCAAATAATATCCTGAAGATACTTTCTGATACAGATCTAGATTGTGATAACTCCAATGTTTCGACCTTATAACCTATAAAGTAATATTTTTATCAAAAGTGGAAACAATACAAGAGAATAAATAAGAACGGCGACAATCGGTAAACGAGCTTGCACTACCGATGATAAAACTAAAATCAGATAAACTTCTATCGTAAAACACGGTCAGCGACGATTCTTTAGTTATAAATACCGGGTGCGAACACTTTCCCATCGTTTCAACCAATTTTGGATGCGAATAGTGGCTACGGAGGAGAGAACAAGAATTTTCTTTTCCAAATAAGTATATCATTACAGGATTTCAATGTGTTTGTGACATTATTTGCGTTAAAGGTTTGATATTGTAAACTTCTTAACAGATTGTACAAAACACTTTGATTGAGTTAAGAAGATCGGATTCGAATAAGTACTATCATAAAACGACTAGCACCTGGATGACCGAGCTTTGCTTGGTATTTTGTGTTTTTTAGAAATTATATTCAAAAAGCATTACTTATTGATGAAATATGAATAATATTTTCTCATCTTGCCGACAACAATAATAAAAAAATATGAACTGGTTAGTCAAATAGAAAACTATTATTGTCATCACAGCTTTAAGTTTGAAATCGGGGCTTAATATTTTATTTCCTCTCATACTATATTGTGGGTATGTCGAAGATTGATGTCACTTCCACAAAACCAAGCTCTCAGTAGAAACAACAATTTTTTTAACTGAAACTTCTTTCACATCAAGACAAGACACAGAATTTCATCCAGAACCCTCAACTTTCAAGCTTGCTCGCAGTACTCTGAATACACTTTGACACAGACCGTGAATCTGATGTCACCATAGGACAGAAAGACAGAAGATGCAGATTGTACGTTCTGTAATAGCTTGCTTTCTCGATAGTCGAGGAAAGACATGGATCAAATGTCTCATGTGCGGATTATAGGCCCATGGTGATTGAGCTGGTGCAGAGTTCGATACCTGGATATGTGATTTGAAGTTGACCAAAGTTACTGTAGTACCTCATCAAAACGAATTTATTATTTATAGTTTTATAGTAGTCCATATTTGGGAACCTATTCCATGTTTGGATTGATTTGGTTTACGTGAAAATTTTATATTTTAAATTAGTATGTATTATGTGAAACATGTCAATAATTTCTGTAAACTATTAATTGTGTAAATGATAATAGATAAGAATAAAAAAATTATATCTACAATATCTTTTTTTATATAATACAGAAACAAAATGTCAAATTAACATAACCTGAAAACAGGAATTGGTATTTTGCTAAGTTTAACCAGCTTTCAGAATTTTGATAGATTTTGTTATAGAATAAAGCATCACTTGCGACTTACTACCTTTTTTGGTTATTGTTACTTGTGCCCCCCCAGGACCGTTCAAAAATGGGTTGTTTACAATATATAGAGAAGAAAAAATATATTCACGTTATTGGAGGAACCTATAATCCGATACAATTTTCCCATTTGTCAACTTTTCCTTTGTGAATAAGAAACAATCAAATTTGACAATAAAATTACTCTTCAAGATATTCAAACACAATTATTTCGAATGATTTACTCTCTCTGTACTACAGAAGGTGCATACATACCTTAGGCGTCACCAACAAATCAGTATAGTCGTAGCCTCCATTAGTATAACAATAATTTTTTGTTTGGACGTGAAAATTTTGAATGTATTAGTAGAATGAAATTTCACGTGAAACATGAAAAAATCGCAACTGAAACTTAATTTATTTGAGGTGATACTAGTGGATGTTTTCAACTTAATTAAGCATTTTAGAGTGGGCCGAGAAAAGTTTCTAAATAATATGCGTACGGATTGCTTTTTAACATCAGAAACGGGGGACAAAATCACAAAAATCGGTAATCTAATTTGATCTGATCCTCAGCGTCAATTAAGTTTCAATGCGTATGTCATTATTTTTGGGTTTTAGCATAGGATTGAATTTATTACTCATATGAAAACTGCTTCAGTCTTAAGAAACAAAACTTCCATTATTTATTCTTGAATGAAATATATGCTTAAAATAGTTTAAGCTAAATTACCTTATCTTAACATATAAGTTGTGACTCAAAAGGTGCATTTAGTGAAACATAGATTCAATGTGGCAACCAATTTATTAACAAAAAAACCGATAGAAAATAGTTCATCGAGAAGATTTAAGATTACTGCTGATGAAAATGGAACGTTTACTAAGTTGGTGAATCAGCACACCAGGATCATTATTCTCATTCAAATTATTTCAAATAATTCAACTTTTCCATAAATAGTTTCATTATTTAAAACACACACCTCTTATGACGATAATGTATTAAATTCGAGGTATGGCTATTAAGTTTAATAAATTCATAAATAAAAACAATCAAATGAAGTTTCGCACAATTTTATTACCGACTTTCACACTAATCTACATACAACTCTACCAACGATTCTTATGTTGCTCCAGAGATTTGAACATCCTTGGTATTGTTCGAAGTTAACCTATTTAGAACTACGCTTACATCCTCTTTAACTTCCTCTACAGTTTACACTATCACAGCGAGTTCCTTTGAATGATGACTTTATGGAAGGATGTGGCATCGTTAGAATACCTTTTTGTCAAAAACTCTTACACATTCAATAATGAATGGACTGGCGCGTTATAAAAGATCAAACATTTCCATTTGTTAACTAGCAGAAACTTATGTCGTGGATATCAAGACCCCCTACTGACTTTTTATTTATCTCCAATGGTTACGTGACTTATCCAGCTTCTTCGTCGCTCTGAATGCGGCACAAAAATATCTTACAGATCGCTTTTATTTTTGTTCATGAGAGAAACTTACGGCACCATTTTTGCGGACAAATTCTTTGTTGATATTTAAATCATCAGTTCTTTCACGTAAATCGATCACATATGCATTGATGGTTTTGTTGTCGAAAAATAAACAAACAACAGCTCACTGTCCATGTCATCATGCCCCATTACAACATTAGATACATTGCTAAACGTACATAGCATGGTAAACACTGACATTACATTCGAAGTGGTAATCAATGACTGTCAATAAAGATCTTCCGTAAGCTCGAAATCTCTTTGATTTACAGATAGAGCAAAGCTAGACTATTAAGAAAATTACTTCCTATTTTTCAGGTAGAGTTGATACTAATAAACATATATGACTAGAAGTGTTCAGATAAAAACCTCTCGAGAAAGCACATGTACATTCTCTCAAGCAACCTTGAAGGCCCTGAAAGCTCTTGAGCTAGTGTGGGAGTGTTAAATCTGAAAGCACTAACAAACAGGAACAAAATAAACCTAGTCTGGCTACAAGACCACAAGGGTATACCAGAAACAACGAACTGAACTTAATGGCTAAAGAATCAGATTTTTTACTGGGGAAATAATTCAGGCCTGATACATTTCAATAGATTCATAATATTATCTGCTAAGAAGTCTGAGGAACTTTTTGAGATGTCCAAAAACATTAAACTGGTGGTTGGTCTTATGACAGGGCAATGCCCCATCAAATTCCCCATAAAGACGATAGGCATGAAAGAGGGCAACAAATCCAAATTTTGGGACAAACCATAGAGGCAGTAGTATCTACTTTGCAAATATACTGCCGTTCCAGAAGAAAATGGGACAAAAATTCCAAAGAAATAGCCTCATTTGATAGTAGCTTACGTATTTTGGAGACAGAGCAATGAGTTGCAGAATGATTCATAAAATATTATATATTAGGCAGTTTTTGTTTTTTGAAAAAAAAAAACGTTTTCTGTGCAATCAAGAGACTTTAAAGTAATTAAAAAGTGAAATCCTAAAAACGTCTTCAGTTAAAAATATACCCATACCTATTATACTAGTCCCAAAGATAACGTCAAACATAATTTTCTTATAAATGCCCAAAGCCGTTTGAATGAGCGCGAAACCCTTTAAATTTTACTAGCACGTGGCAATCGTATCGTTTACTTTCCTTCGGTTCCACCTGTGACATTCCACCTGATGCACCCGATCGACTAGAACCGTTAATACCTTTACCATGCACTTCCTATCACATGTGACCCGATGTAACTCTGCCATATATACCCTAGTGGGTCTAGGACCTTTTACCTTGCGAGAAACAGAACAGGTAGTCGTTTTTATTTTATTTTTAATTACATAGAAGTAGTGGTGACATTGATATAGAATATTTCATATTATGGAAGGATGTTAAAAAATATATTTTAATAATAAAATGTTGGAGAAATTTGATTAATAAATATTTTGTCATTGAAAACATGTATATTACAAAACAAATAAACAAAATATATTATAGAGGCTCGACCAGGAAATAGGTTTTGTCATTTAAAGAAAAAATATTGGACTTTCAGGAAAATATTTATTAGCAACAAATACAGCAATGCTTAGGCTACTATCCACATAGCTACCACCAATCGTGGCATCAACCTCTGCCTCGTTGTCGCCAAAACGCTCATCGAAGGAAGAAATTTTTTGAAATTGCTTAAAATTCGTTGGGAGCAAATTACATTTTCTTGAACGGGGTAATATGGGAAAACTTACTTTGAGGATGTGCTTCGTTCAAAAGAGGAAACAAAATACGAGTTTTCAAAATAATTTGTTTAACAAAAAGTAGTTCTACATAAATTATTTTTTGGTAAAAAACGAGTTTTGGCATTACAACAACTTTGACGTAAGTAGAAAGAAGTATCTAATCTAAAATGATCACCATAGATTGAATAGAACAAAAACAGGATACACAAAAGGATGATACAGTATTTGATAAGAAATACATAGAAAAAACTAACAAAGAAAATTAAATATCATACTGATGGTGAAGAGGCGAAACAATATTGTAGCATCAATTAAATGGTACTTTAAGCATGAAAAATAACAAAAGATCAAAAAATTATTATCATACAGACAATATGAAGGTCATTTCCAGCGAATGTGAAATTTCGTCAATAAGGATTTCGCTGGGAAAAGCTTATAAATACTCAACCAATTTTCTATCGTTTTCGCTAGCATTGTTCCATTTTCTCGACATCTCAACAAAAAATACGAACGAAAATTTTATGTGAAAATTTCTGGAATCTTTGATAAAATTAAATTGGATAAAGATTTGTTACTATTGAACAACATAAAACTATAGTTTTTCATTGATAATGATGAACCTGATAACCTACCAGTTATAAGACGTTTAGAAAAGAACCAATAGAATCAAAATGTGAGAAGGCCAATAATGAAAGCAAGATGACGCCGCTCATTTCAACTTTCTTCTCGTTTCTAATTTGTCTGACAGATAGAAATAAAGCCCAATTTCTATCATTGCTTAAAGCAATTAAAATGATTATTCAATCATATACTTAATTCAAGAGCTTACTGAGCGGTCTATATTACATGAGTCGGTTTGAATGGAAAATTCTGAAACGTTTGGTGAAATTTCTATTAAACATATACACAGTCATTATTACCTCCGATATCTAAAAACGATGATAAGTTATCAAAACACGTGGCTGATAGTGAAAGTAAAACACGGGCAACGTTAAGAGTGTTCGCTATACGGGACTTTGTAAAGCAAGCAATAACCCAGAATAGTTATTATTATATTATACTATTATATTAGCTTACTGATATTTGAAGAAGAACAAGACCATAAATATAATCTTATAATTTTCATGGTTATGTATTATTAGTCGTTTTTGCCCAATACTTCTTGTATTCTATTAGGTTGAACTAAATAACAGCACTCAAAATTTTTTTACATTCTTCTAAAAATTGTTGTATATATACTTACGAAAAGACTTTAGTATATTATCTAAGGTTCAAAGGAAATTTAGTGAATAAATTTTGAATAATTTCAATCGGGTGTTGGAACGCCACTGCTGGCTTCTATATCCTTATGGTAGACATTAATTCTTTTATTTTGCATTTTAAGGAGGTAAATGCTGTAAAATTCGTTATATCCAATTAAAACTACAGGTGAACGGACGCTGACAAGTTGGTTATTAACTTATCTTCAGATTGAACATTTCGGCAAGATTTGAACAGATTGTTTTTACAAGATTATAGCATTTTATTGTATACTTAAGTAATATGTGACGGTTTATCTTGCAAAAGGTAATTGACAAAACAATATATAATATATTTGAAAGAAATGAACCATAACAGTTTCAATAATATAAATGGTAATTCATACGTAGTGGGTCAAATTGAAACTACACTTTGAAAAGGCTAAAATTTTGCATCAACAACATTGAGTTTTTTGATTAGTTACTTACAAAAATTTTGTCTTTTTACTGCAGGGCTGATAGTTTTTAGACGATTATACATTTCAAAATATCTTATTTCTGTCTACCACCAAATTTTTTGGATGGCTTACGTTAATTAAATTTATAATAAATTTTCTAACTTCCGGAGTCTACGGAGGATATTTCTTTGAACTTGGAAGAGCATTTCAAGTTTCTGCCTCATAGCGTCACAATGGAAGTTTATTCTATCGATCATTTTAAACAGAAATATATGATGAATATAGAATATCATTATTAGAATCACAATTATTAGAACTACCAAGTGGATTTAGTCAATTATGATGTGAAAACCACTATTTGGTTTCCATATATTGACAGAAAACTTGCAATACACCTAGATCAGCATATAAAGGAAATGAAAAGAAATTTAAAAAAACGAAATAATAGGACAATAAGAATTATCCAAAATATTTATGCAATGAATACCATTATATGATAAATTAAAATAAATAATCAAGACTCGCGATTTTATTTTGATAAATAATTACATTTTAATACATGGGACGTATAACCTAGTTGGTGATTTTCATACCGAAAACACTGTTTACACTACCACTACACCAATACTCACAATTACACTATCTGACACGCGTTTCGATAACCAAGTCATCATCTTGACAGCCTGAAGGTAAACTGAACTAACCTAAACTAAACTAAAGATTTTACCTTCAGTCTCTGAAGTCGATAATTTGGTTGTCGAAACAGGCGTCAGACAGTGTATTGTGAGTGTTGGTGCAGTGGTACTGTAAACATTGTGCTCCGTACATTGGAAGTATGTATAATATATATTTCGTCGACATACGAAAAGCGTCCCATATATCAAAATAAAATGACTAGTTTCTTCCTTGATATTGTTTGAAAAACGTAGTTTGCCATTTCTCGAGAGAAAATGTTTACTTTTAATACCGCGACGCAAATTGAATTATATCTCTTCCGATAAACCTGGCAGCTATTCTGGCTCGATTTACCAATGTGATAGTACCAAAGGGTTTGTTCAATTACATGAACCATAAAGCAATAGTGATGTTCTCAATTCATATCAGAAGCTCGGGCGGCAGGGTATTGGACACTACCTAGCCTTTCTATTGCGAATCATGAGAAACATTTTTGACTTGCAAATGTTGTGTAAAAGTGGTAAAAAAATGACAGACACATTACATTACAATTTGTATATTTCGAAAAAATGATTGAAGAAGGAATGAAAATAAATACTACTACAACTACACTATTAATAACAGTGCATTTCACTTAACATAAATAATATTAGATAATAGGAAGTTGAACAATTCAAATATTATTGACGAGTACTAGATCAAACCAGAAAGCAAGAAGCCTAAATTGGCAAAGACTGAATAAAACTTTTATATGCAATGTGTCATAAATTCATCAACATCTACTTCTTCAGCTATCCATTAATGGATATATGCGATCACCTCTGACCATTTTATCCTGTCTCTGGTTGAAAGCATTAAGTCTCCTGTGTTTCTTATCCCTCTCCAATTTTTAATATTGTAAAGTCACTACATCCTCTTTCTGCCCAATCGTTTTCTTACCTCTAACTTCAATCAAGAGTTGAAGCAGATGGTACCACTCGCTTCGTATCATATGTTCCAGTTATGCGGTTTTTTCTACGTTTTATCGTGGCCGTCAATTCATGTTGTCTTTTTATTCTGCTCAGAGTATCTTTTTTGGTTTTTCTTGTCGTCCATGGAACTCTCAAAATTCTTCGGTAGATCCACATCTCAAATGCTTCCAATTTATTCATGGTGTTAACTTTCATCAACGATAAAGAGCAAAAAGTTCTCAATATCATTAACGGTGTGAGAGTACAGAAAGAAGTTCTATAGAACTAACAGAAAAGTAAAATTTTGTTGTAGAGACTTAATATCTCATATTTACAAGTAAATATGAGATATTAAGAATCAAGCCAGAACTCGAATTGTTGGAGAAAAAATACAAGTTAGAGACAAATAAAACAAGTATATGAACAAAAAATATGAGGTTTGAAGGAAACCCAAGATGAACATGAGATATCATAATTGGTATAATACGACAACGATGAAAACTGTTCAGAAAAATACAGAAAAACAGAAAACATAATTATACAATAGTTAAGAATATAAGAAATTTTATGAAAATACTACAATTTTCATTCATTCACCAAAATCTTTAATTTCATAAACTATCAATGGAAAGAGAGTAATTATGAATTATTGAATTAAGCGAGTCAATATCAGCTGAAATTAATACGTTATTCAGTTTTTTTATAATACATACTAAAATAAACGATTTCTGTTTTTAGTATCGAGTACAACATCAAATAAGAAGGACATACACGTAGATAGGATGTGGTCTATTACCCAACTAAGAAAACTGTAAACCAATTTAAATCTCATTTACCAATACAAATAAAATATTTGTTTATATTTTCTGGTCAATTTTTTATAACCTACCTTTCTCTCCTTTCATGGTCAGTAATTTTTATTTCTTGGTGCTATTATTATTACCATAGGATATATGGCTGCTAGCACACAAATTGTCTTACCACAAACGGAGGGCCAATGATAAATCTGCACAAATAGATTAATTTAAGTCACAAAAAACTGTCGATAACATAGTATCATAGGATAATCCAAATATTCGTTTATGGTAATTCAATTTCAACTACTAAATTCAAAACATAAAACTTATCACAATGTAGTTGTTTTGGAATAGTTAATTATATATACACTCGACAGCAAAAAAAAACCGGACACTTCATATTTTTCTTATTAAAAGCTAATTTTCAGCAATGTGTTTTTGTGGCTAATTTAGTTATTGCAGAGAATGTAAGTCCATTTATCTAATCCCTTGAGGATTAGTAAACAATTAGATAAAACTCAGATTTAAAATATTTGTCTTAACGCTGATTTACTTGTCGGACCTATTCTAAACTGTAAGTAGTTTTTCGCACATTTAAACATCTTTAGTTCATCAACCAATCCTTTTCTGTGATTAATAGATATCTATTTTGGTTAATAGTCCCGACTTCTAGAAAAGGATCGAAGAGAAAGGCGATTATTTGCCCATAAGTATTCTCATTGGACTCTGAACCAATGGGGAATCACTCTGACGATCGAGGCAGAGTGTGGAGACGACCAGGGGAGCGACTTTCTCAATGTACTTTTCGTGAATGACGACCTTTTGAAAGGTGATCAGTTATGGTTTGGGGTGGAATTAATTTCCAGCTCGGACTGAACTGATTTTCGTAAATAACGGGACTCTGCCTACTCGGAGGTACTTCGAGGAAGTCCTCCAAGAAGCTGTGATGGCATTTGTTCGATTTATTGGCGAGCAATTCATTTTAGTGCAGAATAATGCTCGTCCAGATTCCGGCGGAGCTGTTATCGAATTCTTGGAGTAAGTGAGAATCACACTTCAGGACTGGCCTGCACGATCTCCCGTTATGAATCCCATAGATCATTTGTGGGATAATTAAAATAGGCATGTTAGACATCGTCATCCTCCTCCTAGTGACTTAAATCAGCTCCAAATTACTCTTCGAGAAAATGGGATGCTATTCCGGTGAAGTATGTCCACAATTTAATTTTTCCGATGCCTGGCAGGATTAGATCCCTTCGCCATAGCAGAGGGAGTAATACCCGCTATTAGAATTGCAAAAATTGTTAAAAACCTAATAAAAATGAAGAATAACGTTTTTTTTTTTAAATTTATCATTTATCATTTTTTTCTCTATTTTATATTTTTTCTATAATAATCAGTAAAATTATTCACTTTTGGCAGACCTATAAATTAACCAATTCTTACCATAAACTAAAAAGATTAAAATATTTAACAAAATTAGTGTCTGGTTTTTTTGCTGTTTAGTTTATTTACACCTAAGAATCAAATTCACTTTACAGATTTGAACTGTAAAGTAGTGGCTATAAATTGATGCTAAAAAAACACAGGACTATTTTTCAATCGAGAGAATTGCGGAAAAATAAGATAAATCTTATCTACTAAAATCTCACAATTATTGAAAAAAAAATTTTTTGAATCAATTTTGTAATACATTGAATTCTGAAATCCTGAGAAAATTGTATAAAATGTGAATTTTAAGTGCCGACTCTTCAAATAATACGCAATGACATTACCAGTTTAGACGTGATGACGTAATTCTCAATTTTTTATAATTTAGACTAATTTAGAGCTAGGTCGTGTATTACCTCATTTGAAAAATCTCTTAATACCGTATTCAGAAATCTATTTCTACAGACGGATCTGAGATTCATTCTATATTTCATATTTGCTACTACTATTAAAAACTATTAAGAATAGGCTGCTGCAGTTCAAGATTTTAGTTATTTCCCGGCATAAGATAAACTTTATAAAGAGGGTATCTCATGAATAATGTCGATTTCCAATGTTGGCCTTGTTTATCAAATGATCATGGAATAAGGAAACCTTATTATTCGAAGTACATCCATCGTATTCTATGGATTCAAACCAACGTTAAGCAAGTTCTTTGAGAACTTGGTAAAATAAATCTTTGGGCTTAGATGCAAGAAAATTGTTGCACTTCATCTCCTTTGGGTTAAAATTTTTAACACGCAAGAATTTCTTCATGATCTGAATAAATAGTAATCTGACCGTACAAGATTCGAAGTGGATGTGGTATGGTGCCACCTAGTTCTTCGACCCCAGTATATGGTTTAGCATAGTCTTGTTGTAAGAGAACCCGCTTTTGGATAAATGAACCTGGATATTTCTCCAATAAAACGTCTTACATTCGCACCAGCTGTACACTGAAACATAATTCTACCAGAGACACAAGACTTTCTGCTCGAATCATTCTTTCTTTGCAACGGGTTTTGGTGATTATCGTTTGTCCAAACACTGATTTCCCTTGTTCATGTTATTGTTAGCTATTTTCGGCAGTAAAACGTTAAAAAAATATTTTCTTACTGCTTCTAATATTAATCTATTAAATTTTCGTTTTAGAAATAATTTGTCAGTTGTTAATCAGTCTTGCTCGATTCTTCATCTACTCGTTTACTTTGCAGTCGTGTCATTTTCAAAGTAACATGCCGTTATCTTTAATTCCCACAAAAATTAAACTGTCTGTCGACAAAAAGTTATTTTTTGTGGTTATGAGAGCACGATAATGAAGCATCCAAGATCTAAGACATATCAGAAATTATAAAATGTAACTCCGTCGAAATGATGACGTGACAGTGCGATTTTATAAGTTGTCCGATGAAAATAATCTTCGTTTAAGTGGCATTGTCAATGTTATTGTTCTTACACTAGTGAACAACACATAAACCGTAGGATGAAAGTACTTCGAAAAGAAGCAGAATCAAGAAATACTGAATTAAATAAAGAGAATATTTTAAATACTCAATCATGTTCATCATCAATTCTCCGCTAATCAAGAAGATCTAAGAAAAATCCTAATAACAATTAAAACTTATGTATCATTTGTAATAAGTTAAGAAAAGGGCTTAATGGAACTATGTATACAATTTCAAAAATTTCTGCTGCGGAGAGGCTTTTAAAAGTTGCTATTAAAAGAAATGATGATGTTCTTAGAAGAATATATTTGTGGGATTCACCTGAATCTTTACTGGGGAAAAACGTAAAATATCACCAATTATGTCTCAGTCAATCACTACGAGGCACAAAATTCATGTCAAAAAGTGGGCAGACCTTCGAATAGTTACTCTCTACTACTAATAGTGAAACGATTGAAAACGAATTTTTTATCCCAATAAAAGAAAGTGTCTGCGCGTAGGAAGCATATTGTTATAACATAAATCCATTTAGGTTAATTTGTTGAGTAGTTGAAATATTTGATAAAAAAATTAGAAATTATAACATTTAAATTTTTTAGGTATATTATTTAATTCAGGAAAATTGGAATTTTAAACGATTTTGAATTCACATATTTTCCTCTGTCACTGCTGCGCTAATTTTTGTTTCCAATCATGTATTAACAATACACGAATTTCATATTTATAGCACTCTATACTATTTAATACAAAAACCTAATGCGTCGTCAGTAAACAAGGAAAAAATGATTGGAAGAAAGTGAAGCAATTGTACTCTCCATAGAATTAGAAACTAGACTTAACAAGTTATGTTCAAATTGAGGTAAATGAATTTTCACATATCGTTGGCTTGATTCGCAAGCCACGTAATTCATATCAACATTTTGATACCATCAGATAGATAATCTGATCTAACATCTAAACATCTAAAAACTTGTGAAGGCTTAAAAAATCCGTTACAATTTAAAATCGAAATAGAAAACCTCTAACCTTGAAACTGCCATTTTGTTTGAAGCTAAACGCACTCTTTGTTATTTACTTGAACTGATTTTCTTCAATTAGTTTTTCGAAACTATTTCTATCCTTTATTAAAATAAGTTTAGTTTTCATTCAATCGTTTTTTGTATCTACTGTAAAATTTGGTTCTATGGAGTTACAAGGTTTGCGACTTAAGCCGACGATGTGGAAAAAAATTATGAAACACCCTTGTATTTTAGTAAGAAACGGACAAGGCTAAATAAATACATATACAAAAGCACAAGAGTTGTTATTAATTGATAAAAATCAAGTTGTCAATTTAAATATCATTGGAATTTTGGACAGATATAAATCAAAAAGTTTCAGAAGCATATTATAGGTGGTTTACGTGAAACCTTCAAAATATTTTTTTAAAGGAAAGTGCCCAAAAAGACCATAAGAGATGTCTTTACCAACAAAATGATTGAATAATGACATGTTCTTCGGAGGAGATGTAACTTGGTATTCCAGAAATGTAATAATAGAAGTAATTTTCTCTATTTTTATATTTAATTCTGTTCCAAATTTTTTGTTAATGTTGCTCTATTTTTTATCGTATTGATGACTCAATCTATTTACAACTATTGGCATGTTTGTTTTATATAGACAGCATCTCAATTAACAGATATACCCTCATATATGGATAATACTTCTCAAATATTCAAAACTGCTGAAGATTCTTTACTTTTATGTGTTTTTGGTAAAGCACGGGACTAAATCTAGTGATTCTTCACTCAGATAAATGATTCGTCTTTGTATTTATAAGAATGCAAAGTGATATTGCTATAAAAGAAAACGTGAGATGGATTTCAAATTGGAACATCACCACAAAGATACGCCCTTTGTCATTTTTAAATTGATGATCTATATACCTAGGTCTGTTTTAAATTATTCAAATTAGAAAGTATTTCCTAATTTAACTCAAACCTCTAGAAGCGGAATCCTTGGTTCAACCTCTCATATACAAACTTCTAAATAAACATACTTCAGTTTTTGAATTAAATTTTGGAATAATTCGCATATCATGTTCACCTATTTCGTTCGAATTACCATTGTGCACTGAGAGCTACCTACCTACATAAAATGCATGTGACATGGTTGCAGACGGAAATGTGTAAAATATTCAGTGCTAAATGCAACTTTCTACAAAATTATATTTATGGCATTAATAGCATTAGAGAAATGGACTACTGCCGATTAAGAAATATGTTGCAACAATTTTTAGGTAGCAAGCATTCGGGAGTATCGTTTAGTTGCGTTGTAACATTTTGCAGTGTGCAAATATTCGGCGTTTTAATCCTTATGAGTAAAATTATCGTTATCTGGTCGCCATCTTCCAGAATCCTCTTTTATGTAGAAAGAAATTTACGTTAAGCAATGAGTAAGGGGATGGGCGCTGATCCAGAATAGCGAAGAAATAAAATAATAAACAAAGTTCGATAACACTTAAACATACATATTATACATATGTATGACACAGTACCTGTCTCAAAATTATGGGAGGTTCTGGAAAGAACGAGCATAAATACCACTCTAATAAAGGCTATAAAAGAACTATACAGAGACACAACAGCAAAAATAAAAATAGGTAACAAGGTGACAGACGGCTTCAAAACAACCAAAGGCTTGCGACAAGGGTGTTGTTTATCCCCAACTCTGTTCAACATATACATAGATGAAGCCCTAAGAGTTTGGAAAAAAAAATGTAAAGGAATGGGACTAACTATTGGGGAGAGCACCTTGTATACACTGCACTATGCCGATGACCAGGTAGTGGTAGCACAGGAAAAAGAAGATCTGGAGTACATGTCTAGAAAACTTATAGAAGAATACCAAAAATGGGGTCTACAGGTTAGCACGGAGAAGACACAATACATATGTATAGGATCAGAAGATTCACCTGGGAATTTAGATCTAGAGGGAAAAATAATTAAAAACTGTAAGGAATGTATATACCTAGGTGTAAAACTAACAACAACAGGACGAAACGAGGAAACAATTAGGGACAGAATAACCAAAGGAAGAAAAGTAATAAGAGCCCTGAACTCAGTGCTGTGGCAAAAGAATATTAGACCAGAAACAAAAAAGAGAATATACAACGCCATTTTACAACCAATAATTACATATAGCTCCGAGGTTTGGCAACTTACAGAAAAGCAAAAAAATAACTTAAATGCAGTGGAAATGGATTTCTGGAGGAGAGCAGCAAGAATATCTAGAACGGAACATATAAGAAACGAGGAAATAAGAAGACAATTGAAAGTAGAAAGAACTTTAGTAGAAGATATAGAAAAGAAACAGTTGATTTGTTACGGACACGTTAAGAGAATGGGAAGAGAACGACTACCAAGAATAATATTAGAATGGACCCCCACAGAAAAAAGAAAGAGGGGAAGACCACCTAGAACATGGCTACAAGGAATCACTAGAGCCATGTCCGAAAGGAACCTAGCAGTCGACGACTGGCAAGATAGACAGGCCTGGAGATTAGGAACCCAAAGGCGTATAACGCTATAAAAGGGGATATATATATATATTATACATATATACAAAAAAATATAAGACAGCCATATATACAAAACGTAAAATAAAACTGTATGTCAAATCTCCAGGAGGAGCTTGACTCCGATAAGATCTAGGCGTTCGAAATCTGCTCGATCGCTGTTCCGAGGAAGAGTGTCCTTCACTGTTCCATCCAACGTCTTGCCTGGGTTCGTATGAGTAAGGAATCAGAGGTGGTATCATGAAATAATATGGAAGGTAGAAAGATGTAGCTAGTTTGCTTTTTCCTAAAAACGTGCTGTCAGTTATACCAGAGAGGATGAAGTGAGTTACTTGCTATTAGGACATTAAAAAGGTAATCAAAGAACGATATATTGGAATTCCCAAAAAAAGGTAACTTGGAATTACCTGGGTCTGGTATCGGTCAGCCAGGGGTCGAAGGATTATTGTTGTATTGAGAAAGTTGTTTGGGGATACAATCAAAACATGGAAAATGTGGTAAATGAAATGTGGATAGCTCTTAAAGATCAATGTGTTACATTACTAATTACAGGATCTTATTTGGTGGTTTCAATAATTTGATAATCAATATTTTATCAATATTTTATTTAATTTCTTCTCACACATCACCATACTATTAACAAATTTATATTAGTTTTAGATTACAATTGAATCTTGGATCAAAATATAATTCAGTAATTAATGCAAAATAAAGATCAGATTCAAAAATATATATTAATATCGAATTTAAAAAACCCATTCACCAATTTTATTTCTTTCACTCGGTTAACCTTTCCATACAGTGCTTTTTATACAGGTTATACATATATGTTTCTTGATACTTGTCTAATATAATAACAATACTTATACTCTACTAAAGGTGTGAAAAATAATTTTATATATGCTTAAAGTACAGTTATAGTAATGCATGGTATAATAAAGTCAATGTATAGACATTAAAAATGAAGGTTGTCGGATTTATATTTTCTAAAATTGCTGAAATCGCTATAAATGTGATTTCATTCATTCAGTAAACAATCAGAGGCTGGAGTTTTTAGTCTAGTCTATCATACACTAAATGATAGTACCTAAAAGGAATTTTGGCGTTTTGCAATCTTGAATTCACGAAAAGTATTTATAGGGGAACCTCTTATACCTCAAAAATCGTTGTACCTTGAACATACTTTTAAAATTAGGTACTTTTAACTCAACTATGTAATTGAATATCATGCGTCGATAAACAACTGAGAATAAGAACACGATTCTGATCATCTGTTGACAAAAGTGGTTTACAATTTTTATGTGTAAAATATAAATTTTTTCTTCGTTAGTTTTTGTCTGCATTTTTTATTTAATTGATAGGGATCTCGCTCAAGTTTTTTTCCAGTTACTTGGCCTTTATTTCATGAATTTTTAACCTATATACTCATAACGTCAAACTTCAAATAATCATATTTGTTTAACTCTTTGATGTGGTATTGTACCTAGAACACAATAAACCCGATGTACCTTGAACATGTATGTCCAACGTACAACATGATGTACGTGAGACAGGTCCGAGGGTCATCGTATTTTATAAAATATAATCTTGCGTCCTTTTATTCATAAAATGTACCACAGTTATTGCTTTGAGCGATGCGACGTTTATAATAACATTTATTGTAGTCATGAGCGCAGGAGGACAATAAGTCCCACCGATAATAATTTTTCGAAGAAAAAATTGAAGTGACTCATGAGAAGTGCGCCACCTGGATCTGTATATGCAGTTCACCCAAGTGGATGGATGCAACAAAACCTATTTACCGAGTGGATGAGGCACTTTATAGACTTCGTAAAACCAACCGCTGGTTCTCTGGTATTGTTGGTACTAGACGGACACTACAGCCACACTCGGAACGTAGATGTGATAAAACTAGTCAGCTATCACACCTACATCTTTTCTCTCCCATCACAAGCTACCCGAAAATTACAGCCTTTATACAAAACATTTATGGGTAGCTGCAAGGTTAATCATAACGAAGAGATCTGGTGCTGAATACGTGAAAATCAAAGGGTTATTTCTCAATTTGATCTAGCAGAACTGTTGGGAAAAGCATTTTTAAAATCTCAAACTGCCGAAATAGTATCAGAGGGTTCAGAGTAACACGAATTTTTCCATGCAATCGTAATATTTTTTCTGAAGCTGATCGGTGAGCAAACTGAAGCAGAAAAATTCGGCAATACTTCATGCAACTCAACACCTGCAGTCTCTGTTGATTTAAATGAATCGCTGAAAGAAGACCTGGACAATGAGCCTCAATCAGGCCGCAATCGCTCCTCGATTGACAAAGAGCATTAACCAGACTGCTCGAAGGACATATGGCGTCGACCAGAAGACAACACTGGACCTCGATTTGCAGCAAATATGACAGAAAGGTCAAAGGAAACTGGTGCAGCAAAATGTATTTCAAAGAATAAAGCTAGGTGCTTGAAAAATTTCGTATCTCCGTTCGAAGGATCGCCAATTAAGATAAAAAGCATCAGATCGAGGAAGAAAATCTTCAAAATCTCAAATTATCACCTCCTCTCCTTATAAAATGGAATTAGAAATATCAATACCAAATACAAGTAACAAGGGAAAGCGCAAACTAAAAATAACAACTTCAAAGGAAAAGAAAATCCAAAAGCTGCCAGCCCCTAAAAAAGGAAAAACTGCTCGGTCGGAAGAAGGGGAGGATGAGGAAGATTCCGAATATTTCTCTCCAGCTGATGAGGATAACGACATGGAAAAAATTACATTCCAGACGGGGAAGATGCGGTATGCATGTTTTGCGATGGCTATTTCAAGGACGACACAATCGGTGTTTAATGTGTAATAGTGATGGAGCTGAAAAAACACTTATGTCTGTGATTTTTGTCGCTAATTTTTGTTTTAAGTACAACTTTATTCCAAAATATTTCAAAAATAAAGGTGTAAATGGCATTTGACTACTGTCAATATTATGTTCCCTGGCCATGTTCCAATCACCTTAATCCAGAATAAGAAATTTCCACTTTTGAGTTATGTATTTTTTATGAGCTTCTATATTGTATGAAACCCAAAATACTACATCAGGAAGTAACAACAATTTCTAGGTATATATGTGTGCTGAATTCGATATTTATAGTACATTTTTTTTTACTTATAATCAAATACATAAAAGGGGAACCTTCTCCTTTAACGATGCATTAGTAGCAATAAGACTTAGTGAACAAGCAGTCCGAATACATCTCGACAGTGTGAAGTGAAAATAAAAGTGAATCAAATGAATTACATGTTAAGCGTTAGTAAACAGATAGCGTATTAATAATTAGTGTATACCGCACCGCACCGGTTTGTGATTAAAAACTGTTGTTTAAATAACTAAATAGGACATTAAAATATTTTCATTTTGCGGCAGATATACGATTAATAGAACCTCCTGAAGGTCTTTTCTATGACTCCAACGAATGATTCCAATAGTAAAACCTGTCCACCACACAAAACATAATAGCAGCATTAAATTGTTATTCATTTTATTTTCTTATTATATCAAATGGTTTTGTAAGAAAATTCCGAATACATAATCTTGTATAAACATTCGCCGAAGATATTGAGCAGATATCTTTCTACCAATTGGAGATTAAAATGTTTCAACAGTCCAAGCAAACCATTCGTGTTGAAAATTTCGCTTATATCCGAAATATCTCGTCCGAAATAAAAAAACAATTCAATTTACTTCGAGTCAACGGAATGTAACATCAATTCAGCATTTATTTTTTTTAAATAACTTATATCGACTTTATGTCTAAATTAATAAATTTGTTTATAGGAAACAATATTGACATTTTGATCTAATTTCGGTTCCAAGCAAAATATAAACTGATCACCACAACTATGGAAAGAAAATATATTTTGACCAAACAGATATTTTCTATCCTCAAATGTCCAATTTCGAAATGACAGAAGCAATTGTTAATTTAAATTATAAAATAGAATGACTTTTAAATGTCTTCATCATCACTTTTTTCCATATAAACTTGGTCAAAATTAACACACCACTCATATTTGTGTCTTCAATATTTTTTTAACCCTCTGTAACCCACACCACACATTTCATAATAGACAATATTTTGTGAATTATTTTTAAATATTATAAAATACGTATTTTTTGAAAAATCAATGTATTCATTCAATCAATTACAGCACGATAGAAGTGTGACGACATATCTGTCACAGCGAGCTAATAAACCTTTTTTTTATGGTGTGGTGTATGTGTAAATAAAATAGGTCGATCTCCTGAAAGTTACCTTTTTTTACCACTAAATCAAAAAACGCAATAAAATATAGGGCAATTGTCTCTTGTATAATCAAAAGTCAATAATCCGAAAATTCCTTTAAATACAAACAACTTTTGTGATTAAAGTTTTTTGATAACTCTTACAGATTTTGAGAAAAGTATATTGGTCACCTAAATTTGACCCTCTATGCCAACAACGGAAAACGAATAGTTCCACAGCTACGGGACTGTGCCATAGCCGTTTCATACTCCCTTCAGTTTTAGAGCGTTTTTCTATGTTTTCTGATGCGTAGAATCGATTTTTCTAGAGTGCCATGCTCAAATCCGGTCGTGTCATTTGTTATAAACAATTTAATTGGTTATAAAACTATACCTCTTAAACAAAGAGAGATTTAAAAAAAAGTTTCGAATAATAAAGATGTGTTTTAAAAAGACCTTCGGATTTGTCAATATAATGCAAAGTTAACGTTTCTTCTCACATCGGTCATTACATAGTTGCACAGTCATTTCGTGCATAGCAAGACTGTCCAAGATCATCGTCTAAAAGTGCGTTACGTAATACTTGATCGACTTTGAAGAAACTTTCAGATGAAATCATATCTACTATCTGTTGTTAACGTTTTTCTGAAGAGTTTCTAGAGATACCTTGTATAACAGAAAAAAATAATCAAACGAAAAGTTATTGGTTCGACTGATTAACACACATATTGTGCTGAAGATAAGTTAACTCAAAATATAAACTACGCTTACCATAAATAAATTAAGATACTGTAAATCTCACATGAAGGTAATAGGCATCAACATTTCTATTACTAGATCTCTATATATGGAACTACTCGAAACCAGTTACAAAATGATCATATTTTAACTTTTTCCGAATTCCAAAATAATAACACTGCAGTTTAATAACGTCTTTGTTATAAATATGTTGAGAGCCTTAAGCATCTTGGTCATCGAAATGCATTATAAATAATTAATTTCAACTTACTCCATAAAGAAATTTTCTAATAAAAAATGTACCACAGTACTATTTTCAATTAATAATAAGAATAAATACATTGTTTTCTCCTAACAATATAAACTATGGTTAATTTACACAGATGATTCAGAGTATCCAACAAAATCCTTCGATGTTAAAGCCAAAATTTCTTCACAAACTTTCTTATAACACCAAGCATCTCCTCTTAGTCGTTTTCTTCTTATACCAACAAAACCATTAGATTGATTTTGCATAGGTGTATTGTTAATATTTTTCTTCGATAAAGGTTTCGTCGGTGTACTTAGTTCTGATTGGGGTAAATTCTGACTTAGATCTGGCAAAAAACATATCTCCAATTCGAAAGAACACACTCCGAAATTCTGATTAGGGGCAGGTTCCAGTTTTCCTCTTAAAGTGAACCTGAAACAAAACAGATAAATTAAATATATTAAACTTATCACAAAGGGGCAGATTGAAAGATAATGACTAACAGGTAGATTGATCATATGAAAGAAATTATTGACCATGGGTTACTAGAATCCATAAAAGCTGCTAGAAATAGAGAAGAAACCAATAAATAATATCTCTATGTCTATGCGGGCATAAAGAACTGAAGAGAGAAGTTACTTGAAAATATTTCTTGCATTCCAATTAAAAGACATACTTTTGGAATTAATCTTTGGTTTTACCAACTTCATCCTCCCAACTCAGTCGTTTCTTTATTCAATCACTCTTTTTCAATTAATGCATTCACAATTCTGTGTTCCTAAAGTTTTTGTTCTAAAGATGTACACCCAGAATCTGACATCGGTTCGTATATTTATAAAAATTGGGTCTCATATTTTGGTTCTATATTTTGTTTCCTAGATATTTAAATTTCTGATATATCTGGCATATCATTAAATGTATGAATTCAGAATCTCCATTTTGTTATTCAACATCCGCACCTCGTATATCCAAATATTTGTAATGATACAACCGAAATGTCGCAACATGTTCAATTGATGGAAATTGAGAAGACAAGTATGTACAAAGTGGCAATTTTATTGGCCAAAATACTGATACAAATAGATAATCTTGGAAAGAGGTCACGTATGAGGGTTTTCAATTTAACAGAGAAAGAATTAGGTTCGTAGCCCAACAGATATAACACAAAAATTTTTAAGAAATACATTTGTTTTCCAACGTTTTTTAGCGATGTTCAATGAGTTCGATACCTTTTTTATAGTAAGAATCGTCAAGCTCTTCAAAATGGCCATTAACCTCTTCATTGTGAGATTATACTTGAGCACCGAGCCCTCTTTCCAAGTCTGGTAACAAAAAATAATCCAAGGGATCTAAATCAGGCGAATATAGTGGATAAGGTACCACTTCAAACTTTTAATCCATTAATAGCCATTGGCCATTGCAATAACGTATGTGTGAGCTGGTGCATTGTATTGATAAAAAAACACTTTCTTCTTAGCCTAATGCTGCCATTTTTTATTTATCCCACGCGCATACCAAAAAACCAACGCCATGACCTTGCCTGCAGATGGAACGGTCTTTGCCTTCTTGGGAGCCGGTTCTCCGTTATCAGTCCATTGTTTCGATTATTCTTTTCTTTCGAGTATAAGTGATTAACACACGTTTCATCAATATTTATGAAATGGCGAAAAAATTTTGCTATTTTTGTTCCATTGTGAGCTAACACCGCACCCATCTTGCGCACAGCTTTCTCATGTCCAAATTTTCAGTTAATATGCGATATTTGCGCACTTTTTGAAATGCCTATATCTACTATCTTTTTTTGTGGATTTTCTTCATCACCTCATTTAATCGACCACTGTGATGCTGATTTTCGCAGGTCGCTTATACTCTGCTAACCAATATTTTACTGTTGACAACGAAAGAGCATTCTCACCCAGAGTAGAGTCTTGTTCAACATTTACATTGGTTGGGCTAAGGCCTTCCAAATAAAAGTATTGTATCACATAACGATGATCAATTCGTTCACTATCGATGGCTTCCCAACAAATACTAAACAACGTGGCGTCTTCAATCTTTAAACATATGCTGTATATATTGTGTATTTTGTGATACAGTGGTATTTTTTAAACAACTACCGCCATCTCTAGATCATACCAAATACTTCTGAGACCATTCTCGTAGACTCTCTTCAAGTCTAACTTTAATAGATATAATCTTTTTCACCACTCCAAATAATAATCGCCGCCTTTCTCCTGAAGAGAGGCGGTTACGTTAACGTCCTCCTTTTATGTAAATGCCTCTCCTGCAAGTGAAAGGTGGGTGGTTAACCAACTCAAAGTGCAATTCGTGAAATCTCACCAAAATGTGGAATTATGAGTTATCCTGATAGAAAAGCGCTCTATTTTTTTCAAATGCGGTCGCATTTTTGCAATTTATTCCGTTATCCCATGACTATCACAGAAAACGGTCACCATCACTTGTTTTATCTTTCCCATCTTTTTAAATTTTGTGTACGCGATGTATTGTAGTCAATAATACCATTAGAGGATTGTTTCTAGTAATAGTAATAGTTTCTACTTAATAAAATATTTGACTTAGGCTGATCAATCTGCTTCGTCCCTGCCCATTTTTGATCAAATCCATTATATAGTATAGAATCGCGCTAGGAGCTACCAGAAACAGTTAAGCCTGTCTAAATTCTATAGAGTCTCATCTCAGTATCATAATCGATCCTGTATAGCATCGCACGGTGATTAAATATTGGCGCTTATATAGATGGAAGAGTTATGGATCTAACGCATTGAGGTTCACTTTCGACGAAAAAATTTGCGATGCAACCTTCTGAAGGTAAGGTCAAACAAACCATATTTTTTTATGCCGGCGCTATTTTAGTAAGTTACCTGTCCAGCTGAGGTCCCTATTGTGCTAATTAAGGTCCAAAATTACGTTTGGTGATTGAAAATGATATAACAAACCAGTCTGGGCTTCAATGACCTCACAAAAGCCTTTGGCCTTATTAAAGTGAAAATGTTATTTACATATTGGACAATAGAAATATACATATCAATATAATCCAGACCATCGGAAACATATACTTCTACAAACAAGTTAAGGCTCGCATTAATAGTAAGCAAGCAAAATCCATACCAATTAATGACAGTATGAGACAAGGAGACTCGCTTAGTCCCATGTTATTCAACATAATAATGGATGAAATCATAAAAAAGATACGGCTAGCCAGAGGTTACGGAATGTTTGACAGAGAAATCAAACTCTAGTGCTATACCAATGACGCCATAATATGTGCCAAAAATAAAGATGATATACAAAGAATATTGAATATATTTAATCTTACAGGAAAACTGTAAAATATGACTATATCGACTGTAAAAACCATATGAATGATAACATCAAAAGAGCCCAAAAGATGCAAATTAGAACTAGAAGGTCATATATAATACAACAGAGAATGAAATACAATTACATTGGAATTGTCATAACAAGACCTAGGAGACGAGATGAGATGATAAGTAGCTAGAGCAAATAAGATCGAGGGATGTCTAGTATGCAAGGGATAAATTTCCAATTAAAACACGGAGTAGAGGTACACTTGAGTGGTGAACGAAACGAATAAGAAATGCTAAACGTTGTGAATGGGTCAGGCGGATCAAAGTTATCCTTCTCCCTCGTATGTTATTTAGTTTAGAACATTTGAAAGTTGTATTTTAAAAAATTAATTTCGATTTTTTACGTTCACTTTCTTCGTAAGCCTTTAAATTAAAATGTATTTGATAACCATATAAATTGAAGATAAGTGTGGGAAAAATTCAGTCGTACATTATTCAGCGTTTAATTCATAAGTCACTCAAATATGCCCGAACGCTGCTAGAATCCTAACTATTAGTGAAATGCCATCACGCTACCCACTCTATACGGAACGAGAGTTATCGGCGAGCGCGAATCTATTCCGTGTTAAAAGCTTTGATAACAATGGAAAATGTGAGTAAACTTGAAGGTACTGGAATACGATATTTCTGAATATTATGCAATGAACATCTTTAGTTTTATACTTTCCGAATATATACACAAATCATAATAGCTATCATTAAAGAGGAACTGTCTAATAATCTCTTTGACAACAAAGTTCAAACAATGTTGAGTAGATAACACCGGCTAACCATACAAAGAAACAACATTTCTTTACATAATGATTTTTATTTTCTATCATAATCTCCTTTCAAGTACATTTAATCCAGAAATAATCTTTTCAACTCTTCCAAATAATAGTTTTTCTAAAGTAATGGAAACGGGAAAAAACGGTCGCCATCACATCTCTGGTTATACCGGGAGTAGTCGTCAACTTTGTTATTCTAAATAGAATCTATTATTTACTAATGATGATTCGTTAAATCTTATGATGTCCTTCATCAAATAAGCTTATCTTTACAAAAAGAGACCCCCCACTGCGAACTGAAAGGTAAACAACTTGAGAAAATAATAAGTGTAAATAGGGTATTATACATCATTCGAAATATTTTTTTATAATTATAAGGTAGATACTTTTAGTAGGCTTAGCGGTTCAAAATCAGTAGTTAGTTGCGAGCTGTGCGGTATATTGATTGAAAGTTTTATGAACAATAAAGTATGTGGCAAACATGGCTTCAAGATCAACAAGTCGATTTGCAGATTCGATAAACGTCCTACTAGCGCCTAGCACAGAAAGAGACCAAACAGTTGATAAGAGTCGACAATATCCATCAACATAAGCCCAAAAAGTGATTTCAACTGTTTTTAACTGACTTTGTTGTCGAGGAAAATCCAGAAGAGATGCTACCCAGGAAACAATGTTTCTGACAAGTACTTCTCAGATTACACTATACAAAACTGTGTGACAATGAGACGAGAAGATTTTTAAAAAAATGTGTTTTTAGATATTCTTCCCAAGCAGACATACAGGAGGTTCTATTTGAACTAGATTTATATTTCGTAGGGCATTATACAAAAAAACAATAGAGGTTTTAGAAACAAAAATAATTGTCAAAGAATATAATGTAAACGAAATGGCCAAGAAGAATGGTCACACTGTTTTAAGATTACCTCCTTACTACTGTGTTTTGAATCCAATCGAATAACTATAGCCCCAACTAAAAAGACAAATTAATAACACTTGACTCCTGCTTAGTTGTGAAACTAAAAAACGGATCAGTTTAAAGGCAGTGGTTCATGGTTTTCTTGGAAACCAAAGAGCTGAAAAGTACGAAGAGCCGATCACTGACATGATCACGAATTTTTCTATTATGGGCTGTAGAATGTATTTAAAAATGCATATGTTACATTCTCATCTAGATAAAGCTAAAGATAATATGAGAGATGTTAATGAAAGTTTAGCAAAAATCAACTATTTAATCGAAATAATTCCCGTTTTTGGTTAAATTGAAATTCAGATGTTAGTAAAAAACATTTATACGATACAGTTAAAGTTTTAATGTTTTTTTTTGCAATGAAAGACTAAAAATTAGAGAAATCAAATTTACAGATTAAAATTTAAATGGTGAAATTTATTGAAACATTTTAGAAAAAGTTCGGCTTCGGCACCTCCTCATAACTTTGAGAGTGCTGCTCACCATTTTTACGACATGTTTGATAAAAGATGGAGTCTGTGTCGTTGGCCAGCTCGGTCTTTTAACTAGGCACCTTTAGATTTTGGTATTTGGGGTTACATTAAAATCAGGTAAACTTTTTAGTCTCTGAAATGCGCGTCAGTCAGTAATTATGAATGTTGGTATTGGGTAGTATATTCCATATGTGTAATACTCCTATATGGACTGTTGGTATGGGAAAAAAACGTCTCTACGTTACGGTGCCGACAATATTCTCGCTCGTTCCATACACTTTATCTATACTGCGCATACTTGCAAATGCGCAGAACCAAGCTGGAACTGTGGGGGATAGAGAAATCGTTGCCATTCTGTCTTCCTTAGTCGGAGCAGCTTCCACTTATAGAAACTGTTCATATAGAAGTATTACATATATGGTATATTCAGTGTGTTCAATACGATGCAGATTCTCACTTGATTGGAATTCTTTAACACCCGACATTATTTCCAGAATTTCAAGACAAAAATTAAAAAAAAGGAAAACTTTACTGGTTTAAAATTACATTTTGTTAATTTCGTTTGTGAATTTTCTAATTAAATTGATACAAAATATCTAGTCAACGAATTAATGATATCTAACCTTGATAATCCTCTCATGCTGTTGAATACTTTTAATTATTAATGAAATATCACCTTAAATCTTTGCTTAACCTTTGCCAATCTTGAAATAATTAAGTATTGCTATGTACTAAATAAGTTAATAAAATATATAGATTTAGATATAAATAACACCGATACAGCGGTAAATGTAGTAGAATACAGGATGTTATATTTAAAACAAGCAACCTAAAAAAGATTTAAATGGTTGTCGACCAAGTTTAGAACGCCATGTATGAAACATCAATAAGTGGGATATATATAAGTTAATGAACAAGCGCTTGTTGTTTATTCATTACAATTCAATGTGGACTAGGATTTTTTTATTTTTTGTAAAAGAAATACAATATCTCGAAAATATTTTATTGTGGTATAGGCCACCGTGCACAAATTTCATCTAAAATTTCATGTACAATTCAAAAATATAACAAATATTAGGATCTATTTAAAGCAACAAAAAAGTGGCAAATTCAGGGGAGTATTATATTTGAATTCAGCGTCATCCAAAACCTACAGCGTCATAATATAATTGCATTCGCCATTATTTTTAATAAAACTTTTCGCGGTACTCTCTGTATAAAAAACATAAACCAAATATTCAAGTCTCTTCTCCACCTAAAAACATCTATAAAGAAAAGTTTTTAGGGATGGGAAATTTTTAAATAGAGTTTTTTGAGGAGATTGACTAACAATAACTTATGTTGAATAATATTTTGGAAAACAAAATATGTAGTCAATGAATGTGTATGCCACTGATTTTGAAAAGACCTTATTCATTTATCTATGAAAAATTGATATGAGATGTGAGTTAACAACTTTCAATTTTTGCCACTACAAAAATAAATTGCAAGTTTAAAATATGCAAACCGTACTCCAGGTTAATACTCGTTTAGTTGTTAAACAACGACTACAGATGCGTTCCCATGCATAAATTACTTCTACTTTAGTCTCACTAAATTGCTGTCTATTCAGAAATTTAACGTAACATTGTGTTTATTTCTTCGGAATCGAGTTCAATTCTGAATGTCATTTGCGTACTGATGAGGGCACGTTGGAGTGACCAATAAGGTTCAAGTTAGTTTGATTATTTTGAAAATGAAACAAAATATTTCATAGTGTTACAAAAACATGGAAAATATCCCACAAGTTTCTCTTGAAGAGAGATTCCAGATTTGATGCCAAGAACTCCGTATTGCTCACTTATCTAGTTACTAGGGATTGGCGATAATATTTGTTATCCCGTTTATTTTGAATGAAGATTCGATATAATTTGTGTGTGAAATAGAGTATAACTGGAACCTTGTTATAGTTTGAAAAAAAAAACACGCTTTTAGCAATCATCGATCCAAATAGTAAACACTAATTCGTTGCATAAGAATAAAATTACTAATGAGAAAATTGTTGTCACCATTATAAAAGCGTGAAGTGCTTTCTATGACATTTTTAAACTAATTCCCAGTTCTAGAACTGTCCAAATGAAAATTACACTGAGTTGGATTTCCCTTTCCATGATTCCTTCCTTTCACAATTTTCTCGATACTTTTGAAATGGCTCTCTACATTAAGATGGACGGTAGTGTTTCGTGGTTAGTCTCTTATGTAGATGTCTATTTATCAAAGAAAAATTTTAAACCAAAACAATAATCAGTACGTGATCAGCACGTGAACATCCCGGGCGAAACGCGGAGCGGCATCATTATTAGTCCGAATCAGTGGCACCATCATATACAACAAATAAAAAGCCGCGTGAAAGGGGCAAGCGCCTCATTGCTGAAAAAGCCGTTAGATTCAGGTGTAGTAGAGGGACGGCATTATCGTACCGCAGTGACATTTTTTATATTTTTCTGTTGAGTATTTTTCTTATATTTGCCTGACACGGTGACAGATGTTGAAGTTGTTGACATTAGCTATACCCCGAGAACTAAAAAGTTTCATTTTAACGCTTGCGAAAAACAAATGATTGTGAATATTTATAAAAATTAAATTCAAGAAAATGATGACCAGACTGTTGATGACGTTAATTCCAAAACGGCAATTATTTCGGGAGTATCTTCTTCAAGCGTTCAAGGTTGAAACCAAAATGTCGAATATAGACATTGTAATTGATGTGCAAATTGACAGGAAAAGCTTAATGTCATTTGATGGGGAACAAGAAAATGTGTTTATTGAGGTAGAAAAAGAAGAAGAAAAAATTCGAATGCTCGTGTTTCTTATTTTTGTATATTTATCCTAATCATCTTGTGCCTTAGTTCGTAGTAATTTCAATCCAGCTTCTTTTCATTCTTTAATTTTTATTGTACCTTCCTGGTCAAACCTTTTTTTTATATCTTTTGTACCAACGACTTTCTGCATTGCTTTTATAATACTTTTTTCAATCTCTTCCTATTTCTCATCACTAGTATCTTTTTATTTCCTTTTTTGTAGTTGCTTTTCTATTTGTTTTCTGTACCTGTCCTCTGTCCTCACCCGTTTATAGTTTTTGCACATTCCATTTTCCGTTTTATCGTCTTGTTCACTATATTCTTGATTTCATTTTGATTATTACTAAATGATGATCAGTCTCAACACCTCTTCCCTTGTATGATCTCACATCTTGTATCATCTTCGATCTCTTCTGATATTATTAAGACGTGATCTATTTGGTTTCCCTTGGTAGTTACTGGTTATGTTTAAAACTAGTGCTTCTAATATACATGTTGAGTTCCTCGGCTAAACTATATATTCGCCCTCCATTATCATTAGTTGTTTGGTGGAAGGTGAGTTTTCCTGCCACACTACTTGAGTAGCCTTTTTTCATATTTTTGTATTCAGATCTTCAATAACTACTAATGTATTATGTGACGTCGTCGCATAGCTTAACCAGTTTTTCATAGAATTCATCTTCGTCTACGTTATTTGCTCTTTCCGTCGGTGCGTGAATATAATTAATGTTATATTTACTATAATATTTTTATTCTTAACTCCCACTCGTAACTCCATATAGTAGCACATTTCTTATCATCCTTTTGCTGATCATAAAACCGGTACCGTACTTTACTTGTTAATCTTCCCCGCCATAGAGTGGAATATATTTTTCCTTATTTATTTGTCCATCGTATTTCTTGAACTGCCAGTAATATGTCTATTTTTTATTGCAGCATTTCTTTTGCAATTTCCTCCATTTTCCCTCTTACTAGCATTGTCATCTTATTCCATGATGCCATTCTCGCTATATCCTTCACGCTTTTATTATACAGTGTGAGTCGGGAGGAGTGCACCAAACGCTAGGAGTATATTATACACGTGAAAATAATGTGAAAAAACTCCGTTTAACCTCCATTTATATCTGAATTTTATTATTATTAAAGTATCTCATGTTCTAGGCTCAAAGGCATTTGATAATTCTGACGTTTTGATGAACTGTCAGTGTACAGTGAACAGTAACTGAACGTTTAATTTCAAATTTATGTGAGTGTTGCAAAATGCCAGATACTTATTCAAATTTAGAATATACAAATATGGTGTTTGTTTATGGTATCTGTAATGGAAATGCTACAGCTGCTGTAGCTATGAACGCTATGATTAAGGACATTTTTATGTGATAATTTGTTTATTTGTTAATATGCTATAACTTGAATACAAATGAAATTGTCATTAGTCGTATATAAGAAAGCAGACCTCAGTTATTTAAGCTACAATCGTCTACAGATAAATATGGAACAGATAACACAGAACTGGCAGATACTGAAATGTGAGCACAGAGAAATGAACGGGACCGCCTATATTCAGTAATTTGTATGACAATTTGTGTGAAAATGAGTAAAAGCTTGTAAATAGACAGCCAGGGTTGGTTATGTGGCCAGGATGAAAGATAATGTGTAAGGTACCGTTAAATGGAATCCCAGTGTCAGTGTATAAGCCATTGAGGATGTCGGGGGATAGTGTCTTATATGACCGTTAAAGCGCCGTCATCATATGTATAGATGGCCCATCTATGTACGCCTTAGCTTTTCCCTTGTCAAGTATCTATATTTATTTCCGCTGACTCTTCCTTGCGATCAGACCGCTTATAGACGTAATAGCAACACTTTTGGCTACACTAAAAATGGGTATTGGGCCCATCAGTGGATGACTGATTCCAATCTGGCGAGTGAGTATACTTCGTCGTTGCCTTTGTTGCCCGATTGATCACGCACCCATACGAGCTGTACCTTGCAGCCATCAGTCACCAGTTCCTAAGGGAATATCTTACACTTCTTTCAACTAGAAATATTTGGCTGCTAATTGAACAGACCCATTAATTAACACTTCATGTATAGGAAGCCGTTCTCGTATGACCTATTTGGTCGCTGTGACCATATTTAGATGCGATCGGTAATTTACCACATTCTGCATATGACTGACAAAATCTCCAGCTTCGGATACAAGAAGTTTGAAATGATAAACTACAAGCAGCAGTAGATCACTTAATAGCACACCACGCCGTCTAAATTAGTAAATGTCAAATCGTGTGGAACAAATTCTTATGGAAGATAGATTATTAATAATTTTTGGTAAACACGGTATATATAAAGTGAAATATGTAATCTTTCAAATATTTCATAAATTATAATCTCACTTTTTTACTGCTTTTAATTTCCAATTCAAAATTAGAATTACTGGACACAATACTTAATAGTTAGAGGGTTGAAGGTTGAATTGATAAACAATAAATTATGACAAATTGCAAAAAAGACTTATTTTAAACGTTCTCATTTTTCTTATTTTCTTGACTCGAAATGATACACATTACTAAGATCCGGAGGCTACGGTACGGTTTGTTCTAGAAAGCCAACAACATTTTTGCAGCATGTTTTATAATTTACGAGTCTCAATAACCGATATTTCAACAAGCTATTAGCATACGAACATTTAGAGAGGCTCAAACTACGCATTATTCATTTGCTAATCAACATAACACATAATTAGTTATTTGTTGAATAAGATGTTTTGCAGTTAATCAAATAGTAGGTTAAGACGTTTTTCTAACTGACACGTCGGTAATAAGGTATCTTTACTCCTATTTATTATCCTGATTCGATAAATTTGAGAAATATTATACAGCATTTGAAAGAGTGAAGTAGATACAAAGAATGCATTGTTAGGAAGTATGGTCAGACTTTTGGTTTTTCTGGAAATGTAATAAATTTGGTCAAATTTGGTCTGGTTGCTCGATTTCTCTTCGAAAAAAAGTTTGAGAAGTTGAGTTAGCAGTATTAAAAAAAGTTCTCTTTTTAATATAAAATATTCAAAACCTATCGAAGCTATTTAATACTATCTTTTATCTCTATTCATTGTCTTGAAAATTATCACTTTTCTTCATAACTCGGTCGAAAATACGTACTTCCTAATAGAAATTGGTTTAAATTCAATATTCGTCAATTCTTACTCAACCTCAGTAGAGCTTCGCAGTACAATAAATGACATCAAAAATATTTTCGAGTTAAATCACCTTACAACTTTAGTTACCGTTTCATTTCAAAACGGCACTTTTCCCAAATTGCCTTAAGACGGCTATAATTATACCTCTACATAAAGGAGGAGATAAAAATCAAGCATCAAATTATCGACCAATTACACTCCTTCCCACGTTATCTAAGATCATGGAAAGATCGGTCAAAAAGACGCTTTCATCATTTCTGTGTGAATATAAAATATTTGCTACCCATTAATTTGAGTTTTTCATCTTTGAATCCGATTGCCTAATCCATAAGCAGGCTTCTTCAGTTTCGGAAAAATGGTTGCACGGCTATCCACTTAAAAACGCGGAGCATGACCTTTACCTACCAGCTCCACGTTCAGAATTAGTTAAGGGCTCAATATTTTACAATGCAAAAAAATGCACAATCACTTTCCAATTGAAATCAAATCGATATCATCTTTTCCTGCATTCCGCAATAATTTGAGAGCATATTCATTGGAAAGTGCCTTCTTCTCTGTGAACTACTTCTATTCTAATAATAATATTTAATTTAAGAAAGAAAATATTGTAAAAAAACTGTTGCTCAGAAAATCTTGACAGTTTTATTTTGTTTGAGGCTGAGGGGTAAATTAATTGGAAGGTAAAATTGTTTAAGCATATGTTTTTTTTTATACTGAACTGATTTTCAAAATTTTCTCCGTAGATTATGCTATTTAACATTAAAGCTACTAGATTTGTCCAAAAAATAAGCTTCTCAAAGAGCTGCGGACGCTTGGTACGCTTGAATTGGCGAGAATATAGCTTGACTTCCTTTTTCCCAGTTTCCGCCCCGGTGAGCTGTCTACAACATTTATCATGGTAGCCCTGAAAAATGGAGCTACTATTTGTTTTCCAAGCGAGATGCGAATTACGCTATAATTCGTTTTTTCTCTACAAATAACGTTCCATCGGTGGACATTCATTCTCAACTGTGTGAGATGTATGAAGAAAAGTGTATGAGTATGCAACAAGTACAAATAGTGCAGAGACTTTCCATAGGGATGTACACATTTGGATGGAATCTGGAATCCCTCCAGTGATTACCTTCTCTTCCCTGAATTAAAGAAACACTTGGGAGAGATGCATTTTACAACCGACTGAGAACTGAAAGCTGAGCTTTTAAGCTATCTTCGCGGTGCGGCAGCAGACTTCAACGTCACTGGCATAAAGAAGATGGTACGAACATGTTACGACAGTGTTGCAAGACCTATGAGCGTTGACAGACCTAAGAGCTTTGCCAGACTAATGCCGATCTCTGTATGAACGAGATTGCCGCTTATTAAAATCTAATCCGTATGAAAGGTGGTTATTCAAAAAATCGAAAACATGAGTGGAGGAAGGCAAACTGAAATTTACCAAAACCTACGGTTTTACTCAAGGAATGTCAATATAATTTATCTATTGCATAACGAATATACCATCAACTATAAGATGTGCCACTAATATCACTACATACTTTACCATCAACCAGTTAAGTGTAAATAATGCAGAACGTAGCACTGAAAACTGAAATTTTAAGCTATCTTCGCGGCGCGGCGGCAGACAAGTCCGTATTTAAAGTAATTTTTCTCAGCTACTTCATACAACCAAATTACTATTCCAACCAGTTTCACCCGGTATATCGTAGAAAGATAGTGTCAGAAAGTATTTTTACTGAAATTCGAATAAGGTAAAAATAAAGCCATAAAACATTTGTCGGTTAAGAAGGATCTTTATACCAACGAAAAAACGCGATACCAATCTAAAAATGAGTCGTTATTCCTAATTAGTGATCAGTTCATGCATTCTTGAGATTTTGTCGTCTTCCGATCCACCATCGATAAATCTTTGCCGTTCACTGAGTCACTCCAGCAATGCAGTTTATCAATCTCGCCAACAGATATAGAAATATTGTAAAAATGTAAATAATAATCATTGTGAGTAATTTGTATTATTAGTCTGAGGGACTTATTGACAAGGTATAAGAAAACTATGTTGCGGCATATCAATTTATCAAGCTATGTCATGTTCTAAAACATGCTACCGTTATATTGGTATTTAATGGAAGACTAAAAGCATTTCATAAAATAAATTTCTATTAGTATTTAACAGTTAGAAATAGTTTTTTGAGTGAGAATATTAGAATTAAAATCTTGTTATGAATCTATGTTTGTGAGATAACCTGTGTGATTTGATATTTGTATTCTATGCAACAAATAGTAGTATAAAATAAATTTATATTGATTTGTATTTATCACTGACACTATAATTAACTTTGATAAGAAACAGGTGGTGCACCAATCAGCTGCGATTGATGTCATTATATAGTGATCCCCCTATTAGGTCCGATTAAGTTCATTTAATGGGCTTGGAAAATTTAAAAAAAAAAGTCTATATTAACGGAAATAAATGAAACTAACTTTCGAAAGAATGATGGTGTTTATTTTAAGTCGGTAGGATAAAGGTAGATCCACACATCCGAGCCGTGCCGTACCTTCAGTGGGAAAAAAATATCGACTGATGAAATTCTTATTAAACTAAACGGGAGAATACGGTGCGTTTTCAAACTTAAACGGCAACGTGACTCTGCGACACTCTGGGTGTCCTTCCGGAATCTACCGTGAAAATAAGAAATAAGTCTTCGCCGATATTTTCAGTTTAAATACGAACGTGAAAAAGAGATTGCTCGATTCACTTTTCAATATTTTATATGTGAATGTTATTTTTGTAAAATCAACGACGAGCTTCTTAGCGAGTTGATTCGAGAACGACCTGTTCTTTACAATATGAAAGACTCAAAATACCTAAATGTTGATTGGAAAGGAAGAATTTGGCAGGAAATTGGCCTCAAAATGAACGTCGATGTTGAGTTTTCAAATATATTATTTCACAATATTTACTTTTTTATTATAAAATACAAAAATATACGAAATAGTGAATACGTAATAAAAAACCGTAGTACCTACAAACAATTAACCAACTTTCAAGTGAGGACATGACAAATGTCATTAAGAAAATCATTGATCGCGGCCACCAATAGCTTGATTTTGCCTAGGAACTGATCCTGCATCTGAAGTAAAATAATCTTTAAATGCGTCTCTAATTTGAAAGGCGTCTTTGGTGGTATTTCCGACAAGTTCTTTGGTGCTGAGTTGACTGGACTATAGTCGTTGCCAGAAGTATCTCCACTGATGACTTGTGCAACCTCGTACCTTTCATACTTTTGTATGAAATTGTATAAAACGCAGGTATACAATATTATGTTATCCACATTTGCAGGTAATGACTGAATCTATCTGTTGTATAATCTGAATTTTTGACCCAAGATTCCAAACCCATTTTTTGAAACCCTTCTGGTACGGCTTAGGCGATAATTGAATAGCCTTTTTGGATTGTCTAATTCCTGACCGGGGTATGGGCGCATAATATACAGTTTTAACTGAAAAGCCTCATCAACGACTACAACGTGTGGCAATTCGATGCTTGCCCCCATACCACCATCACCACTAAGCCTCTATACAAAGTCGCAAACTTTCCTTCCGCGCCTCCAAGCATCTATATGGGATGAACCCAGTGTCTTCTTCTCTTCTGGTGTTCTTCTTCTCCTTCGTCTAAAATTAATGCGAAGTATTCTGTACTGAAATTCATTGTGGAGAGAAAACTGAGATAACTCGAGCAGACACGTTTGATCACTGAAGAACATTGACACTGAAAGTTACTTACTGTATCAATGGCAAAGCAAAATTTATCATGGATGTCACCGGGGGCTACGGAACATGGAGAGCAGCGGTGCCGTCCCGTCACGGATATGTGTGGATAGTCCTTGAGTATTAACAGAATTATAAAATTTAGAAGTTTGGATATATTATATAGCGCTATAGAGATCCGTTTCAAATAAGGCATACGTTATCAGCGCCGATTGTGTGTGACACCGGTCGGTTTGTTTTACAAAAGATACTGACAAGAGTTACTAGTATTTTAACGACAAAGAGTTGATTTGCGAGCTCAATTGTTGATTTGTTGATAAAAATAGAGCATGGTTTTGATCCTGGTCAATCAGAAAAATTGCCTCAAATACATTACCTGGCTAATTATTTTACCACAAATAACGATTTTATATTAGTTAATTTCAAAGTATTGTAACTATTGATGATAATAATAATGAAAATGATACGACTTTTTGAAACAATAAATTTCACATTATGCAGTATCATTAAATGTGATAAATAAATATATAAAAGAAAAACAATATTTCAGTTTAAAATGTTTCCTTTGCAATATGAATGTACAGTTGAAGGGGGAAGGTTATATTTACAGTAAATGCCTGATTATCACCGGAACATAAGGTTCGTAAAGCACCTTGTCACCTTACTTAAATTTGTAACGAAAACATATCTGTGGTAAGAACATCTCTGGAAACACAGTTAAGCAGCTACTTTTATAACCTTCCATTGCTGTTGAATTAACAATTCATAAATTATTCCTCGAATTTAAAATCACAGGAGCTTATACATCTGACGTTAATATTTTTACAAGGTATTCTTCAAACCTTATGAATAGTGATGAATGCAATGAAGTATACAAACTTACTACAGGACAAGGTGCTTACCTACTGTGGCATGTAATGGTTGTATCACTATCTCTAAAGCGTACCAAGCAAGCCATTATAAAACTTTAAATTGATCATTGGTTGAAACTATTCTTGGTGCTAATTGTCTTGTAGTAGAAGAAAAATCATCATATCATTGCGGAGGTTTTTATTGCAGTGGACTCAAGAATAACGAATTATTTTATATTATTTACCTACATTTTTCTATGCAAAATCCGTCTGGCCTTTAAAGGCTTTTATAATGATTTATAATAATATATACACAACAAGTACCTATCCCATTGTTCTGTGTTCTGCTTTTTAATAATCTGGGAAAGTAACTTTTCATACATTCATACTTTCACGATGTAAAAAAAAATTGGTTTTTCGGCAAATTTTGTTCAGAAATTATCAGTGTAAATTTTTTATATACATCGTAAATATTTTACAATTGTCTGCCCTCTGTTCGAGATTTACAATACTAATGACTAGAGCTTGAAGAAAAATTTTATATTTGACAATAAGTCGAACTCAAGTGGATAATAATTCTTAACACGCTTATATTAGCTTCACCTATATGTAGGTTTCTGAAATTGTTTGTGTGTTTGCTTTTAGCTCTCCTTTGATCTAAGAACAAGGGGCTTATTCAATGAAAAATTCCTTCGACAGAGGATTCAGGCCTCCGATTTATGTGTTGGGAATTAAGCACTTTAACAACCTCGCACACTACCTCGTTATGGCTCGATACAAGTTTCGACGAGATGTAGGTATATAAGCAGCGAAGCCATTATATGACGGTGGTATCAATTGGATAAATGTAGTTTAAAAAACCAAAAAAACACGCTTTCATGGCATATGAATAAAACTAAAAACCAGGCTTTTGAAGCACATCAAACAAAAAAGTTGAAAATGATTTTTAAAATAACCTCGATATACGAGCAACAAGGAACAAAGCATCCCACATTTTTTCACATTAATATTTACTATTTTTTATACAATATTGATTCAAACTTATTTTAGAAATTATGTTCAACCTTTTTTATTTTTATGTGCTTAAAAAGCGTGTCTTTTAGTTTTTTTAAACTATATTTATAGTTATAGTCTTATACCATACAATTTAGTTTTACATATCATTGAACAACTGTAATAAATAATAAATAAATTTATATGAAACAAATACAAAAATAATACATATTCTATAACCACCACATTAAAACGCCATATTTTTTCACATATTTAAGACAAAAAATATTTATTATAAAGTTAAAAAACACGATTTTGAATATGAGAATAATATGAAAAAGTTATTTTATTTCACATCTTGCATGTCAAATTTTATATGCACTGTGGCAACGTAAGTTGAAATAATATGGAAAACTTTTTTATTAGTGGTTTTATGAAAAAAAGTTATTCTTGTTAAAAAATTCCGCATGGTCCAAAAGTCAAAATGTAACCATCAGATATGAATTTTTTTTAAAGCAGTATACGAGGTTTGTCATCATTTTAGGCAGGAGTATTTTCCACAATTCAGAAAAATGTTACAAAGTAAAGTTGTTTTGAATCAAAAGTTATATTCAAATTGCAATTACAGCCATTTATTATGAAATTTCAGGTTTTATGATTATTTACCAATCATTCCGTATTAATTATTCTGACGTGATAAAATTTAACGCAAACTAGGATGCCCTGACATGAAGTATGTGACAGTGAATGTCAGAGAGAGTTGTTTATAACATACAATGAAAATGGCAAATTTACTAAAACGTGAAGAAAAAATATAAGTTGTGTTAATTCTTGGAGACAATTACAAAACACATAGAGAGGCCACAAATATTTTTAATAATAGACATTCGTATAGAAACATTAGGCATTCAACAGTTACAAAAATTTAAAATAAATTTAATGCTAGTGGAAGTATATGAAATAAATTTAAGAATAAACGGCGAAAACGGGTTGCGAATGAAGACACTGAATTTGAAGTGATGCTTTCTATCGTAGAAGACCAAAAAAAGTCATTAAGGAAAAGGGCCTCTGCAATACAAACTACTTCAGTAAGTGAAGAAACAGTGGCAAATATTTTGGAAGTTAATAAATATCATGCATACAAACCGCAATATGTACACACGTTACTACGAGAGGATTACGATATTCGTTTTGAATTCTGAGCTCTGATCCAAGGAAAGTTGGCTGAAGAGCCGTTTTTTACAAGAACTATAATATTTTCCGATAAAGCAACACTTTCTTCAAAAGGAAGCGTCTCATCACAAAATAGTCGCTAGTGGTTTAGCCACCAAACTTTGTAATAAAAACTCGGAACCAATATTCTTTTAAAACGAACGTATGGTGTGGTGTGTATAAAAATAAATTAGTTGGACCTTTATTTTCAACATTCCTTAAATGCCGCACAATACTTACAATTATTAGAAAGTAAGTGATTTTTTGCACGACCTTCCGTTACAAGTACGTATGACAATTTGGTTGCAACAAAGACGTTGCTTCCATACATTAAACGTAAAAACGTTAGAGTACCTACTCCTTGAAAATATATTTAATGGGAAGGTGATTCACAGGTATTCATATTTTTTTGGCCTCCTAGATCTATCAATCAATATAATTTTATGAGTTGTGAATGACAAGTAATATTTTGATGAAGGCCGCAACAGGTCAAAACGTGAAATTTTTAACTGTCTTAAATAGTTTAAAAAAAAGAAAACCTCTTTTAACTAAAAATAATTTTTAAAATAATCTCAAAACATCAATCGATGAAAAATACTAACTTTTTGTTTTTTAACTATATTTATTTACTAGATACTACCCCCGCATAAGCCCCTTGCTCTTAGTCTAAAGGAAAGTTACAAACAAAAAAAGAAACAACCTCACAAACCCACATACAGATGAAGTACATATAAGGTGGGGCTGCGCATTTTTTGTTTTAGTTCGCTGGAAGATGATTCAATTGTAACGATATTCGGTTATTTAAAAACTTGGTAAATGCGCTATCGCCTCTCGCGCCGACTTCTTCACTTGTTTGCGTGGAAATAATGACACCAGTTTTGGCTCGATGAGGAAATATAATACTTTTCAGTTAAATTGAATGCTCAAACGTCAAACCTTTTATCAAATAGCATAAATAAACCTACATAAATGCGCATAACGCAACTACCACAATGCAAAAAAAATTTATTCAGATAAAATCGCCAAACAGAAATATAGGGGCCTAGAACCTGACAATCAGAAAACCTGGGCAACATCCCAAGCATTTTCAAGCAGGAATCTTTGCAGTACAAAACTGTGTCCAGTTCAATCATACCGCAAGATATTATCATCCTGTCAAATGCAGTCATTAGAGTTCAAAGCTCCAAGGTCTTGGTTTGGAAATACTTGGACAAGCTAAACGAGCTAGGCAAAGGAAAATGAAGTTACTCTGGAATGGATTCCGGTACACGCTAGAGTGGAGGGAAACAGAATAGCTAACATACTCGCTAAAGTGGGGGCACATAAACATTTTCTGCAAGTTGTATCCGCTAGATAATAGAGAAGACATTGAAAAAGAAGATAGATGAGGGTAAAACCTATGAATACTAGCAGGGATCCTGTCGAGGCATTATCGCCACAATGGACACCTGAAGACAGTAGATTTAATGCAGCGTGCAGATGCTATTGTGCAGATGACGAAGAAGTTATCCACATTTTCTCAAAGTAAGAGACTATACGGAACTCCAGAGCACTATACCGGGGAAGCATGAAATATAAGATGAAGATCTCTGGCAGATGGAGCCCTCCCACATTCTAAATTTTCTATGAAGAATGGCATTGAGAAATAATGTGAACGTTCTCAAATCTCGATTCAAGAAATTTGAACATCACTCGGACAAGTTCTAACGATTCCTGCTTGCGTGATGTGAAAAGAAAATTCCTGTATACAATTGAAAACGTATTTAGAATTGTGAAAAAATGATCTCTTATGTATTTATGCCTGAGCAGAAAATACGAAGATATTAAACTGTAACTGGTAGACAGCCGCACGCCATCTACAAGTATAAAAGATAGTGGGTGACTGCAACTTATTATTGAGTAGCCATGAAAAAGGTACTCTAAATTATAAAGTAGTAATCGATACCGGTATGAAGTAAGTAAAGTATAAGTGGTAGTAAAAAGATATAATGCACTTATAATATTTCTTCGAGATACAGATACATTTAATAGAAAAAAATTATATAATTTACTTATTACCCGCATGAAGTTATCCACGGATAACTGCCACAAAAATTTTTCACCACATAAACTGGGCTTTGGCGAAAAAATGTTAATAGGGGAGACATATCGCACTCCTATTTCAATAGTGCCGTATTTTTTAAGATGATTTTAATAAAGCCATATCATTCCGCGTGAGGCGTTAAGTGTCACTTTTATCCTGAGTTACTCGTGACTGTATACACCATGAACAGTACCGTAAGCCAATATGTCAACTCATTTCGTCGAGAGCTGCAGTGATATAATATAAAGATTGGAATACAAGTTTTATCTCTAAATATAAAAGTCGCGAGATACGAGAAGGAAAAACCCTTTTAAGTGGTGGGTGTGAAGATTTCCAAGAGGTGTTTATAAGAAAAAGAGGAAGAAAAAATGACTCCAATTTGGTTCTGATTCCGGTCTACACAACTAAGCCTAAGATTGACACCAACAAAACGAAAAACTTTATTATATTTATCCGAAGCCAGTGTGATCCATCTATTGGTCAGGCTATATCAGATTTAATAAATGAATTTTAATTTCAAATCCTCGTTCAATATGTTGATCAATATTTTATATATATATATATATATATATATATATATATATATATATATATATATTGCTATTTCTTATATCAAACGGAGATTTACTTAATTTCAAAAACACAACTTTTGTAAGCGATTTTTAGTTTAAACATTTTGGGATATTTTTCCTAAATTAAACTGAAATTCGAATAGTCATATTTCGTTTCATTCGCCTAGCCAACTCAGATGCACCCCCAGATGAATGCGACAAAATCTGGCTCGCCCTACATTCCTCCAGATTCTCCACACATTGTTGTTGCAAACAGAGCTAAAAATCTTTCGTAGGAACTTACGTTCCCTGCAGTTCAAAATCCGCTCAATTGTCGTCGTCTCACATCCTATGCGACTACGGGTCGGATTATCATCTTGTAAATTGTGAGCTTTGATCATCATAAGACCCCTCTAAACTTAAACCCCGAAGCATCTGTTTCCCGCAGCAACTCTTGCCTTAATCTCAGTTATAACGTCAATATCTTAAGTTATTTAAGCCCCAGGATATTTGAATTGGTGGCACACAAGGAAGTGATGTTCTCTGACATGGAACATGGTTTGGAAGATCGGGGTTCTCCTTGACGTTCACATATACATGAAAGAGCCGAAGTGGTTCGAGCCATGATGTCAACATAATCCGCATAGACGAGGTGCTGTGTGGGCCTATTGCAACTAGTTCCTCCGAGATTCGTTCGGGTGCCTCTTTTTAGGCACCTTCCAGTGAGAAATTTAACAGTGTAACAGTAGTGCCATATATAATAGAAAAGAAATTTTTTTTAAGCCGTCTGTTTATTTTAGATTACAATTTACATCACTAATAAGTAAAGATATCTTCAAACTGTATGTGCACCAAATTTGGTACGCTGAAGTATCGAATTAACTGATCCAGAAAATGGTATTATAATAGGCTACATCATTTTACTACCAAAATACGCGTTTTTGTACACATTTCCCGATTCTGAACCGAAGACTCAAAAAATAACAAGATATTATTTAACTATTATAATGTTCAATTAATTAGAAAGCAATTGCCTGAAAATTGTGATGTAAATATTTTTTAAAATGTCAAAAAAAATTCATAAAGTTTACTTTGAGTGCTTACACGCATCATCCATTTTAAAATCGATACTAAATAAGGAGACTATTAACAAAAAATTGTTGCACATTGTTCGTTTGTAAAGGACTAAGAACAAGGAAAGTAATAACAAGACATTGTGATATAAGTATTTCTTATAATATCAAAACAATGATTAACGTTCTTATTCGCGCCGGCTTAAGTATCTTCCGTGAGTGACTGAAAGGTCCAACATTTTTTCAAACTTACATTGTTTTTGAACATTTAAATAAACGTACATAACAAAATTTAAATAAGAACACAAGGGTTACAAAGAAATGGTTTGGATAAGTTTAATTATTACATAATTCACAGATATGTGTATGCGACATATTTGCACATATATAGTGATTATACCTGTTACGAGGATGTATTGATATCTAGTTAGCCTAGACCAGTTCCATACATAAACAAAATATGTCGTGTCCAAAAATCTGCTGGAAAAGTTCATGCTTCAGTTTTTCGGGATTTCCATGGAGTAATCATGATTGATTTTTTAGATAAGGGTAGTACAATAACTGTAGATTACTATTCGACATTACTGACCACTCTACGGGAAAAAAATTAAAGAGAAAAGACGCCGAAATCTATCCAAAGGTGTTTTGTTTTTGCAGGACAACGCCTCTGCACACAAATCTCATGTTGCCATGCAAAAAATTCATAGTTTAGGGTTTGAATTACTAGAACACTAGATCACAAGATTTGGCTCCGCCCGAGTTTCATCTCTTTCCTAAACTCAAAAAAAGTTTAAAAGGTCGTAAATTTTCTTCCAACGAGGTAATGAAAGCTGTAGAGGTCTGGTTTGCAGAGCAAGAAGAAACAAGGAAGAAACAAGGTCCAGAGACGTTGCAGGTTCGCTGTAATTAATGTATTCAATTAAGAGGAGAATATGTTGAGTAATAAAATATTTTGACATTGAAATTTTGTTTGTTTATATAGCAGACTAAGAATTTTTCAATATATCCTCGTACAAGATATACATTCTTTGTTTTGTTCACCACAGGTATTTTTTTGATACAATGAATAACAGGAGCAATGTATTAATTCGACTGAGTACTATAAATTGTTGCAAGAGGCCTATGGGGACAATTCTCTATCTCGTGCGCGTGTTTTTGAGTGGTGTAAGCGCTTTAGTGAGAGCCGAGGGAGCAAATCAAAATTCAAGGCAATGTTGATCGTTTTTTCGACCTAACGGTATCGAGATGACTAAATGGATTCGAGAGGGTCAGTCTGTCAACCAGACTTGCTATTTGTCAGTTTTGGCAACACTGCGAGAACAAGTTCGTAAAAAAACCAGCCCGATTTTGCACCAGGACAATACACCTGCCCATAACGCGCTATCTGTGAAGCAGTATTTGGTCAGTAAAGGCACTCCAGTGTTCGAACACTCACCGTACTCATCAGATTTGGCACTGTGCGACTTTTTTTTGTTTTTGGAAGCAGTAAAGCAAAAAACGGCCTAGCTCCTAAAGGCACTCACCAAAGAAGACTTCCAGCACTGCTTCGATCAATGGAAAAAACGTATGGAAAGGTGTGTGGTGAGGAGAGGGGAGTATATTGAAGGGGAGCATTCGAATATAGAATAATTTTCATAATAAAACCGTTCTTCGTAACTAGTCTCGTTATTTAATAACCAGACCTCGTATGGCTTCCGCACATATTGAGACGAAGATTATGAGAATCTACGTAGATTTGTCATACGAAAATGTCTTTTGATTCGTTCTTGCACATTTTTTAAAATGTGTTATTTCTTGCATTTTGGCTGTTCGCACTATCATACGTGAAATTTTCCTAGATAACTAAGAATTTTTGTAGCAGATAGTCTATACCATTGGATAAAAAGTTTTATTCGATATTCATGTTTAAATAGTTAAAGACAATTTGATAAAATTTCGGAGCTTCGATTTCAAAAAGATCGATCCGCTTCAGCAGACAAAAGTACATATTTGAATTGTTTTTTATGTTATAATGTCATCAAATATCTCCTCTATTAACACTTTTTCGCAAAAGTTTAGTTTATTTTGTAAAAAAATATTCGTGATATAAATCGTGGATAACTTATTCAACGGTTAATTCACAACCACAAATATAATATAATCTCCAGTTACAAATCAATTTAACTCCCTCGGGTTCAAGATAAGAACTTGAAGAACTCACATCAATTTGGTCTCATTCAGGCTGCGTAGGAATAAAATTTCACACTTATTTGCAGTCTCAAAATACTAAAATCAAGTTCGTATTATACCAAACCATGATTCATCACGTGCTTTCCTTTAACGAGTTAGTATCAGTACCAACATTTTACTCTATTTAAAGTGCGAACTTTGAGCACCACTTTAGCACAAACTTTTTAATTCATATGGAATGATATTACCGATTTTATCGTTGCTATTATCCGGTTTTCACATGGAAGAGTGGTCCAGTCCGGAAACCTCGAGTCTTCTACCCTACCTTGAATGTCTTGATTACTCAGTGAGCTAACAGTATATTACACTATAAGGGCCGAAAGTTAAATTTTCGGCCCAGCTCGTCATGATGCCCGAGACGAAGCCGAGGACATCATGATGAGCAGGATCGAGATTTTAACTTTTGGCCCATGTAGTGTATACGATTTTTCTTTATAGCCGGTCGAAAGTACGTTATTAATTTCACTTTTTACGACATTAACAATTATTTATTAAGGTTAGAGGTAGCAATACTAATGACAGCAATTAACAATTTGTCATACAACAACAGAATAAATAATCCCTAGTTACGAGTGTAATTACGCATGAGAATTTTTTTTCTCTCGGTGTTAAGGAGGTCGTGCGTATACTTTCTACAGGGAGTGAATGTTGAACTTTCGTCACAGCTACTAGGGACGAAAGAACGTACTTTCGACCGAGGTATGAAGAAAAATTATTCGCTGCCATGACATTATCACCAAAAATTGTATTCCGTTTAATGACAATAGCTATCAGTTTCTAGTGTATGGCGCTAGTGCTCTTCTTCTTTAGTACCAGCAGTCTCGTTAATTAATAGTTATACCAAACGTCAAATTTTAGGAGATGCTTTATTAACAGGGAAAAAAGTCTAGAGGTTCGAATACTTCATTTGTTACACTGCTGGTGTGAATTGAACTATATCGAACTTGGATGGGATCAAATAATGCATTAAATAGCAAAGAACAATGTTTCATCTAAATTAACTGTAAATAATAGAAGATATACAACTTAGTGTAACAACATTGCAATACTTCAGTATTAAGTACCATCCATCCCTTTGCTGTGCAATATGCGACAATACAAGGTGGCGCAAAAAGACCGCATAAATTTCAAACCAGTAAAATTTGCTTTATTTTAATTACATACAAAATGGACTCACATGAATACAATGTTTAGATTATCCAATATATGACTTTGTCCATTGGTGTCTAGTGGAGCGGCGAGGACTTTGAAGAACGACCCCCTAGTTCTATCGACATTTTGTGGAGTTCGCGCCGTGCAAGAACGACTTCTGCTTCATAACTAATCCAGTTGTATGAAAAGAGGCAACCCAACGAAATATTGTGTTGCGATTAGGTATAGAACCATTTCGTGGAACATTCAACTCTGTGCGGAGAAGCCGTTGAACAGATTCATTACTTTTGAAGAAAACGCGATAGACCACAGTCCACTGCACCATTGATAATAAAACTGGACACCCTAACCCTCAAAACAACCAGCACCTCCGATCCGCTCCTCCCACTCCCACTACTCAACTCAAACTCATGCGATTTTATTGCGTCACCCTTTACCACTGATGAAACAGAAGATGATAGAACAGTTTAGAAAAAAGTTGAAATTAACTTTTAACTGTTCAATTTTTCATGTTTGATGGAAATACGTATTATGTGAAAACATTTATTATATCTTTAAAATAAAAAAATATTTTTTTTTGACAAAAAATACCTAATAATGTTGAAAATATCAGTCAGTCTTATCATAATAATTGTGATATTCGACTGTGTTTTAACTATTTTTTGGAATATTTTCTTTGATTACTTTCAATATCAAATATTCAGATGAAATATTGTGAAGTAAATAAACTTGGACATGGACATGGAAATATTTTAAGATTATTTAACCAATACTTACTTTACACGTAAGTACATGCGGTCGATTATTATAAGATTCTTCTATTTTTCTGGGTGTAAGTACATTCACGACTCTTTGAAACGACCTTTCAATGCTTCCTAAAACACGTTTAGCTGATCTTGGAGTGTCCGAATTTACCGAAGGTATTTTCCTGAAATAAAAAGTAGTAAGTAATTTGATTATCTTATATCAAGAAAATGGAAAATATATCGGGAAACTCATAGTAACCCTATACACTAGGAGTCTTGAAAACATCATAGATTCTGTAAAACAAATTATCTATATCTTTGAACACTGGGTTAATTTAACTATACGAGTTAATATTGAAAAATTACTATAGCCTATTATAGAACCAAACAAAATTTCAATGTCAAAATATTTTTTTACTCAACATATTCTCTTCTTAATTGGATACGTTTATTACAGCGAACCTGCAACGTGTCTAGACCTTTCAAAAAAATGTTTCTTCTTGCTCTGCAAACCAGACCTCCACAACTTTCATTACCTCGTTGGAAGAAAATGTACGACCTTTTAAACTTTTTTTCAGTTGAGGAAAGAGATGATAGTCGGATGGAGCCAAATCTGGTGAATAAGAGGGGTGTTCTTGTAATTCAAACCCTAAATCACGAATTTTTTGCATAGCAAGTTGAGATTTGTTTGCAGGGGCGTTGTCCTACAAAAACAAAACAAATTTGGATAGCTTTCCGCGTCTTTTCTCTTTAATTTTTTCCCGTAGAGTGGTCAGTAATGTCGATTAGTAATCTCCAGTTATTGTTCTACCCTTATCATGATTACTCCATGGCAATCCCAAAAAAACTGAAGCAAGAACTTTTCCAGTACGAAACTTCCATAGATTCCATAGATTGTTGCTTTGTTTCTGAATCGTAGAAATGTACCCAATTCTCATCCATAGTAACAATAATTCGATTTTCACAATTTCAGTGAACATATTTTTTCTTTTAGTTTATTGCGTAACTCTGGTTTACTTTTTTGACGTCAAACTTTACACTGACACTTCTAATAAGTTACTGTTCGTTGCTATGGTAACGCAATATTTTGTTTGTGCATGGAACTGGTCTAGGCTAACTAGATATCAATACATCCTCGTAAACTAATGAAGATACTAGTTAGATTAAGATAACGTATTAAATTTTGAGATAAATAAAAAGAAATATTGATTTATTTAAGTATTTATTGTTTTTTAACATATTCTCTATTGAGATCAATACAGTTTTGGATGCCTTTAAACCAATTTTAGAAGCATTTTTTCCATATCCATTGAGGTACCAAAATAAGTGATTTGAACGTATCGACTGCTTTTTCAGGTGTAGAAAAACGTTTACTTAGCAATTTATTTTTAATCCACGGAAATAAGAAAAAATCATTGTATGCGAAACAACGACTGTACAGTGGATGACCTATCAATTTGATATTTTAATTGTTCAAAAACGTTTTTGTTTCAACTGATGTGTGATAGCTGGACATTGTCTTGGTGGAAAATGATTCGTCTCCTGCGATGGCTTTCCCTGATATTTTCTAACACTACTGACAAACAAATGCTGGTGTACCTTTCAGAATTGACCGTTCTACGTTGGTCCAATGCGGTTATTCCAAAAAACATATGACTATTTGCTTCAAAGTGTTCCGTGCGTGAACAACTTTTATTAGATTTGGATCGTCTTGAAAGACCTATACAGTCGATTGTTGTTTAGTTTTGGATTCATATGCATAGATACATGATTTGTCGCCTGTCACGATCTTTTAGTCGTTTTTTGAAGCACCGCAATTGAATTTTTCCAGCATTTCTTTGCCCCAATCGACACGAACTTTTTTTTGATCGATTGTCAAATTAAGCGGTAACTAACACGAACAAATCTTTTTCACAGCCAAATGCTCATGCAATATTGAATGTATGTTAATGGAACTAATGCCCAATAATACCTCAATGTCCCGATATATCACATGACGACCTTGCAATATCAGTTTACATCCAGCATCGTTTTTTTTCTGGCACAATAGCCGATTTTGGACGACCTCACGAAATTACACCAGCAAAACAAAGGTCCAAGCGTGTTGATCGGCATATTGCTGTTAATGTCATGGCACGAAAATATTCGCGTTCTAATTCCATGATGAATGTTCCAAACATCTCAAATAGTACTCGTATGACAACACGTTCTGCGTCAATTCACCATTGAAAATTTCAAATTTTATGATGGCAATGTCAGATTTGGCATATTCACGTCAGTGTTGCCATATCTCAAAACTTAAGTAGGAACCCTCGTACATATAATACATGTAACATTAAATTGATAAGAGATTGAATAGCGAAAAATGGGGCATCTATAAATATCCAACTACAAGAGGTGAATGTCCAGTGTATCTTTACATGACATTGTATTTTACGAAGGTAACTGTTGTGGATATAATAATAAATAAAATGAATCTTTTGCTAGTTATGTATAACATTTAGTACTTGAAAATGTATCTGAACAATATATTCTGAATGTCTCTAGTTTCGATGTTAATGCAACTTATATCAAAAAGTTACTATTCAAAAAGAGTAATGCAATTTCAAGAATGACATAAATTTTTTGGTTTTTTTTTATTTAATGATAACGTACATATAGAATTACACTGATTACAGCAATCAACAAATCCAAATGAAGGAAAAAATAATAAGAGGGTTGTCTCACAATTCTCTGTCAAAATGTATCAAGTTGGGAAATATATTTGCACATGCTCATTTCCTCATCTCAATTTCAGCCACTTTGGACACTTAGTTTTTGTTTCAAAATGGTATAAGTGAGTTTTGAAGATTTTACTGAAAATAAAACATTTGAGTTTCGACAGATTTTCAAATATTTGTTTTTGAAAGAACATCCATCCGCCTGAGCAAATGGGTAATAATGAGGATATAAAAGTCGGAATAAGATTAGAGGGATAGAATAGGCTATCGTTGAATCAATAGAACGTATAAACTGACTGAAGAAATATTAATATGTAAACTCTTAATAACTTTAAACCAAAAGCGCATTCGAATGATAATTTTCTATGCTTTAATGACGTAGTTTAAGCAAAATGAGCTCAACTATAGATGAAGTCTGAATTCACCACTACACCTCGAAACGAAAAAAAGTCAAGACCTTACAAGAATACACAAATTACCAAAAATTAACAGTGACCGAAATTATTTATATGCAACAAAATAACCTTTCATTAAATGATAAATAAGATTGAAAAACTTACGTCAAATTTATTAACTTTCATTTTTTTTTTTTAAAAAAAAAATTATTGTCGCATCAACTACAAAGGTTATTAGCGACATGTCGATTATAGTTTGTGATATAATTTGGTGTCTTTCAAATACTTAATTATGTTTGCATTATTACAATTTTCATTGAGTAAGGTGGTTATATTGTCTGGAAAATTGTTAAGTATTCTTTCATTTCTGTACTTTCGACAGTTTAACAATAAATGTTCAACATTAAGGTTCTCGTTACAAGTTTCACATATCGGTGGGTTTTCTCTATTAAATAGATGGGAGTGTGTTGCTTTAGTGTGACCCAGCCTTAAGCGATCGATTTTTATTTGATCTGCGCGACTTTTTGGGCTACCTTTCCATGGTTTAACGTATGGTTTGATGGTTTTCAATATTGACTGCGACCTGTTCCACTCACTTTGCCACTTACACTGAGCTTTCGCTTTTATTACCGCTTTGAAATCACTGACCATCACTTCGCGCACAATTGTTGCTTTGTTGTTATCTGCTGCTTCTCTGGCGTATTGATCCGCTTTTTCGTTTCCTGGGATATTGGTGTGCGATGGGACCCAGATAATTTGGACGCACGCTTTGGATTGGAGGAGGAGGTATAGTTGGGTTTTAATGAGGGAACCTAGTGGGTGTTTGGGAAAGAGTTGTTTAATGGTGTTGATGGAGCTCATAGAATCAGTAATTACTGCAATTTTTTTATATTCATATCTACTGGCGATTGTTAATGCCTGAAATATGGCATAAAGTTCGCCAGTGTGGACGCTATTGTGAGGAGATAGCTTAAATGCAAAATTTTCGTTTGCTAGTATAGAATAGTTTTTAGAACTTGTTCAAGTTCTGACGTATCGATATTTTGGTCTGGGGGTATGTATAGAGAGGATATATATATATTCTTTGTGGTATATCAGCTGCTACAGTTATTAATTCAATATTGTTTGCTATAGAAATGATTTGTTGTGTGTTATATTTATTGTGGACGTATATTGCTACACCTCCAGATGCCTTTCCATTGTACGTTCTATTTTTGTAGAATCAGGTGTAGTTTTTCAAGTTGTAATAATGTTAATTTTTAGAATTGGTTTCTTGTAAGCATATTATGTTTGGTGATAGTTCGGAGAGTAGGTTTTTAAGCATTTCGAATCTTCTGTATAATCCTCTTAGATTCCACTGTAAAATTGAGTTATTATTAGTCATTATTCCTGCGATGATTCAATTGATGATTCAGAGTAGTCTTCTATTTCTTGTGCGATAGTTGACGGGTGTAAATTTAGCTGTCCCATGATTTTTTTCATGATTCTTGTACTGATGCTTTTCATTCTTTTGTTTGTAAAATATGGATGCATGTGTGCGAGTAGTTTTAAGAAGCTTTTTGTATCTTCTGTATATATTTTTGATATACTTAATGGATCTTTTGTTCCTATTGCATTTTCGAAGAAATCAACGGCTTCCGCGAAAGTTAAGATTTGGCTTTCGTTTTCAAATATTTGTTGTGCTGACTCCATTAATTTGTAGAAAGTATTTGTTTGTGTATTTGATTTGTTGTTTACTATCTTTTTCGCTTTCTTAATTGTTTGTTCGTTTGGTTTATTAAATGTATCCTTTGTTTGTGGTGTAGGTGAAGGTGGAGTTGTGATCTCAGATAAGGTGCGTTTTGTATTCGTTGTATCTGTCTCCATGTGTATTTCTGCTGATATGGTTAGTTTTTTAGAATTTCTGCTATCGGTTGTGGATTGAGTGGTATGTTTGAGGTTGGTAGGAGTTATATGTGATGGTATGTCTTCTGTTTGATTATTCACATTTGTTAGGTTTGTTGTGGTCAAGTTCGAATCTGAAGGTTTGTTGTAGATTTGATTGACGATGTTTGTTGATCTTGTTGTATTAGTGTCCATTGGTAATGATGTATTGTCGAATGTAGTGCTTATTGATGTGTTCTGACAATTATTAGAGTTATGTCCTGATCCGTTGCATAAAGAACACAAATGGCTATCATGCGTTAAGAAGATTCGGTATGTAGTATCTTCAAAATTAATAAGAATCGAGGTAGGTATTGTAATTTGTGTGGGAGATATGTAAACAATACGGCGAAAGCTTAGAATGTGTTTAAAGTTTGGGTTAGAAGTACCGATTTTGAGGAATGTTATGGAAGACGACAGATGGAGGCCCAATTGTCTGAGTTCCTTTTCGATAATTGTATGAGGTATAGTTGGACAGACGTTCGATAGTAGTAATCTTTCACTAGGTGTTATAAGTCGACGTACAGAAAGAATTTCGTTGTTCACTTTGATTTTTCCATTGCATTTTGTTAAGAATTCGTCCACGTCTTCTTTTTTAGTTAGATATATGCAAATTCTATTATTGGTTATTCTTGATGAAAATAGAATTTTGCTGGGATTGATAATAGTGCCTACGGCTATCAGGTATTCTTCTAATTTTACTCCATTTAGTTAGCTAATTACTATTGCTTGTTGTTTCGTTGGAAAAATTGTTTTTTGTTGGCTTGTAATGGATGAATAAGATTGTGGAGGGTTATTAGGTAGGGTAAAAGTAAAATTGTTTGTGCTGTTTTCATCCATCTTCTTTGAATCTAATTAACATATTGGTACTTAAACCAGTACTGGTTTCTAAATGTTGTTTTGCTGATAAGCGGCAACAGGTTTTGTACCTTGACTAACAACAATCGTGTTTGATTGTTACCATTCAAATGTTAAATTCGTTATGAAGATTTTAAATTTGCTTACTTTGAGATGATATATATATGGGGGTGATGATTGCGATAATTTTTTCACTAAATAACTATATTTACACTTGTAAAATGATTAATCGACGAGAGCTGATTTTTACACGACTTTCGATATTCACCTACCGACTTCCTTCATTACTTCTTGTATCGTTTGGTTTTCTTTCTAGGTAGGTCTATTGTATTGTAATAATATTTTTTACTAAAATTTCGAAGTTTTTGTTGACATTTAAATAAGTGTCAGCTGTAGCTGTTCATATTTTAATTGTAATTTTGTGTTATTATTATCACATGAATCCTTTTGAAAATGCTGCAAGTGAGGAACTAGATGAAATAAAATATATATAAAAACTAAAAATTATATCCTTCTAAAAAAATATAGTTTGAAAATAACAAGAAACACATTTCTATAGTTCATGATATTGATAATAAAATAGATAAAAAAACTATTCCAAAAGCATTTTCTTCATTTTTTTAATTAACTCGGAAAAACAGAATAAAGCTGGAAAAAAATCATAAATAATAATGGGCGACTGGGACATTATTAAATCAGTGACATCAATACTTTCGTCATTTTATTCTTTTATTAAGAATTATTTTTCACTTTTCAGTCTCTTTGTTTTTCAGTTCCTTAAACATAATTTATTTATTCGATTTTAACACCGTTAGATGAGACGCTTCTCATTGCATTTAAGTTTTTCTATTCGAACATAATTTAAGGACCGTACATGGTAAAATCTACCTTATAAGATTGTACACCAAGAAACAGCCGAAAACCTAGAGAAATGACAGCACGTATAACCTTGCATCTTACGTCTATTTCCATGTAGCTACCAAGGTGAAAATGAGGTGTTACCTCCGATTTCCATGAACCTGCATCGATTTGCATGGAAATTTAGAATTAAGCTTAACTTAACTTCATCTTCAAAATCTACCGAATGTCGATATGTGCTTATTACTTTAGGGGTGTCAATAAAATTATAGGTATAAGCATTTAATGTGTAGAAAAATACTTTTTTCTGCGTCCGTTATAATATTCACGTTTTTTTTTATTCATTTGCATTCATAAAGAATGTAATTTCTGAATCGGTTTAAAAACGTGAAAAAGATATCGTTGCGGTTCATTTTTTCAAGCTTTTGTGTTAAAAAAAGTGCCGCAACGTGTCATTTTCTAACGCAATTAAAAAATTGTTTTATCAAAATAGTGTGCTGTGAACGCTTTCTTTCTCATATCAATTCGTTTCTCCGACTGTCACACTTTTATTTATTGATACTCGTTCAAGAAAAGGAAATGTTGCGGAGGGTTACGTAGACGACTCAATGAAAAAGAATATGGATTCTGTACTGAAAATTTTAATGTTAGCCTAGTATAGAACCAAACAAAATTTCAACGTTAAAATATTAAATTACTCAACATATTCTCCTCTTAATTTGACATATTTATTACAGCGAACCTGCAACGTCTTTAGACCTTTCAAACAAAATGTTTCTGCTTGCAAGCCAGACCTCCACAGCTTTTGTTACCGCCTCGTGGGAAGAAAATTTACGACCTTTCAAACTTTTTTTCAGTTGAAGAATGAAATGATAGTCGGACAGAGCCAAATCTGGGGGGTGTTCTAGTAATTCCAACCTTAAATAACGAATTTTTTGCATGGCAACATGAGATTTGTGTGCACGGGATTGGCCTGAAAAAAAACAAAACAATTTTGATAGCTTTCCGCGTCTTTCCTCTTTAATTTTTTAGAGTGGTCAGTAATGTCAAATAGTAATTTCCCGTTATTGTTCTACCCTTATCCAAAAAATAAATCATGATTACTCCGTGACAATCCCAAAAAACTGAAGCAAGAACTTTTCCAGCAGATTTTTGGATGAAAAAACTTCTTAGGTAGGAAACCAGAGTGTCGCCATTCCATAGTAAAAATTCGGTTTAAGAAGTCTACATCGTTTTCAAATCGAGCATAGATCGAATGCGATGCTTCTACCCTTGCACGCTTTTGGTCTACATTCAAACATTGGGGGATCTATTTTGCAGCAATTTTTCTCATGTACAAATTGACGTAAACTTTATGATGAACGGGTTCGTATGAGCATATCTTCGTAAATCTGCTTACTTCTTAACCCTTTTAAATACAGGTACTTGATAATGGCTCGATACTCCAATGGAACTGGTCTAGGCTAACTAGATACATCCTCTTATTTCTTAGAACTTTTTAAATATTGCCAATTCATGTACCAATAGTAAAGTAACTTTTTCTTTATTTCAAAATTAATAATGCTCACAATCAATAACGGCGTATAATGCCGTCCAATTAATAATGATTCGATTGCCTTTTAACGAATGCTTTCTCGCATAAGATATACATATTTTTAAAAATAATTATAAAAATAATTTAAAATTTATAAAATGAAGTATCTACGCCTATAGTAGATTTAACAAAATTGTCGGTAAGGGTTTTTAAATAAGTTTTTATAATCTATAATTGATATTGAAAGAACTATACATTTGAAAGGAAGAAAAATGTGAATTCATTAAGAACAGAGCGTTGATATATCTATTATTTTCATAAAAACGTTTCCAAACTTCTCGAATTACTCTTTATAATGTGAAAAAACCTTATATTAGAAGCTTCAAAAAAATATAAGCAATCCGAATTTGGTATAATATGAAAAAAATTTCAAAATTTTAAACTGGGAAATGTTTTTCTCAATAACCCTTTTTGATATATACCAAAGACTGTCTATTTAAATAGGTGGTGAGGTGAGGGAGAGTAGGAATTTTGTTATAAAAAACGGCCATGAATCAACATAACCAGACAGAAAAACTACATGTCTATAACTTTTTTTAACCTGATATATCTAAAAAAGGGCGTAAATAGATTTTATTTCATTCATGGACTGTAATTTGAATATAGCTTAACTACCATGGTTGTGAGTAAGAACTCAATTCTAATAATTTTTTTACTAATTGAAATTGACTTTTCTTGATCTATTAATAAAAAGTTCAATTCTCATTTCAGTATTACTGAAAAATGGCATTGAATACGCTGAAGTGATAACTGTGATAAAAACATACCTATATGCATTACTGCTGTGATTGATTGATGATTGATTGATTGATGATTATCAGAAATTCTCGAGCGCGTTAGGGGTGGTGAGTAGGGTGTGTTAATTACAACCTAAAAAGTGTATATTCCACTAATCTGACAATTTGGAAGTGTGTTAAGAAAGGGAAGGGCGAGAAAGTAAAAAGAACATTCTTGAACATAGTTGATTTTTTTGTATTTTAAGGGAAATAATTTAAGGTTGACGAAAAATATACATTCTGACGATTTCCACTAGTCACAGTAACAAAAATTTGTCGATAAAGTTTAATCCGTGCAGCTGCGTGATGCCCCTCCACTTTTTTATTTCTCATTCACTTTTTCTCCAACTATTACTACTATTACTCTGGTTTCTGTTGTCATGGCATCATCACAGCAGATCACACATTATTTACAACGTATTTCTAACTTTTTGGCTTATTTTGTTATTCAAATATAACTTATGTTCATCAAAGTTTCAAAAGAATTAACTGTGAATGATAGTAGCTTAAAGTGTTTATTTTGTGGTGGAACTTAAGAGATCAAATAATTAATCAATTAATTATATAAAATGTTTTTTTTTTATTATTTTATGATAAATACATGTATTCTACTTGAACAACAACCAATTATGTCTATTTGCAAACGACACTAGTTTCTCTTGGAGCAACCCTGATCTCACGACACTTCATACGACCATATCTGGTAACCTAATCACCTTTAAATCGTGGTGCGATCCCAATATTCTTTGCCTGGACGTTTCTAAAACCAAACTTTTAGCATATAAAAATACATTGCAGCCTTTTTTATTAAATATCATCATCATTGACGTTGTTAATTTTGTAAAATTTTTAGGGCTTGTTGTGAATAATTCCTTGAAATGGGAATTACATATTGCCGCCTTATCTAAAGAAATAAGTTCCTCCTAATTTGAGCTGAGATCAGCTTCCAAAGAACTGAACTTATCCACCCACTTAAAAGTTTATTATGCCCTTATTGAGTCGCATTTCCGATATGCGATTCGCTTCTGGGGTTCGTGTGGTGCGACTGAATTTGAGCAAATTTTCAAACTACAAAAAAGAGCTGTTTGATATTTACTCGGACTAAGCAGGGCTCACTGCAGGAACTTCTTCAAAAGATTAAAATTCTGGTTTTATGGTTATTTGGTTATTTTTATCTTAGTTTTTTCGTTTATACAAGCTTTTGTCTACAAATTTTAACATATCAGATAACGTACATACATTATTAAAATTACGTATTACATGGATACTATCAATATCTGACGCGTTCGAGGATGTGCAAGCAAAAATTTTTCAAAATTTTAAAAAATCTGTAGCCACTTCACCCATCGATGAAAAGGTATACATATAACATTTTTTCATTTCATTATCTAAGCTTAGCAACTCAATAAGTCTCTATGATGCTCGAGTAAATCCCCATTTAGCATCGTGAGCTCCCCTATTATTGGTTAACAATGCCCTAATCCCAACGTTGAATATATTTCTGGGAGACATCTTTCGAAATTTTTTCCATTTCTGCCATCACAGACCTTTTTATTATCAGGGAAAGTATCACCCAATTTCCCTTTTAAGACATTTTTTGAATCAAGAAATCGAGTAATCTAATAAGTAATGGCGATATGGACAGAGCGAAAGATTTTGAACAGTTAAAAATCGTCATCCAGAAGCGACTTTCAAAACGAGTCACTTCTGATTCTATTTCTTCGTTTTAAAAAGCGGTTTATTCTGTTGAAACTAATTTTGATACCAATATGTTCTAGCAATCAAAGGATACAACCATAATGTTGCTCTTATACTATGATGGACAGACTATTTTAGCGAGAAATTATTAAGTGTAACGATCATCAGGGGAATGGCCAACGACAGTGCAGCAATAATTCAACCGTAGCTGTATTCAACTTTCTTCTTCATTAATGTTATTGTTTCGTGTAGCGATCCTCACTTAAAGCTTCATAAGTTATTAGCGGGACCTCACACACACACGTACACGCGAAACTACCATATCAAGTCCTGTAAAGGAAACTAATCCTATATTACGACCAATCAACATCAACCCAATCCAATATTAAAAATTTCGAACCAACTTAGAACCAATAAACCGGACGAGCTTCTTCTTGTATTTATTTTTTTGAGATTGATATCAGAAAGTAATCGAAGAATCAGATGAATATGGAAAATGACGCAATACATGATAACACAGACTAATTTTTCTGCAAAAATAACTAAAAAATCATAAATAAAGATTACACATTTGAAATCTCAAAACACTGTGTCCATTGTTTCCATTTTATTCTCTATTTCTGGGGTATATTGATGTGAACCCAAGTTTCATCCACTATGACAAACGGACGGAAAAATTAAATTGGAATACGATATCCAATCATTTGTTTAAAGTTGTCATTCAGGTAAGCTATTGATCAAAAAGTCGCGGCACCTGGAAAACGATATCCAATCATTTGTTTAAAGTTGTCATTCAGGTAAGCTATTGACCAAAAAGTCGCGGCACCCAACTTGCAACTAGCTTTTACATGTACAACCTTTCAAACTAAAGATTACAGATTCGATCATTTTATACAGTAGGATGCAAATAAAAGGAATAAGTTCGTTATAGCCTGAAACACGTCAATTCTGATTTTCAAACAGGCTATTCATAAGGATACCTTTAAATTTTTGGCATCATCTATGTGAGCGTGTATACGTCTATGTCTGAGAAACTGATGTTTGTATTTGTCTAAAAATTTGATAAACTTTTTTTATAGCAATAAATTGTATTATCCATTGAATACAATTGCTCCATTTGTTCATCTTCAGCTAAAATACAATGAAACGTGCCGCGAACTCTTCTCGCACCCTCTTTATAACTTCAAAGGTTATTGTGCAACCTCAATACGTATTATTTCTTTGTGATTAATGCTATATTGTGGTACACTTTACGTTTCAGTATCCCCATACCTTTCATATAATGTATTACAACACCCACATTTCCATTTAAAAATTATTAGCGATGACGTTACCACACTCACATAGATGACGTCAAATTCGCAAATAACGCATTAATTTCTTTCATTTGCACCATACTGTATGTTTACTTAATGAACTATCTTACGTACTTTCATTCGGCGATCTTTAAGTCTAAGGACACGGGTTTCAACAACAATTTTTGGAAAAGTTACTGTAAAGGACGGTTCTGGACGTTCGGCGTCATTCAGAAGTAGTTAAATGAGGCAAAAGTAAAGAACCTCGCACAAATGATTCCATGGGAATAAGAAGAAATAAGTCCCGCTATTTTCTCGACCTTGGTTACTTGGATTTCTATTTCCCGTTTAGTAGTACTTAATTCGATGGGTTGGATCTTAAGGCCTTCGTTTCTTTTCTTTTTGGTATCGTCCAAAATCTCTTGAATCTCTTTATGATGCAAGACTATGTAGATTTGCTTAGTCTTGATGTATCAAGCGGAGTTCACTACTTATCTCACGCTAATATTCTGTTGGGTTGAATGATTCCATTTTTTTTTGTAGAATCACAAATGCAAGGGCGGATTCGGGATCTTGACAATGGAGGGTCAAAGACATGGAATTTTAAGCCTTTTACCCACAAAATATAAGTTGATTACGTTGTTTTTGACATTGATATTAATTCATGTCAGATTCTTCTACTTCTTAGTCTTGAATTTCCTGACCATTTTATTTTTGTTTCATTTGGTATTGTTTTGATATTCGAAGTATTTGGGGGTATTGGCTCCCTTTATCCACGGTGTAAAATAATTCATACTTTTACATATTCCTACTTGCGCCCTTTTATAAGAAACAAAAAACCAAGTTAATTAATCAGGGTTTAGGGGGTTCATGACCCCCATGACCCTCCCTGGATCCGAGCTTGCATATATGACAATCTTTTTTATAAAAAATTGTTTGATAGACCTTCTATACACAATTACTAAGCTAAGGTCTTAATCGTACTTTGACAGTTTTAGTTGAAAATTTATATGAATTCAGGTCCCCACATATCTGCTACTTATACTTGCTGTAGTTAATTTTGTCTAAAAGCAAGCTAATATTTTCAAAAAGCCGTGAGCAGCAGAGCTCCATCACGAAAGTCGAATTTTTCGTCGAAGGAGGCGGTCCAGTTCAACAATTACAACGATCAAAATGATTTCGGGCGTTTTGTGCTAGAAGAACTGAAGAAGAAAACTTTGAACTTGAAAAAGATAATTCTTCAACATCACCCCTACTTGTATGCGAAGTTCGAACCCTCTAATTAAACTTTTTCTGGCCAAAAAATAAGAAAATATAACAAAAATTACCATAAAATGGAGAGGGGTGGAGATGGAAAGTTTCGACCTTAGACAGGAAATCATCTCGCAACTAATTGAACCTACATATGAAATTTCATTTGTTTTCAACCAAACTCTAATAACATCAATCCGCCGCCAAAAAAGCCATGTATGTCATAATTTTGAATCAAATCGGACCCATAGCAATTGCTCAAGAGACGAAAATAAGAATTGTAGCTTAAACAGATATATATATATATATATATATATATATATATATATATATATATATATATATATATATATATATTGAAATGATCAGAAATCTAAAAGCAAGTAGGTACATAATGAAAATTTATAATTTATAATTTATTTTACTAAAGATAATAATTGCATATGTACAAATCATAATTTGTATCATAGAATAATGTTATTAATTATAAATTAATATAAAACTTAGTGGAAGATTGATTTTTTTTAAAAAAATGAAACTGTTGCCAAAATGACCCATAATAGTGAAAATTCATAAACTATTAATGATCATTTTTTGGAAAAAGAGTATCAGCAGAAAAGAGAATGGGGAGTGCAAAGTTATAAGAAATAGAAGTTAAATTTGAATCAAAATACAAAATAATTGCAAATTATTAAAGATGAATGGAAGATAAATATCTGGACTGAAGAAAATCCAATGAGTTGAAGATTTGTTACTAATCCAATGAGTTGAAGATTTGTTAATGACAATTCACAGAAGTAAATGCAAGTTTTAGATCTGATATTGCAAGATATTATCATCTCAGGTCAGTTCCTTCACGTATTATTGGCCAATAATAATAATAGTAACAATATAAATTAATTTATATAAAAAAAAGGGAATATTACCTATACTTACGTTGACAATGGATAAAATTCCTTATTTGTGAGGTTAAGATTCCTTTTCCGTAGAAATAATATGAATTGTGTAGTATAATTAAATTTTGTTCAATGTATCATATGTAATCCTTCCACAGAAATAGAACTTCTTGATTATATCATATAAAATTGACATAATTTTTTAGTATTTTCCTTATATTGTACATCTAAATAATAGAATATTCATCTGAGTCGATTTATAACAGAGAACTGTGTAGAATTATCAAATTAGAGGAACGGCTAACTTCAGGTTAGACTCATAGGCGTACTCAACTACATTTTATTAAATTTTTTTTGAATTAAAAATAATACAATTAACTTTTAACATAAAACTTTTATTGATTTGTTAAAAGGAAAAACATCCATAAGTTATTTATTTATGCCAGAACTCAAAGAGAGAATGAGTTTCATGCCCGGCAAATAACGTGCTAGCGACAACAATAGAAAAATAAAAACAATAATAGAGGTAGAAATAAATAATTACAAATTGGCGCCCAACGTGGGGCTCACATAAAACGAAAAACGTGGGGCTCACATAAAACGAAAACCGTGGGGCTCACATAAAACGAAAAACGTGGGGCTCACATAAAACGAAAAACGTGGGGCTCACATAAAACGAAAAACGTGGGGCTCACATAAAACGAAAAACGTGGGGCTCACATAAAACGAAAAACGTGGGGCTCACATAAAACGAAAAACGTGGGGCTCACATAAAACGAAAAACGTGGGGCTCACATAAAACGAAAAACGTGGGCTCTTAAATAATAATAACACATCACTAAAAATAAAAATAAACAAAGAAATCATGGAAAGGAAAATGAACTTAAGAAATGGAAAACAGGTAGGTACAGAAGAAAGATCAGAAGAGGAAAAGGAAGAACGAAGGCATAGAAGTGGTGATTTTGAGATGCAGTATTTAGAACAAGGAAGAGAACAATCAGATGGAAATGTGACTGGGGATGAATTGGAAGAACAGGAGGATAGGAGACAACAAAGAAACAATAATGATCAATTAATGGAATTTTTGATTAGTATGAGGGGAGAAATTAAACAAGATATGAGTAATATGAGGGGAGATTTTAATGAAAAGATGGATAATATTAATGGAAATATGAATAGATTGGAGAGGAAAATTGAAGAGGTTAAAATTGAAGGTTTGAAGGAAATTAAGAAACTTAGACAAGAAAATGAAGATTTTAAAAAAAGAATTGATAAGGTGCAAGAAAATATGGAACATCAAAATAAGAATCTAAGAATGGAGATCCAAGAAAATGGGATCAAAATCAGAGAAGAAATTGAAAAAAAGGTAGTGGAAGAGGTTCAAGCATTAGGAAAATGGATAGAAGAAAATTTACCAGAAACAATACTAATGGAAGTTACAAGACAAAATGAAGAAGTAATGCAGGAATATAAAGAAAATTTCAATAAAAAAATTAAAGACTTAGATGTTAGAATAGAAGAAAAAACAGGGACCTGCGCTAAAAGAAATGAGACTATAGGCAAGCAATTTAATAGGGAATTGGAGGAGATGAATAAGAAATTGCGGGAAACTGTGTAAGATATAGAAGTTTTTATAATTACGCCAGAATTTGGAAAGGAAATATTACTGGACTTACATGAAGAGTATGGACATTTGGGAACTAGGAAATTATGGATGATGTTTAGAGAAAATTATTTTACAAAAGGAGATTTAGTATTAGCAAAAGAAATTTGTAAAAAATGTTCAATTTGTCAATTGGCAAAAGAAAAGAATTTTCATAATAACTACTTGGCAAAATCTATTGTTTCTCAAAGACCTATGCAGATATTGGCAATCGATTTTGTAAGCAATTTAGTTCCAAGTATTCAGGGAAATAAACACATATTTGTCATAGTGGACATTTTCACAAAATATGTAAAACTTTACCCTTCTCCAAGAACAAATGCAAGAACAGTACTTAAATTTTTGAAAAATTTTATCGAGGAATTTGGGAATCCTGAAATTATTATTTTAGACCATGCTACATACTTTGGAAGTGTAAAGGTAGAACAATTTTGTTATAACAATAATATTCAATTAAATTTTATTAGTATTAGGAAACCATCATCTAATCCTGCAGAACGATATATAAAAGAAGTTAATAAGTACTTACGAATTTTATGTAACCAAGATCACATACAATGGGAAAATAATTTGGATCAGGTGGAAAAATTTCTTAACCAGACTCCACATGGTATAACTAAGGAATGTCCTGAATTACTTGCTAAAGGAATTGAACCAGCTAGACCTTGGATACCAAAAAGATCAGAAAATCGATGTGCAAAATTATTATTGCGATATGAGGGACCATACATGGTAGATAATGACAATGCACAAAATAGTTATAGATTAGTTGATCCTCTCACGGGAGCATTCAGGGGAACTTTCAATATAGAACAAATATTTAAATATCATGCCGAATCAAAATAGTTAACATTATGACAAATAATTGAAGAATAATTTGATAGTTAATAATAAGTTATTAGTAGAATTGGATTAATGTTAAATTAAAATTGTATGAATGGGTATTATGATGATTTTATTTAACATACTGTGATAATTAATGAGATATTATGAAAAGTAAATGAAGAAACTGACGAAATATGATATAGGTTAATTGTAGGATGATTGAGTTATATTATTATTAATGATATAATATTATAATAAAGAAAATAAAGATATATGAATAATTATAGAATTGAAAAGAGAGAAATAAGAATATGATGATAATATTGAAAAATGCGAATTATTAAATAAAAGGGGAAATTATAGAAATGGGGGGAAAAATATGAAGATTATTATTATAATAATATGGCGAAATAAACGATAATTATAGGAATAGAGAGAATAGTATAAAGTAGGAAAAAGATAATCACAGTATTTTAAATAACAATGTTGATTAATTGAAATTGGATTGATGGATAAAAGATTGGAAATAGAAACTACATATATATTAAAGAAATTGAGTTTGAAGACCTCACACAATTATTAGTGATAGGGAGTTTTATACATTATTAAATAGATAATTTAATTGGAATTCATAAAGAATTGATTATGGATAGTGAAATTATAAATTTTAATTATGGGTGGGAATTGAAATGATCAGAAATCTAAAAGCAAGTAGGTACATAATGAAAATTTATAATTTATTGAGATTAGTTTTACTAAAGATAATAATTAAACCAAAGGCAGAAAATCGATAAAAAAAATAAAAGAAATTGAATTGATATTTGTAAGTTAATTAATTATAGTTATTTTATATATAAGGAATTATTTATTAAAAATGATATATTCTAAAAGGATTGCATATGTACAAATCATAATTTTTTGTATCATAGAATAATGTTATTAATTATAAATTAATATAAAACTTAGTGGAAGATTGATTTTTTTTAAAAAAATATATGAAACTGTTGCCAAAATGACCCATAATAGTGAAAATTCATAAACTATTAATGAAATAATGAAATAAAAGTTTATTTAAAAACATAAATATAAGAACTGACAAGTGTTTGAAAAGTGAAGGACATTGTGAGGAGACAAGAGCAAAAGTCTAGTCAGTCATATTATATGGTTGCTAAGGAAAAAAAAGGGGAGATCATTTTTTGGAAAAAGAGTTTCAGCAGAAAAGAGAATGGGGAGTGCAAAGTTATAAGAATATATATATATATATATATATATATATATATATATATATATATATATATATATGTCACCTACGCCATTGCCCTTAGGTGGACAGTATATTGTGCTGATTAAGAACTTATATTATTGTAGAATTGCTTAGCTTGTGTTTACCAAAAGATTATTTAATTCACGTTTGTAATAAAAAATATTAGTCTTGTAATTGAAGTTGTTGGTAGAATTTATGTTAGAAATAAAGTTAGTTTTTAAAAACACGGTTCCAGTAAATTAAAAGTTAAGTGGCGCAGTCAGTAGGATAGTCAATCGGAAGTTAAAGCATATAACATTCGGTTCGTTTCTACGATTTGTTGACTATTCGAACAAGTAAAGTTTAATTATTGGAACTCTTAGTTGGGCGAACTGAGTAACTCAACTAGAAGATCTGTGTTGTGCTAGAAACCGGAAGAATCAAGAGGATATTGGTTGTTCCTGTGCAGTCCGAGCCAATGGAAAGGATCTTCATTCTATTGCTGTAAGTGTTTTTAATGTCATATAGAGGAAATATCAATTATTTACTTGACACATCTGACGATTCTGACTCAAATTCTGATTCAAATAACTCAAATTCAGGCTCAAACTCTGTTAATACTAAAATAAAATTTAACTTAGCATCACCAAAACTTTTTTCTACGAATAATTTTAATAAAATGGCTACTCCACAATTACCTATTTTAAAAAAGGAGTATCTTGATATGATACCCGAATTTGATGGAAACAATGCATTACTTCCTAGATTTATAGAAATTTCAGAGAAATTAGTAAGTAAGTTTTATAATACTGTGGATGTAGGGGATTTTCAAAATGAATATTTGATGTCCAGCATTTTAGCAAAAATAAAAGGTGAAGCAGCCATAAACATTTCTTCTTGTACGATAAGAACTTGGGAAAATCTAAAAGATGCACTTCTTAATACTTATGCTGACAAAAGAGATATTTACACTTTAAGTATAGAACTTTCAGAAATGAAACAAGGTAATGAAACGCCTTTCGAATTTTATAATAGAATTCAACATTTATTAAATCTTCAAATTTCTTATCTCACGACACATTCTAATGTTAGTGAACATTTAATTTTAGGTAATTACTTTAAAAATTTGGCTCTCAGAGTATTGCTACGCGGTTTAAAAGAACCTTTAGGCACATTAATGCGTACGAAAAATCCAGAAAATTTGAATATTGCTTTAAATGTTCTTACAAATGATTTTCAAGTTTATATGACCCAGAATAATCATCCGAAAAATGTTTTTTCACCCATGAATACGCAAAATAATTCACATAAAAATAAAACCAATTTCCAAAATAATGTGGCATATAGGCAGCCACCTCCTAGGCAAAATTCTATTCCGAATTATCAATATACTAATCGAAATTCCGCATCAAACCCGCAAAATCGTCCTTCAACTTCTTACACTCCTTCTAATAGGAATAATACAAACTTTTCTAATAATGGTCAAAACGTCTTTAAACCCAATCAGAACCAAAGATTTCCAAATCCAACTCCAATGAGTATGTCTACAAGAAATACATCTAGACCCCCTCAAAATTACCAAAATAGGTTCCAACACAATCCGAATCAACCTAGAAATTTTATCTCGGAAGAACTCCATAATATAGACGATTCTGATTGCACTAATGATGAATCCGATAATTTTTTAGAGACACCAGCCTCGGAACCAAACCAACCATTATCGAATTGTTAAACTTAAATAATTCAGAAAGCGTGTTACCCTATATAATTTTTCCAGAACAAAATCTTAAGGTTTTAATTGATACTGGTAGCACAAGATCCTTTGTGACACCAGCAGTTGCTGAGAAATATTTCAAAAAATCTTATGTCAAAAAACCCTTCCATGTAAAATCTGCCTTTGGTAGCAGTCAACAAAATTTCTGCACACTCATTCCAATCCCTAAAATGTTTAATTATAGGAAACCGCTCAATTTAGAATATTGCGTTTTCAAATTTCACGATCATTTTGATTGTTTGTTAGGATTGGATAATTTAAAAATACTTAATGCAATTATCGATTTAAATAATAATTTGCTTATGACTCCTTATAGTCAAATTAAATTGAATTACTTTGACATTAAAACTGGATCCACGAATTGTATAGTAGTGCCTCCACGTTGTGAACAAGTAATTAAATTAAATATTGAAAATGTAAAAAATGGTAATGTAATTATACCATATACACGAATTGGGAAATTAGAAATCCCTGAATGTTTAACAAAAGTTGAAAATAATATAGCTTTATGTACAATTTTAAATCCTTCAGAATCCAACTTTCGAGTAGATTTAAGCCCTTCTATTAGTGTTGAGACATTCGATGAATACGAACAAACCCTCAACCCAAATTTTAATGAAATTTATTGTGAAAATGTTAAATTTGATGTTTCGAAAGTTAGAACTGAACACATGAATTCCGAAGAGAAACAATCTGTATTAAAATTAATTCAAGAGTATAGTGATATTTTTCATGTTGAAGGAAATCAGCTCACCTTCACAAGTAAAATAAAACATCACATTAAAACTTCTAATGAAATACCTATTTATTCAAAATCATACAGGTATCCTGAGATTCACCGAACGGAAATTCAAAATCAAATACGAAAAATGTTAAGTAATAATATTATTAGACCATCCAATTCTCCATGGTCTAGCAACATTTGGATAGTCCCAAAGAAGCTAGATGCTTCTCAAAAGCCGAAGTTTCGACTCGTTGTTGACTATCGAAAACTGAATGAGATCACAATTGGAGATCGATATCCATTGCCAGATATTACAACGTTACTAGATAAGCTTGGACGTTGTCAATATTTTACAACATTAGATCTCGCTTCTGGTTTCCATCAGATCGAAATGGCTGAGGAGGATATTCCAAAAACAGCCTTTAATGTAGAAAATGGGCACTATGAATATGTGCGCATGCCTATGGGTCTGAAAGGAGCTCCTGCAACCTTTCAAAGGGTCATGGACAATATCCTAATGGGTACACAGAACGAAAAATGTTTGGTGTACCTTGATGATATAATTGTGTTCAGTACCAGTTTACAAGAACACATCACAAATTTGAAGGAAGTATTCAGTAGATTAAGAGAATCTAATTTTAAATTAAAAATTGATAAATGCGAATTCTTGCGAAAAGAAGTAGCATATCTGGGACATATTGTCACTCCAGAAGGTGTAAAACCGAACCCAGATAAAATTTTAGCAATTCAAAAATTTCCAATACCAAAAAATTCAAAACGATTAAAAGGTTTCCTTGGACTCCTAGGATATTACCGAAAATTTATAAAGGATTTTTCAAAATTAACTAAACCATTAACTATTAGACTGAAAAAAGATGCAATTATTAATGTAAACGATTCAGATTACGTCGAATGCTTTGAAATGTGTAAAAATCTGTTGATGAATGAACCAATACTTCAATATCCAGATTTTACAAAACCCTTTAACCTTACCACAGATGCCAGCAATTATGCTTTAGGTGCTGTTCTAAGTCAAGGCAAAATAGGCTCTGATTTACCTGTGGCTTACGCCAGCAGAACCCTAAATGATTCAGAATGCAACTATTCTGTAATCGAGAAAGAACTTCTTGCCATAGTTTGGGCAACCAAATACTTCCGCCCCTATCTTTTTGGCAGAAAATTTACAATAGTTACCGATCATAAACCACTCCAGTGGTTATTCTCACTTAAAGATCCAAGTTCAAAACTTGTTAGATGGCGCTTGAAACTTGAGGAATATGATTATGATATTGTATACAAAAAGGGTGCTTTAAATACCAATAGCGATTGTTTATCCCGAATTCAAATAAATATCAATGAAACTGAATTACAAGAACCTCAATGTTCTAAAAAATTACTAGTTTATATGGACAAATTTAATAAAAAACTCTCATCAACGCCCGACGATAATGTATCGCTAATAGTTGAAACAGATAACGAAAGTAATAATAATGAGAATGACGACGAAGATATAACTGTTCATACAAATGAGGAAAATCCTGTAATTGGTATACCAATTTCAGATTCAGCGATAAATGTTGGTAAAAATCAATTAATATTTTCGGAAGTAAATTTCGAACCAGCCGTACCTACTATTATGAAACTATATGAAAATAAACAAAGAATTGTTGTGCAATTATCTAAAAACAATTTTGAGCAAGATGTCATTAATTTCGTAAAAGAATACATAGTACCAAAAACTAAATATTTTATTTATTTCGAAGACCCAATTTATGAAAAATTCAGTGTCGTTCTACAAAATCACTTTCAAGATTCTCAAATTGACTTTGTTAAATGTAATAAAAAATTAATAGATGTTCCCTTAAATGAAATTAAAGAAGTGATTCAAAATTACCACGAAGGTAAGACTAATCATAGAGGACTAGATGAAACTGAAAATCAATTAAAAACTTTGTATTACTGGCCAAATCAAAGAGCATCTATACAAACTTATATAAACAAATGTGAAGTTTGCCAGTTAAGCAAATATGATAGAAAACCAATAAAACCATTTTTAAATGTTACCCCCACAGCTACTAAACCTTTTCAAATTTTGCATTTAGACACGATAACCTTAGAAAATAGTAAATTTCTTACGATAATAGATTCATTTTCCAAATATGGTCAAATGTATGAATTAAAATCTAGACAAGGAATAGAGGTAGCTCATAGTCTAATTAAATATTTTACACACCACTGTATACCAGAACAAATAATTTCGGACAATGGAACTGAGTTAAAAAATTCTGTTGTAAAAGAACTATTAGAAACGCATAAAATTAAAATTCATTTCATAAGCTCTCAACATCCAGAATCGAATGGAATTGCTGAAAGATTCCACTCTACGATTATTGAACACGTCAGACTTTTGAATAATCAAAAAGATTTTAAAAATGAGACTATTGAAAATAAAATACTTTACGCATTATTAGCGTATAATATTAGCGTTCATTCTGCAACAAAATTGAAACCAAACGAAATAATTACCGGACACATAACCAGTAACACACCTTTCGATATAGAAATTGATCAACAAGTAGTTAATAATTATATACAAAATCATAAAGATAAAATGAAAATTATATACTCGAATTTGAATAAAAAATTACAGGAAAATAAATCAAAAGTAATCTCTAAAGCAAATAAAAGCCGTGAAGAATTACCAGATACAATACCCACTAAAGTGTATGTACGTAATAAACAGGCACAAGGTAAAACCAAAAATAAATATAAAAGTGAAGAAATCAAAAGCAAAAATAACCGACTAAAAACAGCTAAAATCGCTACTAGACACAAAAATACTTCAGAAAATATTCATCTTTCAAACATAAAACGTCCTAAAAAGACTCCTTATAAATTTATTTTAGGTTCGTCACCGCCGGAGACGCAACAGTCAATATAAAAGATGTTACCCATAACTTGGGAATACTTCCCATAAATCTTGGATATGCCAAGCTGCAGAAATCCAGTCATACTTTTGTTCATTTTTATAATTTAAGTCCACTACTCGTAGAATATAATAAGTTAAGTATACAATATAATCACGTTAAATTTAATATGTCTAATAGTACATTTTTTCATTCTGAAACAGAAAATATTGTAAATATAATAGAGTACACTAAGAATAGTATAGAAGAAAAATTTGATAACATTAATATTCATTCTACCTTAGATAGACCAAAGAGAGGGTTAATTAACGGTCTTGGATCAATAGTAAAAACAATAACAGGAAACTTGGACTCTGAAGATGGAGAAAGAATTAATTCAATTATGGAACATTTAAAACAAAACCAAGAAAACTTGCAAAATCAAATAAGAATGCAATATTCTGTTAGTCGCCAAATAATTGATAATTTTAATAAGACAATTCAGGACATTCAGTATAATGAAAAATTATTAAAAACGAAAATATTTGAGATAAGAGATATTCTAGATTTTCAAGCAAATGCGGAAAATATTAAATATTTAAAAGAGTTATTCAACGAACTTCTTATCACATTCAATGTAATTCAAGACATTTTAGAAACGGTTGAAAATTCCTTGACCTTCTGTAAACTTAGAACATTACATCCAAGTATTATAAAATCTCACGATTTATTTGTTGAGTTGCAAAAAGTGCATTATTACTACCAAGCGGAATTACCCTTTGAATTAAAACATAAAAATATTTTAGAATTTGAAGCCGTCATAGACGTAGTTTGTAAAGTAGAAAACAATCAAATTCAATATTTTTTATCGATACCCATTAACTATGATATTTTATTTAATCTTTTTTATATGTTACCTATACCTACAGAAATTGAATCAGAATACGTAACATTAATACCTAATTCAAAATTTTTACTTAAATCAAATAATGTCATTAAACCTCTAAATGACATTTGTACTCGCGGCAATATTTTTCAATGTCCTAACCATTTGCAAGACAATAATAATTATGTAAAATTATATTTAGGAACCAAGAGTTAGTATTTCAACAAAAAACGTTTGGACAACCTTTTGTAATAAATGAATTAAATTTGAAATTAAATCAATTACACGTTTCTCCAATGAGGATTGATTTAAAAAAATTAAAATTAAAGGATATTCCAAATCAACTGGTAACGCCAATATTCACGGATAACACTAATTTTCACATTCCCAGTATTTGGACTATTCTTCTTTATATAGCATTGATATTGGCCTTCTTGTGGATTTTGTATAAGAGGAAACATTCAGGAAGGACAAGTAAGAATCATCCGCAGGCAACAGAAGATGGGATCCAGCTTCCAGGAGAAGCTTCCTTCTAAAGGGGGAGGTGTCACCTACGCCATTGCCCTTAGGTGGACAGTATATTGTGCTGATTAAGAACTTATATTATTGTAGAATTGCTTAGCTTGTGTTTACCAAAAGATTATTTAATTCACGTTTGTAATAAAAAATATTAGTCTTGTAATTGAAGTTGTTGGTAGAATTTATGTTAGAAATAAAGTTAGTTTTTAAAAACACGGTTCCAGTAAATTAAAAGTTAAGTTATATATATATATATATATATATATATATATATATATATATATATATATATATATATATATATATATATATATATATATATATATATATATATATATACTACAGACATTCGAAAAACCATCATAATCGTGTTCAGGAGATCTCAAAACGTGGGAAAAATGGTGTCCCCCATTTTTCTTCTAGTCATGCCTACCGTAATAGTCTAATTTTTCTTCGAAAAATCGACTAATAAGTTTCTTTCATCTTCACAGAATGAGCAACTGGTATAGAAGGATTTAAATTTCCATTGTGTAATAACACTGCTTTTGAACTGTATATAAACGAGTCAATAAATAGGCGCTACTCACTGGGATTATGCTCAATATCAAGTTCCTTAATTAGACCAGCAATATCCGTCCACGCACACAACGAATATCCCATACTGTAGAATGCAGAAAACGTAGCATTTCTTTTTCTAAAGGTCGAATTTTTGTCTCTTTGGCTAACAAGTTCCATTCCTTAGGCAAGAAGTTCGGACTGTTGCCTTGATAACCCCAAATCACGTGCTAAATCATTCAACTCATTTTGAACAATTGAATGTGGCTCGCCGGAACTGGTACTTGGAATAGAGTCGGTGCGTTGGTTTTCGGAGCTTCCTGATGATACATTGTCTCTATTTTTCGGATCTAGGTGCAATCGGTACTGGTAAATCTTCGTTATCGGGAACAGGTCGTATAGCAGATGGCCAATTTGAATACTTGATCTTGTGCTTTCCTTTCTTAGAATAGCATTCAGTCTTTGTTAGACAAAAATAGGAGTCGTCAAAATGGTTAGTAGGTTCCCTCCATATTCATTCGAAGAGCAAAAGGCATGCTTTTTTTCTTTCCATTCATCCACTGCACCAATGACAAGCTACAACTAACACTAATACAGTTTAGGTATTTTTTCGGCCATAGAATTTACCGATATTAACAACCTTTATAAAATTACCTACCTGCTAATGTAAACAGGGATAATTAAGCTATTGAAAAGTGGTACGCGTCAGGGCTTAATAAATATTTTATCTGTTAATTGACGGGTATTTCCACCACAAATAAAGGTCTCGGCTGTGTTAAGAAAATCTTGTTGGCCAGTGTTTGTAGTAGTAGTAACATTAGAAACTTCTCGCTCCCAAATATAAATAAGTGGGAAATTTCGGTATTAATTTTGAAACATGCAGGATTGTTTTATGAACTATTTCGAATCATTGAGAATTCAAATATTGAACAATAAATACTATTAATAAGGATAAATAAATCAACTCTTTATTGTCCTTAAATACGAGGATGTATTGATATCTAGTTAGCCTCGACCAGTTCCAGACATAAACAAAATATTGCGTTACCATAGCAACGAACTATAACTTATTAGAAGTTTCAGTGTAAAGTTTGACGTCAAAAAAGTGAACCAGAGTTACGCAATATATTAAAAGAAAAAAGATGTCCACCGGAATTGTGAAAATCGAAAAATTTTCCATTGAAGATATTTCATACGAACGCGTTTATATATATATATATGTATATATATATATATATATATATATATATATATATATATATATATATTTATATATATATATATATATATATATATTTATATATATATATATATAAATATATATATATATATATTTATATATATATATATATATATATATATATATATATATATATATATATTTATAGTTCACGTCAATTTGGACATGAGAAAAATTGCTGCAAAATCCCCAAATGTTTGAATGTTGTTCAAAAGCATGCAAGGGTAGAAGCATCGCGTTCGATCTATGCTCGATTTGAAAATGATGTAGACTTCTGTAGAAAAGACGCGGAAATCTATCCAAAGTTGTTTTGTTTTTGCAGGACAACGCCCCTGCACACAAATCTCATGTTACTATGCAAAAAATTCGTGATTTAGGATTTAGAATTTGAATAACTAGAACACCCTTATTTACCAGATTTGGCTCCGTCCGACTATCATCTCTTTCCTCAACTAAAAAAAGGTTTAAAAGGTCGTAAATTTTCTTCCGACGAGAAGGTAATAAAAGCTGTGGAGATCTGGTTTGCAGAGCAAGAAGAAACAGTTTTTTTGAAAGGTCTAGAGACGTTGCAGGTTCACTGTAATAAATGTATCCAATTAAGAAGAGAATATGTTGTGTAATAAAATATTTTCACATTTAAATTTTGTTTGGTTCTATAGTAAGCTAAGAATTTTTCAATATACCCTCGTATAGTATCAAGTTGAACGAACTGAATACAATGATTCTGATACGAATATAATCAAATGCTAATAGGACCCTCTCTCAAATTGAAACCCGTCCGGATATCATATATCAACCTCGAAAAAGTTCGATTAAGCAATCCAAACTTCGCTGTAGATAATTGAAGCAGTAAAGAAGGAGAGTATATGAGCGAATGCGGTGCTAAACAAAGGGTTTGGTCAACCTGCACTCACTATCTGGACATGTTTACCAACGGCGATTGTCATAAACATCGGTTTCCGCACCGTTTGCGATTTGCTTGGTGCCGCATCGCGCGAGTTGACTCGGAGTCGATTTGTGTAATGCGACGCGTGATTTGGGATTCAAAAACGTCAGAAATGCTACTGCGCTACGTTACCATCTATATTAAATCAAAAGAAAATGAAATTTATTTGAAAACAAATTACGAAAGATGCAAAAATGTTTTGTTTGATGATAATAATTCAAAATGAATATTTAGAAGTATATGCATGGGATTTTTTTGAGTTATCTATGAAAATGTGACCGAAAATTATCCTAAAAGTACTTATTTGGATTGAACATTTTTCCTAAAGCAATATATGTAATTTGTTATGATGTATGACCTGAATTATTCATAAAAAATAGATTTTCAGCGATTTTCTTTCGGCATATATGATGATGTGACTGAAAATTATCCTAAAAGTACTTATTTGGATTGAACATATTTTCTATAACACTATGTATAATTTGTTAGGATGTATGACCTGAATTATGTATCTGATCTAATAAAAAAAATTTTCAGGGATTTTCTTTAAACATCTATGAAAATTTAACTGAAAATTATCCCAAAAGTACTAATTTGTTATGATGTATGACCTGAATTATTCATAAAAAATAGATTTTCAGCGATTTTCTTTCGGCATATATGATGATGTGACTGAAAATTATCCTAAAAGTACTTATTTGGATTGAACATATTTTCTATAACACTATGTATAATTTGTTAGGATGTATGACCTGAATTATGTATCTGATCTAATAAAAAAAATTTTCAGGGATTTTCTTTAAACATCTATGAAAATTTAACTGAAAATTATCCCAAAAGTACTTATTTGGATTGACCATTTTTGTGAAAACACTATGTATAGGTTGTTAGTATAAATGACCTGAATTATGTATCTGATCTCATAAAAAATAGATTTTCAAGTATTTTCTTTCAGCATATATGGTGATGTGACTGAAAATGATCCTAAAAACACTTATTTGGATTGAACATTTTTCTGAAAACACTTTGTGTAGGTTGTTAGGTAGAATGACTTGAATTATGTATGTAATCTTATAAAAAAAATATTTTCAAGGATTTTCTTCCAGCATCTATGAAAATGTGACTGAAAATTATCCCAAAAGTACTTATTTGGGTTGAACATTTTTCCTAAAACACGATATGTAGTTTGTTAGGATGTATGAGATGAATTATGTATCTGATCTTATAAAAAAAGATTTTTATTAATTTTCTGTCAGCATCTATGATAATATCACTGAAAACTATCCTGGGGTTTTTTTAGCATATATGGTAATTTGACATTCTTCTAAAAGCACTATGTGTTCCTAAGTTTATTATCGATGCTATTACTGATTCCCAAATAACGAAAAAACGATTATCATGCACTTCTAAAAGTAATATATTATACACATTCGAGATTTTTACTTCGATAATTTTTAATTAATCTACAATTGCATTTTTATTACAATTATCTCAATTTGAGGGATGAAAGCTATGTGAATGTATATGTGTTTCAAAAAGCAAGTAAAGCTCGTGAGCGAAATGGACTCCGTAAGACGTCGCTTTAGTATATCAGTTGAGCGTCCTGTGTGTAATCCCTGGAATACGATTGTAATCAGAGGAAATGAGATCACTTCACCGACCGACAGTGAAATTATATCGCACTGAGCGAAAAAGAATTAAGGAGAGAAGCAGAGAAATGCCTGGACTAAGGCAAGATGGTCCCACCGACTTATTGCGCGGGTGGAAACCTTGCTTAGCCGCCCTCGTAGAGCCACATACGGATACTTTATAGAATACCAGTTCCCCGGAGTGCCCAGCCTGTGCAATAAACAGCAAAATTGCGGAGCACATATTGGTCTCACACCCGCGCTTCAGTATGGGAAACTGCAATAGAAGTAAGAGTAATACCTGAAAATATGGCTATTCTGTCAATGGAGACTTCCTGGACAGTAACGAATACATGTGCTGTTGAGGTAAAGAGAACACTTCGTTCTAAAGAAAACAAAAGGAGCAAGGACCCAATCCAAAGAGAGGAAGCAATTGACGGAAATTCTGTATTACTACATCCCCCCCAACCTCCGTCTCATATTTTCAACCAAACATCCATAATAAAAAAAACACACATACACATACATGCACACTCGACAAACTCTCTTCCAGAATTCATTGATTCCTGGAAGATCTTTCTACGGTCAATAGTTAAATGAAAATGTCTAGCAATTCTCTACTCTTTTTAAGGGACTGCACTACTTTTTCCACTTCAACGTTCTCGTTAAATGTTTTGCTCGCAGCTTCTATAAGGAACAAATTCTTATTAACTTAATGAGCTACATATTTCCATATTCAGATTCTGTGAATATTCACGGATTTTTTTATTGTTATACTTCTTGGTTTCTTCACTGCTCTCCAAAGTCCCGCTATTTTCTCGGTCTTGGTTGCCTGGGTTTGTTTTTCTCGTATAGTAGTACTCAATTCGATGTGTTGAATCTTCAAGCATTCGTTTTTTCTCTTTTTGGTATCGTCCATGATCTCTAGAGTTTATTTATCATCCAAAACTCTGTAGATTTGCTTAGTCTTGATGTATCAAGGGCAGTTTACTATTTATCTCACGCTAATATTCTGCTGGGTTGAATGATTCCATTTTTTTTATAGATTCATATATTATGAAGAATTTAAATCGCAGAGGAGTCACATAGTGACCATTCATTCGCATGGGCTTCTCGAATCGTAATGTGAATTGATGATACACCAATGATTAACTACATCGCAAATATTCTGCGATTTTTCGGTGGATTAAAATACCAAAAAAAATTATTATTATATATTTGAAATGGATTGGAACAGTTTTATTGAAGGTACAGTATATTCAAAAGCGGCCGAGGTATGATGATATAATTGTATTTCTCTAGCCATCATCAATTTCAAATGCAGTCATTTGAGAAAATTGCGAACGATGTTTTTTATTAATTACCACTGGATTTGAGCTGAAGTTTTTTCTAGAACCAATTATTATTACTGCTCCTATTATTATAAAATTTTTGCCATGACATATTGGTTAGATTTGGGCAAATCAGTACATCTAGGAACCTTCCACTATAACTAGATCACTTTTGAAACAATTATATCACAGATATAGATACTAATACAATGAAGAAGTTCGATTTGCAGGACAAAGCATCATTAAAATGACGTAAATAGTCAAATAATGGATGATGCTTGATTTACGCGTCGGTTGTACATACTTCAGGATGAAAACTGCCAATCGAAGATTTGAAATAATTCTTGAAGCATATTTATTTACTCAAAAATCCTTTGTATAGTATAATTTTAGGCAAGGAAAGTGCTTTCTTTGTTAATCAAGACGATTTGAGTTCAAACCTGGATGCTAACAACATTCAAAGCAAAAATTAAGGGCACCACTTGTCAGAAACTGATAAGAAACCACAGACAGTGTGCATCCTATTATAGCCTCTCAACATACTCATTCGCGATTTTCTTCTAATCTGTGATAACAATAGATGGAAGGTATATTGGTAAAATCTAAGAATCGTCTAAGTCGGATCACATATGGTACTTGAGGAAGAAAATAATCTTAAACTATTACTAATGTGTCGCATATGATTTGATGCTCCAAAAAATATGTAGTGACCAGTGGTTTTTTCCTCGGCAAGATCTACTAAATGTTATTATGGAAAACGCAATTTGTTAACTATGAAAATGAAATTTGAACAAATAAACAAGTGAAATTATTTTTTTGGTCTAGCTCATGTGATCTTTTAAACAAAATCTACTCACCTATCAGGCGTGTGCACTGGCGTGGCAGGCTCCGTGGATATTCTTTTAGAGGGAACTGAAACAAATATTATTATTTATTTAAAAGGCTTTAAATCAAGAGCATAAAAAATATATAATTAGACAAAACGCTAAAGGCAAATCAACATACACGGTTAGTCCAATTTTGTCGCGACTGAAAAAGAAATAGCATGGAATGTCAATATTAATAGTAATAAAGAACGGATAGTTCTAAAGATAGTGCAAATAAAATATATTTACATACTACAATATGATACAACAAAATTGGTGTGGCGGGTAGAAACAAATCAATTTTTAACGATATAACAAGTGGATGAAAATTTTATAAATATGGACAAGAATATGGTCTTGATATGATATACGCTGTTATACGGGATTATCAGAATTAATCATCTAGAAAAGATGTTTTATCATTTTCGATAGCTCATTCCTTAACTTCGCACTGGACCCACTTACAATGAATGGCAAAGATGTGATTTAAATTTTTCAGTTTCAGTTTTCAGTAGTTTTTTTAGATAGATTTTTCAACCTCCGCAAACCACTGAATTACCGATCATATTACTTCATTTTGCGCCAATTTTTGGAAACTTTGTAAAAAGCCGAAAACTACTGGGGACCAAATTTTGAGATTATGGCGAATTATCTGAAGCTGAAGGTTGCATTTCCAATTTGTTTAACTGTGGTAAATCCTAATTTTTCTCCTTCTGCGTGCTTGTTATTACATCATAGTACTCGATACATCAGTAATCCATTGTTACTAATATTACAAAACTTTGTTTGGCCTGTCTTTATTGTGTTAAAAGACAATTACAAACAGGCATCATTTACAATGAAAATACTGAACATCTATTTCCCGCCTTTATTTACTGCATTTATCAATAAATATGGACAACGCGGGGTTTTCTTTTCTAAAAGTTGTAATATCCGTTAATTTGACAAGTTAAGTTCGACTTCTTGAGACAGAAACCAAGTTCTCTCTATTAACTAACCAAATCAGTAACTAAACCATTTAACTGTTTTGAATGAAATGATTCCTTGAAGCTTCCTGAAGAACCATTATTATCTTTCTTAGTTCACAAAACAATATCTTGGCAACCCTAATGGGTCTAATAGGTCTTATGACAGATGATAAATTTGGATATAAGATCTAACGCTTCTCTTTTTTGGAATAACTTTCAGTCTTTGATTTTTGTACAAAAATAGCAACAAAACTCAAAATGGTTGGTGGTTCATCGCTATAGCATGCTACAAAAGGCATACTTCTTCTCTTCCTTCGTATCCACTAAACTGATGACAATCTACATTTAACCCAGCATACATGAGGAGCTCACTGTTGTTTTTCGTGATCTCTGATTACCTCCAAAATATAAAAATCAAGCCTTTTTCGAATTTTCAGAAAAAGGTGTTGATTGTGACTTCACCATAAATTCTCCTGCTCAGGAGAAATTTTGAAAATGCGGATCGTATGGCATTTACTCGTTAAAAAACTTTCTAACTTACTTCAAAAGTCAAATATAAATATAAAATCAGAGAATTAATTACCCAGTCTTCATATTTCTGCTTATAAATACCGACCAATTCAATAACACCTCATAAAATTTACTATCTGCAAATAAAAAGGGTCTAAAAAACATATTGAGAAGAGAGTATTCGGGTTTTTTGAATATTTTTGCAATTATTCTATAATTAAAATTATAAAAAAAATTATTTGAATTGTGTTGCAAAAATTCTCTAGGCGCGTTTTATAGAAGTAATAACTAGTACGATGTTAATTTAACTTAATGAATGAAGTGCGGCGGTTAAACTTTATTCTTCACCAGAACATCACTATACCCCTTTAATAGAAAATTTCACACAATAGCATTATAATGTAGAAAAAAGACTACAATTGTCACTGCACCTAAAATATTTTAATTTGAAATTAATAGGTAGAAGAACTATATTTAACATTTTATTTACAATCCAAGACTTCTGACATTGTGAATAGTTGTGAATAAACATGTTATTTGATCATCACTTATAACTGTATTGATCTCGGGTAAAGACCCACAATCAGCGATATCATGGAAAAAACATTAGAAGAAATTACCTTGCGGGCGGAAAATAACGGAGTGGAAGTTTATCTTAAAAGATTCAACTAATTGTGTTCACAAGAAAATACAAGATACCCAAGATCGCGGCATCAACGTTAAACAAGAGATCCAAAATGAAAAAGGGATCAGTTAAATTGTAAAATCTACCGAAGCACATCATTAACAAGAATACCAGTTGAAGTAATAAGTAGAATTATGCAAAAAAAAACAAAAAGAGATACGACAAAATCACTTTAGAGAATTTAAATGTGGCTTGACAAGTGGAAAAAATCAAATCAGAAATTAATGAATAAATATAAGGCAATTCAACACCAAAAAACCGTAATATAAATTTAAAAACAATAGCAATGATAGAAGCAATGTACACAGATAATTGAAATGTGATACGAGAAAAAACGAAGAACCGATATAAGTGTCAAACAAGTATCTGTACGAGGCCAACGCATGTTCTCAATAGTAATAAATGAAACAATAAAAAGAGTATAGATGAGTAGAGATGAAAAAATTCAATATAGGTGAATAAACATATATAACGAAATTGATATCCGCCAATGTTATGGTAGCGAAACAAATGATACAAGGTTTGCCTCCTAAGTATTTACAAAAAGTGTAACAGAAACGAACAAGTTCGAAACAAAGTGTTTTTTTGCTTTTCAAAACAATCGCCCTTTCTATTCATTTTTGCATACATTCAAGGCAAAATCGCTATCCGCTCATCTTTTGTTTGGAAGTGGAGAACAAGGAACCGTCATTATGCCATTAAACCAATATTTTTCTCCTTCAAATATTAAGTTTTTTGGCGTGATTTATGTGACCTGGCAGGCGTAATCCATCTGGAACATATCTTCCTCCCACATAAATGTTCATGCAAAATCGCCTCTATCTGTCTGTAAGCCAATTCATCACTGACGGACGCACGACCATGACGAAATTCTGCAAACCAAATCTAAACAGTCTTTTCGAGTGGTGTTTCTATGATTCTATGCAAATCATCCAATGTAAGTCTGGACGGGTGATCTCCATTTTTGCATCTTTTAAATGTTCACTATCAACAACTTATCCAGCCTATTTTTAAAGTGCTACCAGCTTCGCAGTAATAAACGCAAAAACATTGATGCTACAATTCATTAACGCCGTCTATTGTTCGATGGTAGGGAATTGAAAGTCAACTCCCGTACAAAGACCATGATAATATCTGAAGAAGATAAAGTAACAATAATCAAATGCAGGAAAACTAATTGAACAGGTAAAAAACATATCTAATAATTCATTTATTATTTACCATTAATAACAAAAAATAACAATACTTCACATAGAAAGGTAAATAAAAGGTTTGTGTTAAGTCGATTGACCAATTGTTTCACACTAACCACCTTAGGTTATTCATACAAAATTACTATTAGAATATACTAATAAAAAATTCAGTAGATACTGAACATAAGGCAATAAAATTTTCCCCTAAACTGTTGCTCAGAAGCAGTCGTTTATTTTAAATGCATTGCAAAATAATAGAGAATTGGGAATATTCAAATATTTACAAAAAAAGAACACTTGATATGAAAAAGAAAGTTTATTTAATTTTTCATTATGTGTAGGTACATTTATTACACTTCTCTGTCTCAAACTTAAGTTGTGGATGGTTGTTCTATAGGTAACTCTTATGTACAAATATTGTGATAATTTTATCGCATCTTTTAGTTTACAAGATTCTTGGAGGAAGAGGGTAAAGAGCCACAATTTACAAAATATTGAGATTCTACGAAATACAGTTAGTCATAGAGGTAACAAGTCCCCGCTCTGTTTGCACGCAAATCCGTCAACTTTTGGCAACGCAGCATAAAAGATTCGTTCCTGCGTCTAGTCATTTGAATGTGTTTTATTGGTCAAGAAAAAGACAAGCCACATGTGATTTAAAATAGTATCGACAAGTTCAGCAGGTGTTAAGCGTGCTCCAAAACAGTTATAGTTCTGCTCGTTCCGTATCGGACTTCGGATCAGATGATAGTGTAAAGGATGAAAATTAAGTGGAATAGTGGAATCATTTTTTTACTGGATTCTTTTAATTTGACGCTATTCAGTTACATGAAAAATGGTTGAAACAGTTCTATCAAAGCATAAGAGCGACGAAATAGCAAATGTTATTTTAAATTTAAAATATATTAATTATACTGCTCCTCAAACAGAAGAACTAATAGTTTTTTTACTGATAACTATGGGGAACAGGGCAAAAACTGGACTCTAATGTGTTTATAGGTACAGATGATACGCGAAAAAACATTTTCCTCGGACCACCTATGAAAATTGCGCACTCATTTTTACCTAAGAAAGTAGCTTATTTCACACATGTACTAAAAAATAACAAAATATACATGTATTGAAATGCTTCTTTTTCTTATGTTATATATGGTCTCGAACGATTGAGGGAATACGCGAATACACTATGAATCTGGCAGGGTGCCGAAAGGCAAAAGGCCAAATTTTAGAAGACTGAAGGAGTAGACAATATGATTTTTTGAGGTTATATTAGTGTTTACAATAAAAATATAAAATTTGTTGTGATTTGAATTCAAATACACACTAGTGCCTACAAAATAAAATTAAGTGTAATGTATAGAGTAGTTAAATGAAAATTTATTCTCGATAGTAAAGGAAAACATTCTTCATGACTGTTTTAATTTTACTAACAGGAAAGTTAAGAGTTTAAAAAAATATTTCATAATCATTCTTTTCGTTTTTGTCATCTCTACTATTACAAAATGAAAAATATTTTGTGGGATTTTTTAACTTTTCAGCACACGTGTTTATATACTTTTCAACACATATATTTTTTGAAGAATTTTTTACGTGGTCGTAGGAAAAATAGTGTACAAAGCTCGGATCATAAATACTTATTTACGAGAGTTTACAACAGGGCCTGGCTTCTAAGTTGAAAAAATTTGTGTATGATTAATAATAACGATTTCAGGAAATGTGTAAAATGTAAAATTTGAAATAACTCCAATATGTGACGTAGCTTGTGACTCTCTTCCTCCAAACCTCTCACTTCTATTAGTATCACTTTTATCTAAGCATGGCCCATTTACCACATCCCAGTAATTGAAATGTGAAAGCACTAAAGAATCACACAACATTTTCTTGTAAGTGAATATTTAAATACATTCTTTGTTCATAGATTAATTTTAGTGAAGCTTCACTTACTTTTTCAGTTATATGTTTTTTAAATCATAATTTTGTGTCGATAATGAAACCCAAATATGTATTTACCATATTCACTGAAAGTAAGTATACTATTCTCAAGTCGCAATAGCATCCAATTGACTACCTCTGCTCTTTGTGCTTCATGGCCAAAATCAATGATCTAGACTTACTTGGATTGATTTTTAACAAATGTTTTTTTAGAGATGAAAGTGAGAGAAGTCTTGATTTATTTTGTCTGAAGCCTCCTGTATATTAAAAAGTTTGAATAAATAATAAATCTGGGTGTCGTCGGCATACATGTAAATATTTACAATTTGTAAGGTACGTATGAAAGTGTATAATGTATATAAGATGGAACCCATTGTATCGTCAGTTTATCAGACATGACATCATCTAACATGATCTATTGAGATCTATCTAAAATATCAAATGCCCCGGAATAATCAATGGATATAAGTACACTCATTTCGATTTTATCCAATGGATATATCTTCAGTGATAATGTACAATCTAGGTGCAATATTTGGAAATAATGGCAAAGTGTAGTAAGAAATAAAAGAGAAACTAGGAAAACGTGGTAAATTATTTAATGCATTAGAAGTTTCTTCTTCGAACAAAAACAGCTACAAAAAACATCAAATTTGAAATGGTAAAAAAAGTTTTAAGACCTACTATATTGTACAGCTGTCATTGAATCAAAATCGAATATACCATAAAAATGCAATTGAAATGAGATTTTTCATTGAAATAGGAAATTAATGGAAAACGATAGAATAAGAAATAAGAACATAGAGAAAAACTGAAGATTAGAACAGATAGAAATCAAATATATGAAACACATTTGTGACATATACTGGAATGCTCGAAGACAAAATACCAAAAAAACGTCCAAAACAGCAGAAAATATTATAGGGGAAGACCCAGTAAACCATTGACAATATGAGGAAAACATCTTAGATTATATGAAATGTGAAGTAACAAAAAATGAAACAAATGATAGAATGACACGGAGAAAAAAATCAAATAGCAATATAGCTCACAGTTATTCAGCTTAGAATTTAATAGGAGAATGAAGTATTTGAAAATGGTAAAACCATAGTATAATTCATTTAAAATAATCTGAACCTAACATCTACACCTCACGCGTTTCATTTCAATAAATTATTCTCATATCTGACTTTATTAATGTAATCGAACTAATAGAAATGCCACTAAAACGACTAATTCTATTTATTTGAAACAGTTTAACACGGAAGTAGTTAAAACTTTCTTCGAAATCTTAGCAACTATTGCAGATGTGTACATCAGTGTCCAGTTTCTTCAAGGGTTGTTACCTCCTTCTTTACGACTACAAACTCTTAAATTAGTTCAACTTCACACAAGTGTTTTAATAAGAAAGTGCTAGAAAATATTGCCGAAGCAGTCTGGCAAGTAGTCCCAGGAGTGGTATTTCTCAACCGGTCCTGCTAGAGCTAAAATATCACCATTTTAACTTGTGTTACTGTAACCCCTGCGTTCTTGACGATATCCGACAATTTGTTTTTCTTATAAAGGACTGTATTATACTTTGAAAACAAGATTTATTTTTATGGCATCTATTACCTTATATTCGGAAGCAGGTAATGACGCTTTAAATTTAGTATGAAAAAACATTAAGTGTAGGTGTACTCAAAAATAGATTTCCCTACTAACGAGTTTTACTTTGATATATTTCTTAATTTCGTAATGTCTTTGTAAGTCCAATGAAATTTTTTTGCCTTTATCATCATAATTATTGTCTGGACAATGAAAAGTGTACTGAATTTCGTATACACAATTAATACTTATGAAGCACAGCATACGCTAAATGGTAAACATTCCAGATCAATCAGAAAGAGAAGATACCGACTTTACCTGAACACTGGGAATGCCAACCACGGCGATGAAAATCATCATTTCTGCATACGATTGATTTGGTTTTCATTCTTTTAGGATAAATTTATTGTATGTTTGAAGATATACCAGTACTGCTCAAAAATGAAATGCAGAAGTTGTAGGCATTATTCATATACAGAGTGAGTTTTATGTATGGAACACCTCAATTATCTAGGAAACGGCTTGTACAATTTTTATAAATTTTTGTGCGCAAGTGGCTTGTGATACGGCCGGTATTATGGTGGTATTTACTTTGTTGTCAGATCCTTCCTTTTCCCTGAAAAATAATGAAATTTATTATATCAAATGGATAACCCCATATCCTTTGTACTTCTAGAAATCCTTAAGAAATACTGATTATTTTTCATGTTATTCTATATATCTAAATGCCATCATTTCAAAGTTATAGCTACATCTTCACCAAAGTTACAATAATTTAATAATTTATATTCTAACCGAAATCCTATAACAAGATCTACTGTTAGTGAATTATTTAAAAATGTCCAACGAAACTGGTTCAGTAAAAGATTTATCCGAATCAGAGCGCAGAGAAACTGCATAAACTGAAAACAAATCTTTAGATGTTTGTGTCCTGTTAAAAGACGATCCACACTTGACTACTAGACAAATATCCAGTAACGTTGGTTAAAGAGTTGTCAGATGACGATTTTGATAGATGTGGAGAGTTTGTGGTGAGGCAATACCCAAATGATGTCTATCCCAGAAGATGAAAGGCGTGGTTTTATCGAATGGCCTCCGCGATCACCCGACATGAATCCTTGGTACTATTTCCTGTGGAATCACTTAAAAAACATCGTTTATAAAACAAAACCTGCCAATATTCAGGAATTAAAAGATATGATTACCACTCACATGGCTTGTTGTATTGAAGTAAATGGACAGCATGTTGTGCATCTGCCTTTACTATATGTTTTCTAAAATTCGTAATTTTTCTACTTCACTTATGTGGATCTACTTCTAACATGACACAAACATTTAAAGATTTCTCTCCAGTTCTTTCTGCGCATGATTTGGATAAATATTTTATTGCACCAGTTTCGTTAAACTTTTTACTAACTTACTGACACTAGACCTTGTTACGAGATTTATATTACCACATAAATTATTAAAGAATATTCAAATTAAACTAGTTTATTCAATCGTAGCCATCCAAATGTACCACATTTATTGTAACTTTGGTGGATATACTGCAAATGTAGCTACAACTTGAGACGTTCCATACATAAAACTCACTATGTATATGGGGAATGCCCTCCTCAGTTTATTGTTAAAGTTGATGCAAATGGCAAATAGTAATTGGTAAAACATTGAAGAAATATTATGTTTTATTTATTATTTTATACCTCATAAACTATTGGGGTCAGTTAAGGTGACACTTAATGAAACAGATGTAGGACATAACAATTAAATGAGACATAAGTATTTTCCAAATTAGACTAAGAATATCAATCAATTCGGAAAATTTCATTAAAGATACTATTACAATGCCTGGACCAAAATCATGTGTGAAGAAGAAAAACCCAGAAGATTCCTTTATACATGGAATAATATTAAGAACTAGAATATACAGAAGGGGTACATGATTACACAAAATAATATGAGAATTAAAGTAGAAAGCAAATAAAGGCAATGATAGGAAGCATATTAAAGGAGATGAATAATAATAAATTTATGGAACTGAAAGACGATTATTTTAAATAGGTATTTAGAAGAGCAAGATGAACTCATATTTTTGAGATACTTGCAAAAGTTAGTATTTTTAATATATTTGTATAATAGAATTTACCTACCTCTTTTAGAAATTATCTCAATAAAATCATTTTTTAGTAGTTATTATTTTCAGAGTGAAGAATGAATTGAAATGTGGTCTCAATATTACAGAAATCATGCAGGAATCGATACCAATATCTCAATACAAAGTTTTAATATGGAATATGTTTTTAAAAAACATTTTTTCATTTATTTTGTTTTTATAGGGTTGGTAGATGTACTGGGAGAAATTGTAGATGGCAAGATGTGGAAGATTATTGATATCGAAATACCAAATACGAAATACCAATAATTACCACATGAAATATACTATCAAAATTAAGAAAAAAAGAACAAAAGACATAGAAATAATTGAGAGAGGTGGTATTTGAGGTAAAATCGAATTCAGTAAGTGATAATTTTTATAAAATTTCTTGCAACAAAACTTGTGACTTAAAGTATCCAGGGTGTTGTAATGTAACCACGAAGAAGATTTAAGAATAGAAAGTTCTCGAAAACTTTAATTCGCTACCAAGATGATATTAAATATTCCAAGAAGAATGCCGATCTCTCACAGATGAAAAGAAACTAGAAGTAAGCATGAAAAAATGCTTTTAACATTTTATTCATTTATTTTATGATTTGTAGAAATTGAAAATTTGAATTAAAAACTTGAAAATTTTGACTTCTAATAATACCCAACCCAGTTAAAAAAGATAAATATATAAATAAATGTATTACCGAAAAAAAAGTTAGATTGTGAAGGTTATAATATATTTTTTTAATTACTTTATAATTGAATATAATTTTTTTAGAATCCACATAGTATAAACGTGCTAAAACAATACTCGGCAAATTTTTACAAATTTTTCAACCATACTAGTTAAGAACGTTTCTTTCTTTTCTGTCAGTCCCAAGCAAGAAAAGCGGAAAAATTGTGAAGTAAAATCAATTATTTTAAAATAATATGGGATATTATCCTAACATATACGTAAATTTCTAACGTCAATTGATGTGATTGATTTTGATTTATTTTCAGTCTTTCATTAACCTTATATAGCATAAAGAATAAATTAACTTTTATCATTATTCGTTTAAATGGAAAATGCTGAAACAGTTGAAGTTTTGTTCAAAATTTAGAATTTGTTCACCCAAAATATTTTTATTCCTTACGCCGCTCACTCGGAAATCAGAAAAATTTACACTTGAAAGTTGATTTCAAACAACCACATTCTGTTCATATGTTTAAATTTGGCGCCTACAATTGGTGAGACTTTCTGATTGGCCTGGAATGTATGCCATTCAAAGTATATTATGAAACACTTCACCATATTTCTCCGAAATTGTTTGAAACTAATGGAACTTCTAACTAACTATGCTATGAATTTGTGGGGATTTCTAAAATAAAATGTTGTTAAAAATATTAACAAAAATCGCCTATTTATTAAAAACCGTACATCAACATTTTTTCAGTGTTGATGTGTCAAACAAACAAATAATCACAACCTTCACAGGATGTTTCGAAAAAGGTGAGAAATTGAAAAACAATTGTAGTTCGCTTGGTAAAAAATTTCTCCATCCGCATTCAAATAAATGGTGTTGAGTAATAAAAAATTATACATTTGTTTTTCGATTTTGCCAAAAATACTGGCATCGTTGTAATTAAATTTATACGAATATGATTCGGAAACTAATGAAAAGTGAACGTAAACATCATTCAATTTCATACTAAAAGGAACAGTTTGAAAATTATCAATAACCGATGCTGGTATGAAATAATTATAAAATTACAAGTATGCATTATGTGAGTTCAAAAATTTTGGGGCGTAGATAAATGGGACATCATCATTTAAGCGGATGTTGAAAAATCGCGATTGTAAAGTTCCACAAAAATTCATTAATCAGTATATCTTCTTGCCATAGAATTTATTGATAGTTATTATGGTGAATCAATAATAACTAGATTTCTGAAACTTGGTTATTTTTAATATATACTATATTTAATCAAAATTTACTCCAATGTTGAAAATACGAACATACTATCAATTTTGGGCGAGTATTTATAAATATTGTGTGCAGCTATTACGTATTATGCTAAAATGGTTCAGATACATTTAACGACATTGTCAAGAAAAAAGAAATTTTGGACCAAAAAAAAATTAATTCTAGTAGGCCAAGAGCAACAAGAATCTTTAATAAGAAGATATTCCAAATTATTTTAATCAAATGCAGCAGCATATGAAATAAGACAAACAAATAGTCTTTTTCAATTACGCGGCAATACGTATCTATTGGTTAGATTGGAGTTTCGTCAAACAACATCAGTGCGGATCTCAATCCAAATGTAATTCAATTCGAAATGTAACCTTTTTACGGGTGATGCGACTTTATGCAACAAGGTATATGTAATAATTTCGATAATTCCCAAAAATGGTGTGATGAGAATCCAGTCAAAAGGTCATGTTACCAACACTCATTTAAAAATAATATTTGGGCAGCAGCTTGAAGTAACAAAACAATAGATTATTATCACATTCCATTTAGAAATTTATATTTTATTTAACAAATCACCTATTCCAGATATTAGAAAATTTAACCATAGAATAAATGAGTGAAGATCTTATGCACGATGGAGCTTCACAACAATTTTACAGATTTGGTAATTGAGTAACATTTTGGCACAATTCCTGACATTGAACAGTCCAAGACATCAGATGATAAACATTCCGGTATAAATGTTCAATATTCAATATTCTTCCACTTAAGGATTCGACCTTGGATTAAATGCATTGTTAGTGAGGACAGTACTGAGATTCATTGATATTTGCTAAAATTTTTTATTTTGTTTTCGATAAAATGAATTACCATAATATTTTATCACACTTTGTATCTTATTAAAAGAGTCAACCTATTAAAAATTGCATGTAATAGCTATTCATAAAATAAGTAATGAGAAATACAGTAGAACATCGATAAGTTGAGAAAATGATCGAATATTTAACTGATGTAAATAGACTATTGAGATAAATAGTAAATTCTTTTATATGGAAAACTTTTTCACGATTCTTGATTAGTTGATTACACAGTTTCTGTTTGCAATGAGATAATTTTTATGTTATCACAATAACCTCAGAAATATTATTTGAAAAAAGATCAAACGCTAACGATGTGTTATGGACCATGAAGCCAGTCCTGATCGGTTATGATGGAAGAGTGTAAAATGTGGCGAATGCGACGGTTCACAGAAACCGTTTGATATTGTTTTCCTACATGTTTTTACATAAACAGTGGTAATATGTTAATATTCTTTTTTAGAATATTATTTGTCCATCTCCAGCAAAGTTGAAGTCGCATCAAAAATTGCTGGCAGACAATCTACTAATGGCTAAAGCTTTAATATACAGCACATAAGTGGCATAAGATTTGAACTAAAAATCATCACATACAACAATCCAGATTTATTGAATAGTACATTGATTCATTTACTAGAAATGACCTAAAACACTTTATGAAACATGTACAAAATCTACAACGGAATCATTAAAATGTACTCATTAGAGAAAGTGGGAGGATGAACCATCGAAACTAAGTAATCTACGTATTATACAAGAGAAATTAAGCTTATGATGATAGGATATTCAAACAATGGAATTAAGATAAAAGTAAAATCTTAATACATAGAGATGTGGAATTCAAAAATAAAGTAAGAAACCAGATATTAAAAGATATCAAAATGATTATCATGAAAAAATGCAAAGACAAGAAAAAACTGGTACGAACAAGGATAGTGAAGAATAAATTATGTTGAAAACAAAGAGCAACAAATAAGAAAATCAAACCAGCAAAGTCATGTTGACGACAATGAACAAAAATTAAGGAAATGGGAAAAATAAAAACTTAAGTATCAATCAAACCAAGATATCTAGAAAACTATGAACTCGAGTATGATCCAGATCATGCATTTCTAACACACTAAGAAGTCATTACTACTTTAAAAAGTGTATAACAGCAATAAAAAAATGTACACGTAATTAAAAGAATGTGGACTTTTATTGATAAAAATGAAATAGGTACATAAAAAGTCCTAGTAACCAATGGATATTCAAAATAAAAAGCGACTGTAGATGAGTATAACAAAAAACTCAACTCGTATGTGAATACAACAACATTAAGAATAGTCTTAGCAATAACAACTGAAAAAAATTAGATTATATTGGGTTCGATATAAAGCCAGCGTCTTTCATGATTAACTGAATCGTCGGAACAAAGTTTGTAAACTACAACGATCCCGTTACTCTCTTGAACAAGCCCATATTACTCATATAATATAACTAAGTCTTCACAGTTGACTTATTTAGTTAAATTCTAATAGTGTTCATTATCAAAGACAGTAATATTAACGATATACGTACTTGATTCCTATATCAAAAGCACTGATTCTTCAAAAACTAAAAATCTAATCTAAAAACTAATCGGCATCAAACTTGAAATAGCTCGAGATGGTCTACAAATAAAAAAACTAAACTATTCACTAAAACAAATCCACAAGTGTAGTTCCCTTACTAGGGAATTATGAAACTCCCGATACCAAACAAACCTATAACAAAAATTTAGAGAAGATGTTGAAAGCCTGATCTACTTAAGTAATCGTACCCTTCTAGATTGATAGTTTTTCGTGAATATTGCAGCAGATTCGTAAAAACCCAAGTGATTCCTCGGTAAAATCATTAAACGTTGTTTACAACAATCGAGACTAATATAAATTGAAAAGTAACTCTATTTTGAACGCTATTGAAGCCTTTTCTGATTCTGACAACTTCTTCTAAAGAAGCAGAATTTGTTATAACAGCAGAGTGTACCAGAAGAAATTTTCTTCTAAGTAAATTAAAATATGAGCTGAACAGAAAAATTTTGACAATCCAAGCACTATGAATACAATGCAGTCCATATGTATGGAATAAGTTCAATTTTAGCGTTATTATGTACTATACGAAAAAAACTGAAACAGGTCAATTTTTGTTCTAAAATTGAAAATTTACAGAATGAGGATATTATACCCCTTTAATACCCTCTCTGAATCATAAGCACCCCCTTGAATATTTTAAATAAGAAAGGGAGTCGGGTGGCACCTTATTAGAAAGGGATTTTAGTAACATGTTCAGAAATATAAAGTTTTTTAAATTTAGTGTAATCATAACTGAGAAAATGAATTTCTAAGATATATATTTTGATCTATTTATCACAATACTTTATTAAATTAATTCATAATAAAAATAGTTTTCTTTGATGAAGGGACGTTTAATTTAAACGGAACGGTTAACAAACAAAACTGTAGATATTGGAGAAGAGAAAATCCTCACTAGATGTGTGAGGCTCACACTCGATATCCTAAAAAAGTGAATTGAATTTATATCATTAATAATAAAAGTATTAACCCTTATTTTTTTGAGGGCACAGTTAATAGTGAAGTTTATCTAGATTTTTTGATTAACTTCTGCCTACATTACGAAGATATTTTCCTGCAGTTAATCATCCAAATTTGATAGATCGATCTATTTACTAACAAGACACAGCTTCACCGCATTCTGCACGTACAGTTAGAAATTATTTTAACGAGTTTTTCCCAATAGGTGGATTGGAAGACGTGGAGCGATCTAATGGCCGGCTAGATCCCCCGATTTGACTCCTCGCGATTACTTCTTATGGGGTTATTTAAAATCTAAAGTTCATTTTAATGGACCAAACAATAACAAAATAACCACTGAGGTCATTTAAAATGTACGAGAATTCGCCTCAGTTATTGTCATGAAGTGATTTATGGTGATTCTGAACATTTAATTTAATCGTAAAGTACATTGAGAAATGCATTCTAAATATTAGGCGACATTATAATCTTCATTCTACGTGAAGTTTTGTAATAGAGACATTATCAAAATTGTACATATTAAAAATTAATTTTCTCATTTATGATTATACCAAATTTAAAAAACTTTAAATTGCTGAACAGGAGACTAAAATTCTTTTTTAACAAAGTGCAACACGACCCTCTTTCTTATTTAGAATTTTCAAGGGGGTGCTTATAATTCAGAGGGAATGCTGAATACTGTAAATTGTCAATTAAAGAATAAAAACCGACCTGTTTCAAGTTTTTTTCACATTTTCACTTAATGATTTATAGAGAAAGATAAGGATGTATTTCTGAGCATGAGTTCTTGTTCCTCTGACGAACAAATTGTCAATGAAAGAAAGGGGGAGGAAAAGTAAAAAAAAGTTAGTATTCGTCTTTAGTATTTTTTTCAAACTAAGTGGGTACCTTTTTTGTATCTGAAACTTTCCTAATAAAAAATGTGTCGTTAATTCTCCTAATATATTTTTAGCATGTTTGGATCAGGTTATGTTAGAGGAGTAACCAACAACGTGTTAATGAAAAGTTGGCTGCGTGTTAAGGCTAATCGGCGTTAGGTCATAACAAAAATAAAAATTATAGCGCACCTATAATTTAGGTTCATGCCGGCCTTGGCCGTTTTGTACTTCTAGAGAAGAAAGCGGAAGACCAGTAGTAACTGAACCATCACATACTGACGATGTAGTAATGGCTAAGAAACACTATCTAACAAAAAGATCTTCACCAAACTGTAACCTCAACTGTCACCTGAGAACGTGAATCAAACTAATACGTACAATCGGACTATAGATTCTCGATATACCACTACCATCACAATCTACTATAAATCGGAAAATACCTCTTAGATAACCTATTCCTTCTTATGATACTTTAATGAAATGTGTAATACAAAAAAAATATCATGAATAGAAATAAAATAAGATTTGCTAAGCAACACTTAATTAATAAATTCCATAAATAGTTGTAGTAGGCGTGTTCATTTCACGTAGTATTTTGTCAATATTTACCCGGCAGGCAGATAAATGTATTTGTTCGATAACCAATTTTAAAATAAAGATAAATTTATTGAGTAACTGTGTAGTTACTCCTTGTAAATAGACAGAGCCAAAGTTCTATTCAACTGAATACCAAATAGTTTCGATCTAAACTAGTTACAATTCATGATTTACGAATATTATAATCACTCAGGTGAACATTGTTGTAAAAAACAGAAGGACAATGAAAAAGTTATTCTAAGACACCAATACATACACATAGAAATAAAAAACCTGTGCGAACAACATATTTTTTTAAATTTTAGACGTCAATCAAAAGATAAAATACATATACAGGGTGTTTCTACATTCGACCGCCAACGCTCTACCACAAAGACAATAAATGATTCATTTTGATATATAAATACGAACCCTTATGGAGCCTACTTGCTGAGATATAGAGTGTTTAAAATTTCAATTCAAAATCAAAAATTTGCCATAAATCAAGAACGCCTTTAATTTTTTTTTTCAAATTTGGTGACCAATATGCTTCTTAATGAAGTAATATTTTGAGATGGTGCCATCCATAAAGTACGTCACACGTTAATGGGGAGGGAGGGTATCCCCGAAGTGTGACATCGTGTGACAAGGGGCATGGGGAGGGTCAATAGTTTTGTGACGACACATGTTAAAATTTCAAATACTAAAACGCAAGGTTTGGATGTGAATTGAAAATTTAAAAAATTTTATGAAATGTTGGACTTTATGTTGATTTTATTAGATTATTATTTATTTATTTTATTTTTAAATACATACATAAATTTAAAAAATGTGTGACGTCACATCATGAGGGGGGGGGGTTTATAAAAATGTGTCCTAAAATTCGTGTGACGTACTTTATGGATGGCCCCTAAACATACTTTGTGAAAATTTAAGCAGTAGCGCGTTGTTAGGGTTAGTTGTCACTTTTATCCCCCTATATTTTACCCCACTGGAGCAAATTCTTCTTTAATTTTGTTTTAAATTTCCTGATTATTTTTAGTTGAAAGTGAAGAAATTTATAATACATTTTGCTTTCATTTCGAGATACCTGTATTACGTTACGATTGCTTTCATTTATAATTTAATTAATCAGCTCTCTTGGATAACAATCAATTTTATTTTTTATTTAAATTTTTCTGATTCTATTATTATTATCAGTATAATATAATATAATTTTAGAATGGCTAAAATGAAATCCTCAAGATAAATTTCAACGAAATTAACAGGAAAGAGTAGTTGCTTCAAACTTTCAGTAACCAGATTATTCATGACCAAATTTGCCAAAACTGGGCTAGCAGGAGGATTTCCCATGGCTGTGCCTTCCACTTTTTAGATAAGCTGTGTCGTATGGGCTTAGAATACAGTGCATTTTTTGTGTAGCTCAGATACCGTCTGTTAAAAGGTTTCACGATACAATAAAAATCAACTTTCACCAATTATATTATGTATATAGGCTTATATGCAGACCCTTTAGGTCCATACAAATTTCTCTCCACTTCTTTCGGTCCCTTGCTTTATCTCTCCAGTTCTAGATGTTTTTCTATATAAGGTCTTCTTCCACTACTTAGTTCCATCGTTTTCTTGGTCTATCTCTTATTCTTTTGCCGTCTGGTATTTTCCAATCAACTCGTTTCAAGATTCTGTCGTCGTCCATTCGTTCTAAGTGATCTAGCCATTGTAACTTTCTTGTCTTTATAAACACTCTGATTGGTGACTTATTGAGAAGTGTGTAAATTTCATGGTTTGATCTTCTCTCCCATCTCCCTGCTTTCCTCCAAAAATTCTTCTTAGTGTTTTTCTCTTTCAGATTTCCAATTTCTGTTTAGTCTTATTCGTCATTATCCAAGTTTATCAAACGTATGTCAGGGTGGGTCTCAAAATTGTTTTATAAATTCGAACGTAGATCTGTCGATGTTAACATTCTTCTAAGGCTGCCATTATAGCTGTTACTTTTGGCAATTCGTGTTCGATTCCATTCTCTTCCTGGCATTTATTATCTAGTAGTACACCCAAATACATAAAATATTCCACTTTTATTCTTTATTTACATACACTTTGTTTTGTCATTATTGAAGTACTTCTTCTGCTGCTGTTATTAGTTGTTTTGTGGTTTCCACAAGCTTTCTTATGTTTCTTGCTATCAACGCCAATCATCGACATAAGGTAAGCATTGATGACTTCTGTTAAATATTATCCCCTTTCTGTTGATACTGGTTCTTCTTATTATGCTTTCCAAAGCTAGAATAGTACCGTTGATAGGGGGTCGCATTGTCTTAATCCTTGTTGTGTTTTGAAAGGTTCACTTTTCTTGTTATTAATTTTTACTTTATTGGTTGTGTCCTCTAATGTCATTTCAACTAGTTGGATAAATTTGTTTGGAATTTCTAATTCCCTTAATATCTGGAGCAACTTTTTTCTGTTTATACTTTCAAAAGCTTATTTGAAATCAACAAAAAGGATCTGTGTTGGTATCTCATATTCATAGTAGCCAGTAATCAGCTGTTTTATCACAAAAATTTGGACGCATGTTCCTCTGTCTTTTCTAAACCCTACTTGGTACGATCCTAGCAATTTTTCTGCGTATATTTCCAATCTTGTTTTAAAAAATTTATACGAATATTTTGTATGTGACATGTAATAATCCTTTATATGATTTTCAAAAAATTCATTGCAAAACTTTTTAGATAAGCTGATTGTCCTATGGGCTTATAACACAATGCCTTCTCGTTTGTTTCAGATACCGTCTGTTGAAAAGTTTCACAATACAATAAAAACCAACTTTCACCAATTATATTAGTAAAATTCAATAAAAATAAAATATTTCCTAATATGTTCATAAGAAATAGAAGAGAACCGTTACCCATCTGATATTATTGTATAAGTAAAAAACCTTTTATTAATAGCAGTTCAATTAAGAAGTGAAATGACAAAAACTGCAATTTAATTGGAGGAAAGAGTAGAAAGAATTGAAGTTTTTAATAAATGTTCGCCCATTTTAACAGACGAGAATGTACTAGTCTGATTCTATGAAGTTACTTAGAAAGAATGGCGTAAGTACAACAATTTTTTGTTCATAGTCTACTTCCTTTAACGAATCGCCTGTGACATCTCGTGGTTTCAAAGCCTACACTGTTAAATTGTCTCTCCAACGTTTTAGATGGCGTTTTTAACTACTAAAACCAATGTGTTAGTCACATGTCCGCTATTTATCTCTCATTTTCCTCCCATATGATTTTGAGGAAACTGAACATAGGAAACACCGTGCTGCCATTTAAACTCTAGGTTAAATTTGTGTCAGCTACCTTCGCTCGAGCCTTTTCGCACCTTCTGTCTACCTACTTTTTATTACTGTTGCAGTGAAAACCAATTTCAAATTATTAACACAGTAAATAATAAATACTGAATAAAAAAAAACAAGAAAAAACGTTTTTCATGACGAAAATCGGAGCACTTTCATTTACTAGGTATAATCGTAAATTTAACAAAAAAATAAAATAATCCAATTATGCTCAGTAATACTCTCAAAGTGCAGAAAATCAAGCTTCAGCTGCCTCTAGTTGATAGTACCTTTTAAGGGCCCCTTGTTCAGTGTTACGGATGAAGACCACACCGGAGGTGAAGGCGAATGAGAGAAGCTTCGATACGACGGATCCAGCGTAAGTGGCAACCCTGATTTTTTGGGGGAAGTATAAAAGCAATCTTCTTCTTCTTATAGTGCTGAGTGCTGGTTATGATAATTTTGTTCACTGTAGCTCGGAAGAGTAACTAGTTTTCTGACTGAACCACTGTCGTAAATTTTTTAACCATGAAGTTCTTCTTCTTACAGGACTCCGTTTTCCCTCTATTTTGCAATATACTATAAGTGTCAGGATTGCGCATTACATGTGCAAAGTAAGATAATTTTCTGGTCTTAACAATCATTACGCACTCTATCCTCCCAGCTGATTCGGAGTATACGCCTATATGTCCACATTTCAAAAGCTTCGAGCTTTTTAAGAGTTGCTTCCGTCAGTGTCCATGCCTCCACACCATACAAAAGAATAGAAAACACGTAACATCTTAATACCCTGAAGCGAAGCTGTAAACTTAGATCGTGACTACACAAGATGTTTTTTAGTCTAATGAATGCTGCTCTAGCTTCCTCAATGCGACATTTTATTTCTATTGAGTGATCCCATTTGTCGTTAATAGTTTTAATGGTTCATTGTCAACAATGAGGTCACCATCGTTTACTGGATTTTTGCTGATGATTATGTACTTAGTCTTTTTGGTGTCAAGTTTTATTCCAAACTCCTGACATTTCTCAATTATTTGATCTATTAACGTTTGTAACCTTCCATTGAGTCAGCTACGAGGACAGTGTCATCGGCGTGCCGGAGGTTGTTTGCGGTCACCCCATTTATTTTATACCTTCTTCAACATCTTCACCGAAGGCCTCTCTGAATATATGTTGAGAATATAAATTGATAAAGTTGGGGTGACAGTTTACAGCCCTGTCTGTCTCCTTTCCTAATGTTGATATCTGGAGTTAATTTATCTTTGAGATATAAATTTGCTTTTTGATTCCAGTAAAGATTCGCTATAAAATTAATATCTTTGCTATCAATTCCAGTTGCCTGTAGGATATTTTCATTAGTTTATGATGACGAACCTTGTCGAATGCCTTCTCAAAATCTATAAAGTATAAATATACGTTAGAGGTGACATCTCTACACCTCTGCACCAATACCTGCATGCTGAACAAACCCTCTCTAGTTCCTAGTACCGCTACTGTGTTCCTCTATTTTAGGATATATTCTTTGATGTATAATTCGCAAGAATATTTTCAATACATGACTCACCAAACTTATCGTGCGGTGATCTTTATATTCTTTAACATTTGATTTTTTGGGCAGTGTGATAAAAGTCGATTTCAACCAATCCGTTGGAATTACGCCTTTGTGATAGATAACGTTAAACAACTTAGTAATCTAAGGGCATTACAAGATTTTTTAGCAATTCTGTAGGAATTCCATCAGGCTCGAGAACTTTTTTGCATTTGCAATGGTTTTCCTGACTTCATATATTGTTATATCGGGGCTAACCAATCTTTTATTCGGTAGACCTCTTCTTTATCCTCATCAAATTAATCTTCTATATATTTTTTCCACCTAGCTAGCTTTCCTTCTATATCTAAGATGATTTGTCTGTTCTTATCTATAAGATTGCTATACCCACTATACTTCCGTCATCTTATGGTTTCTTTTGATTTTCTTATGAAGAGGAAATGTGTCATGCCTTTTATCCAATTCCTCAATTTAGCTCGTCTTATTTTCCGTCTTATCTCTGCATTTAGTTGTTTATATTTGGGTTTATTAACATTTTTATTTTTTCGTCGTGAATCCATGAGATATAATATCTCGTCAGTCATCCGTGCCCTTTTCTTTTCTTGTCTATCCTGCTTACATTTGTTCCTCAGCATATTGTTGTAAATTTTACTTGAATCTTTTGAAAGTATTATCAAATTCCAATTTCTGGATTGGGTGTATTCAATTTCTTAGCTTCATTCTCCAGTGCAAATATTATTTCTTGTTGTATACCTAGATCCTTAATCTTGGGAAGTCTAATTTCGGGCGATGCTCCTTGATTAGTGGGATCTGTAGTCTAGCAAGGAAGAAACCGTGATCAGTAAAAACATCTGCGCCAGGATATGCCTTCACAGATTTTACGATGTTTGTCTGATTACAAAATAGTCAATTTGGTTACTTACAATATTGCCCGCCATTTGTGAAGTCGTCTTTTAGGGAGTTTAAAAAAGGTATTCATGATAGGCATATCATTCTCTATACAGAACTGTAGGAACCGTTCGCCACTCTCATTCCTCATTCTCATAAAAGCAATAGCGTGGTAGATATAGATCCGTAGCCATAGAGAAGGCATTGAATCTAAGAGAAGAAACTCCGATTTAAAATCATGGTCCACCAGGTTGGGGATTAAGGCATCGGGCTGACCCCTCGATATTGGATAAAAAGTGGAAAGGTTAAAAATTTCGATGAATCGCCTCCGAATCAGGACAGATATAGACGGATACGAAAACTGCTACGGAAAAGGTTAATGAGATTTGTGACATTGAATATACTCGTACAGGGCTTGAGGACTAAGTAATCAGAAGTCTTTCACGAGCTCAAAAAGATGAACATCGATATTTGTGTATGGACAGAAGCAAAGAAAAAACGGGGTACAGAAGGATTCTAGAGCAAAGGGAGTGCTAGAGGAGTGTCAATGACCATACATAAAGACATGAAACAGTCCATTAAAAGTTGGGACGAAATAGACGAGCAAATAATGACCATATAAATACTAACAAACAGCCGAAATATATAATTGGTGTGAATGCCCCCGGCGATGATGCGTTGTCACAAATAAAAGATCAATTTTATAAGCTTATAAAGGTAATGTCAAACATCAAAAGGGATAAAGAGATACTCTTATTAGGAGACTTGAATGCAAGGACAGGCACTAAAAACAACAGTAGGTAAATACGGTGAACCTGTCATAAATGACAATGGTATTCGGTTGAGGGATATTTATTTATGCCAGTCCCGCGCTTCTCTTTCCTTCGATATTTGCTTGTATGATCAATTGAGGTATGACCCAGCTTTGCTACTTTTATGGCGTGTTTTACCTTACTTCGGATAATGGGAGGACAGGATTAGTTTTCAGTGGGTAGGCTTATGCTGGGATGTTTTGATCTGTCATCACTGAATAGAGATGAAACGTAATCCCTCCATATTTTGGCCAGTTCTTCCTGGGTATTTATAAAATCATTTTGGTAATTTCTAAGGCGCGTGGTTTGATATTTCTTGTATACACGAGAGATCTCTTTAACCTATTTGTGTAGTTCGAAGCTATCGCCCCTCGTTTGTAAGAGTTCTACTTCTTCGCAACAGTCCTTTATCCAGTTTTCCTTCGCTATCTTAATTTTTGTTCTTATCATTTGTTGGGTTTCTTTGTATTTCTGTTGGTTTTTTTTTTGGATTTTGTATAGTCTATGTTGTTCCATTAAATCAAAAATTTCGTCCGTCATCTACTCGTTTTTATTGGTTCTATTTATCTTTTTTGCGACCTCAGCGTTAACCTCATTTATAACTGTCTTTATTATTTCACAAGTTCCCTCTATGTCCTCGTGATCTTGTTCTATCTTAACTATACCAGACAGGGTGAGAGAGAGACCTCCACGACCAATCCAACGCCCTGGAAACGTTCGTCCAAATGTTGCTTGACCTAACGAGCGACATGTGCAGGAGCTCCATCGTGCTGATAGTACATCTGCATTCTAATATTTACAGGAACATCTTCTGGTAGGCCTTATAATTCATTTTGTAAAAAAATTAGGTAGTTGTCTCCTGTGAGACGATTCTCCAAAATGAAAGGGCCAATTAAATCAACTGTCAACCATACCACACCACACGTTTACGAAAAACCGATGTTGAAAATTGCTTTCGACTGTTGCGCGGGGATTTTCGTCCGACCATACATGATAGTTACGAGTATTATTAATGCCATCACAGGTAAATGTAGCTCGATACAACACGATGATTATTATTTATCCACCGACAAAACTTCATACTGTTAGCGTAATCCTCTAGTTGTAAGTTCTGTACTCTGTACGTGATAAAGATATAAGCCTTGTTCGTGGAGTGTGTTTATCACCCTCTTTTTTGAAATTTCCAATTGAGTGGCAATTCTCCATGAGCTAGTAGTTGCATCTTCTTCTACTAGATGCAGAATATTTTTTACTTCTACCAAACCTTGTCGAGTAGCGCGTTCAGATGATATGAAGCACAAGAGAAAGTAAAAAAAACAACAAAATAATTTCAACTGTCGACGGAAAAGAGAACACAATTTGAATTACGATATAATGATATCCAAATTCATAACCAAGGAGTAGAAGTAGAACAGTAGACGAAATTCGGAAAGCTTTTACAACACTCACAAAATGGAAAGGCAACAGGACAAGGAAATATTCCCATTGAATTGCTGAAACATGACTGAAAATATTACACGAAATTAAAACAAATCTATTCAATAAGTGCCCGTTGAATGGGGACCAAAAGACTGGAATATGGAGTATATAACATCAATATACAAGAAAGGAGATAAGAATGAAATGTGGTAATTATCGTGGCATTAGTGAAACTAGCGCAATGGGAAGGTTGTACGACAAATAATTGAAAAAAATACGATTGATATAGAATAACAGTACAGATTTCGTGCGGGACGCTCATGTATTGATAATAATTCATTTTTTACAGCAAAAACTAGGAAAAGGTAAAGCCAGAAATTTAGCCACTCACCTCGTAATTGTTGATCTCGAAAAGGCCTACGTTTTTCGATATATTGACGAAATTTGACCTCATCAATGTTTATATTCGAGATTTTCAGAACATATACAGAAAGTCAAAAGGTGTAGTCAAATTGGGAAATACACTATCAAAACCATTTTTGCGTTCGAAAGGTTTGAGACAAGGGTGCAGTTTATCACCAACATTATTTAAAATATACTGAATGTAGCTCTGAGTAGTTGGAGAATGGAAATTGCGATAAAGAATAAGTGTTTCTGGCGACGAGGACGATGCAGATTATATGCTGAGAAAGTTGGTCGACGAATATGCAAAAATGGAGTTTGAATATGAATATGTAAGAATATCTGCCTGTAGGAAGTACACAAGGAAAACTCGATTTGCAATAAATAGGGTTAGACGATGTAGACAATTCAAATACCTAGGAAGCATAATTTCAGAAGATGGAACAACAAAAGACGAGAGAGTGTAACAAGGAAAAAGAAGCTACACATTTTCTGAACTAATTGCTGAGATCAGAAAAAATTAAACTAAAGCCAAAAATGCAAATATATAAAGTTATAGTGAAACCTATTTTAACGTATGGATATAAGTGCTGGCAACTAACGGATAGACAAAAGAAAAATATAGGGGCTGTGGAAACGGACTACTTAAGAAGATCGTGCAGGATGTCCAGAACAGAGGATATACGGAATGAAGTTATACGACGAAGAACAGGTCGAGTATACTTCAGAGAGAATACAAACTAAGCAACTGCTCTGTTACGGACATGTGATAAGGATGGAACAGAACAGGAGCAGAACAGGTGGCCGAGAAAAGCATTGATGTATCAAATGCAGAATAGAAGGTAACGAGGAAGACTCTCAAGGACCCCAAGTCCTAACATAGAGTTTAAGTGGCAGCACGGTGATGTCCTATGTTCGGTTTATTCTCTTCTACCGCTGCTCAAGAGCATTTGTCGACTTCTATAAAATACCATAATGTTGGTTGTTTCTAATAGCAGTTTCGTTTTCTCCGCATCAAGTCCAGTTCTACCATTGTATGTTATGGTTGGTCTTGCCGTTGTTTTCGTTTTCCACTTTTCCAGAAATTTCACGAAATACATTACAATGGTCAAAAAACGAAATAAGTTCTACTTTATTAAAAACTGTTATATAAGAGTATTTTGATTAATTTAAAATCTGATGCACATTTCCATTGTTAAGCAAGCAAGCATTATCATTGGTTTGGATCACAAATTGTATATTAATTCGTTTAGATTTAGTTGCGCCATTTACACTTCACACCTGAAAAAATTACTTTTGAAATTACAATATTTTTTACTCTATTCCAACTGTCGCATGTAAGGTATATACGACGTAGTGAACACACTGTTTGCACTACTACTACACCAACACTTGATTACACTGTCTGTCGCACATTTCGATAGCCAAATTATCGTCTTCAGAGAATGAAGACAAACAGTTTACGATAAGACCAGGGTCGATAATTTTTAAAACAAAAAAAATAATAGTAGGATGAAACATATTATAAAAGGAGAAGAATATAATGAAAAGGAAAGGAAAAATAATTTATTGGCGATATGAGATCGGAAAGGGGAATGGAGTGAGTTTTTAAGGGTATAAAACGGTTTATCTCGGTTTCCAGCAATCAATAAGTTTTATGGAAAAAATCAAATAGCAAAGTTGTGGGTAATAAAATGATCTACAACTTTTGTTTTGACGTAATATCAAAAAAGCGCCCTAATTTTCAATCGTAAATCCTCCCGTCAAAATATCAGTTTTTTTAAAAAAGTTGGTGATGTTTTTGTTCTTTGTCTCTACTTTCTGATGGTGTAAAAAAGTTTATTATAACCATAATAATTTTTTTCACAAAAGGCAAAAGAACAAAAAAAAGTCGCATCCGAATTTTTTTTCAATCATATCATCTTCGTTATTGATTGAAATTTTCAACTCAAATTACACAGATAACGTGAGATTTCATGTTATATTGATGACCAAAAGTAAGTTTAAAATTATCTAAAAGTATCTAAAAATTGTACATATAATTGAAATAAAATTTTTATGCCGTTTCTGATAAATTTACTATGATAATGATAAAATTTCTTACCCCATCAGAAAGTAGAGATCTCAAGGAACAAAAAATTCGCCGTATATTTTTAAAAAGCTGATATGTTGACGGGAGAGTTCTCGTTTGAAAATTAGGGTGCTTTTTTGATATCAAATCGAAGTAAGGTGAAAAAATAAATATTTCAAATCGAAAATCAAATAAATTACAGTCTGTTTAGAACATAAAAATGTAAGTTTTCATTAAATTTTGTGTTGATATAAGGTTTTTGTAAAAGATAGAAATAAAAAACCAAAAACTTTTTTGATTTTTTCAAATAAATTTTGAGATCAGGTGAAAAAAGTGTAGATACAAGAGTATAGATCATTTTATTACCTACAACTTTGCAATTCAACTCTTTTCCATAAGACTTGTAGATTTACAGGAAATCGAGATAAACAGTTTTTTACCATTGAAAACTCACCCCCTTCCCCTTTTGCGATCTCATATCACCAATAAATATTATTTTTTCTTTTCTTTTTATTATATGCTTCTTCTCTTTCAATGGATTTTATCCTATTATCATTTTTTCACTTTTTATCATTTTTAAGGGTTTCTACCCTGGTCTATATAAACATGGCTATCGAAATGCGCGTGATATAGTCTAATTGTGAGTGTTGGTGTAGTGGTAGTGTGAATAGTGTGCTCAGTATGATTATCATCATCGGTTCCAAAAATTCCAACATGAAAGATTACATAAACAAACCATTGTATTCAAGTCACATAATTAGCATATTATATCCATTTTTCCATATTAAATATTTTGATTCCACCCCTGATAAGTTTCTTAATGCTAGAATTATTATTGATACTCAGATTCACCTGAATTCAACAACGGCATCTATATAAACGAGATCAAAATGTTAGAATTATAAATCATATTTTCTTGCAATTATATTTCTTTCTATACTTAATTCAGAAAAGGAACGGATTTGTTTTTGCAAGAAAACTATTTTAGTTCATCCTCTCTCATTTTTTTGTTAATTTACAAAAATGTAACTATACCAACTACACATTTTAAATCGAATCAAATAACGATACCGCCATCTATATGTCGGACATAACAGTTCTTTTCTAGCCGCAACTCATATAATAGTACAATCTCTGTTTCACAGATGACATTCGTAGCTTTCTTAATTTTTGTGTAACACCTCATTCTCCTTTGTTTTATTATACGATCAATTATCATTTAATATTATCATATCTAAATTTTAAAACTGGTATTAATGAGGAAACATAATGATAGACACAATTTTGGTTATGAAAATAACCGCCAAAATGCTGTAAGAATTGGCACAAAAGAGGTGGTCATGTTGACTTACATTTACAACGCAACTCTAAGACTCGGATACTTATTAGCTATAATTTCCAACCTCCTTGAAAAATTACTCCTACATAGTATAAATGAAGATTTACATCCACAGGAATGAATCCCCTGCTATCAATTTGGATTCCGACAAAAACATTTGACAGTGCAACAAGTCCACCGACTCTGCTGTTTTCCTTGATATCGGACAGGCTTTTGACAGAGTATGGCATCAAGGGCTGCTATACAAAATGAAAAGAACTCTTCCCCCAAACTACTATCCACTTCTGAAATCCTTCTTAACCAACAGAACCTTCCAAACAAAATTTAATGGGAAAAAGACCAAAACTTTACTACAGCAGCAGGGGTGTCACAGGGTAATGTACTAGGCCCGCTATTTTACATACTGTATACATCAGATATACCAGATACAAAGTATACAATGATATGAACTTTCGCTGACGACACAGTCATGCTCTCTACTGATCAAGAACCAGCAGCAAAAAATGTTCAGGCTCATCTTGACCAATTACAGGAGTGGCTACAAAAATGGAGGATTGAAGTAAATGAGAGCAAATCAATAAATGTAACATTCACGCTACGTAAGGGTACATGTACACCAGTTAAGTTAAGCAATAGGGAAATACCAAAAGCAGATAGAGCTAAATACTTAGATATCCACCTAGACAAAAAACTTAACTGAAGGGAGCACATCACAAAAAAAAACAACTTGATATAAAAGCAAGAGAATTAGATTGGTTGGTAGGGAAAAAATCCAAAGTCTCACTTGAAAACAAAGTCCTTACCTACAAATTGTCATCAAGCCTATATGGACATATGAAATAGAGCTGTGGACTTGGGAGTGCCCACTGTACAAGAAGTTATCCAAGAGAGGATCATCAAACACCACAAAACTATAGAAGCCCACCCAAATTCACTACTAGAGGAATTGTTAACGCCAAGAAATTACCAACTTTTAGAGTTGAAGACCATTTAGGTCCATAGCCTTGTAATTTCTCACCATTTCTTTCGGTCCCTTGCTTTTTCTCTCCAATTCTGGATGTTTTTCTCTCAGAGGTCTTCTTCCAATGCTTCCCTCCACCTTTTTTATTTTACCTCTTCTCCTCTTTTCCTCTTGCTATCTGCTATCTTCCGTGCAACTCTTTTTAAGAGTCTGCCTTCGTCAATTCGTTCTAAATGACCCAGCCATTGTAACCTTCTTGTCTTTATAACCGCGCTGATTGGTGACTCATTGAAAAGTGAGTAAATTTCATTGTTTAATCTTCTCTCCCATCCCAATTCTGTCTGCTTCCCTCCAAAGATTCTCCTTAGTATTTTCCTCTTTGGATATCTCTTTCGATGCTAATATTCTTCTAGGCTGCCTGCACATCTGTTACTTTTAGCAAGTCTTAGATTGATTCCCTTCTCTTCCACACTGTTTCTTGACTCGATGGATCCATACATAGTTTGACCCTATCAGGGTCAGATATAAATGTAGGGTGGAATCTATTCTATTTCAACACATATATTAACTGGAGGCTAGTAACTTTCTTAAAACGCGAGAAATTATATAGGGGAGGTTTTTTGTTTGGAAATATCGTTTAGTAAAAGTCAATTACAATTTAGATATTTGTTGATTTACAATAAATTCCCAGTTATCCGGGTCTCGGTCAACCGAGCCTCCGGGTTAACCGAGCCTGTCATTCAAAATAACAAACATAAATAAAGGTTCTTAATAGCAAGACATCTACGGGGAGCCGCGATGGTTATTTGTTTATACAGTAACAAGCGCGGTACAGCCGTAGACGCCTCTACTGGCGTCTGCTAGCTGTTGCTAGACATAATTGGCTCTGAACTTGGTGTTAGTCGCACTCGCGCTAAATGTGGTTGTGTTGATGTGTATATTTTTGCCATTTTTATTGACATCTGTGTTGCTACTGTATGAATGGGAAACGGAAGAGAAGTGTAGTTTCTCTTGAAACAAACTATTAAACGATTGGACAATGGTGAATGGTGGATGCTGATTTGGGGGTTGGGGAAGTGACTGTTGACGATTGCCACCCTTGCTCCAAAGGCGGTATTTTTTAATTCCTATGTTAACTGGAGCTTATGATGCAGTTTATGACCCATCTTCAAAATTCGTTGTAAACTTCGTCGCGTCAAGTTTAAAGCCTCCTATCGCTTCCGAGTAGACACATGCGGATTTTTTCGTACTTCATCCTATCAATATTGTCTGTGGTCCTAGACGTTCTTGGACGACCTTTTGCTGGTGGTTTAAACGAGGAACCGGTCTCTTCAAAACGCTTAACCCATATTTTAATTAAATTTGCACTCGGAGCCTCATTAATGTGTCTTAATCCACATTCTGAGTCGCCTTGTCAAGACGTATGAACGACCGTTCTGGTAAAACGTGCGAACACAAAAAGCGCGACGCTTTCTCGAAATGACTCATGGCTACTAAAATTCCACGAGCGCAACTATCCAACCACGCACCATTTACCACACGAAAAAAGATGATGCAATATGCACGTTCTATTGCGCCACTCTGTACAACGGGGATTTAAGATGAGATATCTCATATTTGGAACGCTTTTAATTTTTTAAGAATCTTTTGCAAATGACTGAACGTAAAAAAAAGGAAACAGAGGGATAAAAATTTCATAGAGCTGTTACTACAGAAAGAAGAGATGAGGTACCTTATTGACTCCAAAACATTCAATGTTCTAAAAGGTATAGTCTATTTTAATATACAGTCATGTATGCCAAGTGGTGCATGTATTGTAAAATGGACTAGATAAAAACTTTCTAATTTTACTTGTTTCTCTTTTCTTGGCAATTTTTTTTATTTTAGGAACCATTGAACGATATGTGAAAGACAAAAGAAGTGCGCAAGATCTTGTCAAAATATCTTTGGGTAGGAAACAAGCTTTACAAGGTTTTGTAGAAACAGCTAGCAGATTACTGCATTCAAATGGAAAGAAAATATTTTGGTCTTGGTAGAAGAGATGTTTTAAAGCATCCTTTTAATATTGGAAAGGAGTCTGCGGGTAAAAAATGACTGAAAGGGTTTTTAACCAGACACCCACAGTCATCGGTAGAAACACCACAGGCAATATCAGTTGCGAGAGTTAAAGGATTTAACGCTGAAAACGTTGCACAATTTTTCGAAATATTTGAAAAAATCTAATCTAATGTAAGGTGCACCTACAAGAGCAATATGGGCCTGCCATCCATCTGGATGGATTCCGCCCGATATTTTTACACAGTGGTTTTCACATTTTATTAAATTTACAAAACCAACCAGATGATCCAACTATGTTAATGCCGGATGGTCACTATTCCCACAGAAGAAACATAGAAATCATAGACATGGCTAGAGAGAATTATGTTTCAATTGTGTGCTACCCATAAGAAATGGAGATTAATTTGAAAAACAAACCAGAAAAAATTGTGACAAACAACATTTGCTCACTATTTCGAAAAGCATATAATCGAGCTGAAGCAATGGGAGCTTCAATCAATTCTTTTTCGAAAACAGGTCTCTTTCCTTGCAACTAGTCTACTTTTTGGTAGATGAACAAAACCCGCCTTCACAAGAAAGAACTAATAATGAATATGAGAGTACTTTAGATTTGGCTCTGGATCTTACTAAGTGTAAGAAATCTAAAGCAAATCCCGTAGCATTATCAGATTCTACCAAGATCAAGTCTGATAAAGGTGATTTGCTTTTCTCTCCAAAAGAAGTTTGTCCAATACCATCAACCTCTTCAAATGATGATGCAAATTCTAATAAAATGGAATGCAAAGTTAGTTTAATAACATCTATTCCATACCAAAAAAAAGTGAAATACCAAAGACTTGAGAAGCAGCGGATAAAAAATCCAAGATGTGAAACCAGTAGGAATGCAGATTGGTTGAAGGCAAACAATTTGTTTGACCTAGGTGCGAGAAAAATCGAGGAAAAAAGGAGCTTCTTTTCGATTAGATTTCAGTATTGTAACAGTTTTAATCCTTATATTTGTTAATGATAGCAGAATGATAACGATAATTTTCATTAAGTTCTTCTCTTTATTTTTATATTCTCTAGGTTTCCAAATATGAGACAGTCTTTTATTAGGAGCATCACACTATCTCATATTAGAAGACCAATTTTGAAAACAACAAAAAGTTACTTTTTTAATTTTTATTGTTTTAAAGAAATGATTATTATTTCAAATAAACTTAAGATTTTGAGGTAAGATGTATACACAGCGCAGCGCCCTATCGTTTTTATATAAAACTATTTGAAAAAATTGAATTATTACCCCTTTCTTAAACAAAACTAAAAAGGTGTGTCTGTAGCAAAAAGTTAAATTTTCAGTATACGTTATGGTGTGGATATCAATGAAGGCCAAAGGTATCTGGAGATTATACTTATACTTATTAATGTTTATCACCTTTGAGCTCTGGTGGGGGTATTCTATTTGAGCAAAACATAAATCAAAAGAGAATTAAAATTGTATAGGAACAACAGTATTCCATTGTTAGAGTCCGTAAACTATCGCCCAAGTTTCTATGATATCAAATTAAAACGGAAGTCCATGCATCTCATGCAAAATCATTGGAATAACTGAAAGCCAAGAAATATAATATGTATTCACAATAGATTGTCAAGAGATTTACCCAAGAGAACCAAAGACAATGTAAAGAGATGAAAAGTTTGCTTACTGTTTGTAAAAATTTAATTATATATGATTATTATTGATTTTTTTATTTTAAAATAAATTGTAAAGTATATTGTAATTGTTGCTTAATAAAAAATGAGCTATCAACAAATTTATGAAGAACATTTTCTTCTAAAAAGTTACTCTCTAAATATTTTTGTTATGTTGTGCCAATTGTAACTGGATGGGGCTCGTAAATGGTATTTATTAGAAACTATGCTATAAGAAGGATGCACTTAAATTCATAAAAATATTTTCAAATAATTATGTCTAATGTTTGGACATTAGATGCATTGGCATACATTTTTTCAAATTCAAAGAGGATGGGATTCATTAACAATCATATATCTTGCTCAATGTTCTTCATATAATTGAGTTCTGTAAAAAAAATGTCTTCTTAAGCTTTGTGTTTATCTTTAAATAGCCCTGGTGATGAAAGTTATGTATGATTTCTAATTTTCAATAAGAATTGGGATAGATGATCAGAAGAAGATTACAGAAAAGAACTAATAATGAAAATGGGGGTACTTTAGATTTGGTACTGGATATTCCTAAGAAATCTATAGCAATTCCCTTAGCATTATCAGATTCTACCAAGATAAAGTCTGATAAAAGTGTTTTGCTTGTCTCTTCAAAAGAGGTTTGTCCAATACCATCACCCTCTTCAAATTATAGTGCAATTTCTAATAAAAGAAGAAGCAAAAGCTAGTTTAATAACATCTACTCCATACATTTATGTACGTTTTCTAATTTCCAATAAGAGGCGAGATAGATGGTCAGATTCCGAACATAAACTGAAATATTTGGTGCTCATACACAACTCCTAAATTTGTAAATAATGCAATTGACAAAAATTCAAGAAATATAATAATCATTGAAACATTCAACGACTTAAATGTCTGATCATGATGTAATACTAATTTGGATCTTGATGACCGAATTTGTTGGCCAGTTTTTGGTGGATGATGTTTCACACTTGGTTATGCCGGTGTAGATAGTCGGTATTAGCTAACACCCTACAAGCAGATGTTATATGTTGAATGGTCTCTGATGTTTGTTGGCATTATCTGTGTTCGGATCCTGAATAATATTTTTCTTGTAGTTATTCATGTTAATAACTTGATCCTGGATAGCTATCATGAAGCCTTCGGTCTCTGAAAAGAGATGCTGCTAGTAAGCCATCTGTTTGTCAGCATGCGGTTGGTTGAGGTCGTGTCCAATACTATATTTAAGTCAGATTCTGGAGATGCGAGGTTGAAGGGAGAGTAATCCTTATCCGCCTTGGATATAATCCGGTGTGGAGTTGAGGTTTCTGATTTCCTATGAAAGAATTCACGTAGTTTCATTACCTGAGAGTGCAGATTAAGAAGGTCAATCAAACCTCTCCCACCCTCTTTTCGGTGTAATGTTGTTTTACTTGTGGATGGCTTCAGGTGGTGGCTGTAGTTCCTCGTTATCATTGTTCATGTCAACCTCTGAATATCCTCTAGCTCTGTTTTTGTCCATTTCAAAATTCAAAAAGAGTACGTTAAAATAGGCGTGGCATAGGTGTTGATTGCCTGGACTAAGTTGCCTGCATTTAATCCGGACTTCATAAGTGACCTCACTCTTTTGGTGTATTGATCCTGGATTCTAACTTTTGCTGCTTGTGATCCAGTAACTTAGCCTGCTGAAATCCTAGGTATTTATAGGTTTCTCCGTTTTACATCGCCTGTACGATATCTCCGTTGGGAAGTTGCACAACTCCGTTCATGACAATGCCTTTCTCGATATGTAGAGTCTTGCACTTGGACAGTCCAAAACTCCATATGTATATGAGTAGATAATCGATGTATTATATCGAGAAAGTGATTGATTTGACGCTTATTCGCAGCGTATAGTTTGATATCGTCGATAAATAGAAGATGGGAGATGGTACAATTGGTGTCTCTGTTCCCTTTAATGTATCATTGAGCATGGTAGATGGGGGATTCATTGCAAGACAGAATCACAACGGACTCAAGGAGTCGCCCTGGTATATTCCCCTACGAATGGGTATTTCGTAAGTACTGAGGGAGTTTGGACCGATTTGAAGATGCAGGTTCGTTCGCTATCCCTTCATCGTTTTTGAAAGGAAGTTCACAGTAGTTGGATGGACCTCCACAAGCCAGAATTAAGGTATTCTGGTGATCTCTCTGTGCTTGCCGAAGTATTACAGAGTCCATAATAAGTTGTTCTTTGCACCCTTGATGATCTCTTCTGCAACCTTTCTGTTTCTCTGCTAAGATGTTATTTTCCCCTACGTTGTTAGTATTTTGGAGTACCTCGGTGATTTGTTTCAATGTGAAATCGTCAAACTGAATCATAACAATATTTAATCGCATCTCTTCGGCTGCTATCCAGTTGGCATTTCTCTTGTGGATTTTGAGAGTTGACTACATGTCTGTTTCGATGGTATAGGTTGATTGGTGTTTTTATTGGGCGTAGCTACAAGTTTCCTGTAAAATACTTTTTGGTTGCCATGAAAAGTGTTACTATGTAGCTTCTTCTTTGTGCACTTAATGTATCGCGATAAACGTTTGGATTTCGCTTTCAGCTTCTGCAGGAGCAGATCAATATACTCAAGCAACTGTTGTTGATGTTCTGAGTGCTATGTGTGAGTACCTATTTTCTTGAAAATTTGTCTAATGTAGTTTCTCAAGCGTTTAGAGGGTTGTGCACAATTATGTTATTTATCACGTATATTTACTGATTATGTAGACGGAGTACTGCAACAGCTCCACAATAAATAAGTGAATGAAGCCGCTCGAGCGTATTGTCGACTCCTGCAATGATGTTCTTTGAGTTTTTTTTGGTCCTCAGCATAGTTAATTTTGGACGACGTATAGGGTTTCTGCCCTCAAATTCCGCTAATGCCTTGTGCATTTCGAGTGACACTTTAACGACAATATTTGGTTCGGGATTGTCTAATATCGAGTATAGTCTGATTGTTGGTGATTTTATCTTTCATAGTGTGTACCGCTTGCATCTTGCGATGCGAGATGATCATCTATTCTTTGAAGATCTAAAAGGACCTCTGCTCGTATTTGCTACAGGATAGGAGCAAGAAGCGAATTGTTCACTTAAATGCTGCAATTCTGGGTACCTCTCAACATAATAACGATGAATGGCGATAGGTAGGTGGTCATATCGGACTCCTAGGCAATCCGGCTTTCGTGGTCGTAGGTACATTGACTTGCAAATGGGTAGGAACATTAATTGATTGAAATATACAGAATTCTCTGGAGTAGAAAAAGAAATTTTTCAATTTAAAAACAATATATACATTATTGTATTTCATATTAAAAATAAAATATTTCAAAAAATGGATATAAAAATCCAGTTACTCAAGTACAAAGAATACAAAAAACGAAAACAAACAAATTTGGTCAATCTAAAAAATAACTGCAGAAAATTCATGAAAACAATTGTATCCATATCAAATTACAGTAGAAATAAACGAAAACACTCCCTCCGCTAATACAGTAAAAGGCGGAGAGCAAGCTATCACCCCTACTGTAGTCATTGGTAGTGGACAAAATCCTTATTAGACACAGCTGGATTTACAGTTCTAGACTACACGGCTGTAGTAAAGGGCAAGGATGAAGGTATAATCTATGTCGGAATGCCAACGACCCTAAACACAATCAAAAATTGAGTGATGAAGAGCAACTCTCGATCAACCCCAGTAAAACATCACTAGTTCCATTTACAAGGAGAAGGCAAATATAAGCGCACCTATCCCCAATGTAACTAAATCAATACTTTGCAATGAAGCAAAATAGCCAGTGCGGCTATATGGACTTGTCGCAACTTGTTTGCAAAACATGGGGATTAAAGCCTAAATCACATATGCAGTGCTTGTTTGGTGGTCGAAAACTGAATAAATAACAGCTCAGAAAAAACTAATAGTAAAACTAAAGCCTGGAAATCTAATAAGTCACCTAAGGATCATAGAGCTAATGAAGCCATGACAAACCAACGGGCCAAATGCATAGAATGTTGGACAAAGGTACCCCATTCGAAGTGGTAATTGACAACCACCAATTATGGGTCAATAAAAATCTTCCGCAAGCTCGAAGTGTACCTCTCTGTTACACAGGCAGTTCGAACCCAGGGCAAGAAACTAGACTGGACATTTCTGGACCAAAATTCAAGCTCTTCATACCTCTATGAGAATCACTCACCATTTTTCAGATAGCAATAAATAAATGTGCTCAGGAGCGTTTGGATAGAAACATCTTTCAAAAGAAATACACATTCTTCCAGATAGCCAAGTGTTCTTGAAAGCTATTGATTGCACATATGGGGCATTGAGGACAAACTTTAAAAGCACTAGCTAAAAAACGAAGTGGCTTCTAGTCCACCAGGGTATACCAGGAAATGAGGAAGCAGACGATTGTTGGTAAGGCTGCTTCCCTGTCTGTCCCTCCTGAGGGGCAACGACTCGATACCTTGGACTAGAGCCCTACTGTGGCCTCATCAATAACGAACTGAACGAATGGCTGAAGAATCAGATAGAGTCTTACTGGAGAAAAACACCAGGCATAAGAGAATCCAAAATATTAATAACCATATAAGTTAAGAAGTTTGAAGAACTTATCGTGATGACATGAAATGACATGAAACTTGTGGTCGGTCTTCTGACAGGTCAGATACCGTCAAATACCACCTTAAAACGATGAGCATAAAAGATAACGACCACTGCAGATTCAAGCTATGGGAACAGCAGAGCATCTACTCGCTAAAAGGTTCAAGTACTAGCATCTATGGAAGTTGGATATACCCCCAAAAAATAACCTCCTTTGGAAGAAGTATATGTATTTTGAAAGAGGAACAATAAGATGTACAAAATATCTTCTAGGTATAGGTGCAGAGTGGCTTAAAGCTAAAAAGACTCCAGAAAACAATCTTCAATACATATTAAATTACGGATTTCTTTACTGCACCCCTGATCCGTTCACTATATATATATATATATATATATATATATATATATATATATATATAGATTAGCACTTGAAAATATTGATTATTCACAAATTTCAACGCCAGTGTGCATGAATTGAAAGAGACCTGCTAGTGAATTTTAAGCGAATTTACATCTATATTCATTTTTATTTATATTCATATTAATACTTATAATAATTAATTTATACTGAAAGGTTTCCACTAGTAAGTTTTTGTACAATCACTAAGATGATGCATTGTTTCTCGTGGAGGCAATCAGTTATTCTCTACTCCTTTTCGATTTTCAACCCAATAACAATAAACCAAAAACTTACTTTATTGCAGGAAAAAGTATTGTACTAAAGTGGCAAAAACACAACTAACCTGGTGACATGTCATCAGGACCAGGACTTCTTAGTCTTTTATAAGGTTTCCTTATAATAGATGGTTTCGAAGGTTCTACGAAATTATTAATTGTGTTCTTTGGAGTGTGATTTGGTGTACTGTTATTGCAAGCATCTCCGGCTTCTCTTTGCGACCTTGTCAAAAAAATGTTGGTCTCATTGATATTCTGTGAATCAGTAGCTTTATGTGGAGTTTCTACTGCAGATGGTGAATTTATACTTCGAAGAACTGGCCTCTTCTTAAAGGTACTTTCCTAAAAATCAGTCAATGAAAAACAATGTTCCTTTTTTTATATTTCTTGAGATATAAACAGAAGCAAAAACAATAAATTACAGAATATCTATAGGAATAAAAATGGGACACGAGCATTATTAGGATAATTTGTTTCGAGTAAAATCCATAACAAGAAAAATAAATTATAGAAAGGATAAAAATATAGAAATCGCAAAACAATATCTGGATTTTCCTAATCGAGAAAAGAACGATTTATTTCTCTTGTCTATCTCCTGCTTGCCTCATATAACAAACGTGTTAAAAGCCCAATGCTAGTAACTTAATTATATCACTTGAACACAACATTTTAATATATGTACTCCATACAGCCGGCCAGTAATGTGAAGATTCAGAAATACAAAATATGTGGAATTGTCAATGCATTGAAATTATTATTTGTCTCATCAACTAAAAATTTTTTTCCTCCAAATTTATATTAGCAAATCGTAGTGTAGTGTTTGAGAACAACTCAATTTGAGTTTGGGTGACTGTGACGACCCAATTATTAATTTCTGTACATTTCTTTCTTTCCAATTCTTTCAAATACTCTTTGCATAGTTTAGAGGAATGCTTAGAATCGTTGTCAAGCTGGAAAATAATATCCTGCCGATCATTTGCTAACCAGAAAGTAGTACATTTTCCATTGATATTTTTTTTACATCCTTCTTTCTTAGAAATCCATTCAATTTATACTCTCTTTGTCAAGTCGCACTTCGTCCAAAATATCGCCAAATTATCACCGACTGTCTGCCGTGTTTTACAGTCTGGATTACACATAGATTAAACATCCGTTCTTCTTTTGACCTGAGCACAAACAGTCTTTTCTCACACCAAAAAACCTCAAATTTTGACTCTTCACTCCATAAAACTCTCCATGAGTCCAATTTTCATGTTATCTAGCCCATTGCAATCTCTTAATTTTAGTCTGACGTCTTAAAAGAGGTTTCTTCACTGCCACCCTTCCAAAAAGGCCAACTTCTCTCAATCTCCTTTTCACTGTAGAAGTACTCAAACACAGATCTCTAGACTCATGATCTCAGCTGCAATCTATAAGCCCGTAAGTCGTCGATCACTTTTACTGATTAATACAATACGTTCATCTTGTGATTGTGATTTTTCGATGTCGCCCTGAACGTTTTCTATCGTCATAGCTCCTGGTGGATGCAAATGTTTTCACATTGTAGTCCAGGGTACCTAGATCGTGAAGACTTGCGATTAAAGCACGAGTAGTTTCTTGGTTCCACTCATTTAAAAACTTACGTATCTGAATTTGCGAGAACGAAAACAATTCAAATATGAACGGTCATAAAAGTATAAATCACATCACGTTCTTGCGTCTTACAGGGCTAACTAGGACTAAACTACAATCATAAACACCGAAGAAATAATTCACAATTAAAGAATAATAATCGAATCAGCCAGTACTTACAAGTTTTAACTTGTCACACTTATCAATAAACTATAAATCTCGTAAACAAATAATGAACACTGTTATTTTTGGTTTGTAAGACATACTGTTTCGACTTTCGCTTGACAATATAGTTTATTATTTTGAAATTTAATGAATGGATTATGGGGTGGGCAGAAACTTTTGACCAATATGTGCATATCTGACAATAAAGTTGGTTTAATAGAGTTATTTATCCATAAAGATGCGAAATAAAGTATATTTGCGTACTTTATTGTTCTCATAAAGTATAGAGTACAATTACCTGAAACAACGTACAATACTTTATTACAAAATACAGGTGGCAGCCCTAGCAGCACCATTAATTTAAAAACGTTATATTTTCATTAAATTTACAAATATTTTGGAATAAAAAGAATCAGCGCCAAAAATAACCATGAATTCATTGAAAATATTGTTTTTAATTATAGGTGCTGCTAATACAATTAAAAATCACTTGTTGGACTATAACCCACGCCGCCTGCTAGTAAATCCACCACCGACATATCTATGGTTTCATGCACTTAAAAAAACATTTTGTACCAAGAGTTTCATTTATACTTGTTATTCTTCAAAAGGGAAGAAAATATTTTATAATTTGGAAATGGCATGTTATTTTTTTTGGATGAGATCGTTAGGTCTAACATGATTGTGGACTAAGAAATATATATTTGTAAAAGTACTTGGTAGTTAGGTATTTACATAATTGTATGCGTTTTTCGTTTCAAAGTTTTATACAGTAAAAAATCGCAAGAAATAAATTTAATACGAGGGTCGTTTTTTTAACCTCGATCGCTCCGTGCAGACGCTACAGGAGCATGCACTGTAGGCGACTGCGAAGATCTCGCATTACACACTCTACCATTGTCGACATTCAGGCGTCAGTCGGCGTTGTGCTACAGCCACGTAAACATGTACGCCATTATTAATACTCCCGCCAAATGTGAATTGCGAAGTGTAATCCGTTTTCTACAGGCCGAAGGTCATGATGCTACAGATATCCATGGAAGAATGAGTCGCGTGAATGGTGTTGGAAGTTTAAAGATTGCCGTAATGATGTACATGATGAAGGGGGCCAAGGACGAAAATCTGTTATTTCAGATGACCTGGTTCAACAAGTTGATAGAATGGTTAAAGAAAATCGTAGATTCATCATTACTATTTTGTGTACGGAATTTCCAGAAGCTTCAAGGTCTGTTTTGTACTCTAATGCTACTGAACAGATAGGCTACATTGGCGACAACTTTCTTTGAAGAGGGTAATGAAAAGATTATCCACAAATATGAAAAATGTCTCAATCGCTTCGGTGATTATGTTAAAAGTAACCGTAAGTGTACCAATCTTTTAGTAATAAAATTGTTGTTTTATATGAACTTTTATTTATAGCCTATCGGTGGTTAAAAAAACGGCCCTCGTATATTAAGTACTTAAATATTACCTTATCAATATCTACAGAAGCTCTCTTTGCTGCATCATTCAATTTAAGACTGGATCCTTTCTTCTTTTTATATAACAATAATAAATAAGTAGCAGTATGATAGTCATATTTCCATTTTTTTAGATGCTGCCACATCGTTTTATTTTCCACGTGGTAATGTCTAGCCATGAGTTCGACGCAATCACGTTGATATTCCCTAGAATTCTGACTTGTCACTTCTATGGATTTTAGTATCCCGAGTGTAAGCCATGGATGCGAAATTAATGATTTAATGGTAATTCTCTTTTTAGGATCAACTTGGAGCATAGATTTTATTAACCGAAGGCTAGCTGATGACAGGAATGTTGGTTCTTCATATTTACCAGTCTGTGAAAATACAGAAATATGTAGAGTAAAATATAAAAATTAAATTATGGCAGACTTTTCTTCACTATTTATCAATAAATTCAAAACTTATAAATATTCCACTCGAAGGAATTGAGTAACAAAATCAAGCAAAACTTCAAGAGATAATTACTTTTAGTCGGTAATTTTTTATATATTTTGATATATAGAGGAGTAGAAAATTTGGTGAATTCGTTTGATGTTTGAGTGTAGACAATTTTTTATAAGATCTACTTATTTGTTTCTTTTTGTTCTATATTTAGAGACTTTGTTTGGGATAGGTATATAAGTACATAATGTAGCGCAGTTAGTTAGGTTAAAATAAACAGTTATAGTGAAAAGAACAAATTAGTAATTATTTAAGTGATATCTTCAAATGAATTATTAAAAATAGTGTATAACGTGTAAAAAAATTAAGAACGTATAAGACAGTGTTTATTGATTCACCCCACGAATAGAAAGAGTGTAAATAAATATGAAAAACGTTACAATATTCTTTTTAAGTTAATCATTCGTAGTGTAGTTAGGTTGTGGTTAATAATAAGTTCAGTCATAAGTTGTCTTAATCCTTCGTTTATTACTGTTACGAACTCGTCCACGAGTGAAGCCGGTCCTGTCCGGTTATAATGAAATTCTAAAAATTATGGCATTCACGGCACCATTGATATGTTTTTTATAAACAGCGGCGAGACCCTGAGGAAGTTTGAAAATATTGATAACAAGGTTTATTACACCTTGGACCCATTCAATTTGGAATAAATCTAGAATTAGTAAAAGATTACGGCCAACAAGATCATATCACATTTGTTTTTGATATTATTTTTTAGAATATTTACTGTTAATGTTTTACATACGAAAATGTAATGACGTATATGCAGGAACTATATTATGACATAATGGTAATTTATCGCAAATAATATTGCTGCATGTAACATGTAAAAATTTTAAAATAGTTAACGTTTTCAGTGAATTTGTAAACATGGAAAAAATTGGTCATCGTTATGTGATACAATACTTTTATTTGAAGGCGTTAGCCGAACCAATTTAAAAGCTGAACTAGATTCTACTATGGATGAGACTGGTCCTTCGTTACTAACAGGAAAATATTGGGTATCAAAGTCCGTACGACCAGTATCGCAGTGATCGACCAAATGAGATGACAACTCCAGAAATGTTGAAGCATATCGCATATTAATTGAAACTTTGGTCATGAGAAAGCTGTGCGCAAGATGATTGCTGCGTTTGCTTACCATGGAACAAAATCAGCTTCGTGAAGATGTTTCCATCGAGTGTTTGGCAATGTTTCACAGAAATAAAGTCTAATTTTTATGCACATTCACAACCATGGATGAAACGTAGGTCCATTGTTTCACACCCGAAACAAAAGAACAATCAAAACAATGGACCGAAAAGGTAAAAGCAGCTCCAAAGAAAACGAAGACGGTTCTATCTGCAGGCAAGGTTATGGAGTCGGTTTTTTGGGATACGCATGAGATAATTTTCATTGATTATCTTGGAAAAGGAATAACTATCAACGGCGAGTATTATTGCAACGTTTGAGCGAAGAAATCAAGCAAAAACAGCGCCGCATTTGGTTAAGAAGAAAGTAAAGTTTGATCAAGACAATGCACCAGGTCGCACATCCGTTATTGCAATGGCCAAAATTAATGAATTAAAGTTCAAATGGATATTCGCCAGATTTAGTACAAATGACTCGGAAGAGAAAAGAAGAAATGATTTTTTGGTATGATGACCATATTTTGAGCAGGCTTTGATAACAAAATCAACATGGTATATTTGACCATCTGACAAAAACACATTTTTGTCTCAAGAAACCTGTTAAGGAAAGCTGAATAATAAAGATATATTCAGATATCTCGACTTCATCTGATTGTATCAAGCCCTCTTTATCATGGAGGATAAAGAGAAAACTAACACACTGTGTATATGAAAAGTGTTTTGCCACCAAAACACGTCTCCGTACAGTTCAACCTACAGAAGTTCAAGGTCAATATCAACAGGTATCTCCACATCTCGGCACCATAAAAAATATTTAGCCGTCAACACTTTTCAATTACAATATATTATGGATGGCAAAGGTAAGGACAACAATTTCTGTGTATGTCTGTGAGTCCGTCTAAATGCAGAAGGTTTGCGCTATGTTAGCATCAGGATGAAGTTTGAAGAGAGCGCCAAATATTATTTACTTTTCACAATTTTGTACAATGCACGTTGTAAAATTTTTCAATAATGAACTATGATATTTAATTTTCCAACTGGGCATACCTCAATTTATCTACAATTTCTACATTCATACCAAACCCTTCTTCAACACCAGCGGTTTTTTGAACGGTTATTTATTATATACAGCTGAACACTTGTCTCCCATATGATATGCTCCTTATCTCAACCTTTCATAAAGATATAATTTATAAATGTCAATTATAATGACGTATAACCTCTAAGTTTCTACTTCTTCGTTAAGAATCGCAAGGGATCTATATTATTATTATTATTATTATTAAATTTTTCATGGAATTGCTTCACTCAATAAACAAAATATGTACATAGTTCAAGTTTTATTTAAAAATTGGAGGGAGAAGAAATTTGACAATGTCAAGTTTTTTAGTTACATAGCATGTTAAAATAATAGGTTCGCTACATTGTAATGTCCCTCAGTGTCCAAAGAGAACCAGTCGTAATAAGGCCTGACGGAAATATCACAATATTCGGATTATGTAACCACTTTCCATTAGAGATGCCAAACAACTTAATCTCTTTCGCTTCATCTGACGAATACAAATACACTATTAAAAGGATAAACCAAGTATTAAGAAAAAGTATTGCTCTAAATTGGAAAATATTATTTGTAAGTTGCTTGTGTTTTTGTTGTACTGTCGGATTTTCAGTTTATCCGAGTGTAATAATGAATAAAAAAATAAAACATCGATTAAAAAACGTTTTGAATAATGAAAATGAAAGACTGTATCATAATTTGGGTTTACATTGGAGTTTAACCAAGAAACCTTTCGGACCACTACCTACTATTGAGTACGTTTTACTAATAGAATTCTTCAGCAAACCATGCATATATTTGCCAGATTAACTTTCAGAAATTATTAAATGGATACAAATTTTAGCAAATAATAAAGCATGTTTATTACTGATTTGTTTAGAATTCCTTATAAGCCCTTGAAATTGATCAAATATAACATAACAGGTTCGTAAAAAATGAACTCAGAAGATATACAACTCCGTAGGCATGGCCAACCAACCACACAAGTGATTGAGAATCTTCTGAAATTATTATAGTAGCCTTTTATTTGACTACTGTAGAAACGGTGTCCCTAGATGTCGCGGTTTGATTACCCTTGATTTAGCGAGCGATTGGGCTCGTAACGCCAGTAGTAAGCAAGGGAGAGCACAATTAAACAGAGATCGTTGAGATGAACTAATTCATTGGTAAGCTTGGCGCGCCATGCCGGATATTCGACAAGGAAGAGATAAATTACGATATATAAATAATTACGATATATAAATAATTACGATATATAAATAATTACGAAATAATAAATCTTAGACAAATACCAATTAATACAAAGCTGTCGAAAAATATTATTACACTACTGATTCTAAAAGCAAAGTTCGACACGTGATACTGCCGAAATAAAAAAATGCTCCAACGCACAGCTGTAGATTGTTCACAATACATATAACAAAATTTACTATTACAAAACAGTATACTAAGAGGATAAAACGGCTTATAAATGTGTACTCCATAAAGATAGCACAAAGAAATAAAAAGGCCAACATAACATTTTGAAAAGCACACTGAATTCAAAAAACCTTACAACAGTCTTGAACTGTTACGCAGTCTTCTCTCTTCAGATCTATTTTGAAATAGTTGAGTTGATACAAACGGATTTCTAGCATCCTATCTCGCAAACCGTAAGATAATAAAGCTGAAGGAGTACCGAAGACCAAACAAATGATAAGTGAGATCCCACAAGTCCAACTCAGTGGAATATGATATATGATGATCTGTTAAATATGGATGTGTCCGTTAGTGCAACCATAATACGTTTGGTGGATGATATTGCCTAGTAGTATTGAAAAGTATTGATTAATATAGCAAACGCTACAAAGAGTGGTAAAGTGGGTCCAACCAAACAAAACAACCAAACAAAACAGAGCAACTATCTCTCTGTTTCTTGACGACGCAGTACGTTTTTATAATGAATAGTATGGACTGCGACAAACATGAAATTCGTGTATTGTTAAGACAGTATTGGAAGCAAAAATTGAAAGCAGCCACGGTAGTAAGTAAAATTATATAGTTTTTATAGTGGATATTTGACGCTTGAAGATCATTTGCGCTAAGCTCGTCCACTAGGAGTAGCAATTAAATACCTGGGATTATGGTAAGACAGGAAAATGACTTTCAACGATGACGTTAACAAGACAATAAAAAAGCTGTTTCTGCCTTAATTAAATTAATACCAAACATTGGAAGACCGAAAGGAAGCAAAAAATTAATACTCACAACAATTATGCACTCTCAAATTCTGTATGCGATACCTATACAGGACTCTGCAACATTTAACAGAAATTTAATGCAAAGTAGTAGAGTAAAAACACAGAGGCGTATGAGAGAGTCCCAGAATAACATACAGGAGCAGCTAGAGCAAAAATTTCAAAACAAGTAGTATAATGGGAATTATGAGAGATGGACTTGGTAACTCACACCACATATAGAAACTTAGGTTAAAACAACACACGGGGAAGTAGATCGCTACCTGACTTAACCTCTATCAGATCAACAATGGTTTCAAAATACTTATTTGACATGCAAATGCAATGACTTATGTACATACTGTGAGGAAGTATATGTTGCTGCGCACACCCTTTTTCGGTGTCCAAGGTGGGCAGATCTTAGTACAGTATATGAGAAAAGAAAAACGAAAGAACGATGCAGAAACTGCATCTATTTGTAGTGGGAATTTGGCTAAAACCAAATACCTATAGAGACACAACTAAAGTGCTACATTAGTTCACTCGAAAATATTGGGCATATCCAACATTAATTCTCATAATAACGAACCATACTACAAATACAAACCTTCTCACAGTTATTAATAATGTTGGTGATCTATTGATTAATATTAATTACGCAAATTGTCAGTGTCAAATCATATTTTGATAGAGACTGAATATGTAGAATTCGGCTTCTCATGGGGTTTTAGAGGAAATGTTGTTGGCCGAAGTGGTGTTGGAAAGAATTGGATGAAGGTGTTTCCAGGTTGCCGGTAATGTCTAGCTATTGCCCCTTGTATTCAGACAGTTTGGGCGTGTCTCTATTTCGATAACTTCTCAAATAATCCTGGACTTGAAGGAACGAAGTGGGGCGATAGTTTTGGTTCTATTGAAATCGATTGTGTGTCCGGTATGAACACGATATTGGGCAAAGATTGAGGAAATATCGGAGTTAGTGACAGACAAGTGTTTCTTTACTCTAACGGAAATACGTCGATTTGTCTGGCCAATATAGGTGCTGAGGAATCTGAGCAGAGGATTTCATACACTCCATGGTGTTCACTGGATATTTTATCTTTGACGAATCTGATTAGGTGGGAGTTTCTGAGTTGGTTTGAAGATTGTGCAAATTCCTTGGGGTTTGTCTGTTATACCTTTGATATAAGGAAGCGACACCCTCAATTGATCCTCCAAACCAGTGAAGGAGGGTGGAAGAGTTGGGAACGAAAATTTGTTGATGCTCCTGGAGATTTGGGATTTTTCATAACCATTCCGAATCAATGTTTGTTTCCGAAAATTGATTTCAAATGTTCGTCTGTAAATTGGAAATACCTTCTTCATCCACTTCTTTCCAACATCACTTCGGTTAACAATAACATTTCCTCTAAACCCCCCCCCCTCACCCCACGAAAGAGAATTCCACACATTTATTACTCCTCCTATTACTTCCCGCACACACCCAATACTCAAAATATGCCGATTGATCCCTATAGTTACAAGATCCAGGCGACTAGCTCACCAGTTAGCTCAAGACCAGCAGTGATTGTACCAGTGTTAACAGTGTCCTCGATGGTAAGCATATTATTTTTATATTCGATTTTAATCATATTATATTTTTTGTCTCAGCTTTTCTTGTTAAATTCCAAGAAGTATTCAGATTTATGCCTTGGAATAAATAAAAAAAAAGGTGATTCGTTGCGTGGGGTAGCCAAATTGAGACTATGGAAACGGATCACTTCTTAACAATGAACAAATAACCATCCAGTACATCTAACTATTGGTTTGCCTCGTATATCTGTATTAAACTACAAAAGTAGGTGTTTGACAAACCAACGGATACATGCAAAAGACTTATTATTAAGCATGATCTTGTTTATAAATTGTTTAATTTCTAATGAATAGATGATCTCGCTTAAATTCCTTTTTTATATATATAAATGAATGAATGCACAAACAATAACAATTATAATTCTACAGTGATGTTTTCTACACAAATTGTTATATTAACAAAATTTTATTTAGTAAGTTGACAATACTTTATTATCATTGGTTGAGTTCTTAATAATTCAAATACCAAAAGGTATGATTTCGAAGTTCATATTCCGAGTGATTATAACACATTGGAAAAGACCTCCTCCCCCATTTATACATGGTAGTTTTGGAGGATCAATAAAGATTATTATTAGAATGTTTTTTTTTTTTAATATTTAAAGCAATTATTTCTAATGAATTTGGAATAAATGCTGATGATTTAACTCTATTAGCAAGGGACCGAAAGAGTCTAGAGAACACATTAGAAAAATTGTAAGATAAGCAGGAAAAAGTAAGTAAATCAGAAAAAGACAAAATATATTGAAATTGAAAGAAAGAACGGGGCAACTTCACAAACAAGAAACAGTAAAGATAAATGACCTCACCTTCGAAGTAGTCGACACCTTTAAGAATTTAGGAACCATGGTTAGTAACAAAAATGACACAAAAAATGAGACAAAACAAAGAATCAATGCGGTATATAGACCATATAATAAGTATAAAATTATAATTCAGAAAAAGAGAATACGCCTAACAACCAAATTAAGAGTCTATAAGGCTACGATAAAACCAGTAGTTACATAAGCTGCTGGAACTATGAGACTAACAAATATGGATGAAGAACAAATAAGGATATATGAGAAGATAATAATTAGGAAAATTAATGGACCAGTGAAAGTTGGAAATAAGGAGTATAGAGGACTTATGAACTATGAAATTAAGAATATATTAGAAAATGGGGATATAGTAAATAGAATTAAAGCAAAAAGAATACAATAGTACGGAGACATTAAAAGAATAAAAAAAAACAGCAGGATACAAGGAAAATTACTGTTGCATTCAACATTCACCAATATTCAAATATTGAGATTATTCTGTAATAATATTTAAAATGACCGTACTATGTTTTGGAGTAAGGTAGGTTTTATAACTCTCTCGTACATGAAAATAGACTATAAAAAATATTAATTTATAAATATCTGTAACAGTTGATATTCTCAAAATATTGTTTATTCATTTTTATTTTGAAACGTATTTGAATAAAACTAATCAAAAATTATGTTATATATTCAAATATAAGAAATAGTTCTTACCAATATCTTTCTATACAAGCTATCTATATTCAAATCATCAAAAGGAAGAGCTCCTACCAATAAAGTATATAACAGTACACCCATGGCCCACACATCTACTTCTGTACCCAAATACTGTTTTCCTTGTACAAGTTCTGGAGCTGCATATGTAGGTGAACCACAAGACGTAAATAGAGGATTTTCCATACCGCCTTCGGGTTTTGCACAGAGACCAAAATCTATTAACTTTAGCTTCTGTTGACTATCTAGAAGAATATTTTCCTGTAAAAAGTACATTAGGTATACTATTCTACTCACGACAATTCCTCAATGTTACACTTTGTATATATTTCTATAGCTGATAGTGGACCCAAAGATATAGGTACTACTTTATGTATAGTTCTTCTAATAACAAATTAAGAAATGAAAAATAATGCTCACTCCCCGTCTAAATTCGGTAAACATCTAACAAACTATCAGTCCATGTGGACTCATCATCTCCACTGTTTACCAATGAAAACATCGAATAGTAAACATAAATGTATTTCTATTGGCCGAAGCTGTCGGAAGGCGTATGAACACAATTTCTTTGAAATATTCCTGCTAAAAAGTCTGCGATAAGCAGTGGCGTGGCTTGGTGAGATTTATTTAATTCATAAATTTCTTTAAATAAATAGAAATATGGCGTTTCTTAGACCATGGGCGAATGAAGACAATGAAATTGCACAGGTATGAATTTAATAATAAAGATTTAGATATACAAACACGGAAAATTATTTTATATATATTAGAATGTTTAAAAAAGGAAAATATTCAGCAATCTGATAATTCAATCATAATAAGATTTGCTGAATTAACTAGAGTAAATAAATTTTCCATTTATCGAGTAGTAACGAATCAGTTGATAAAGCTACTCAAGATTTTATACGTAATACAATTTATATTTTAAGGAGAACAGAGTTGCGACATTAGAAATAATACAACAAAAGGTAGCAAATTATCCAGAATACAATTATACCAGTTTAGAAACATTGCGTCAAGTTTTGTCGGCATATGGTTTTAAACACAAAAAACTGAATAAACGTATGGCAATAACAGAATTGTCAAATAAAGTTCGAAGGCAACAAGATTATTTGCATCAAATGAAAGACTACCGGAGTTCTAATATACGAATGGGGTACAAAAGGGCTCAGTTCACGTCTGGAACCCTGTTTAAACCAAACTCCCTTACAGGCAGGTACATTTTACTCGCCTATTTACGTTTTATAATTCAATATTCAGTTGCAGCAAGTTAACAAGGTATAATTATGATTTATATTTTTTTTTTACGTTCCAAGTAGGCCTACAATTAAGGGCAGCTGTCTAAATAATGGCGTGTAATGCCGTCCAATCAATAATGATTCGTTTGCCTTTTAACGAATACTTTCTCGCATAAGATATACATATTTTTAGAAGTATTTATAAAAATAATAAATTCATAAAATGAGGTATCTACGCCTATGGTAGATCAAACAAACTTGTCGGCAAGGGTTTTATATAATCTGCAATTGATATTGGAAGAACTATACACTTTTTTATAATGAATAATAAGAGAAATACAATCCTTCAAAGGGATAAATTGATAACGATATCTTTTTATACAGTGCTTTTCAGATAAAAGTATCCACCTTTAATAACTTTTGTAATACTGGTATTTAGAAAAAATCCAAAAACACGTCAATTTATGTTAGAAGGGGCAAGCATTATGGCTTATTTAAACTTACTGGAAAAGCCACCCCCTCGCCCCTAGCAGCATCCCCTTTATTTTTTTAAATTACTTTTCATATTTTTTATGTAAAATTTGGATACTCCTCTTTGAGCTGATTTCAAAAATGTATAATACTTGTAGGTTAAAGTGGTTAGTTTATGAGATAAACAGTTTTTATTTTAAGAGCACAAATTTTACTTATTATTTACTTTCACCTTATTTGCCTGTACTAAAATGGGTTGTACAACAGTTCAAACTCTTTAATCTTTTTAACTGTGCTATTTATTCTACTTAAAAAATCCAAACAACAAAAAACTCTACTTTTTATTAAAGTTTGACATTGTCAACTAGAATTTGTAGTCACTATTGATAGTGTAATTTGATACATTATTTATTTTGTTTCTCTGAAATGGTTTACTCTTTGCAAGAAAGAATTGAAATTGTAGGTTTATACTACCAAAATAATAATTGTGCAAGAGCTGCTGCTAGAATATTTAACGAATTACATGACGGAAGACATGCAACTCATAAGTATGTAATTCAACTGATGGAGAAATTTACCTCAACAGGGCCTGTTTGCAATAAAGTGCATAAGCGAGAGGGACTCGTAAATAACGAACCAAGTGGCAATTTTAGGGCAAGTCAGCTTAGAGGCTCAACAACCCCAATCGTTGTCAACAATAAGTAGAGCGATCGGTGTTTCATCTTCTACAGTTTTCCGAGTTCTACATAAATTCAAGTACCATCCATACAAAGTTAAGTTGGTGCACGAGTTGAATGAAGATGATTTTGATCGTCGTCTAGAGTTTTGCGAATCAATGACGCAAATTATCAATAACAATCCACAATTGTTAAACAATATTTGCTTTTCTGATGAATGCTCATGGTCATTTAATGGCTTAGTAAGTAGGCATAATTGTAGATATTGGGATGAAAGTGATCCACATATTATGCGTGAATTCCATACACAACATCCTCAAAGGTTAAACGTTTGGTGTGGTATCCTAGGTGACCACATTGTCGGACCTTTCTTCATCAACGGAAATTTAAATGGTGAATCATATCTTGAGTTACTCAGGGAAGGGGTTGACCCACGTATTACAACAATAATAGAAAATGATGATAACCTTTCCGAAGATTTACTGGTATTTCAACAAGACGGAGCTCCCCCACACTATGCTATGCCTGTCCGACAATTTTTAAACGAAACATTCCCCGCTCGTTGGATAGGTAGAAGGGGGCAGATGATGGAGTGGCCACCTAGGTCACCGGATTTAACACCGCTAGACTTCTTTTTATGGGGGTATTTGAAAACAAAATTTTATGCTACCCAACCAGAATCTCTGGATGATTTACGAGAGAGGATGGAAAATGAATGTCGACAATTAAATCCAGCCGTATTAAGCAATGTCAGAGAGGCATTTCAAAATAGATTATACCATTGTATGGAAGTGAATGGTACTCATTTTGAACACTTATTGTAACTTCATAATAAATAGCACAGTTAAAAAGATTAAAGAGTTTGAACTGTTGTACAACCCATTTTAGTACAGGCAAATAAGGTGAAAGTAAATAATAAGTAAATTTGTGCTCTTAAAAGAAAAATTGTTTATCTCATAAACTAACCACTTTAACCTACAAGTATTATACATTTTTGAAATCAGCTCAAAGAGGAGTATCCAAATTTTACATAAAAAATATGAAAAGTAATTTAAAAAAATAAAGAGGATGCTGCTAGGGGCGAGGGGGTGGCTTTTCCAGTAAGTTTAAATAAGCCATAATGCTTGCCCCTTCCAACATAAATTGACGTGTTTTTGGATTTTTTCTAAATACCAGTATTACAAAAGTTATTAAAGGTGGATACTTTTATCTGAAAAGCACTGTATATCTGTCAAACGGTTTTGATTCTGAAGCTCATATTATTCAAGTTTTTGTATTTTTGCAGTTTTTTATTCATTTATATTATTATATTAAATGTGACGTAATAATCTTACAAAATCATCTTGTATTCATATAAGGTGGTGTGGTGGTATTTACCTTATTGTCATATACTTGGACAAATAAAACATATATATATATATATATATATATATATATATATATATATATATATATATATATATATATATGTTTCTAAATTTCCCTGTTATGTTTTTAATGATCTATTATAAATAAACTACCAAACTAGCTTTAATGTAATCATACGTTTAAATTAATTTTACCTTTCTCATGGTACGCATATGTTAGAATAATGTCATGTGTGCTTTCGGCCGCGGAAAAACAATAACAAACTGTCGTAAAGTTGTCTTCATCGTTCTCCGTGTATTATGTGTTATGATGCTAGGTTAAGGTGACCATTCGTACTGATTTTACCAGTACAGTACTGGTTTTCAGGGCATAAGTCCTGGTTAGTCATTAAATAAAATCCGTACACGAGAAGTACTTGTTTTAGATTAGAAAACACCAGTGGTGGCCTGACGTACTAACTACTGTGATATACTCATATATGTAATACTGCTATATGGACAGTTGATATGGGGAAAAACGTCCCTACGTTAAGGTGCCGACATATTCACTTTCTCTCTTGGTTGAGACACTTTTTCTATTTTGCGCATGCTTGAGAATGCGCAGAACCGAGCTGAAACCTCGGATGTCAGAGAAATCGTTGCCATTCTGTGTTCAACAGTCGGAACAGCCTCCTTACAATTATAGAAACTGTCCATATAGAAGTATTACATATATGGATAAACTTTCCTTATTATTATCATGGCGGCAAAACGATAAATTAAAATTAAAATATACATTTATTAAGTAATAATATTGATCCTAGTGAAATATACAGTGAAAAATGTAGAAGTACGTGTTCTATTGCAAATAGTAGAAAAAGCGACATTGAAAACCCCACAAAAACAGTTAAACACAAACGAGCTATGTAAGCAGTAATGGCAAGTTCGAGGATAACATCATATTTTAAGAAAAAAGAATTTGAAACTGCCGAGAAGAAAATAGGTGCAGCTGAAGGTTTTTGGGCATATCATACAGTTAGGTATGATCAATCTTTTCGATCAATGGACTGTACCTGTAAACTTCGGCAAGTTTCGATTCCAAATTCTCATGCTCTAGGACCAAATGCGAAGCTATAATCACCGATGTACTTGACCCTTATGCAAATCAAATATTCGCTGAAGATTTGAGAAACTTAAGTTTTGTATCAGTGTATTCAGACGCCTCAAATTACAAAGAAATTAAACTTATTCCTTTACTGTCAGATATTTCTCATACAAGTTTAGAATACAGGTAAAAATTATTGAAGTAAAGGATTTGCCAGGAGAAACGTCTGACATAGTTAACGAATAAATTGTAGAGGTCTTAAAAAACATAATTTAGAAAGATATTAGGGTTTTGTGCCGACAACACTAACTTTGGAGGCATGCGAAGAGCCGGGAAAAATAATATTTTTACCAATTTTGTAGACATAGAATAAAAAAAACTTTTGGGTTACAGTGCTACGCGGTGGAGTTACGACCAGTTATTGAGCGCGTGTTAGAAATATTTCCTGTATTAAAACCGTATTTTGCGTCTAATAAAAAATCTCCGACAATTATTAAAAATTATTTTGAAAATCCTGAAATCGAATCTTGGCTTTTCTTTCTCCATAATGTGTCGGCAATGTATCATAGCACGGTTTTAAAGATAGAAGGATAGGATATTTCTATGGTGGAAACAAATATCATTTATAAGGACCTTAAAACCAAAATTACTGACAGGATAGCAAGTTTGTTAATTTAAAAAGGCTAGAAGATGACGGCATAGTAAAATCGAATATTTTTAAAGAAAAAGTGGTGGAGTTTTACAGCACATGTTTTCAGTATCTAGAAGAATGGGAAAGCATTTTGAGAGAATTAAGAAGTTTAATTGAAAGATATTAAACATGAAACCTACACATCAAATGGTTCAATTATGCAGTGACTATTTAATTCAACATTATCCGGAAATAAATTTAATTGAAGATGAGCTCTTTGATGAAATCTGTTTCATTTAGCACTACACCACAGTGAGAAACTTGGGCATTGGAAACAGACCGAACAGGTTTTTTCTTCATTAAACAACATCTGGACTAGCGAGAAGTTTTTTCAACAGTCGAACTTGTAATAAAGAAAGTAAAAGATATTTTTATTAATGACAATTTTCTCTTTGGAGAAATTTGAAGAGTAAATTTTTATTAGAAAATAGAACTTGACAAAACATGGGAAGAAATCTTTCAGTATTTTAGAGTAGAACATATCTCACAGGAAAATTTAAAAGTTTCAATAGAAATTTCCTTATGTTGTCCAGGCACTAATGCTGCTGTTGAAAGGGTATAAAACATTATCTGCCGTCTTAACAGTAAAATTTAATATGCAAAATGTTCGGATGTGGCTACATTATTAGACAAATATCCTCATTTAGCAAAAAAATCCACGCAGAAGAAAAATATGTTTTTAAAAGAAAATATGTTTTTCATCTATGAAATACTTGCAAAGTGTACTCTTTTTGAACAAGAAATAGTTAGTCACCTTAACATTCCATACAATAGAATTGTAATGAAACCAAGTACTAGATTATTAAAAAGTGTGTCTTTATTCTTGTGAAAAGAGAATAATTTTGAAAATATTTATCCAGACTTTGATATAGCACTTCGTTTGCTCTGGGTACACCAGCGACAAATGATTCAAGTGAGAGAAACTATTCTTGTTTGAAAAGAGTGGAGAACTATTCACAATAGACTTTAAGTCAAGGAAAGCTGAACGTTTCAACTCTTTTATGCATATTGTGAGACCTAATAAACAATATTTCATACAACAATACAATTAATGATTTCGTAAATTCAAAGGCCTAAAATATATAGTAATGTTTTCAGAATTCAACATAAACTGTAATACCCACAGATAGTTAAGAAAAAATATTCATTTCATTGTTGTTAAACTATGAATATCATAAAAATATGTATAAACATGTTGATTTATTTTAAAACATACCTTACATTTAAAAATAGTAGATGATTAAAATGTTCTTTGTTCAAAATACTGTCTATCAACACTTCTTTGCTTTGAAAATAATGGAGTATCTTACACAAAACCTAGTTTTCAAATTATAAATGTAAATCTGCCACTGTTTCATAGTCAATGTTTTTGTTACCAACAAATGAAAATGAATTGAAAAATAAATAATTATATCGACAATGCTTCATCAAATTTGACCACCAAAATTTGTTTTGGTCTAAATAGAAAAAAAAAACATGTTTATTTATTTGCACTTTATATTTTGAATTTCAAAGTCATGGTGGATATGGAATGAGTTAGGGAAAATATCTAGAAATTATAATGTTCTCTCCAAACATATATTCTTCTCATCCTAGTAGTAGGTAGTTGAAGAGTATACTAAAAATTATGTTTTTCGTATGTTTCAGTAGAATATCACCAACAAAAGTACATACTAACTAAACCCAACCATAGCTACAGTGGTGCAGCTTGTTTCGTCAATAGGGCAACGAGGGTAATAAAGAGCCTATCAGATCTCTGACAAGTCTGCTCGCTTGAGATGAGTTACGGTCATCCAAGACACCATCTGAAACTATAGGCATTGTACACACATCGTACCTATATCTGACACTTTATAGTTTGATCCTCAAAATAAGAAAAATATTCATTATCTCCATCTCTTTATTAATAGAAATTAGAAATAGGATCCCCTTCATGTATTTTTAGTTTGCTGTGACAGTAATAACCATGTTATGTCGACTATAGGTACAATGACGAATATCTTGTCTCACAAAGTAGACAAAAATACTTTCTGGCAAAAATACAAAAAGATTTCTCAATTTTCCATGTTTACGAAAATATTAGCATGGAGCAAAGAGCAGATGTTTTCAGCTCTGTTTGTCTTCGGAAATAGTATACCTATAGCAACGGTTACAAAACAGTTTAATGTACAAAAAACCACCCCTTGGGAAAAATTCATTCATTCAACCTGAGTGGAAAATGGGACCTTCCCCAATGTTTCCTCTAGAACAAGAAACAATTGTTGTATTGATTAACTTTATGGCAAAGAGGAAGTTTCTAATAACAATAATTGATACAATATCATGTACTAGGAAACTAGCAGCTGAGTTGAAGAAAATCGATCTTGATGAAAAAAATTAAAGATCAGATATAAATGGTTTCATGTGTCACCATCCATCTTTATCAAAGAGTATTAGCGAAAAGTTTATGTAAATCTGCATTTGTAATATACTGATAATGACGATTTTGTATCTTTCAATTAAATAATTAGAATTATAAAATTTTATTTTTCAACATTTTTTTTATTTAAATGTTGTTATTAGTTTAGAAATTTTAACAGAATGTCCGCCACTGGTACTCTGTGGTGTCTGACTTTGTTCATGTCATGTCTAGTATAGGACCTTTTGCATTATTAAATAAACAAATGTATATCAAAAGAAATGAAAATCTTCTGAACTTTTAATTATGTTGGAATAGTTAGTACTAATTACCTAACAATCCTGTATTAAAAATTGAAGGTATTCTTCATTTTTCTAATTTGCAATTATTCTCACTAAAGTGTCTACCAGTGGTGCTTACCTTAATACTCACAAAGATATCAATATGCTTCTATTTAATAAATCCTAAATATATATTTCCCACATTTAATCTTATCATTAGATTAAATAAATATTTATAAATTATAATCTATTTGAAAAAATTGTTTTTGTTGAATATGTATTATTTGAAAGTTTCATTTATAAATAAATTCATCAATTTAATGGCAATTCTCAATTCAAATGGAGTCAATTTTATCACTAAATTCTTCCCGGTCTCACATTACTAGGAAGGAATTCTGCAAGCATTTCAAAGGTGACATTATGTAAACTGAACATGTCCTTATTGAATGATTTTTCAATTTCAAGTAACTGATTAACAATACATTTTTCAATTACTACTCTAGTGAAAATGTGAAAACTTAAGATGTACTTACTGGTTTAAGATCCCTATGAGCATATCCCAAACTATGTAGATATGCAACAGCTGAAACAATTTGTCTAAAAAAAACTCTGCTTTCTGTTTCTGTTAGACGATTTTTTTCAACAATATGGTCAAATAATTCTCCACCTGAACAGTACTCCATAACAAGGAACATATGTGTATCTGTTTCAATAACCTGTAAATTAATCATAAAAAGTATACGATTCGTTTCATACTCTTGAAATTGTATAGAATATGAATAGTTTTCTCATATATTGTCTGCCTCATAGAACTATTGCTAACATTTACATAGAATACTTACTTGAAACAGTTTACAAATATTTTCATGAGAAACTGATTTTAAAGCGGATATTTCCAGCTTCACTCGTGCTAAATCCACTCCTAGTAAGGCTTTATCCATTATTTTAATTGCAACTTTTTCCCCAGTAGCTAAATGAGTAGCTAATTTGACTTTAGCAAAACCTCCACATCCTATTGTTTTCTCAATTTCATAAAAACCTTTGAGATTTGCAAATCTCACCATCTTAAACAGGAGTATTTAAATTATTGAATGTTTAAGAGCATTTAAGTGAACAAAAATAAATAGAAGATTTTGTACATAAACAAATAACGAGCTTTCAATTTTTAAATTCAAATGAAAATGACAGTTATAGTGACTTTTGACAAATACGCTACGTCATTCTTCTTCTAATCTGTTTATATTGAAACGGAGTTTGTACTGTCCATATATGTAATACTACATATATGTTATTGTCCACCGAAAAAAGAATGGATATGATTAAGAATAGCATCAAGAGTATCTAAAACATTTATTTTCCTTATATCAGTGGATAATCGAACACATGTAATGATGATTGCCTACCGACTAAGTAATTCGTCGATTTCATATCAACTTTTTTGCTTTAATTTTTTGCTGTTTCTTATGAATAAAGTTGTTTATCATTCTTTTTGAAATAATTATATTGATAAATTAATTTTATAAGTTAGAAAAGGTAACTCCCAACTCTAATATTATACCGTTTGGATTCTAGTGTCTAGCAAAATTTGTAACTTCAGATTTTTCAACTCAAATGTTAAACAAAATGATATCTTTGATAAAAATAATCCCAATTATTACTTTAAAAGACCTAAACTATTGTGACCCTTGGCAAAAAATTTTATTACAACTCGATTATAGTAGAAATTGGAATCGTTCAATAAAACAGATTCTTTTCCTTATTTCAATAGCGCCCTTTTATGACTTTTTGGCACATGCTAGTCTTTAGGTAGTTGATATGTATCAAATTAATACCTCTAGTGTCTGGATCTAACAGTTATTAGAGACATTAACACTATACCTGATGTAGGAAAGTTTTCATGGATAGAATATTACATAATTTCCATTAACACAGTTCATATTACATCAATTCAAAAAGTTGGCTATACCTACTTAGAATATGGTAACCTCGTTAAAAAAAGGACTAGAGATAGTTTTCTCAATAAACTTTAGATATTATATTTTCTTATCGAATCGTATAGCACTCACGGTTTTACTGGTAGGCTGTTATTATTTCTATTGTCATGTCCTCTTTCAATACACGGTTTCATTTAAGAGTTTTATCACGTGTTCTGTGGCATAAGTCACAATCTTATTTAAATCAATATCGTACATATCGATATCATATATTTTTGAGAAACAAACTTTAATATTGCCCAAGGCTTGACATCGAGTAATTTTTTAATGCTATATTCCAACTGAAAATTAAAACCAAACAAACACATTATGCCATTTAGATCAGCAAAACCCGATTAACATAAATTCATAAAATTCCACTTCCAGTAACTCCCCCATGGTAATTAGTCCAATGAGTGAGTTCTTGAAATGAGCTGTTATGTTAGTCTGAAGGGTGTTCAATACATAGAAGGAAAGAGTTTTCTACCTACCTATAATATTAACTTCATCATCAATAAATCCATTTACCTATAATGTTGTAATACATCTAGACTAGTTATAGTTTCTTTAGTCTCTAGGTGATTTTTTCATACAAGATCTAGTTACCGCAACCCAAGCAAATGAGTTTGAAATATTGACTTTTTCGAGCCCTTTAAATTTATTTTTCGACTGTAAGTATCAAAAATTTCTTTGTATCGAATTACATCAGGTTTCATCAATATATATTATAAGAAAGTCCCATGGACTTAAACCATTTGCAGTCTGGCAACATAATTCTTCTACCGTAAAAAGTTGGGAGATACGTAATACCAAGTCGGTTGATTCATTCACTCCCTCCATTAAGGGACCTCCTGTCTTAATTTATTACGTAATTAGCTATTCTAACAACATCTTATAGTGACCACATTAATATTAAACATCTTTTATGTTAAAATAAAATAGATTGACTTGGCGATCCCATGAAAACTCAATGTAAGTCACAAGCAATACATATTATAGTAAATAAGATTGTTTGTTGCGTTTGCAAAATAGGGCTGATTGACACTATGAGATGTTGTTAAATAAGCTAATTACGTCATAACTTAAGAAAAGAGATACCTTAAGTTTGGGACTGAATAAATCAACCGATTTAATATTACATGGATCCACAACTGTTTATGGTAGAAAAACTGAGTTGAAAGTTTTTTAACGACTTTTGTTTTTCATGGCATATCATTTATTTTTGTAGATAGATCTCCTTTTTTTCTTTCAACACCGTCTACTTCTTAAACAACAACAACGAGTTTTCCTAAAACCCATTCTCTGTCTTATGAGCTTTTCTTATTTTTGTAGGTAGCCTTATTTGTTTACTCCCTGTCTCTATGGGTTTTTCTCGGAGGTTTTGATGCTACAATTTTTGACAAGTCTGGACGGTCAATGCTTTTTAGACTATCGTATTCACAAATTGAGGATTCCTGCGCTTTAATATTTACAAAGTTGACATTAATTACGAGTAGATGCAACCCGTAACTTTCGAAAGTGCCACGTAAGCTTCACCGAATGTGAATACTGCAGAACCGATATCCATAAGCGCATTATTGAGACTTTTGCCCTGACTTTTGTGTATAGTTATAGCGTATCCTATACGTATGGACAAAGCTCGTAAACATGTTCCTTATTAAATGTACTATATATTTGGTTTACTATTTTTCGGATCAACCTTTACTTTTTGCACTATACGGATAGGACCATTAACATTTAATCATTTATTTTATTTATTTATATACCATATCATATGAGATTACAAAGTTATTTATGCAGTTGGTGTATCTAGAACACTGGACTGAGCAGATGTAATAGGTCTTCTCTGACGTCACGTGACCCAACGTCACGCTGCGTCCACTGTGATATCACGCATATTACATCAGCTACTGGACTGAAATGGCAGAATATTTTAGTTTTTCCGTGATTTATACACTAATAGTTGTTTTCAAAATTTGAAACCTCGAAGTTTTATAATTGGTCATTTAGTGAGTGACAAAAATAAAAGCTTCGACTAGTTATAATTCTCAAACTACTGGTTAAGATTGAATCAAATTTGAAATATACCGTGTTTATACAAAGCTTGCGTGATTACTAGAAATACAGACTTATATTCAATATACCTTATCTTTACTTTTACCAGTGTTCCAAAGTTAAACCAGCAATAATATAAAAGTAAAAAGATGCTAACCGAAATTGTGAAAATCGAAAAATTGTAGTATCGAGCCATCATCAAGTATCTGTATTTAAAAGAGTTAAGAGGTATGCAGATTAACGAAGATATGCTTAATACCCTTGGTGATCAATGTACTTCGTATGCGACCGTGAAAAATTTGACTGCAAACTTTAAAAGAGGAAAATTTTCAATTGAAGATGATGACCGATCGGGATGACCAGTTTTTGTGTCAGTCCCCGAAAATATCGATGCAGTTCATGATATGATTTTATCAGATCGTCGAATTGGGCTAAAACGGATATCTGAAGCAATGAATATTTTATACGAACGCGTTCATCATATAGTTCACGTCAATTTGGACATGAGAAAAATTGCTGCAAAATGGATCCCCGAATGTTTGAATGTTGACCAAAAGCGTGCAAGGGTAGAAGCATCGTGTTCGATCTGTGCTCTACTTCTTAAACCGAATGAGACTTGGGTACATTTCTACGATCCAGAAATAAAGCAACAATCGATGGAATGGCGACACTCTGGTTCTCCAAGACCTAAGAAGTTTCGTGTCCAAAAATCTGCTGGAAAAGTTCTTGCTTCAGTTTTTTGGGATTGCCATGGAGTAATCTTGATTGATTTTTTAGATAAGGGTAGAACAATAACTGGAGATTACTATTCGATGCTGCTGACCACTCTACGGGAAAAAATTAAAGAGAAAAGACGCCGAAAGCTATCCAAAGATGTTTTGTTTTTGCAGGACAATGCCCCTGCACTCAAACCTCATGTTGCCGTGCAAAAAATTCGTGATTTAGGGTTTGAATTACTAGAACACCCCCCTTCTTCACCAGATTAAGCTCCGTCCGACTATCATCTCTATCCTCAACTAAAAAACGTTTAAAAGGTCGTTAATTTTCCTTTAACGAGGAGGTAATACAAGCTGTGGAGGTCTGGTTTGTAGAGCAAGTAGAAACATTCTTTTTAAAGGTCTAGAGACGTTGCAGGTACGCTGTAATAAATGTATCCAATTAAGAAGAGAATATGTTGAGTAATAAAATATTTTGGCATAGAAATTTTGTTTGGTTCTATAGCAGGCTAAGAATTTTTCAATATATCCTCGTACTACTCAGCCTACAAATTTGTTTTTTTTTAATTATAGAGTTAAGAACTTGACTTCTCTTTTATTCACCAGTAATTTTTTGGTGCTTTTTCAAAACTATCTCCACCATATTATTTTTTCTCACAATGTACCAAAAATAATTGCAAATGAGGAAGGTACTCACCGTATATTATTTTATTGAATGTGAAGAGTACCATCTCTATACTAAAGGTGAGCAAAAAGAAACAAGAATTTTTTCATTTAACTTTCTGTTCGTGTGGGTTAAATTGAATAGTAGTTTTACAAATCAATTAGTTTTGTTCAAAAATAATGCCTGGTCGTACTAAATCAAATTCTGAATCCTGCAAGTCAGGTTCACTTTGCTTGCCCTGCAAACCTTCCAAAGAAGTTAAAGCAAAACCCAAAAAATCCAGAACATCTCAACAAACTGGTTCAAGTAGTACTAATAAAAAATCCACTTCTACTGCAAAGAAATCATCAGCGGTTACAAAGAAAAAAGTAAGTACTGCAAAAAAACCTATTTCAAAAACAAAAACATCAAAAACAAGAAGAACTCCATGTGATATGGGAAGATGCTGCTATTCTGATAGTTCGGAATCAGATTATTCCTCACATTCTTCCGACTGCAGTTGTTCCAGCTGTTATTCTGAATCCAGTGGAGACGAATGTTGCAAATGTAAATATTCTCGTTGTTGACTTGTTTTTCACACCAAATTTGCTCAGCTGGTATGAAAATTTGTGATTTTTATGTAAACTGTGTGTTTTAAATTCATTTAAGGATATAGGAAGCAAATCATTTAATTACATAGATAACTAATTTGAGTTTATTAAAAAAACACTTGCTTTTTCCATTCATTTTTTATCGTTTAAATATGAATATTTTTCTTAATTTTGTTGTATACAAAATTCTAAGTTTTGAAACAACAAGCATAGAATATTTTTCTCAATTTCCACAATGATAAACCACAAATTGAATTAAAAGAGCATTTACCTTAAGCCATACTGAAAATGATGGTCCAATTTTCAATTTAATAAAAAACAAGTGGTTACTACATTGGACAAAAAGATAGGTTTATAGGATTGAATAAATTTTTTAAATTGATGAATGTATCACATATAATAATATAGTTTTAAATTGTATACGCAACTTTAGTGATTGCTATTGTTACTAAATTGTAAGATTTTATTGTCAAAATTTATGTATTTTTAATTATATGATGTACTTATTCTACTTTTACTGTAATAAATATATTTAACGAATTATATATTTGGTAATTCCTATTTTAAAATTGTAATATTCCATAACTATATGAAGGGTAGATGTTAAAAGGATTATCTCATATGGGAGAAAAGTTGAAATGTGTCCAGCTGTATAATTATGATAAATAATAGTTCCAAACTCTTACAAAATGGCGCTGGTGTAGACAAAGGGGAGCATGTAATTTCGGCGCTAAAGGATTAATGTACTTTTTACAACATGTAAACTAGGCGCCAAGACCGAATGGTCATTTTAATCCTATGTGTATTTTGGGCACTAACCGACTGAAGTATATGATTTATGAAATACAGTTATTTATTAAATCACCGACATTTATAATAAGATATATTTTTGTATTTTTAGATTTTCCTATAAGAGAAATGACCTATTATCACTTAAGGTCTGAAAAAATTTACCGTTAGAGGGGGCTACTTTGCATTTTTTTTAAATGAAAAATCTGCCCTTAATAAAGTTTCCTCACAACATTTTTGTAACACTCTACAGAATAAAGTAAATCTTATATTTCTTTATATTTTTATTTAGTACTTAAGTACATATTACATATAAAATAAGAGCTTTACATAACCTAACCTAACCTAACCTACTTAAAAATCTATCAACTTACCCTCTATTGAGTTATTTTATGACTCGACCTACCTGCACTTCTTAGCGCCGAAAATACATGTCGGATTATCTACCCTTTTTGGTCAGACAGGTAAAGAAGGATGGTTAGCGCCCAAATTACACCCGCCGAGACAAAGTGTATGGTATGATTGTAACAATTTTAGATGAATTGAAATGTTATAAAGTAAAGAAAGTTGTTCACGGCGTCAATAATATTTGGCTCTTTCTCTACAATTTACCCGATGCTAATGTGGCGATACCCTTATAAACGCCCAGTTTTATGAGTGAAGTTTAATCCTCAAACGTCTTTTTAATTTACAGATACCGTTTTTTTTTTCACCTTTTATAGATGGCGTTTACTGAAAAACTTCGATTTAAACACTACCGACGGTCTGGGGGTAGGTTTAAAATTCAGTTTAACATGAAACGGAGGATCCGAAGCTAACTTTTTCAAATTGTTCACATGTTTACGATATTAAAAAGGGTTTTGGTAAAATGATTGAAAATTTGCACTTCATATTTGATGAACTCGACAATGATGCTGAAGAAATTATCGACATTGTCGATGCGCCGAGAACACAAAATTTTTGTTCTAGAGCGAATTGTTCAACTTTTTAAAAATTTGTTGTGATTGTATGGAATACATGATTTTGTTATTTTTATCATCAAATTCCCTTGCCAACTCGTCCCGATTTTTTTCCTTCTAAGTTGCCGTATCACTCTTTTTAAATTCAACTATTTCTTTATATTTTTTCACAAGGCTGACCAAAAGTACTACTTCATAGAATTGTACGATTTTGATTGATTCTATTTTGATTGTAAAATTGGCCCTTAACCCATTTTGATGGATACTTTTTACAATATACGGATTGTTCTCCTTACCTTCACAATCCATACACTTAAGTACAGTATGTTCATTTGAGTCTTCACTTCTATTTTCCATAAAATAAATTTTAAACCCTTATATTACTGAATATTTTAAAAAGCCAGTTTTCTTCATTAAAACGCCTTATCTGGCTCAAGTAATCACATCAATATACCTAATGATCTTATTTAACCTAAAATTATATTAAAAACTTCTTTGTTAAAATAATATATTCATTCATCGTGGAAAGCGAATAATAAATTGATTATGTATTAAGAAAGAAAGCACGTAGAATAATATCCATTAATCGTTTTTAAAACACTCAGGTAAATTAGAAATTTTGGTAGCTCTCTGACGATTCATATGAGGGGCTAATAGAAATAATTTATTACTCTTTACTACTAATAATTCTTTTTCATGTATTAAAAGTATGGAGGATAGAGAGACGGAGGAGTGCTGGGAGAAAAGTTGAAAAAACGTCCAGCTGTATAACATAAATAACAGTTCAAACACCTTTCATAATAGCGCTGGTGTAGACAAAGGATAAATAAATAAAAAGTATCATATTATAGTCTTTTATTGAATATTTCATCAACTTGCTTTGTAAAAAAGTGTGGAAAAATGTTTGTCCAGGGCATAAATATTTGGTACTTCCTTCAAAATTTACTCAGATACTAATGAGATGCCACCTTTATTTAACGAATTTCGACAAAACTTTTTTAGATACACAAATTGCTCTCCATCTTTCGACCCTCCATAATTATATATTATTATATAAAAGGTACATATTTTGTTACCAATTTGCTACAAAAATAGCCTACATTAAAAAAGCAGAAAAATATAGACGTCAAGTATAAAAATAAAAGAGAAGAAGATTTGTGCTGTATTCATTTCATGATAGTTTAATATTTAAAATTTATCTGTGGTAAAATGATAAAATTTAATAATCTTCTTCAGTTAAGTCGACCTACTGTGTATTATTGTAAATGTAGATTATCTAGTAATAAAGAATCTACGATACCTATTAAACAGGAGGAAGTGAAAGATTCGGTAAAGTCATTCAATCCCAAAGATGTTACAGCAGCAGATATGAAATGGAGAACACCTTGGCATCAAAAAGAAGGACAACATTATAGCTTTTTACGAGTTTTTTACAAAGAAGAAACAAATACAAGTCTTCTGCAAAAAATACAGGCGCCCATAGATTTATCTCCTAGTGCGATAAAAAAGTGGTGGGCAAAGAAAAAGGAACGCGAAGCAATAATTTTACAATCGTATATACCCGAAAGAAATCAAATACTTGGAAATGAACTAGCTGCTGCCCATTTCATTGTACACAGAGGTAAGTACACGATGTTTTAAAAGACTAAATATTTCATGATAAAAGTGTACTACAACACCTTAATGATTTTAATATTATATTTGACCTATGAGTTCTACTTTTATCTAATATTGTAATGTGTAATAGCTACACTTTTTGGCATTAAATTGAGTATTAGTTTTTTTCTATTTGGAGCTGCATTGTATATATGTTAATGTGCAATTTTATTCTGCAAATATGCGAGTTTCAGGAGTGGTTGGTTGGGCATCCTCATCATGTACCTAAACAGTCAAAGTCTTTAATTGGTAGACAGGAAGATTTCAATGTTTGTGATGAATTCACTTCATCTTATATACTTGCAGCCAGAATTTATGTGTTTTTTTGTCAGATTTTATATTTCTATGCTTTTTTGTTGAAAAGAACTCTGCTAATGCCGTAGGTAATAGCTTGTTGCTTTAGCAAACCTCCATTGATTTCAGTATCAAATGCCCTATCTTTCGATAAAGTAGTGTCAAAATACTTGGAGACGGATCTTTGTTCTATTAATCAACTTGATGCTGGTTTTTAATGGGGACCTAGATATTACTATTGTTTTCTTGTTATATATATATATATATATATATATATATATATATATATATATATATATATATATATATATATATATATATATATATATTATTGTAGGTCTATGTTACATTTCATGTATTTCATTCCATCAATTTCAAAACTGGCTGTAGCTCTTATTGTCTGATGATATACATTTTGGTGTACCTTCAGACTTCATTGAAGTAATCCACAAACAATATAAATACCATGTAACAAATTTTACAATCATATTTCCATTTGTTATAGGTGACACATTCCTCCACCAACTTTTTTGAAAACAAGTTTATGTCTTCTTTCAAACTTTTCTAGCCCTATACTACTGACCCTGAAATTAGTGAGTCTCAATGATTTGAAGTATATTTTGACTTTTTCTTGTAACAGTGGTCCACTAACACCTATATTTTGGCTTCGTCACTGCTCAAAGCATTTAAGTAAGCACTCCTCTAAGCCCTGAAATTCTGCAATTTGTTTTCTTTTGTAAGAAAAACTTTGGCTGTTTGGTAATTTTTTCATTTATCGTTATTATTGACAGAGTACTTATTGGCAGGCCAAATTGTTTAGCAATATCTTTCTTCTTTTAACAGCTTCCAGAACATTTAATTTTTTAGATTTACATATCATAGCACTCACGTTTTAAAACTAAACTACAGTGAAATTCCCCTTCGCGGACACCCCTCATACACGGACACCTCCCTTAAACGGACAGTTTCTCATGGTCCCGACCGACTCTCATATAATTTGCATTGTATAAACTCTCTCTTGGACGGACATTCTCTTGAACGGACGCGGACACGAGAAAATGTTCTCCTAACCGGACAAAAAACAAAATAAAAAGAAACGCCTTGTCTTATTTTTTTTTCTGTTGAGAGTATCGCTATTGCATTTCTCAATCGCGCCGCGCGCCAACTTCGCTGGGACTTTCTTGAGTAAACTGGGGACAACAAATTGAAAATCCAGTTGAAATAAAAGAACTTTCCGAAGATTCTGATGTCGATGAGGTTCCAGTACCAACAGAAGCTATCCCAAATTATGGTAAAGCTATTACCCTGATCAAGCAGCTCAAAAGTTTTGTCGAAAATCAGGAAGATACAGAGTCTTTGGAGCTTCTTTCTAAATTAGAAATACGATTTCAAGACGCCATTTTAAAGAAAAGGAGGAGACAAACGACAATATATGAATTTTTGCGTCCTTAAAGTGACTTTTCATTTCATTGTTTTGTGTTACTACATATATGTATGTACATACATACATATTATATTATACATATGTACATACATACTTTGTATATATCTAAAGGTAACAAACCTTTTTTTTCTTAAGTTTAAAGGTTTTTGTTTATTTTAAAAACATTTATATACATATACGTTTTAAATGTCCCAGTTTCTTTAATATATTCAGTTTTCATTAAAAACACGATTTTTGTTGTATTTCTTTTATACGGACACCCCTCTTGAACGGACACTTTCAGTTGGTCCAGTTGGTGTCCATCCAAAGGAGATTTCACTGTAGTCCAGAAAATATTTCAACTGGCAAAAAATAACTTGTAATCGTTGTAATACTATATATTGCATACTCAAATTCTTAAAGTGGGTGATTCGTTTTTTTAAAATATAGATGTACAGTATAATAGGTACAGGTTTAATAATTTTTAAATAATTGGGTAGTAAAGGTTGCAAAATAAAACATTACTATGTTCGAGATACAGAGGTACAATTAAATTTTTTGAGATCTGGAAGAAAAATATGTAGCAAAATGGCTTGATTATTTCGACTAATATAGTGTTGATATTTCAAGTACTTAATGGAGGTTTTGGTATTTGAAAGAAACAGAATAAAACATTTTTTCAAGATTGGAAGTTTTTTGACTTAAAATTATACTTACTCAATGAGGCTTTACTTTATGTATGGTTACAAATATACAACTTATTTGGTTAGTTCATGAAATTTATAAAACTTCATATGGGTGTTAATAAGTCCAGTTGGTTATTTTTATTTTATGAAAAGAATTTTTTGAGGATCAATAAATAAGTTTATTTTTACTTAGGTGGAGCTATAAAATTTTTTGATGAGGATAGATGGATAAAAGCAGATGAAAATAATGAATATAATCTTCCTAGATTTTTTGAAGAAGATAAAATACTCCAAGCAATCGACTGCAGTAACATGAATCTATACTACGAAGGGATAGCCAATTTAAGAGATTTAAAACAAGTGGAATGGTTAAGTTTCAATGGATGCTCACATATAGATGACTGGTGCCTAGATACTATTAGTAATATATTCAGCCATAGTCTAATATATTTAGATTTACGAAATTGTCCTAATATTACATCAAGAGGAATAGGAAGTTTATATAAATTACCTAATTTAAAAATATTGTATTTGGATGATTTTTTAAAATCCACTCAGTATGAATTAACATGTTTGTTGTTACAGGAAGTTAATCCTGAATTAGATATTAGAAGTGATCCTGTTACATTTGAAATATCAAGATAGTGAAATTATATGTTTTTAATTTGATGAATCCAGTTTTGATGAGATGAAAAATTGTTCAATCATTCTGTTAAGTACCAATTAAAAAATATTCTGTTTGTAAAATTTACATTTATTTTATTTTTTATTAATCCTTATTTCAAAGAGTAATTTGTTCATAAACTCAGTCTTATTCAATTCCAGATTCTCTTTGTTACGAAAGCCAATAGTTGAATTCCCTTATTACAAATTCAAATCTGCATTTATACAGGGTGTTTTTAAATTCATGCGATAAAATTCAGATGGGTCTTTCCTATAACAAAATGTCCTCAGCCCATCCCCTTCCGACATATCAAAGATGGTGGCTAAAATTGAGTTTTTTCAAAAATTTCAGTAAAGCTAAAAACTTTCTGTACTTTTTGTGCAGTCGCAAAGGACTAACTGGGTATGTTTTAAAAATTTACAATTTTTTTAATAAATTGAGTGGAAAACATTAAAGATGTAAAATTCAATATGATAAATGAATTGTCGAAGTGACAGAAACCTACTATTCTAAAACTTTATGAAGATATTTTGATTTTTCTTCTCAAAACAATTATTAAATACCAATATCTAATCACTTAACAATTAATTGCGTGTTGATTACGATTTATTCGTCAATTGACATTGTATCATTGCTGTTTGGTACTGTAGAGGTTGAATTGCAAATACCAAGAAAAAACGAGTATGTTACAAATAAATTATAGGAATGAAACAATAAAGAATTGTCCTGTTCACTAAAGTATATGTACACGTCTTGATTATCACAATAGATGTTTGAAATGACATCTATGCATGCTTGAAAGCGATAAATGAGAAAGTTATTCACATAACGAATCTTTTTGTGGAAACATCTCGAAATTTATACCGTATTCTCTCAATGTCATCCCTTGTTGTTGGAGGTGTTTTGTATACTTCAGTCTCAATGAACCATTTAATTGGAATCTGGTGACCTTAGTGATTACTGCACTGGACCATTTCTTTCGATCCATCTTTCAGAAAATAGTTCATTCGGTTCACCATTAATTAATTATTAGCGTGAGCAGGCGCACCATCATACAAAAACCACATCCTTTGACGTGTACGAAGTGGAACTTGTTCCAATAAGATAGGTTAAAATCTAAATACATCTTAGCATTTAAATCTTCCTCAAAAAATATGATCCTACTACATATTTATTAACAATACCTCCTCACATACAGTGAACATCTAGTTTTACTCTGTGACTATGTGATATGGATTCGTTGATGAATAATAGTGAAAATTCTACCACAACCATTTTTAATAAACGTAGCTTCATATCCAAATAGAACATAGTCGAAAAAGTCTATCTGTTGATTAACTTTTCATAAAACTCACCTACAAAATGCTAGTCTTTTTTCAAAATAAACTTTAGTTAATTCCAGTGGCAAGTAAATGTAGTAAGGGTGCATTTTGTTTTTGTCAAGAATTCTTCGTGTATTCCTGTCTAAACAATGATGGTTGACCATATTCTTTGTATTGAAACTACTTTGTTACTTAATAACCAAAATGTTAATAGGATACTTGCATTTTGTAAAAGAGTATTTACTTTTTTGTTTATTTTATAATTTCTTGATATGAAGTAATGTTAGAAAGTGAAGTAAAAAATAATATCTAAATATTTAATTGAAAATATCAAAAATTTCAAATTTTTAACTACATAAAAACGATTCTCATTTGTTTTCAATTTTGACATCGAAGGTTTAACAAAAACATTGAGCAGTTGTCTGCTTGATGATCACGAGCTTATCGCTGACGGCACCGTAGCCTGTGCTGTTATAATACAGTTTTTATTTATTAGTTACGTATAAATAAAAAATTTTTCTATATATAAGAATAAGGTGAATAAACCTTTTATAGGTTTTTTTTTATAACGACTTGTCACACTTCCTCAGCAATTTGCTGGGAAACATTCACCACCTCTGCGGAGTCCTACTTTGCAGAGGGGCTCGGACGGTTGGAGTGTCCTTCTAGTCGTCTACGGCCCCTTTTGTCACTTATGGCATCGTTCCTGGAACATACTTCATGAGTGACGGGCTATCAGTGGTTTCCTTTTACCCTACGTCTCCCTTCCCCTCTCGGGATTAGGAGTTCGGGTTCCTTTCTCTCTGCTGTCTTTGTCTTTCATCTTTTTCCTTGTTGCTGAGAATACTCTTAGCCATGTTCTGCACCGATTTCCAGTTCTCTGAGCTGTCAAGCATCTTCTCTACAATGTTGTCTGGAGTGAGCTCGCATTCCAGCTGTCTGCAAGTCCTGTCTTTGACCTCTCTCCACTTGTGGCATACGAAGATGGTATGTTCGGCAGTGTCTACGGCGGCACAGTATATACATCTATCAGTGGTGTCTTTTCTGAACCGTTTGGCATAACATCGAAAGACGCCATGTCCTGTTAGGACCTGTGTCAGGTAGTAGTCTACTTGGCGGTGCTCGCACTTAACCCACGGCTTGATGTCTGGTATTAACCTTTTGGTCCATTGGGCCTTTACTGTCTCACCTTCCCATCTAGTTTGCTATGTTGTGAGGGAACTTTCTCTAGCTTCGTTGCTATTCTGTAGCGATTTGTACTTGGATGTTCTTTCCTGGGCTAAGAGATCAATGGGCACCGTGGCCGTAATTACTTGGAGTGCTACCCCAGACACAGTTCGGAAGGCGGAGGCTACACGCAACAGCATGTCTCTTTGTGCTCTATTGACCGTAGTATAGTGCTTTTTTCTCATAAGCGCGTTTTGCCATATTGGGGCTCCATATAGGACAATATTTTGCATAGCACTACACAACACTGCTCTTTTGCTTTGCCTAGGACCTCCTACGTTTGGCATAATCCGAGCAAGTTTGGACACCCTTTCTATTGCTTTCTTTGTTACTGTTTCTACATGTTTGCCAAAATTTCTACTTTTATCAATGGTTATACCTAGGTATCTCAGGTTCTTTGCTGGCTTTATATTGACTCCGTCTACGCTGAAGCTTATTTGCTCCCTCTTTTGTTTACCCTTTAGTAGGATTGCCTCAGTTTTGTGGGGGGCAAGAGCAAGCTTGTTGTCTCTCATCCAGGTATTTATTTTATCCAGGCACATGTTGGTGTTAGTAACCAATGTCTGTTGCTCCGACTATCAGCGCCAGATCGTCAGCAAATCCTATTGTTACAGCATTACGAGTTAGTTCTAAGCTCAGCACGCCGTCATATAATACATTCCACAGCAGTGGGCCTAGGACGGAACCCTGGGGAACACCTGACGTAATATCCACCTCCCTATTCTTTTCTAATTGCAGCTTTCTGTTTCTTAAATAGTTAGAGACAAGGTTTATTAGATATGTCGATATTTTCCTTTTTTGTAACTCTTTGATAATCAGGCTGTGGCATGCAGTGTTGAAAGCATTCTTAACGTCAATTGTGACAAGGGTGCAGAATCTACTTTTGAACTCCGTTACAGTATTCAGTGCAGCTTCTACAGCCTGGATCGTGGATTTCCCTTTTTGAAAGCCATACTGACATATGTGCAACCCTCCTCTGTCTTTCAGCTCATCTTGCTCAAAGAATTTAACAGACAGAGTGGTCTGTAGGAATTAGGTAACTCGGCTGACTTTCCTGGTTTTTGTATTAAAACCATCTTTGTAACTTTCTATTCATTTGGAAATTCCTGTTTTTGAAGTAGTTTGTTCATCATGCCTAATAACCAGTCTTTCCACCAATACGGTGTTTCAGTCTTTGGAATTCGATTTTGCATGCTGTTCTTGCTTGCCATCTGTATCAGCTTGGTTCCTGTTTCATGACTCACTTCATCTGGAGTAATGGTAAGCAACTCTATGCAGGCTTTAAAGGCGGTCCAATCAATAAGGGGCCTTATTGAAGTTGTTTTGGTCTTCGATCTATTTACTTTAATTTCAAATGCGATATATCTGTGCTCTGTCAGTGTTTCGGTATCAAGTATCTCCCAGTTGGTTACTCTTTGAGATACACGATTGGTTGCTATGGTGACATCAATAAAGGACTCGCTATCTCCTCGGATAAATGTGGGCTCATTTCCAGTATTCAGAACCACCAAATCGCGAGCGTTGATCCATTCCACCCAGTATTGACCCTTTTCATCGGTTACAGGTGATCCCCACATTGGGGATCACCTGAGGTTAGGTGCTTACATTATTACATAATCGTCAAAACGACCAACACTTTCAAACCATTTTTGTTGTATAATCAAACTTTTTGACTTCATGAAAAAAAATTTAGCAGGTGTTTTAGTCGTGGTATTTTTACATCCTGGCATAACACACGATTTATATACCATTTGTTGTATTTACTTTGTATCATATGTCCAGTTTTTATTTTATACCTATCACGTCACACAATAAGGGCGGATTTACTGAAATGTTTAAACTACCTACAAATTTTTTGAATTTCCAATAATTTTTTTCTCTATAAAAAAAATGTTGCCTATCTTAAATAGAAAATTATGCTAGAACATGTCACCTCTTTCAAAACAATATATAGATAATAGTTCGATTGGTAACTTACTTTTTAATACAAAACAAGAACTGAAGAACAACTTTAGTTAGAAAATATGTCATACAATGACCATGATTGGATTTTTCAACGTGAATCTAATGTCTGTGCAATGTACAGATAATATCAGTTTGAACTTATTACAGTCAGAATGAATAATTTTAAAAAGTTTTCAATTTTCAATTGGTAATATACAAATGCGATTCAAGGTTCCTTTTTTTAACTACCAGGCACTTTTACTCTCACTACTTGGGTTACTCCATCGGTGCCTGGATGGAATGCTGTCACCCGTCCTATGTGCCACTGAAAAGCATGAGTTTTATCCTCCTTCACGAAAAACAATGAGCCAAGTTTTAGCAAGTGATGGCAATTTTTCCTTCATTTTTAACGCATCTGCAATTCGTTCATATACTCAACACGGCAACGCGGCTATAATAACTGTCCAATAGACTAGAGTTTCTACCATTTATCGAGGCGATTTTACAGAATATCGGAAAGGTCAAATTCAGGTAGCATAATACTCAGATTCGTCCGATTAGAAAATTTTCAGGTGTTAGTGCTGTGATATCATCGGGACCACTAAACATTGCACACAATGGGCGCGATTTCAATATATCTTCTCTCTGAGTCAAAAATGTACTGAAGTTGTCAAAAGTTGAAAATCTGTTACCTAAAACCCGCTTCAAATGAGATGTTATACTCTTTATCCCTAATTCCCCAAATGTAGGGGTGTTGGCCGGAATGACATTGCATTTTATTTTTTCTATAATTAAAGCTTCTATTATAGCTGTTAATTCACTTCTCAAAAAAGTATAAATATTTTGTTATTCATTATTCGCTCTCAAATAGTTTGTTCCGTTGTCTAAGTAAACATTACAAGTAGTCTAGTCGAGAAGTGAGTTTCTACCAAAAGTAGTTACGAGTCTCTTAAAAATATGGTGATTAGTGCATTGGAATCAGAATTCAATTCTGGAATGGGGAATTTTTGAATTTATCCGCCATTAAAAATTTCATTTGTTATGAACAAAAAACGAAGAGAAAAAAAGGGAGTCTCCGTTTTTAGCTATATTTAAAAAAATATAAATGAAATTTGAAAAAAAATCTTAAAAGAGGAGGAAATTTCAGTGAAAAAAGTCCCTACTCCCGGAGTTCTAACTCCATTATTTATAATTTTAATTCAAAGTCGAAAATTGTGCTCTGCGTGACCGTTTCGGTGCTTAGGCGCCGCCGCCAGGCAAAGTATCCATTACAAATTAATTTTTTATATCATCCAATATTAATTTAAAAATTTGAATAAATTATAGTGTCATCTAGACACTTAAAGGAATCTAGTCCTGCAAAAAAAATTTTTAACTCGATTTTTGTTGAAGTTATGTAATTGTTAATTAACTAATTTTTCGTAGACTTGAGTTTTCATATAATCCCTTATAAACATTTAAAAAATGTGCCTATAATTTTTTTCTCTTTTGTAATCTCTTGTTATATGAATAATGCCGTAGCAAAAGTTTATAAAATTTTTTCTTTTGTTTATGATTTTTTAAATTTATCAAAAATGGACAAATCAGTCTGTTATGAAAAAAAATTTTTTTCTTGAATGTATAATTTTGACAGTTTTTATATTGATACATTGCATTTTAGTAGCTCGGTTAAAAAATTTTTTATAAACAGACTAATTAAATATTTTTAAAAAATTTTTTTGTCATGTTATAGTCTTAGTGGAATAATAATATAAAAAATTTTTCTTAAAAAAATTTTTTAATTGTTTATAACTGTTTTTTTCATTTATCCACCATTTAAATTATTAAGGAATAATTTTTTTTAAATCATTTTTAATTCTCAATATTATTATGAAAAAAAATTTTTTACTTGAATTTTCATTGTTTATTTCATAAACAAATTTATATTTTCATTTTATTCTTTTCCGTAGCTTCAAAAAATTACAAATACATAGCTGTATTTATTTATTTAAATTCTACGAGTATTTTCTATTTCGGTGTGTTCACTACAAATATTTATTATAAACTGAATATATATATTATACATACACATAAATTTCTTCAATTTCTTATTTCTCAGACCTTTTAATATATTAATGCATCTAAATGTTCTTGATTTTAGGTCTCTTTCTTTCAAAAACTATTAGAAAAAACTAATTTTAAAAGAGACCTAAAATCAAGAACATTTAGATGCATTTAAATATATATATATATATATATATATATATATATATATATATATATACAATTTGTAAAGAAATCTTTGCCAGCTGTATTATGAGCGATTTCATATTGGGAACGTGGCAACGAAACAGCAAAGTGGACTAAATTTAATATATTTTCCGAGCTTCGAATACTTATGTATTCGTCGTCTGAGAAATAATTAATTAAGATTATTGGTGGTTTTGGATAGTATTAATGCTTTAATAAATTTTCAAACTCATATTATTAAATATATTCATTCAATTCAATATATATCTCATATATATATATATATATATATATATATATATACAGACTGTAATGCATTCACAAAAACCGTGGAGAAAAGGGTCCTTACAACATGAGTTGCACGATGGGCCCTGATGCTAGAAGAATTCCAGTATGAAATTGAGCATAGACGAGGTACACAGATGGCTCACGTCGATGCTCTTAGCAGGAATCCCGTAGTACTGACAATTACTACAGAATGGGGAATCGTTCAAAGAACTAGATAAGCACAAGAGAAAGACGAGCACGTTAAGGCGATAAAAAGGATTTTGACTACAGAAGAGTATGAAAATTTTTATTTAGAACATGATATATTGTATAAATACGAGAATTGATCAAAATTACATGTCGTTCCAAAGAACATGCAGACTGAAATAATAACAAAAGCCCACGAGGTAGGATATTTTTCAAAGAAAAAGACAGAAGAAGGAGTAAACAAGGACTAAAAGAAAAAATAGAAGCGATTAAAAATAACTGTATACCTTGTATATTAGGGAATAAAAAGGAAGGAAAGAAAGAAGGAATGCTTCATCCTATACAAAAGCTAGAAGGTCCGTTAGAGACATATCACGTCGACCACTTAGGACCAATGAAGTCAACAAACAAAAATTGTCAGCACATTTTTGTGGTAGTTGATGACTTTTCCACATTTGTTTGGCTTGATCCAACAAAATCAACCGCGAAAGAAGTGATATGTGTTAAAAATAATACTTTTCTGGTTTGTGTTTAATAATATAGGTATTAGTTTTTTTACTTTCTGGCCTACTGTTAAGATATATGAAAATAAAAAAGAAGAAGTCAGTTAGTGAGAATCATAGAGAATTATCGAGAATGATTCATCATTTTTTTAGGTTAAGATGATATATTAATATGATTCAAAATTGTACATGGAGTTGATAAATAAAAGTGTATAAGAAGAAAGACTATAAGTTAATTATTTAAAAAACAACTGGTTATGGGCCCAGGTGATTCTGTGGATAATTAAAATATAAAGAAAATGGCTAATTCACAAATAAAAAATATTTATAACATAGAACCATTGAATGGTGAAAATTATTACTCATGGAAATTTAGAGTGAAAATATTACTAGAAGAAAAAGATGTGGCAGAATGGATAGAAAAAGAATTTGTGGAATCAGATTATACAGTGGAAAAAGACAAAAAGGAAGCTATGAAAAAAGATAAGTTATGTAAGTCATTGATAATACAATGTTTGGATGATAAGCAATTAGAATTTGTAACGGAGAAAAATACAGCCTATGGTATGTGGCAAGCTTTAGGAGATATTTATGAAAAAAAAGGATTACCCGGGCAAATGATGCTAAGAAGAATGTTAATGTCATTAAAATTAAAAGAGAATGAAGATTTGGAAGGTTATTTGACAGAATTTGATGATCTTGTTAGGAAGATAAGAGCTACAGGAGCTGTTATGAGTGATGAGGACATTGTATGTATGTTAATGATGGGGATGCCTCCAAGTTTTGAAACAGTTATAACAATATTAGAGAATATGGATCCTAAAGTGTTAACAATAGATTTCGTCAAAAGAAAATTTAGAAGTGAAGTAGAAAGAAGAAAAGCATTAAAATCTGAACAATCAACTTATGAACAAAAATCAGCAGTATTTAATACTACAAATACTAGAAAAATAGTGTGTTTCCGGTGTCACAAGGAAGGACATATGCAAAAAAACTGTAAAGAAAGTGTACCAGGGCAATCAAATTCAAGAGTTGTGCAAGGTGGTTTTACAAGAGGTAGTTTCAGAGGAAATTATAGAGGTGGTTATAGTAGAGGAGTTTTTCGAGGATATGCAACTCCAAGTAGAGGTTTCACTCGAGGTAGAAGTTATCATACAAACTACAGAAATCAGGGAAATCATGTAGAGGTGAACAAGAAACAAAGTTCAGAAGATCAGGAAGAGCAAGATGGAATATGTTTTTTGATGAATGGTAATGAAAGTAAGATTGTAAGTAACGATAATATCTCATTCTATATAGATTCAGGCTGTACAGATCATTTAGTAAATAATAACAAATATTTTTATGAATATTTAGAATTAAAAACACCAATTAACATAGCAGTAGCAAAGAATAATGAATATTTGAGGGCAATAGGTATTGGAAATATTAAAGTTTTGAGTAAAATAAATGGAAAGATCATTGAATGCATAATAAAAAATGTTTTTTACGTTCCAAATTTAAGGAAGAATTTATTATCAGTAAAAAGATTAGAAATGTCTAATGTATCTGTAGTTTTTGAGGGTGGTCAGGTTAGTTTATATAATGAAAATAAATTGATAGGAGAAGGATTTAGAAACAGGCTTTATGAGATTAATTTTGAGTATAAGATAGAAAATCGATGTTTTATGATTGAAAATGATGACAATGAATCAATGATGTGGCATAAAAGATTAGGGCATATATGTAATGCAAATTTAAAGTTATTAGTTGATAAAAGAATGGTAAAAGGTTTGGAAAATGTAAATGTAAATAAAATTGATTTTTGTGAAGCCTGTGTAAAAGGTAAAATGACAAAACTTAGATTTGAAACAAGATCACATGCAAAAAGATTATTAGAGATTGTTCATACTGATGTTGTTGGACCAATAACGCCACTAAGTCACGATGGGGGTAAATATTTTGTTACATTTGTGGATGATTTTTCTAATTTTTGTACAGTGTATATCATAAAAGGTAAAGATGAGGTGTTTAAGTGTTTTGAAGAATATGTAAATATGGTACAATCAAAATTTAACATAAAATTGGCAGTGCTAAGATGTGACAATGGAGGGGAATATATTTCCAAAGATATAAAAGATTTATGTAAATCAAATGGAACTGTTTTAGATTATACAATACCATATACGCCACAGCAGAATGGTAAGGCTGAGAGGTTTAATAGAAGTTTGTTGGAAAAGGCAAGAACAATGATAGAAGAAGCCAACCTGCCAAAAACATTTTGGAATGAGAGCATTAGAGTAGCTGCTTATATTTTAAATCGTAGCCCTAGCAAACATTTAGAAAATGTTACACCAGCAGAATTGTGGTATGGTAAAAAACCTGATATAAAAAATATTAAGATATTTGGATGTACAGCATATGCTCATATACAAAAACAATTTAGAGAAAAGTTTGATCCAGTTTCTGAAAAAATGATTTTTATAGGATATACAAATACAGGTTATAGATTGTGGAGTATAAAAGGAAAAAGGGTGATAGTAGCACGAGATGTTATATTTAATGAAACTGATTTTATTTATAAAATAAAAAAGGCAAGTATTGAAATAAATAATAGAGAACAAAACAGTTTAGAAGAAAACGTTGAAATAGAATCCGAAGAAGATGAGAGTAATGATGAAGCTCATAAAAGAAAAAAATTTGAAAGAATAAAAAGGAAAGTCAAAATTCCAAAAAATATAATGATTATGAATTATATATGGCGTTTGATGCAGTATCATTTGTAGAAAAAGTACCAGAGACAGTGGAGGAAATAGATAATAGAAGTGACAAAAATATGTGGATACAGGCTATGAAAAGGGAAATTGATTCAATTGAGAAAAATGAGACATGGAATGAAGTAGAGAAACCGGAAAAAGCAGAAATTTTGACAGCTAAATGGGTATTTGCTAAGAAACTATTAGAAACAATAATGGAAGACAGATACAAAGCGAGATTAGTTGTACGAGGATGTGGACAGAGAAATACTTATGATTATGATGATATATATTCACCTGTGGCAAAAATGACAACAATAAGGACTCTTCTAACAGTGAGCAATCAATATGGATATTATATAAAACAACTTGATGTGAAAACGGCATTTCTAAATGGAGATTTAAAAGAAGAAATATATGTTTATGCGCCAGAGAGGGTAAATTGTAAACCAGGATGTGTTTTAAAATTGAATAAAGCTCTTTATGGCTTAAAACAAGCTGCAAAATGCTGGAATATAAAAATAAATACATATTTATTAAATTTAGGTTTTACAAGATCAGAAACTGATTATTGTCTATATACAAAAGTTGATGAAGATAAACAAATTATGTATTTATTACTCTACGTGGATGATATCATATTAGCAGGGCAAAAATTAAATAAAATTGAAATTTGTAAAAATGATTTAATGAGATGTTTTGATATAAAAGATAAAGGAGATTTAAAGAATTTTCTAGGACTTGAAGTAAATTATATTAAAGAAGAAGGAATCTTGGAATTAAGTCAAAGAAGATATTTACTTGGAATATTAGAAAGATTTAATTTTGATAATTGCAATCCCACAGCAACACCTATAGATCCAAAGTTTAATATTTTTGAAAATAAAGATGATGAATGCACACTACCAGTAAGACAATTAATTGGATGTTTAATGTATCTGATGCTTGGAACAAGACCAGATATCAGTTACTCAGTAAATTATTTAAGTAGATTTCAAGATAAAAATAATAGTTTGGTGTGGACAGGATTAAAAAGAATTTTAAGATATTTAAAAGGAACAGTTAATATGCATTTAAAATTTGAAAGAAAAAATAATGAAAGTTTGTTTGAGTGTTATGTGGATTCTGATTGGGGAAGTGAAGTGGTAGATAGAAAATCAGTGTCAGGATATTTAATTAAATTATTTGGTAATATAGTGATGTGGGTAACAAGAAAACAAAATTGTGTGACTCTTTCAAGCTCAGAAGCTGAGTTAGTGGCATTATGTTCCGCAGTACAAGATTGCTTATGGTTTAAGAAATTATTGTTTGATATGAAAGTCAATATTCAAAATTTTAAAATATATGAGGACAATCAAGGATGTATAGCTTTGATAAAAAATCCCGAAAATAACAAACGTGTAAAACATATAGATATAAAATACAACTTTGTGTGTGACATTTTAAATACAAAGAAAATGGAATTAATTTTTATTGGAACTAAAAATCAAGTAGCAGACATTTTAACAAAGGGGCTCCACAAAAGACAGTTTTATAAGAATAGAGATTATTTAAATTTATGTTAAGATATTTTGTTTATTATTAATGTTAATAAAAGAAAAATCAAAATATAATATTTGAAATTTCATAGAAAAGTATTAAGAGAGGGTGTTAAAAATAATACTTTTCTGGTTTGTGTTTAATAATATAGGTATTAGTTTTTTTACTTTCTGGCCTACTGTTAAGATATATGAAAATAAAAAAGAAGAAGTCAGTTAGTGAGAATCATAGAGAATTATCGAGAATGATTCATCATTTTTTTAGGTTAAGATGATATATTAATATGATTCAAAATTGTACATGGAGTTGATAAATAAAAGTGTATAAGAAGAAAGACTATAAGTTAATTATTTAAAAAAAACAACAATATGTTGTCTTGAAAAACAACGTAAGATATTTGGAAACCCGTCGAGAATAATATCTGGCAGAGGATCCGCGTTCCGTTCTGATGAATTCGAATCGTTTTGCCGAGAAGAAAATATTAAACATGTGTTAACAACTTGTGGAATTCCACGAGGTAATGGACAAGTGGAAAGGGTAAATAGGACCCTTATAACCGTCTTGACAAAACTCAGTTTGGAAGACCCAGGAAAATGTTACAAATACGTTGACAAAGTACAGACTGCCTTGAATTCGACCTATCAGCGAAGCATAGGTACCTTTGAAGTATTAGTTGGTGTTGAAATGAAAAATAAAGAAGACGTTAAAATCAAAGAAATCATAGAAGAGGAGATAATAAGAAAATTTGATGAAGAAAGAGATGAAATACGTAAAAGAAGTAAAGAACAAATATTAAAAGTGCAAAATGAGAATAAGAAAGGATACAATTTAAAGAGAAAGGCGAATGTATATAGGAAAAATGATTTGATTGCCATAAAAAGAACCCAGTTTACATCTGATCCAAAATTAAAGAGAAAATTTTTAGGTCCGTTCGAAATTGTTAAGGTTAAAGAAAATGATAGATATGACGTTGTTAAAATCGGAGATCACGAGGGACCCAACCGAACGAAAACATGCTGAATATATAAAACCGTGGGTCATCTATGAAAGCGACAAATCCGAGGCGGATTCTGAGCAGGGTGGCCGAATGTAGGATCGAGATTATTGCTCTAATCCATCCTACAGCCACGCACGAAACACGAGTTCTCTTCAGCAGCCAAAAGCCGACAATAACATTCGAGTCAGTCGGGAGTAAAACGTAGATGGTAAAGATCACGCAACTAAGACGGCTTCCCGCGTGATCAAGACGGTCTCCCGCTCATTTAGCGTATAAACCACATACACGAATATTTTTACTATCAACCTTAGTTCTCTTATTCACATTGTACATAAGTAAAGTGTTTTATTGTTTAAATTTTGTAATAAAAGTGTTTTCTTTTTAACCGAAGTCTTAAGAAGAAATGAACTAGACAACCAAGAAATCCCTACATATATATATATATTGTATATATATATATATATATATATATATATATATATATATATATATACAATAAAGGAAAAAAAGTAAAACTGTGATAATCAGAACTTTTTGTAAGTAAACTTTCAGCCCTATGTCGCACTAGACAACTGCTTAGTTGTCTTCCGTTAATTTCGGGACCTCGCTCAAACTGGACCGAAGCTTTGATGCTTCCAAAATTTTCCCTATATTAAGATAGTTTAAGGGGAGTCATGACTCCCGTGACCCCCATTAATACCGATGTTGATTATGTAGCAGTTTCTTTGATTTTGTGGTTATGGAGTCGTTCTTGCCGTTTTTCGTGACCTTTTTTTCTTTCATTTCTCATTTAACTGTTTGAATACAAGCATAATTACATTCACTGTACAACAGCATAGTTGTAAACCGTAAGTCGGTACCGGTTTGCGTATTTGTTAGTATACTAGCGTTGTTTAAGATAGTTTGCTACGCTGATGACGCGGTTGTGATATCCGAAGATGAGGATAATCTGCAAAAACCGCTACACAGATTTGAAACAGTTGCAGGAAAATTCAATATGATCATATCGACACAAAAGACACAATCCTTGACAATAGCGAGAGAACCAAGAAGATGCAAACTGGCAATTTATAATAAAAGTGTAGAGCAGGTTATGTCTTTTAAATATTTAGGGGTTAACATTACGAGCAATAGGAACTTGAAACAAGAAGTCAAAACGCAAACAACAGCAGCATCTAGGATATCAGGATTCCTTCGAACCGTGATATGGTGGAATAAATTTTTAAGTATCGAAAGCAAAACACGGATATATAAAACTTGTGTCAGACCAGTAATGACATACGCCATAGAAACGAGGGCGGAGACTGCAACTACTAAGCGGATTCTTAGAACGACCGAGATGAAGACATTACGCTCAATCAGGGAAAACACTAAGAGACAGAATAAGGAGCAATGAAATCAGAAGAATGTGTGACGTTCCGGATATAGTGAGATGGGCCAGAACTAGAAGAAGAGCATGGAGAGATCATGTCAATAGAATGGACGACGATTGACTGGCGAAAATCGCAAAGGAAGAGAGACCCAGTACAAGTAGACCGCCTGGAATACCACCAAAGCGCTGGTATGAGAGCTGGTCCTCGGAGTCACAACTTAGGCTGCCTCTTTGAAAACACAAGACATAGTCTTAAAATATGAAGAAGAAGAAGAACTAGCGTCGTATTTTTATATTAAATTGTGAGCTTCTTCCTTGTAGTCAATATAGATTTTTTAATATTTGAATATCATTTCTTCCGGTTCCTTTTTTATATTTTATTACCAATTTTTATTATTCAGATGAATCCTTGATATTTGACTGTTTCGTTATATGGAATAATTTGTTGTTTAATATAACCGGGAGATTATTTATCTTTTTATGGGTGGAATAGCAGATTTTCCCTAATTAATTTCAATTATATATCCATAAATGTAAACAGTTAACGTAATAGGGATATCATAAGTATATAATATGTACATTGTACAGTGGTTGTCTTTAAAACACTGGCTTTAGAGACCCCTGCTCTAACTGATCGAAGTTATGAATATTCTTTCTTTCTTGATTCTGACTGTAGAGTCTTTCAGGTAGGAGTGTATACTGAATATAATGAGTAGATAAATATTGGACACACACATATATGGCACACTTTATCAACAGCTGAGCACATTCTTTGATATTTAGATCTGTTGTGGAATGTCTATTGCGAAAGCCAAGCCGGTAGAATGGAATAACTCTGTTTTTTAATGTATTCTTTAAATTCTCAATACAGCAGAGCGTTGATTATCCGGACGTTAATAATCCGATAGTTCGATTATCGACACTGGTTTTTGTTATGTTGAATAAAATTGAACAAAAGTAAATTTTTTTTCTCAAAATTTCTACAAGGGAAGCCATCATTAATTATTCCACAGAAACTGCTTCGTTACATATATGTATCTGGTTGATAAGTGTGTCTGTTCAATGAATGGACCACACGCAGTTATTACAACTGAAGGTAATTAGAGATCTAACTGCTATGAAGAGAAAGTCGACATTGAAGCAGACAAGGATTAAAATATTCTTTATACCAGAGCATTAATTTTGATAAAGTTTTGATTAGATACACTTTGATTATTTTCTAAATACTCGTAAATATATATTTGTTCACTTCATTATATACATGTAGCTAAATTGAACAATTTATAGATATGTACTTCATAACACTCGTTTCTTCACTTTGTAGGTACATACACATATCATATAAATAAAGAAACTGTTGCTTTGGATTTTTTATTTTCCTTATTATATATTAAAAATAAATAAATAAAAATTTCGATTATCCGAAAGTTTGATTATCCGAACCACCTCTGACAACACTAGTTCGGATACTAGACGATCTACTGAATTATTTGGTTATAATGATACTGCTTTGCAGAATTCTACTTTAGGCACTGGATTTCCTGTGTTAGGTATCATATTGCATTTATGAGGTTTGTAAGCACCTTTCTATGTAACTGCAGTATTTCCCCTGTGTATTCCGGGGCCTTCTTGAGATTAATGCTAATAACCACTATGAGTGTAGTGAGTTCTATTTTTGTTTGGTCTCCATTATTTACCTCTTTATTAATATCCGTATCATCGTCATTATCGGTTACATATATTCCAGAAATTTTTAGTATAAAGCAAATAGCCTTTTGTTATTAATCACGCACCCAAGATTCATCTTTCGTTCGAATTGGCGGGATCTGTTGAAATGATCTGTTTATTATTTTTGCAAATTTCTATAATGAATAGTCAATTGTTTGATCATCTGTTAGTTCAGATGTAGTAGAATGATGAAGTGATATGTTTTTGATTTTGTTTATATCTTTTCTTAAACATCTGACTGATGTTATTTAGTATTTTCTGTAGCTCTGTCACATTTTTTGCATTTTCTTTTTATTCTAACTATTTTCTTTGAAGTAGTTCTGATCTTTCTTGTAATTTGTTTGGTTTTGTTCAATGCTGTTTGCTCTATCATAACTTTCTCATTTTCTTCGTCTAGTTGTTCACTGATTCTGATTAGTAACTTCAAGTTAATTGTTATATTAATTTATTTTGATACTTGTACTGATAGCTTTACTGATACTGAAACTGATTCAGTCTCTAAATTTTACTTTTGATAATATTACTGCTATTCCTGTGATGCTCCTAGGGTGGCAAGCATAATTATTTAATATCCTCTAAGTTTAATATATGTTTGTGTACTGAACTTTATTAAATGAAGTACACAGTTAACTTTGACACTAGATTCAATCTATACATATCAATGGTTTCATACGTTGGTTCTCCAATAATACCATTTGGTTTTATAGATTGAAAGAACACTTTTAATATAAGAATTATTTAAGCGCAAGTTTTAATTCAATTCTTCACAGAGATGCTAAAAACTGATATTTATAAAGACAAAAAATAAAATAATTTTTTTCTATTAAAAGTAAACTCAACAATTTCTAAGGATATAAGGATTGGAAGCAGCAAATTGAATGAATTCGTTAATAAATAAATGAGGGCGTGTTAGGACGAACGCTTGGCCATGCCAATTTGTATTTTTAAATGTATATTTTTTCAACAAAAATAATTATACAGAGTCTGTGGTATGACAGTAGCCAATAACATATTTCTTATTTTTAATGCAATCCCCTTAGATTATTTTTGGATTCCTCAAAAATTTTAGGCATAATTCATATAGGTACAATATCCTATACCCATGTTCAACTGCTTCGGAAATACTTTCTTCAGATTTATACTGATTAGGTATTTCTTGAAAAAAAAAAAAACAAAGAAAACATTATTGTCAATGTAATAGATGTTCAAAATGCTCGCCACGAAGATCTTGAAAACATACTATTCTGCTATTGAAATTTCTTCTAACGTTACTTAACATCGCAGGAGTAAGTGATCTAATCGTAATTTATAATATATTCAAGTACTCCTGGATAATGAGGTGGTGCTACATTCTAAAGGAATTATATTATATTCGCAAAAGCTTGTGGGTTTGCTGGATTAACATGACCATCAAGTGTAAATGTACTCTCATCAAAAAACAAAACCTTTCTTTTATCGAAATCGTCTGCCATGAGCTGATAAGTCGATATCATTTTAGAGGGATGCATTTTATTTTACTTCAATATTCCAAAAATTGATGTGTGGCTAACGTTGAACAGTGGGGTTAATTTTCGACCAGGATTATTTAGGTTTTCTTAAAACTCAAGCATAATATACAATTCAGTGTCATTACTTACTGGCTTGGCAGTTGCTTTTTTCATGTGTCTTACATGACCATGCTCACAAAACTGATTTTATATTTTGCTAATTGTTTCTAAAGGCGGCAAATTTGGAAATTAAAATTAACAATTTTTCTGATATTATTACGTACGGTAAACGAAATTCTAGCGACAATAGCACTGACGATCACTACTGTCAAGCAAGCAAACAACACGTTGCTAAGACTATCAGTAAAAAGGAACATGGAACAGCAACAATAAAACATGGATACGGCAACGTGACACAAACTGCCATACATCCAACGAAAATTTATCCATGATTAAAGAAGGCTAAAGAAAATTTTCTTAGATAGATGATCAATACCACGAGAAGATATATTTTAAATACTAAAAGTTTGTTGCTCAAATGTATTGATTGGTCTGGGAAATAATATATTAGCGATCGTTTTTAAAGCTAGGATCGAAAAAAGTATGTTATTTAGTTCAATGGAATGTGGTAACATTACGCTGATTTATTTCTTGAGATTAGGTTTTTTAAAGATATTTATAAATGATTTTTTGATAGCTTTGACAGCAATTTCAATTATATTTACTTTAGTTTTCTGTGATTAACTATATATAACATTCAAATTTTGGGAATTATTGTAATATAGATAGGACAAAGCATATTTTTGGATGAAGTACATATGCTTCAGTTGTCCAAAGATGGTGATGTTTTGTGTTTATGGAGTGAATAGGAAAATCTTTATTAAAGGCGTTAATGAATTTGTTAACAGCAGAAGCTGTAGGTCAATATTTTCGGAAAAAGTAAGAAGACACGATTTTAAAATTTTCTTTTGAGGCGGTTTGCTGATGATGCTGCTGCGTAAAATTCTGTGGCATCTCAAATTTGTCAAAAATTGGTTTTCTGAAAACCTAGATTCGCTTGCTATGTATGTGTGTGTGACTAAAACTCACTCAGAACTGCCTACCAATAATTGTTTTTACCATCATCTCAGAGCCTACCTAATAGAGGGTGGAAAACATGTTCACATTTGTAGATTTACCTTTCAATAGCTCTACAAAGGTATTCTATTTTTATTATGGAAAGAATTCCAAAAGAGACGAACCCAAGTAGATACAGTATTCACAAACCTATTATTAAAACAATATAGATAGATAATACTACATACCAAGATTTATTACTAAGTAATTAAAACGTAATTCTGTTATTGAAATACATCATTCCATATAGTTACAAACTTTAATGACGAATTTATACCATAATAATAATTTTGATAATAATTGGTAGCACTAATATCAGCTTTAAAAACTTTTAAATCTCCCATATTATAGACCGTCACTACTCACTATTTATGATAATTAACTGTTCACTACTTCTATAATTTATTTAAATTCTCTGGTTACTATTTCGTTCACTATGACATTCAATTATATACTGACTTTTCGCTGCTAAACAAGCATGTATTTATATCAGAAAGGAATTTCTCGAATGGTTCTCTTAAGTAAATAAACAAATAAATAGAAAGTCCTTCCTAGAAATTTATTAAAAAAATAATATTAACAAATCGCCACTCTGAAAAAAACATGTGAAAGCACCGTCACATTCGGCCAAACTTTAGACACGTCCATTCATGTCGTGAATGGATTCGAACATTATTTTGGATATGGTCAAGTCTACCAACGTATTCAAGATATTGAGGATTTCAAATTATTGATCCGAAACTCTTGACATAGGCCAAAAAGTTTTAAAGTCATGACAAGTCCGGAGAATAAAGCTCAACGTTTTATTTTTTTTTTTTTGGATTTATAATTGTTTTCAGTCACAATAAATTTCTAGATCTTCAATGATACCTTTACAATTGGATGGTTTACAAGAATATATTGGAAATAACAATTGTGACTTTTTATGGTTTTAAAAGATTTTTTTTGATTTCCCAATAATCACAATCCATATCCAGATGATTATGCTTATCTTACAACGGCGAGAGCCTCTGACTCATTAGTTGCTCTAAAGTACATATTGTAATATGTTTTATTTATTTATTTACATTATTTCTATCGGCGGGGTGAATTAAATGAATTAAATACTGTATTTTACTCACTTAACTTATTTGAACACTTTCAGACTTAACTATTTTATATAATATATTTAAATTATTCGGTTACTCTTCTATTCGGTTCCGTTCATTATGACTACTTATTATAAATTAACTTACTCCGCTAAACATGCTCGATTTATATAGCAGAAAAGACATTTTTATAATTTTAAAAAGTAAATAAACAAAAACAAATGAATAAAAAAACCTTCCTAGAAATTAGTTCAAAAACAAACAATGTAAACAAGTCGCGTACTATGATAGAAACATATATAAAAACAAACATCAAACGGGTCGCGACTTCGCCAAATTTTATAATTCCATTATAACCAGACAGAGCCGGTTTCATGTCGGGAACGAGCTCGTAATGTTGCGTAATAATTTTTGTCTACATTTGAATAATAAATTGTCAGGGAGATATGAATGAAAATGTTCAATGTGCCAAAGTCAATAATCAAAAATGAAGATTTTAAAATTATCGACCAATAGTTAAAAAGGCTGAGAGCGCAACACAAAACCTTTTATTCCCAAAATTCAGATACTTATACGTCAAAGAAAATGGCCAAATTTTAAGACGGAGTCAGAAAACGGTGTATTTGATATTAAATGCTGTTGGAGTGCTTCATTGATCTATGCGTAAAATGTTTCCGGAGCACTCTGTTGACTAAATATTCGATGATGAAGACTTCGCTGGTCAATAAGAATTATGTGAATAATCAAAGCGAATGTCAAAAAACGAAATTTCAAAGCAAAAACGACAAAGGAAAATAAATTCTTTGCAAATAAAACAGAAAAATAAAAAACATTTCAATTCCAAAGTATCTTTATAAATAATAATGGTAGTCAGAACTGTCTGAACTAGGGTCATCATTTGATTGAGTTATGAAGGGTTGTGAAGAGGGTGATACCACATACTTTTCATAGAGTAAGAGAAACGAAAATTAATGTCAAGTACCAAAGGCTTTAGGTTCTAGCTAGAACTGAGTTAGTCTGAGTTAATGCGATTTCTAGTACATAAAGGTGTTAAATTATATTATATTTACGACCCTTAGTCTATCCAAAAAAAAACCTGCCAATATAAATCAGTTCATAAAATGTATTTTCTTACGACTACTTATAAAATGATAGATTACACACTCATTTTTACGTAAGAAAGTAGCTTATTTCACACATGTAACAAAACATACATGTATTAAATAGCTTCTTTTTCTTATGTTATATATAGTCTCGAACGATTGAGGGAATACTCGAATACAATAAGAATCTGGCTGGGTGCCGAAAGGCAAAAGGCCAATTTTAAGAAGACTGAAGAAGTAGACGATATGATTTTTTGAGGTTATATTAGTGTTTACAATAAAAATTGAAAGTTTTTACTTCATCTATACGGCAACAAGAGGCAATAAACACATATGTTAGAGATACCACAAATAATGCTACGTTACAAAATTCATTGCAATTTAGTAATTGTTGTAATAACAACTTTACATTCAATTTTTATAACGTCTCAGGAAAAAAATAATACAAAATCATTAATAATTATTTAGCTCTTGTTAGGTATCTAAAATTTATTATTTATTTTTTTTATTGTTCTATAGGTTCTTTTTCTGTTCTTCAGTTATAAAATATTTCATAATCATTCTTTTCGTTCTTGTCATCTCTACTATTACAAAATAAAAAATATAGTGAAGGATTTTTTAGCTTTTTAGCACAGTGTTTATATACTTTTCTACACATGTGTGATATTTTGTTTTAGTTGACTTTCTTACCTGAAAAATTGGTTTTTTTGAAGAATTTTTTACGTTGTCATAGGAAAAATACTGTACAAAACTCATTGGAAAGTGTAATTCGCACTCGTTACGTTTCAGCACTCGCCGCTATGCGGATCGTGCAAAACACTAGCTGGTGCGAAATGTATCACTTTCCAAACTCGATATGTAATATACTAATTCAACTTAGTTAAGAGGACATTCAGTTGGTTATGCGGAATATGTCGATGTTAACCTATTTAAATAAAATACAAACAATTAAAATTTCTTTTTAACCACCAATTCGGGAAAGGCCTTTGGAATAACGATTGTTTCTAATGAGTTGTCAGACATTTTGATTTGATTCATATGAATATTGTGCTGACGTATTTGTCATGTGAAGACATCCACCGTTCCCATTTTAAATACAACCAAATATATAATCACAAATTAATATATGGTTATTTTGTTAATAAAGAATAATAGAAAATTGGGCGCTTTAATACATGCTCGGGCCATAAAGTATACAAGTATAAAGTAATCCATAATGTAATATATAAAAGACTGTAGCATCAATGTGTTTCGACGTTTTTTAGTAACTTTGTTGAATAGTTATAATTTTACTTATACACAACTCTGTATAATTGACAAAATATAGAATAGTGTAAATAATATAATTGATGTGATGAAATAATATTGGTCAATCATATGATTTTGTAATTAACGAGGTAGACATAGTATTGAAATACAGTTTTTATATCTATCTATTATGGGGCCAATAATGATTGGAACATGTGCAAGGGAGACACATTTCTTTCTAATACTAAAAAGTACCTCAGAAGGTACTTAGTCAGATAAAAACATAATTTTCCCTATCTATTCGTTATAAGTCTGGCGGGGATACGGCAGGTTAGACAAGCAACAGGTGATTGTCAGTTACCGGTAAACGGTTGAACAGAGTGAGTATATACGCTCGCATTTATTTAACGCGATAAAATAAGTACGACTTCGTCTATTATTGCAATTCCGTTCGATGATAAACAATTTTTTGTGCAGTAATTATTGGTGAATAATAACTTGTTAAGTTTTCCAGGTGCATTTGGAAAGTATTTACTTTTGTTTGTTTTGGGTTTCGGTGGATTTGGTGTGTTTTGGCAGATGATAATGTGATGTTATTGTTTATGTGTTGATAAGTGTGGTTGGAATTGAATATAAAGGTATGTTTTTACATTTATCTCACCTTAATTTTATGAAAGTTAAGATTTCCTACTTAGATAAAATCAGTGTGCAGATGAAAATATTTATTATCTGATTTCCTAGTATATTATTCTGTTAACATTTTCCGTCCGTCATCAAATTTTTTGTTTCGGTTATAAAGTTAGTCTTTATCCTTTGGAATATTCTGTTAATTTAAACTATGTTAATCAAATCAAATATTATTGGCTCCATACTTGATGAATATTTAGAAAAAGCAATCAGAAATTATATTATTGTGTCTAGTTTTCAATTCTAGATTTAAATTTTCATCTTTTATAGTTCAGCTTTGCTTGCTTAGATACTAATTTCTAACATAATTTTAGATTTGAAAAATTGAGAATACCTCGGAAATATTCAAAAACCTATTTTTCTATTCAGTAGTGTGGCAAATACGACATGAACTTATTGAAATAAGTTATTTAGAATCAACATTAAGACACCTATTATACCAAAATCTTCATTAAACTATAATTTGAATTTTTTTCTTACCAACAAAGATTATCAAAGAAATACGAAGTTGTGTCTGTAACAATTAATGTATTAAAAAAAACTTTATTAGACTTCAACTTTTTTTAAAAACAATTTCATCATTAGAGGAAAAAGTTTATGTAATTAACACTGCAATGAAAAAAAGTACTGCTTGGTGTTTGATCGCGAGATTTCTAACAACAGGAAGCAATTATTGTTAAAAAAAAAAGATAAGAAAGTTTATGATGAATCTGATGCAGGTACCTTAGTTAGATTGTACCTAATGAGATTTTTGGCGTCTCGCAAGGTAAGGGGATGAACAAAAAATCCTAACCTAACATAACCTAACTACGTATTGTCAGCTACTAATATTTTGTGCCTATATTTACATTTTTTATGACACAAAAAACTCCGCAAATTACTTCATCCAGCACCGTCATATTCTTTCTATGCCTTTAGCAATATTTTTCTTTGGGTACATTCCGATTTCCTCACACCAAAGTTTATTTTTATCCCCTTTCCGTACGAGACGTCCAAAATCCTTTTAGATAGTATCATCTAGTGTGTGAGAGTATCTGGTGAAAATTTGAATCCAATCGATGGATTCCCGTTTTCGGAACTCTTGGATTCAAAACTATAATAAAATGATTTCGAAATTTTCTTTACCTCCTCCTTTGCAAGATGCCAAAAATTCTTTAAGGTACAATCATCTAGTGTGTGATAGAGTACCTGGTAAAAATATGAAGCCAATGGGTGGATTCCCGTTTTCGAAACTCCAGCCAAAATTTGTCACACTTTAGAATAAGCTAACAAATCAAGGCAATTGCAATTATGTTTTTCTTTGCGGAAGCTAATTTTACAAAATGTAAATTTCCATAAACTTTTTTCTGATATAAGTACTTTTACCACAAATGCTGTTTACGCTTCTCAAAACTGCTGATATTGGAATAAAGCCAGTATTTCATAAAAGGGAATGTTTATTTACTCTGTTATACGATCTAGGAGTCATTGGACCTTTCTTTTTTGAAGGAACGTTAAATCAGCAAACTAACAAATTCTGCAAAGATTTATTGATGAACTTCCTTTAAATAGTCGCCAGACTCATTTGTATGAATGTGTGTAACGTGTTAGCCTGCTATATCCTCAGTGATAGATTTTTTGTTTGGGGAAGGGCCAAACATATAGTTTATCAAGAACATTTATTTTCTTAATATTATCAATGGAAAAAAAAACTTTAAAATTCACTAAATTTATGAATTTAATGCTTGAAATGATATCCTCTTAACTCCATACAGTAATATAATCTCTCTGTTAATCCTTATCACTCGCCAGTGGATTGAAAATACATTTTTTTTTATAAAAACATCAATTTTTACTGTAGAATTATTGTAAGTAAATACAAAAAGGTACTGAATTCTAATTAGCTACTTTAGTGCTAATATCAAGTCACTCTACCTAGGAAAGAATGGAATGAAAATAATTAGTATGCTAGGCTACGATGCGGTAACGGTTAAGAGGTGAAAAAGCAAGTATAAAGAAAAAACGTTAATAATCAATGAACTAGTAAAGAATATGTAAGTGAGAAGCAAGGAGTGATGTTAAAAATAAAACACGAAGTACACCGTCTGGTGAGAAATGGAGCTATTGAAGTGGCAGTACTGGATCATTTGCAAATAAATAATCAGCAGTTAATCATTTTCCTCACAAATATGATCAGCATCTAGTGTTTGTCGAATTGTGAAATCCCACACATACAATATAAAATGAGAATAGTGCATGAATTGTAGGAAAGTAATTCTGATCGTTGCTTTAAGTTTTGTGAAGCATTCAGTGAATTTTTTGAATTTTTGAATTTTTGAACCATTAATTACTGATAATCGAAATATGATAATCTCTTGGAGAATCAATTAACTTAGCGGGGAATTACCACATTATGATAGACTTAGACAATGGAGTAGCCGACACAATCATCGGATTTCTTGGCTTTGCATATTTTTTTGTGGGAATATCGGAAATGAGAAATATATGCCACTTAGTTTGCAGAGTTGAGTCAGAATGCGGAGGATCTCAAATTTTTGTGTTATTACTAATATGCAACAAATAAAGTTATTTCGTGAATAAAAAAATTGGAGCATTGTGTATTGAATTAAAGTCATCCTTCTTCTAATAAAATTTTACGTCATGCTTTTTTTAATATTGAAGAAATTGTTGGTGTTTGAGTTTCTTGGGTGTCAAGTTTTTATTAGAATATCGTGTAATTAATTGGGATCCATGCGTTACCAAATATCTTAATGGTCTGTCTGTACATTATTATATCATCATATTGTATACAATTATATCGTATTTATCTTATATATATTTAACATTACTCAAGAGTTTCCTTTTTTGTCCAGAAATGTATTAGATTTTTTTAGATTCTTTTGGCTATTAGACTCACACTTGTCTTTTATTGGATGTTATAATGATCAAAATACCGATCATGGCACTAGCTATGGCGCCACATCTGATAGCATATACCATAATGATGGTTTATGATACTATACAATTTATTTTCTACGATTTCGTTTCAATAAATTTATTTTCGTGATATAAATGTAGGCTTTAGTAATGTGCTTAAGATTTTTTGTTTATTTGCTTTATTGCTTCTTTCTCTTAATTGAATTTATTACAACATTTATTAAGAAATGCTAAAGTTACCAAGAAGTGCAAAAGAGATTGTCCACCTAAAGAAATTGACAATTTCCTTTATCATGTAGTTAATTGACTGATATATGAAAAGCACAAAATCATGGTTTTATGAAAAAAATTATGCTAATCATAAAAGTTCATGACAGTTTAAAATGGCAACCAAACCAAAGACGTTTATGAAATTATCTTTTGATATTATTAAGCACTTTATTAATTAAAAACAATGTTATAAAATCATGTTTTTTCAACTAAAGATGCGAAGAAGTGAACAATAGTGAAAGTTTTAATCATAAGGGGTATAATTCGAACTGAAAAATTAGGAAGAGGAGATGTTCTCTATAAAATATGTATGCTCAATAACTAATGGAATGAAATTGTTTTCAAAAAGATGGTGAAAGTGCAAGTGTCGACAATAAGGTGTGCACGCAATGGCGTGTAAAACTACCTGAAATAACCAAGTGGTATAAAGCAGAGGATAAACAACCTTTAAATGGGATTTTTACAGTGGTGGGAAAGACAGTAAGCTAAGAGTTACTGTGCTGCTAGGAGAAAATCAAACGAATATGAAACTAAAGCCCTTAATGATTGGCAAAGCAAAAAATCCCAGATATTTCGAAGAGCTTCGAAGTTTTTCTATGGTCTATACTGCAAACAAAAAATCTTGGATGAAATCTGAAAGTTTTGGTCAATGGTTAGCTGCCTGGACAAAGAAATGAGAAAATAGAGAAAGAAAATTCTAATATTTATCGATAATTGCACAGCACATGGAGATATCCCGAAGCTCAGAAACATAAAAATTAAATTTTTACCTCCAAATACTACATAGAAGCTTCAGCCGTTGGATCAAAGAGTAATAAAGAATTTTAAAGCTTTCTACAGAAAACATAACAAATATCAGTGTCCTCGATATCGAATATCTCCATATATAAAAGTTTTCACCTTGAACTGCGACCCTCGTAATATGGTCAATTCCCAATAAATACTATAATAATTGAAACATCAAAACTGATAAGAAACGTAAAGATGTGATTTTATAGAAATATTTTTATCTATTCTACTAGCAAAATAGGACAGTTAAACAATAACTTTGTTTGATATTTGTGCTAAAATTGAATTCCATTTTTTCTTTTCGGAAACAATTGCATACAAGAACTTCACTTAGATCATTTATTATTTTATTTTTGCAATTTCCACATTTATTGTTTTCCCCTATTTAGTTTATTATTTACTAATGAATAGAAAACGTGATATTTCATGTATTCCATTTTTTTCTTTTAAATCTATTGGTTGTAGGATATTTCAAAGAAAATGTATGTTCTTTAATGAACAGGCATTTCAAGGAATCTTTTATTCAATCAAACATAATCTCTATAAAGAGGTTTGATAATAAAAAAGCGACAGTTGTTTATTTCACGTTCATAATTTAGCAATGATGAAAAATTTAAAGTTTCTATCTTTAATTCACGAGCTTGTTGGGGAAATGTATTTGAAAAGGGTAGGCTGAAAAAATGTTATACAGGCAAGCATCTCCTAAATTTACTTGCCGAAATTTGGAAAATATCTGTATTTATAATTGTCTGTTTATATATTTACTTGATCATACATTCAAATTAGAAATGTGTTTCATTTATGAATATAAAAAAATTGCTAAAAGATTTTTAACACATAATGGATTTATACCGACAAATGAAAATTAAAACAGAATTTTGAAGCTCATAGAAAAATCGAAATAATAACTAAAAAGAAGACCAACTTCTGTTTTTATCTGAACAGTAATATGTTGTTGGTTTTACAATCATTACAACCGCTAAAGCTTTCGACGAAACATATTTTTGACAGTGATCATCATAACAACATAATAAAAAGCTGGAAGAATATGAACTACAGAAAACAACGATAGTTATGAAGAAAATCAGGCTAACGATCCAAAATAACGAAAGAAAATATTTACTGCTTAATAATGTTTCCCAATTGACATGTGCAAAAATTATTTGGTTATTATCTAAAAATAAACCTCTTATGGAATATGAATAGTGGGGGTATTCAAAGGAAAAAAAAACATTTAAATTAAACAATGGAGTAAACATGAGATTGAAGGGTGTAAGATCAAGAATACATTTATTCAAAAATGTCTTTCAGTTTGTTTACTGCAGAACACTGATCACAGTGCTTTTTTAACACCCCTCACACTATCTAATCTTTTTTTTTCACTTTATTTTATCGTAAAACAATATGAATTTTTTCAGTTGTATCTATCCTAAATGAAATAATTATTTATTTAATTATTTATCAGACATTTGCTCCACTACTTAACTATACTTATTGTTCGTAGATTTTCAAATTTGCAAAGTTTATCAGATGTTAACAAACATAATTCTATGAATACTGAAATGGGATAATCGGCGGCTGGAATAATCTAGGGATCTGCCTTTTAGTACTTCTACAGTGAAAACGAGATTGAGAGAAGCTGGCCTTTTTGGAAGGGTGGCGGTGAAGATATCTCTTTCAAGACGTCAAAACAAAATTAAGAGTTGCAGTGGGATAAAGATCATAAAAAATGGAAAAGCATTAACAGTGGGACACATTTTTATGGAGTGACGAGTCAAAGTTTGAGATATTTTGAAGAAAAAAGGCTATATAAAAATGTAGTACGCTCTAGCCAGCGCCTGATCGGCAGAAAATTTATTTTCCAACTTGACAGTAATCCAATCCTTCTTCAAAGCTGTGTAAAGAGTATATGACATAATTGAAGAGAAAAGTACTGAAAGTAATGATTTGGCTGTCACAGTCGCCAGACCTCAACCCTATTAAGAATGTCAAAATTGTGCACCGAAATAATAAAAGCAAGAGAGGATTTAATCGCTGAATCTAAAATTTAAATATTTAACAATTATAGACTATAGTTTTATGATTACAATATTCCTATATATTTACAGGGTGCTTCTAAATTCATACGACAAAATTCAGGAGTTGATTGCTCGTATGAATTTAAGATGAATTTCCCTATAACAAAATTTCCTCAGCCCACCTCTTTCCGAAATATCACCCTTAAAAGTTGGTGATTACAATTGAGTTTTCATTATTTTTTCCCGATATTTCAGTAGTGCTAGAAGTTTTTGAAATTCTGTAATTTTTATGCACTCGTAACGGGTCATTTCTAGCCTTTATTATGAATTTTATTACATTTTACATCTTTACTATTTTCTACTCAATTTTTCAAAAGAATTATGAGTTATGGTGTTTATTTTTTTTCCGTAGCTATTAGTTTTGGGAAAATATTTAAGAATACAAAATATTATTATATAGAACCAGGATTTTGAGTTATAGCTTTATTTCATGAAACATCATCTTGAAAAATAGTTTTGATATGAAATAAAGTAAGGGTTGTTAAGTTCACCTCCGTATAATGTAACAGAAATATTGGAAAATGAAAAAAACATAGTTGGTCCTGAAATATTATGAAAAAATACACTCAATTTTAGTCACCACCTTTGATATCTCGGAAAGGGGTGGGTTGTGGAAACTCATCTTAATTTCATACGAGGAATCACTTTCTGAATTTTATCGCATGAATTCAGAAATACTCTGTATGTTCCTCCAAATATAAATATAAAAATATTTCATATTGTTTTCATTTGTCGTGTATAAACTATAGGGTGGACAAAAACTTTTGACCAACAGTGTATATTTATTGTTGTTGAATGTTCTTGATTTTGGATCTCTTCTTATTGAAAATTAGATTTTAAAGCAGGAAAAAATTAACGTTTTGACCCATTTTGATCTTTATCAAAATATATTTATGATTATTTTATATTTCTACTCTTATTTTTACCTGTATATACTCACTTTCATACTGAAATGTAAACTTTTGATTCATATGATTGCAGAATTCAAAATAAATAAATAAATATTTTTTTGAGAAAACATCTTCACGACATTGTTTTAGCATTGAGATCAAACGCGACACCCATTTTTCTCAGAGCTTTTTCACATCTAAATTGACTATGTCTGCACTTTCAGTCGACGATCATCAGTAACGTTTTGTGGATTTTCTTCAACATTTCTAAAGTTGTCATCTCATTTTGTCGACCACTGCGATGCTGGACTTCGCAGGTCGTACAGCGCTTTTAAACTCTGCTAGCCAATATTTTACTATTTATAACGAAGGAGCATAGTAGAATTTAGTTCAACATTTATATTAGTTGGGATAATGCATTTTTAATAAAAGTATTGGATCACTTAACAATGGCCAATTTTATTCACATTTACAAATTCACTGAAAACGTTCACTGTTTATGGCTGCCAAAGAAATACTAAACAACGTCGTATCTTCAAACAGTATAGATCGTGTAATTTCTAATACAGTAGTATTTTTCAAGTAACTACCGCCATCTTTAGGTCAGGCCAGGTACTTCTGAGACCATCCTCGTAAAATACACAATTAACTTGTGGGTAATGGCGTACTTATTACTAATCTTTTAGTTTGGATCGGAGATTAATTCCTTAATAGTAATTCTGCTTCTACATTGATCATTAATATTCCGTTTGATATTTGATATCAATAAATTTTCTAATAATATAAAAGGCGAATTTAATTCATTCAATTGATGTCTCCAGAGATATTATATATGGTGTTATTTATGTTGAGATTTCTTGATCTAATTTTAATTTTGGGTATTTGATCTCTATTTTATGCCTAATGATTCAATTAGGTAATGTTATATATAAGTTTTCATTTTATGTAATAATAATTATTCCACATAACAAGTTTTTACTAATTTTTTGAATAGGCTTAAAAGCCGTTAATTAATCTAAAACTTTGTAACTCATAAAAGAGAAACAAACCGTAACGCGTTTAAAAGTAACACGCTTTAAATTTAACATCAAATAAAAAATGTAAACAAAGAAGATAAAAACGTATCCATATACATTTTAATTTATACCTTTCTCCTCATAACAGGTTTAGTTTAATGGTTTAATTCGTGTAGTTTGAATTATAGTCAAGGCTGTTTTCAATTTCAATAACGTATTCTCATACAATTCTTTCAAACCGATGACTAATGAATCATTCAATTTATAAGAAAACAGGTTATGGTTACAGCTATCAATATTATACCATATTTTGTTGTTGATAGTTTTTTAGCCACAACTTTTACTTTGTAAAAGTTAAGAAGTGCAAATGACCATGCAAAACTATTAAATACACATTTTTAGGTCATTGATTCAAACAAATAAAAATAAATCAGCACTAAAAAAGTTCAAAATATTGAAACTACGATTTTTTGTTTGTGAATAAAGAATTTGATAATTTAATTATGGACATCAAGAATTGAACTCCTTTCTCTAAAACTGGTATTAGTGGCTTATTAACGTATTTTCAGATCTATTTGAACTTAGTGGTGTTACCGCTAAACATGTTTCTGACTTTTTAATGAACTGTCTTCACTCAATTAAAAATCTAAATCGTTCTTAACTGATAACGTGACAAGCTTTATTTATGATTATGCTGAAACTTGCTTGGTGATAACGAAGGTATTGGGGGATTATTTTGTCAAAAATTTCCTTTTATTATAGTTACGCACTCAACGAATCATAAATTACTTGAAATATCAGCCACAGATGTTATTAAATCAGTTTCAGAGGTGGGTAAATTCAAATCCTTTATCGAGAAACCTCACTAAAGATCAGCAGAGAACTTTAAAACTGTATAAATGTTTTAGAGGCAGAAATTTCAAAAACTGAACAAGTTTTGGGCACCCGTTAAGTTGCATCTGATTCCAAAATTGTGTCTGATATTTGGTATAATACTTAAAAAGCTCAAAATGATTCAGCTAGAGACAGCATAATACTTTTTATGATTTCATCAACAAACACAGATATAACGTGAATTTGAAAGTAAACAACATTCAGATGTAAGTGAAGTTTTATAATATCGCATTTTAGATTTGAAATATTCAAACATAGAATCACAAATCACAGATGTTTTTTTTAAGGAAAGAAAAACAACTCCAGGATTCTACTTTCCACCACACAAAACGAGGGCAAATAAACGACCAGTCGATTAATCCTGGATTATTTTACGAGACATTTAAAACTTCTATTGAAATATGAAATAGAGCTAGATGAAAAACATGCCGAGAGTTGTTATGGACACTACAAACTGGCCACAAGATTTTTCAAGAATTTATCTATTTCAGAGCATTACCAGAAAGTCTCAGTCCTCTAAAGCAATCAATTCACTCTGTTGCCACCTCATCGAATTCATGTGAGAGAGGATTCTGTCAGATGAATTTAATAATAACATCCCTGAGATCTTCATTCAACATTACTACGGTTTCTTATCTATTGTTTGGGAAGATTATTGTACTCGCTCTCCGGCTATTTGATCCACAATCTTTGTTGACTCCTCACTTTTTTCTGAACACTACTTAGCACTAGCTGTCAAAATTAAGGAGTGAATAAAAGTAAAGTCATATGCTGAAAATAAAAACAGTTTCTAAAACAAAAAGTGTATTCTTAGTTTACTTTTCATGTTACTTAAAAATTTGATATATTTAACCTTATACTTTACATAAGCAAATGTTTCTTTTGGTGGCGGTGGAAGAGAATGAGGATGGGTGTGCGGTAAGTCTTGGCAAGTTGTAGTTCCGGTATTTCAATTTCTAAAAAACGAGCACTGGATACAAATATTTTTGGAAGAACATTTAAATTAAGTTGTTCAGCTGTATGGATTCTTTTGAACCTCGATTAAGATATAAGGTTCTCCTGTTTTGCGCTGAGATCAGTTTCCAAAGAACGGAACTTATCCACTTCCTTAACAGTCTATTATGTCCTTGTTGAGTGGCATCTCCGATATGCCCTTCCTTTCTGGGATACGTGTGGTGCGACTCAACTACCAAAGAGAGCTGTTATTCTCGGACTAAACAGCAGGGCTCACTGCAGGGACTACTTTAAAAGATTAAAAATTCTGACTCCTTCTTCCTTATTCTACTTTGAATCCGTTTGCCTAATTATTAAGCACGGTTCTCCAATTTCAGATAGATCGTTGCACGGTTATCCACTTAGGAACGCGGAGCACGACCTTTACCTACCTACTCCACGTTCAGAATTAGTTAAGGGCTCAATATTTTACAATGCTAAAAAATGCACAATCACTTGCCAATTGAAATCAAATCGATATCATTCCGTAATAATTTGAGGGCACATTTACTGGAAAGTGCCTTCTACTCTGTACATGACTTCTATTCTAATAATAATATTTAATTCCGGACATGCTACATACTGGTTTAATTTTTGCTATTGACTTATATACTAAATATTACCTATTACTATTACCTATAATTTTGTTATAATTGGAATTTTATTTTATTTGTACCTTTATTCAGTTATTTTTATATTTGTATTTTAGTTTTTAAAAGCTTTGGTCTACAAATTGTAACCAGGTTTTGAATATAAGCATTTCTCTCTATCTCTCTTAGGTTATGAGGTTTGTCTTTATTTTAATATTTTTTTTTGTAACAAGAACAAAGTTTGAATATAAAATTTGTTGACTACTAAATATGCATGAGTTTTCACCTTCACACTCTTGCATACAAGTAATACATGATCCTTGTAATCATTGAAATCTCTCATTAGTAAAATTTGTTTAGAGTTTTCTTCTGGAAGAATTATATATGAAAAATTCCTTTATTCCGTTAAAAGTCAGTGATCGTACACGCTGAGTTAGTTAGTTAAAAATATTTCCTGTCATTTGTTTTATAATCCGTCATTGAAAATTGTCACAAATATCGAAATATAATTTCTTATTATCAATTCAATTCATTTTGTACTCACAGAATTTAGTTGCGCTTGTCGTAAATTGATAGATTGATAGACAATTTGGGATTAACTTTCAAGTAATTCTAATGAATATCGCCAGTATCAGAAATCAAAATTTTCATTCTCATCAGTAAACAATCAACCCCAGAGACTAATTTTTGATTCTCGGACAAATGAGAAATAAGTAAATTCAATATAGGAACAAATAACAAATATTGTAATTAGATGATAGTCCAGGAGCCACATTAAAATTTAGTCAATTATATATTCTCAAATCTCATCAGGTATGTCGCATCAACAAACAAACTAAAAATGCAGAAACTCGTAAAGCTCAGTATCGGTTGTGTTAGGGGTCATGAGGAAGAAATATATATTCAATAATTTTCTCCTATTCCTCCTAACAAAAAAACTTATGACTCTAACAGATTAGCTGGTTGCACAAACTCAAATTCAATAGTTTCAATTTAGCGAAAACTTTATCTGATTAAAAGTTATATGCATCTATGAATAAATTTTTATGCCAGCTGATAGTATCTCGCTCAGCTGATGCATAGTTATAATCTATTTAAATGCATCCTTACTATTTTTTAATAAATTTAGCATTATATCAACAATCAACAACATCAACATTCTAATATGGAAAGAAATGTCGCTTCGATATGAGTGACATACTTTTATTTTCTCATCATCTTTATGGAAATTTAAAAAAACTATGCACATGGATGTATATCCTATCACTCAGTGCATTCGGAGCCTATCCATTAGAAAAAATTTGTGACCTATGCAGCGCTCCTTACAACAAAAAGTTGCGACTAATTCAGCTCACAAAGAAGATACCTTGTTAGATCTGTAAATGTATAAGGCCTTTTTGAAAAATCTTGACAAGGTTAACGACTAGGATTGCACCGGGCGGTTATCCCTGACCATCACAACTGACAATGGAAAAAGAAACTGTTTGAATCTGACTCATAATTAAATGTTGGTTTAGTAGTCGATATGTTAAAAAATTATAAAAACTTAAGTTAGTGATATCGTCACGCGGATAGATTGTGCTAAGATAGTACCAAAAACACTCTGTGAGGTAAAAATTCGCACCATATTGAAAGTCCCAAAAAAATCTTGATTTTTCATTTTTGGGTAATTAGATAACGTCATTACAGGTTACGAGACTTGGTTATTTTAATATGGCCCGGAAACCAAGTGGAACACGCCAACCATGATAAGCAAATAAAGGTGAAATTTAGGGGTTTTTACCATTCGTGGACGAATTTCTAGAACTTAAATTTTATCTAATTAAAACATGCAGTTCACCACTTCTAGCTGGGCATCGCAGAAAACTGGAATCAGTACTCCGGCAATACTATGGTCCACATTGCCTTTATTGTTTCCGACTACTTGGTTCAAGCCCGGATAACAACGGTCTACCAACCGCCGTACAGTTTTGTTACTACATTTTAAAAAACCATGATAGACGAGCGTTTAGGGATGATAGTCGGCATATGAAGTGTTAATACTGAAGGGTTGAAAGATATTTGAGAGGATGTCTACCCCAATCTGTTCGAGAATTTACTGATATTTTTCCAGAGAATATTCGATATAGTCATATAATACATACTATATTATAGTCACTTGATTATATTTATGCGCAAGAGGCTATCGCCGTTCATCCTCTTCACTTTGTTTTAGTTGATGTTCACGAAGCTATCAATCACTTTGATGCATTTCACTAATTATTATCGTTTGATAATTCATAATAATTTGATCATGTGAATCTTTCATTGGCTCCTAAACTAAACAGGGTACTAGATAAACATCCAAATATCTATTTGGCTCTTAATATATTTTCTTAGAATCTCACAAGATTTTGTCCTAATGTTCAGTATAACAAATAAAAAGAACAATTGATTCATTTCTAGTTACTTAAGATCCGCAAATAAGGATAAAGGAAAAAAATTTACAAAATTGTAACTTAGATTCAATATTATGCGAATTCTTTGCTTCCTTCCACGTGAAATTTTAGATGGAGACATTATCAAAATTTTTATGTTTTATATTTATATCACTTGTTTTGACACTTAGAAGAATACCCCCATTCGGCTGGAGTTTCGTACATACACACAAATATAAGTGTTTTTGAAAGTATTTTTCGCGTTCCGCGTCTTATCGACTATCCCTCGTACTTCTGTATTTAACCTAATATTACTAGTGTCCTTTTCATCATGAAAAATTGGTTATTCGGAACAGCTACAATTAAACTATAATAAAAAATCATTGATTGTTGATGTAGGGGACATGAAGGTAGTGAAATGAAGAATGCTATAATATCAATTTTAGTCGAACATTTCTTTTCATAATAATTTAATTCTCATTCTCATTTTCTTTCTCAATGATAACAATAATATAAATAAATAAAAAAATGTTTTATTTCCATAATATTCTATGAGAAAAATGATTCATAAAACTATGTAAGGTTGTCATATAAATATTTAACGATTATTAACGAATTTCAATTAAAATTTTTTCCTTTTTGCGAAATGCTAAAAATCCTTTTGGGTACAATCATCTAATGTGTAATAAAGTGTAAAATGTTGAAACCAATCGGTGGGTTCCTGTTTTTAAAACTCTAGTCCCTAATTCTTATTAAAAAATTTAGATATTCTTGATTCAAAGAGCTTCCTATAGGTAAATAATAATTTTGTAAGTAAATAAATTATTTCTCGTACGCACACGCTCGTACGCTTGTTTTGAATTTCCTTCGTAAACTTGTGATTACTAGTATAACTTTTACTTTCCTGATATTCATACAATTAACTTTCTAAACTGATAAGACGTGTTAACAATTAGTTTTTTCAAGCAGAACTTCTGAACTAATATACATAAAAGGAAAGATACAAAAGGCATGTTTAAAAATATTTGAAAGAACCAACTCCCTGCTAATAATTGTAGTTACAGATTGATGATTAATTTTGTGTTAAGATTCCTATGCTTGGGAACGATTTAACAAGCTTTTTACATCGGAAATGCAGAATGTTTCTTTTAAACTAAGTAATTTAAACATAACTTCAATTGTTTTAATTGGTTAAACGTTTTGTATGAGTATCAATTAAATAAAAACACTTCTAGTTTCAAATTTGAAACAAAATCAATAATAGGATGGGATATTATTTTGACTTCATATGATCGGGATATAAATTCGTTTTTATGAATCAAAATTTCAACTTATGTTCTTTATTAACAGAATTGGAATAGATTACATGATAGTATTATAAAATATAAGTATTATGAATATCTGATAATCGGAGTGATAATCTAAGTTGTTCAATTATATAATATTTACAGTTTCCCTCACAATTATAGTCGCAGCTGAAATAACTTCAAAATAAACGGGGTCTAGTTATTTTGAGAGCCAGTAATATAATTTGAAACTATACACGAAGTCTATTAGAAGTTGTGTTAGACTTGAATTACCTTTAATGTTTAGAAAATCGACCGTATATGTTTATGATATCTTCTACTCTGCTAATGTACTCTTTATTAGCGGCATTAGCCTGCTTCAGGTGTATAATGGTATAGCTGATTATGCCAGTGCCGATAATTTATGTTAGCTCTGGATGGTCACCCGATGTGTTAAATAGTTTACTTTGTTTGCTATTACATTTATCCAAAACAACGTTCAGAACTCTGATCATATTATAGTCGAAGTTTATTATTTGATAAAGTACAATTATCATCCTTTAGATTTGTAAACATTGTTATTAAGTTCATCATCGTTCAACGTGAGATTTGCGAACCCTGAAATATTTTTGGTGTTTCATTAGATGACATTGAAACATCTGTTTTGTTATTCCAACGAATACTTTAGTCATTGAAATAGATCTTTATTCCTCATTAACAAAGCATGCAATATATTCTCACAAATATTATTTTTTAAACATAAATTTTTAAATCAGTATTTAACTAATATCATATTTATTCTTTCTCGTTTCTGAGTTATATGCCTTTAAAGTTGTGAAATCAGATCATATATTTAAGTATATTTTCTAAATTATATATTGCAAAATTATCAACTTTTAATGGATGATTACGTATATCCATGTAGTGTATTTGACGGAATAAATAATTCTCCACTACTATCTGAAGGCTAGAGATGGTTCATGCGCAATGGTTAACAATTCGTAACTTTTACAGGGACAACCTGTACAATCAAAAGGTAGCAAAAATGAATTTTCTAATCGATTTTTTTAACAAAAAGGTACTCTTCAACTCGATAAAAACAAGGTTTTGGGAATATGTTGATTTTTAGGTTGTTCTACATGTCATAAAGACATATTCTGGAGGAAATTATCATAAATTGTAATTATTTTTTGAAAATACTCACAGGAGGTATTAAAACAATCAAACATTTCTGATTGAACTCCATACTGACGAACATCATGTTCCTTACAGAAGGAAAAAATTGAAATTTAGAAAAATTTAGTTGGTAAGCCTACAACTTATCAAATAAAAACAAAAAAACTATGATAAATGTTCGAAGGGCGGACCTTACACTTCTACATACTTCCATATTAAAATGTTTACTGATGAAGCTGGTTTCACACGAGACGGCTTTATTAATTTCCATAATTCAAATTTATGGGCAGATGAAAATCCTCACGGTACAATTCAAACAAAGAATCAACATCGATTTTGTGTTAATGTGTGGTCAGGAATATTGGGTAATAATTTAGTAGGTCCATATTTTTTTGATAATAGCCTCAATGTTCAGCAATACTTAGAATTTCTTCAAAATGATTTCCCATCCATGTTATGTAATGTAATTAAGAATCTTCGAATCCTCTTCCAAGTTCAAAGACATTTCCTCCGTAGACTCCGGAAGTGTGCACAAGTGTAAGGCACCCACTTCGAACATATTTTTTTCGTGTTTATTTGCTAGGCTAACAAAAAAAATTTTTTACATTTCAATTTTTTCATTATGTAAGTAACACAATTTTTGACATGCAGTTCAACTAGAAATGTTTGGTAGTGTTTCAATACCTCCTGTAAGTATTTTAAATAAATAATTACAGTTTATGATCATTTTCTTCAGAATATCTCTTTATGGCAAACGATAGAATGTACAACGATCTGAAAATCTACATATCTCCTACATTATAGATTTTAACGAGTTAAGGGAGTTCCTTTTTGTTAAAAAATAGATTGCAAATTCATTTTAGAATTATCAATTCCGACAAACATGCTACATGGACATACATAATCATCCATTAAAAATCATGATGTTCGAATGTATAATTTAGGAAATATGAGTTTCCATTTGGCACGTTTAAATGCCTAAAACTTCGAAACGAGGAGTCGTATAAGGAATTTTTTTTATGTCATAGCATTCTTTTACATCATCTAATCACTCTTGAATGTTTTGCATCATGTGCCGGAACACCCTCTATAGCGGCTTGGTTCTTTTGTTGTTCGAATTCTAAGTGTTTGAAATAGCCATGGTGCGGCGTTGCTATCTACAGATGCTAGGATAGACGTAGTTCACGGTTTCACATAGATCGTGACTTGGGTTGGACAGATATAAAAATTTTGACTTGAAGCATATAAGCTAAAATGAGTGTCACCTGTGCTATAAGTAACCTATTTCGGGTGTTTCATATTTATTACAATTCATCTGAAGCTGCAAACTTCATTTTTTGATCGTTTGTTTGCCCAAACAAAAGTGACCAAAGAAGTGCTGTCCGTCAAGCATTGAACAATACAAAAAGTGAAAGGCGTAATCCTGGTATCGTTGAGCTGAAACAAACTCTGTGATAAGAATTTCGAAGAAAGGTGTATTCTGAAGAAGTTCTTAAGGTATGATTCAAATGGCACTCATTGATTTCATAAAGTAGGTAATTAGAAAATTAGATTTTATGCAGGGAAAATTTTTTAGAAAGATTCTATTGAAAAAATACACATTTTCTACCTTTTTTCAGACTCTGTAACAATTTCAACTTACATCATACTACTTCTATTCATAACAATTCATTACTTTAGAAGTATTAAACACTTATTAGATTAATTTAGCGCCCCTGAAATAAACCCTCGTTTCCAGACCTGTATGTAAGATGATGGTCTCTGAAGGTCTCTTTAGACGATAACTGTTGGTGTAGTGGTAGTGTAAACAGTGTGTTCAGTATAACATATTATTTATTATCATTAATAGTTTATGGATATTTCTGGTATTTGGTATTAAATCTATTTATTTGAAAATAATTATGGAAATTTGCTATTATTAGAGAAAAAATTGATGAGTTTTATTTTGGTGTTGCGTTTTGGGAATTTTTTCATATGGTTTCCTAGATCTGTGAAAAGAGATTTTAATTCAATTATATTTATTTGTATAAAAATATTGAACAATTGTACAAAATTTTCAGAGAATTTGGTTAATACTAATAATACTGGGGAATTTATTAACTATCGAAGAGTCTTCCCAGGCCAATGGATTCCTCGAAGCTGGCTCAATATAGACACATGTTGAAAATCACATGAATATATTCGAAAATGTCATTTCGAGGATGCTTAGTCGATTCCAGAAATATAGAACTATTGTTATTTATTGGTATTTAACCCATAAAAATTATATTCTACGAACTGTGATGTAGATCTTAGTGTGAAACATATACTGAATGTAAATAATATGAAGTGGCAAAAAAAGAACGACATTTCAGTGAATATAGCGGAGACTCTAAATGAAAATATGAATATTCGTTATTTAAAGGACCTAAGTGTGTTTTATGTTACTAATAACTGTAGTAATTGAAGCGATTAAAAAAATTAAGACACAAACAGAAATTTAGTGTATTTAGATGAAACTTGATTTTTTACGTAATATCTAGTTACATATGACTGTGTTGATGATTGTATCTTAAATACTCCTTACTCAATGGCAAAACGAGAAATCATTTTCCAAGCTGGTAGTAGAGATAATTCTGTCACAAATAAATGGATTTTATTCGCTTAAAACATTTTCCGATAATCAAGAAGATATGACCCTGGCATTACAAAAATGGTTCACCGATTAGCTCACATCAAACATTTCGTCGAATTAAGTTATTGATAAGCTTGACTAGATTTTTAGTGGAGACCTGATAAGGACCTTACCATGTAATTTCGCAATCTGCTAAGGAAAAGATCAGGATAACCTGACAAGGTCCTGATGAGAACGTAACACAGATCACTAATGAGGTCCTGATCTGGTTTAACTTGTATGGTCCTTATTAGGGTTACCTTGTATGGTCCTTATCAGGGTTACCTTGTATGGTCCAAAGTGCCTCATAAGAACTTATCAAGATTGCCCCATAAGATCCTCATCAAGATTACTTTCGTTACTTACATTCATTACAAGCAATAAACATTACATTTTTATGAGAACAAAAACAAATTATAACTGTTTTTTTTTCCATAATTTCAAATTATAAATAATCCTCTTTGACGTACCGTTTCTTAATCGCTACACATGACGACACAAACTTTGGTTAGGTTTCAAAAGATTTATAGTGAAATAAATCATTGAGGCCGTACAAGCAACGACGATACGCGGCTTTTAACAAATATCCTGAATATTACAATGGAAAACTGCAAAGTCAAATTGAGAGCGATAGTAAACATCATACATCAGCATTTGAGCATGGAAAAGTTTCTTTACAAATGTGTGCTGTGTTAACAAGGTAACAGTAAGGTAACAAAAACATTGATTCGATCAATCAGACCGCTGCTGCGATACTCCAAGGATGGAAGTATCAATCAAATATAGAATTAGTTGCTTAAGCAGGAGCCCATTTTTCAGCTAAAGAAACATTAGCACGCTGGAGTTGCACTTTGTTTCTCGTTGGAAATGCATGTCTTGATTCATTGTAGACAATTTGGCTAATAAATTTATAGATCGATGTGTTAATTCACTGGCGAAATAATCAAAATTATTAATAGGATCAACTTCTTTATTAAATGAAATGTTAGTTCAGATATGTTATTGGAAATAGAAAATTTGAAAAAAATATTAGAACAATATTTAAATACGGTAATATAAGCAAATCAGCATAACCTATGGATCGATCAAATATCATTCGAACTGAAATAAACGGGTTTCATTAATCGGTCGAAGTTGTGAACGTTACAAATTCAATAATTATTTGTACAATGTATTAGCAAAGCGAAATAATTTGTTTATTGATAAAATTACGACGAAGTCAATAAACTTGACTACGAAATATTTAATTGTACCTCGGCTGAAGCAACTGCAATACGATTCGAATGTTTTTTTTTTCAGTTACATCATATATTTCCAAATGCGATTATTTAGCAGTTTAGTTATGGTCATTATCAATGAAGCTTGCATTTACTGTAATATTCTTTGTATATATTTAGAAATGAATTTGAGTTGTAATAATTTGTAATCAAATAATCAGACCATGGATTGATGTATATTCTTATCTCACTTGATATTATCTTTAACCTTGGATTAATTGCTAAGGTAGATGATTGAAGCTTGTTTATTTGTGATATTGGGATGTTCCTGTCTAATAAACAAGATAGTTGCATGAAAATATTTGCTTTCATGAATTGAATAAGTATTATACTCCTATCGCGGTACTACGAGGTTTGCTCCTTAAGTTTGGAGATAGACAAATAAAAACGTATATTCATAATTCGATATCACTTTATTTTTTGTCAGAATATTCTCTATTACGATCATTACACTTTTGCATGCGTTTGAACCAATTATCGAAGCATTATTCAGGTATAGACAAATATTGACGTTTGCGATAGGTTTCTCTGATTTTTTCGAACATTTCTGGCAAAAAAAATTTAGTTTACCAGTTAGAATTGACTGTTCTACGTTACTCTAATCACTAATGGAACGGTGACGACATATTTAGTTATTCTTAAAAAACATAAGACCTTATGCTTCGATGTGCTTCGTGCGCGAACAACTTTTGTTCGATTTGGTGGTCTTGAGAGATCCATACTGTCGATTGTGTTTAGTTTCGGGTTCATACGCATAAATCCATAATTCGTCGCCTGTCACGATCTTATAGACGTCTTTTGAATCACCATTTCTTTGCACCAATCAATACGAGCCTGTTTTGGGCAAATTATGCGCTATCAAACGCGAGCAAATTTTTTTGACAGTTAAATGTTCGTGCAATATTGTATGATTGCAAGCGGAACTAATGCCCAATTATGCCTCAATCTCACGGTATGACACATGAAGATATCGCAGTATCAGTTTACGCAAAGTATCGACCTTGACCACGAAATTCATCCTGTAGCTAAGTGTGACCAGGATTGAATTCGGAAAACTAGCGAAAGACGTGAATTGATCGTCACACTGCTGTTCGTTTGATCCACGTCGAATGTCATAGAATATTTGCACGAAAATGTTCTCAACTTAATTCTATTTCTTGACCAAGATGAATGCTTCAAGTATCTGTGAAAAACTTGAATGGCACTTATATGACAATACGATCTGAATACGTTCACCATTAAAAATGGTGAACTTTATGATAGCAATGTCATATTAGACATAATCACATCAGTGTTGCCATATCTCAAAACTTAAGTCTCAACGCTCGTATTACGAAAAAGTAACAATATTAATAATGTCTACTTTGGTTGAATACACATAGATTTTCTTTACTATCTATTTGGTTTAAAAAAATATTATTTATAAAGACCGTGAATCTACAAAAAAAAATTTAATCGCTACATATACAGAGTGATCAAATTATGTCCGTTATAGTATAGTACATTCACTAGGTAATTTGTTAATATTTCATTGTATTAAGTGTTTTCAATTAATTTAGGACATCCGCATAAGTCAATTAGAAGAGTACCGGCATCTCAAAATAAAGTATAAACAGTACCCCTGAAAATATTTTTGCTTGATGGAAGCAATACAATTTTAAGTTAAAATAAGAAAGTACATTTTTTATCATTTTTTGAATACCAGAATACAGTTCTTATAGTATGAAAGTTTATTAAATTTCCTACAATAATGATATTTTGCTCTTTTTTCGTACATATAATAGTCATTGTGTTTCTCAATATCTCAAGTTCAAGTTTTTTTTGCAAACTCCATCGTAGATTAATTTTTTATAAGTTTATGAAAAGATTCCTACTTGAAATTGATGAAATTCAGAATCAAGTAATAACTACAACTAATGATAAGTACATTCTTCTCCGGGAGGTTCTTAACGATTGAAACCAAAATACGCGATTCTTATTTGCCGGGAAGATAACAAAATTCATTTCCTATTTTCTTGACTAAAACAAATTTCCCGGAGTTTCAGTAAAAGCAAGCAGTAGAAGTTGATAATAATCTTAAATATGCCTTTTCATTTCCATGCTCAGGATATAAAATTTCTAATAGCGGGATTATAAATGAAGGAAGGCATTGGAATACGAAACCGTTTTTCTAGCGTAATGCAAAATTTTGTTATTCTGGGGCGTTTATTCAAAACTACAAAGACATCTTTTTCATGTAGAGTTTATCTCAAAAGATTAACCATTCATAAGATGAATGCAATAATGCAATATGTTTTTCGTTCTCTTACTCTTCCTTATCAAAAACTGATAGAAAACCAGTTCTACGGTGACGATTTTAACAACGTTTTGCAGAAAATAATTACAGAATGCATTTTCCTATTTTAAGCTCAAAATTATTTTCACTTTCGTCATCCCTTTCTCTCATAATGCATTAGATCAAGGAAATGTGTGACAATTTTATTTTGGCTTCTTTTTGATTTTGTTTATGTATTATTCCAGTTTTCCATAATCTACTAAATTATAGATTGTATCATCAAAATAGCATCATTCTTTCCATAGATTAGGTATGCAGAAAACTATTTTTTCTATCATTGATTTTGTGTATCTATGACTACCATTAAAATGCAGCATTCAAAAACTCATTATAAATACGTGAAATTACTTATTATACATACGTCTAAAAGCGTGTGAAAAAGAACAATTATAACACATTACAACATTTACCTTAGATAAATTTGTTGTGTTGTGTGTTCTTTTAAAGTTTCTCTAATTGTAATAATTTTTTACTTATTTTTATAATTTATTTGAGTGGTATTTGATATAAATTCCTATACAGCTGATATGGAAAGAATTCATTGTTCATTATAAATACCCATTCATGTTCTAGTCACAGTCATACAGGAACAAACATATTACCTATATATTATCGTGATATGATTTAGGTAAACATATAAAACAACTTATAAATTGTTGCACTTGCGATGTTTATACTTAATAAAAACATCTTCCTGTATTTGAAAGTCATTTCGAGGTGGATTAAAAATCGCTTAATAATAATATATTAGCAAATTAATGCCATTACTCGCGAAGAGAATACCTGACTTGTTAAACAACTCTTAGAAAAAAACAATACATTATTAGTTTTTGTCAATATGATAATTACCATATTTTTATCATATAATTATTATTAACAATAACATTATTACAGTTACAGGTGGATTTTCTTTCTTTATATTCTATAGTCCCCGGCGAAATTATAAAGTGTAATTTTTAACAATTTTGAAGTTTTTAAGCCGTAACAGGATATTTGCATTTTTTAATAGTTATTTATGCAAGAAGTGACCAAACTAATATTTTTTTCATGAGTAAAACGGTTTGACCGGCAATTCCTGCGAGTGAAACAAAAATTAATTTAAACTCGAGTTTCGAAATTCGACAAAACTTTTTATTTTGTAATAGTAATATTGAAATCACATCTGTGAGCATTATTAATTTAAAGTGAAGAAGCTACATTACTATTGGTATTTGAATTGGCAACTTCTAACGAGTTCAATGAAATAAGATGTTGCTTGAAGTCGAACTAGTTGTTCCTGTTAAAATTTTCACTGCGGAATCCATTTTCTTTTTTATTAAGTCGTCTACGTAACCCTCCATAACTGTCTTGGATTTCCACCCACTGTGCTTCTTTAGTTGAATTATATCACCGTCGGAATCCATTAATAGAGATGCCGAAGAGCGTCGAAATGTTGTCCAGTGTAGTTTTTTGGATTAGACAAATTCAAATATGTTTTGATATTTGTGGGTCGTTGGTTTTTATATTTATCATAAATCGACGTTGAACATGAGTTTTTATATCAGGTCCTGTGATAATTAAAACATTTCCGGTGTTATTAATATCGTTACACTTCATTTTATATAATTCCTCCTTCCGCAGAGCTTCTGCGATTTCGAATATTGGAGCAACCTGAAAAGTGTTACAAATAATATATAAGCTTACATTAAAATTTTCTGCTGTCATACCTTATGCATGAGATAATGATCGTCTGGAGCTTGCAACCGAAACTTCACGGGCAAATGTTTAAATTTTTTGGGTATATAGCCAACTGATTTATTTTTCAAATATGCGTTGAGTTTCGAGTATTTACAGATGTTTACGTCGTTATTTACCATTTGGGTGCCTCTCAGTTTGGAATAAGCCGACCAAAGTGTTGAGACTTTCAAATTTTGGATTTAATTTCAAAGTAAGCTAGTAAAACTCTTTCTGTGAAGCTATTTATGCCTTTTTTAGTACGCCACTCCATAAAAGAATTATATTCCTTCAAATACTGTTCATAGTCCGTGCAGTTGCCGATTCAACAACATCTTCTGGTGTGCAGTTTAAACATTCTTCAATATTACTCTCCATCATCCTTCACTAATAATAATACTACATTCCACACACAAAACGGATTTTCTTGAACAAATATTAAGAAATAAAAGTGTGACAGTTTATCGGAGAAACGAATTGACATGAGAAAGAAAGCGTTAACTGCTCTATATTTTGATAAAACAATTTTATGATTGCGTTAAAAAATGAAACTACATAAGAAAATTATTCTCATTGGTTTTTAATTGTGACGTCATAGGTTTAATAAAAAAAATTGAGCAGTTGTCTGCTTGATTATCATGAGGAAATCGTTGTCGGCAACGTAGCATGTGTTGTCATAATACAGTTTTTATTTATTAGTTACGTATAAACGAATATTTTTCTATATGCAAGAATAAATTGAATAAACCTTTTATAGGATAATTTAAAATTGAAAGCATAAGAAACTTAATTAATATAAAATATTACAATAAATTAAATTTGAATCTTACTTACATCAAAATGATCCTGGCAACAATAATAATTACATTTCATAGAATTTTCAAAACGACCATCACTTTTGAATCATTTTTTTGTAGAATTTCTTGGCATCATAGAAAAAATTTTTCATCTGTTTTAGTCGGGGTATTTTTGCATCCTGGCACAACACACGATTTATATACCATTTGTCGTATATGTTCTTACTGAAATATTTAAACTACCCACAAAATTTTTGAATTTTCAATCATTTTTTTCTCTTTGAATATTGATAAAAGAATTATAATAAAGTTATATATAAACTATCCAAAACTATTTTTTTCTCAAACTATGCAAGTACCCTATTGTATAAGCAAGCTGTAACATTATTGATTTTTATCTAAAAGATTTGTTGTAGACTACCTATTTATATTTTCTTTTAACATATGGCAACACTTGTTGACAAATTGATAAATGAACGTGAACAAGTACAAACCTGTATGGTAATCGTCAAGTACGGACGTGTTCCTGTGGCTTTATGGACTTTGATTGGATTGTTTTTTTGACAATATTATAATACTCAGTTATCAGTTTATTTTTCATGCAATTTCCAAAAAAATGATTGGACTATTTTCATTATGGGTAGAAAAAGCTTCTTTTACCAAGAAAAAAAGCTGAAGTGAGGGAGCGAAAATATTTACAAACCGGTAAATATAACGAAGATTGAAGGTTTCTGACGCTAATGTACAATGCATAAAAAATAAAATTGAGTCAGGGCCCGAAAAGAAAGAAGAAATGCGGTATAAAACTAATTTTTCACACCTCGTTTCGGTGAGATGTTTGAAGATAATCTGTCTACCAAAATGGTGATAAATCATAACTCCAGGATGTTAGCGTAAATGCTTGTAAACGCACTGTTCGAATAAAATTGAAAGAAAATCCAAGTTAACAGCAAATCGCCTGAAGTGGTCCAAACAATGGCGAAACAAAAATGTGGACTGAAGATGTGTAAAATATTGTAGGTTGATAAAAATTGATACATTATTATTTTTCGTTAAATAAAGCAAAAAACATGGTGGTTTATATCTTTTTTCTATTTTTGACAGGTCTTTTTCAGTGTCGAAAGTACATTAGAAATTTTACAGAATATGTACGTCGTCATCATGGAAAAAGGTATCATCCTGACTGTGTTATTCCAATGCTTAAACATCCCACCAAAGTGATGATTTGGTTAGTCATCAGCAAGTATTTACGTCACAAAGTTCGTTAAATGAATAATGATGCAAAATCAGTACAAAGAAGTATTACAAAATCGGTTGATTCCGCAGATCACAAATGGGGAACCATTCAGCTTAATCCTAGATTCAGCTCGCTGCCACACTGCTCGGTCTGTTAAAGCTTTTTTGGCGGAAGAAAATATCCCTATGTTGGATTGGCCGGGTTATAGCCGCGATGTGAACCCATTTCAAAATTCGTTGGAGCTGATCAAAAGAGGTGATCACCAACAAAACCCAGCCTCTAGAAAAAATTACTCATGTATGGAATTACTATATCCTAATGTAGGAGACAGTAAATCTTACATTGATAGCATACCGCACAGAATTAGCCACCCTTAATTTATTTTTTGATGAAGATGAAATTTATGAAATAAAATTATAACATAAAATCCTTGTTTTATTAAAAAACATTTTTATTTTTAAGATTTTTTTCCAAAACCAATAGCTGCAGAGCAAAAAAATACCACAATTTATAATTTTCTCAATAAACAGTAAAGATGTAAAAAGGGATACGATTCATAATAAATATTGGAAGTAATCACCTCTAGCTAAAATACATGAACGTAGCTTACGTGCCATGGATTACCGTACACGTTCAAAAATTTGAGGTGTATTTTTTATGATATAACACGATATTTGAATACTATTTTTCAAATCGTTATTAACAATGAGTGTCATGTGGATGAATGATTTAAGGTTGCTAATTTCACCCCCGTTACAGGAATATTGAAAAAATATCCGTAGGCAGTCCTTTGCGAGTACACGAAAATTACAGAATGACTAGTTTCTAGCTTTACTGAAATTCTAGAAGAAAAAAAATAAAAACCAATTTTTAGTCACCACTTTTTAAGGGTGATTTTTCGGAAAGGTCTGTGCTGAGGAAATTTTGTTATAGTAAAAACCCATCTTAATTTCATACGAGCAATCACCTTCAAAATTTTGTCGCTTGAATTTAGAGACACCATGTATACTGAGCCTCTTTAGTCATGAATAATTATTAAATATCTTTAATAATGAAAATTATATCAAATAATAATCTCAAATCCATATAAACAGGGACGATTTTTATGTTTTATTCCTAGCTATAATGAATATTAATACCTTCCGAATTGAATCTTTACTCTTAGGATGGTTGGTAACCCTAAAGAAGTGAAAGTAATATGTTATAAGAACTATTTATTCTCTTATTTAAATGTTATTTAACAAATATAAGTTAAAAAAAGTTTCATTATGTCATAGGTCTTTGAATTAAGTGACATGTTATCTTTCACTTTCATCAGTAGTAGCTGTTATGTTCTTTTCAGTTGAAATTTTACAATAGAATTTCACATGATAATCAAGATATTATAACCATTGCTTATTTTTTTATCAACCATATGATCAGATTACATTGCTACTGGCCCGTGTTTTCTTTATCATATTTACCTAGTTATGGGAAAATTGTGATATGGTTTTGTGATAATTTAGGACTGGCGATAAAATCTGATAGTTTGTTATAAGTTGATTTCTTTTCTTTCAAATGGAAATTATTGAAAAATTCTATTTACTCCTCCTCTTTTAGATTACTTTCGTTACATTGTTGAATATATTCTGTATTATATTGGAAAAAATATTAAATATATATTATGTTCATTCCAAAACTCATCACTCCTGTGAATCTCTATAGATTGCAATATGCGTTTTATGGGGGAACATTTCTACTAGTCCAATGGTCTTTACATGTTCACTTCTGTAACACCTAGACTAGTCAGTAGTTTGTAGTAGTAAAAACAAAATTCTAACTCTTCCCGCTCCCTTCATTTTAGAATCTGTTTGTTTGGTTCGCAAACACTTCCACAACTTAACTGAGAGACCCATGCATACCTACCCTAATAGAAAAAAGAAGAAGAAGACATTTACTTGACTACACCTACTTCTGATCTATTGGAAAATTCCATTATCTTCAGTGCGAAAAAATTATTCAATCAGCTACCTTCTGAAATAAAAATGACAAAAACTGTTGACAAGTTTCGAGGTTTAACAAAGGCATTTCTGCTACAGACACTGGCATAATTCAATTTGTGATGAAAGATATTATATACATTATAATTATTACTATTGAATTCAATCATTATTTTATAGTTTTTCATTATGTGATATAAAATTATGTAGTTTTGTCCATAAAATTGTAAAAATTTGTGACAAAGCATATAATGTAATACTCCTATATGGACAGTTTCTATAAGTGAAACAAATAGTGTATCGTTCTCTCTCTCTCCTCCAGGCGCTTCAGTTAATTCTGCGCATCTTTTGCGCGCATGAAACATGCGCAGTATAGATAAAGTGTCCCGAACGAGAGAGAATATGAATACTGTCGGCACCATAACGTAGAGACGTTTTTTCCCATAAAAATTGTCCATATAGGAGTCTTACATAATGCAATAAAGCTTCTCTCTCTCTCTCTCTCTCTCTCTCTCTCTCTAGACAGAAATGTCTACTTTTGAGAAGAATTCAACGAATTTTATAAATTCAAAAACCTCAACTATTTTCTTAAGTTTATGTAGGCTTTGACTAAAAGAAACGCTTGAATAATAAAAATTAGTAGGACTAGCTGTAGCGAATGTCATTTCACCAAATTTTCACCATATCATGTCATGTCAATGTCGAGGCTATCCCGCTCCTTGATTATACTCCATATTAAAATATCCCAAATGCCTTTATGGGTGTTTTATATAAAACGAATAATTTTCCAAATAATAAAAAAAAACATTGATAACATTGCCCGCATACTTTTTGAAAACTTTCTAATTTGTCTTGTTGTACATTCTTCTTTTCATCTATCTACCAAGGTTATGGTATATTCGTTCGATTATGTAAAAGTATAGCGTATTATGTAGATGCATAATTTTGTTAGATATATAGAAGGTTTTATTGAAGTGTACGTGGAGTGGAGTGGAGTTTACTTTGAATAGCATTCAAATTACATTGAGTTTATTACTTTACAACGTTGAAGTTTACTAAATACCTACAGATTTATATCAACTCAAATATCATCCAATTTTTAAAAGTGATACTTACGTCTCTAGATAATGAGTCACGTGTAATGATAACATAGTTTCATATATGATTTATAAATTGGCGATGCTAAAGGGCTTCTATCTAATTCACTGTCATCAGGAAATTGAACGAGCTAATCATTACTCAGTTATTTTTGATTAATTTTGATGGGCAGCATATTTGATTGAGGCTTGAGATTTTTATACCAAATGGCTGACGATAGGTAGAAGCTGTACCCGCCCCTAGACAAAAACGCACATCTAAGTAACTCACTCAATAATTCCAAAAGCTGTTTAGTTCATCGAGCCATTATATTGCTTATTGTATTTTTTTTATCTTGCTATGGTAGGCCGACGCACACACGAGTTGATACCAGACTAAAGGAAACCCTTCCTAAAACCAACACGATCCCAGCCCAGCAGAGGAAAAGTTTTCCTATATCAATTCCATTCCTGAAATTAACCATATCCTACGTAAAAATATCCCAAAACCAACCCAAGAGCTTTCTTCCAAAAATAGGTTATTGGTATTAAAATTTGACAAAAAATACGTGTGTTGATAAATGGTTGATAACTGCTAGATGATAAACGGAAACTCTGATGGAAATCTTGTTCTAGGTTAGAAAATGTAAAGACTACTTGCCTGTCAAAAAATTTTCGACATGTCTGGACGAAAATTGTTGGATTTTTCAATTTGCAGGGATGGTTAATTTCAAATAAATACAGTGTATATTAATGAAATAGTATATATATATATATATATATATATATATATATATATATATATATATATATATATATATATAATAGTATATTAAGCAGCTTATACAATGTAGATCACGCGATTTTTAATAATTTGATAATTACAGATTTCATAATCTGCTGTTAGAATGTATATATAGTACTCTAGGCAGTTTAAAACTGATTTATTATCTTGATCAAATTTTAATTACAGTATTTCAATTGTTATACATTTAAGATCATAATACAATTTAGAGTTCTGGAACATTTACACTTGAGCTAATAATAAATAAATTGTAGTCATAACGAATGTACTTCAGACATAAAAACATATTTGTGTCAACATCAAAATATTTTAGTTCAAAATATAAAAAAGAATTAAAAATTTCTTTAACGTTTTTTGTGATGAATTTGAAAATGTCATATTACACACCTCTACTTGGCGTTTCTATCAGTTATCTTTTTGGTCGACAAAGTACTTTGCTGTTGGATGTGAACTACTTGCAACAGTTTCAGGAGACATGGTGCATTGGGATATCATATTAACAGTTTTGGTTTTATTCTCCATTGAGCTATTCACATAACCTTCTGCAATAGTACTAGATTTCCATCCTCCCAGCCTTTTTAATTGGATTACATTTGCACCGCTGCTGGCAAGTAACGTAGCGGAGGTTCCCCTTTTCTTCTTAGAGTGTGGCCTGTAAAGCCTTTCGAATCCTCTAAATTCAAAAAAGTAGCAATTTTTTGGGAAAAATTAGCTTTTGTATTGTGCTCAATTGGTTGATTTCTTACTATTCCTCCACTAAGCTGAACAAAAAATCTATCGATTTCTATGTTTTTTGTCGAATTCATGTGGTCTCGAATTATCTTCACCCATACTTGTTTTAATAAATAAATAGAAATATCTATAAATAACTGTTACAAAAAAAGGATGATTATTATGATAATAGTCCAATCAATCTTACAATTCTCGTTCTCACAATACGCAGTTTTAACAAATTATATATTTATGACCATCTTTATACACAAATACAACACTTTCATATGAATAACATGGAAATGAATTATTTATTTCTATATTTTTTTTTGTAAGTTAAGAAATATTGTCTTTTTCAAAATAATTAATAATAGAAATCATCGACGAATGTCTATAATCAGAATTAGCTAAAAAATTATCTTACGATTTTCTCAATTTAAAATTAATGAAAATAGAAGAGAGAATAAATGAGAGAAAAGAAGAAGTTGAAGTATCAAAAGAAGAAAGAAAAAGGCTTACGAAAGTGTGTGAAGGACATGACACCTCGTGAGCACAGAGCTGCCTTAAAGAAGTGGAAAGAACACTGTACAGTATATCGTGCCAAAAGACTAAGACTGAAAAGCGTCTCCAATACTTTTGTACGAGAGACTACGCCGTTATCCGATCCAGAAGCAGATCCTTTGCTTTCAAGATTCGACACTCCGGTTCCAGTACAAATCTCTCTCACTTCAAGCCCAGCAGTTTCTAGTGCTATTCTACAGCAAAGAAAAACGAAGCGAAAAAGGGACGAGATAAGTTTACTTGGGAAAGAAATGAAAAGATCGCACTTGAAAAGTATAAAAAACGATTAGCGAGATTTGAAAGAAGAAATAAAAAAAACGTTAAAGATACGCCTAAGGGAAAGATGTTGAAAATGTTAGAGGAACCTGATCAAAGAAAAGAAGTCGTCAAGAAAGCGTTGTTTGGCGACGTCATTAGTAAACAGCTGAATGAAAATTATTCTTCACTGAAACGCACCAAAGAGAAACAAATCTTTAAAAAAGTTGTTACTGGCAGTGTCGTTCAAAAGTACAAGCACAGGATTCCTAAAGAAATTAAAACATTGACCAAACCCAGATAAAACTCTATTGTTAATGGCTTAGATGTATGTGTAGCTAAACGACGTGAAATACCTGATATTTATAAAAGAGCTGTTAAGGATTTTTTCGAAGATGTAATGTAATAGTCATATGGCAGCAGGTAAGAAAAAATTTATAACCAGAAAAACTGTGAAGAAACAGAAGGGATATCTCCTTGACACAGTTTTTAATCTTTACAAAAAGTTTATGAATGGAAACTTAAAATCGCGATACCTATATTTGCATAATTCACAGCAACATTGACATGAAGCTCAGCGCACTTCATACTGCAAACATATTAGCTTATAACAATCATCAGAAACTGCTGGAAGAATTATGTTGCGACCGGTATAATGAGGATTGTTTGGCGAGTTCTTGTCATACTTGCCATAATAAAAACATAAAATATAAAGAATTTGACAACAGAAAATTGATAAAATATAAAATGTGGGTTTCCGAAAGACAACAAATCCAAGATTTTAACACGAAGAAGCCCCGACTGGTAATTAAATGTTTGAAAAAAACATTTGAAGTACATCCAAGACAGCTCATAACAATTTTACAAAGAGATTTGCATAAATTTATTGATCGCCAGCGAAATATTGTTCACCAGAATAAGACCATGCATGATTTGAAGTCAAACATACAAGATGACGAAGTCGTGATCCACGTAGATTTCAGCGAAAATTATTGCATTAAATATGCAGAAGAAATACAGGCTTTTCATTTTGGTGGATCTCGAGCACAACTAAGTCTGCATACGTAGTTGTTTACCTTAGAAACTCCATCCTTTCTTTTTGCACAGTCTCAGAGAACATATCCCATTCACCTGGTGATATCAAACGAATGCATTTCTTGGCACCAAACTTTCTGAAGAAATTCCAGATATTGAAAACTTTACATAGAACTATACCGAAAGTGGCCATGGCAAAGGGGCACCGGAGCAACATGCTAAAGAACAGCTGATTTTGTTGCAAATTCTGGAGGCAACATCAAAAATATTGATCAGTTTGTTCAAGTAATCGAAGAGCGTTGTCCTGGCATCACTTGTATCGCAATCGCCGGTAAAGACATTCAAGCAATGATCGATAAAATTGATCAGGATTCGGCCGATCAGAGGTCTTTGAAGGGTACTTTGAATGTCCATTAGGTCGCAGGTGTTTATTCCAGCTCCATCCAAATGTCCTTCCAACCAAATGTAAAACATTGATAATGAGAATTCTTAGTTGCTTTTGCACTTCATTATGTGCCTTGTATTTAATTAAGAAAATTCTTAGAATTGGATCTCAGTTGAAATATTTCTAGTAGGTAATAATTGTGTTACAATGATTACTTCATAAAACTTTAATGACTGACATTAATAGTAATAAGCCTCTATGTTGATCTCAATGAGTACAAACTGTTTCTAGCATTTAAGGTTAATTTTGGATATAACTGTTTAAAAAAAGTTATGTTTCTGTTCATTTTTATAAAGAAGCTTTGTTTATGTTTTAAATATATATGATTGATTAATATACAATGAATTTTTTAAAGTACAAACAGTCCTCTGTCTCACCTAATTCATGAAATTTGAATAAAATATTTAGGAAAATAATGATATTAGGCATAGGAAATTCTTTATGGAAATGATAGGACATATCAAGTGCAATTGAAGAATATATAGACGGAACCATTTGAAAATGTAGAAGAACCACAAGCTTTTTAGGTCACACTGTATGTAATTGTTTATTGACGAATTTAGACACTATTAGTCAACTTATGTATGAAAAATAGACAATCACTTACTCACAAATAAATTCTTTAACGAGTGTTTATTTTATAGTTATTTTGATATTAAAATGGTCATATCTTGTTATTTACCCTATATAAATTGACAACTGTATATTTAGAAATATTCGCTTCGATTTCAAAGTAACTTATACTTTCTTTTCCATGCAGCTATGGGCACTCAGTAGATATCGGTATATTTTCCAGGAGTACGTCTTTACCTAAAATTTTTCTTGATAATTTTTTTGGAAAATTTCTATGACAACAAACTAAAGATTAACCTTGTATGAATGATTTATTTCTATTAAACACTACCCGAAAAATGATAAATACATATTGCGGATGACCATGCCACAGTGGAAAAGAAAGTATGAAAAGGATTTGAAAACAATAATAATATAGTTCATCTATTAAATGTGTAATCATGAAGGAGTGCAAAGATTCATATTTCACTAATTTACTACAAGAGAAAAATATATTAGAAATAGAATAGAAATAACCATCGTCAAATTTATTATTTGAAATGATGTTACTGGATATTTGAAAACTGTATACCTACTATACTACGATTTATATTCAGTAACGTAAGAAATGTTACAGCCAGCAGTTCTAGACCTTAATTTAATGGAAACAGATTATCCTATTCTGAGCAGACTGTTAGTCTTCTCGGAAACTATGAACCTGGGTGAGATCGATAACCTATCAACTGATTGCGAATACTAACCCAGAATGAAATTTTTGTCAGAACTTTCGAACGTTGCATTGAATTTTAAAATGTAAATTTCGACCCACAAAAACCTGAGACTTTTTTCAGTTTCGTGTGATAATTTTCCCATGACATTTCCCATATCTTCATAATTTTTCTATGTTTATATACATTTATACGGTTGAATAATAGATTCTAGTAGGTGTCATCGGAAGGCGGGCAAGGCTAGGTACTAACGCCCCCTCCACTCGAAAATCGATTTTGGTTATAAAAACAAAATTCCACCTACTGCCTTTCGAGCACCTATTCAAAGCCTACTAGATAACTAAACAAGGTTTGTATGTCTATGATGTATGACCCATTTTATTGTTACTTTCCTTATGCATCGATCCATTGCGTTCTCAGTCAGTTTGCTTTACCTCTTCGCTCTTTTCTGATGTTCCTTTCTTGAGCAACTCTCGGTGTGTGATTCATCTACAAAAACTCACTTTCATGATTTCTGTAGGCATATCATCAAATATATTGGAAGTAGACAAAAATAATGGTTTGAGAACAGTTGTGTTTTTTCATTGTGCTTCCATCCATTCCAGAATCAACTTGGCGGTGAAAGACTCAAATAAAATTCAGGATGTGCAATATTCAGTGGATGAAGATGTAAATTTTTCCGCAAAAGCTCATATATCTTCCAAAAATTCCCCTATTTCGTGAAACTAGATGATTTGCAAAGTATGAATCTTAAAAATATTTTTAAAACATTTTGAAGAAATAGGAAAAGCACTTGAACGTTTACGGCGTGACGACGGAAATAAATATAAATACACGATCAAAATCCAACCTGTTGTTATTTCTTATGTCTAGTCCCTACTTTATTGTAAGCTTTCATACTGCAGTGCTAAACTGGAGCCTGTATGTAACAATCTACAGACAAAAATATAAACCTTCTCGCAAATGCTTCTACCTGTTCTGGCTAATACGGAATACGGAAAGTTATTTCAATACAATTTTTCAATCATCTTTATAGAACGCTAAGAAATTTGAGGTTGATCTCAAAATACCTAGATTAGCTGCAAGATAGACACAACTGGCATTAGAGTCAATGTAGATGTTCAAAATGCACGCTGCGAACGTCTTGGCAATATGCTTTTCTGGTATAGAAATGTCTTACCGTTAATCAATATCTCTTTATCATTTAGTCTGAGGGATTTAGTTTTGTCTAAAATACTTTTGATATATCATTACAAAAAGAAGTCGAACGGCGACAGATCAGAAGATCGTGATGGCCATTATATCGATCCGCGCCTCCCTATCCACTAATTCGGACAAATTTGGTTCAAGTACTGTCGAGCATTGATTTAGTAATGAAACGGTGCTCTCTATTATATTTGCAGTAACTTGAGCGTTCACTGGATCAGAATATAAATTTGTCAAGTTGGCATGATATTATTTTGGCGCAGTTTTGAACATTTATCAATTTGCCATCAGTGAAAAAGGGACCTACGACTTGTTTTATTGTTTTCTATCGATTTTTGCCCAAAAAATCACTTTTTAGGGATATTGAGTCTGCTTTTCTTTCATCCAGTGAGGATTCTCATTAGACCAATAGTGGCAATTTTGACGATTAACATAAACGTGAAGTATAAAAGTGCCTTCACAAATTTTCTTCTAATTGGATCACATTGTTAACTAACATTGCCATTATTTGTTCCCAAAAATAAGTCATTTCATACGGGTGTAAATTGATGTACAGCTAACATCGACTAGAATTTTGTGGGTTTTGTTAGTACTCAAAGCATAACATCCAATTTTGTATCATCTGAATTGGTAACTAATTTTCAATGTGTCTTACATGACAAAACACGATCACATAAGAAATGTTTCAAAATATTGAATTAAAACACACTTGTTTCTGTTAAACTAGCTCCTCTAGTTGAATGAACTATAAACTTAATTTATATCTATGTGGTCATCCATAATTTAGGACACACGAATCCCATGTTTTTTGCCCCTCCTCCCGTCCTTGTCACAGTCACACTTGTGGGAGCCCCTCCCTCTAGTCTGACACATATTTGCAAATTACATTTAGAAATTAGTGAATAAAAACATTGGCTTCGAAATCAGTTTAATTTCCATTTAAATTATTTTTTAATAAAATCAAACAATTAACACAACAAAAAACGATTAATTATATTAATTAAAGAAACTAACAAAACAAAAAATAATAATAGAATTAGCTATGTTAATAAAAAATATGAATAATCTTCAGACCAAGCGCTTTGAATCCACTCCTTTAAATTATTTATAACTGCCAGAGCAGCCACTTAGTTCTCGATTGGGTTGTTAATGTCAGGAACATTAGTTGTGTCAACATCTTTTTCATCCAACCATACAGCATCATCGTCATGATCCGCACAAAGAAGTTTTCTGGCACGTCTAGCAGCAATTCTTTGAGGATAAAAATCTGCCATCGGTGAAACTTCTTGTTGCCTCTTACGCAAATGCTTGCGTTGATTAGATGCAAAATATAGTTTATGGTAAAGATTACCTAAATTGATTTTTTTGTTCATTTTAAACTTGTTTCGTAAGTTAAAAATCACAAAATAGCAGAACTAAGAACGACGTTGTTTCATCCGCGAAAGTCAGTGGTCAAATGAAATAGAGTCAAAGCAATCACTGTTAAGCGCAATGCGCTTAGTGGTATTTATCAAAGGGCGCCTAGGTAGTCGACGTGTTATAGTAGTATAGGGAATGGTTGACAATTGGTTTCTTATATTCACACAGATATAGTTGTATATTTATGTTTTTGAGGTTTTCGTAAAGTAATAGTTTAAAGTTCGTTAGATTATAATAGCTTTTGAAATGTGACACCACAAAATTTAGGACAACTCCTACCTTCATGTCACACAATGCCACACTTCGTCGACCCCCTCCTACCCCTTTAACGTGTGACGTAATTTATATACAATATTTATCCATGTTTGTATCTTATTACTTATTGAAATCATCTTAAGTTCTATAAATCTCGTTTGTTAGTCGTTTAAATAGTATCTTGGCTCAATCTGAACAAATTTCGTGCTGGATATTACACATGCTAATAGTTAATAATTCGTACTTTGAATTACCTACTTCCAAGCGATAAGCTCTCAAGCATGTAATTATTTATTATTTTGTTGTAAAATTTGTGGTTTTTGCGGATATAATTTTGTCCTTGCTTAATTTTACACACAGTTACCGGGGTCTTTTTGACACAATAATGAATCATAAATACATAAAAGTCGCTTGTAATTCATTCCAAGGTCAATATATCTCATATACAAAAAAATGAATAATATCTTGACAATTTTTTCAATAATATGAAAACAATTGTATTTAATTTATTCTCTCTAGCTAAGTACTTCCAAATAAAGAATATCTATTGGAGAGAAAATTTGACTTTATTCCTGAAATTATTTTGTGTTTTTGTCGTGTTTGAATAAATTACGTGTTCTCCTTTAATAGAAATGATTGACTGACTGAGGTTTCTGATACATAATACCGCGCTTGGAGAACCAGTCATTTTAAACGCTCATGCTGAAACTAATGCGTTTTCCACTTTTATCAAAAGGTTGCTTTTAAATCGCCAGTTTTCATAAATTTTTTAAATTCCTGAAATTGACTATGCTCGCTTTATATTGTGTGTGTCGGCTTATCAAGTTTTCGAAATTTAGTTATTCTCCATAAAAAGCTCCGCATGCTTCAAAATTTAAAATACAACTATCAAATATCAAAATCCAATAGTTCTATATGAGATTTGACGAAAATATGTTTTTGCCTCAAGTGTATAGTACCTGTATTTATGATAATATCGAAAAATTAAAAAAATGTCATCTTCCAAATACATTTTATATTCACATTGAAACCCTATTTTTCATGCAAATCTATATTTGGATACGAATTTACATTTTAATTGATGATTATGAATTGAAATGGCTTTTGAAACTAAACCTCTTGATTCAAGTAACTCCAAAAGAAAAAGTCGAGTGGGGTTGAATATGTCAACCGCGAAGGACAAGGAAGTCCCAAAAAATTGTAAGAATCTCTTCCATTGAAAATAATTTCAATGTATTGACGTATATCTAATCGACTCTGACATGGAGCGCCATTCGGCTGGATTCATATCATCAAAATTTTATCCTCCATATTTTACTTGAACTGTACAATCACACTATTAGATAACCGTAGAAATGTTTATACTGAGCAATTTTTGAAAATACGATTGTTGTTTTTCCAGAAAATCAAATTTATCATTCATTAATTTGTAAACTTGAATTGATCATACTGCTTACACTAAAACAATACTCACAATTACACTATCTGACGCGCGTTTCGACAACCAAGTTATTGTCTTCAGAGACTGAGGTTAACAATGTAACTTTGGGTGTTGGTGTAGTGGTAGTGTGTTCTGTATGAATATCAGCTACGGTTCCATAAATTCCAACTTCGTTGTAGTCGAAAAAAATATTTTTCAATATAAATAAAGTTGAATATTTAACAGTTATTTTTAATATGAAGAAAAATATTCTCTTTATATAAAAGATTATCAAGCAATTTTTTATAAACAAAACATTTTTTTCGAAATCTATAATTTACCTATATAGAACTTTAATTTCAACTATAATCCCCAATATTAACAGCAAATACCAATGGTAAAAATACCTTGGAACGCATTAATTGTTAAATTTAGTGAGTTAATTCTTCGATGTATGGAACATAATATGTTAATACCTGAACATCTCTTGTGGATGTCATTTCCCAAAAGATAATTTACATTACACAATCTTATGAGTATTTTATTTTCCTAACATATTTTTGCTTAATGTGCTATACACCATATTGATACTAAAAATGTGTTAAGTTTCTCAAATAAATCAAAGACAATGTAATGATTGTAAACCTCAGTTTTCAATTGTACTTTCTAATGAAAGCGTTGTTTAATGTAAATTTTAAACTTTAAATATTCATGAATCTAAACATCACCATCTTTCATGAATTACATGGTTTAGTTTCATTACAATTTTCAATTGTCGATGACCATATATACAAAGATTCTATAGTAATGAATGAATTCATTTTCAAAGTTATCGGTCAATTTTTACAAATATAAAATCACATTTTTTGCCCTAAAAGCATTAACCTGGTGCATCACCATTTCCTATTCTTCTTTATGGGCCATCTTGTTGACAATTGCCAAGGGAATGTAAATTTTGGAAGTTGCTCTAATTTGTTCATTTCTTAAGAAATTATACCATTTATTTATTTATGATTGCCTTCTTTTCCCTACCGCTCTTTTTACCACGATTTTTCCTTCTACTTCTTTCGCCTCATAACGTATCTCAGTTTTCTTCTTTCAATAGTTAGCAATAATTGTTTGTTTGTTACTCTTTCTTGAACGATAGTTTTCTCAGAATTCGATGATACATCGAGTCGTCGCGTATCAATTTTATTTATAGTCTCACCAGCCGCATCTTTAACTCCAGACTCAAATTTGAACTTCTCTAAGCGTATTATTGTTCCAAAAAATCTATCGTTGTTTCATTTATACATGTTCCACCACCAGATCGAATTTCGAATTTTTGCCTCAAATATATGCAATGAGAGTTCATATTCTATTCACTCTGTTCTACTAAAATTCCATTTGTATTTGAAGAAACGTAACTAGATGAGGAAATCGAGTTCATTACACGTAGCCAACCTTTTTGGTTACATTTACAGCTTACTACTTATTTAGCGTATCGAGTCAATAGGTCAATGATAAGTGGTAGGTGATAACCCGCTTTTTTTAGAATTAAGTACATGCGGGGTACATGATGCTCTCTAAGTTTGAAGACGGTGGGTATTTGGTGATGTGCTCAGTAAAATCTAGAAAGTTTTTTCGGAAAACCAAACGCCGAGATGCTGGATATTTGCCATGCATGACATGTCTTCTCGTTGTGCCATCTTCTGATCAGCGGAGGCATTAAATCTTCTACTAAGCTATACAAACCGAGCGCTATAACTCGAAGATTGGTTATTTTGAGCCGCATATGCTGCTGAATAGATTTCGTAATATGTTGTTTTATTTTTGTGGCTCGCAGTGTTTCTTGAAGGGCTCTGTTAAAGAGCAAGATTTTGCCACTTTTCTGCCTGAAGTAACCCACAAATTCCGTAATGGCTTTAACAGCCTCCATCCTATCGCAAATAGATCAACATTGACCCGTTCGTCATGAAGTGATCTTTAGTGTCATCATTTAAGCTAGCAATGCCTTAATCTTAATATACAATTTCCATAATTTCGTCGTACCTCACTGGTTTTGGTTCAATGTGCTACAAGTGTCATTATCTTTCGCGAAATTCATTTCGCCTTATTGAATTTGAAGCGTCTGTTGAATTATACATATATCTAGATCGTTACTAGCACCGTTGGTAGGGATTGATAAGTTAGCCTAAAGGAATTGGTCGCAGTAGGATTTCCTTTTGGAGCTGCTCCGTTATGTTGCCTCACAAATTATGTTGTTCTTTATTTTGAGGCTGTTCCTGTTACAGCTAGTCCATTCCTGTCTTGAGTGTAATTATTCCTCATAGGTAGTTTGAGATTAACTAGTACCGGGCTCCTTCGTTTCGCTGACTTCTAAGGTGTTAGATCTAACTCTATTCATTTCTTAACAAATTTTGTGAATTTTTTATAGTTTAAAAATGTTCTCAACATTATTGGTAGCAATTCTTTCTGATAGTCATTTTTACTGTTTGTTTACTTTCACAAGGATTTCTCAATATGATCGAATAGACGTAGTTCTCCGCTCATCTTCACTTACAAGATCTTGGTTTCTAATTACCATAATAAATCGTTTTTCTGTTGTTTTGTGATTTAGTAGGCATACTTTTTTGAATATTTATTGCATTGGATTAAAGTTGCTCTCTGCATCTCCGTGCCATTGTTTCGTAAGCAATTTTCTAAAATAAGAAGCTGCTCTATTTCTTATCAGTTCTTCAACCATAAGCCGATAAGAGAGAACTGTTTATTTCGACAGATACTTTTTTGTTATTTTTCGAACAGGATATACCACGAAGAAGTGAGGTTGTCAGTTGTACCAGCGTTTTTATTGTTATTTTCAAATTTGTAAAGCTTTATTTTGGTTGAATTATAAATCTTCTTTGTTTCTTGTAGCGCCATTTATCAGTAATAGTTTAAAATTTGAATCAACGGTTCTATAATCTGATTCATATAAAAATATTTCAATGATAGTGTTATCATGATGGAAGTATGGTACATTTCAAATATGCGAAATTAGAACTTATATTTAAGTATATTTTCTAAATTATACATTCGATCATTATGAATGTTTAATAGATGACAACCTGTACAATCTAAAGATAGCAAACATGAATTATTTAATCGATTCTTTAACAAAAAGATGAAATTTATGGTTTTGGATATATATAGAATTTTAGATCGTTGTATATGTCTAAGAAACCGTTAGCTATAAATAGACATTCTAAAGAAAATTATCCAAAATTGTAATTATATATTGAAAATTCTTATAGGAGGTATAAAAACATAATACAACATTTCTAATTGAACTGCATAACATAAGAAAAAAATGTAATGTAGAAAAATGTAGTTGGTTAGCCTACAACTTATCAAGTAGAAACAAAAAAAGTTATAATACATGCTGGAAATAGGCACCTTCTACACTCTGAACTATGGAAGAGCATTCCAAGATTCTGCTTTATAACGGAATGGGAATGGGAATTTATTCTATTGATCATTTAGTTCCCTGTGTTTACCGATATTGCATATACCAAGCTTTCAAGATATCCCCCAAAAGATGAATCCATTGTATTTAATTCAGGGGAACGTAGTGGCGATGCAAATGGAGGTCCCTGACCAATCCACCTATGAGAAACAATATTATTAAGATGATTTTTTACATCATTTATGAAGTGGGCCAGGGCTCTATCGTGCATGAACCACATGTCTCTGCGAATGTTTAGAGAAATATCACATAACATGGGTGAGAAATCAATTTAAAGAAACTCTAAGTACATATCGCGGACCATTTAAGTTATTGTCAAATAAACCTACTAAATTATTACTCACTATTCCTGGCATACATTAACTTACTTAATACTAATGTAAGTAACACGATATAACATATCATAACATATCTCCTAAACCCAAAATTTTATCGAGGTAAGCGAAGAGTACCTTTCTGTTGGTTATACAGATTGTCCCTGTAAAAGTTTCGGATTGTTAACAATTGAGCATGAGTCGTTCATGGCCTTCAGAGAGTAGTGTAGAATTATTTATTACGTCAAACACACAACATGGACATACGTAATCATCCATTAAACATTCATATGTTCGAATGTATAATTATTACAGCATTATTTTCACGTCATCTATAACTCCCGTATTTTTTTCTTCAAGTCCCGAAACGGTCTGTATAAGTACAAAAAAAAATGAGGTAAAATTATAGAATTTACCAAACAGAAACCGTAAGCCGTTGAAATGTAGCTCAAAACTAATCAGTTCAATGCAAAAGAAAGTTTAGATTGTTCGAATAGAGCCAAATACCATAAATTATATAAAATAATTTTTTTTTTATTTTCACGTTTCAAATATTTTTAAAGATATCTCGCGATACGAAGAATAATCGAGAGCGGTTTTCACACTCTATTTTATTTCTAATTAGATCTTCTTTTATAATAACTAGTATCTAATATTTTCCAAAGATAACTAGGTCAAAAATTGAATAGCGGTTTGTAGCATATATGTTATTTAAAAACTGTTTTTTCGGAAATCAAGTTAACAGATCCCTGAACAAAATCAGTACCACATAGTGTTTTTATAATCTTTATTTAACTATAATTATCTGTACAACTAGAAGGTCATAAGGTCTCTTGATTGAAGTTTATTCAATGCGATATGTCATCATTACAGAATCACCGAATAAAAGCAAACGAAATCGTAAATTCGAAGACTACGGTAAGGTAGAAAATGTTATATGAATCAAATTAATTATCGTTAGAAGTTGGTAGAACCTCAATTAACAGATGCTCAAAATATCGTCTCGAAACCATATAATAAGTTTGTATATATGAAAAAGGATTTAGCGGCAGAAGACCAGTTGAAAAAAACCTTTATTTACTAGATAAAGTCCAGAAATGAGATTTTGCCAGAATACTTCAGAACTAGATTTAGCTTTAAAGCCCCAAATGGAAATTAGCGTGTTTGAAAAAGGCAAAAGGAGAGATTTGTAAACTGCAATATCTCACTCAAAGTTCTTTGGGTAGGAATTTGCTCTCCTGTCCATGTTAGTTGGTCTCTGTACTTATGAGTTTCTTGAATACTCAATATCACTTAAAGAATATTAGTTTTCATACACAAACACGTATTCTGTTTTATATTTCTTACTTTTAAATAATGATGTTTCATTTTTTGGTGCCTGATTTCTATATTTTTATTATTATTTCAAAGTAAATAATTTTCAATTGTGAATGGTCAAGTTTAATGGACGTTAATCTTATTCAAGAGTTTAGTTGTAATGGAAGATAAAACGAAAGCTTGATCTTAAAATTTATGGTAATTATTTTATTGTTATCACTATAACGGTTGAATATATGTACAGTTGTTAAATTTATACCTTTCAAGCACTTGTGGTGTAAATTAAAGCAAATTGCCGTGTAAGGGACAAATACAATGTAATAATTGATGAACCGTAACCAATACATTTATAATTTGATTATTATGACAAATAATTAAAGATAAGCATTTTCTCAGAATAAACTAGTTTCTTATCGTTTTATATCGATACTTGAAAGCAAAAAGAAATTAATTAATTCTAAATACCTAGTAGGTTTAGACTAAAAGAAACTAACATTCGACTTATAAAGTTATCTATTACATCCAATATCTCGGTTATTCGAGAGAGAGAATTCAGGAAGATTCTCATTTGTAATTCAATATTTCTCAAGATGATGTTATAGAAACCTTCATTATTTTAACCAATATTTGAAAACTAATCAATTTGTTATATCACATGGTTTCTTCTGTATAATTTAATTTAAAACAAACTCTTATTCGAAAAATAGTGACTTATCATAAGAAATTATATAAATTTGTTTTAATTCCTCAACTACATTGGTTATTAGCGATGGATTGGACAATAAAATCACAACTTATTAAGTAAAGAGGTATTTATTAACAGATACTTATACGATATTATACACGTCACATTCCTTTCTTAGAAGGGTTTTCATGGAATTCGGAAATTAAATTGTTGCTTTTGCGATTTGTAAAATGTACATTCTAATCGTAATGTTTTACAGTAAGTTCTGGGTTACAAGTTTTACACGTAGGTTTGTTACTTGTACATAATAAATATTCGTGGGTAATTTTAGTGTGGCATATTCTCAGCTTGTTTACTATGACTTGTTTAGGGCGATTATTGCATATTTGCCGCTACTGTTTAACACTTTCCTTCATTTGTTTTAATTCATGAAATGATATTTGCTACTCAGATTGCCACTGAAGATTAATTTTCATACTGTATAGCGTCTTTTGCATCTTTGTCAGTTTCCTTGGTGCATTACTGATGAGGCACCCACTAAAAACTGATGTTGGTGTTATTTAGTCTTAATTTGTAACTCAAGAGGGTTGGCTTAAAATATTTTTGAGGAATGAAGGAAGCTTGTAGGATAGCATTTATTTCTGCTCTATTTGGTTAAAATACAAGGAGAGTTTCAAGTTAAAGTTCTGATATATTATGGGGGCTGGCGTTTTTGCCTTGTTAAAGGTTTAGCCATGTTGATCGTATATCAATATTCAATTGTACAATGAGAAGATTCTTCATATATAATTGTCTGGTATATTGTGAAACTCTTTGTTAAAAGAGATATTCGATTTCTTTAGCTCAAATGTATTTTGGTGTCATTTGCAACTGTGCTGTTGTAGTTTGGACGTTAATGGCTAATTATAGTACTAGCATATGACAGTGTTAAGATTATCTTCTTTTAGCTAGTAAAAGCTCTCCTAGCTCTACTTGTAAGGCGTAGGTGATCAACCCATAATCGATCTTCGATCTAATGAGGTACCTGTATATTCAGATCAAAGTCTCTTGGTCAGATCTCCAGTTTCTGTTTGAAAGAGCTTTTAATAGGTTTAGTCTAATATGTTTGTTTCAATTTAATTGCGAATCGAATATCATTTCCAGATATGTGACTTTTGGTAGTATTCGAAAATAGCAAAGAGCAGGGGCGGCTAGTGCATAAGCGCTTCAGTGCTGCAGAGCTCAAAGAGGTTAAAATTTAAATATAATGGTAATTACATAATTTGAATAATAACAATCTAAACTTTTTCTAATACTTCGAAGTTACCTTGTAATAACTTAATAAAAAATTGTAAGCAAAATATCAGCGAATAGCGTTCAGTATAGTAGTTGAATGATCCACGTTCGTTTTCATTCAATGTATTCATTATTAGTATTATTATTAATTTGGGAGATACGAACGTGTTCTGCGCGTTCTTTAGATGAGCTGCGTTATACTCTTGGCGATGTAAAACAGCAGCTTGATTTAACTGGATTTAGGTGTATTAAGTCGAGTGAAAAGAATAATACAGTGAGTAGGTGCCGAGTAAGTAGCGTATGTGATTTTATGCCATAGGCCGTTACCAAAAATTATTATGGAAAAAACTTGTGTATCTCTAGGTAATAGCTACATTAATTTACTCAAATATTTGTGATTGGGTTTGTGGTTGTTACCAAAAAAGCATTATATTATATATATGGATATAGGAATCACCGATCTAGATTACTTAAATTTAAAAATAAAAAGGCATTTTAAATATATAGAGCTTCCACAACCTATATAATAAGCGATCAGTCAATGAAACAGCATATTTGATCACTGTATTTTGCCTTTGGATGTGTGTGATATTATTTTGAATTATACAAAATATCGATTGAATCTATCAATTTCCCGAGGATGAATTTACTTCTAAACGTTCCTATCATCTCAACTGGGTAAAGAACGATTACGAATTGAACTGTCTGTTATTTATTCCAAAAATGATTACAGGGCATTGAATGGCACAGTAGGGCTTTTAAAATTTTTAATACAACACCATCAAACAGATACACTGAAAGAGAAATTATTAGAAATGTAATAGTAATTGTAGTAACATCTCCCATGACAACATCAGAAGCCGATAGAAAATGGGTTTAAGTTTCTAATAAAATTTTTGAAAACTATGTGCCAACCGTCCATCACAAATACTATAAAACTTCTACAAGTTAACTATTTTGAAAACAGAACATCTAAACTGTTTAACCACGAATTTGCTTACATAAATTGTGGTACATACTTAAAATGATTTCCTTTGCTTACGACGCAAACTTAAAATTTTTTTAAAGCGCCTTAAACATGCTCCAAGAATTATTTGCTCTAAGCTCTCTATATCTTCAGATTTTGTTTCGTATTTCAATTCCGTAAGATATGCCAACAACAGTTCAATAGGGTAATATTTGACCAAGTTATAGGACCGTCCGTAAAAATCTATTTGCAAATAAGTGATTTGGTAGTTAGCAACTACGGCTACATTATAAGGTAAATTAGATCTTACAGCTATATAATTGTTTACCTTTTGCCAAATAAATATCTCCCAAAAGTTTAGGTAATTTAAGTATATTTCTCAATAAATATTCGTAGAAGAATGGTCCAGTCAAATAATAAATGAGTTACGTCACATGATAATGTCGTTATTCCCAATATTGTGAATCTGCAGATGTTATTAACACCCGGGGGTCACAATCGAACTTAAGAAGCTTTCTGCCATATTTACGTCGAAAATCTGGCCAAAATTCAACAAATCGAAGATCGATTGCCGGACTTTTCACCTGGTAACTTTCTGGTAGGGGACCCCTGCCATACTCTGAACCGGTTTCCGAGGGCCCTGTGCCTTTTTTCTTCGAAGCATCAATTCGAAAGTGGTCGTTGCAGCGAGCGTCTCTATGGATTTCTCAGCGCTCGGCATAGCTGCTATTTTGATAAGTTAACATTCTGTAGTTTTTGATGTTATTGCAGTTAATAAAAATGGTTTCTCCTCCTCAAAGTGAACAGTATTAGATCTTTTATTTATTATTGGGATATAGCAGCGCTGTAAATACTTTTTATCATTTTAATTCCTAAAAGTAACTGAATTTGTAATGATTTGTGTTAGAAATTGTTCTATCCATGAAGCCTCACTGGAAATGTGTGGCTATGTCTTTTTTTTGATGCTCTTTGAACCTTTCTATGCAAAATAAAAGAAAAAATTATTGCGAACTTTTGTGACCTACGCCTCAGTGAAATTTAGTTGTAAATATACAACTTTCGCGAAAAAAATTATTATACCATGGTTCTATTTTAAATATTATGAAACGCTTACACTCTGCTATTAATTATGAAACATAAGGTATTTTAGATGCCAAGGTACTAATAATTTTGGAATTGTTATTTTTAACATCTGACTTTATTGAAGCATATCGATATAAATTACAGTTTAGCCAGTTAAACGTAGTGTTTGTGAAAGTGATTCAAGAAATGAAGAAATACTCGTATCTATTTTCAACCAACCGACTTGATATCACATTTCGCTCTGATAAAGAACTGAAATTCTAGATGTAGGAACCCGATAATACCAGCAATTGAGAAAGTCTGAAAAGGTCATTCACTGCAAGTGAAAATATTAGCTTCCGTACCTCCCTGCTTTAGGACTTTTTCAGTTTCAATGCTCAATAGAATAAGTACGAGGGTTGATACTTCAGTAATAAGATAGAAAATAACAACAAACATTTATAATTGAATATGACTTTATTTTTTTTTTCATAATATTCACCATTAAGATGAATACACTTTTGCATGCGTTTGAAGCATTTTTTCCATTCCGATTGAGGTACCAAACAAAGACTGTACAGCGGAAGACCCATCAAGTCGATGTTTTGACTGTCCAGAAACGTTTTTTGTTTTGCTGGCTTTCCATTCAGAATTGACCATTTTACATTGCTCTAAAGAAACGGTGGAAACATATCCAGTTATTCCGAAAAAACGGGTGACCATTTGCTTCGAAGTGCTTCGTGCGAAAAACTTTTGTTGGATTTGATTTTTTAGAATTTCTTTGCACCAATCGACACGAGGTTTTTTTAGCAATTGTCAAATTATGCGGTATCCAACGAGAACAAATTATTTTGACAGCCAAACATGCATGTAATATTGAATGTATACGAGTGGAGCTATTGCCAAGTAACCCTCAATCTCACGGTATGTCACATGTCACAGATTCGTTGTTTTCTGGCAAAACAATCGATTTTGGATGACCTTCACCAAATTAATCCTGTAGCGATGTATGATCTCGTCATCATAAAAACTCGAGACTATTGGATCGGCATACTACTGGTGGTTTGATCCACGTCGAAATTCATAGAAAAGCATCGCACGAAAATGTTCGTGATTAAATTCCACTTTTTGACCAAGACTAGTGTTTCAAGTATTTGTAAACAAATCAAATAGCACTCATATGATGTTCTGAGTACGTTCACCATAATGTCAAAAATTGTGATGGCCATGTCGGATTTGACATATTCACATCGGTGTTGCTATATCTCAAAACTTAAGTAGCAACCCTAGTATTCCAAATAATCATCAAAACCCAAAGAAGAATGAATGTTCCGATTAATTTAAAAAGTATATCCATCGATTTATTTATTTTGTAGGATAATAGGATAATTTATCATAACAAAATACTGACGTTTATTTATAACTATACTTGTTTTCTCCAATTGAATAAATACCTCAATTATTCATTTGTTTATTCACATTTATCCATAAAAGTTAACAATTTAACTAAGTTGGTACCAGTAAACAGTAATAAATTCAGTAATTTTAATAATCATTATAGTGTATCTAGGATATAGAAAAAGTACGCTTAAGAGTTGTAGATACTTTTGTGACATCTGCCGAATACGAAAAAGGAGAAAATAACAAAACATTGAAATACTGGAATAGCCTTTCCAACTTATTTGATTACTATTAAATTCTATAGTGATTATAGTGCAAAAGCACCAAATTTTCAGTTCAGCATATCACAGTGATACCGGTTCGTTCTATAAAAATACAATCTAGCAACTGGAAAATAGAGTAGGATTGGGACTGGGTGGTAACCCAAGAAGTCTGAATTCTTAAAAGACGTAGTAATTCAGGATACTTATAGTTCTTCCAATATCGGTTGCAGATTATAAAAACTTATATAAAAACTCTTGCCTACAATTTTGGTTAACTTACCATGGGCGTAGAGACTTCATTTTATAAATTTATTATTTTTATGAATACTTTTAAAAAAATGTATATCTTATGCGAGAAATATTCATTAAAAGGCAATCGAATCATTATTAATTGGACAGCATTATACGCCGTTGTTTAGACAGATGCACTTGAATGTAGACTTAGTCGGTAGGATCATCATTATTATACCTCGTTAACTTGCTATAACTAAATATTAAATTATAAAACGTAAATAAACCTGCATGTAAGGGAGTTTGGTTAAACAGGTTACCAGACGTGAACTGAGCCCTTTTTGTTTTTTTTCTGGAAAATGAAATTTCAAAGCAAAAATCATAAAGGAAAATAAATTCTTTGCAAATAAAACAAAAGAAAAAAACATTTCAATTGAAAAGTATCTTTATAAATAATAATGGTAGTCAGAATCGTATGAAATAGAGTCATGATTTGATTGAATTATGATGGGTTGTAAAGAGGGTGGTACCACTCATCTTCTTCTTTGATAACATGTTCAACACAGTTTTTCCAAAGCTCTTGGCATTCAGCTGCTAAAACTTTCTTTACGAGTTCTACAACCTCTTTACTCACTTCTGGAGACTGACTACATTTTCGTAATTCTTATTTTATGTTTGCCCATATTAACTGTATAGGGTTAAATATTCAATAGTAAGGAGGTAATATCAGAGATATATGAACCTGTTCTTTGGACAGCTTGTCAATATGATAAATTTTCTCTAACTTTAGGCCTTTAACAACGTAAGCAATTCTTTGTTTGTTGTGCCTTTTTTACGATCGCTGACAGAAATAGGATAATTTATTTCAGACATAAATGCTAAAATTTGAGCTTGTTACTACTATTATTTGGTATCTTAAGGAGTTGTCCATAACGATTACTAAGTGTGGTGGAATGTTAGGTAAAAGCTGTTCATTAAACCACTTTTCAAATAATTCTGATGTTATCTCTTCATGATAATCAGCTGCACAGTTTTTAATTTTTTTAGCAGATTTTAATAATTATAATGCGTTTCCCTTTAGAATATGGCCCATTCAAACAGCAATTTGTACTATTGTAAACCCAATTGAAATTTCTCTAGATAAATTATGGTCTATTAGAACTTTGGTAGTCTTTATCTGACGCAAATAATCTTGTCGCTATTGAACTATCGTTGACGATTCGGTTATTGCTCTCTGTTCATTCAGTTTTTTGTGTTTAAAACCACATGCTGACAAAACTTGACGTAATCTTTCTAAACTAGTATAATTGTATTCTGGATAATCTGTTACCTTTTGTTGTATTATTTCTAATGTCGCACCCCTGTTCTCCTTATATAAACTATAATTTGTCCTATGTATAAAATCTTGAGTAGCTTTATCAACTGATTCGTGACTACTCGATAAATGGAAAATTTATTTACTCTAGTTAATTCAGCAGTTCTTATTATGATTACATTATCATATCGCTGAATATTTTCCTTTTTTAAACATTCAAATATATTTAAAATAACTTGCTGTGTTTGTATGTCTAAATCTTTATTATTAAATTCATATCTGTCTTTATTCTCACTACCTTGTGCAATTTCATAGTCTAAAGAACGCCATATTTCTATTTATTTGAAAAAATTTATGAATTAAATGAATTTTACCAAGCGGCACTAATTTCTAGCAGGAAGAAATTTTGTACATACAGCTTCGGTCAATAGAAATACATTTATGTTTACTATTCGATTTTCTTTTTTTTTATTTCACAGAGTCCACGTGGACTGACGGTTTGTTCGATATTTACTGAATGTTATACGGGATGTGAAAATTATTTTTCATTTCTTAATTTGGTATAAGTGCCGTGCGTTATTTATAAAATATTGTTTGATCCTCGCATAACAACTGCTTCTGCATTTGATATTGGAAGCATTAGAGTTTTATTAATACACATACATCTAGTCGCTAGATCCTTTAGGTCGAAACGTTTTATAATGTGTTTTGAGATAATCCTTGAGGTTGATAAATATCAAATATGCACTGAATTTGTGATCAACCTATGTACAATTAAAATTTAGCATATTTTCCCGCTTTTGAAAAAAATATGACATTAAACAAAAACTCATGAAATTCTTGATAATATCGTGAACTCATTAAATTAATTTTTTTATGAAACTGAATGCTGAATTATATGGAACTTTTAAATCAAATTTCAAATCATATGGTGCTAAAAGAAACAAAGAAGATTTAAAATTTCACGAAAGGATCACGTCACTAATTAATTTTAGTGTGACATTATTAAGAAAATAAAAACGGGGAAAAAAATAAATTATATTAATTGCATTTGCCAATCTGGAATTTTATTATCATTGAAGTTATATATGAATTTCGTTGCTTATCGATTTGTAACAAAAATGCATAGATGGTTGCGTGGAAAGTCGTCGCGTTATATTCAAATGGCGGCGGGCTTAAGTCTCACTGGGAAATGTGTAATTTCGCATTTTTTTCATTCTATAATAGTATTTTCAAATAAACATCGTTAGTTAAATGGATCGTAAATGCGGCTTACATTCGATTCTCATTTGGGATGTGGTTAAAAAGGCGATTTTCTTAAAACAAATTTCTGAATTTTTATTCACAAACTATTTTTAGCTTTGTAATAAACACAACAAAGCTATCCAAGGGACATAGGAAAACAAAAAATTGTGTGTGTCAGCTCCGACGCACGACTGGAGTTTACTCCTTAAGTTCGATAGTCTAACCAGACACAAAAAGAGTTTATTTAACTTAAAAAAGATTGATACTGTATAAGAGGGTAAATTTGTTAATTAATGAAAATAATATACATATATAAATATATATTTATTCAATTTATTCATTTCATATACATTTATTATAACTAATCGACGAAATATTTTACATTAAACTTTTTACAATAGTCAATTTCAGATGTGCATAAATATATCATTAGGAATGTTGATAAATTATGTAATTATTATTATCAGACTATTATCATTTTTTTTAAATATTAATTAAATCAACATTGTCTGCATTATTAATTACAGTGACAAGTGGTTTATGGTAACTAAAATAAGACACATGAACGTTCGTAGATACGTGGTTCACGAATCTTGAAAATACCGCATCAATGGTTGTACCATACCTCGTTGTTTCCATTGCTCTATCAGAAACAATATCTAAATTCAGTTCAGATTTTAAAAAATTTATTAATGTCAATCCATCATCTTTGTTAAAATCGACATTAAAATCGCCAATCAGTACGAGCGGCGTACATATAATACATGAATTATAACGTACCTTGCAACCACGTGTTTGTTAGATGTTCCGGCAATATCAGCTACACCTCTTTCTGCCATAGTTATTTGAAAACAATATTAATTATTGATATTCATAATAAAAACAGCAATATAAGTATGTCGACACTGATAGAAATAAACAAACCCAATACCAGTATACCCTATACACGTGTCCCTATACCCTACACTCACAACCAAATTAGAAAATTGCGCATCATAGGGTGCGCACCAAAAACGTAACGAGGTCATTCATCGATAGATTTTACTCCTCACATTTTTCTTATACCGGGCTCCTTATATATGTAAATCGATTCTTAAGGAGTAAACTCCAAAAATTATATATTATATATATTTGGTATTCAATATATAAAAGCGGAATAGTACGCTATACAAGGCTTTACTTAGCAGACGATCAAATAGTAGTAGCACAGGATCAGACAATTTGAGCTACATGACTGGAAAACTCATAGAAGAGTACAGGAAATGGGGTTTCGAAGTGAATGTAAAAATGCTGAATGTATCGGAGCAACAGCACAAGACATCGAACTGGAGAAAGGGACAGAAATCAAACACTGCAAGGAATACAGATACTTAGGTATCAAAGAAAAAATATAGATATATAGAAATAGAAATATAGAAAAGCTATATCTGTGATGGATGGAATACTGTGGGACAAAACAATAGCAGAAACCAAAAAACAACGAATTTATTACACGAACCTCTAAACTATTGTAACATATGGCAGCAAACCAGATAAAATAATCAACGGAAAAAATGCTGATGACCATGACGACTGGAATCGACTTCTGGAGAAAAGCAGCGGGCAAGTATAGCAGGAACAGGATATTATATTTCAGAATAAGGGAGATAGTGGGAGTCAGTCACACATTAATCGATGACTTAAAAACCAAGCAACTAATCTCGTATGGCCATGTACAAAAAATATCAGAGGACATAATACTTAGACAGGTCCTAAAGTGAACACCACAAGATGACAAGAAGAAGAGAAAGGCCACGGAGAAGCTGGAGAGGGTGCATAGGGTGGAGAGAGAAATAATAGCAGACTTATAAAAGGATAGAGACAGACGGCTATTGCAGATCGAAGACGTTGGAGAAGGTGAAAAACACAGCAATACGAGGGTTACTACTTAAGTTTTCAGTACTCAGAACATGTTGTCATTCGAGTGCTATGTGATGCTCTTCGACGTGGATTAAACCAAGATATGTTCGTGTTGGATACCGCTTAATTTGAAAATCGCTTAAAAAACTTGTGTCGATTGAGGCAAAGGAATATATATATATATATATATATATAATATATATATATATATATATATATATATATATATATATATATATATATATATATTATAGGTTATTGAATATTGTAGAGTGTTTTAAGATTTGCATTTTTTTTTGGAAAGTTGTAAAGAACTTTCGAGAATATTCTAGACACCCGGATTGGTAATAATAGCAGTTAACTATTGAAAGAAAGAGGACATACGGTGGAAAACCCAGACATTATCAGTGAAATTAATCTCCATTTGTGATATTAAAAATTAATAATCATTCTCAATAAATTTTATTAGAGTACAAAACTGAGTTAGTACTGGATATAAAAACGAAATGGAAGTTATACTAATGAAATGCATGGAAAATTACCTGCTATAATAAAAGCATAAAAATTCAAAACAAAAATTTTATTTCAAGAATGTCCCACATATATTTGAATAAGTAAATGAATGAAATTGTTAGTTCTAATCTCAAAAATATATTTTTGAAGCAAATAGATACAAATTTACTTAAATCATAAGTAAATGAAAAGGTTAAGAGATGAATATTAATAATTATGGTTCACCTTTTCATTGTCAAAATCATACATTTTTATCACAATCATGGACGTCTCCGCAGACAATGAAACCTTTTATACCACTTAAGTCTTAATAACTGACATTAATATGATTCATGAAACTAAGAGCTACAAATTACGAGGGAAATTTATTGTTTGCCGCAAAATTAAAGTTTGTTATGCCTAGAATATATTTCATAATATTTTTGAATTGCTAACGCAGCACAAACTACGTTTATTTACAATAACTATCCAGTAAATAATAATATCAAAATGAAACGGACTTTGACTGATATACTTAAAACAAATCGGAGTAAGAATAAATGATAATTTGTTTTCGGTACATATCTAGTTACGACTAAGTACAATTATGCATTTTTAATATCACTATTCCATGGAGTTTTTAATTGTTTATAAAATATTATTTGCTCTTTGTATGGAAATGATGTTATTGTTTGGGATAAAAACCTGTCCGCAATCTAATGGAAGTTACTTATCATGCCATTGTCAACTTTCAACATATAAATAGCTGCAACGAGTGGAGATAATGTCGAAGTATGAGATGCTATACATTAATTATTTTTTTGAGAAAAAAGATATAATAAAGGTTTTGGAACATTAGAATATGTCACAAAATGTTATCCCAATATTTTTTATGCAATAATTATGTATTAATATACTGTAACAATAATGAAAGAAATATTTTGTTTAAGGATAGTTATTACATACAAAGTTTGTAAGAGCGGAGACTGGAAGTCAGTTTTCGGCATCGTCTTCATTGTCATTGAACCAATGCGCATTGTTTGGAATTTTTAATCGGAGAAAAGTCAAAATTAGAAGAAAACTGGGTAACCTCATTCTATATTAAAATTCGTATAAATTATCTGTTCATTGATTTTGTATAGATCTTTTGAACCTTGTCTTCATGTAGGGAGAAATTTCTTGTCTAATCTCTGTTATAATAATTGTGTCGTCCTTAAAAACTAGGAATATGTGATGAATTCATCAATAGTTCTGAATAGATCCAATCCATTTTTTTAGTATTTCGCAAGCTGAAATATGTTTATATTATTACTTGTACTCCTCTTATTTTAAATGCATTATGTGAATTAGCACGAACTCTATTTTTAGGCCCTCTTTGTTTTACTGTTTTTACTATTAGCTCAACATTGAGCTTTCATTTTCTTGTTATCACACGAGAAGCTGTCTCTATAATTTTCTATCATGGCTTCAGTATCGCTAACTTCTGAGCGCTAATCAACCAAAAACATCAAATTGCATTAAGTACGTAGAGTAATTACATTCAATGATTGGAGAAGAATTGCCAAGTATTGGATGTAGGTCTCGTTTGGTGTATTCCGATTTCAACTGTTTCCATCTATTGCTTTTCGACAACAATAATGTCCATCAACATTTTTATAGATGCCTTTATTGTTTCTAAAGGTCACCGGATGTTACTTTGTTTGACTTTCCCATTGTACTAACGATGTTGATTACTTACTTACTAATTTCATCTCTCAAGAAGGCAGCCACTATACTCTTTCCAATGATCTTTGGCTCACTCTGTTGGCTATTGATACAAAGTTAAATAGAAAGTAATAGTTATTTGGCGCTCAAGCCTAGACTGTGGGTTGTCAATTTCTTCCCATCTAAAAGATCTGTGTATGAGTGTGAATGGCAGATTGGGTTCTCCAAAATAATGTTGTCACCCATAACCTTGCATGTTGAGATTGTTTGCTTAGAATTGATTCTGATTGGTAATATTGTATAACGGCCATGTGAGAAATCCACATCTATTTCACGTCCTTTATGATATTGATACGAAAATCAAAAACACAAGCAATTAGATTTAATTCGTGTTCCTCATTCTTTGAACTTGGGAAACCCAACGTACGTATCATCGGCGAAATTTTAACTTTTCGAAAACGATTTTATGTAAAGTTATTCTACTCACATTTCGAAATTTCAATGCTTAAGTTAAAATTGTGAATCATTGGTCGTCACGGATAATCCACAACATTGATCTAATCATCTGTAATCATTGATAGTCGACCTGAACGCAATTCCTCACGAACATTTTCCCGTCTGTCTTGGAAGCTCTTACTCACGCACTTTGCCGTTACTGATCGCATTTGGGCTATACATGTCTATGAATAACATACATTATGTTGCTAGGTTAGCGTGATCTTATACCTCATTTGTAGCTGAACAACAGTACTAGTGGATTTGTACTTTATTATTATAAAGAAAATGCACTCACACAAAAACTGACATTGTATCATTACGTTATAAGCTTTACTTTGATAAAGTTTTGGAACAGAACAATGTTCTTATCAATTTAATTTTCTACACTTTGCTTTTTCATAAATTTCGTACCGAAATCGATATCCTGGAATGAGAATAACTTGTAGGAATTGTTTGTATAATCAGTGAAAGTAACTGTAGAAAAAATATCGATAATTGTGATAGAAACAACATATACCAAGCACATTAGAAAAATTTTTAAGAATATCAACCGAATGTCGTTCTCAATTAAAATTAAAGAAATAATGCTTCAAATTGATTAAATAAATTATAGTATTAATGTTATAAGTAAATTCCTCCAACTTCACAAATCAGTAACAAATGTCTATTATTCGAGTTCTTTGTGAAATCAATATTGTTGGTGGTCCATTTATATTTCTCTATTGGACTGAAATATTCAACAGTAGCATTACTATCAATACTTGATAAAATAGTTCGACCCTTGTAAATTACGATTTATCAAACAAGAACTATATATTGCATAGATGAAACTGCGATAGATATCATCGACTAGCGGCTTGGTGTATTGAACCTTGGTCGAATCTCATAAATCGTATGACCGAGAATAACGTGATTTGACCTCATGCCTTGCTCCTACATATCGAAAAAGCAAGAGCTAAAATCAGGTAGGGACTACGAGTTCACATCGTTAGATAATATCGATACAAACGTCTAATAACACTTTAAAGTAGTATACATACCAAAATTGGTCCACAAATTATTCCCTCAGATAATTTAATGAACGCTCCAATCCAATTACGGAACTTTGGTTATTTTTAACCTGGATGTTTTAATTTTGTCCTTGAACACTTTCGTCAATATACCTGATGTCACTTTTTGAATCCTCAGAGCGTCTAAATTATGGAGTGTAGAGAAGGAGGAACGTCTCTGGGTTAAAAAATGTGAGCTGACTTTTGATGGGTAAATAGGCGGCGCTGATTATAGAGGGTATTCGCTTGAATTTTACGCGCTGATTTGAAAATAACTGTATAGTAATGCTTTAAATAATGCACCGTGATAATGAAATTAGTAGTATTAAAATAATGAAACGATTAACAAAACAGAATCTCGTTAAATTAACTTTATTATTTAGCTATTTATTTGGTTTAGATAATACATATTATATTCTAATATGAAAAAAAAAGTAGAATCATGTAACAATAATGAAATAGTATAAAAAAAAACATTTTGGTTAATTAAAATAAAATATTGAATTTTATCCTTAACTAATATAATAATTATAGCGATATAATTAGATTAATAAAAATAATAGAATAATAAAAAAAATATTTCGGTTCATAAAAATAAAATATTGAACTTCATTAGCAACTAATATAATAGTTATAGTCATATAAAAATATCAATAAGAATAATAAATTAATTGAAAATAAAACATTTTGGTTCATAGAAATAAAATATTAAACTCTATCCGCAACAAATATAATAATTATAGTTTTGTTAAAATATCATTGGTAATTAGCAAGCAGGTACAGAAATATATCAAGTTCTTAATAAAAAATAAAAATCTAATAAGATATTAAAGATTGCACAGCTTTTCACATGAATATAATCAAACGTCAGTCACAACTTTGATAATTTCTTATACAGTAAGTGTTTAACTTCAGATCTCAATCCCATAGTACAATCAGCGCACTCCATAGTCTAAATTGAGAGTGTTTATCTATACAGGAATGGAAATGTACAGTGTGACTTGTTTATATTGAAAAAAATTTAATGGTGAGTTTTCAAATCCGCTATTTTATATATTTTCTCATATTTAGATTTCTCCTATAATCCTCATTTTCTCAAACTGTCAATTTATCAAATTATATAGGGTCTTTGAAAATTCTATTTTATATTGAAATGAACACTCTGTTATGAAGAGCTAGTAAATAAATAATTATTTATTGGGATTAGTGAGTGGACGAATAATTGATAGTTTTCAAACTTCCCATCACAGAAATCATCTACGCATATCTGTTCACAAGGTGAACTAAAAAGTAATTTTAAAAATAATTTTAATTTTTTCTACTGGTTCTGCTTATAGTTTATTTTTTTATTGCATTTTCTATGTTCTTTCATTTTTGTGAAGTATTCTTTACATTCAAATTGATTACTTTCAGAAATATTATTAAAACAGAGCAAACTTTATCGGCATATCAGAAATGATAAAATATCTTTATTGCTAAAGAAATTCATTTCCGCAACAAAAATTTCACAAATGAAAATAACAATTAAAATATAGAAATATAAATTCCTTGGTATCTGCGAAAATTGTTAATTACAGATGCAATTTTTGAATATTTGAACATATATAAATATTCAACAGAATAACCACATTAAATTAATCGCTATCCGCAATTAAGACTTAATATTTTCATTTAAATTCTTTACGAGGAAATTATGAGAGGGTTGCTACTTAAGTTTTGAGATAAAGCAATAAAAGCAAAAATTTATAATTGGATATAGGTGTATTGTTTTTCAAAATATTCTCCATTGATATCAATACATTTTTGGATGCGTTTGAACCAATTGTCGGAGCATTTTTTTCATTCCTATTGAGGTACCTCCAAAACATGTAATTTGAACTAATCAACCGCTTCTCCGAGTGTAGAAAAACATCAACCACGTAATTTAATTCTGATCGGCGGAAATAAGATGAAATCATTGGGTGCCAAACAAATATTGTACAGCGGATGGCTCGCATTGTCGTGGTGGTGAATGATTCACATTCTATAATTGGTTTCCCTAATATTTTCGAACACTTCTGGCAAACAAATGTTGGTATACCATTCAGAATTTTATAAATAATGTAATTACCTTTGTTGTCAATATTTTGCCATCCAGTGTGTACATTTCCAATACCAAATATCTTGGATGGCATTATGGATATCACAAAATTTTCAAATGTTTTTTCAACTTTCTCCTTGTACAATGCGTTCCTGCATTCTTGTGTAGCAGAATAGCGCCTCATGTTGACAATTACCGAATACTTTCCGATTGAAGGTTGGTTCTCTTGATTCAGTTGCTCATGGTAAGGATCTGCATTGATAGTTCATCACAGAAGCACCTTTTTGGGATGTAAAGCCGGCTTCGTAGTACTTCATTTAGGGCGGACCACTGCATTTGCATTTTGAATTATCATATATAATCCATCTGCCGTCTCCAGTCATAGAAATCTGTATGGTGTCGTTAAAGCAATATATTGTATGTTATGGATAAGCTGCCTTGGTTCTCTTCGGACAGATTATGGGGACTCAAACACTCACTCTGCTTATCTTTCCAACCATTTGTAGATGTTCTTTAATGGTCGAGCAAGGTTGGTTAACGGTGCTTTTTGCTTCCATATTTGTCCTATACATGTCGTTGTCTGATTTTGTTGGTGCTCCTGATCGATAGAAGTCAGAGAGATCAAAATTACCGGACAATCATATTTGCGATTTACAAACGTCTAATTTTTATTGGCGTCTATTGGTACTTTTTCGTAACTGCTGGTTTATGATCTGACATTTTGATTTATTCTTCAGATTTTAAACCCCTGTTTTTCAGAATGAATTCCTCATAGTACGACACCAAAGAGCAAGTTCTTTGTCAACTTATTATGACTAACACCGGCTCTAAAGCATAGATCTATTTGCTAAAGCTGACTTTAATTGAAATTCAGTTAATTTATGAAAAAAATAGCGGATCTTCTAATAGGGTGTCAACTTCTTCCTTTCCTATTATTCTTCTTGTCGTATTTACTCCTAGTTGTAGTTCATTTTTTTTGGTCTTGGATGCCTGAGGTATTCCCTGGCGTAATTCCCCAGCTAATATTAGAGTAGTTTTGTCCAAATATTCTACAATTTATATCCAATAGACAAACACTTGTATAATTACTACTAAGTCTGCAGTTTATCAGAATATAACAGAAAAATCTACCTAGGAATGAGTGATGGTTATTTTATCAAATAAAAATAATACTCATTTCTTAGAAATTCTAAAAATTTTACAAAAATAGTTTTTTCGTCGTTCATGATCGAAATGAATAAGAAAAAAACTTGAGCTGATTTGTCTAGAAAGAAAAATTATTTTAGCTACCACAAGATATGACTGGTTACCAATGATTTTATCGTTTTGATAAGTTTTTATATTTTTTTTTTCTATCAACTTTATCCTGTAGTAAAAATGAATAATCGAAGCCTATAAATCCTCGGATATTAACACAAAATGAAAATAAATGAAATGAAGAGTGGAACAAACGAAGATGTATAATTTTTTATTTCTAGAGCTAGTTCAATTATCACATAATTAATCTAGTTTGGAAGTACCAGAATTTGAGATTAGGTCATATTCTTCCAATAAGTTCTACTGTTCTCATATGTATTCAACGAATAGTGTTTGTGGAGGATAGAAATACTTTGCGAAAGAAGTGATTAGTAGAGGTAGACTCTACATCTCATTTTAAACTAAGAACTATTTTTACTAACTTTTATTCCCATTAAAATTATTAATTGCAATTTATATCTAAATTCATTTCCTTTTTGAATAATACATTGGCAGTTTAGTTTCCTGCTGTTGAACAGAATTGTTTTTTAATTTGTGAGAATGGTTGTTTTTATATTACATATCTTTTTAAAAGTCCGCAATTGTTTGTATAAAGCACAGGTTTTTGAATAAAAATAATCAGCGTTGAAGTCTTATTCACTTCGTCTTACGGCTATGTCCGTTCCAAAATAAGATTTGTTGAGGTCATCGAAATATGTTCGTTAAATTGTTTCAAATTTCTTCCCGTCGAGCCATTCCTTCAAATTTTATGGCAATAAATGCCAGGGGAGGGTCAGTCTTCAGAATGGGCGTAAATATTAGTCTAATTTATAGAAACTGCGCCCTTGTGTTGTTTGTGTTATTGCCATAGAACGCATTTTTGGCCAAATGCGATCTACTTTTTTTTAAATCTTCATTGAGTCGACCTAATGAGATGTCATAGAATAGATACTCTTTTTCAACGCAATGACTTTAATGGCTGACAAACCCACTTTCGTTTTTGGTGCTAGCTCACTCCGAGGTTGCACCTGTTTTGACTACCGTTGAGTCTCTGGAGTCGTGCAATGAATCTATATTCAGTCAAGGTTGCGAATATTTTCAAATTGCTGCTAAATAACTATTGCTTCACGATTGCATTTGTGGTCGATTTTGAGCTAACGCTGCACCTATCGTGCGGAGGAATTTCTTATTTACAAATAATCATTGAAAACTGCAAACAATGAGCCATGTGGGATTTCCATGGCTTTCACAGTCTCTCGCACTTCCAGTCTCCGATTGTTATTATTCATATACCTCAACTTTCAATTTTTCGTGTTTATACGGACATTACAATATTGGGTAAAACTTAAAAATTGATAGGCTAGTAGATGTATCATGTTCAGCCTTGGTTTGAATTATGGGCTTTTGCCGCCAAAAACTAAGGCGTAGTGAGTTAAACATAGATTAGATTGCTCAAATTTTGACAGCTGAACAACAAATTATTGTTGACAAGAACAGTGTTATCCTCTTGTCAGTTAAGAAACGGAAATTACAGAATGTCATGTAATTCTTGACTAGTCACCGTATATAATTGTACAGCTGAGATACTAGTTCTCTCTGAAATTGGAAATGAGATCGATCAATTGTTACTTACTCCGTCTTAGGAATTCTACTTTTCTAGTGCCATTCATATTTGTAGAAAATAAATAATTAATAAATAATTTTGTTATAATCGTGGTCAAAATTTTTACAATTTTTTCATTTTCGATTGTACAATGTATACATAACCTGCCTGTGGTGCTGATTCATGTGTCCGGTTTTATTAATAAGTATTTGTTGTATTTGTAAGCCTCAAACAAACGATTATTATTATTATGAACGATAATTGCAATACATTTTGAATATCGTTTCACATAATAAAAATGTCATTTTGAAATGTATACATCCATATGTAATCGATTTATCAACAACGTGATTATTAAATCAACAATTTAGTTTTCTGTCAGTCAGACATTCCATTCTAGTCTGTATGATTTTGGCTATAAGTGGTGCTGTTAATGGAATTGATTAGAAAAAAACTTCACAATTATACTTATAAAAAAATTACATAAGAAAGTAGGAATAGGATTAAATGATTGATATCTATAAATATAAATAAATCAGTCGGTCAAAGCAAAATAAATTCACCTACTCAATCAATACATGAATTCAAAATCTTATTAAAGCTATACAAAGAGGTTAACAAAATTCTTTGTTCATTTAGACACAATCATCAACGTTGTCTACTTCCTTGCGTATGTACGTTAACTCCATCGGCACGTCGCTTCGCTATGTTCAAAAGTTCAGTCATCTTAGGCCAAATTAGGTGAATATCTCGGAAAATCGACATACCCAGTATTTTACCATGTGAAAACCTGTATTTCGGCATCCTCAAACTATTCTCAAAAATTATATATAATTGAATGGTCGCAAGTTTTAAAATCAGGTGTTCAAGGTCACAAAAATCGATTTTTTTTAACTTTGTTGCGTTTTTACGTTTTTGCAAATGTATAATTTATCATTTTTTATTAACTTTTAATTAAATTCATTTTTTTGGTTACTTATCTATGTGTATCTAAGTGTCAATTTATTCAATAACACTTACCATATAATTAAGAAATTGTTGAGGGAAATATTTAAATTGTATTTTAATTCCAATCTAATTTATACTAATGACTTTCTATATAAATAAAGAAGAAAAGAAAGAAATTTTTAACTAATTTTTTTATTAAATTTGTCATTTTATAGATTTATTATTGTCAAAATTAATAAAAATTTCTAGGACAAGTTCTAATTTCAATTCTCTTTTTCTTCTTCTTCTTCATCATCGTCGTCATCGTCTCTCTGCTGCAGAATTTGAAGTTCCTTTACATTACCGCCTTTAACGCCATTTGTGTCAAAGTCAATCATGATTTCTGGGTCAGAGCTTATATTATATCATCATTAATATTGGTCTAATATTGTACAGCGGTGAGACAAGCTTGTTCATTACACTGGCCGCAAGCTAACGAGCACTTTTGCAATTACAGAATTTTGTATTGAGTAATTCATCTGGTGCAGGTGGTAAAAAAGTCATGATAGGTTCCAGGAATTTGTTACACATTCCTGTGGCTGTAAATCATGCCCTAACCAGTTGACCTCAGATAATTCTCTTAACCGAGCGCTCTACGCCCTCCATCTAAAACAGTTCAAGGTATAAAAAGGTGCTGGATACAAAAGTTGTAGAGAATTGAATTGTCTACAATATAAATAGAAAATACAAATAGCGTGAACCCATAGAAAATGAGATATATGCAAAAAATGAAAAAAAATCGATTTTTGTGACCTTTGACCCCTGACTTTAAAAGTTGCAACCATACAATTATATCTGAATTTTGAGAACAGTTTTAGGATGCCAAAATACAAGTTTTTACGTGTATACTCCAGTATATGGAGTATACACGTACTGGATATGTCTATTTTCAGAGGTCATTGACTACCGATTTGATTATAAATTGTAAGTAGGTATGTAAGTATCAATATTCTTGAGGATTTCTTTTATATATGTATATATATATATATATATATATATATATATATATATATATATATATATATTATATGAAATATGAGAAAACTACAAGTTTTTGAAGGAAAATCGTTTCATTTATGTTCAAAGTTATCACGACCTATATCAATGCACTCTTGTAACTGAACTTTTCACAATATGAAAACTTGAAAGCAGTAATCTTTTGAACTACTCAAAAAAAATGTGGAAATGCCTCAATCATTTCATACTCCGTAGTGAAGCGTCACTAAATTTTTCTTTCGGTTGAAGAACAATCTAAAATCATACAAGTGCAAAGCAGGGGAATAGGGTGAATGATCAATGAATATTATATTATTTTCCACTGTCTGTTGTGCACTTCGTAACGATGCATTATAGTGATGTAACATGAAGTCGCCAAAATTACACATGGTTCTCCTAAACTGTATGTATGTTTCATTACCTCTTGTTAATATTATCTTGGATTATCTCAATGTTTCCAAGAGTAACTGAAAAACAAGGTCTACCAGCATTTATCTCATCATCTTCATCAATTATAATCCGTCCTCTTTTAAATTGGTTATACCAGTGTGAAGGACTTCCATCAAAAAATGCGTATCGCAACTGTTTTAGTCTTGTTTACTTAAACCAAAACAAGGTAACTCCACTTTTACTCAATTCGCAGTTAAGTAGTCCATTTGATTAAAAAATGTTCGAAAAGCATACTGACAAAACTTGACAACTCCAAACAAACTGTTAAGGTAGGCAAAACATGTCCAAAAAACCCAACTCCATTTTTACAACTTTTAGTCTGCTAAAACGAGATAAGTACAGTTGGATCTCAAAATAGAACAGTATTTTATCATTTAAAACCTTCTAGTTCACCAAAACAAGACAAAAGTCAGTTAGCTTGTTTTTGCTGTAAGAAAAAATTTAAAAGTATATTTTTATCATGAGAAACTGAGACATCTGCCAGATATTTGGTTTTCGCTGTACTGTTTTCGGTAAAATGTACAATCTTCATCACATTCACTAAAATAATTGGCACTTAGTTTATTTTGGCAGCATAAAATTCGGAAATACACACGTGATTCTGTATCAGCTGTTCGGATTTGTCTAAAGTTTTTGTATAAACATAACCTAAAACTTTGAGTTGTGGCGTGCACTTATTGTCGGAGTGTGAAAAATTTGAGATTTTTTAGTAGTTATAATAATTTAAAAATGTCTTCTCGGAGTTCTCGTATGTTGAAAATGGAGTTTAAAGTCATAATGGTAAGTGTATTATTATTAAATAAAATGTTTACATTCAACATTGTTATTTATTTCGTTTGTTAGAAGTCAAAATTCAGGTAAATAACTCACATAATAAGCCCAGTACCTCGAAAGAATGCTCTACTAATATAGAGGAAACAGCATTATCCAATCTAGATACCGAACCAGAGCGTGTACGTAATGAATTGGCAGCAATTTTAGACGATTCCGATTGCTCGATAAAAGACAAAGATTATGTGTCACGATCAGACAGTTCTTCAGAAGAAGGTATATTTTTTGGTAAAGGTCTCCCCATTAACCTCACATAGATTGACTCAAAAAATGCATGCTCTAAACCTCGACTTATCAGTATTCAGAAGAAGCAGGATTTGCTGAAGCTCTGCAAATCAGGGATAATCTCGGATGAATTTCACCAGTATTATTATTATAAGTCGTTACCAACGTCTAAGAACATGGAATATAGTATTCCTGAACCCGATGTTCAGGATAGTGATGTTCAAAGTGATATGGAGGACAAGTAATTTTGATCTGCCAAAGAAAGTGCTATAAACTTTTTGTTTTCCTGAAAAAATTAAATTGTTTTTATGTTTCGGAATTTTTATGAGAATTGTTTCTTTTGTTTTGTTACTTACTTTGATTTTTTTCAATTAATGAATCATTTTGAATCTGTGACGATTTTTCATTTCAACTTAAATTTTTAAACGACGACTTCTCAAAATTTCAAATTATGGAATTACCCTGTTTTGGTAGTAACCCGACGATTTATTTTATTTTCTAATCTTGTCTTCACGCCCCCCATTATTGGAAACACCGCATTAGATGTTCTCGTTTCAATCACTTAGAATGCGTTGCAAAGCTAATGCTGAATAATTAATATTTGCAATCTTGGCATGGAATATTTTTATCGGCTCCTCTCAAGTATGAATACAGTTGGAGGTTAAATTATATAGTAGAAATATGGAACCTGAATCAAAGAATAGTTTAAAAAACTTAACAATATATCTCTATTTATACACAATAGGTATTATTATAGAACAAAACGTAGGCGGCATAAACGTATTAAATATTTCCGGTAGGTTGAATCAAATTTTACATTATACAAAGTTTGGTAGGTAGCAATTTTTTTTTATAGAATAGAAGGCGTTATTGTAATCTGGCTAATGTAAAATGATACGACAAGAAACGAATTGGTTTTATATATTCAAACAAACAATTTTTTATAACAATGAGACTTCTCAGCATTCTCTAATGATGAGAGCCGAAGGAATTATAGGGCAAAAACATTAAATTATTTCATTTCCATTGATAGAAAATATACTTTTGCAAAACTAAAAATATAAACAACTCCATCAAAACAACATCAACATGTCATATGATTGTTGGCGGTTCAATTCAAATTAAACGCAAACTATTAAGCATCTTTCAGAACTAACTAGAAGGGATTATTAATAACTCTACCAAGATGTATATCTCAATAGATTTTTTTGAACGATTTTATTTAGTTAGGCTACCAAAAAAAAGTGTTTGAAGTAAAACGGTAGATAAATATATTTGCTTTGATGAACTATTAGACAATAAACAAAAATAAAACCGGAACTAGTTCCTACAAAATATGTGATTGATTATTTGCCCTACATTTGTAAGTATTATTGTGATTTTGAACTATTATACATGAATGTACCAAATTAACAAAATTTTCAATGCTATTCAATCAACAATTTAGATATTAATGACTTTGATCAAAAGCAGTCTCAGTTCCAGGAAATTTCCCATTCGAAGAATCTCTCAGTTGGCCAAGTTGTTTAAATTATTCCACACGTAATCGGAAAAAGGGGCAGTTAATCATTTCCTTGCCAACTTCCTCAAATCCCACCAAAAACAACATTAATTCCTGACTCAGGGTTACCTATGATTATGATCCAAAATGAAGATTCATCTAAGGGTCATATCACTCTTATTCAGAGTTACCTATACCATCTTCGTATTAATTATCTGATAAGCTTCTATAGTTGCTGATACTTGTGGTCGTTCCTTCCAGAAAATCTTATTCATATCATTATGGAAGTTATGTTAACTGTGCTCTTATCCTTTTTCTGGTATCTACTTTTCTGTTGTAATCTAGTTCATTTTTTCTATTCTAATTCATTTTATTTATTTTTCTCTCTATTCTTAACATTTGCTATGCTATTTCTCATAGACATTATAACCTTCATGTAATGAAACCAGGTGTCTCAAAATAGAGTTCACATTTAAAAAATTATTTTAAGAAGAGTAAGGAGTTTATTGAAGAAATGTTTGTTACATATTAGAATGCATTGCTCAGGAATTCATTTCTTAGAAGTAACATCGTCCAAATGTAAACGTTGCGCTCACAGTTTGTTAGCGTAAACTTTAGATTTGACATAACCCCACAGGAAAGAGTTCATAGAAGTTAGGACGGGACTGCGTGGAGGCTAACTCATGTCACCACTTCTGAACATCAAATTGCCAGAGAAAAATGTCATGAACTTGTGACAGAGATCTATTGCATATGTATAAAATTGCTCCGACTTGCTGGAACAATTTTCTTTGATTATAACCATCAAAGTTTTGCAGTACAGACACAAAAAAGTCGTCCAACAACGGCACATAGTGCTCTGAATTAACTGTGCGTCCACTTATATTGAGAAAAGTAAGTGCTTATAACTCCTTAACTTTCTGTTTTGGTTCAGTTACACTCCAGTAGTGCGCTTGTTAACGTGTCCATTAAAATGAAAATGAGCTTTATGCTAAAACAAGATGTTGAACGTTAAAAACCACGTAATCATCTGGTTTACGATATCAACCCTCTGACCAGCATCCTGAGGCTTCAATTCTTGCACCAATTGAATTTTATAAGATTATACTCCAAATCTTTGTGTAAAAGGTGTGAAATATTTATAAACTATGCATGCTTAAAGCAACAGCACGCTTTCAAATAGACGTGTCAGGCTCGTCATGAACAGACCGAGTGACACTCTCCACGTTTTCGACCGTTCTAGAAGACCTTGGACTTGTGTTCACACAATAAACTATACAAGGTGAACTTTCTTTTGACACACCCTGGACCTACGTTACAATATTCTCAAAACTTGTTTCAATATTTATTATTTATGTACACTATTTGTACATAATTCTTAATTCTTAATTCCTTCGTTATCTATTCTATCAATTTCCAAAAGTTCTAGGTTCTTTTATCCACATGTGACAAAGGGTCCGTATTCTGAAATATAACTGAAAGAGAAATCTCTTGATAGTAACCAATTAGCACTGCTGGTCTAATTTACCTATAAATTGAGGAAAGACTCATTCTTTCGTATGTTTCGTTATATAATCCTCAAAATTATATTATTTCATTATGTATTGTAAAGTTTTTCTGAAACTTATCAAATAATTTTGTTTAGAAGACAGTCTACTTTCAAACTTCTATATTACGCTTTTCATAATTGATTATAACTCAGCAGCAGATAGTATTTTGAATATTGAATCATCAAAATTATATTGTTTCACTCTGTAAACCTTTTTGGTGTATTTTATGAAAATGTATCGAAAACTTGATTCTTATCTTTTTGCATCATGTAGTCTTCTTTCAATCTTTGTTTTATGTTCCTTCTTCTATATTCCTATATATCGGTTTCTCTATATATATCTTGTAATCATTCACTCCCTCCAAATATCATTCTAGTGTAATTTGCTCCGGATTTCCATTAGATTGCTCCAGTTTTCAAAATTTTTCCAATGAATATTGTTATGAATTATCGTAACCACTTGTGTTTAATGGATTATTTCGATGTTCAAATTGTGGTTAATGCCTGGGTGTTTATCAGAATAAGAGAAATATGAAAAAAACTTTACCAAAAAAGAATTAGTAAATATCAGAATTACAATCGCGAGGGAGAAAAAATGGAATTGCGGTTTATTAAAAATCAATTAATGTTTTAGTAGTATTAATACATTATGCTATTAAGAAAATATTAGTCTGTTTCTAAATTCACCCCATACGTCAGAACAAAAAATACGGGAATTCGTTATTTAATTTCACTAGGTTTTTTCGTTATATTTATAATATAATTTCTATTTTTCGTATTACAACAAGGTTTCGAATAGACTTATGTTAAATCGATCATAACTTATGTGACACAGAACTGGTTTAATTCAATAATAGAAACGTATACAATGCGAAAATATCATTAAGAATTAAAGAACTAAGGATTTATGACATGAAGAAATTATATGTACAATAGTCGTAATACAGAGAAATTTTAAATCAAATTTCTTAATTCTCAAGAAAGGAAAGATCACAAATTGTACGTTTTAAGAAATATATTGCTTGCTTCATTAGTAATTTATATAATCCTTCAAAAATACGTACGCTGGAGAGAAAATATGTTTGAGCGTCCGTTAATACTGTGTCTAAATTACTTTTATCACAGTACTACTACATTATTTGACGTTGATAGTAATGGCAAGGATGATATACGTTCATAAAATTGTCATTTATGGAGTACGTTGATTCAGAACTCGATATGAGAGGTGTTGAGGCTGTTGAACTTAGATCTTGTTTCATAGTAGCTTCTAGAAACACACGTACTTTGGGTGGGTGGTTTCTAGTGGTCTATTCGTATTACGGGGCCGTCAAACAAAGACTCATGTTTGTGTATATTAGTTTGCACATATTGATAGTAATAGAAATATATATTAAATATAATATAATTTAAACCAACTCTTATCATACAGGGTAATTGATTAGTATGATAAATTTCAGTGCTTCCTTCTTCTTTGTGATATCAATTTGGAAATAAATTATTTACAATCTAAGAGAATACTGTGCCATATCACATTTACACTTCCATAAATGAAACACTCTATATTTCCTTTATATTTGGATTCGGCTTAACTTCCTCATTACAATAATATAGGATGTGTTCTATAAAAATCGTAACAAATTAAAAGAAATTCAGGAATGACTCTGACAGAGGGTGAATCGATGAATAAAAAAACTAATACATTATTTTCTCGGTTTTTTCAAATGAATTATCCTGTATATTATGTGAGTATCGAAAAGTACTACCAACATACTACTTATTAAGCATTCTTTTTGCCTATTATTAGCTCTTGAGATACTTTGATTTTTCTTCACAAAACAATGATTGTGTACCTAAATAGAATTATTTAAAAATCAATTATGAGTTTGTTATGATTTATTTGTTTGGGACTATAGATGTTCAATTGTAAATATAAAGAAACACCGAGTGTATTACAAATAAATTCTCTCCCTTTCTTTAGTTGCCTTATCTGTTGCGAACGTTGACTATTAATAGGAGGGCTATTCTAATCTTATTTGATACGTTTCTAAATAGATCAACAGATGACACTCCAAATCACAAATAAATTATAGGAACGAAACAATACAATAAAAACTATCCTATTTACTACAGTATACGTACCCATATTAATTATCATAATAGTTGTTCGATATGACCGCCAAAGACATCTATGCAAGCTTGAAAGCGATAATTGCAAGAGCTAATCGCATTTTTATAGAAACATTCCGAAATTTTTTCTATATTCTCACAATCATGTACCTAATTTTTGTTATTGGAGGTATTTGGTATCGTTCTTAATGTAACCCCAGAAAAATAAGGCGATTTTATTGAAATCTCATGTCCTTGGTGGCCACTCACTGGTTCAATTCTTTCGACTAATCTTTTAGGAAATAGTTCATTTACTTCCCCATTAATTAATTGATTAGCGATAGTATGCACACCATTATGTAAAAACCACATCCTTTGACGCGTGAGACTTCTTCCAATAAGAGATTTAATCTATATACATCTCAGCATTTGAATGGTACTACTATATATTCAACAACAATACCTCCCCACAAATTGAACGACCATCTAGTTTGACTGTGTGTCACTATGTATGGATATGGATTTGTCTGCTAACACAACCATTTTTATTAAACGTGCGTTTATCTTTAAATAGAACTTCTTCTTCTTCTTAGCGTGCCGTATCAAGTCCCCTTAACGCAAAACTCTCTCTATATTGAACTAGTCTAAATAACTGTCCTGCTTCTCTTATCCCAGTTCATTTTCTAATATTCTTCAACCAAAAGGCTTATTTCCTTGCAATTCCTCTACGAAATTCAACTTTACCCATTATAATCAACCGGAGGATATTAAATGGGCTGTGTGTCCCACCCAAAAAAGCTATTTTCCTTCATTTAATGTTATCCACCAACATTTGCTCTGTTAAGGACTGCATCGTTTGTTTGCATAGCGGTCCACGGTATCTTGAGCATACGTCTATATAACCATATTTCAAAAGCCTCTAAGCAATTAATGGTAGGTATTTTTAAAGTAAATACTTCGACACCACATAAGAGAACCTTATTATGTAACATTTGATCATCCATTTCCGGAGTTGAAATTTTAAATTACCATTAGAGAAGAGTGATGTTATTTCAAAAAATGTTGTACGAGCTACCTCAATTCTACATTTTATTTCCTTATCGTTGTTCAGTAATGTAGCAACCACTATATTTGAAACCGGACACTCTTTGAATTGTTTGTCAGTTTACCTGTAGCTGAGTTTCATGGTACGGCAAGCGATTAAAAACAATATTTCTTGTTTTAGAACAGTTTAGACCCATGTCTCTTCCCACTCTGCCAATGGCGTTTAAAACACATTGCAGTCCATTCAAGTCATCACACAGTACAACCGTATCGTTTACCGTAAATTTTTACACCTTATAAAAGTTGTGTCTAGCTTGCTTAAAGATCTTATTTGAATACAAATTAAATAGAAGTGGTGAGAGTATGCAACCTTGTCTGACTCCTCTTCTGTCGATTTTCCGTTGATTCGAACGTTCGCTCTTTGGCGCCAATTTACTTTTTCGATGATTTTTACGTCGAAACTATCAACTCCTTTTTCCTTTAAGATATTTATTAACTTGTATTGTACTCGATCAAATACCTTTTCGTAATCGATAAAGACTGCAAATACTTCTTTCCGTTGGCCCCGGCATTTTTGTAGTAATATATTTAGTGTAAAAAGTGCTTCTAGTGTTCCCAACCCATTTCTGAAGCCGAATTGAGTTTTGTCTTGATCTTTTTCGCACTTATGTCTGATTCTAGCGTGGATGAATCTTAAGAATATTTTTATTGTGTGACTCATGAGACCTTTGAGGGTATAGTCGCTACAGTGCATTGGACATTGTTTTTTTGATAAAGTTATGAATTCGGATTTTAACCAGTCTTCTGGAATTTCAGCGATTGAATAAACATGATTGAAAGGTGTGACTAATATTCCTATGTTTTCTTTCTTTGTAGCATGTATCACTTCTGACTTCATCAAATGCCATTTGTCCTTCTGATCTAGACTCATTATACAGTTCTTTGATAAACACATACCAAGTTGTTCGAATTTCTTCTTCATCTATGGTTATTTTTACTTTTGAATCCTTTAAGGTATTAGGAGTTTTCTTGTTGTGTAGGCCAGCTACATCTCTGACTTTTTTAAACATATTGAACGTGCATGTTTCTCTTCTAATTCTTCCATTTCAATGCATTTATCTTTCATCCAATCTTTATTGGCCACTCATATTTTTCTCTAATATTTATGTGTCTTGGAATAGTTTTAGTGTGTTTTTCGATTATTTTAGAAATGTGATTTTTAAAAGTGTTCCAGATTTCTGTACAGTCAACTTCATGTTTTATTTGTTTCAGTTGGCTGTTAATATCTTTTCAATTTGTGTTTTGCTGTTCTCAGTGATATCCAGTTTCATATTTTGTAAAAGTGTATTTTGTTTTTGTCAAATATTCTTAGCACATTGAAGTAGGTCAGTTCTTTTGTGTTGGATATACTGTTTACACTTGTGTGTGGGTTTTTAGTAACTGATAGATAAACATAGGTTGCAGTTTCTTCTGTCACAAATATTATTATTATGTAGAAGTCTGATTAAAAATATGCAATAATATCTAGGATACTTCATTTAAATGCAGCTTTGTAATGGCACAGCATCCTGGAATAATCCATAGCACATGTACTAAACTTTATCACACTAATCAATCACCCTGTAGATTATTTTCCAATTCTAGGACAAAATATAGTTCCTGTTAATAAGTAGTGGACATTAAATTACAGAGAGTACTTAGTTTCTCGATAGAATATTGGAGGTGATGCAAATATTAAAATTTTGAGAATCACACTCGACGATAACTTTTACATTCAATGTAAAGGTAGTGAAAGAGATCCAAAATATTGACATATATTCCAAGATCTCAGGGCTCCTACACTTTGATGGACAAAATATATTCAATGAAGTACTATTAGACATCCCCGCTTGTAGTTTGTACCGACAGTCAATCGTCAGGTACAAAAGTTATCCAGCTAACTTGGTCCAATATAATGTATTAACAGTTTGCCCAAACTTCAGGAATTCAAAATAATCAACTCACCTACGCTTTGCATGTGATTCATTTGCAAAGAGCCACTGCCTTTAGAATTTTGGATTAATGGAGCAATACATTGCTTTTGATGAATGAGTTAAGTTTGCTCTCTTGGAACATATTATGAGAGACCCAAGCACCTGTTTTGCTTATTTTTATGATGTGATGCAGATGTTCTTGGTCGACCATGGTAGAATGATTTTCTGACAAGGACCTGCTTCTATTTCTGCTCTTACATTGTCACTAATATTGTTGTTATTTGAATTATGGAGATCAACATTATCGTATATGAACCATATTGAATATTCACGCACTCGGATAAATATTGCAACTGCTTCTGATCTCAATTTTTGCAACACTTAATAGTCAACAACTGTTATGGCTATATCACCCTACATTGCAATTTTCAATTATTTACAAGTTACCAAGTCACAATAATTTCGAAGTACACATTGGAGCTGTCAGTGAGGAAAAGAGGGTCATGGTAACCAAGTACCTTTTCAGTGAACATTCATTGAAGTAATCGTTATGGAATCTCTAATAAACTAATTGCAGAATTATTTTGAATTTGTATGAATTTTCATGAATTTTTTTATCGACGTAATTTCTAGATCACGTATAATAATGATCTAAAATTGTTCAGGAATCAATTATCTACAACTTATTAATATACAAGTGTGACTGTATAGTAATGAGACTAGCGCTACTACAGAAAAAATATACATGCACTAAAGTTTAGTGACTGTCAGCTGTTTAGCCTGAAGCTTATTCTTTCGAATGCGAAGTCTACCGTGACAATCTAGTGTAGCCATGGCATTCGTTCATATTATATATTTGATCGCCCGTCTATCTCAAAAACGGATGAAATTAGTATATTAGTATAATATATAATTCAATTATTTTATATCACCAATTTCGTCATTTAATAGCCACACCTCGTATTAGTATTTTTTTTTAATTCATAAAAAAAAAACAAAAAAAAAAGCGATAAAGAACGAATTGTCAGAATTAATGAAGATATGAATTATTACACTAGTTTCCCTTGATAAAAAATTGATGAAACTATCAATGATTTTATAGAATTTATTCTCATTTACTCATATTTTTTGCTTTTTCACATTATAAACATCGAGGACATGGAATAAAATAACAGATGTGTTATTAATGTCAATTCTATTTTGAAAAATTCAGATGCATTGAAGTAAATTGAAAGAAAAATGTTGGACAATATGTTATATTTCAATAAGATGCCTTTTATCAGCATTCGTTTCACTTTTCCTCAGTTTCCAAATGTCCACAGTAATCTTCCATAATGTAAGGATCCCACCGACTGTGATAGCTTTCAACCATTACTTTTAAATTTTATTGAAAGCGCTCATATTATTCCTCATTATTTTCTGAATTATCCGGAGATGACTAGTGGTATAGTGGAACTTAATACTCATATTTGCTTTATAATGTGTTAACTAGGAAATTTTCGTCTACTAACAAAAAACCTTTCCAGGCCTCACTTGCCAAAACAATCACGTGCGTTCTTGTCTTCCACTCGATCATAACATAGAAAAGGACTAATTATATTAAAATTTTTCACAGTATTTTTGTAACACTTGTGGATGATAGAATTATTAAGCATTAAAAATATATATTGAGAAGAAACGTTTTGTTTTCTATTACCATATGGAATATTCTATCATCATATCCAGTGTAAATGCAGTGGATAATTCATTAGTGTGAAGATTTAATGGGTACTATTTTGATTATTATAATATAATACATGTTAAGTGATTTAAGTGTCTATCGGATTAACAAGGAAGATTCCCACTAAACAATCTACCTGTTATGAGAACAAATCATAGTAGGTAAATGGTGTGGTCCCAGAAGTACTTGGCCTAACCTATAGATAGCAGTAGTAGGTAAAATTATCAACGGCGAGTATTATGTGAACTTATTGCAAAGTTTAAGCGAAGAAATCAAGCAAAAACGGCCGCATTTGGCTAAGAAAAAAGTGTTCTTTCATAAGTCAAGCATCAACTCATTCATTCGTTGCTGCAATTCATGAACCCTTTTCGCCAGATTTAGCCCTTACGTATTATTTTCTGTTCACAGACTTGAAAAAATGGGGAGGCGATGTCGGCAGTTAATGGTTATTTTGAGGAGCATCACGATTCTTATTTTAAAGAGGGTATCGAACTTGTTGAACATCGTTGGGAAAATTGTATGGATTTAAAAGGAGATTACGTTGAAAAATAATTATATTTTGTTCCAAAATTTTTGTGTTTTCCTTGTTGGGTCAGGTATTTCTGGGACCATCCTCGTACATTTTTCTAAATACATTCAAATTAACTCTTTTTTCGGCTCTTTATTTTTGAGTCGATTCCAATTATTTCTTTACTTGGCATGGCGATTTCACAATTTGTTATTTTCTACCATATTCCATATATTAGCTTTGGACATTATCTTTAGATCAATTCTATGCCCATATCAACATTGTAATTTTTTTGCAAATTCCCATGTATCCTTAATTTAGTTGGCGTGAGTCTATCTTTGTAATTATTGTATTACAAATCTTTGGTGAATATAAATAGTTTCGTTTAAAGACGAGTAGGTACGTTGTTGTTGAAACGCATGTTATGAGAGTGTTATTGTAATTTTTTTAGTAAAAATTTCTTTTTTTTTACATAATTGATAATAAACCTTAAGAAACTGTCTGCTTTATCGACAAATTGACAAATCGATTTCATTAAACAATAAAGAATAAAGAAAACGAAACACCAATTTGCAATATGTTTACGTTCAAAATCAACAACATCTCACAAACAACTACAGTGTGTGATTATTTGCAAGATACAATGCGAATACGGTCTAGTTTTCTTAATTGAACTAATTGGTATTATATACACAACAACATAAATCACGGAATGTTTCTTATATCATTATATCAAATTTAAGAGATGAAAGAACATAACTGTGAACAATATATGTATAACGGTTCAATTAATTGTGTATTATGATTACATATACTATTTCTCAGAATTCATTCATCAGTATATTATTCTATAGAAGAAAGAAGATTAATAATTTTACTGGATATTATGTAAGAGTTTGAGTTCACACACCAGACTTTGATACAGCTGTATCAGGTATAATACAATAGAATATTTTTTATAATGAATTCTTATAAGTTTGATTGTTTTGTCCAACATTTAAAGATAAATCATGTACTTAAGCAGTTGTTTTGCTATGAGGAATATTTTTCTAAAAGTTTTGGTTGCAATTAGAGACTATTCACAGCCACTTTTTAAACAGCCGGAAGGTGAACACAAATCGAACAGCATTGGAAATATAAGAATGAACATAAAACGAGGAAGAAAAAAGACTAAAAAGAATAATTAGATGCAAAAAATGAGAGTTTTCTGAGAAGTTTCCGACCCAACAGAGAAACCTGACATTTTTATCCATAATTATTTTTACTTTTTTATTCCTTTTAAGTCTTTACACATATCGATGCGCTAATGTTTTTATCGAAATTATAATTGTAGTCTTTTTCATCAAACAATTATGCAAATTCCTCTTCTGTTATTGTTTCACTCTTCTGGAGATAGTCGATGAACACAATTCCATGACTACCCCAGAAAATGGTCGCCACCACTTTTCTGGCCGTCTTTGTCTTTTGAGGAGCAGGTTGGCCATTTGAAATCCACTGTTTGATTGTATTTTAGTTTTAGGATTGTAAGGGTGGATCTGGGATTCATCAACATTCATGAATAGACTGAAAAATCTGACTCATTTTGCTCAAACCACATCAAAAATGCTTGGAAAATGTTCATTGCATTGGAAAGAAACCAAACTAATCGTCCAAAATGACTGAATTTGTAGTAATTTTTATTGATAGGTGCTGACATCTTTAGGCGTTGGAAAATTTTTAGACATTCTTCGTATTATGTGAATAAGTATAATACTACCAATATATATTACAGTGGTAGAGTACATATACAGAATGATCATAAAAAAAATTGAAATAAAAACAGAAAGAGCTTGTGATGGGGATTAAATAATAATAAAATGAATGTTGAGAAAGCAAGAAATAGTGGTGGAAAATATGTAAAGAAGCATGGAAATCCCAAAAAACTATCAAGAGAAATAATAATATCTATACACCTAAAATGAAAACAAACAAATTTAGAAAATTAAGACCGATATGTTAAACTTAAATTTAATTTAAAATCTGTATAAGAATTTTTGCGGCAAGATTGGAAAAATATGTGCATTCTAGGTTGTATTAACTGCAAGTATATCTTCCCCAGAACAGGTGAAGTATATTTTGAACATTTATACGAGGGCTGCTACTTAAATTTTGAGATAGACATATAAAAACAAATATTTATAATTGAATATGGCATTCCTATTTTTTCTCTATTGATATCAATACTTTTTTACATGTAGAAGCATTTCTTCCATTCTGATCGAAATAATTCCAAAAGATGTGATTTGAATTCATCAATCCCTTCATCGGGCATAGAAAAACGTTAACCTCGAAATTTATTTTTGATCTGCGATTTAATTCCATTTTTTGACCAAGATCAATGCTCCAAGTATGTATAAACAACTCAAATAGCACTCGTATGACAACAGGTTCTAAGTATCAGTGTTACTATATCACTAAACAAAAGTATCAACCCTCGTAGATCTGAGAAAGCCTTTTCGTATATAGATAAAGGTAAAATGGAAAAATGTTTAGATGAAATTCAAATACCAACAAAACTAGTGAAAGCAATAAAAAGCCCATGAAAAACCTGAATGTGTCAGATACAAAAGAAATAAAACAAGAAAAAATATTAAACAAATTGTTATTGTTTGGTTATGGTAACAAGGTAATAAGACTGAAAATGTGAATAAACAAAAAGGCAAGATGCTCGTCAAGAATGTCTTCAAACAGTTTTTGATTCTTTTGGTATGGTCATGCATGTAACGGCACCAAGTGGAATAACTAAGATCAGTCCTAGTACTATAGACTATACCGTGTCATCGTATGATCCAGAATTCACCGACTGTACTGTCTTTAATTCAGGTTTCTCCGATCATGACGCAGTGATAACAAAATTTTCAGTAAAATCAAATACTAAAAATGTCACTCACAAATTATGCCGTATCTTTTCGGAACAAAATTTTCAAAACTTCCAGCACATAAAAACACTAATTAGTCTGGCATCTTAGAAAGATTGGTAAAAATAAAGGTTTTATCATTTTTGTTTTAATATAAAATACTTACTACCCATCAATTTGGGTTTTTAAGTAACAAATGCACAAATGATGCCTTAATAATGTGTATTCTAGCCTAAACAGCCATCACTCCACTGTAACAACTTTTTGGGATTTTTCCGAAGCTTTTGATTGTGTTAATCATAATATTTTAATCAACAAATTGCAGTACTACGGTTTCAGAGGAACACCTCTCGCATGGTTCAAGTCATACCTTACCAACAGAAGTCAGTTTGTAAGGGTTGATACAACGATGTCATCTTGCAAACCAATAGAATGTTCAAACTACCAAAAAAAGCTGTTAGATATTTACTCGTACTAAATAGCAGGCAGTGAGCCCTTTTGTTAATCAATGTGGTTTTATTCTGTATATTGTAATTTTATTTTACTTGTATCTTTATTTAGTTATTCTTTTTTGGCAATAAAGTATATCTCTCTCTATCAGTGCAGCAATATCTAGGTATAATAGAAGATTGGCTAATACGGAGGAAACAAGAACATATATAAAATATTTGATAAAAATAGTCGGAAAATTAAAACTGGTCACAATCAGAAACAAAAATATAGGAGGAATGACGAGGCAAAAATCAATAAATATTAACATAATAACAGTTAAATTGCTGTACATAATGAGAATGGGCCAACAGAGAAAGGCCATCCCTAGTTTGAAGGTAATGTTGAAAAGCTGGCAACACTTGACGCATAAGGAATGAAGTTACTTACCTTTGTGTGTAGCTGAGATGGTAATAGTTTTCTTGATAATAAATGAAATATGTCTACCTTTATTTGAAGAGAGATGCACTTAACCACAGGATTTGTATAACAACTTTACAAAACTGTTAAAAAAAGTTAAATGTCAAAGGATGTCGAGTGATACCTCTTTTGAAAGATTTTGATTTCTCTTAATAATTGTTTGTCGTAATAACTTTTTAATTTTGAATTTTCTGGATTTAAAAATATGAACACGGAATATAAAATTTATCGTGCGTAATTTCTAGAATCAGGATTTTCTGAAAGTTTACTCAAAAAATGTAACGAATGAGATTCATATATTTTTCTTAATTAATGATATAGATAAGAATTAATAATACTTTGTGTATCGTAACCATTGAAATAACATCTATAATATAGATAATACAGATGATATAGATATAGAATAAATGAAATTATTATAATATAAAAAATACATTGTATATTGGCTTTTACAGGAGAGCTGTGTTACGGCATAATAGCTTTTCGTATCTGATAAAACGATGATTATAGGATTATGCTTCTGATCGAAGGGAATGTTTCAGTAAATGATTATTTACAAATATATTTGTTGATTCAGGATATATATTAATTTTCATATTCACAATCTATTTCATTTGTTTCAGTCACTGTGGTTATTTTTTTATAATTAATATTTCGGTTTAAAGTTCGTTGCGTGAGTTCTGTCACTAACGGATGAAGAAATAAAAAACTAAAAAATCTGATCTTCGAGATTAAAGTAGAGTAGCACGGAATTATAGTAATTTAACCAATGTGACATTGACGCATGGATGTTTTTTTTTTTTAAATAAGCTTATCGTGAAACATTAGAGTAACTTTCTTAACCTAGAATACTAAACAAAACTGCAATGCTCTACAGGGTGTCATTGTGCAACTTATCACTCTCAATATTTTCCTTCTTGTAAATGAAATTCAAATGAATAGTTCAATGGTATTCAAATTTCATATCATTTGGAAAATAGCTTCCATAAAATTACGTTTTTATGTTATACACATAATATTGACACTCCGTTTAATAGACATGGTTATAAATTCAGTTAGCACTGTATCAACCCTTATATAACAGAAATAAATCTAATTATATGCGCACTCTTGGTCTGTTTCAATTGACGATAAAGAAACTCCGCATCCTCTTTGCCACCTTTAATTTTATTGTAAACTATCTCAGAAAATTTTAACGATTTAGTACTATTGTTGAGAAAACTTAAGAAATAACTTCAATAAGTGATTGAAAGTGTCACAACGATTTACATTTTTCAAGAAAAAAGCGAAATAGTTGAAAAAAGCGCATGAGGGATGTCATTTTAAGAGCATCCGCCCTTTTCAACGGATTTATTTGAAAATTTGCAGAATCTCGAGAAAAATGATTAAAAAAGTAATTTGAAATGCTTAGAATATTTTTATCGTTCTGTCGTACTCAATCTGTAATTCTCTACAGAATATATAGAAGTTTCTAGAATTAAACTCTCAAAAAAACTGACAGAAATTTCAGTCACATGATTTATTTTCACTGTAAGTATTTCAAATCATTTATATATATATTTGATAAGACTGGGTTGAAAGGCTATTAAAGATTCTTGTAAAAATGACAGAAAATAAATTGAATTATGAAACCATTTCTGTATTTGGCTCTTTTTATAGGCTTGTCAGAATTATTTATCTGTAATTTGAATACTTCAAACTCGAAGTAGATTATTCGTTTTCAGGATTATATATGGAGTAAGTTTGTTGTGCAATTGGTACACACCAAAATATTTAAATAATGTAGGGTAGAACGGAAATGAGGTCATATACCTTTCCCCATAATTCATCAACCACCTGAGTTCATGAAACCAAATCGGTCATGGGACTTTATCTAACCGAATAAACAAAACGCAAACATATAATATTGTGTATAAAATCTAGGGATTTTGTGTGATAATTATTATGAAATCAAGCGAATGTTATGTCGATCAGAAGAGACGGATCATTTTTAGAATATCAATTATTGTAATGATATAATATATAAACTGTTGCTTTTTGTTTTTGCTACAATTTCTCTAATTATTTGCAAAGTTTTTTCATCATTATGTCTTCAATATTTTTCACATTACTAGTTTTCTACAATAAAAATGATTCTTCAAATTTTGTGAATTATGTAGTACCTGCCCAAATTTTGTTATCAGATATTCCTAATTCGGATATTCAGCAAAAGAAATTGTTTCCTCTTTAAAATAACGATGGTAAGAAAATCTCTTGTGAGCTATTCTGAACAAGAAGTTCATAATTGTAAAAAAACAAAAATCAATTATCGTGTGCCAATTAGCCCGTCATTTGTTTTATCAAATATTTGTCCGATTTATCAGAATTTCCAAAAAAAATTAATATGTTGCCGATTCAAATTCAAATAATCACTTCTGAGCTCTAAATGTGCTTTTTTCCAACATCGCATTCCAGAGGCAACAACTAAAAAGTAAAATTTAATAACTTTGACTTAATATCATCCTTCATATTAGCTAGTAAGTTGTTTCTAATAATTTTGATTTTTCTGTGCAATATGTAGTGCTCATAAAATTGCCTTTACATATTTATTTGCTGTTCTTCTATTTTTTCGCTCAATAAGTTTTATAAAGAAAATTTTTTAAATTCATTTCCGAACAAAATCGTATTTTCCATTTGTTTGGGGGATAAAACGAATCTTGGAACATAGTTTTATGTGGCTTTATTATTTTATATCAATATTAATCTTTTGTGATAATTTATTCGGAAAAAAAAGTTGGCGTGGTGGACCGTAGGAACGAACAACTCTTTTAAAACAATTCCCAAAGGTTTCGATAGGATTTGTTCTGATGTCAACATTATTTCATTCAGTATTCTATTTGGTACCATCTGGTCTATCTAAGCTAAGTGAATTCGGTGGTGTTAATCGTGAAGAATGAAAAATTGATAGGTAGTGACGGTTTTATTATAAGAAAAAAATAGATTGAGATTTAACAAGTATATCTGCAGTATCTTTTAGGAGATTTCTAGTATATTTTGCGCATTTAAAAAACTCTAGAAACTCCTAAAAATATCTCAGGTGTTTAACCCGAGAAATACATCAAGTACCATATCGTGTACGTCGTCAGTTATGAATGTAGTTCAAACAAAAATCGTTGCTGTTAAATCAAATCGGCATATGTGCAAAAGTTTGAATTGATTTCACGAACAATTAGTTTTCCGTCTATTTTTACGTCGAACCATCATTTCGCATAGTTGAGTCAAACTGATCAGATGTCGTATGGTCGGTATGAATTTACGTAGAAATAGCTATTTTGTTACTTTTACAAAACCTTAACTTAAAAAAGATTACCTAAATGAAAAAGGGGGGTGAAACTTTCTAAGAATCACCTACTGGCAATAGTTCGATACTAAGTTGGAATTCCTGGAACCATTGGCATTGGTGATATTCATACTGAATGCACTGTTTACACCATTACTACACCAACACTCACAATTACATTGTCTAGCTCGCGTGTCGATAACTAAGTTATCGTCTTCAGAGACTGAAGTAAACTGTTTACCTTCAAGACAAAGAATGATAAGTGAGATGTTTGTCTTATAAACTAAAATGCGAAACCAAAATACGACAGGATATGAAGAAAATATATTCTAGGAGAGGGCTTATTCATTGTAAAAAACGAACTGTCGTTGACAGGCAGACCTACAAGCAGTACTGTCATTTAAATAGAAACAGGCATCTTCCTACTACTACGTTTCAGATTCGTTTACAATTAAATAATTGCTATTCTAAACGGCGACAATACGGTAAACTATTAAAATTGAGAAGAAATACAAGTAAAAAGAAGAGTCATGTGTATTGGAAGTTGGTACTGAAATATCTGCAAAATTTTATCGACAAAGCTGACAGTCGAATAGACGTCGGCTTTTACCGCGAAAATTGTAGTGAAAAATAACTTCATGATGAATTATTCACTTTTCATTTTGCCTACAATAAATTCTAGGAGAAGCCATAGAAGTGTATTCGAAAACTTTAAACTGCTCAGGTGAAAAATTCAATTTTACAGGTATGCCAGGAGCTAAGTGGGTGTCAACAAATTAATTTCTTTTTGCTATCAGATGTAGCTATTCACCTGTAGTGATTACTGACGAGAAACTTAACAGGCAATCGTGCAATAATTAAGAGATACTTGTAATAGAATTGAAAGTGGTCAACAGATACGAAATATGTTTTTTTTGTTATTGACTGACATCGACAAAGACATAAGAGATAGTTGTTTTGTAAGTTCGATTCAATTGAATTTTTCTTCACCTTGTATTTGTTTGTTTGAAATTAACTTGGATATTTTTAAAAACATTTCTATTAGAATATAATTTATTATTTAAAATTCTAAAAATACATAACATCATCTGAAACGCTTACTCGAAGCATGCATATATTCAATTAGTTTCAACAGAAAAAAATAATTGATTACCCATATGGTAGTGCTGGTAATTAAATTTTTTTTATTATAATATTGCTAGATTACATCCATTTGTACTAGCTTTTATCCATTATAGTACCTCCATGCTGTACTTTAGAGAACGCTATCAAATTAAATGAACGTGAAATTATGAATAGCACAAATTACAGAAATACTAACCATCCTCTCCTAATAATTATCAATCGATTAATGAAAGGCTGTTGTCGATTAGTCAATAAAACATGGCTTTTAGACAAAAGCCAAAATATTTATTTACTGGAAATCGGCACAAGGTCTTCCAGTTGAATTAATAGTTTATAGATCATTACGCTTTTTAGGAATATGGTAGTGGGTATACCTTTAATCATTTGTTATTTAATCAGTTAATTAAAAGTGAAATGTAACTTTAGTTATATTTGGGAATTCGCCAAAATCAATGGGTGGGTAGTGCGAAATAATATTTTCGGTTCCTATATAAGGCAATCAAGTAAAACCACTTATTCAAAAAAGAAGTAGACATAAGTGTTACAGGAGAAATAGATTCTCAAGTAAGAGTAAACTAGGTTAAAATAAATAGAAGCAATAATTTATGTATTTTTTGTTCAAAATATACTAGACAGATATAATTGTATCTGGGGAAAATACATTCTTATTTCCTTGAGTTAGCGGAAGTGAGCTTTTTACAGAGACATGAAGTGTAATAAAACTCAAATAAAAAAGCAAAATATACAAATTTAGAAGTTATCTAACAAGTATTACTCATACATATTATCTAAAAGAATTTTACAATGGATCACGGTGGTGTATTTATAACAACTAGTCCGTCAACTTGGTGGACGTTTTACAGGTGGCTTTTGTACTTTTTTCTGATAAAACTTTTATGAATGTTCATAAAAAGGCAGCACAAGCTCACAGAGAGATTTTTGCTGTTGGGAAGCGGTGGTTGGTCATAGTTGTAATTGGTTCCTGGAAATTTGATGTTAAAGATTTGCCTCCCTTTGGCCTACCTCTAAGTGGAGAAGCCAATGAAATATCTTGATGCCTGGTTGTAGAGGAAAAAAACCAAGTTTGTGCGCGTACCAGTTGGCTCCACCATATACGTAAAAGCAAACTTTAGTGATTGGAAGAGAAGCAATTAAGTACTATAATGTCAACAATTGACCAGTTTAAAGAAAAAGTTGGAAAGAAGATTTCGGAGTTGGTAAGTAGAATGAGTGCTGTATTCCACCATGACTTAGTTAATCGAATTTGGTTATGAAGTTTTAATACGCCCACCAAATAGCCTGAGTATTGGTCCGACTAAAAATAATTTCTTTCGCTCTTCACAAAACGTTTGTGATAAAAAGAAAAATGGATACTAATTAAAGAATAGCAATAGATCAAGGATAATAATGGCACATATGTACACATTTTTAGTGAAGAAAAATGTTATTCAAAAATCAAGCAAGCATCGGAATATATATTTTAGATGCACTACGAGAGATATTTGAATGGGTTCCGATCCAATAAGGGAACAAAACCTTTTTTCCCATAATCATTTTTGTTTTTCAACATATCATATACTGCAGTCTTTATCCTTAAAACAGGCGTTTACGTCTGATAAAAAATTTATTTTCTGCAATTGAAAATTCAAGGTATGAAGCAGAAATAGTCGCCGGAGACCAGATTTAGTGAATAAGGTAAGTGGTCAACAAATTTGAAGTACAATTCTCAAATTTTGTCATGGTGATCACCAAATTATTAGGAGGTGTGTTCTTTTTCTATTCAGGTACCGACGCTTTCTTGCAATTTCTTCCTTCACCTTATCTGAGTCCGATGTGGACAATCCACACGATCAAACAGTATATTTTTTCTCGGTTCCTTGTCTTAAAAAATATGTATCAAATAAAATATATTATTTCTACTTGTAATTGATAATTTTTAAAAATTTCAAAGAATGCATTTCTTTTATATAAAATTTTGACAGTTTCAAATGTTGACAAACTTACAGTGGCCAAATCTACAATTTGTATATGTTACGGCTTTCTTTGGCTTATTAAAAATCTGTTTATAATTTAATCATAAATCTGCGGTGCAATAATCCTCAATCCCTCAATTGGCCAGATCCTAGAAGCTTAGATAATATAATGAATAAATCCGAATTCAAACTTGTACATTTATTTCTTTCTCAGCCCACAATAATAACTGATTATAACTTAAGTTTCAATCATATAACAAAAGACCGGACCCTAAACCAAACCTGATACAGGGTGAAACTACCTTCTTGACAAACTGACATGATGAGTTCATTTTACTTGGATGGTTCATCCTCCATTCTGTGATGTTGTTTTAGCTATATATGCATTTTATTATATTTGGAGGCATCAATGTCAATGGTGTATCATCATGTTTGGTAATTTTTGACATTCATTAATTATTGTTAGGCGATTCCAATTTTATTCAGTCTGGATAATTGTTTGTACGTTTTGCCTTTTGATAATTATCATAAAATGATGTTCAATGTAAAACGTATAGAAAATTACTACTGTTTTTTTATATGTCTAATGTGATTTACCTTTAAATTTTCAAATTAATCATGAAGTGTCCTCCAGTGACAATAGTCAAAATTCGCAGTCTGCGGGGCATAATTCAACAATATGTTGCTCCGAATTCACATACGAAACTGCTTTATTACAAATTGATTGAAACATTACGTAATAAGATGCCCAGATGGTGTGCAGAAACTCTTCAGTGAGGAATTGGGGTTGTAACCCAAAGTCCCTACTGTGGATGTACACGACAATTGTGAAACCAATCATCACATATGGGGCAGTGGTTTAGGATACTAGAACTAGTCTGAATATCACAAGGAAAAATTTCTTGAAGGTACAAAACTGATTTGCATATGTGGAACCGGGGCCATGAAATCCTGTCCAACAGATGCACTAGCAGTGAGTCTAATTTTCCACCTGGAAAGCTTGGTAGAAAAAGTAATGTCAACATCAAATATTAGAAAAATAATAGCAATTAAAAAAAATTTAAAGAGGAAGGAAGACGAGCAGAAGTTTTTGGATTGAATTCAAAAACTTCACTCAGAATGATCAGAGACTGAATCATCAAATAAAACCGGCCCTAAATGACCAAACCTGAAACATGCCCAGTATGGTGCATCGAAAAAGTTCAGCTTTGAGAAAATATTACCTCAATACTAAGCTGTAGAAGTAAAGGGGATTAAAACACCATTCAAGAAATGAACAGAAATACGACTAAATGGTATACGGACGGATCTAAAACAGCAGAACTGGAATGGAAGTATACAGGCCCAGAACCAAATACTCTGAAAGCCTGGGTAGCACACCAAGTATTTTTTGAACAGAAATTTATCTAGAGAGGAACTATTGCAAAAATGAGATCATTATCCTCTCCGATGGACAACCAGCAACTATAGCTTTAAGCTCCAATATCATAAAATCCAAACTTGTTTAAGACTACCTAGTAAAATTATGCAAGCTAGGCAAGAAAAATAAAGTTACTCTTCAATGGATTTTGGGACACACCGGAGTGGAGAGAAATGAAGTCTATAGGGGCTGAGACAGGCAAAGACACTTCTGGGAAATTGGGGAAATTGTAAGCAGAGAAGATCTGCTGAATGTATCAACCCAAGTAAATACAATCTATAAATACTAACTGAAGTCCTATCACGGCACTGTCTCGTCAATGGACACTAGAGGACGAAACCTCTGTCATCATTCTCTCGAAACACTACAGAACTCTATAGTACTGCACCTGAGAGCGTATGAAATAAAAGACGAAGATCTCTGGCAGCTACAGCCATCTCACATTCCGGACTCTTTAGGAGTGGTATTAACATATTAGCTGTAAACATTGGGTTCCCAGTATCGCAGCAAGAAAGGCACACAATAGATCCTTTAGATCGCAGTGTATATTACATCCCAATATCTACATATAAACGTGACAAAATCTACTACTTTTAAATGGGTAATGAGTAATGGTAATTTTTCTTCATTACTTTATTCTAATTCTTGGTCCGGCATTTTCTGTTTTAGACTGTATATTGAATATGTTTTCCAAAGGGTTGACGGCTAGTTTAATATCACGTTACAGTCATACAAGCAGTGATGATAGTTTTCTAGATATTTCCAAGTCTGTTCACCATAGTCCAGTTCTAAATTCTTTATAATAAATTTATATTTATTTCGAGATTTCTAGGGAAATGATTTTTTCTAATCAATTTATTGAAAAGTTATTAAATTATGTAAAAAGAAAAGTAGACGGTTATTAAATGAGAACGCTGAATGATACGTATCATATACATTTTAGAATGTTTATGATATCATATCCGTTCACTTGACCAACATGGCATACTTATCTATTCTGTAAATTGTGTATAATATGGATTAGATACGAAGGTAGCTTGACAGAGATGTGATTTTTTCATAGGTTGATATTTTTGCATTACGCTGATTATATTGTTAATTTCCGCCAGAAATAAACAGTCGAAAAAAAGAGGAAGACAGTTTTCTCAAGAAAGAAAAAACATCATCATCGGTCATTAACAGCATGGTCACAGAGATCTACGGTATTTTTTGATGTTGAAATTGGAAAACGACTGCATTCATTGGAAAAAAAAGTTTTGTATCTTCACCATAATGCGCATGCCCATTCGTCTGCTATGAAATCTTATTTTGCGTAAGTTATGAACATATATAGAGTTAAATGAAGGTTATGTTCTAAGTAGTGTTTTCATAGATTATTTATTCTTCCGTTAAACCAATATCTTATGAAGATATTGCGTCTTTCTTTTCACAGACAAAACTACAAGTTACAGAAACAAAATAAATATTTTTTTTTCTTGTAAATACCTGATCTGAAAACTTCTGGTAATCGACTTGAAGTTCAGATTAAGCTTCAGTACCGGAAGGTGTGAAAATATAATAGATAGTATCCGGTAGTAAATCCGGTAGGATCATTTCCAATACATTACTACATAATAATACAGTATGGTACAAATGAAAGGAATACATTAATTATTTTGTAAACCTCCGACTTTGAATAAAATTACTGAAACCCGTTGATTTTTATTTTTAAACAGTCTATTCTTACGGATCCTTTTTTATATTTGACGTCATCTATGTGAGTGTAATGACGTCATCTTTAACATTTTTAAATGCAATTATTGGTGATTAAGTATTTAAAAGACTCTTTAGTTAATGTATTACAACACCCACAATTCCATTCAAAACTACTCTGCAGCAAAGACATCATCACGTTCACATAGATGATGTCAAAAATAAAAAGATATTGTATGAATTAGCTCATTCGATCCGCATTGATGTCTAGATCATTGTGGGTAAAAAGTTCATTTGCTCATAGCGATTAAAGTATAAATATTTAATTTAATATATGTTTTAAAATTAGGTTTTCAAAGAGAAATCGATTCTTTGAGAAATGTTTGGATTTTCAGAACTTTATCCCCACATCTCATAATTTTAATTTAACGTACTTGGTTGGTTAGGTTGCGTGCACTAACTCTAAAATAAATTCGTCAATTGAAAAATATTTTAAGGTAGGTACTTAAAGTAAATTGTAAAATCTAAGAAAACATGATAGAATAGAATACTTGGCATAATTTATTTAATCGCATCAAAAAAATTGTACAGATTTTCTTAAGTTCAAAAAAAGAAAAAACAATATTCGAAATTTAAATTCCAATTTACGTTTTCACTTTTGAGGCGGTGTAGGCAAACGTACGACTATTTTCAGTGTTAAATTAAAATTAAAGATGATGGAGGTACAATACCAGGAATCAAAAATTTTGCATGTGAATTCCATTCTTTTTAATGATAATTTTTTTTAATGATAATTTTTTTAAAAATTACAATTATTTGTAACTATTGTATTTTTTGAACTGCTTATTTTTTTACGCACAATGATCTGGACATAATTTTGAATCTAATGAGTAATAGTATGTCCAATTAACACCAATTTCAATTTGTGAAACCAAACCGTTTGGATAAACCTTTATTCTAATCAATTTTAAATATTTTAAAACATGTAAATAAAATTCCTTCCGAATTCGGTATTATTGTTGTTTATTCAGCTAAAAAATATTCAACACATCATTTTTTTTAATTATAAATTAAATTAAGTATTAGTATTTTACACTTTTATAAAACTTGTGGAATAATCTCATTTATTGTCAATGATAATAGAAAGGAAGAAATTTCTGAAGCTTGTTAAATACTATAAAAAGTTCTTTTTTTATACATTTCTACCTTCTCTTCTGTAGCTTCTGTTTTTCGATTAATCAAACTTTAGAATGTAAAATAACAGTAGGAGAAACAGCTTTTTAAGCATGTCATCACTAAGTTAGCAGAGCAATATGAGCAGATAAAAAAACAATAAGCCGAAAATTAAGTGCTAATTAAGTGCCAGGTTATGAAATTTCTTGAAAAATTGGCTGTTCTTCTAACTTTAGAAAAAAGATAGCAGATAATTGAAATAGGATGCTTCCTTAATTGAATGCTGATTAAATGCTCCATTATTCAATAATATTGCTAATTAAATGCTGCGAAAAAACGAATTTTTCACAGACGTCACGACAAAAATGACTTTTTTCAAGTTTTCTTGACAGAACACTATCATTGGCAAAAGTGTGGTCTGTATATAATATTCGACTAATGCTAATTAAATGAAATTCGTGACATCTCTGAAATTAATTCATTTTATTTTTATATTAATAACATTAGTCGAGAATCTAATTATACAAGCCCCTAACGAGGCCACACTTCCCAGAATATGAAATTTTTTCTTAAATTGTTTTCTATAACTGAACATAGAAACATTATACTTAAATGAAATTCTATCGATTTTGTACAATTAATTTGCTTACTTTTTTCTTAGTTAGCAAAACAGCCAATTTCTCAAAAACTTGCACAGCGGAAAATTTCGTATTATGGCACTTAATTAGCACTTTATTTTCTGCTTGTTGTTTTGTTTGTCTGCTCATATTGTTCTGTTGAATTTAGTGACATTTGTACCATATCTAGTTCAAGTACCATACAAAATATGTACAAAAATACGATATTTTTAGTGACAATTTTTTTCCATAGCTGGCCTGTGCTTTTATTGGATTATTATCATTATCAGTTTAGAGCCAAAAAGCTTCAATTTCCACCATAAGCATATGCATATCTTTTATATCTTCACAATGGTGATATTAAATATATATTATACTATTTAACGTTGGAATCCAGCATAGAGAAGTGTAAAAGAAGCTTTTAATCATATTTTCAATGTCACGAAAAAGTTTAGATAGGTGAATAAAGTACTAATTAATAGGTATATGGAATACATCATAATTTTATCACCAAACTCAAAATATATATTCATCTCATCTTCTTCCTACGCTGAACATTTCACTTTCTAAGAATATCTAATATGAATCAAGGTGAATCTTTAATGTAATTTCATTACTATGCTAATCATGGGTCTATTATAATAAATTATGAGTAATTTGATTCAATAGATTCGCTGGCGCTAGTTTGCGGAATATTTAATTTGTTTTTTGTTTTTATTGAGATACTCAGTGACGGATTAAAGCTTGATTGCCCCAGGCCACGTTCGTTGCGCCGCACTTTTTATTAAAATGGATATCATTAATTTTGATCCCATATTTTTATTTCAAAATAACTTTAGTTTATTCAAGTATAATTTTTAGGTATAACTAATAAACATTAAAGATAAATAAGTTCCAAGCTTTAGCTAGATAAGTAATAAATATTTTTTTAATATTAATCAATCCCAAAATTGCATTTTCCTGACTTTGGTCCGTGCTAAAACGTCTTGGCCCATGCTTTCTTATGTTTTTTAGAGTGGAAAAAGATTTTTTCCTGGACAAATTGTAGCTGGAATACCTAAAAAAAATCGGCGAGCAATGCATTGCATATGTTTTGTGTAGAAAGTAAATCTTCCGTTTGAATGAGATTTTTGTAAAGCTTTTCTTATTTACTTTTACGCCCGGTTAATTGTCCATTCAGTGATTAGAATAGGATAATAAATATTTCTACGAAAATTCTCTTGTCCAGAGAAAGGTATTCTTTCATTTACTCTGAAGGCATCTGGTTAAATTCTTCTGTTTTTTGCAAGGAATATCATAACGAAAATAATTGTGAACTTCAGATAGTGCTTTGGCTTTTTCACCATATTCATAAAATTGTCTGTCTCTCATGGCTTGATAAAATGAACCTGTGAACTATAGACCTGCACAACGGATGATAAATGGGCTCCAGATTTTTTAAGCAGCTTATTACTAGCAGCATAAGAACGATGTAAAATTACATTCCAAACAATGACTGGGATTGTTGTTTCTCTAAATGTTGTAATTTTCGCTGCAACTCCGTAGCTTGAGATCTCGTAGTCGGTTTCTCATCTCTGCCTTCGGCAATAAGCTCCAGTACATCAGCTATTGCAGACCACTCTCTAATGCGTAGTATGCATCATCTCCAGCAAACCAACGAGTTCGAGAAACACTCGTTAACTCTTAAATGGTTACCCTGCACAAAGATCTTGCAACGACATGTAGATATAGACAAAATTTGTTGTTGTTTTTGTAAACTAGAAAAGAAGTCTATTACTTCTGTTACCAATCCAACTGCACATAAAATTTTGAGAATGGGCGGCACAAGGAACATAATCTGCGAAAGGATTAATTGTCTTGTTTCGTGTCTAAAAGCCTGAACATATACCTGACCAATTTCTAGAGGTTTTAACAAAGCTATTTAGAAGCTATTTAGATTTAGAAATTTGTACTTTGTACACGTAATATTAATTTCATTGAAGGAACAGAAAGTAAAGAACATTACTCTATAAAGACTTGAATTGATATATTGGAAAATTGAGATGTTACTCTCCGATTGAGAAATAAATATTTGAATTGAATTATAATACATTGAAAAAATTGCTTTGAGTTAACTATTTTTGCACTGTATATTTCATAAAAAAATTTATTATAACGAGCGGAAAAAATTCATTTGTGTACCTCTCATTTTTTAAAACCATATTTAATTTTTTCAAACATAAATTAGCTACATAACATCCAATGATATAGTTCACTAATTTACAATTGGTCACAAAGATAACATTGCAATTCGTAATGTGCCTTTAATAATTTATTGTTTTCTAATAAAGAATTTAGATTCATCATACGAAAAGTTTGGGTTTATACATTTTTTCTCACTTACTTGAACAATTATCTTGACCAAGAAAGATATTACTTTATATTATACACTAAAATATTTTGCTAGTTAATAAAAAGAACACCTAGAAATTTTTTTGCACACCGAATCTATTCCAATGTCAAACATTCATATTGGAATTGCAACTGTGAGGATTTTTGACAAATTTTCGTCGTTTCAACATACGACCCAGTCCAAATTTTCAATAACATTATTGTATATTTATCCACAATTTTATTTATCACACAATATTATCGTAGAACAAAACCAAAATAAAAAATAAATTTATCCACGTATGTGCTTTAAAGTATACATTATACTTATAAAAATATATTAGGTGAATAATTGTTCATTATTTAGTTCATGAATATATTGGGCAAACTAGGGGATCTGTTATTGTTTGGTTTAAAGAGCACCTAGCACCTCTGCAATATGTACACAGAAAGTTTATGTGTATTCGAGCATACGTATAATTAAATTATTTGATAATGTTAGTTGTGAGAATAATTTAAATAGAGACAAATGACTTCACTGATAGTTTATTGGATAGGAATTAAATATGAAAATTTTCAACTTTAAATTCTCAATGGAATATTTTATCGAGGCTGCACTTATTGATAGGAAAATTAAGGGATATATAATTATGAAGATAGTGTAATTAAGTAAATTTTACTTTGGTCTCTGAAGACGTTAACTTGGTTATGAAAAACGAACTTCAGATAGTATAATTGTGAGTGTTGGTATAGTAATAGAAGTTTTTGCGATACTTATTCTCAATTACAAAAACTTTAGTTAAAAATACTATAGATTCCAAGCTGAGACCTTTGAAATGAATAGTATTCTACTGCACAAATGCAATATTACTTATATTAGTTGTGAGATAAGATAACTTTTTCGTCATTATTTTTAGAATCTCTATTCAAATTAATTCCTTAGTCGTTAACAAAATAAAGTATTCTACTGCTGTTATAGACTCATTTTATGACGTGTATTATGAACTTCATTTTGTAAATAATAGATCGTTAATGTGTAATAGTTCCTATTGTTATGAATTAGCCCACTGATATGGACCGAGAAGCTGGTCCTGTTATGTTGATCGAAACTAAAGTGTGGTTACTGCACAGGTATTTTTTATAGCTAGTATTTGTTTCTAATCTATTCACATTTTGTTTCATTTTATAAAGACGATTCTAAGCAGGTTTTCGGCAAACTAGAAATTTCCAGGAATCGAAGATTCTAGAATGTGAGGAGAGTATATATACTCGATAATAGCTGTAGCAGTCGTAAGAGTTAGTGAACAAAATGATGATAATGAACATATCGGAATAGTGACAATTAAACCAAACGATTTATTTGAATAAATTAGATTCTAGTGAATAGTTTAGTGTGTAAAGTATTACTGAAAAGTGTAGAGCATGAGTGGTGGTGAACAGTTAGTGTATAAATAAATTATTTAAGTAAGACACACTGTGTAAAAATTCATCCCACCAGTTTGGTGATTGAAAACTGTTTACATAAATAAGAAACAAGAGAATGAATCTGCAACTTGTTCAATTTTTCGAATATTATCTGAAAAGGCCATACTGTTCCTTTTCCATAATTTGGATCATGTCAAAATTTGAACAATCCACTTCGTTCAGATTGTGTTTGATTGTAGTTGATAAAAGACCTCGTGATTATAGAAGAAAATGTAGAAGTGAATTTCGTGTACTCATTAGCATTGGTTTTTAAAAAAAATTCCATTTGTGTAAATACTATGCTCAATTTCAATGGCAATGAAGTTGTTTATTGAGCTTCATTCTAATGATGATTGGAATGGAAAGTTTTCCTCGAAAAGAGTATCATGGTTTAAATCGACTATAGACGCAATCGTGTGATAACTTCGCAAGCGTGTTTGCTGTGCTTTAACCGGATAGGGACGACTTCAGACCAAATACCAGTAAATCAGTTTTATCGTTTAATTCACACTGATTATCTATAAAAAGCTAAAACAATAATTGGATGGACTAATTGAGAATTTAACAATTGTATTTGTCGAGAAAAAAGTTTTTTCGCACTGGGAAAATGCAGGGGTGTACTTATTTTCACTTTATATGAGAGTAATTCAGCTGTAATTAAGGTATGAATGGTTCTTTTCGACGTACTCTTTTTTAGAAGACTATATAATAGAAATTTTGAAATTTAGAAATTTTAATTTCCGCACATAACACAAATGGGTATTACGATTGATTAAAAATAGTATATTCAAATACAAGTAACAGAAGGCTTTTCATTCCAGCAAGATTTCCAAAGGAACGAATGCTGGCATGTCCTTCTGTTATGAGTGTATTTTCTCTGTTTCAACTTATATGCTCATTATTTATTAATAGAAAAATTGTTCCGAATATACATTAGGAAAAGTACACCGTAACATAGGTGGTCGGTTGGTGACACTGATTCATGTTTGATCGTTGACTTTGGAAATATTATTTCATTCTTTAACTTTGAAAATTTGCTTGAGTTAAAAAAACTCACTCTGTAAGTGGCATCTACCACCATAAATAATTTATTCACTGTAGATTTGTATGTTTTATCCATATTTCATTACCACTTTTACTTTGTCTAAAATCTAATGATTTATTATAAATAATATCTTAAAATTGAAACAATCTCACGACACACTTACTAATAACCGAATAATATTCTTCCAGTCAGCTGTCAAAATTAAACTATTATTCAGGGGCACCAACCCACCACAAAAAATTACCATAGATCTTTTAAGAATAGAGTCAATTCTCACACGAAAATGTGTACGAGAACTATCGTTACATACATTTTTCTGCAAATAAAAGGAATAAATTCTATTAACCGCTAGAAAAGACTCGATTTTTACTTTAGAACGTGAGTCGTTGGGTACTTAGTTCAGACCTTTTTGTTGAAGTTTCACAAAAAATAATAGAATGGGTATTAAAGTTGGTTATCTTCTATTAATCTATATCCACTTATGAATTTTTTAGTAGCCATCACTGGCAGTATAATCTTCTTCTCTTACGTTTTCTAATCTATCCACTTTATCAAAATAGCTACATTGAATTCCACTCAAATCACTTCCATGTCGAGTTATTAATGGTAATCACATGAGAAATTATTCAAAATATTCTTGGATTTATCAACTTAGAGGTTCACAGGAAGAATTTAATTCGAATGTTCACACGACTCCACAAAAATATTTCCGATTTTGGTTCTAAAGTCATGATTTTTTGGTTAATTTTGCACAAAAACACAAGTAAGTATCTTTTTTGGTATGAAGTTTGCTTTCGTAATATGATTAGTAATAATACTCACATTTTAAATATATTTTAATACATCCAAAAATACCGCGCGATCAGAGGGCTGCTAGATGATACTAGAGCTATAAACATTGATCAGGTACAAGTCTTGAACTGTCGATGTCATTGCGAAAGTTTAAATAAGACTAAAGTCATCTGTAAAGAATAGAAAACATATTTGCACTGCCCTGATCGGCATCAACCAATCAAGCCAATAGCTTGTAGTTATCGTAAAAAATATTTAGGAGTTAACCAAATTCTAATTGAACTATGAAAGAAATTTAAGTACATGAATACTAATAAAAGCAAGGATCATTGTTCTTTTTGAGTTTACATGAGTTTACAATATTCGCGATAGGCGTGTAAATCATGGGACTTTTGTTACTTCGTGAAAATTCAAATATTCACAAATGAAGTGATTATTTGGGTCATATATTTCTCTAAAGCTACGAAATAATGATTCCTATATTCAACTTAAATTTAAATACATTTTTTTCTTAAAAAAACAAGGTATCAAGTCATAATTATTAATTGAGGAAATTAAACATTGTCAAAATATGTCACTAGTTTAAGATCTAAGGCAACGAAAAATTAAACAAATAATATTGTAAAGTTTCGAATAATAATTGTGTTGCTTGTAACGTGGAACAGACATTCCAATATTTAGAAAATAATAAAATGCAAGGCTTTCGGTTGATCATGCTGTCGCATGCAAGCATCAGATGAAAAGATGAGGTTGTGACATGATTAATATGATGACCTACTATATACTGTCATATATGTTGAAATATACTATAACTCAAAGTTGAAGATGTTAATACTTCAATAGTTAATGAAACCAGAAAGAAATATTTTGAATATAAGACTAAAATGAAGAGAAAATTGATGTCACTGTTTTAAAAGCGTGAGGTACTCGGATACTAATTTCTTAATAGTTTTATTGCACAGTTGTGTGTGTTCATCCGCCTCATTCACGAGATGTATAATACATGATTTCTAGCTCTTCCCGAAAATAAAAAATTGATATGAAGGAAACGTTTGGAAACCATTTCTGACATTGGTAAGGCCACTATAGTATAAGTGAAGCATTCTGGAAATGTTGCCAGTAATGGATGCAACATTAGAAAAAGTTCATTGCTGGTCAAGAGTTAAAATATTTTTCGACCACACCTCGTATGCAGTATTTTCCGATAATATAAGCTCACAACATTATCATAAAAATAAGAAGAGAGAAGGTAGTTTCGCTATTTTTTTTGTTTTGATCGCTTTCACTTCGCAAATACCTAATTCGTGCATTATACATTTATTCTTAATTAGTAGTCCATTGATGTTAGCCTACATCAGAGAGTTTAATTTAAAAAAATTGTTCTCAATTTCACGAGCAATAGGATGAAAAAGATTCAATGTAATTCAAATATAACGCATATATAACATAATTATAATAACAAAAATATTTAAATGTGAAATGTGTGAACAGTTTTGCAAATAATATATTTTTTGGAGTAAATTTTATGTTATTCTCTTGGAGATTGTACCTCAGATTTAGATAGCTCTAAATTAACAATTCTATATTCTATTCTATAGGATATAAGGTGAAGCAAATATTTGAGCAGTAATGTTCTGCTATCGAAAAAAAAAAACTGCAGTAAGGAAAAATGATTGTGAGCAAACGATAACTGTAACAGACTAAAAATATCATAATCAAGCAACTTTAGGTTACATATACGATGGTAGCTACTTAAGTTTTGAGATATGGCAACACTGATGTGAAAATATCATATCTGACATTGCCATCATAAAATTGACGTACAAGTACTATTTAAGTTGTTTACAGATACTTGAAATATTCATTTTTATAAAAAAATGGATCGCACTCATTTTCGTGCGATGATTTTCGACGTGGATTAAAGCATAGCATTGTGACGATCAACTCGCTTCGACTTTGGATTATATATAAAGCACTATATCGAACCACCGTGTTTCTCTAATTTTCCTAATTCAATCGTGCTCAAACTTCACTACAAGATGAGTTTCGTGAAAGTCATCCAAAATTGACTATTGTGCAAGAAAATATCGATGCTGTGCGTATACTAATATAGTAAGATCGTCATGTGACATACCGTGAGATTGGGGCATACTTGGCATTAGTACCACTCGCATAGATTCTATATTGCATGAACAATTGGCTGTCAGAAACATTTGTTCGCGTAGTCTACAGCATAATGTGGAAATCGCTCAAAAAAAGCTCGTGTCGATTAGAGCGAAGGAATGCGGAGAAAATTCAATTGCGAGATTACAATAGACATCTCTAAAATCGTGAAATATGAACCTGAAAGTAAACAACAATCGACTGTATGGGTTTTTCAATATGAGCCAAATTCAACAAAAGTTATTTACTCACTTCGAAGCAATTGGTCGCATATTTTTAGTCGAATTTTCAAGGAAAAATTAGACTATTACGGTAGGCATGACTAGAAGAAAAATGGGGGGCACATCATTTTTCCCATGTTTTGAGACCTCCTGAACACGATTATGATGGTTTTTCGAATGTCTGTAATTTATATATATATATATATATATATATATATATATATATAAATATATATATATATATATATATATATATATATATATATATAATCTGTTTAAGCTACAATTCTTATTTTCGTCTCTCGAGCAATTGCTATAGGTCCGATTTCGTTCAAAATTAGCATACATAGCTTTTTTGGCGGCGGATTGATGTTATTAGAGTTTGGTTGAAAACAAATGAATATTTCGAGGGGTCGCAGTGAAAAAAGTGGTTTTTGACCTTTGCTCACCTCTGCAGGTCAAACGAAAAGCGACTGAAAAATGAAATTTCACATGTTGGTTCAATTAGTTGCGAGATGATTTCCTGTCTAAGGTCGAAACTTTCCATCTCCACCCCTCTCCATTCTATGGTCATTTTTGTTATTTTTTCTTATTTTTTGGCCAGAAAAAGTTTAACTAGAGGGTTCGAACTTCGCATGCAAGTAGGAGTGATGTTGAAGAATTGTCTTTCTCAAGTTCAAGGTTTTCTTCCTCAGTTCTTCTAGCACAAAACGCCTGAAATCATTTTGATCGTTGTAATTGTTGAACTGGACCGCATCCTATTTAATGAATAATACGAGTATGATCGTTGCTAGGGTGATTTTTTTTTACTTCCCATTTTCGAAATTTCTTGTCATTATGACAATTTTTTCTTTGTTGTCAATTGGAATTGAACAAGAGGGTTCGAGACCACCGGGTCTATTGAAATTATGAATTTTCATTCGAGAGAGAGTTAACTTGTGAAATGAAAAGTTATTGAGGAATAGCAAATTTTCCATATAAAGAAATAAGATTGAGAATTGATATCATTTCCAAGATGGAGCTCTGCTACTCACGGCTTTTTTTCGGAATAACCTGCTCCATTAGAGCAAGGTACAACGATCAATTCTAAATGGTGCACCTGCATTTTTTCGTAAAAACCAGGGAAATCAATGGCCTGAAGAGGAATCATTCTTTACCACGACAATGCAACCTCTCAAACATCAATTAAAACAAACATTTTTGAACAGTCAAAACGTCGAATTGATGCCGTACAGTTTCTTCTTATTCCTGCAGAACAAAAATAAATTGTTTGGTCAACGTTTTGCTACAGCCTGAAGAAGCGGTTGATGCGTTCAAATCACATGTATTGGAGGTACCTCAATCGGAATGAAAAAAAGGCTTCGACAATCGATTCAAACGCATGCAAAAGTTTATTTACTATCTCAAAACTTATGTAGCCACCCTCGTATAGGTACTATCCCGCAACTATTAATTTCAGTAGATAAGATATGGCAGCGACTAAAAAAATAAATTGCTTTTCAATAATCATTATTGAAAATACACAAACCGGTAAACATTTCATTCAGTTAGTACGTGCATTAATTTAATACAATTTCTATGCGTCACATGCACTGACACAAATGGTCAAGCGTGTTCTTCGTTTTAATTTGCAATGGTCAGTTAACTTTTGACCATTTCTAGGTTATTCCCACAGTATACTTCTAAAACATGTACTTGGTCGATCCTTATGAAATGTATAATTAACGCTAAAAAATAGTTTCGACCAGTTACTTACAAAATGTTAGTTAATGTTAGTAAAATATGCTAAATCTCATTATTTGTATAATTCAAATAATTCTCAGCATGAAATTCATATATATATATATATATATATATATATATATATATATATATATATATATAAGAATTGTAACGAAGTCTTTACCAGTTATATTATGAGCGGTTTCTTATTGGGAATGTGGCAATGTAACACCAAAGTGGACTAACTTTAATATATTTTCCGAGCTTCGAGCTTTATATTCTAACCAATAAATATTTAACTACTTTCCTAACGACCTAGCCTATTGAAATTTAATGTTATCCATAAATTAACCATTCAATATTGAACATCATTCACTACAATTTATCCTTATCTAACCTATAAAAATTCAACGTCAGTTATAATCTCACAAATTAAAAATTCCTATAGTAATCAGAATCAATATTTCTATCAACTTCACTTTGAATATTGAATTTTGAATCCTATGAATTCAAAATTTTTAAAATAATTTATACAACCTAAAGCCACCACAAATGTAAATTAATTATTGTAATTGAAATTTCATGATTGTTATACATATTTTTCATATTGTATTTGATCATAATTTCAGTCCCAGACGATGAATACATAAGTATTCGAAAGCTCGGAAAATATATTAAAGTTTGTCTACTTAGGTGTTTCATTGCCACGTTCCCAATAAGAAACCACTAATTTTCACTATTATTGAAATATGAAAGATCAAATACTATCTTTATCATAAATAACTCAACTATATATCGCTAATGACAAACATTTAGTTAAACTAATTAAATATTGTTTAATTATTTCTTCTAAAACAATTTTATTCTGATGTATATCTCAACATATGTATAATTGTTCCTTTGATGTGTATAAATAAATAATTTCACTGACCTTAAGTTTATGATCGTTCCACATTCAATGATTCTTCACTTCCTCCTAAAGAAAAACGAGACACCGTCTTCTTAAACACTTCTCCAGAGCAAACTCAAAAACTTCATAAAAACTACACCAAAGAGCTATAAAAAAATAGCCTCAAAGAGCCACATTAAAGAGTCACAAAAGAGGACAAAAGATAACAAAAAAGAGCGTTCCCCACTTAAATTTTGTACAACGTTATCTCCTTCAAAACACTTTCCTTTTACTGACCAATGTTACGGATTCGGTGTCCTTCCATACCTCTTTTTTTGTCTGGAGATAAGGAAAAGTCACATCGGACCAGGTCAGGCTAGTGTGGTCGTGAGGCAGTGTAACCATCCCATTTTTAAACTGTTGAAAAGAAGTGAATTTACGGTCAGGTGCATTTTCTTGGTGGAACAAAAAGTCTACCACAGATGGGATCCTTATGACGAAAAATATTGCACAATCTTTTTAACACTTCCAAATAAAAGTTTTTTTTTCAATATTTTCGTTGATTTCGGCGTCCACAACGACATGTTGCCAATTTTAAATTTTAGAATTTACTCGTACACTTCCACAGTTGTCATCTTTAAAAGTTGTTTTAAACATTAAAACAGTTTCATTCGCATTTTAACCGAGTAGATAACAAAATTTAGCAGCTGCATGTTGCTCATTTGAACTTGGCATCATAAAAACGAAACAAGAAGCTCTATCAAAAAATTACTGCAGACGAACAAATCACATAAATATTACAAATGACAAATGGCAATGATTTTCACCACTATCTAGAACATTGTGGACGAACTGCATACCACAAACATCTTATTGTAATAGTATTCTAGTTGTTATTGGGTCCCCGTACTATAAAAAACATATTTTTGAAGTGAGACTATTATATTATAACATTATTATTATTATTCCTTATAAATAGTCTTCCAGATAATATTTTAAAATGGAAAAATAATAAAACAAATCTAAATAAATATCCGTCTGACTGTCTCCTCGTCATATCCGCCATCGCCTAATATAAACTTTTGTTTACGTAGATATACAATATAGGGAAGGCATTATCTGTTGGTTTGATTTCTTCCCCAGACCATGGTGCTTGACCGTCTCGCCCACTGAGATACAAGGTATAAAACAAAAGCGTGACTCACCTCCAGTCCACGATGGACTTTTACACTTCCTGAAATCAGTTCGTATAACAGAACTTGAATGAATTGAACTCGATACGGTGAGATGGTTTCCAATATAATATAAAAATTGAAAAATATAGATATTTATATCAACCACAAGATCGTGCAATTGGCAAATGATTTTTAATTTAAGACCAAATATTTTACCAAGGAATTTATTTTTAGTATTAGAAGTAGTGGCTCATTGTAAAACATTTCTGATTTTGTGTAATGTTTGTTAAATTTGTGAGAGTAGAACTGAGTCTTGTGGCATTGTCTCATTATACCAAGGTAGCAACAGCTGATATTTCGACAAGTACCCAATGGCGATTCTGAATTGAACTACAGTTACATCTTTGTTTTCCAGTGTATTGGATGTGTTTCTTATATTTTCTCTAGACATAAATATTTATATTTGTAGAATTTTCGCTGTTCTAGAACAACGATGTGATAAATCATTTTACTCTATAGCTGCGTTAGTCATATTTTTGTGTCACTTAAATAGTTGTGCAAGAAAAATTCGATTACAAGAATTTTTTCACTTTTTCACAAGTTTTATAAAATCATCATCATAAAGTATCATCATACTTTCTACCTACGTTTGATTCAACATGCCAGCCAAATCGTTTTTGTACCGCGTCTTTTGGTTGAAGGAAAGTTGATTCAAAGTGCACTATAAATTCGAAACGATCTAAGTTGGAATTTCTGGAACTGTTGGTGATATTCATACACTGTTTAAGCTAACTAACACTCACAATTATACTGATCGTGAGTTTATTTTCAGTCGCGTCAGAGACTGTAATTGTGTTGGTTTAGTCGTAGTGTTAACAGAGTGTTTAGCTCTAAACGATTCATTACCTGCTCAATTATTTTATGAGAAAAATCTTATAATATTATATCTTGGATATCATTTGAATCTAAATTTTAAACAATAAGGAATTATTAGTTTTGGAATTATTATTTGACAACATGATAACAGAGGAATCAGAGTATCCTATGTAAATGGTTCAGAATTATGCCAAATTTTAGCTGATAAATAATATATTCAAAAATTAGGATACTTCTCTACACATACATTTTGAAAAACTGAATTGAGCGTAACGGTGTTACTCACATAAGAAAAAATTGAAATGTAGAAAAACTTAGTTGGTTAGCCTACAACTTCGCAAATAAAAGCACAAATAATTATAATAAATGTTCGAAGTGGGCACCTTGCACGTCAACACACTTCAGGAGTGTACGGAGGATATTTTTTTGAATTTGGAAGAGCATTCCAAGATTCTGCCTTATAGCAGCATAAAGGAAGTTTATTCTATCAATAATTTCGTTCCTTCTGTTGTCCGGTGTGGCATGTGATGAAAATCCTCATTATAAAATTCAAACAAAGATTCAATATCGATCAACATTTTCCTAAGAGGTGGATTGGCCGTGGATGTCCATTTGCATGGCCAACAAGTTCCCCTGAATTGAATATAATGGATTCATTTTTTTGAGAATATCTTACAAGCTAGGTATTTGCAACACCGGTAAATACAAGAAACGAAATTATCGATAGAATGAGCTTCCATTGTGAGGATATAAGGCAGAATCGTGGATTGCTCTTCCAAGTTTAAAGAGAATATCATCCGTAGATTCCTGAAGTTTGTATAAGTGCAAGGTGTCCAATTCGAACATTTATTATAGTTTCGTTTTTTTTTCTATTTGATTGTAGGCTAACCAAATTTTTCTTTTTTTAATATGTAAATAATACGATGTTCGACAGTAGCAATGTTTGATTGTGTTTTAATACTCCTTGTAACTATTTTCAATAAATATTTACAGTTTATAATCATTTTCTTCAGATTATCAGTATCGAGTACCTTTTTGTTAAAAAATCGATCGAAAAATTAATTTTGGCTATCTTTGGATTGTATAGGTTGTCCCTGTAAAAGTAACGGATTGTTAACCATTGGGCATGTGCCACCCCTGGCCTTCAGATAGTAGTCTAGTATTAATTCTATGAAACACACTACATAGACATATGTAATCATGTATTGAAAATGCATAATGTTGGAAAGTACGAGGATGTATTGATCTAGTTAGCCTACAGCAGTTCCATGCATAAACCAAATATTGCGTTTCCATAGCAACGAACAATAACTTATTAGAAGTATCAGTGTAAAGTTTGACGTCAAAAAAGTAAACCATAATTATGCAATAAATTTAAAAACAGGTTTCCACTAAAATTTTGAAAATCGAAAAATTGGAGTATCGAGCCATCATCAAGTACCTGTATTTAAAAGGGTTAAGAGGTAACAGATTTACGAAGATATGCTTAATACCCTTGGTGATCAATGTTCTTCGTATGCGAACGAGAAAAATTGGGCTGCAAGCTTCAAAAGAGGTAAATTTTCCATTGAAGATGATGACCGATAGGGAAGGCCAGCTTCTGTGTCAGACTCCGAATATATCGATGCAATTCATCACATGATTTGAAAACGATGTAGACTTCTTAAGCCGAATTGTTACTATGGATGATAATTAAGTACATTTCTACGATCCATAAACAAAGCAACAACCGGAATAGCGACACTCTGGTTCTCCAAGACAAGTTTCGTGTCCAAAAATCTGTTGGAAAAGTTCATGCTTCAGTTTTTTGGGATTGCCATGGCGTACTCATGATTGATTTTTTGGATAAGGGTAGAACAATAACTGGAGATTACTATTCGACATTACTGACCAATCTACGGGAAAAAATTGAAGAGAAAAGACGCAGAAAGCTATCCAAAGGTGTTTTGTTTTTGCAGGACAAACGCCCTTGCACACAAATCTCATGTTGCCATGCAAAAAATTGGTGATTTAGGTCGTAAATTTTCTTCCAACGAGGAGCTAATAAAAGCTGTGGAGGTCTGGTGTGCAGAATACGAATACAAAGTTATGAAACCAATGAATAATATAAATAAAAATATCGATCCACTCGATCCCATTTTCATCGAACAAATTATTGTTTCTATGTAGTAGAAAATAATGGTATAATATCATTGATATAAAATTGATATAAATTATTTGATCTCTCATTACTGAGCATTACTATAAACTGAATTCAATTTATAATCTCAATCAAAATTTATAATGGTTCTAAAAGCACTCTAGAGAAAATATAATAGGGTACAACAACGAAGCCATTACAATTTTTAAAGCACTTTTATTAGATTTCTCAATTTAATTAAAATTACTTTAAGTTAATTGAACATGGGAAATATGAGTAGAAGAAACTTTGGGAATTCTAGGGTATTCCCAAAATTTATCTAACAAATATGATTTGAAAATTTGTAATAAATCCAATAACATTTTATTAAAACACTTGTTTGTACTAAAATCAATAACATCTAAATCATAGAATAATATTGTATATAATATGTAATAACTGTGAAGCTACATACATTGGTCAAATGAGAAAATACCTCAAAAATAGAATGAAAAATCACAAATATGACAAAAAAATGTTATAGCTCTAACGAAACATGAGACAGAGAAGAAAAATCATTTCGATTATACAAATACAAAAAAATTTGTCAAAAAGCGTGAAGAAAAGTACCGTAGTGGCTGATTTTCCACGCTTTTGCGTTAAAAAAAGGGCTGTAAAGTGTCATTTTTTAACGCAATTATAAAATTGTTTTTTCAAAATAAAATAGTGGACTGTGAACGCTTTCTTTCTTTCTCATGTCCATTCGTTTCTCCGATAAACTGTCACACTTTTATTCTAATTAAAAGGAGTGTAGTATTATTATTAGTAATGGAGAGTAATAGTGAAGAAAGTTTAAACTGTTACTAGAAGATGTATTTAAAGGAATATAATTATTTTATGAAGTGGCGTACTAAAAAAGGCATAAAAAGCTTCACAGAAAGAGTGTTACTAGCTTACTTTGAAACTAAATCCGAAATGTGAAAGTCTTCAATACTTTGGTCGACTCATTCAAAACTGAAAGGCACCCTAATGGTAAATAACGACGTAGACATCAGTAAATACTCGAAACTCATTGCATATTTGAAAAATAAATCAGTTGGCTATAGACCCAAAAAATCTAAAACATTTGTCGGTGAAGAAATTAATTTACGAGTAGTTTATGTTGAAAGCTCCAGACGATCATTATCTCATGGATAAGGTATGACAGCAGAAAATTTTAATGTAAGCTTATATATTATTTGTAACACTTTTCATGTTGCTCCAATATTCGGAATCACAGAAGATCTGCGGAGGGAGGAATTATGTAAAATGAAGTGTAACGATATTAATAATAATTACAAAAAAAATTGATAAAGGTTTTGTTGAATTCTCTTAAGTCTACGGACGTAGACAAATTTTTGAATTAAACTCACAAACAAATGTTTTTAAATTTAAAAATGCAATGCACATTGACAAATTACACTTTAAGTAATATAGATGTAATTTTTATTCTTTGTTATATATGCTATAAAATATAATTATTTTCAGTTTTGGGAAAGGAACAATATAAATGACATTTGTAGTAGTTGATAAAATATTTGGAAATTCACAATTTTGGTGCATTCGCCGTAAAAAATGCCCGATAAGCTTAACACCTTACTGCAAAAATTTTTGATGATGATTCTGTTAGAATCAGCCGTGTGATAATATATTTCTCGCTTTAATAAATAACATGACATTTAGCGTTTCCTACGCGTCAAGTGACACATTATTTTATATTTATTGTCCGACAAACTTTTTATCGCTAATAAAATTACCAATATGATTATGGATTTTTTTGCGTAGAATTGACAACTTCGTGATAGCCCCACTATTGAAAAACTCAGAAATTTGTCCGACTCCACCCAAATAACAGATACGATAAGTTTCAACGATGTGGTCATAAATAAATTTGTTGCTGGGTATAAGGAACTTGATACTGTTGGAATGCACTTTTCATATCGCGCGTAATCAAGTAGTTATAAATGGTCTGCTGAAAAAAACCTTATATTACTGGTTTTATTCACTTGCCACCAGTTTTTTTAATTTACTTCCAAGCACTCCAAGACTTTAAAACAATGACATCAATTTCTTGTCAGTTATTTTATTCTTATAATGAAACTTTTTCCACTTTTTACTTCGAGTAACGTGTTTTTGATGCCCAAGTTATAAATTCTTTCGGAGAGCCTCAATGAATCACCCCATATGTTAGAATTGATTGAAATATGGAAATACTATTCATTTTAAACAATAACAATTAATAAGTTTCATATTAGTGTAATATTCCTATTCACTTTGACCTTGGAGGTAACAAAAATTTTCAAAAAAAAAACGTTAAAGTTATGATTACATCCTGTTATGTTTTTGTTTCAGGTATGGTGTGAAATATTTTGAATGTATTCTAATACTATATTTATATAATGATTTGTAAGTATATTTCATATTACTTTTTAAAAATGGATGTTATCGTGTAGGTAATCACAAAATAACGTAACGTAACACTAACATTTGAATTTCTCTTACGTTTCCAGATTACAAGCTTTTACAAATACTGCAAACTCTTCCAAAACATACGAGGGTTGCCTGAATATTTTCCAACCTAAAAAAAAAACTAGAACATTTCTTTCCATAATCGTTCTTATTGTTCAACATAGTCTCCTTCTAAGACTATAGATACATTTTTTTCAGTGATGCTCGATCCTATTTAACTCTCCCAAGTAAGATTTACGGTCTTTCTCCCCATAATAGACGTTTACGTTAGAAAAAGAAAAAGTCGATGGGACCAGATTTCATGAATACGTTTGGTGGTGAGCCTGTTCAAAATGCAATTTTCAAATTTTAGCCACATCAATGATGCGTTATACTGCTCCGACTTACAACGGATTTATAGCTTAGGCATGTATAATTCTTCAATTAGTAAAAGGCAAATGCGTTATTTTCATATGCCGATAACCTCTTCAATCTCTCTAACCGTATTCCGACTGTACTTCACTACTATTTGGAGACCTTTTTATTGAAATACATGATTTACTAACAGGAATAGTTAACAGGAACAAAGAACTTATTGATCTCATTCAATTAGATGCGCAAATTATATTTCTTCTTTTATTAAACTGTATTTAGATCTACTTTGAAAAATCAACATGGAATTATATAATTGCTGATTCATTGTTTGACACATTTTTTCACTATTCTAAATCTCCAATCCACTCAAATAACCGGTTTTGTCTTGTTCATAATACAATAATTCAATTCAATAATTGTTCAATAATTTCTAATGTTCCTAGAAAAAACAATTCAAATGCGTTAAATCGGTAAATTTGGTTGAACGCTTTATTATTCTTATCCATCCAGTATACTTATCTGGAAAAAAACACTATCTTACTTGTGAAATGTGTCTGCAATTACACTGTTACAAACAGACTGATCTTAAACTAACATAACTATTAATTTTCCATTAGTTTTCACAATGAATAATGTAAAAGGATTATATATGAATGCTTCAAAATATTCTAATTGGAATTTATATTTTGATCTTTAATATATAGACCTCTTGTATCTCTACAACGTTCAAAACAAACCTTCTATTCCATCATTTGAAACAATGCTGAAAGTCTTCTTCTGTCAATTTTCTCATTCGCATCTTTAATAGATTCAAATCTTGTTCCTTTTAATGTAGATTTTGTATTAAGAAGCGTATAGAAAAATAACGGTGTGAGATCTTGCAAATAAAGCGAGTTGGTCTCACACTGAGATACTGAATTTGGCTAGTAACCTCTTGACGGACAATGTCAGACATTTCAAATGTTTGCTTCTTCAATCTTCATGGAAAATGTGTAAGTAACGTTTGTGGTACACAATCCCGGGAATGTCAAACAAATAGCTTTGTATTTTAATTTATTATTCAAACATTCAGTATTTCAGTAAAGATATAGTTTTTGTCAAGTATTATAATCAAAAAACCGCATCTCATGTTATATTCTTTCCTATAAAAGTGTATAGTAGATACTCAGTAGTATCCAAAGTATCAGTAAAAATATTTTTGTGAGCTTCTGGTAGATCAAACGTAAGAACTTCAGGTACCAAATGGCACACACTTTTGGCATGTTGAAATTTGTTGTACAAATCCCTATAGTTTCAGCAATCGCTTATCTACGAGGATGTATTGATATCTAATTAACCTAGACCATTTCCAAGCATAAACAAAATATCGCGTTATCATAGCAACGAACAATAACTTATTAGAAGTGTCAGTGTAAAGTTTGACGTCAAAAAAGTAAACCAGATTTGCGCAATAAATTAAAAGAAAAAATATGTCCACCGAAATTGTGAAAATCGAAAAATTGGAGTATCGAGTACATTTCTACGATCCAGAAACAAAGCAACAATCGATGGGATGACGACACTCTGGTTCTCCAAGACCTAAGAAGTTTCGTGTCCAAAAATTTGCTGAAAAAGTTCTTGCTTGAGTTTTTTGGGATTATCATGAAGTAATCATGATTTATTTTTTGGATAAGGGTAACACAATAACTGGAGATTACTATTCGAAATTACTGACCACTCTACGGGAAAAAGTTAAAGAGGAAAGACGCGGAAAGCTATCCAAAGGTGTTTCGTTTTTGCAGGACAACGCTCCTGCACACAAATCTCATGTTGCCATGCAAAAAATTCATGATTTAGGATTTGAGTTACTAGAACACCCCCCTTATTCACTAGATTTGGCTCCGTCCGACTATCATCTCTTTCCTCAACTGACTGAAAAAAAGATCGTAAATATAAATAAATAAAAGGTCGTAAATTTTCTTCCAACGAGGAGGTAATAAGAGCTGTGGAGGTCTGGTGTGCAGAGCAAAAAGAAACATTTTTTTTGAAAGGTATAGAGACGTTGCAGGTTCGCTGTAATAAATGTATCCAATTAAGAGGAGAATATGTTGATTAAAAAATATTTTGACATTGAAATTTTGTTTGGTTCTATAGTAGGCTAAGAATTTTTCAATATATCCTCGTACTTAGCCTGTTCCTATATTGCTATCCTATATAAACGTGGAAGGCTTTAAAAATATGTGTAAGCAGTAAAAACTACCATTATCCACGGGATCTTAGTATTTTAGTTGTTGATAAATAATTGCTTTGATAACGAATAGCGGAATGAGATTGGAATTTTTACCTTTTTTGTCTAACCAAAACTGAACATTTCAAATTGAAATACCAGGCCGCCAAAGTAAATAAACTTTCTTTTTCTATCTATAACGACAATCACTTTCTCCTATTCTCAGCTAGAATAATCTGTATCACTTCATATTACATATTTACATGATCTACTCTTCTTTCCTTTGTTTGATTGCGCCTACAATCTTCAACTATCAATAATTTTGCCTATCAAGTATCACCACATCCATTTTCACCCTTTCTAAAATACATCTTCAGGCTGTTGCCTACTCATATAGTTACTAACTCAACTATTTCTATAAAACCTCTCTAGAAATGGTGAATCCCACGGGCGTCGTTTACATTTAAGCAAGGCAGCTCCTGTAGTCTCCACCTATATAATTGGAGCAAAGTTTCTGCGTTTTCTCCATTTTTCACAGTACAAGGTATTGCTTAACCTAGGCGTAACTGATTTCTATTGCAAGGTCGGGCTCTGACTGCGGTTGAGTGTCTCTAAGCTTGGCCACCTCGTCAGCAAGTTCATTGCACTTGAGTCCAAACCAAGGGGTCTAGAGCAGCTTTTCCATCAAATATATTTATTATTTTTTTAAAAACACTGTGCCACAGTGATTATTGCCAATAGCTCGGTATGCATAACAGAATCGTACCTTCTTAGTGACTTAGCTATATTATTTGTTTAAAATCGCATCAATTTTTCTATTCCAAGTAATTTATAGAATTTAAAATGTTTCGTGAAATTAAATTTTTAGTTTGTACGAACTGATTATCCAACTCAAATTATTAACAGAAATATCGTTAATAAGTTAATATTAATTCGACTAATCATTTTATTTATAAACTCTCCCTAGATGCCCTAACCATCTGCTGATTACCTTTATCCCTTTTCAACACCTGCCTTTCAACCATTACAATTAATTTCCCTTATGTTTCAACCGACCTTTTAAAAAGGGGATAGATTTTCGTTCTTGCCAAAACAAAAGTAATATGAAACATAATTGTATGAAACTATTTTCCAGTTTATACTGTTCACTTAATCGCAATTGATTTATCAATAACCATTAATAAATTAATCTTAGTATCAAATTAGTATTAAAAACATTAACACAAAGTATTGGGACAAATACAGGCGTTTGACAAGGGAAAAAAATTGGCGAACATCCATACATATACATACAAATTACATCAAATATGTAATCTAGATAATCTGCTTGATGTATGAATTTCAATATCGCGACAGTGTTCTCTTGGTATAAATTATGAATAGTTCTACTCTAGACCAGTTGTAATAATTTATTGAAATTATCCCCTACACGCTTTTTTATTTTCAAAATAATCCACAGTAGCTTCTCGTGATAATCGTGGAATATTTTTTACTTTCCATCAATCTTGCAATTCTTTCTATGTAGTTATAAATGAAAGAACCCATCTAGCTTAGTCCATGTGGCTTCAAACTCTTAACGAAGTGTTTTTAAAGAAATTATATATGGCTGCTTGTATATTTATTATTTATTGGAGAATATTCAAACTCTATGTTACACTCCATTTCATTTGTATAGGCGAATTAGACTAGAAATCGAAGTTCATTCCATAAATATACATTTTGGTTCTTACTTATAGGTAACTCTGTATATGAGTGAGGACATTTGTCCAGCGAAATGATTATTTTGGTGGAGTTGAGTCGGCAGTTTTGTAACTGTGGTGTTGTTCGAAGGGTTTCTTTCACATCGTATCAAGGAAGTAGACTAGAAACAATAGATTTTTTTAAGCTTAGATATCGTTGTTGAAAATTGGAACCGAAAAACCGATACGAATACGAAAAAAAAAAACTGTTTCATATACAGATCTCAGATGAAGAACAAGTCGATTCAAAAATCTGCCACAAAAACAAATATTTTAGTAGCTGAGTGATTTCCCTTTTTTCCTATCCAAATGCCGCTGTGACCATAGACGTTAACAGGTTAATTTTATCTATTATTCAATTGATCTTTATCTATCAGAATACTTGAAATTTCATTTGTGAAGGTTCATTTGGAAGCATATAAACTAACTATACTAGTCATATTTTGTGATTTTTTCTTGGGCATACTTCCCAATCAATTTTTTGTAATTTTTCTATTAAGTGTATTTTGTTTAATATTATTTCAATACATTTATATATTTTTTTATATTTATTAGGAGTTTTCCCAGTATTCCATGACTCTTAATTTTTGTAGTTTTTATACTTAATGGTCATTTTTATATTTCTTCTTTTAATTTGTACATTCATTTTATTACATTAATATAGTTTTTTAAGGTAAGTCTGTCTTTTTCCACCTTTTTTCAATTGTAAAATTAATATGAAGTTAGGCTATGAAACTTAGATAACGCCCCTGAGTAAAGTAAGCTAGCGGGAGCCTAAGATTACCACCACAAAACTGAAGAAAAAAATGTAACAGTTAAAATATATATAATTTAGTTCCAAACCAATTTCAGTTACAATAATGGTTTATTCAGTAATAGTGGCTTAAAAAGCAAAATGAGTGTAGGAAATATAGACGTACAATATAGTAATGCTCTTGAAATCCAAATGTCACCATCCAAATAAACTTCGAATAAAGTAACGTTCATTGAAGGGACAGAAAACTGGCTTATCACTAAAACTGTTATCAATCTTTGTTGAATACGGAAATAATATTATTATTATATTAAATTATAATAATATAATTTTATTTTATTTTATTTATATAATGAAGTCGACGAATCTAGTCAGCACAATAAACTATAAAGTCAACGAGATAGTTGAGCTTAAGGTTAGACATTTTGTTACCCTTTATTCAAAAAATAATTTATTCATACCGGATGGAGTCTTGAAGAGATTATTAACAACCAAGAACCAAATCACTAATCAACTAAGCACTCGCCCCTTTAGAAATAGATGCCTAAATTGTTTAGAACTAATTGAACCAATGTTAAAAACTGAGTAAGCAATTATTCAACTCGATTTGTATAGATATGTCCTTAAAGTAACGAAAAAATTCATTACCAGGTAAATAATCAATGAGATGAAAAAATCCCGTTGCATATCGATTTTGTGATTAAATGAAATTGATAAGTAATCACATCTTGTATTGTTTCTTAAGGGAGAATTTCTGCATTTGCGACTAAAATTTTCATTTACTGGTAATAAATCATCGATCAAAAAGTAGCCTAATGCTACATTTAATATAGACGTATACGTATAAACAATGTCACAAACGACGCATTTCATAAACAAAACAGCCAAAATTATTCAAAATAACTGCTCATTACTACACCAACACCCTGCTGGTCGTGAGCATGCAAGTTATTAAAATTGTAAAAATACCTACGCGTAGGGCTCAATTTGCACTTATATGAAAGAAAAGAAAGAAAATTTGCACAATAATTATTTGCTTTCATTAATAAGAATTATCTACTTCTTATTCCATTTTTTAATCGTGATTTTTGTTCTGTTGTTGAACAAAGCAAATTGATTTGTTTCGCTACATTACTGTCTCTATTGGGAGAACAGCCTATTATGGATTATAGAAATATCAAAAGCTTCTTTGTAATTTTTTCTAATTGAAATATATTGGGGACAAAAGACTCCATACACTATTTCTCGTGTAGGTGTGACCGTAAATTGAAACTTTGTTATAAAACTCGTAGAAAAATTTGTTGACTGATTAGCAAATCAAGAAATGATTAACTTTAGTCACTATATTTTCCAACCAATCATCATCAGTTTTATCTATATGTATGACACCCCAGTCCCTCTTGACCTCACAGTAAAGGTCCAATTGTATGCGGATGACACCGCACTTATCTCTTCCATGCAAAACATGCGCTCTGTCAATACTAAATCCCAAAATCTTTTGAATCAATTTTCGAATTGGTGTACGAAATGGAGGGTAATTCTCAATTCCCAAAACTCAAGCCATCGTCTTTATACATCCGAATTCTGAGCGCAAACATCAACCCCAAAACTTCCACCTGAGACTTTGGAGAGAGAGGCTCGACATCTGCAGAGAAATCGTCTATTTGGGATTGAAATTCACTCAAACTCTCAGTTTGGCGGCCGATCTGAATGACATTCTATACGGAGTACGGAGGCAAGTGCTCGAAGGAAAATTTGGAACGAACCGACCCCCTCACCTTACGTTATAGGTACAAAACAAACATCCGCCTAATAATCGAATGTAGAACAAACGTCTACAGCACTTTATCCGTTTATTTCCTTAAACTACTCCTAACCTGCGAGCAGTCCATTCTCAGATGGATTGGCCAACGATAGGTAATAACGAAGCCGCAGCTGTACCCGCTCGCCCCCATTTAAATTTTTCAAAAGAAAAACATAAAATTTTCAAAAAATAAACAAAAAAACTAACAAAAAGCTCCCAAAAAAATCTCCAAACTGAGTTTTTACTTATTATAGCTCGTTTTCTTCTGGCAATTTTTCTCCTCTCCAGGAGCAACTCCTATATCAGGGCCAACTTCAACAAACCTCCCTCCTATAACAAATTTCCCTTATACCACACAAAAAATTTCCAACGAATCTCTATCTCACCAGTTTCTCTCCTGATTCCCATGAATCTTTGGAAAAATTTATTAACAGATTGTACTATTTGTTGATGAAAGTAGTAAGAGGTCATTCAACTCATTTGTCCAGTTTATAACTGCTATATAAGGCGATGAAAAATGGCTCTACAGCTCAAATTAAAATGTCCAAACCGACATTTTCTTATTCAAATAACTCTACCGTTAACTATAGCTTCGGATTGTTTTGGAGAGTGTTAATAAATTTTGACTTTTCAATATTATAGATAAACAACGTGGTGTTGCAACTTCTAAAAGCATGAATCAGAAGAATGTTCTCAATAACATACTTGATGAGCTTGTATTTATTTAGAGAGCTTTAGCTGATTGTGTCGCCTTTTACAAATCTAGTATCCATGAATAAGAGAAAGGGTTTCGAAATGGATTTGAACTGCTGTAAGAAGTGAAAAAAAATCGATTTACCACTTTATATTTCTATCTATACTCTATGGTGAAGGATAGGAATAACAAGTTTTGATATTAGCAGCGGGCGAACGGACTTATAAAGTTATCGAGATGTTTGAATAGTTACAATGAACAATATTAAAGGAAAATTTGATGAAATAAATAATTTAGTATATGAAAACTGACAAAAACGTTAATCAATCTCTTATAATCAAATTAACTAGATTTTACTTTAATATATCATACCGAAAAAGACAACTATGAGAAAGTCGATAATCAAGAAAATTTTGAGATTTCTACGATGTTAGAGGAAGGCGGGGAGATGGTTACTTGGGTGAGTGTGAAAGGACGATTCAGGGAGAGCAAGAATTTCAAGAAAGAGCCATAAAAAAGTGACGAATATACTTTCACGTTAACAAGTTTTGCTCATCTCTATTATTCTATCTAAAATCCCGAGGAAAACACCAATTTAAATTGAACATACATTATTCTTCACAAATTTTTTGTTAATAATAATTTGTATTCTGGCATTTTTTCGTTCGTCAAAAGACCTACATAAAATACTGTGATGATTTCTCACAATTTGGTGTGTAACACCTGTATATTTATATATTATCTAGATTATTATAATTTAATTATTACTACGGCTAGCTCATAATATATTTGATTAGGTAGCATGAGATTCTGTTTCTCTTTGAGTTCTGTCGTTTATATTTGTTATAAATATAAATTATCTATATTTGCTAAATAAATTTGTATTCTATTTATTGGAAAAATTATTGAATAATTTTTAATAAATGTTATTTAGGTATTACTAATTTCAAATAAGTTATTTAAATATAAAGACTTACATAATATTTAAAATTAACTTAATCATATAATGTTAAACACAATAAACATAAAATATTTCATTCTAGCTTAACAGAAATAATTATTTCAATCTAATTTTAATTTTTCATGAACATTTCGGCATAAAGGTATAATTGTTCTTTTTTCGTTGGTGCTTTTTATTTGTGTTATATTATTGTGCCACTGATTTGGCCTACGCCGCGTTTAGTCCGGGGTATACACGTGCTAATCACGCACTAATCATTATTTTGGTTCACTATTTTTCTTTGATGAACAGACATTAGAATTAGTTTGAAAATATATGAAGGATATGTGTTATCATAAAAAAAGTGTACAGTATTTTTTATGAGTATTTTAAAACTGTTGATCTTAATCTTACGTGGGTAATAACAATAATAATTGATTTATCTTCCAGGCTATACTAGTCTATAGAAGTATTATTTCACAACATACGGCTTAAATTAAAAGTAACATAATATCTACACCAGTTGAAGTATTTTAATGTATTTTATGAACAATTTATTATAATACACCCTAGGACTTCACAAAAAGTTGGATTTATAACTTTTGCTACTTAAAATTTTGACTTTTTGTCTTTTATCTTGGGTTAGTTTTGTGACTGATTTGATTCTCGAATATCTATTCCATCAATACCAAGAAAGACTATATATAACTTACTAATTGCTGTATGATCTAAAACTTATGTAGAATTAGAAATAGAACATGAGAAGGGTCAAATTGTTACTTGCCCTTATCATAAGCTCAAGATAATTTGCCAAAGTGTACAGTACATTCATTGCCGCCAAATATAACAAGGATAGGTTAGGTTAGAATACATCAATCATCAATGATACTCTATTTTTTTAAATTTTTTAAATCCAACACTCTGTAACTCAGTAAGACTTCAACTGATTTTGGTTTAGTTTTGAAATTTTCATCAGTTAAATATCCCCAATCAATAAAGTAACCTGTATATCAGGAACAAAAAAAATCAAGCAAAAACAAAAACTAAATATAGTGGCAAATACTTATAATTAACTTGATAAGCATTACCTTCATTGAAATAGCTCACGACATATCACTTCAGGTATTATTGTTATCATTCCTTCTGTTGCTGCATGGAATTATATAATTACATGTTGAAAGAAATGTACGTCAGTCACAAATACCAACAATATAAATAAGGGACCACCCAACTATATTCAACCTAATTGGATGGGTTTAAAAACATACAATTGTGCATACGGTCTTTATACATGATCAATGTTCTATAGCTACCGTAATGATTGACGTAGTTTTTCAATTAAATAGTTCTTTTACTGACAAAATAATTATTCATCATTTTGGAAGTTTCATTATATAGTTTTATGCGTTGGAACTAGAATATAAAGATTTGCATATTTTTCAATATATGGTGCTATCTATCATCAACCAATTCCGTCTTGAGTCAAATTTGTAACACATTCTCCAATGCCATATTAATGAGCTTACGCGAGATCTTGTCTAACACCTATCACGAAATATTTTTGGTAACCAGGTTTGGGTTTATTTTTATGTAGAAAAAATGCCATCATATATATTCTTAATAAGAGCTGTCCCCACATAGCAAAACCTTTATGGTAAGCATTAAGGTTTTATGCAATGGTATATTATATAATGGTATTTTCTCATTTATCATCAGTGCTATAAAACTGAAAATTTGTTGAGTAATCTTAAGTGTTAGAGATTCGTAAGGTCTCATTTTTGTCAGGGAAAAATGTATTGAACGTTATCGGCATCCACAATGTCTTCGTTATTTTCTCTCCCACTAAGATTTATTTAGCAGTAATCGTATCCTTTACAACTCGGTAGTAATGTTATTTCATCTAATGTACTTATCTTTAAAATGTATTTGGAGTATTTGTGAGCGAATTTTCTTCGATAGTACATTCCTTTTATATACATTTAAAAAAGTATGACTATTAATTGAATGTCCTTTCCTCCTTACTGTTATTCTTATTTTGTGATCTAGTTGTTTTTTATCATAAGTACAATTGAAACAAGAAGCAAATTTTCTATACTCGCCAGTTAAACCCGGTAAGTCTATGAAAGGTAATCGAATATGGGTCTCACCCTGTGCATAAGAACGTTGTAATATCGAATTTAGATGGGTACACTGATTTTGTGATTTAAGTATTATCTCATTTAAGTTCTGTCATCTTATTCTATTTCATGTTTTGAAGATGAAGTTTCCATTTGGTCTTGAATGTTACAGTGTTTATTATATTTTGAACACAGGCATGTAATTGTAACTTTACAACTGGCACGTTGAGAATACCACTCCAGTCGTCCTTTCGGCGGGCTTACAGCCAAATACAATATCATGAAACAATCCATTTGGCTACTAAACAGACTTATTTGACTCGAAGAATTGTGAACCTCTGATCGACTCCAGTTACATCTTGACAGACGATCAGCCTAATACGAATTTATTCGGTATCCTCATCTTATTACCAAATAGGATCTTCGTCGGTATTTGACCTGAAATTTCTCCTATTGCATATTCAGAGAGCTTGCCCTACTACAATTGATGTTTCCGTGGGCTATCAAAGAAAGGTCATCTCAATCACTTTTTCTCATGGAAATGTCATTACCATTGTATTCTTATTATTTATAACCATGAACTTTAATAGCGTTTGTGGAAGCATACCCTCTACTCCTATTTACATCGGTATCCTAAAGCCCTGTTCTTACTCCTGCTCCTCCTGCTCTCTTGATTATATTTTCTGAAATCGCATATCAATCCTAATGCCAAGTCACCTCCAAATTTATTCAAAGTAACAGTTTCACCTCTTGAATTTTACTTAGTGTTCACACACGTTAAATCCTTAACATCAATTTCTTAAGCAATGCTGTTTTTGATAAATTGATTAACACAAATCAAAAAGTTGAAGAAACTATTGAGCTTTCCTAATTGAATTTTGAAAACAGCACTTGCTCCTTAACTACTATTATTATTATTATTATTATTACTATTATTCCATGTTCTGAAATGTAATTACGCAGAACGATTTCAAAAAGTGTAAATATGTAATTTATATTATGTTAATAAAGTCGCTACCTCCAAAAATGTTGTGAAATGATCCTAGAATCATTTTGCTTAATCTACGGAGGAGATCTTTTTGTTGCAAATAACACGCGGATTCGAAACATACAATTTTCCTAATGTACAATGAATACTTTGTTATTTTCACCTTTCAGAACGGCCTAGAACCTTAATTCGGAGTGACCTGCGTTCTCGTTAAAATAGCCATATCTTATAAATACAAAGATACCGCTTCTCTCCTTCAGAAATCTCTGCGCCGCACACGTTTGAATTCGAATGTTCCATATACCCATAAAATAGATGACTGACTAATTTCATTTTTAGATTATTAGACTTTAAATAATGTCTTACCTCACACAGAGACTATACATTTATGACATTATTGATAGTCCTATTAAATCAGTGTAACAGCCGCAGATTTTCGTACCAAGACGGATCAGTTTATACTTTATTTAACTTGTATACCCTTCCCTAAAGGGCCCCATACACGGTCAATATTATTGTGCAATATTTTATATTGAACAATATTATTGAATACGTATGAGCAAGATTGAAGGCGAAAAATAGATTGCGCAATATATTGAGTGAATTCAAAAAGTTTAGAAATATATTGTGCAATCTTCAAAATATTGTGTAGTGTATGGGTAATATTGCGCAATATAATGTCAGTCTGCCAGTTCTCTGCCCACCTGCTCATGCTAGTGTTGCTTGAAATTGTGTGTCTTATAAATTGTGTTGCTTCTTATATAGTGTAACGATTTACTGTATGAAAGGAAGTTTTCATTAGGGGTAATAGAAGTGTACCGTTAGTTACCGGCTTTGTGGGACAAAAGTCCAAAAATTACAGCAACAGAACAAAGAAGAACGAGCAGTACGACCAACTACTGCAGAAGTACAATGATGACAGGAAGGCATTGGTAAAGAAAATTAATTCTCTTCGAACTAATTTTCGGAAAGAGTTGATACGAATAAAAAATCTCAAAGAAGTGGTGCTGGTACTGATGAAACTGTTGAGCCCACGTTGTGGTATTTTGCAGAAATAAAATTCTTGAGTGATTTAGAAGAGCCTACAAAGTCTGTTAGTACCATGTCAGTAGAGGAAGAGAGCAAAGAAAATGAAATAAACACATCTCTTATAAGTAATATATAATAGTAATATTCGCTTCTTCCTCTTCTTCGGCTTGGTTAGCAATGCAACATCCACACACGCTGCAGCGTCCAAATCACACATGATAACTAAACCTTGTCACTCAAAGCAAGATGCACGACTATTCAACTGTGGGTTGTGCAAATTTATTGAACTGTGGATTTTACAATAATATTGACCGTGTATGGGGCCCTTAACTAATTGGTATTTATCTTTCATTACATGCATTATACAACTCATTATGGATTACGGAAATTATTAAGGAAATCAAATCAAATTTAAGAGATATGAGGTGTTCTAAATGAATTTTGAGATTTACGAAAACTATAATCACAATTCATTTGCGTCATATCGAATATCAAAGATTCGAGTTTCTCCTCAATTCGATTTAGGTAATTATTGTCCGTGGTATTTTTTTTATGAATAAGCATTATCGAATAAAAATAATCCAGGTATGGTTGGGGAAACAAGCACTGTTGCATGACGGTAGCTTCCGGTGTTGAGTGAGCCTTGACTGGCTACAAGAAAAACGCATGCGTCACCGTTGCTAAGCGTTACGTGTATTGTTAAAACATTTGAATAAGTACGCCAAAGTTACCACCTTGATTCTTACAGTTTTCACGTGAATTTCAGTGGTTTCAGTTCAGTGTTTTTTCAGTTCATTTCAGCTTGTGGTTTTTATATTTTAGTTTATTATTTCGTTCGTTTCGCTTGTTTTTCACCAAGAAGACTGCATGCTTTGGGAGTTTATTTTTCAATTTTATTTTAGTTTTTTTTAACCGACAGGTAATAAGCGATGTAATTTATAATATATATAACATATGATAATTTGTAAATGTTTACACAAATATTCCATGATATTATTGATAGTTGTGTTCAAAGGGTTTCAATATGTTTTTTGTTAACGAAACGATGCATACACAACTTGCTATTCTAACTTTTGTTGCCGATAAAATATAGTAGAATGAATAATACAACGAGTTTGTCAGTAGAGATAGGGCTTTTCACAACGTAGGTATATATAATTTTACTAGAGAAAATTATATACTACTGATAGTCAGGTAGAAATAAGTTGAAATTTATTGTCAACAGTATTTGTGTATATGAATCACTAGGATATTATTGATTAGGTATGTATCAAATAATTTTATTTTAGAAAAATAGCTACTAATGATGAAATCTTGATAAAATACAAAAGAACTAGATTGAAAAGTCAATATTTCTTATTATTGACGTAAAATGGAATATGAACAACGTTGGTGATATGCCTTTGCATTGCAAAGAAGATAAAGTTGTAAATTAAATGACTAATCTTATAAATTTACTTTGGTTTTACATATATAAATTAATTTGAACAACAGTAACAACGGTTATAATTGTTTCCTTCAAGAGTATTTAGACTATTCCCCAAAGCGAGCTTTTTGTATAATAAAATTAGAGCAACCAACTTAATGTGTTTGCCACTTTATTATCATACAAACATCAATAATGATACATAAGGATATGCTTCATTGACAAAGTAATTGTTGAAATTATTATCAACTTTAATTACTGAACAAATACGCAGATTAAAATACAGTGTGTTGAAAAAGTAACGTAACTTGACAATATTTCGATTTTTTGCTATACAAAGAAAGATGGCGATTAAAAATGATTCCAAATTATTCAGGTTGTTTAAATAGCACCTACAACGTGTTTAGAACGAGTATCGACTCATATTTGTCAATACTAGTATGTAGGTATAGGTGCCATTTTTAACTTGATGTTTCGTTTCAATTGCCGGATTATACTCATAAACTTAACCTCCAAGGTATCCCTATATTAATTTGTCAAGTGGACTGTGTTCTAGGTTTTTAGAAGGCCAGTTGATATTACCTCTAAGTAAAATAATCTTATTAAGAGATAATTCGTTAACATCAATTACTTTCTGTATGAGAAGTGGCTCCGTCTTTTGGAGTTAAAGTCTAAGTTCCTGCAACTCTGTCGGTCGACTACGACGATCTTCGCGAAAATAAGTGCCGGTGATGTCTTTTTCATACACCCGTTGAACTGCGCAGAGATCATTAATATTTTCGACTTGATTATTCATTACAATTTCAAAGAGCTATAACTCTGGAAGTAATGAATGCAGAATTATGCAGTCTTCACAGTTGTATGTTTAAGTTAATAGATGAACTAAGAATATATGCATGAATATGCAGATAACCACCACTTATTTGTAAATCTAATAGAAGAAATCGAAGTATAAGTAAATTACGTTTTTTTTAATAATATATAGTCCATGCTCCAATAATTACGCGAAGATAATTATAAACTCTTCAATACAATTCTGATTTCCAAAGTTTCTACAAAAAGCATGTGGAATTAAATTTCAGGTTTGCTTTGGATAAAAAAAGTAATTGATTTTAATATGAACTCTATTCTCCATATGATACCTATAAAAACTTTAAATACAAAATGTACATACAGTAAATACGATGGAATATTCCTTTGATACAAATTCATTACAGTGATAGTAGTGAAATTTCTATTCTATTTAAACCGTATCATTTGGAATGCAGTTAAAAAGAGGGTCACATGAATTATTAAACGATCTCGTTCTTCGTAGACAACAACATAATTCCTGTTTTCTGCAAATTCAAAAAGTCAATTTACCTTAATCTACCGCATATTTTGGAAAATTGTTATTCTGAAACAAGTAAATTAAAATGCCTAATTCTATGCATATAACACTATCCTTCATAGGACCATATCTAGTGACCTAATCACCCTTAAATCATAGTGCGATTCTGGTCTTCTCTGTCTCAACGTTTCTAAAACTAAATTTTAATCATATAAAAATATATTGCTGCCCTTTTTTATTAAATAACATCACTATTGACGTCGTTGATTCCGTAAAATTCTCAGGGCTTGTTGTGGACATTTCCTTGAAATGGGAGTTACATATTGGCACCTTATCTAAAAAATTAAGTTCCTCCTGTTTTGCGCTAAGATCTGTTTCCAAAGAACTGAACTTATCCACCTCCTTAACAGATTATTAAGCCCTTATTCAGTCGCATCTCCGATATGTCCTTCCCTTCTGGATTACGTGTGGTACGACTCAGTTTGAGCGAATCTTCAAACTATATTTACTTGGACTAAACAGCTGGGCTCACTACCGGGACTTCTTTAAAAGATTAAAAATTGTGATTTTTCCTTCCTTATTCATCTTTGAATCCGTTTGCCTAATTCGTAAGCACGATTCTCCAATTACAGAAAGGTCATTGCACGGCTATCCACTTAGGAACGCGGAGCACAACCTTTACCTATCTAATCCACGTTCACAATTAGTTAAGTGCTCAATATTTTACATTGCAAAAAAATGCACAATCACTTGCCGGTTGAAAACAAATCGATATCATCTTTGCCGCATTCCGCAATAATTTAAGGGCATATTTACTGGAAAGTGCCTTCCTTCTACTCTGTAAACGACTTCTATTCTACTAGTAATATCCAATTCCGGGCATGCTACATACTAGTTTAATTTTGCTATTGACTTATATACTAATTATTACCTATTACTATTTACCTGTAAATTTTGTACTCATTGTGGTTTTTTTGTATATAGAAACTTATTAGATATTAGCTGGGCCTAAGACTGGCATCATCAAACTAATTGAAAATAATTTTTTAGGGCAAAAAATATGTACCCGAGATATATCTATTGTCTAAAGTAATATTATTATGTTTTTCAATCCCTACTTTCAATTTACGGCCATTATTATCATAGCTGCTAAATCAAATTGAATACATTGAAATTCTTATTTGCTAAACGAAATACCTTTTCTCATCGCTCTCCTTTTATAACACCTTCCTCGGTGAAAATATACCTGTACATTAAAACCACATCTCCAGTTATCATTCGAAGAATGACACTAGGTAATGGCTATCACGATGCACAAAACAAAGAATTGAATATCTGACTACAAAAAAAGGAGACCCAGGAATTTTCCACATCATTATATGCATCGGTTAATGTTCACATGCCATGACATTACAATTGATGAAAATGAATCATTATCCTGCGTTAACAATTTGAAGGTATTATTAACGAATGTTTAATAAATACAAGCGGGATATAACTGGTTAAGTCTGATTCTATGCAGAAATATTCACAGGAATTATTGATATTGATTTGTTCATGTGTACTTAGATTTTCTTATTTTCTTATTTTATTATTCCCTATGATTAATGTAAATTTTAAACATTATATTTTTCATGGATACTCACTACCTATAGGTTTTTTTGAAATTTGAGTTCAAAAATGAGATAGTGAATACCTCAAAAATTTTGTGGATAACACAAATTTCTGTTATTGCTTTGATCAAATTCCAACGTTATTAACGACTGGTTTAATAACCGTATCTAGAAAATTCTGACTCTACATAAGATTTTCCCCTTTTAGGACGCGATTCATAGTGTACTTGAATGTTAATGAGGTACATTTATTAAGTACAGTAAGTTTGCAGTTACAAAAGTTACGTTTTAGTGAACTCTTTGCCTATGTCCAAATATGTTCTAAATCATTAAGCTTTGATTAATAACATAGTCACTCCACTCTATTTAGTCTTCGTTGCAATCTAGTTTTACGTTTGTTTGGGATAGAAAAAGTTATCCATTACAACAGTAGATTGTTCTTGGATACACTGTAGGTTGGACTTGTGGAAGATTATACCTTTTACCTTCATAAATCTACTTTTACTTCCTATTTCAATTAATATGAGCAACTGAACTTTGTATAATCGTATTTGGAAACCTATCGTTGAATCTTAAACGATAGTTCTCCGACTGCTTGTATTAACCCATACTCCTAACTTCATGTCCAGTCCTTGTCACGTAAGTAATAAATTTTTCGCTTTTGCTAACAAGCCTCCCATTTTATGGTGGCAATTTTGTCGACAGATGATTATTTAAGGTCCATATATCAATGTCGATTTCTTGTTATGGTAAGCAACGGTAGAGCTAAGTTATTGCTAGGAATTACGTCTCTTACATATATAGTGTCTCTTTCTTGCAAACATATAATTCTATGACACATAACTTATCGCTTTTTCGTGTGGAAATGTCTTTCTTTAATATACATAAACGTTAACTATATTTTTGTATTAATGTCCTTATTGATTATGACCATATTTTCATCACTTATCATGCTGTGAATATACGTATTTTTCGTCTTTACTTCATCTTTGACCAAATAAAAATATAAAGTATATCCTATATTTTCAGTATTTAAACAATACTTGAATTATTGAACCACAAAAAACACATATAAATATTAAAGAATTATGAAGAAAGCAGTACTTTTTAATATACATTTATAATCCCGTTGCTGTTGCAACATGTTCCCATGTTCATGTTATGAAAATGACTAATTTCATTATTAGTTGGATGAATTTTATGTTGCATGACGATTTATTGGAAGTTATTAACGTAAATATTAAGTTAATTACAAAATTAACTCTCAAAAGCAGCTGTTTTATTACATTTTTTTCATTACTCCACAAACTAAAATAGTGACATACTGTAATCGCTTCAAAATCTACATTTTCTATTTTTTTAAATTTATGTTTAATAGCAACGGCAGCTACATTACATTTGTGATGTATTGATGTCTTCAAGACAAATGATTTAGATTTTCTAAGTTATACAGTGAGGCCTTAAAGTAACGGTTAAATGAATGTTCTACGTAATTATGATACTTTTATATAAATTATTCACCCACTCCTTCAACCCCCCAGGGAAATAACTACTGGTATAAAAATTTTAAATGAAATGAAGAGGTGTATGATAACATACGTGTATAACAGGGCTCTCAATTCTCTATTCAAGTTAATTGAGTTATTTTCTCCTCAAAAAAGTGGAATCGGATCTTTTTGTCGTTTATTTCAGATTTAATGTAGATGTCGTAACTAGTAGGTCCTCAGTGAATAGAATAGAATATTTTTGCTAGACGATGATAAAACCAAAGTATAGTGAAAAAGTATAGTGAGATTAAAATTCACAACCTTTAACCCCTCTATATTATACTATAATCTGCTAATCTGCTAATAAAAAAAATTATTAAAATGTGTACAATTATTAATGTGTTCATATTATTTTGGAAGGGCATAAATTAGATTTCAAATGCAAGTAACCATATGCAACAGTTCAATTCAATAACAAAAATTGAGTTAGTTAAACTATATGATATTTGGTATTGCTTACAAATTTTAATTTAGATTTTATGTGTATTTGTGAAGTTCTACCATTGGTTAGTACAAAACTATCAATTTCATTACTTTTAAAGTTTCAGAAAGAAACGAAACATCAAACTTTTCAAGGATATAAAATAACTTAAAAACATTGGAATCTTCTAACAACCCCAAAACTTATTTACTATTAGCACAAATTAATAAATTAGCCTATAGTTCGGGATTTTAAGAAATCAAATTAAAACCTTATTTGCCCAAGTAACATGATAAAAGGATCTGTCTCTTTCTGACATTAGACGAAATGCTGGCTCAACTATAGGAAGTTTATTCGGTCAAGGTTTGATTATCCTCGCTTTCTAGTGTGCTCGTTCACAACAATGCTGCGCTTCTTCAGTTCTTTGATTGATTTTGTGTTTTATTACCATTTTCCTCATCCATTTAATATACTGTTAGAAGACAAATGCTGAAATTTTGAAATTCATATCCGACTAGAGTAATTCAACTAATTTGTCAGATTATCATTATTTTTCAATGGCAAGTTTCATGTCGCTGGAAAGAGCAAAGGGAAACTCTTGGAAAAGTTAGAAGATTCCAATATGAATTTTATCCTATCCTTTTCATAAAACTTTTGGAGTCGATAATAATTAATAACAACATATTATTTCGGGGTTTGGTAGAATTTTACATTAAAATACACACAAATAAAATTAAAACTTGAAAACATTACTCATTTTTTTCTGTTTTATTGGTGGGTTTCGGTGTTTTTATAAGATAAGACAGACATTTGATATTAAAAATAACCGTAGGGCATAGAAGAAAATATAAGAGTCATATTACCACTATTGAGAGCTAATTCATTCTGGCATAGGTTGTGCCGTTCCCTATTTCAGTTAATTACGCAGGGCAATGAGAATTCAAGACGGCAAGAAACAACACATTTTTGTCCATAATCATTTTTATTTTTCAGTATTTTTTCTTTTTGAGTCTATACACTTAATCAAACGATGTCCTATCCTAACCTTTTTAATGCTTCCAAATAATCTATCCCCTGCAAGTGAAACTTCAAAGCTAAGACACAGGAAAATGTCGCTGGGACCAAGAAGTGAAGTTTTAGCCGCAACGATCACAGAAATGTGAGAAGGGGCGTTCTCCTGATCCAACAGCACTTTCTTTTTCTTTAAATTAGGTCGCGTCTGTATATTTTTTCTATTTACTTCATCCGGTAATAATGCGTAATACTCTATTGTTTTACTTTTTTGAAGATAGCCAATTTTTTGCTGGATGAAACCGTTTTTTCTTTTTTTTAAGTAGGTTCGTAATTTGCAATCGAATGTCTGAAGTATTTATTTCCTATCAATATTGTATTGGTGGGTCGAAACTTCCTCTACAGTTATGTATAGACGCAAAAAATCCGATTCATTTTGCTTGAGCCGCATCACTATATTGTGGACAATATTCATTTGAATGCCCTTTTCGACCAAAGTTAGCAAATACGACACCCAACGTGCGGATAGCTTACGCATGCATAATTCTTCAATTAGTAAAGATCAGATGCATTCTTTCGATATGCAAATATCATGTATTCTTGCAACCTTAATCTGAGGGTCAGTACCCTTGGATTAACTCTGTTGTTAGTATCGCTGTTTTCTCAGCTTTTGGCTTAGAATTCAGCTGCTCAAAATTTCACTCTCGTAAATGATGAGCAGGTCTTTGTACACAGCGTCTAACTCTTCTTCCATTCGCGTATGCGTTTTGCGTTTTCATACCCAATTTTTCCATTTACAGAAAAATCTTTCTCAACTTATATTGTCATCTTGCCATTGTCAGTGATATCTAGCTCTCTGTTAAAATTAAAAGAAGCAAGTCCGCTTAAGTATGCCACTAGTGTAATTGGACAAATGAAGAGTGGCCAAAATTTTCAGAATGCTTTCAAAGTCTGGAAAACATTTTGGAGTACAATGTAGGAATTAATTGTTTTTTTTAACAATTCTTTAGCTTTTAAGCCGTTTTCAAAATATTTCAGCCCCTTTTACAACATGTAAAATTTTCAATGGTAGTGAAATCGTTAATTCGTGTATCTTCTTGATGGAAATTTATTTCCTTTGTTTTGATGTGTTGTGATTGTCTTTCAAATCTTATTGGGAATATTTTTCCCAAATAAGAGCCAACTCAATCACAGCGAGACAATGGTACATATTATATCTTTTGTCTTTTGACTTTTTAGACCGATCAGTATTAACAATATATGTTTATTTCTAAGCAATGAGGAGTTATGTTCTAAATAATTTCCCTCGTTGCTTCAGGAAGTAAGGGACAATGGTCCTGATTCTAGGTTCGAATTTTCTGCAAAACATACGAATAGGTATCAGCGGAATCCGATATTGAGCACAAATAATCGTTTCCTCGATGAGGTAATGGGTAGCCTACAAGCCACATTTTTAGTTGCCGTTGTAATAGATAAAATCTGCACTGGATGAAGTAATGACAAAATAATTAAACCATAACATTCAACATATCGAGAATATCTTGTATAAAATTTTGATCACATGAATAATCTTATTTAGGATCAATTTAGGTTAATTCTACCTATGCCCCAAAATTCCTTATTTCGCCCCATCATAATGAAACACTACTTTTATCTTGGAAAAAATCATTCGTGCTCATATTTTATGTTGGATTTAATAGCTGTTTTTCATAGCGCAGGTTTAATCTTACTTTTCGTGCCCTCTGATCATCATATAGTGTGTTAACGTCTGAGATATGTTTTTGGGTCGGTAAACGTGCGTGCTTGCAGTAAAAATAGCAATTAAGGTACCAAAGCTAAGATAATAAATTCTTATTATTCCTAAAAAATTCTAACATATCCCTTAAAGGCAATAGAACTATACTAGAGGTAATAAGAACTAGAAGGAATAAAACTGATAATTGTTTGATTTGCAAAATCGGAAAAGTATTATTGAGGATTTCGAAAATGGGAGAGTTTTTGAATACCTTGATAACATGTGCAGTGATACTAATAACTTGTTTAATTATTCCCCACAATTATGATTAAGGTTGCAACAAAAAGGGGAGAATAAACCAAATTGAATTGTGGGTTTGGTACATAATTTTTATAATTAGTTATGAAAAACTGTACCAACGTCGATCTGTCTACACACAAACTCTAGACTCATATTTAGAAATAAGTCGAATGGCCTTAATGATTTTTAAATGTTTGGAAAATTTCCTTAACATAGCTTTCCTAATTTCAGAAATTGTATACATCACGCATTATCGTGAAAAGGGTCTAATGGAACACGCCAAATGAAAATTATTGATCCAAGATTTCCCTCTATAAACACGCTTTGTAGTAGGTAGGATCGATATTTGAAACGGAAAATGTTTATAGACTAGTACAAATTATAATTTTCGTATTACGAATAATAATTTAATAACGACCAGTGATTGAAATTTTTTGGATTATTAAATAGAAACCATTTTTTTACATGCATACCAAATACCTCAATATGTACGAGATGATTCAAAAGTAATGAGCCAAATTATATCGACACATTCAGAAGGCAAATAATATTTGCATTGACAACAATGGGTTTAGTTTTGGATCTTAGTGACATACTAGATGTGGAAAGAAATGGAATGAAGTGTAGTTGTTATATTAGCATTATATTGAATATAAACTAGCTTCATAAAAGTTAATCAAGAATATGAAAAAGAATTTCTGCTAACCCATAGAATTTGCCACGTAAACCTTATGATTTGATTAATTATGAAGCCCATAAAAGTTCTCAATGTTCTCAAAATGTGAGAATCGTGCTGAAGTCATTTTATGTGGTACATACTAATTAAATGCATAGATTTCTTAACAATTCTCATAAATTGAAGATAAAAAGATGAATAATTATTATGATTCAATTTATTACTATCGAAATTTGGATCACTATCACCCGTGAAAATATTATGGAAGCTGAGATCCTAACTTTATTAATACATTCAATGACTATTGTGGCATCATTAGTAGGTACATTATTTCTAAAAATTATGTGTCCTTTAGTATTTCTTAAGAATAGTAGGTATCATCATAATACGGTATTCTACTCATAAATTTTTATGTGAATCGCAGATTACTTGTCAAGTTATCATGAAATATATGTCAGTTGTCAAAATAAAAATGTCATAAATTAAATAGAGTCATTTTGGATCCCAGAATATATGGTTGAATCGATGACTCAACTTTTTATCACACCCTTCACTAACTTACACAATTTTCATTAAGTGTAGGAAAATAGCAAATTTCATAGATAGACAACTTGATTATTTCATTTTATTTAAATCAATGTAGATATTTCGACAACATTTTTCATAACCATATTCTCATAAACAACAATTTAAAACAACATTCGAATAGATTTGAGACGTTGCCAAAACTATTCTGTTCAAGAAATCGATTTTTGGTTTGTTGCCATTCATCATGCCATTGTTACCTAGGCGATCGCATAAACTTAATCAATGCTCTCAGACTTTTGGGTCAACCATACATTTATTGCCAATTTTATAGAAAAATATTATTATTCGTATATCAATTTCTAGATTTCTTAAAATAGTTTACAAATTGATCATGAATATAAATGAAACATACCGAACGTTTAATTCTTATAAATGAAACTACTCTTTATGAAAAAAATTATTCTCCTGCCCCTTTAACCTACTAGGAACAATAACTGCCTTTGTCAAAATTTTATCTATGGAAGCATAGAGTATGATACCACGTTTAATTTTCTATTCATCAAGATAGTACTTGTTTATTCACGTACCAAGGACGAAAACCTGTTTAATAGATTTGACTTTGCAAACTGATAGTGCGATTCCATGAATAGTTGCTTAGGTGTATAAATATACCTTCATAAAAGTAATCACTTACCTGTTTGTTAGATACAGACTTGATATTAATTTTGCTGAATTTAGATATTCTAATCTGAAGTGTAACAAAACTCTATTTCAATGTTACTGCAAAACTAAATCAATACTGAAAAATATTATTGAACGTACAATTTGTGTATCGATTGATGTTAATTCCTGCTGTCGAAGAAGATACAAGACACAAGTTTGAGTATTTATTGTTGCGCCTGTAGTTAGTCTTTTTGAGAAGACTTTTTAATTACAGTAATTAAAAATTTTCGTCATATTATGAATACGATCGTGGTTCGACGGAAGACTTTCGACGTTTGCTGCGCTATCTCTGTTGCCAAATACATGAAAAAGCTATCTGCAAGGTGGGTGCTTACTGCTGATGAGAAAATCGCCGGCATTAAAAATTTGAAAAATATTTGGATATAAATGAAGTCCAAGGAGATTTTTCTGTCGATAAATCACTGAAAATAAAATTTGGATACAGAAACAAAAATATAGTTGAAATAATCGATTTCATCCTACGAACGTGCCCCCAAGAGAACAAATGTCGTTTTCTCAGCGAAAACGATTATGGTCACAGAGTTTTGGTTAGGTTCAAAAGTGTAATCTTTAATAATTATTTAATAATTATCCTTGGCCAATGGTATCTGATTAACTGACACCTTTTGAAGCCGAACTTGGGGAAAAACCATCGCATTTGTAAATGATAAAAGTTTAGTTTCATTATGTCCATTTCCATCCATTTGTCTCCAATTGTTGCAGAAAAATTAACTGAATTACTTTATAATTTATTGACTTAGACAGTATGTTCATCCGATCTGGCTCCTTCCGATTACTTCCGAAAAAATATTGTGTGTTAGACATAAGAAGACATGATGACCTGATCTCAGATATTTACTGCCGAAGCGTTAGCTAAGTAACTTGAGTAAAATAAGTCTTATACCTTATTTTATATACGAGGTCTGACTATTAAATAACGAGACTGGTTACGAAAAAGGGTTTTATTATAAAAATTATTCTACATTCAAATGCTCCCCTTCAATATACTCGCCACACACCTTTCCATACGTTTTTTTTTCATTGATCGGAGCAGTGCTGGAAGTCTTCTTAGGTGAGTGCCTATAGGAGCTCTGCCGTTTTTTGCTTTACCGCTTTCATCGACTTAAATCAGCTCCCTTTCAAAGCAGATCTTTTTCTAACCTTTCAAGGAAATCTGAGCAGACCCGTTGAGGCAAGAGCTTTTGGTCAGCAGTCAGATTTTTTGGCACCACCTTTTGTCATGTGTAATTCCTCGTGTAAAATTTTCCGTTTCTTTATTGGCGTTTACAGCATCGGCAATCATCCGGATGCTCAGTCGACGATCTACAAGCACAATTTGGTTGATTTTGGTCACTTTTTACCCCACTCGTCTAGGTCGCCCTCTAGGCGCGCAGCCTCGTTATTTAATAGCCAGAATAGCGTATCTCTAAACATTATGTTTTATGTAAGAAAAAATCTTAATCTGAATGATTTGTGACATTATGTTCATGGTTCCAGTTCTTGAATGTATTTTAATATTTTTAGAATAAAATTTGTTACCTCTGGGGTAGTTAAAGTGACGTTAGATGCCAATTGTCGCAGCTTTAGGGTAGCGTTAGTGACATCTATATCACTCTCAATATCTATTTTCAATCATTATAATCACTTATATCCACACCATGGTCTCATTCAGAATTAAAATTTTGTCACAGCCTATATTTTCTCTGTCGTGAATTTACGAAGATGACCTAATTGTTGCTCTTTCACCGTGACGTATCCTAATGACCACAGGAAAAAAAATAGACAAATATATTCGGAAGCAAACAGAGAAAACAGTCGATTTTTCATTCGGAAATTACTATGTGAAATGTAATTTTTAGGTAGAAATCGATTAAAAAATTAATTGTATTTCGTACAAAAGAGAAGGTCTCGATTCCAATTTCTAACTGTCCCAATTGATTAGTTTTTTGTCGGTAAAAAAATAAAATTGGATCTTTTTGCAACAGTTGATTTCTAGGAATTCAAAATTTATTTTGGCTCGCTAGACATCGTTAATAATTCTTCATTTTTAATACTTTATTTAGAAAATTGAATTGGATTAAAATGAGTCCTTCTGAAATTCAGATATTGATGTTGAATGTAGTAACATTTATCAAAAAATGCATTAAGTGCTATACAAAATATTTAATGAAAAATATATGTAACTATAAAAGATGATTTTGAAGTTTTTGATTATTATTATATACCCAGCATTTTCAAATTTCATAATAATATAATTTTTTTCATTTTGATGCTTAGGTTCTAAATACTCTTTTTGAATAATTTATTAGATTCTTCGATTTCCAAGCCAACTATAGTCTTAAGATGTTTGGTATTTTGATTAGAATGCTAATCACTCATTTCTTATGTTGTGCCGCTTTGTCTGCAACCAAACAGCATGCTGTACTACTAATAGCTAAATAAGTGATATTGAGGTCAAAAATTAGGCTGCTTCAGCTTATGTATATGAATATAATACAACTAAGGCGTTCTCCTATCAAGTAACCTACACTAACGGCCAAAAGTTTTTATCCACCCCATAATCCATCCATTAAATTTCAAAATAATACCTTTAACAAATTTTCTTTTATTTTGTCAAGCGACGGTCGAATGAAAACACCAGCTGATTTGTTTATTATTTTTGTACTCGTGCATTAAGCGCAAGAGTTCATAGTCTAGGTAAAAGTAACCGTACTTTAAGGTACTGTCGACTGCAACGTGAAAAAATATGCATCCACCAGGAGCGATAGAAAATGTTCCGAGGGGCCTCAGAAAACCCTAACCACTGAAGATAAACGTATTGTATTGTATCAGTCAACGTAATCAATGACCCACACGCCCAGAGATAATAGCAGAAGCTATCCTTTTCAGAAGGGTACCAGTTTTAAGACTTAAAAATTGGGCGCATGGAGAGTGAGAGTCAAACTTTGAGGATTTTTGGTCCAAGAAAAGAGTGTTTGTGGGTACATCAAAGGAAAAACGGATGCTAGATCTATAAGTAATCCCGACTGAAAAACCCTTCATAGGCTTGATAATTATTTGGGGATGTTTTGGAAGAAGGACGACTGGAAATCTCGTAGAAATTGAAGGGATTTTGAAGAAAGAAGACTAAAAAATATTAAAGAAAAATTTAGTAGAGAATTCAAAAAGCAGTGTCCTACTCTCATTTCACATCTTTGGAATATTCTGAAAAACGAAAGGAATCAAATAGACGACGATTATTTGTCTACGGTCTACATACTCTAGTTTTATTATGTGTGTTATTCTATCATGTATGTAATGTAAACAGTGGGCTCAGTATGAATATATATACCAACGCATAGTACCTGGCCCAAAGTCCACATTGTCCAGTGTTCAGGTATGCAGTAACACTAACTAATTAAGGAAAAGGGATGCTGGGTCTGTAACAGGGTGCAATGAAATATACCTGAAACGTCCATTTTTCTTATTTATGGTCACTTGAATGTACGTACTAGTACGCATCAGACATTTGCTTGTCTAAGTGTGTAAATCTAAAGAAAAATTCGAACTATTTATATGTGTTTTGAATCTAATCTATTTATGGATAAAAGGAATTTGGATGCGTAATTCAATAGTATCGTAGTATTTATGTAACGGATATTTATATGAAGTTATTCCACTTTAAAGCTTTTCCTTTGAAACGTAAGAATCTCTTTACTATTTGGCAAGAGCTGAAGGGTGAAAATAATACGGAAAAATATCAACATGTTTAAAATGTTGCCCGCAATCATTTGAAGTCTGAAGGTAATGGTGAAGAAACTTTATGATCTTTGGGACGTAGCATATATCAGCTGTGTTGCCCATTTTGAGAAAAGTCGGCAAATCGCTAAGAGAATGGTAACAACATTTCTGGAGCAAAATGCTGCTTGGATTAATGAACTGTTTTCATTACATATTGCCCATTTGCCTAACCATCAACTTTTCGCATAAGGCGGCCTGAAGTCAGTAGATCGAGAACTAGCTAAATTGTAAAAATTGTTCGTGTTATTATATGCAAGCTACAATGCACAAAATATTAATACATGGATCACATGATTTCTTTTGCCATTCTTCCAATAAGGGATCTATCCGGAGAAGCACATTAATCCAGGAATAAATAAGATCGTCAAGGCAATTCACTGATGCAGATATTTTTAGTATTTTACTAGTGTCATCCGATCCAGTTAATACTAGCTTAAGGAAATTGCCATTGTTGCCGGATATTCTAGAACTTTTGGCGCCTCCTAATGAAGTAGGAAACATCGGCGCATCAATTATACTCTTATACTCTTCGGAAGTACAAAGGTCAACTGAATTCACAACGAGTGATACAGACGATAGTTTATGTTGTTTATTTAAAGAAACACACAAAAATTATTATAAATTATTGTTATGGGCCCACTGCGCAACCAAAAATTCAAACTTTATTAAAATCGATCGTATTGTTTTTATGGGTTGTGTATCACGCAAACTATAGGGTGGGTACAAACTTTTGACCGCTGGTATGTATTACGAGTTGCGCTGGACTATTCTCTGCGAAATTCTTCAAGTACTCTGTTAAATACTGACGGAATTATGACGTATTCATCGAAAGAAAAAAAGTATACATAAGAAAACCACAATGAATAGCAACAGTATGAATTGGAAGGTAGGTGGAGTATTCAATTGATTTTACTGAGCGCTGACATTTCGTTTGCAGTTTTTCATTAGGATAGTAAACGGCGACTGCGAGGTATTGAAAACTATCTTTCGAATAATAGATTGAAAACACTGGTTTTGTTTAGTTTATTATTATTAAATTTATGTAATTATCATTATTTTTTAAATTCTCTATGTTTTGAGGGATCTGCGCTTATGCACAAGCCGTCCCTGCTGGCAATAGCTAGTTAATCTGAAATCACTTCTATCTCGTAATATAATTAAATTGCACCAAAACCTAATCGCATGAAACTTTATAAAAAGAATCATCATGAAATCAATGCACGTTGTTCATTGCTGTCAGAATTTTATTGATTCACTGAGCTCTGGTTAAACTATTGACCACTTTAAGGGTGTGTACAACCCACTTCTCCCTTTTTTAATAAGGTGAATTTGTTAAACGTGTTCGGAAAAATAAGTACTGCTGTTATAGTAATAACAAAAATATTTATTCTAAAATTTACACTTATGAAATTAACAAATTTATTACATTTTCTCTGCGATTGGGTTTGTTATATGACCGTATATTCTTTCAACGTGTTTGTTTCACCTTTTTCAAAATCTTTGCTGTTTTTGAATTCACGTAAACAAATTCTAGTGTGGTATCTATAGAAAATTGTGATAAATATTTTCTATAAGAAAAGATCATCAGCTCTTTTATTTCGAGATAGCACCTTTAAAAGGTTGTGAGTGAAGTAAGATGTTTACTTCTTCCTTCTTTTTTCCTCTCTTAATACGTGGTTTATTATAGGACTTTCTATCTTTTCTATCCTTTCCTGGTACATCAGTGGATGAATACGATCAGCTGAATAGTTGTTTCATTTGTCTATGGTTTCTTGAACTTCAAAATTTATTTCCCTTAAATGGCTGTCTTCCAATTATTCGCATTTCAGCATAAACATAGCTTATTAGTTTGATACTTTAGTGCAAAAATCCGTGAGAGAGAGTAAATTTTTTATAACTGCTCATTAACAAATATTTTAAACATCTAGAATCTGTGATACAACTAAATAAATATCATGGAAGGATAAACTTATATAAAAGTAATAAAAATCACAAGTTTTTGTATATCATGTTTTAAAATTGAAATATCTACCAAAAATTGAACGTGAAGTTCGGAAACTGTGATCTGAATTTCGTTCCTCGTTAGAATCCTTAATCAGCAGATAGGTGATCTACCTGAACTTGGGTTATAGTTTCCGATAAGTCCTAATGTGATATGTAAAAATTTATATGTTATATATATGTTATCATATTTATATTACTACGAAAAAATGGGTGACATTTTCATTTTACAAAACTACTAATAATATGATAAGGGATGTTAATTTGTATAATGTAACGGTAATACAGGTGCATTTTTGGTATGTTCAAATCATACATTTCGATTTCTGCTTGGACTAATGAGAAATTAAATTCAATTTTACTCATCGCCTTTTGAGGGTATTATCTCGGAAAGTGGTTTAAAAAATGTCTTTATGAGAATTATAAACTCCTGAAATTGAAAAATGTGGTGACAAATCATATTGTGATAAAAATGGAAGTAGATGGAAACATTAAGATTTTATGCTTTTAACCGAAATTTAAATTAAAAGAGATCTAAAAATAAAATAATTTATGAACAAAACCATATAACAGAGGTCTAAGAAGTAAAAAGTTGAAGAAATAAGTATATTAACAAAAGAAACAAGTTTGATATTGTAGGATGTGAATACGTTATGTTCCTATGTGAAATTTCACTGACAAACTCCCGACTACATTGTTCTCGAGAACCTCTTCAATTTTTTTGGTTTATTATGTTCTTGCCTCTGGACAAAATCGTACATATTCGCAAATTTAATTTTGATTGGGAGCAAGTGCAGATAAAGAATGTCACCAGACTCCAATTTATGTCCCGTTTTTGTCCTCAAGATCCCTACGATCCCACATATGGTGGAAAATTCAGTAATTCACAACCTTTTTCTCAAAATTCTACATCTCTTTATATGAGGAATGTGTGTAGAATAGGGAAGCTTAAAATCCATTTTAAGGTTAATGACCAGAAAATATCAGATAATTGCCACCAGATTGGAGTGAAATTTCATTTCAATGACAAACATTTCGTTCGATCGATCTCAATTGTGGCGTATTTATTATGAGAGAAAAGTATTAACATTATAATAAATATTCTGATTTCATTGACGATAGCATATTTCGTGTGGAGAATGTGTTTTTTATTTGGTATTAACACGCATGCATTATAACAATAACAACAGCAAGAATACATGCATAGGAAAAATTAAAATATATCTTTTATTATTGATTAATATAATAAACTCAATTACATGATTGTTTTTTCACGAACATTTACAGGATTTTACTGTATCACACTGTAAATTGAATTATGTAAGCTTAAGCGCGATATATTTATGAAAATATAGGTAGTAATTTTGTGAATATAAAAATTGAATACTACTGATTTTATTGAAGACAAGCTATACAATATTGCAAGTAGATTGGATCGAAAGATCAGTCTTCCCTAAATATAAGATTAAAACCTTTCAATAGGATGGTACGCAATCATTCCAATTATTTATCATCCTAATCTGATAAATATTAAAACCTATATTTCACTGGGGGTGTCATCGAAACACAAATAACTTAAAACTAATTATTACGTACCATAAAACGTGAAACTTACAAGCTTTCTAGTATAGAGACTAGAACGTTATCAATAATAAAAAATCACTGAACAATCATAAAAAAATTAGAGTACTTCAAGTAGTCTATAGATCTGATTAGATATTAATCTAATTTATATATCCGATAAATCAAGCTAATGCTATTCTACTGCAAACATTTAGGCATAGCTCTGCTACCAGAGATCACCTATTTTTAGATAGATAACTTCTTTCTTCCATAAAAGATCTAATGCGAGCTTCTTTTTCGATATCTCTACTTATCCTGGCTCTAGATTGTCACTTTACTTCTTTTGTGGTCGACCTCTGCTCTAATTGGAGATGTACCCCCAAGTCTATCATCTGTCATTCGGATATATGTTAGTTCCATTGTATTTAAGCCATTCGTTAATGTTATCTAAGTCACATAGTTGAGACGTAGATAACATTAACGAATGGGTAAAAAACAATGTTTTCGATTCTTTTTCGGTCTAATAGTGGGTTTTCCCAGATCCGCCTGCTAATTTCTATTTCTGTCGTATCTTTCCGTTTTTGATATTTCTAGTCTTATTTCTGATGTAAAATCAATAGGGGTTTGATTTTCGCTTTGTTAATTCGTGTATTTGCTTCTTGCCTGAGGTGTTTGTTCCGTCATACTACGTTCTGAAGACATTCCCTGCTCTTCTACTCTCTATAACTCGTCATGTCAATTCCAAGGTACTTGTATTTAATTCTTTGTTTTATTATATGACCCTCTAGTTATAACTTGCTTCTAATGGGCTCTGTTGATGTTATCATGCATCTGGTTGTGTCAGTCAAGGTCTAGTTTCGTGTGAGATTAAGTATATTTAATAATCTTTGGCGACCATCTCCATTTTCATTTCCATTCATATATGGATCACGACAATATTATTTGTTATAAACAACCTGACGTCAACTGAAGGCTCTAAAATTGAACTACTAATATGATATCCTTCATAAAATACTGACTTGGCAAATTTAAATTTTACTAATGGCGCGTAATTCAAGTTATTTGAAGGTAGCTCATGCTGCTACGTCAGAACTAATATATGATAATCATTCAATTACTAATGATAATTTGAACAAAACGTATTATTATTAACTAATTAGGTGAGAATAACTTTTTTAATTAAAATATTTCGTCCAAAAATAGCTACTACAAATGGTACATATTAGATTAATTTCACTAAATCTTATCGCTTGACATCTTAATAAATCCTGCAGTTGAATTAGTATTGTTTATTGTTGGCAGCCATCTATTAAACTTAAAATTCCTTATGAGGATTTGGGAACAAATGCATCAGATTAACAGATTCGTGATGTTATACATAACATTTATTGAAAGTCACTAAAAAAATCAATAACAACAAACACCTTACATAATCAAACGGACACAAAAACACGAGAACTATACAACGATAAAATGAATCATCAAGAAAAAATTTACAATGTATACCAGTATTAAATTATCCAGTTTTGTGCCAAATTCACTTGCTATATACTAATGCTGGCAGATTTATTTAGGGCTCTGTACTTTAATTACAAAAATAATTCAAACTGGGGCCACCTGTGTGAAATGTCCATAAAATAATTGGTTTGTGTCTGCTACCCGCGTAAACCCATTTTTTCAAATAATTTGCTTACGCTACGAATCTGTTACGGTTACTTCATAACCCATATTTCCACAGCACAACAGTTATATTAGTGATGATTTATTTTTTCAATTATTCATGATTCTAAAATTGCATGCTTCACGAAATGTTATATTGTATCTATTGAGCTATATTATTATTATGAGAATCATGCGTGCGGAAACGAGATCGAATTTTGCTTTACATAAATCAGAATTAACATAGTATTGATCATCATATCAAACCAACCCATTTCTACCTAATATGTATTGTTGATACTATAAGGAATGATAAATCATGGTTTATTGATCTCTGTGATACGTTCCTGAATTATTCACAGTAGAAATTGCTTAGATAATTTGTGGAAATAGAAATAAATATGCCATGAAATGGGTTAATTGAAATAAATAGAAGATATGATTGAAAATTGAATCGTATCATATAGCGTTTTCACTTCGTAACTCTAGCCAATTTGTAGTTGAAGTAGAACATATATTTGATTTTCTACAACAACATTTTTTGACCCCATCTTTTTTGGATGTATAACCCCTACAAGTGAGTGAGTAAAATTAAGTTCGTATTTACAAAATTAAGTAAAAATAGAAACTCAATTTTTTTATATTATAAGGAGGTGAAGTCAAAACTGTTATCTTGATCAATTTTTCAGTTCGAAATTCAGTTTTTGAAGTATTACTAAAAAGCACGGTTTATTTGAAAGCATTTTCAATAATGTTTTTCCCTAGAACCAATATATACGAAGATAAAAATTTATGCACTACCGTGATTTACAAAAAACTAAGTATTGAAATTTTTAAACAGTTAAGATGGAAAATAAAAAAAAATAAATGTAAATAATAAATGTTAAAAATTATTGTGTTATGTAATGGTACAAAATAGCAATAGATTCAGATGCCCTTAACCAAGATAAATGCATTCCTCTATCATCTATTCAGACTCGATTCAGTTTCTATATGGACTTTGTATTATTCGTATTCATATCTCATTTGAGGCATTAAATTTAGTGTAGATTATCACTTTAAATTGCTTAGCTTTGAATCTACCCTGCAGGCCTTTATTAAACATTACCTACGTATCATACATTAAATTCGTATATATATAATTTCTTTTTCACAATATAAGTTATTATATAAATCTCTACTGAAAATTTAAAAACCATTATTGATCTTGAAAGTAAGATACTTTGGAACTGGAGTCTGTAAGATTCATTATTATCGGGTATTAAATATGATATTCATTTTCTTTCTCTATTACATGTTCATAACAATTTTTTCACACGTCATTATCAAATTCCTATATAACTAGATGTTTTGAAACACTATCACACTTAAATTGATTTTATAGTACATACTCGAAACCATTTCTATTACACTAAAAACACTATAGAAAAGTGAGTGCAAATGCTATCAATAACCTACTCGTTTTTTAATTTTTTTGTAGGAAAAATTTTAAGAACATTTAAATTCTTCGTGTTCATGAATGTTAAATAAATATTCTTATTTTGGTATTTGAACTTTCAAATAATTCCGTGGTCATGTCTTCGTGATAATCAGCACACGATTGAGAAAGGTTTTTAGCGGAAAAAATCGATGCATTCGATACCAATGTAAACATCTCTACTGCCAGAATAAAGAATTATTACTCATTTACACCTTGAGCAAGGAGTATTCGAGCCACCGATTTTGAAATCGTCAACCCAGACATATTTAACTACGTCACGTGTATCAAACCAGGTTTAATATGAATCTGTCCTTTGTTGCCAATAAATTCTTTCGACAAATATTGAACAACATCTTTGATGGCATCGTTAGTTTTTATCAGTTTTCGGTTAACTTTTTTTCGTTTTAATGTATGCTTAAAGAATATGGAATCAAAGTTATTTGTTTAATAATAGCATTCTTGTCTGATATCTGTTTGCTTATCTCAGACAAACATATTTAAAATAATTGCGTTCACGAAACATGTAAATCTTTATATCCGAACTTTCGACTAACTTTCACACCAACACTTTTTTCAGTATTTGAAACTATATTGTCTACCTCAAAGTATCCTCAAAAAGTCATCACCCTCGATAAATTCAAATATTTACTAATAATAAAAACAAAAGAATAACAATAAATTTTAAAAACAAATCAAAATAATTATAACATGCATTAAATTGATCACTGCTAACTGCCACTGTCAACAGTCGCAACGATATTATTTAATCTATTATTCAATGCAAATAATGGAGCGGTTTCCTTGAAATAACCTTACCGGCCTTACTAAGAACACGTGAACTAATAAAATACACTACGTTTATCGTGTAAGATGGTATTATGAACGCGTTTTGGAAACTCATCTCGGTATATCAGTTTTGCTTTGGGATCTCTGCGATACTTTTTATAGTCCTTCAAGTGAGAACAGATAAAGCATATATACTTTCTTTGCATACAATCTCCAAATAGTTGATATCAAATATATAGAATGACCACAAAACCAGAAATTGAATTGAATTGAAATGTGGAACGTGGCAATGCGTCAGCCCGCCTCAACCAATCCTAGGGATGAATAATTTGCATCTAAATATTACCTACAGCTCATGCTAAAATAAAAAATAAACATTCATCACGTTGGATACGTTAAGGGTATAATTGCTGCTTTTTCGTATATCACGTGTGGCTGATTGTGGTTGTAGATTCCACATTCACTTCATTTGAATTAAAAGAGGCGTATTCATTTACAGTAATACGTCTACTGCAACATATATCTGGATACACTAGTGGCATTTGTTTACACAAATGTGATTGTATGTAGTTTTTGGTACTCGATTTTCAACTCACATGTCCAGTTATTTCAGTAACATCATAGAAATACAACTTGTATATTTAAAGTTAATATTGAAAGTTGAAGTGCATGTTCCTAGTGTATTTATCATCATTCGAATTCGAATTAAATAGCATTCCACAAATACCAGCAGTATTTTCAATGCGGCAAAAGTATAATGGCCTAATAATAAGAGTTAGGCGAGGCAGGTACAGCTAGGATCGGAGCGGAGCATGTAGTCATTTCGGTATCAAGAAACTATTTTTAAAACGATTGTTATCGTGTATCATTATTCATTTTTGTAAATGGAATTCTACCTTTTATGTAGATATATGTGGTTATAAATGACGTAAAGCATTTTTAATAATTAAATTTTTTAACAGTCTTCATTATTTGTTGTATATGTTTTTTCAAGCAGGTGAATAATCGATCGAACTATCATACAGTGCGTCCATAAAGTTATATGTATGTCGAGTAGAATCTCAAAACAAGTCGATTTTTTATTTCAAATTAATATTTTTCTACTAACTAGAGACACAAAGTAATAAATAAACGAATAAATACAAAATAAGATCATGTTTCAAGATCTTTTAAAAATTAATCAATTGAATATAAGAAAAACTCGAGTCGTAAAGATTTTAATGTCTACTTTTACTTTTCATTTTAATGTGTCTCTATAGCCCTAGAGTTAATCGTAAGATCATTATCAAATTGAACTAGGCTTTCTGAAAGGATGTGGAGATTTTTTAGAATTTTAGAATTACAATATGGGTGAGCTTGAAAAAGGAAGGCTTTCTTGCTTCTAGTAGTTTGGATCACTTCTACTTAGTCTCGTAGAATATTCATCATTGCTTGACAGTTGCAGAGGATTTGTTTTCGTTTCTCATATGAAGCTTTTGGCTTGTCTGTATCCATATGACTGGATTCATGCCTGTTCATTCCTTCCCTTCCTACAACTTAAGATGTTGATGTATTTTGTCAATAAATAGTCGTACCAGACTTACTGAAGTTTTCGACAAAAGAAAGATCTTATTATATTATTTTAATTACAATCATAAATCAAATTATTATTCTATTCATCATCAACTTATAAATCTCTTTTAGTGGTGTTAGGTGAGTAAACTTGTAATAATAATTCTAAATTAAACACCGTTATTCACTAATACCAGAAAAGGTTATTTGTTAGTACCTAGTACCTAACAGTTATTATCTAGAGATTCTGAAAAAACTTCATTAATGACTTTTGGTGGAGAGGATGAGATAAGAATAATTCCATATTTTCATATAAATGTTGTCCAACAAAATTGCCATAGACCCTATAAATACCGTTGGTGACTGGACTATATGTAATATGCAATTTGATAAGTATTCTTCCATTTCTTCATTCATTATACATTTTACTAATGACCGAAAGACACATTATCATATCTCTATTGGTTATTGTTGCTCCTAAAGTTTATTCTAAAATGCAATATAGCACATTTTTCATGTATATAAGTTTGTAAGGCAGAAAACAATGTATATTGATACTTTCTTACCTGAATTCTAATCGTACACTTATTCTCATTCGTTTTTTGTTCTAATATAATACGATATCCATGTCATTTTTGGCACATTGATTTCTATCTTGCCTTTCAGAAACTAAATCAGATGAAAAGAGATATTTAAATATGAGTCTTATCAAATTTCAAACTGTTTTTCATTTAAAGGAATCGGCGACAGCAGTATTGCGTATAGCCCAGTGAACAAATATAAAAATCTGGTATCACTTCAGATTTCATAAAGACGCATGGATTTGTGTGAAATTCTAGAATTAAGCTCAATTTAGCCTTGTCTACCCTATGCCAATATGGGCAAATTATTGTAAGGGGTGAAAGCTACCCCTTATTGTCAAAATTCAATAAAATAAAAGCTAAAGCATATAGAAAGTTAAAAAAACATTTGTTAAATTAAAATAAAGATCTCATGATGTTTTAGGAGTCTATTTATGTTTTTCAATTCTTAATCAATGTATTTCAACCCCTGAAAAACCAACCCTTCAAATGATAAAATTAAAAAAAAACCCATTATAGTATTTAATCTAATTAAATTTATTTTAATACTATTCTTTTCATTTTATTCAGCTGAAATGTTTCTTTATCACAAATTTTCCGCCCTTGAAAATCATCCCTTATTGCAAAAGGTTTGAAAAAAATAACATTTATGATCTTATTTATAGAATTTATAATAGTACTTATGTTAAATTGATATTTTTAGTAGTGCTCGATTGGTAAATTATTATTTTGCATGTTATCATCCCTCAAAAACTACCCCTCATGTAGAAAAAAAATTGAAATCTTCAAACATTATGAAGATTGTGATTTGAGAAGATTTCAATTCTATTTTTTTAATGTATTCAATGTAATGTATTGTAGTTTGTGTTAAATATCAATTTAAAAGAACTGAAGAATTAATGTACAAAGTAACAAAGTATTCGATTAAAACACCATTTTACCAGAAAAATTCATAATCTATTAGGCTCAAAAAGTTTGGAATACATTGAACCCTTTGTTTTTAAAAGGAAAACGTTCAAATGGCTCCAAAATAGTACCAGTCACACGCTAGTGTGAATTTTAAAAGCTCGGTTAATTCCGAAGTTGAGAAAAAATGACAAAAAACCCATTTTTTGTTTTCTTATAGTTTTAATGCTACCTAGACGTAAATATTTTCAAGTTATTTTTAATAAGAGACAATTTTTTTTTTAAATTAGAAGATGCTTTCTCCATTGTAACCATAATTTTTTCCAAAATCGAGCTCTTTAAACCATTCAAATTGAAAAACTAACGTGATTTGTATTTGATTTAAATGATCTGCAAATTTATAACATTTTATTTCAATTAGGTTGGCCATATTCAGAGTAGAAATGAGGTTTTTTCCATGAAATAGGGAGTTCTATCTTCGTCATAACTTCCTTATTTTATGTATTAGAAAGTCTTATAAAGTCTCATTTTTTCTCTAAAGCCATTTTTCCACTTATACAATTTTCATTTTGTGAAAATCTTCGGCTTACTAAAAAGTTCCACATTAAACTCTGTTTGTATTAGGTCTGTAACCAAACAGAAAACATTCTTCTTCTTTTTTAAAAAGGTACGTTTAATCACTTTACAGTGTATAGAGTAGATAAAATCTAAAATTTTTGAAAAAATCCATTAAAAATATCCTTTTATTGTAACAAAAATTGAAAATTTCAATGAATAAGCCATAATGTATGGATTTTTCGAAACAACTTCACAGAGTAATTTGTGCTTAGAATTCTTTTTTCTATGGATTTCTACGGTTAATTTCGCAAAAAATTACCACCCCCTAGTTGAGGTGGTATTGAGGTGGTATTCACCCCCAGAGTAAAAGCACATACTGGCATAGGGTAGAATTTGATTTTTAGCGATTAACAATCTACTCTTAAAATTTGAAGCAAATTGATGTCTCTTGTTGGAAATATGAGGTAAAAACCGGTGTTAACTGGACTAGTACTCGATTTTGTGATTTTATAGAAAACAATTTTACTGGAGATTATGATATACGGTATATGTTTTATTTTTCTATTTCACGTCAACATTTTGTTTTTATGTAGTATTCCAAAGCTCTCTAATTATTTATAATTGCCAATTAAAAATAACCTTCATATTTTTTATCATAGCTTTACAGAAATGCATAATCTTTATTTATTGGAATAATATGCCAAATAGAACGAAACATACAACATTCATTGAACAATCAATTGAATTTATTCTATAACATTTTACCACTGAAGTTTGTTACTTAGACTTTTCATTATAGTCTCCATTGAAGTTAAAATACAGGGTATTTCAAGATTCGTGCGACAAAATTTAGATGTGTCTTTCCTATTAGAAAATTTCTTCAGTCTATCCGTTTCTGAGTTATCACCCTGTGTGACTAAAATTGAATTTTTATCATTTCTTCGAAAATTCCAGTAATGCTAGAAATTTCAAATTTTATAATTTTCGTACACTCGCAAAAGACTAACTGTAGGTAGTTTTTTAATCGTATAACATTTTATGTCTTCACTCAATTTATTGAAAAAATTATTGGTTTTGGAAAAAAAAATAAAGAATAAGGAATATTTTTATATAGAACAAGGATTTCAAGTTATAATTTAATTTCATAAAACTATATTTTGAAAAAAATTACTAATGTCATCCCCGTATAATGTAACAGGAATATTGAAAAAATACCCATAGTTAGTCATTTGTGAGTGCAACAAAATACAGATTCGAGCTTTACTGAAATTTGAAAAAAAATTTAGTCACCACATTTTAAAGGTGGGGGAGGGGCTAAGGAAATTTTCTTATAGGAAAGACCCATTTAATTTTATACAAACAATTACCTCCTGAATTTTTTCGGATGAAACACCCTGTATATTTTCCATCAATGTCCTACCATTTCTATTACGTCTTGATAAAGAATCGTTCAAGTACTTCAAACCAATGATTTGCCACACGTTATGCGAGAAAAATCGTTTGCCACGTAAAAGTTTTGGTAACAGAGTAGTCGCTGGACTAAAACTGGGAAATTTGACGGATGCTCAACTAATTCAAGGCTGTCCGAGATATTACGACTGTTGCAATGGTGCACCCGTAACTGCGCTTGTTATCCTGATGCGCAACATTCCCAGCCTTTTTTATCGCCTCACAAAATTTTGGATCTAAATTGCCATAAGACCTTTCGAGGTACTCCGCTGAAATTATGTTATAGGCATAAATAAAATACGTTTAGCTTGACTTTCACTTCTAAAGGTTGTATCTTTCACGTTTTCACTCCTTACTCTGCATTTCTTTCTTTCTAACTACATGATAGTTCATAACTAATCCACTTTTCACAAAAAATTCTTTGGTTTACCCATAATGTAACGCGACGCACATTTCGATAAATAAATTATTATCGATTTTGCGTGGTAGTGGTTTTTAATTCACTCGAATTCGGGATTCTGCTGTATCTCTGTTCCAATCTGCTCAGTTTCTAGCAGGAGTCTAAACATTATTCAGGACAAACAATCTTCCAGTAGTCCACTGATGTTTACTGATACCAAATTCATATAGCGCTCCGAAACAAACTTACTAATTTTGTTCATAATTGGTACCTCCTCTGACTAACATCTGACGACATCTTTTGATGTTACCGCTACCAAACGTGACTTGAACAACATAATTTCCTCTGTCACAAAACACGTCAGCCTTAAAAAAATTGTAAATAGCTCTGGTTTGGTTTCATTTAACATGAGTTTGTGCTTTGTGTTGTAGATTTTGTGGAAAACAGTATTTATAAGAAGTAACAGATGAGGTATGCATTCAGGTACCTAATGATAATTCTCAATGATAAAGTTATTTAGCGTAAACAATTATCTCCAAATTATAAAAATTATTTTGATTAATCATATCATGGCTGAATTGGAATAATTTTCTGAATGGAACTAATTACCTGCTAGTGTTTCTAATCTAAACATTCAACCGGCTTGTTTCTAGGTTTTTCATACTCGTTTAGTTAAATTGTTACCTTGAACGATTCTAAAAATAGACTTGAATGTAGTCTACTAAATAATACCTTAATAATGAGGAAATTAAGTTATAAGACTGATTTTTTAAATTAGTTTTATTTAAGCGGATTTACATCAACAAAAGTTGTCTATTTCAAAATAATTCCCTTACAAAGACATACAGTTAGGAAGACTTCCACTCCTTGGCACTGATAGAACGCAGATATTGGGATAGTCTTCAGTTCTTATTAATTGTTATCTAATGTTTTAAAATAACATTTTTTCTGATGAGTTTTTAATTTAGAGGAGATTAGAAAGATAAGAGAGGTGAGTAAGGAGCCACAAAAATGTTAGTATTTGAGAAAAACAAAGCGTAATTTTTCTGATATAAGAGACATTTGTTATTGATAGTCGCGGTAAACGTGTTTTTACTTCATGGTTTCGAGATCTAAATTATTTGTTCACATTTCGCTGGCTATTAAAGAAATCAACAATATTTGATTTTTGACTTGTTCATTCTTGCTTTTTGGAGAGTGTGCGTGCGCCTTTCTAAATTTTAGCGTTTTATATAAGGCTTGTATTCATAATTTCAGTCCTTATCAGTAAGGATTCATTTTTAATCGATTTCAAAAGTCATGGCACCTTTCCCTCCTGCTACCTTTTTGTTCCTGTTACAGGTTTTTTGATACCAATAATCAGACAATTTTTGGAAAATATTTTCATTAAATTTGGAATTGAAAGCCTTCCGCTGCATCTTTGGGCTCTTGATAAAACATGTACTCCTACTGAAGTTTGCGCAACTTCCGTGTCTGATGCAAAACCTCAAAGGTCACAAAATAGGGTATCACAATTAAAGCGAACAACTTCGGATGGAACAAGTATTGTTGTGTCCATATTGAAATAAATTCCTATCAACTCCTATCAACAAGTTTAAACTACGCAGTCCTGGTTACTGGAATCCTTTCGTATTTACGATATTTTTTTCGATTTTTACCAATGCGTAGTTAACAAATAGAAACTTTATTTTGAAAAATTTTAAAAAACCAAACATTGGAGATAATTAGAAAGTTGATACCTCTAATTTGAAATATAAAAGATAGTACTTCAGAGGAACTATTAAAAAAGTGATTTAAAGGATTTTCAATCCGATGGTTTAATTAGTGAAAATTATCAAAAATTATCACCAACCTTACCTTATAAGTCAAATCATTTGTTTGGATAAACTAATGGAAAGACGAGACGAACTTTGCGAGAAGAAAAATATGAGATATATGAGTTTTTTCAAATTCAGTTTATAATTTTTCTCTCTCGATAGGAGCTATCATTCTTACAGAACTTGGCACTGGAAGAATTCACAGATTGATTTGAATCGTGGATCTTTTAATGCCATATTTTGTGGGAATAACACTTCTACCAACCTCACATAGCTGATTACGAACAACTTTTTCAATAACAATTTAATTGTTGTGGCAGATTCATAAGAGAAATAATTTTTTAAAGACTGATTTCTGCTATTATAAAATCGGGTACATTGTTCCATCTTTGTTTTGTTAATATTTTAAACCATAATTTGTATTTTGCTATCAAATATGACATCTTACACCGACTTACATTTTATATATTTTTATTTATACGAAGATGATCCCAGAAGGACATGGCGAGACCTAGAGATGGCGGTAGATGCTTGAAAAATACCATTGTATTGGAAAGTACACAATCTGTACAGCATACGTTTCAATTTTGAAGATGCCACGTTGTTTAATATTTTTTTGACAGTGCGCGAACTAGCAGACATTTCAAAAAGTACAATGGAACAAAAAAGCGTCGAGAAGATGTTTTCATCAAGTGTTTGGCAAGACGTGGGTCCATCATTTCACACCAGAAATAAAATAACAATCAAAACAATTGATTAAAAAGGGGAAACGGCTCCAAAGAAGGCGAAAACAGTTCCATCTGCAGGCAAAGTCATGGCCTCGTTTTTTGGGATAGCGTAATATAATTTTCATTGACAATCTTGAAAAAGGAAAAAATATAATCGGTGAGTATTAAGCAAACTTATTGCAACGTTTGAGTGAATAAATCAAGCAAAAATGGGCGCATTTGGCTAAGAGTAAAGTGTTGTTTCCTCAAGACAATGCACCAGCTCACTCATCCGTTATTGCCGAAATATGAATTAAAATTTATGTTGCTACCTCTTGCACCCTATTTGCCAGATTTAGTACCCTCTGATTATTTTCTTTTCCGAGACTTGAAATAATGGCTCGACGGTCAAAGATTTCCCAGCAATGGTGATATCGGCAGTTAATGGCTATTTTGAGGAGCTTATTATAAAAAGGGTATCGAACTAATTGAACACCGCTTGGAAATTGTATGGAGCTGAAAGGAGATTACGTTGAAAAATAAATATATTGTTTCCAAAATTTTTGTTTTTTCTTTGTTGGGCCAGGTACTTCTGGGACCATCTTCGTTTACGACATTCTGCAGGCGTTCCCATTTGAAACATAAAAGATGGTACCGTTTTATTCAAACTGTGGAGTATATTTATACACTGTATTTCACTTAATTTATTTAAACACTTACACCAGACCTAGCTATTTTATAAGATAATTAATTAATCACTACATGAATAATTACTTTTTATTTGTATGGAAGGCAATGTCAAAGAGGCAATTCGCCAAATTATAGACTAACATTATACCGGATAGGACCGGCTTCAGGGTCCATGTCGAGGACGAGTTTGTAACAATAATTTACATTAATATTATACGAAAACTAACTCTTTTTCTATTTGATATATTTTTGGGTATGAAATAATATTTCATAGTTAAGACAGTGGGCGGTTGAGAAATGCACTATGTAGTGCAGTATTACTTACCTACATAGATTTATAATTAGTATTTTGTATGCCTCTTCATACTCAACAATTAATTTCCACTGTTTACTTATAAAGACCTTCCAAATTTATCATATATTGTTTTAGTTATTATAGGGTTAAATGGAAACATTGGAAATCATATAGAATTTGTGTAAACATATATTGGAATTTTGTTGTGTAATTATTTATTTTATTACTTAAAAGCATTTTTGAATAACCATTTGTATCAAATGGCTACCAATATATATGCTAGTTGTGTGTATTATTAATAAAATATAAGTATACGGATGTATATTAAGATTTCTTTTAAGTTTGTAATTATGAAATTCGATGTTGACAGAAATAAAAACTAATTTCGTAATTGAGATGATTTAAATTGTTGGATAATTTTAATTTTGAGACTTGTTATCTATTAAGAGAATATATGCATATTTTTACTGAATTGGAAAATAGTTTCCATTGAATTGATGTAGTATTTTCTTGATTATGTAATTCTAAGAAAAATCTAATGATTTAATTTCTATTCAATACTTTCTACGTCCAGATATAACTGAGTTGCAGCAAATTTCTTCAAAAAAATATTTTGTATCAAATCTTTAGAATATATCTCTCTTAATTGGATACATTTATTACAGTGAACCTGCAACGTCTCTAGACCTTCAAAAAAAAATGTTTCTTCTTGTTCTGCAAACCAGACCTCCACAGCTTTTATTACCTCCTCGTTTATTCCTGAATATAATTGTGGATTCAATTTGAAATTGTCCAAAAATCATTTTCGTTCATATTTGAATACTGTATTATAGTTCTACTATAAATTTCTCGACAACGAATAGATACTTAATAAAACACTATTCAAATAATAATTATCGAATAATTATTTATTACTGAAATGATTAATGATTATTTCAGTCAACAGAAAATATTGTTAATGTCAATATTATATTATCCAATTCGAATTCTGTTATTGTCGTCTATTCATACTGTACGAGGGTTGCTACTTAAGTTTTAAGATATGGCAACATTGATGTGAATATTTCAAACCTGACATAAAGTATGACATTTTTAAGCATGAAAGTACTCGGAACGTATTGTCATACTTTGAAATATTTTGAAAAACAATAAAGCCATATAGCCATATTCAATTATAAAAATTTGTTTTTTATTGCCTAAGTAGCAACCCTCGTATTATAAAAAGTGATAATTTTTTTAGTTAACTTTAAGAAACTTAAGGTTAACGTTTTATTTCTAATTTAAATTAAACTAAATAAAGGATAGAATAGTAACACGGTTTTTTAATCAAACTTCCTTCCTACATAACAATATTTAGTTACAAAACATAAATTTTGTCAGACTCATGTTCTATTTTATATACCCCCACAGGAAAAATCCAAAGAAGTAATCGAGTTGGTCATTCTATTGAATCTCATCGTACAATCAATCTACTACGATATTCCTCATCCAAATACTACTCTGTACTAGTTTGAACGAATTACCGAAACGTCTGGATGATCTTACAAAATTTAATGTGTATATGTATTACAGTAAAATCTTAAGATAAACCTTAGCAATGACATTATTGAATATACAAAAGCTCCTAAAACAGCTAAACGTACAATCATCAATACACAAATTTATAAATGTACAATGCAACAACGTCAAATTAGACAGAATCACGAAAATGTAACCAGAGGTGGAGCTTGAAATTTTAATGTTAACTACTTTATTTCATATTAAAATTTCACTATTATTTTGAAGCTATTTAGCGAACTGTCATATACCATAGAAAGTACTTTTGAAAACAGGTGTCCATTTCAAAATTGTTGGTCACAATAAACTTGTGGCTATTACTAATAAGGAAATTTTGAAACCTTTATATTTATTGTTTGAATTTCATTAGTTTATATGGGAATAGGGGATTTCTAGATAGCAGCATAATCATATTTAAATTATGAATTTATATCATTTAATACATTCTTTTGCAAATTCTTCTAGTCGGGAGCCTAACTTCAAGATCTAATAGAATTAAAATAAATATTAACCAAAATTACTTATTTCAAATATACTCAAATGGTTGACGAACATAAGTAAATTTACTCTGATTCTATACGCCACGTAGACATTTCGTTTCAAATTTCCTGTTGCTAAGGGGTCAAGATCAAGTCAAGATGTTTTATTAAAATTATCAACTTGTCTAAGAAAATAAATATTCTAATAATCTTGGCTTATAGAAATAAAAAAGAATAGAATTTATACGTGGGCATTTATAGCATTCTCGAAAGGTTGTTGGGTTGAGCTGCAACAATATTTTCATATTAAATAAATCAGATCGTATTTTCTCTACTTAACCTTTACTAAACCCACAAAAATTATGATCGACTCACATTTGATTCGTCTAAACCAACAGGACAATAACAAATCAATGAATGATAATATAATGTTCAAAACAAACCATTAAACAACGATGAAAAAAACTCTGATAGACTGATAGATCACTTATAATTCCACTAACAAGAAATTTCACAGTAGCAATTTATCCTATATCAATCCTAAAGATTGTCATCATAACTTCTTTGTAGCCTAGTCCAGGACCAATACACTGACGATGAGATTCTAGAATTATATGGGGGGTTCCAAAAAAGATGATCCCTTTTCTAGGATAGATAGAAAACTGAAAAATATTGAAAAATATTTGGGCTCTATTTTATGTTGTCATTTTTTAAAACTTTCATCTTGTGATTTTTGTTTAACTGATACATTTATCATTACTTCATACCAGCATCGGTTATTACTTTGTAATTTTCAAATCAAAATATTCCGAAAACGGTACACAGATCGAGTTTTAGTTTATTTTATTTTTGGTGTAAAATTAAATGATGTTTAAGTTCACTGGAATTTTTGCTCAATAAATCTAATATTGAAAAAGTTATGTTCAATACTACTTGGTACGAACCGTGTGACTAGCACCCTCTATGAGAGTCAGATATAAAAACAAATTCATTGAATGTATCAGGTTTCAAAACATATACCTTGTTGAATGTGAGCCTTCATCAAACTTTTGCATAATAGTCTCACAAATTTCCATTTTTCCGTCATAATCATCTTCAGATAATTCTTATATTAGCGTTACTTTATGAGGATGAAGCTTATTTTTCTCAATAATATTAAACACGTATGCTACACTAACATCATGTTTCGATACAGTTTATTCTTTTACCGTTTGATCGACCATTTTCATTAATGACAATAAAAAATTATTAATAACATTCATAAACCAATGATGCCTTAACTATTTTCTTGACATAAAAAGTTTTTTAAAAATTTTAATTTCATCAGACGGCAACTTTCACTAATTTCAATTGTATAATTCTGCAATATAAAACGGTTGTATTTGTAGTTCAATAGTATATTACTAAGCGACTTGTGCAAACACCATGTAATATTTGAAAAATATTCATTCGACATTTTTTTATTTGATATTTTGATTTGAGGCTATTTCAAAACGGGTTGTGAATACCACATCCTGCGGAAGTTTTCTTTATGACTTGTTTTATACATTATTAAGTATTCCATAAGAATATACTTGATATTTTTTTATTTAATCCTCAAGATGTTGGTCTTGTAACTCTGTAACTCCCCTAATTTTAAAGCTTTAACACTTTATAACGTAACAGCTCTTACAAATAGTGTCTACAGTTAATTATTTCGGTAGTTGTTAGAAGAATACGACAATATTAGAAATTACACAATCTATACAGCATATGTTTCAAGTTTGAAGATGCTACGTTGTTTAGTATTTATTTGGCAGTCATCAATAATTATTGTTTTCAGTGAATTTATAAACATAGTTGCTACATCAGTAAATTGGCTTTTACGAGCATAAAGTGTGCCATTTTTTGCATTTGGTGTCTTTCTTTTTCAAGTTCTGTTTGATTAACTAATGACTATGACTAGTGAGAGGACTGTTGATAGGTGTAAAATACGTAGCAGTATTCCTGTTTCTCGTTTATTTCTCTAAATTTTGGACACAATGGACTGTCTACTCGATCCTGAATATAACATCTATGAAGCAGCAAACGGTTTTAAAATGAAATTCCAAAGGCCATCAACCAAAATAAGCTGAGACTTACACGCCAGAGGAACTGAATACATTTTTAAAAAAAGCACCAGATCATCCACTTCTTCTGATCTGAGTAATTCATCAAAAACAAAACTATTTCGTTATTGTTTTGAGGAGGTTGCATTGATCATGGGTGCAATGGGAGTTTACCTCACGGACAAGCTACATTCCAATAACATTTAAGAATACAAGGAACCTCTTATAGTCAAAACACCTTCCATCAAACATCTAGATCGTTTACCGTATCAAGTGAATATAACGAAATTTTTCAAAAATATCGAAATATTTTTTGTGAATCATCATAGCCGTAAAACAGCTATGATAGTAGGAATCATGATATAAAGACTACAAGGTGTGTTCTTCCCTAGGGCTCATTTTCGACTCGTTCTGCGCATCTCTTTAGGAGCGAATTCTCATTGGCTGTTTCCCAGCTGATGGGCAATAGCACACCTTGTAGTCTTTACATTATGTATTCAATTCAAATGTTTCAAATTGGCGCGTCCTTTTGGGAGCGAATTCTCATTGGCTGCTACCTGGCTGGTGCGCTATAGCACACCTTGTAGTCTTTACATCATGGTGAGAATCAACCTCAGTTGCGAATGTTACATAGATCAAAACATAAATAAAAAGTTAAAACGAAAAAGAAAAAATATTATATATTATATTATTATTCATTATAATTATCATGTTGACAAAAATAAGATATTTTATTTTTTCTGCTTATTAAAATATGTTATTGGATAACTCTTTGCATACTCCGCTTCTGTACTTAAACTTCTTGAGAAACTGCTTTTTCAATAGAATATTGCCGTTATAGATCAGATAAAAAGAACACAGTTACCGGTTTGAACTAATGAAAACAATGAATAAGTTAATTAAAAATAGGATGCAAATAAATAAAGTGTTCTTATCCAAAATCTTGTTGTTTGGCAAACAAGTTTAATGTATATACTATGTTCGATAATTGGATGTTGAATGATATATTCTCACATTCATTTGTTATACAGGGTGCGTACTAATTGGCATGATATTTGGTCAAATCATTATACCTACTACATTTATAACACCTAGAATATAGTGTCGTGCATTAAACTTATTGAGTATTAAGAGAGTACATTGCACCCTATAGATGCAGTTTGTGAGCTATTGCTGCCAGAGTACAAATGTATCTCAAATTTATGCCAATCAGAACCTTGTCAGTATGATCTGGACATTGAATACGTCCCAAACGACAAAAGGTTCGATTTACATCACGCTCTTCAGAGGGGCTGTAATTCAATATTCGCCGAGGCATTAGCCAGGAAAGTAGTTGCTTTCCCCTTTGAAAAATGGCGGAATATATTTTCGAAATATTGATATATTGATTTTCGAAATTATTTCAGAGGTGAACAATAGGAATCCTTTATTTGAATATATGTATATATATATATATATATATATATATATATATATATATATATATTACTGAAGAGTTTGCAGGTACCTCTATTATTTGTTGCATCAAGAGTTTGATTTATATTTTTTATTTGATATTCAAAAAATATGTTTTAATTATTCAGTCCAGTGTATGATGTTTCAAATCACTCTTATTTGACAAGATACACATTAAAAACTGCGAATCAGGGAATTCAATCGAAACCTGGAGAAACCTTAGCTTGGATCTAGTACTAGTTCTTCAAAAGTAACAAAAGTACTGTACTATTTTCGTTTGCTGAATCGTATAAAAATATCATAACGACCTAGAGATGTGGATGAAAAAAACATCAATAAAATATGTGGCTCTTATATCTAATAAGTGTAGTTGTCCTACTTCTCGACATTTCAACTAGAAGTAACAGAACTAATGACTGTCAGTTGTTTTTATTTCCTCGTTCTACAGCTTTTGGATGGCAACTATAATGAAGGTTAAAAAAATGTATGTTTAATAGAAATTTCGCTTTTAGTATGTCATTTCATAGTTAAATAAATACGCAATTAATTATAATAATACTCAACCTTTTCCCTCAGTCCATTAAAACAATTTGCCACTGGATATTTGAGAACACCTATTGAATGATCAAAGGTAAAATTTCTACGTCTATATTTAGATTGATTTCACTTGGAAAGTGTCATTTTTTCACGCGTCGCCTTTTTAAAAATCAATATAAATATTATGACTTATAATCGCGGATGTGAAATATACAGAGTGTCTGTTATACACAGAAATAACTCTTGATATGCAACGAAACATTGTCTCGTTGTTGATGTTAATCATTTGAAAAGTTTTCTTCAAGAAATAAACGACCAGCATTTTGAAGAGATCCGGCACAAACATGAGAATCTACATTTCTTGTGAATTCAATTTATGCTTTTCCAGTTCTTTCTTTTAGTCTTACGTAACACTTCCGTATGTTTTGCTAGTTATTGTGAGACATTTTTCACTAGAATTCAGTTGACCCTCTGCTAAAATGAAATTTCTGGAACCATTGGTGATGTTTATACTATTACCACAACACTCACAATGACAATATCTTTTGATAGTCTTCAGAGATCAAAATTTGTTTTTTGTTATGTCATGTTTTTCGCAACTTTTCATAAATCAAATATGTATTTTAGAAACGATTTCTTTTATTAAAACGAAATGATGCCGCTGGCTCTCGGTTTTTTTCCAATATATCAGAATCATTACAATTATTTCTGTAAGATGTGAACCATATCTATTGCAATTATAACTAATCATTCGAAGAGCTACAACCGCCTGAACAATACTTCAAAATCCTGTACTACACACGACTGTCTAACACATTGGAACTCACGACCCCACTCTTTAAATACAGTTAGTTGGTGTATTTCTCTACTAGATCTAATGGTAGTTTCGCTTACAACTTCTGCAAAACTTGAATACGTCTGGCATAATGTTTATACTGACAAGTTCGGTTTGTATTTTTTCTTTCTACACACACTTCCAACCCATTGTAATTGCTCAAGCCAAAGTATAACTACAGTATAATTACAGCTTCAATACCTGGAAGAAATTCTTCCTACATTACTTTTAGCCAACTCAAGCAGACAAAAAACCTTCTACTGTGCCATCTCTTTTACAATTGACGCTGAAACAAAACGGCTAATGCTGCGAGGATGAAAACTATTAACATCCAAGGAACATGATCAGTGCTGCTGTGCACTTTGTAACCAAGCAGCTATCTCACAAGTTCATTTCATTTAGTAATTCCTCTCATTTTGGTTATACCGAAAAAACTAATTTTTCATTGACTCCTGTAATAAAACAACCTTCTTTGTAAGAATCATGAATTTAACCTAGTAATTCCAGCGATACCAAGGTCCTTAACTAATCTTAACCTAGTCCTCATTTGAATGAAAGTGTAAAGGAATTTCGCTAGAATCAGTATTCAATGCTACTTCATAATTTTAATCAGCTATTCACATCGCATCTCATCTGTATTTGTTGATTGCATCTACAGAGATTGGGATTATATGGCACGAAATTTTTTACCTAACTTTTTGATACAACGTATCAGCGATAACTATCTTATTTCATATTTAAATGATAAAGGTACAAACTATAATTTGAATGATTGGATATACAAATAACAGGAATTAATTCTTTACACGTGAGTAGTTCATATCGACCGCAAATAATGAAAATTCTACATATCGACTTATCGAATATGCTCTCAAGTTATACTGGAAGTTCACTTATCACTTTTAATTGTAGAATTTTACAAGGTGTTCCAATAAAAAGTGCCATCTATAAATTTTTACTACAGATATAATAACATATTTTATGATACGTAACGAAACTCATAACGATCGCTTATTGTTTCAACAGCTAATTGTTGAAATTATACAAATACATGTCACATAATAAGACACCAAGTACTTATAATCATCATGTACCTTAGGATTTTTTGTCCTTTTTGTATAGTTGTCGATCAATAAAGTATAAATAATCTTAAGATTTCACCTCCATTTCGTAGAACCACATTTGAGGTACCTTCACTTACCATTTTGAAATTATGGGAATTGATTTTAAAAATAATTATCATACTAGATCTAAGGCACATCGATTTGTTTATGAATGAATTTTTGTAAACAGGTTGTTTGGAAAACAAAAATAATTCACCTGGAGCATCTTTGGATCATTTGCAATTTATAAGAAAAGTAACTTATGATTCTAAGTTTCCGTGAAATAGTCTTCAATTAAGGTACCACAAATTTCATCCACATAAAATCCGATTTGTACAAGGATTAAATTGAGATAACACCTAACCTAACCTAACACAATAAATACGCGACAATCCCAATCTGCTATACGACATTAGTTTTTCACATTGATGCATCTCTTATTCAAATGGTGAAATGATTAGAAACAATTGCTGGTATTAGAATGAAATCACAACTATTATCTCTGCAGCTATTTAGAGTGAGGAATTTTCATTATAACAGCTTATTACTGCGTATTGGACACCTATAAGAGCCTCTCTTGACAGGGTATTGCGGGAAAAGATGGAGTTTGTTTAAATGTTTCATAACTATTCTTCTAAGACCATTGATTCAAACACCACTATCAAGCCAGAAAGAATATTTAAGTGTAGAAACTCAACCATTAATTTTTGACGACAACTTGTCTTACTAAACTTGACCTCCAGTTATACTCGTATGAGTGATTTAAAAAATAGTATATCCACAAAGCTCTGTTTCTATCAGCGGCAACGCTGCAATCGCTTTTCCGAGTATGCGAGGTAGTAAATCTGATTCAAGCAGAAGAAATGAATGCCATTTTCATATTGCTGTCGACTTGTTCTTTGTAATTCTTTATGTTGTCAGCCCTCATTGAAAATACCGTCGCTTGTTAAATCAGATCTGTGATTGTCTAAAAGCAAATAAACTTAAGCCAAGTGAAAATTATCGGACAAAATGCTATGAGTGATTCAATGGGTAGAAGATGATCCAATGAAGGACGTGATGTGGGTGTCCACATCAGGTCCTCGGTTACTCTGGTAAACTGTTTCAGGCAATTGAAGAGAAGTAGAACTGTGAGTTTATAATTAGTGCTATGGAATTTCTGGTATTACGATCACTAATTCATGAAATTTTTAATGGAAAACTGAAATTTTTAAAACTTTGCTTGTGTCGGGTACTCAAAATTCTCAATGAATGACACAAAAAATAACGGATACGTAGTGCCTTTCAGTTTTCAACTGCTACAAGGAAGGCAGTGATGATTTTCTTTCTTGGTTAGTCACAAGAAATGAAACTTTAAATACCTCTAAATGGCAATCAATGGAATGGAAGCACACTTCGTCCCCGAAGAGAGATAAGTATAAGACAACTCGAAAATACCGTTTTTTGGGTAAAAAAAGTCATTTTTCTAGTTGATTTCCCACCACGAGGCCAAACAATCAATGTAAATGTTTACTGCGTGACCATTAAGAAATTGTGCCGCGCAATACAGAACAAGCACCGAGGATTACTGTCAAAAGATGTTGTTTCTTTCCACGATAATAGCTGACCTCATACTGTGAATGTGACAAAAAAAACCTACATGAACTTGCTTAGAACGTGTTTGATCATCATCCGCACAGCCCAGATTTTGTCCCTAACAACTTTTGTCTCTTTTAACACCTGAAATCTTTTCTTGGTGATCAACCCTCCATTGATGATGACGAGCTGAAAGAACATGTTACCACAAGGTTGAAAACATAGGCATACAAAAACTTGTGCCACGCAATTACTAGATTTTCTAGATGATCATCAGACAACAGTTCAAAAATATTTTGTAAATTTTTTTCGTTTCTAATACCTCAAGTATCATATCCATTCATCTATTCTATCATTAATGGAAGTTTTATATAGAGAAAAGTGCTTACTTATAGCAAACAATTGGTGTACGAATAAATACTTTTACAATAATCAAAAGTCGTCAAACGGAAGAAAAAATAAGAAAAAAATTTCAGTAGCACTTTGTAAATATTCCAAGTGTTAATTTTTATTGAAATTATTGCAATTCATGATTTTTATCTTTAAAGTACGCCTATGGACCTTGCTGATTGTCGTCTTGGTTTGCATCGATTTGTAAAATAGTATAATAACTAAGATATTCTTAATCTTAACCTCCAAAATTTAAAAGTATTCTAACGTTACATAGATTACTATCAAAATTGAAGACACGTTAAAATTCAACATAGGAATCGGTAACTAAATAAACCATCCATTCATAATCGTTTGTTGAATGTTAGTAAATTTCTCTAACATTATTTTATTGATGAACTTTTAACAAACGTGAGTCGCAAACAAATGAAAGTATAATAATAAACTTTCATTGTCAGGAAACGTGTTCCTTTTGTTATACATGTACACCAGCTATTGTTGAGATATGTTTATTAATCGTTAAATACTTTTTTAGTTTAATCGATGGTAGGTATGACTATTAAAAAGAATATTAGAATTTTCTAAGAGGTTTCATAAATATCTAAAATGGGAATTGTTTAGGCAGCTATGTATATACCGCAAGAAGAAATTGAAATTTGAAGTATCATAAAAATATCATCATAAAAATTATGATTATTCTATAGGCGGTCATCATATTCAAATTGCAGAAAATAAAGTTTTAAACGTGTGTCAGAAAATATTGTTTTCCGAAGGGAACATTAATCATCGATGATGAAAATATTTTTTATCACTATATAAGCTGCTTTTAACTCGACACATCCCAACACAACCAGTAAATTTTCAAATTCTTCTTAATTTCCAATAAATAATCACCTCTTCATTAGTCTGAAGTCACTTCTCACCAAAACATTTTTTTTAATGTTTGAGATCAGAACGTAATCGGAGGAAGCAAAATCAGGTGAATATGGTAGATGAACCAATAAATCCCAAAGTAGTTTAGTTAATTTTTCTGTAACTATAGCAGAAGAATGAGCAAGCGTAATATCGTCACTTAACAAAACTGTTTTCTTCATTTCCTTTTTTAACTATTGAAGAAGTTTCTCGAATGAAGTTTGAATGAGGTCCATGTTCAAATTGTATTTTTGTTTCTGGGGTATAAAGATTTATCAACTAGACAAATCGATGAAAAATTCACTTAAATTTTCATACGGGACACCCACCTTACAGATATCTTCGTCAGGTTCATGCAATATTGCAAAACAGTTTAGTTGAAATATTTATTTTGTTAGTTATCTCAATTATTTCTATTTGACGATACTTGAGTTTAATACAATGGATTTTATTAAAAATTACTAAAGTTTAGTACGTTATAGTTCTTTTAAAAGCAGAGAACTACTTAAAACCATCTACATACGGAATACTTCATGTGCGCCAACTGATAGTGGAAGATCGTCATGTGACATACTTTGAGGCATAATTGGGCATTAGTTCTATTGGACACCACATAATTTGACAATTGATTGATAAAAAAAGCTGAAAAAATTCAATCGTGGTACTTCAAAATACGCCTATAAGGATAAATCGTGGAACTATGCATATGACCCCAGAACTAAACAACAATCGACTGTATGAGTCTTTCAAGACGAGCAAAATCCAACAAAAGTTGTTCGCGCATTCATAAATTTTTTATTTGTTATTAAGAAGAAAGATGTTCCAATTATCAATGAGCGAGATAATGCTTGTATCCGAACCGTGTAGAAATAAAATATCCTAATAGGCAGATTTATTTATCATTTGACGAACATGCATCCAATTATTTTCATACTTTTAATTTATTAAATGAGAAATAAATAACAAGATTGATTCTATTTTTATTTTATTGCCAGGCAATTTCCAAATGAGTTCGCCTTCCGATAAGTTGTTACATTGTGCAAAACCTTTTACTTCGCCTTGATTTCTTAGGAATAAAGGAATAATCGAACTCCTTATTAATAATACACTACGGAAAAGGAATACGAAGATTAAGTGGAAGCACCCGGTTTCATGTAATGAATGCACCAACATTGCGTGCTATCAAAGAGATAAGAAACAATTCATTTCGAACGGTGTTGTGAACGATGAAAAAGTGTGACATTGAATCAATAGTCAACATGATATTGTGATGCACTTTGTTTATAAATAATTGTGATGAAATTTCCAAACATTTGGTTATACATAACATAGATATATAAATTATTGTTTTTTGATTGGTAATTATACGTTTTGTATGGATAGTTACATAATATTACATATGTTACACCCAGAAGAAATCATTTTATTACCATGTACTTATGAAAAAATAATGTGCTTCGTGATCCCATAGCTGGCTACACTTTTGTACATGTCTAGACATCAAAATATGTATCTATGTTTGTGGTACCTTATTCCAAGTAAATTTAATTTAGTATGTTTACTGCGCCAGAGTCTGTGGAGGGTCTTATAAACAACACATGTTAAAATTCTGGCTGGAAAACGGGAACCCATCGATTGGAAAATCGGCAACTTTTTACCAGATACGCTATCACACAATAGATGATTGTACCTAAAAGGATTTTTGACGTTTCGCAAAGACCTAACCTAACTACGTACTTTCAATTGCTAGTATTTTGTGCCTCTATTAGATTTGTTTGACGCAAAAAAGCTCCGCAAATTCCTTCATCCAGCAACGTTATATTCTTTTTATGCCTTTAGCAATATCTTTCTTTAGGTAAAAATTCAATTCCCTCACACGATTTTTGAACTTCCTAATGTAAGTTTGAATTTCCTAATGTAAATAAATTATATCTATTGTTCTCCATTTTCTATTACACATAAAAAATTAACTAAAGAAAGTCACCATGACTGAAATAATAAATGGCTTTTATATTTGCTGTTACCTTAATGTGTGCTGTCAAAAATCAATGATTTTTTTATTATGGTTCAATTGTAGCTATCACGGAAAACTAATTTTTTTTTATGAAAAGAACATCTGTTGAGGTAGGAAAAGGAGAAAGTGAGAGGGAGATAGATATCATCTATTACAATAATAATCCATATATACAGGGTGTTCCGGGACTTGATGCAAAACATTCGGGAGTGAGTAGATGACGTGAAAATGATGCTGTGACATTCTCATACGACCCCTCGTTATAGTCCTTTAAAATTGAGAAATCAGAATTTATATTTAAATATATTTTCTAAATTATACATTCGACATTATGAATTTTCAATGGGTGATTAGGTATGTTTGACGAAATAAATAATTATACACTACTCTCTAAAGGTCAGGGGGTTAACAATCTGTATCTTTCACAGGGACGATCTATATAATTTAAAAATAGCCAAATCGAATTTCTCAATCGATTTTTAGATCGTTGTACATGCCAAGAAAACCGTTAGGCATAAAGAGACATTCTGAAGAAAATTATGTAATTATTCATTGGAAATACTGACAGAAGGTATTTAATCACAATCAAAAATTTTAATTGAACTGCATATTGTCGAAGTTCGTGTAACTTACATCAGAAAAAAAATGAAAAGTAGAAAAATTAAATGAAAACAAAAAAAAGTGTTAATAGTGTGGACAGGAAAAGTGGGAATAATTTAGTAGATCCATATTTTTTTATGATAAACTTAGTGGACAGCGATACTTAGAATTTCTCAAAAAAGATTTCCCACCTGTGTTATGTGATACTCCTCTAATCATTCGCAGAGACATGTAGTTCATGCACGATAGAGCCCCTCCTCATTTGGTCGGGGAGGTCCATTTGCATGGCCACCACGTTCCCCAGAAGTGAATACAATGGATTCATTTTTTTGGGATATCTTAAAAGCTTGGTATATACAACACAGGTAAACACAAGGAACGATTGATAGAATAAACTTCCATTGTGTCGCTATGCTATGAGCAGAATCTTGGAATGATTATGCAGTTCAATTAGAAATATTTGAGTGTGTACCTTCTGTATTTTCAATGAATAATTACTAATTATAATTTTCTTATGAATGCGTCTTTATGGCGAATGGTTTCCTTGGCATATACAACGATCTAAAAATCTACATATTATCTAGAATCTTCTCTTAAACCATAAAGTATAGCGATTTGAAGAAAATGTATGTTTTTGTTGAAAAATCGATTAAAAAATTCTTTTTTGCAAATAGATTGAGCAGGTTGTCCCTGTGAAAGTTACAGATTCTGTCAAACATATCACATGGATATACATGAAAATTCATAATGTTCGAATCTATAATTCAGAAAATATACTTGAATTAATTTGAAAATAAGCTCTGGTTTTTTGCACTAAGTTCCGGAACACCCTGTATATTCGTGGGATCAAAATTATAAAAAAAATTAGTAAAGACCAGACGCTAAGAATCCTTTTAGGTATAATCATCTAGTGTGTAATAGACTATCTGCTAGTAATTTAAATCTAATCGGTGGGTTCCCGTTTTCGAAACTCCAGCGCAAATTTCCATTCCAAGAAACGCTCAAAAATCGACTGATGAGTAACATTTCAGGTACTCCTTGGTATGTGTGGATCGAATATCTGCATGAAGAACATCAAATCGAATTTAATCCGAAGAAAATTAAGAAAATACTCGGGAGGGCTTCACCAACATTAGAACCTCAAAGAGTTTCTAGACAATCGACTCCAGAGATACGAGAACTAAACTTTTAGAGTTTGAGTGAGTGAGTGCTGAGTAGCCATAATAAAAACATGAGGATATTACTTAAAAAACGAATAACAATTACTAACTATTAACTTTCTGTATAATCTCTTTAGATTAGATTCATTTCGGTTGTTATAAATTTAGAGACAGGACATAACCTTTATCAAATTCTGTAATCAGAACAATGCTAGCAACTACTGATAATCTTTACTAGGTTATTCTCTACATGAGAAGTTATCTCAGTTAGATACAAATTTAGAAAAATAGGTCGATAGTCCTTCATTGAGCTGTACAAATATACCAAATATCAATTTTTCCCTTCCTAACTACTAGGAAAATCTTATTAACAACTTGGATATTTATTATTAATTAGTCCAAGAATCCAGTTTCTCAAATGCGAGTTTTTGAATTTTCAAGTTACCTTGGAACGTTCGAAAACTATCTTTCAAAACTCTTTTGAAATGAATCAAATCAATGAAATCAAAGTTGTAGATCTTCTAATTTAACTGATAGTTATAGTTGAGACCCCTAGTGCTAAGAAAATGATATTTATTGATTCAAAAAAATGTAGCTCACTAGAAAATTGTGATTTCACTTGAGAAATAATCATGAATATTTACGAATAATCAAATTCACAGAATTGTTCCATTTACTCATAAAAAACTAGAAGTGAAACAATTCAAAATTTTATATTCAGATGAGGGGCCCAATGGAAAAAATTTTTCAAATCATGCAATAAAATACGTAGGAGTGTTTGAAAAGAAATTTTCCGTGGAGAACAATGGTAGCTCAAAATAAAATTGTTATCACTTCTTTTTGAATTAAGTTTTTCTCCTTATTTTCATCTGTTCCTCAAAAATAAAAAACACTTCCCACAAATTTCTCACCATTATCCTGGAATGTTTCTAAAAAATTCTCGACAATTTTTTTTGTACCGATCGAAGTAACTCAAAAACACAAAAAAAATGAGGAACATTCCCGAATTTGCATTTAAACACTCTTTTTCTAGGAGCAATATGGAAAACCATTTATCTAGATATTAAACACTATTTGCTGTGATTTTAAATAAATTAAATTTAAATAAATTAGTGAAATCCACTAGAATGACCCTTTAAAAATTATTGAATATGAGGAAAAGAAAAATAACCTGATCTGCCGCCTATGTCACAAAATAATAAAATAATGATCATCATTTAAATCTCTGGAAGCGTATTTGGAACTTACTTACTGAGGCACATCACACAAAGATTTTTCACATAAACCATCCACCTACCTCTACATCTTCCCGAATTTATATAATTGTATCTTTAATTTCAATCAATAAATTATGAGAAAATTTATTCGTTATATAATCGTAAATAATACCACAGAATATTAATAAAAGAAGATGGTTCACTCTCGGGCTTACAAAAGCGTGCCGACGATCGGAGTTATCAGTGTTTATACGAGTTAGTTGCAGATTGAAACTAATAAATTTTCACTTACCGGAGTGATTCAGTACTTTTTGTGCATCGAAAGAACAACGGGGAAAATTTTAAGTTGTTTATTCGGTGGATCTTAACAAAAAGTTCAATAAAAAAGCAATAATGTGTGAGATTTATAGTTTATACTTATAAAAATTAACAATAAGAATGTACAAATACCAAATAAAGAAAGTTTTTGATTTCCAAATTAATATTTGGTGCTAATACTGAGCAAGAATATGTATTTCGAATATATTAATCTTACTTGACGAATTTTTCGAATCTTGGGTCGACCTGCGCCCTCGTGTTGTTTACAAATCACCACTCGTGACTCGGAAGTGTAATGTATTATTATCTATGATCTTGTGATATTATAACTATGGATATATAGCCAAAATCATATGTACGTAGAAAGCAGAAACAAGTTTTAGATAATTTATCACGATGATCTAATAAATAGATTATACAAGAAGATAAATCGATACCTAATTGTATGCTGAGAATTATTTAACGAACATTATCCTGCATCTATTAGATGAAGAATGGAATTGCCACATTCAAGGAATACACTAGATTAGAATTCCACGATTGAGCAAGCCACATCGAAGTAACATTTGAAAACCTACATAACATAACAAAAATTTGTATACTTTGTTTTCAGATATACTACTTAGGTTTCTTTTTTTACAATGATAGGCGGAAAGCTCATACACATACTAATTATTTAACAACCACTTTACGCTGATCAGTATACAAAAATACTATAACACATCAACTATTCGAGATTAAACGAATGAATTGACCGATCTACATAAAAATTTTTAGGTGTTCAAAAAGGCATAGTACCATTACGAAAAAACTACAACGAACCCAATAGCGTCATCTCTCATTGAACAACAGAGCCTATTCAAGAATTGGTCAAATTGCAATTTATTTCTGAAGCGAATACAATTTGGTATATTCAGTATCATGGTGAATCTAATATCACCATTAACAAAGTTTATTATGTATTACATTTTTTCATAACTTAACTACTACCACTACACCAACACATTATTATTCGAAACCTAAAAGTGAAAAAGTCGAAACATCATTAGACACAAAAATTCAAGAATACCAAAAATAAGGATGACTACATTTAATTTAGTAATTTACGAGCTAGAATTGAAATAGATATACGTCGAAGTCATTAAGTAATGTAGTTATACTGCATGAGAAATGTAGAACAACAGCTAATAGTTGATTTAAAGCAGTTTTGGTCCTATGTTAATAACAAATAGAAATTTACTAGCTTTAACAGCTTGTTCTTCAAAATCGGACCTTTTGACCAACCGGGTCACATTATAAATGCATTGCATGATTATTTTAAGTCAGGGTATGTTACCTCATCTACTCATAATTTTGGCAGTATTAATTCAAACATAAATTGCTTGTCATTTGTTACTCCCTCTTTTACTAAGTCTAAATTTTGAACAAGCCTCAAAAAATGTAAAGAAAACTTTTTATCTGCTTCTGACGGTTTATCTGCATTTCTAATAGTAGGATTGTGTTCTTGCAAATAATTTTGTTATTTATTTAATGTCTCGCCAAAATCTGATAAATTTCCCCTGATATGGAAAACTGAGTAAGTTTTTTAAAATGATAATAGGATTGTTATTGAAAATTATTGGTTCATCACAATCATAATCAACTTATCGAAAATATTTGAAACTCTGCTTAACTATATTGTTTTGCACTACGTAAAACCATGCATGAGTAATGAACAGCATGAATTTTATCCTGCTAGATCTACAATTTAATGTGCTTAATGCAATATAAGGCAGCAGATTGATGTAATCTATAAATATTTTTCCAGATACTTTGATCGCTCGGATCAATACATTATCCTCAATATCCAATATTGTTTTAACTCATTCATTTACCACGTTTTTTGTCGTACCTCGCGAAACGGAAGAAATTACTTACCATCGTTTGAAATCTATAGAAATTAACTCAAATTCTTGAGTGCCCCAGGGCCTAGTTATATATATATATATATATATATATATATATATATATATATATATATATATATATATATGAATAACGAAGTCTTTGCCAGTTATATTATGAGTGGTTTCTGGGTTTCTTATCGGGAACGTGGCAATGAAATACCAAAGTGGACTAACTTATTTCGAATACATATGCTTTCATCGTCTGGGAAATAATTAATTAAGATTTTCGGTAGTTTTGAATTGTATTAATTCTTGTAAAAATTCATTCATGCAATATTTAAAATGACGTTGATAGAAATATTTCAATTTTTTTTCTATTTCTTCTAAATCTATTGTAAAAATTTTTACAAGAATTACTAATTCAAAACCATCGAAAATCTTAATTAATTATTTCCTAGACGATGAGCTTAGAGAATAAATTAAAGGTCCACTTTGGTGTTGCATTGCCACGTTCTCAATAAAAAATCGTAAATGTATATATATATATATATATATATATATATATATACTCAACACCACCAATACACCAACACTGTACATATGTGTAATTGTCATCAAATGAAAGGTAAAATTGAAATTGTGGCTTCCGAATTAAAAAAAAAAAAAAACACCTTTGAATCAGAATTCAAACTTGGATCTTCAAAATAAGTAAGAAATTCTGGAACCGTTGATGATATTCATACTGAACACACTGTTAACACCATCACTACACCAATACTCACAATTACACTGTCTGACGCGTGTTGCGATAGCCAAGTTATCGTCTTCAGAGACTGGTGGTACAAATAAGTAAATATTTCATATCTGGTCCAGGATTGTATAGCACTTTCGTGTCGGGTGTTATTCCTGAAGTCACAAGATATTTCATTTACGGGTATCCCCATGGAAGAACGTTCCCCTATTACTTTCCCCTGTGATTCAAATAGCTCATAAAAGCAGGGAATTCACTTTAGCGACTCGAAGTAGATATTAACCTTCAGTATTGTTGGGGCTTGTGAAATAGTGTGCTCCGTTTTTAAATCGTAGTGTTAAAATTTTTTATCGCTTTTTATAATTTTTCTCTAACAAATTGTATATAAATAATTATAATTCATCATACACTCGCTACTTATTTCATGATTCACTTTCTATATTCAACCATTATCCACTGAATTGGTGAATGTTTGTTGTCACAATTAGGTCTTTCTAGAAACTATGAACGGGTTAACCTGATCATAATCTGAATATTCGGAAACTAACCCGGACCACGGCCATTGTTTTTCGGAAACTGATCGCGTTAATAGGGTCGTAACATGTGTTATAATCTTTTCTACCCTTGTAGACCGGTGGGTAAATGCGATCAGCTGACAGGTTGTTTTATATGTCTATGGATTTTTAAACTTTGAAATTATTTACACCCTTTAAATTGCTGCCTACTAGAAATTTTCATGAACAGTATAATTGGTAGATTACAGAGATTGGCGGCTGTTAGACTTTTCGCTATTTCAACATAAAAATAGTTATGTCATTAGACATCAGTATAAAAACCGTGTGAGGAGCTGAATAGTTGATAGCTGCTCAATAATTAAACATTAAACATCTAGACTCTATTATAGAACTAAATGTATATAATGAATTATCGCACCAAAAACTAATAAAACTCGAAAGTTCTGATGGGAGATCTACCTGAACCCAGGTTATAAGTAGTTTCCGCAAAGTCTGCTAGGAGGAATACTGTGGTATTGGTATTTAACGAAAAAAATGCTTCCAAATATATTATAGCCTAATTTCCTCCTGATACATATGTGAATAGTTATAAAGGGTTTTCACTTTTATAAAATAATTAGATTAGTTTTTCAAATAATAACATCTATTGATACTAACTTCCAAGGCAGGTGAAAAGCCTCTCTGACAGGTTGTCACTCCTTACTTACACCTCCGAAAATGCAATTCCGATTAGTTCTTTTTTTACATTACTATTGAAGCCAATAAACATCTCTAGAAAAAGTCTTGTAAGAAATTTAACAAAAAAAGCATCCAATCTGGGAATTCCTAAAAATGACAGAGGCAGGTGAAAGGTTAAAACCAAAGATTGTGTAGCACTGGGCTACAAAATATTTATATGTATTGAAGAACTAGATTGTAACAAATTAATGAAAGCAAACTCTGTGATAATAGAGCATAAATGAATTAGATAGAAAGAGAACTATTAAGAATGAAATCGTGAGGGAAATTAGTGAAGCCAATAATAATTATGATTAAAATACTGGACAAAATTAAAAAAATCTTCGGTGGGTTCAGGGCGTGAGTAAATAGCATTTATAATAGTACAACTGATTAAGCATTTCACGCGCCCCACGTTTTTTTTTTCTGATCCACTTCGTAGATTGATGAGGAGAGTGATTCTATGACTAATGCCTAGAAACTATCGAATTATTATCTTTATTCTCAATAAAATAGTTCAGCTTGAACTTTTATTATTTATTTTATAGTAACCTTGTACTTATATACCTTTTTAAAAACAGCAGCGAAGTGTGTTGATGTTCTGAAGTGTTTGTATTCAGAATTACAGGAAAATGTCGTAAATGTACGCTTGGTTATTTTTAGTGCAACAACAATAATGACAATAATGTATATTATGCCCTCGTGATTTAAAAATAATCATCAATCACATTAATTGCACCAGCAAATCATTTATCCATTCGGTCTGCCCAATGTTATAAGTTTTATTCATAGCACAAGTATTGATTAACTATTATGTATAGCGTTATGTGTTTCTTATTTGTGTACCTTGCACGAAAAGCTCAAGAAACAGAGCACAAATGGTAATTTACTTCCCCTGCCACATATTCAAATCACAGGAACGGCTCAGAGATTTTTACACTGAATAAGATTAATGTTTTGTATTTGGAATGAGCCTAAAAGTTCAAATAATGCTCGAATGGGGTTTCCAATGGCGTGTATGATGATCTATTAAATCTGTATAAGAAACTGCGTCACTTCATCAACATCTACCTTTTTAAGAACTTTATCTTTCAGCTTCACTGTTTTGTGCATATTTTTTCAAAGAAACTGTGTTGTCGGGAAAATGAATGACTACCATTTAAAAGCCACTTGTAGTGATTCATATTTTTCTAAATCTACCATATACCTCTCGAAATTTCATCGAAAATTGCAGTTGATGTATGAAGACAAGTGTATGGCAAAAACACAAATTCCTGTAGGACCAAATCACGTCAAAGAGAAGTGTGATTCTATAGATGATACTTGTGACAATATCTCTAATACTAACGTAAATATCGACTATTTTGCTCTCGCGGATCACATCTAACCATCACCTATTGAATTGAAATTGAATATCTAGATATGGAGATTAAGTGAATCGACTTCGACTGTTATTTTATTTCACTATTTTCAAAATAGGTATACTAGGTTCTTGAGTGTAAATAATAAATTGAAGTCGCAGTTTCAATCACATCAGTGTTTTTTGTATACATATTATCAAATAGGAAAATCACCGTATATTTTTGTATATACATTTTATTTAAATAGAATCCTTCACAACTAAATGCTACTTAGACTTTTTAGGATTGAATAAGTGACACAATATGGTTCCAACAGAGCGGTATTTCCCAATATTTTGGATTTATTGCCATCAAATATCTGGATGAACTAATTTCGGGACACTGCATTTGACGACGTAGTAGAATTGACCACCAATATGGAATATTATAAAACAGAATTATAGTGAAATCAAAGAATATACCGACCGAGGCCGAAATTTCATATATAGGGTTTTACCATCGACTGTCAAATAGAGGGTGGAGGATATTTTTAACATATACTAGGTTTATTTATCTGTCGATGGCACTGGAAAGGTATTTGTAACTTTTTTATCTATAAAAGATCTTTTCTATAAGCCTAAACACGACATACCTTTGAATTTGAGAAAAATGTTGTATAGTGTAGCAGCTGAGGTGTGTGATGAGAACAATTTAATTTTATTGGTAACAAGTATAGTCAGCGTAAAAAAATCGAATATTCCTTTTAACTTTAAATTTCAACTTTTGACTAGTTGAAGAGTAATAATTTTTCTTCGGAATTAGTACAACTCTATAATTTGCAACTGTTAACCATGTATAATCTTTGGTTATCATTCTGCTTTGTTACATGCTTTAAGTGGCCTGAACTCGTTGATGGATTGCATAGCAACTAGTGTAAAATACACTATTCAATTCATTACTTAGTAAAAAATACCATTTCAATTAGTTTCAATACTTTCAATATTTTTCAATACTTCCTCATTCAACTTCACTGTTCTAGTTTTGAACAATTTTAACAACCAAATCGTTAACCAGATTTGATGAAAATTGTCTGATAAAATTGTGATTATACAACGGATTAATGAATCATAAATGCAATTGTTATGGTCGTGGTTCTATTACTTTCCAATACCACAAACGTTGATAATAGTTTATAGAAAATCAAATCAAAGAGGAATGTTCATATCTCTTGAATCTATTCGCTCCATTTCAAGTTAAAAATGATACGTTCATAAGAAAAAATAGAAATAGAAAAATATTCGCTCTGTCTAGTTCACAGCGTAAACATCTTAAACTGACTCATTAAAGAAAATTATTCATAAAAAACCGCTGACACAGTCACCCATATACGTGGCTTTCATAAAGTTGATCTAAAGTTATTCTAATATAACAATTGTAATTTCTTCATACATGAAAAAAGGAAATAACAAAGAAGAAAATTTTGTATAAGTGGTCATTTATTCTACAATATAATCTTATTTTAGTTTTAGTTTTAGTGGCAAGGGCGGATATGTGAGCCGATGCGTTATCATGGTGGAAGAGCACTTTTTTCCTAACTATTTTTAATCCAGCATCAATAATTTGGCAAAGTATACTCCTGTAATTGTTTTACTCGTTTCTTTATAAGCAAACCAAGATTCTCCCAAATAGAGTGAATTTATGTTTATTCCATGGTTTGTCTTAATAATAATATAAAATGGTTCCATAATAACTATTCTGTTTATATTCCAATCTACTAAATCACATCAAAGTGTCCGTAAACATGCATATTCATAATCAGGTTAGGCTTGTATAGAATAGGGTACTTTCATGGTTTTAGAAAAAAATAGTTTTGTATAGTTTATATACAACTTTTATTATATTTTTTCTCTTAATTTTTCGATATATATCTATAGAGAAAAAAATTACTGACAATTTAAAAATTTTGTAGGTAGTTAAATATTTCATTAAGGCCGCCATACTGCGTGATGTCATAGATATAAAATAAACATTCAAGAAACAAAGTAAATTCGACAGTTATTCTCTCGGTTAATTTCATATTCAGAACTTATAAAATATACAAAAAAATAAATACTTTTTGAAAAATGCAAGTACCCTATTATGTTCAATATAGCAATAAATTTGGTTTTTAAAAGTCATAAATCCGTTGAATAACATTTTTGGTTGCTTTGTCAACTTTAAGTTGTCGGTTTTTTTTTTAATTTTTTTTTATTTATTTTTTATTTTTAAATAATCCTGACATTGGACCTGTGAATATTTATATCCAAATTCTCAACTTACACCTTAGATGGTTACCAAAAAGCCATCGGCCTCGATGAATTTAAATAATTGATAATAATTAAAACAAAATATTAAGATTGCATACAAAAATTTCAATGTGAACTAAGATTCGAAAAAATACAATGATTATAATATGTCAACAGTTCAAACCAAATTGATATTTCCTTCAATGCAAATAATATGACGGCTTCTTTGAAATAATCAACCGGTTTATTTGATTTGAATGCACACGTGTACTTTTGTCGTACGATATAAGTATTATAAGAGCTTCTTTTAAATTCACCTCGAATTTTGCCTTCAGAACTCGTTGATCTATTTTATAGTACTTTAAGTAAGAATAAAGTATAGAAGTGACCAAAAACCAAAAGTCACTATAATGTTGAATAGAGAATTGACTAACCTTTTTAAATCGGTATCACACGCAATCCTCTTTTTAAATTTGTAAGGGAAGTCGTTTATACCTTTAGGAGAATGAAAGGGCAGGCGAATTCAAAAAGTATAGTTTCATATATAAAATTTATGAATAAAATCAATTTATCTATTATTTTGGTTCTGTTTAATAGATGGATGATCGGAGCTCCTATAATTGCTACCACTTCCCAAATCTTATTCGCCATACTGTCCTACCCATCAGTAAAGGCCAAACTCATAAACTTGACGCTTGACGTTTGACGTTTGCTATTTACGTGTGTCGTTTGCCGTTTGATGTTTGTACACCCTATTCATAAACTTGACGTTGCTGCCGTTAACCTAAAAATGTTATTAATCTTTTTCACGTGTCTACTGCTTTTTGTTGTGATATTTTTGTGATTTTGTTTGTAATACGGTATTTATCTCTTTTCTTATTGGGATACACGTGACAAAAGCAAACGGATGTGATTGACTCTTTTCTATTGCTACCATCGGCTGATGGGAAAAGATAAAATTCGTTCATGTTGAGAGTCACCAACAGTAGACCGATCGGCAAACTGTAACGTAACACGGCAATTACATATAAATGATCTTACACATTTCAGAGTATTCAATTTTGTAACAGCAAACGTCAACGGCAACGGCAAACGGAAAGTAAAGTTTATGAATCGGACATAATTTCTATAGGCTTCATCTATGCCCATTTTCATCTATATCCCGGTTCTTCTCCCCCTTTTATTTTTATTATAATTTACAAGAAAACGTAGCAATCTGTCTTAACTTATCTTTATAGTATCCGTATCATATCAATTTTCATTATCCTACTTTGGATAAATTAATACCTAAATCTGTTGACTTTTGAATTGTAAATAAATGGTATAAACATAATATTCAAATTATGCATTTTAAAATAAATCCTCCAAATTTGCCTAATTCATCATATTTATGCACATTCTTTTATTTTTGTATCGATTGAATATAAATTTGAAAGGTCTTTGTCGTTAACATCTACCCTAAAAACTCCTTTGATATTGCTGCATAAAATATTGACCGAATCCATAAAAGAGTAACCGACTGTTTAATGTATTGGCGTTCAATATAAGAGATGGAGTTATTAGGTTCCTGTCCTATATAAATACTGGGCCCCCGCTGCCATAAGTGCAAAGTGTACCATGAAAAATTATAGACCAAGCTCTCTGAAAAACTGATTCGACTTTTTTAATGATAATATTTTCGGATTTTTTAGCGACATATTCAAATTAAGTGACAACGATCTTTAAAACGTTGTTCTGGTCTTGAAAACCGACTGATAGATAAAGATAATAACGATATAGACTCCAATGATTTGTTCAATTAAACTAAGGCGTTAAAGTTGTTTTCGTTACCTGATGGTACTGACCTCTTAAGTATTTTACAATATATATTTGAGAACAAAAACCACCGTCCAAAATGTAAGCATTTCATTAAGAATTGTCTATATCTGTAGCTTATTTGAGATCAACGATGCTTCAAGAAAGACTGTCTGAGCTAGCAATATTAGGAATTGAACAAGAAATTTTTGATGGTATAAATTTTAGCGAAGTAATTAGTGAATTTGCAAAGTCTCGAAAAATATCACTCTTACAAGAGTTAGTTATTAGTTAAGTAAATGCTTGGGTGTGAACAAGAATTTATTTCAATTAATTTTGTTATGATTTTATTCTGTTTGTTCCATTTTGATAATTTCGTCTACAAATAAATATGACTTCTAAAGTTCAGTTTTTTGCTTTATTTCAAGCACATACCTACCTACCTACCATAATAAAAAATTAATAAAAAACACATTATCCAAAATGCGTTGAGGGGCGTCCAAATTCTTTTTGTTTCACACAAGCGCCAGTAGTGCTTACGGAGGCCCTGGATAAATACATAATTATAATGAAACTACCACTAGACTTTGGCCACTACCACTTTGTTTTGTGTTTACTTGAGTGTTAGAATGCCATTTTAAATAAAGAGGAAGATAAATAAATGCTCTATTGTTAAAACATTGTTACAATAGTAGACAAAAGCTTGTAATAACTAAAAAATAAACATAAAAATAACTAAATGAAGATACAAATAAAATTTCAATATACAGAAGGAAACCACAATTAGTAACAAAATTATAGGTAATAGTAATAGGTATTAATTAGTATACAAGTACATAGCAAAATTAAACCAGTATGCAGCATGCCCGGAATTAAATATTATTATTAGAATAATAGTCGTTTATAGAAGACACTTTTCAGTAAATATGTCCTCAAATTATTGCGAAATGTGAGAAAAGATGATATTGATTTGATTTCAATTGGCAAGTGATTGTGCATTTTTTTGCATTGTAGAATTTTGAGCCCTTGACTAATTCTGAACCTGGAGTAGGAATTGTCCACAGCAAGCCCTGAGAGTTTTACAGATTCAATGACGTCAATGGTGGTGTTATTTAATAAAGAGACTGCATTATATTTTTATATGATAAAACTTTAGTTTTAGAAACGTTGAGACAGCGAAAATTAGAATTGCACCATAATTTAAGGGTGATTAGGTCACTAGATATGGTCCTAAGAAGTGCCGTGAGATCAGGGTTGCTCCAAGAGACTAGTATCGTCTGCAAATAGACATATTTTACCACTGATGTGTAGGTAGGCGCTGTCGTTTATAAAGAGAAGAAAAAAATAGGGCCTAGTACTGAGACTTGGGGCACTTCACATTCTACTGGCTTGCAAGATGACATCGTTGTATCAACACTTACTAGCTGACTTCTGTTGATAAGGTATGGCTAAACCATGCGAGAGTTGTTCCCATCATTTAATCTTCCATATACACTTTTTAAAACTTATTTTTTTACATAATTGAATAAAACTATATTTTTTATAATATTTAACAAGGCAGTGTTTGCTTTTCAAACGTATTATGGTTATCACAAAGAAAAAATTTATAATTGTTACTCCTTAATTTTTCTGAAACTATATGAATAACACTGGGGAGTATTTCCATTGTTATGTAGTTATGTAGTTATCTACAAATGTCTTTTTTTCTGAAGGATTAACAAGATATACTGCCGTACTAAAGGTTTACAGGTAATTCTTGTGATGAAGACCACAAAAGCTACTTACAATAGTTGCATGTATACTTGCGGTAAAAGCGTTTCGGTACAACCCCAGTTTCTGTAACACAAAAAGAAATGCAGTATGCTCCTTACACAATAGTTACATGTGTGGAAATTCAAAAGTTTTCATTAAACTTATCAGAGTTTTTGAAGACCTGTCTTCTTTGTTCAACGCAGTGAAGGTAGGTGGGGTCGATGACTTCTGGTCTAATGGAGCACTCCCAAGTATGTCTATCAATATTATTGAAAATTATAGAGACCCTTCCTACAATCATCATGTAAGTACACCTACTTTTAAGTTCTTTTAATGTTTGAATCTCTTGTTTAATTGTTGGTTGTGGTGGAAACCAAAGGTTATTGGTGGAGTCTCCAGCATGGAGGGATGGCACTGGACCTCCACTAACCACAAACCTTAGCTATCTTGTTTTAATGGCTCAAATATAGATAATATAGATATTTATATCCTTACGTTTTGGTTGACTAACCAGAATTTCACACTAAACACTTTTACGCTTCCATTTCAGGTATCAAAATTACTTTATACGTGAATAGAACAAAATCATTTCTATACTACTGAACACGTACTGTAATGAGATTATCAAGTTGTTGTTGGTAGGCATTCACTTAAGAACCTGATTTTATTTACCATCATATCTATAAAAGTTTTAGTTGCGTTATTGAACCAAAAGAGTGCAGTACGTTTCATTTTCCCTTCCCGCAACACCGAGTTTCCATAACAAGATTTCATGTAGATCACTCAACTTATTCGTATATTTAAGTTGTTCAAAATTGTCGCGTTACAGTATCTAGTGCAATGGAAAACTCGAATATTATGAAGTAATAAAATATTTTTGAAGATTTAGCGTCTAAAACAATATACGAAATATTATTACAAATATGAAGTCTTATGTCTTTTATCAGGTTCAATTTGTATCGTAGAACTGTGAGCTGCTGTTTTTAATAGTGTACATACAAATTTAAAACAATTAAGGGGGAAATCCAAAATTCCATCAACACTAGGAAACAAACAGCTAAACCCGAACACAAACACACTTGTATACTCACTCAACAACAACAAAAAAAGAGAGTGAAAATCTGCCTCATCTTCAATATACCATCCATCTTGGATCCTGGAGAAATTTTATATATATAATGCATGATGATGTTAGTTATTGATCGAATTTGATCCTACGGAAACTGTAGATAGCGAAGCTTGCGAAATTGAATTGTGGAAATTTTTTTAGCGAGATAGTTGGGATAGCTGGTAGTAGACTATGTCAAGTGAGTAAGTCAATTGACTTACAGCTATCTCGGACATCATATAAACGCACGCTTCGAGTGGAATCTTATCTGTAAACAGAATTCCCTTCCTACATCGAAACCGGAGCCCATCATCACATTTTCCTGCTTGAAGGATTCACATTCACACTTCTTTATCTCCGATTATAGGCATTACCACTGAACCAAATTTGGTCAATCACTTCCTCATACCATGTGCATTATGTATCAAAAATTTTATCTGGATCAGAGTTGGGTGGTATACTGTCCTACCAAAAATTGTTTTATAGCTGTAGATAACCATGACCCTAAATAAAACAATCTAAGGAGTAATGCATCACCGATACTTTGGCTTGAGAGAAAGTTGGACTCCAGAAATGGGACAAGAAGAGATTAACATAAGTTTTCTTTTTTATTAAAAAATAATTTCGTTTGTGAATTACCTCCATACGGATAAAATAATAAACTCAGTCTATTACCATGATCTTTGGAATAAAACATTTGTGAAAATGAACTGGTTCACACAAGAAAAAAAATTATTTTAATCAGGATAACGCACTTTCTCTCACGGATCAAAACACCATCGCGGAAATTAATGAATTAAATCACGAACAGTCCCAAAATCCATACTATTCGCTAGGTTTGGCAGCGACTGACTTTAAGTTGTTCTCAAATCTCAGAAAATCCTTGCGTGGAAAACGATTTCTACCTAACAAACATGTAAAAGCAGCTGCGGAAGCGTACCTTGACAGTTTTTCAGATTTTCACCCCATGATCGACATGCAAATAATAATTATTAGAAATTACCAACGAAAAGATTGAAAAACTTAAATAGCATGAAATAGATACATGAACTGAAAATAAAATATAATAATAATAAAAAATAATAATATGGAGAACTATATTGTCAATATTAATATCCCGAGTGCATGTCAAATTGTCGATAATTTAATTTTCTCGAGTGCGCGAATGCGCACGAGAGGAAATTATGAGACAATTTGACATGCACGAGAGGGCATTTTGGCAGACTATTTCATGAGAAAAATTTAATTTAAAATAAACAATAATTGTTCCTTTTGTTAAAATATAAAATTAAAACCAAATGATGTTTATTAATCCTAGACGAAAATTTGGCACTAGTGCAAATTATCGATAATTTGCACTAGTGCCGTATTATCGCTGAAATTTGATCGTTGCTAGGTAAACATAAAATATTACAGCTTTTTGGTTGGCTTAAATTTTTCGAAGGAAATAGTCACCATAATATATATATATATATATATATATATATATATATATATATATATATATATATATATATATATATATATATTAAAATCACTGAACTGAAATTGAAATTATTTCGGAAGTTTTATTACTTTCACTCGATATTGAGAAGCTTTCAGCAAGACAGTTAATCCCAATGATGTGGTTGAAAATTATTTGATAAAAGCGTTGCACAATTTCTTTACGGGGTGCGATTCAGTGTCCTCCTAGGTTTATACTCTAATTATTTTTTTTTATTTGATATTCGAAACAAAACCTGACTAAAAGAACTACGAATTTGGATGTATTGAAGAAAGTAATCCAACTTTTTATCAACTTCAGTCGAAAATCTGATACTATATTGATTCGAATTATTAAGGTGTGTTTGATAACATTTTGATTAATTTCATGGGTATTTTAAGATTAGTCTTTAAAATTATTTTTTATTTAGTTCTTATAATCTACCCTCCTTCCATGCTTGTATGATGGAAAATAATTTATATTTTTGAAATTATTTCTTACAGTTTTTTATAACTTATCGCAATATTTTGCTTAAATTTTCACTGGTAGATTGGATTTTAGTTTAGGACATTTATTTTAAGATTCCTATGTTCTGCAGGATTTGAAAATAATGTATTTCCTTGATTAAAATAAATTAATACAAAGAAACCCTTTTATAATCTCCTATTATCTCCTGTACCATGTTTTTGCAATCTTATGAGAATAATTTCATTTTATTCAATCTAAAATACATTCCAGGATCGTAATTATCCCTTCAAAGTAACATACCTTCTCGATTACACGTGCACATGGCACTCTCTCGCATCTTGAATTCCGACATTTTTATAGGTGGATTCGTGGATTCGATTGCCATCTCTGTTAACGACCTACCTATCTATAAGGCCTGTGTGTATAACTATATAACTTAACTTCACTGGTATTTCAATCTGTTATTTTCTCTAATCATAGATTGTTCTAAGTTAAAAATTTTCATGAATTTATATACCTTATTACCGCTTGTAATTCCATTACATATTAAAAAATGAATTTCGTAATGCGTATTTGAATGGTAGCAAAGATCTCCATAATATTTTGACTAAAGGTTTCTAGTTATTTTATATTGATTCTTTATTTTGAAACCCAGCTTTTACATATGGTAAAGTTTGATCGCAGCTCTACATTGTGAACTGTTTTGTGTTTCTAAAAAGGAAAAGCACAGGAACTGTTCTAGATTGGGCACAATTAAAGATATTTTATAATAGTAATTTAACTTGTTTGCATTAGAAAAAAAATTGATATACCTACCTTTTCATTCTTATAAAATTAAACTATCAGTATTACAGATATAATATTTCACTTCCAAATTTAACTTTAAGTCAATACTCTTCGGTGTTTTATCCGTCAACATCAAATTTTATACTTTTTTATATTTATTTCTGAATATCATGACATACTAATCCTGAATTTTATCAAAATACTCTGGCGGCCTGAAATTAGGACACGACATCTGGAACGGAGCTAAAGTAATCCATCATTTGGAAAAAGATAATATAAATAATGTAAAATTATATCAACATATAAAGAAACAAAATGAAAAAGAATTGAGTAAGAATTTTAAAAAGTTATAACGGAAGAAGACAGTGAATACGAACAATGATGATATGAGTGACAATGCTACCATACTAGAAAATGAAGAACAACCAACGGAAGCGGAATGTAATGATATAATCAACAAACTGAAACACAATAAAATAGGAGGATCTAAGGTACAAAATATTCAAGATCATAGAAAGAGTATGGAAAACAGAAGCAATGCCAAGAGAGTGGTATACTGAATTGATTATACCAATAATGAAGGAAGGAAATCCCAACATATGTAGTAATTATATAGGTATTAGTTTGCTTGAAACCGTATACAAGATACTAATAACATTAATAAATGATAGCCTGAAAAAGGCAGTGGAACCAGAAATAGGGAAGTATCAAAAAGGCTTTAGACAAGGAAAATCAACAGTAGATGCCATATTGAAATTGATTTGAAAGAAAGAAGGAAGTTCACAAACTAGAAACAGTGAAGATAAATGACCTCATTTTCGAAGTAGTCGACACCTTCAAGTACTTAGGAACAATGATAATCAGCAAAAATGACACAGAAAACGATAAAAAACAAAGAATTCATGCGAGGTATAGGGCATAAAATAAGTACAAAACTATAATGCAGAGAATTAGCAAAGCAACCAAATAAAGAGTCTACAAGACTGCTATGAAACCAGTAGTTACATACGCTGCTGAAACATGACACCAGAAATATGGACAAAGAACAACTAAGGAGATATGAGAGGAGAATAATTAGGAAAATTCAATCTAAATACAATATAACAGTTCTCTATTATCGACAAAGAAAACATGTCCGAGTATGTCCTGAAAATTGAAATTAGCTTTTAAAATCTTGTCGCCCAGTACATGTACTTACCAATTGGGTTCAAATGGCTGAAATTAGTAAATTACTTCAGATTTGATATGCATATCGCAAACCTAAATATATTGCAATTATTAATTCAAGCTTTCAGCGAATCTATACGTGAAATGAATGAGGTATCGGTAGAAGTAATTTGCTATTGAAAATATGGAAATAAGTAATAAATTATTATTGCCGATAACCAAGTTTTCCAACTAAAAAAGTGTGGTTACAAATTATAAGCTTCATGAAGAAATGCAAAGAACTCACAAAATTAGGTAAACCTAATGATGTATATAAATTCTGTTTTGCACTAACATATAAAATTACATAAGATCAAATATCTCATGTCCTCGGATTTGGATTGAATCGTCTAGAGATGGAAATCCGGAAAAGCCATTATTTTTATCTTCTTCCACTCAAATATATTTTACACTTCTTTTATTCTATTCATAATATTATGTTAAATAATTCTTCTGTAAATGCTTCTTCGGTGTTAGTGAATGTTTCTGTTCTTTCTATAGAAATTCAGGAAGATAGAAATAAAATTAGATTCTTTAAAACACTATTGCTGATATTTTAATTTCACGTTTGTTATGCCTACATTGATTTTTTGTATCGTTATCTGGTTTTAATGAATTTCTATAGTTTTTTGCAAATAATTGATGGTATACTTCATATGGCATAGCACGTCCTTTGCTTCTCCCATCATATATACCATACAAATTACAAAGGTTGGTACTTAAGTTTTGATGTAGAGATATAGAAATAAAAATATATTTCTAATGGGATATGGCTTTTTTCCCAAAATATGCACCATTGAGGTCAATACCCTTTGGCATGCGTTTAAGCCAATGTTCGAAGCATTTTTTCCATTTCGCTTGAGGTACCTCCAAAACATGTGATTTGAACGCATCAACCACTTCTTCGGGTGTGGAAAAACGTTGACCTCGTATTTTTTGGATCTGCGGGAATAAGAAGAAATAATGAGAGCTCGCATTTTCATGGTGGAGAATGATTCGTCTTCATCGATTGGTGTCTCTGATTTTTTCGAACACCTCTGGCAAATATATTCTGGTGTAAAATTCATAATTGACCGTTCTACGAACAACTTTTGTTGCATTTGGCTCATGTTGAAAGATCCATACAATCAATTGGTGTTTAGTTTCGGATTCATATACAAGGATCCATTGTTCGTTGCCGTCCACGATCTTATACAAGTATATCAAAGCATGATTATGTTCATTATTCAATCCCATTTTTTGACTAAGATTAATGTTTCAAGTATCTGTAAACAACTCAAATAGCACTCGTATACAATACGTTAACCATTAAAATTGTCAAACTTTATGATGACAATGTCAGATCTGACATATTTACATCAATGTTGCCATATCTCAACACTGAAGTAGTTACCCTCGTATATTCCAACAGTAATATTTCATCTATAAGAGAATCTTGTAGACATAACACTAAAATTTGACTAATTTTACCAGAGTATAACAAAACGTTTTTGCCATTTTCTTTGTGCGAATTCAATTGATCAATGTCACTTTTTATCGGCTATTATCACCGAACTAACAAATCTACGTGTTACAATCGCAACATTAATCGAGCAGAAATGTAAATCTAACTAAAATAATTTACAATCCATATAACACTTTCTGCCGATTAGAAATTCTAATCCTTTCTAGGCTATTTAAGTTGATTTGAATTGTAAACGATTCCAACCGATTAGAATGGCTAGAACATTTAAGAAAACCATTGAAATTAATTGGTATTTTCATAAATTTTACAGAGAATACCAGAGATATTTTTCATCAAATAATTCATAACATTTTATTGTATAACCTTTCCGTCACTGATTTATGATGCTATATTGTTTTTACCACCTTAATCATAAGAATTGTACCATTATTTATTTTCTTTCAAACACGCGCAATTTTCCGAGCACGACGGGAATACTAGTCTTAAATAGAACAGTTATTTATTGGTATTTATGCTTTGAAAACAATTATTATTGACATTAATATTACAAAAGATGAAATTAAGAACTAAATGTGAGATATTTTCATTATTGGTGTGACATCGCTTTACCTTATTTTGTCACGAAAACTAGGCATGTATTTTATTTGCCAAGTATATTCACGGGAGAAAGTGATTACCAAGTTGAGAAAAGACGATTTGCGAAGATTTTTTATTCTTTCATCGGAATTACCTATTTATTTTCTAAGGGGGATGTGATATCTTTGGCTCTTGAATAAGATGTGAAATGTGGGATTGAACAATGAAGGAAGCGTATTACTAATCAATGGTAGACTTCCCAAGACAGTAAAGATTCAACAGTACTGGAATTAGTTACGTGAAATCTTAGAATAATATTATATATATAGCTATGGAATACATCTTAAGGAAAGCGATAAATGGTTCACGAAACATTTTTACTTATAAATCATCACAAAAAGCAGCATGCGTAATAACATCGATATAATGGGAAGATCACTACCAACTATTAAAGACATATTCGAGAGCTACCTTTCAAGTTTTTACAACCAAATTGAGTTGTGGCACGATTGTATTTGTGAACATTGGGGTTTGCTATTGCGAAGCCAGTGGCAATTTAAAAATTAGCTATGTTGTTGAGAGTGAACGTTTAAAAGAAGTGCAATATTGTAAATTACACTTAAAGACTCATGTAAGATGATGTTTCATGATTTTAAAAAAGGCCTTACTCAATAGCAATGCATAGATTTGCTGTTTGCAACTTGTGGTAATGAAGCACAAACAGAGATGACTTGTTAACAATTGGTTTGTGAATAGACTTGAGGAGGAATATTTCGAGAAGCAATGAAACCCTTCGTTTCTCTTTCAATTTTTGAAAAAATTCTCGTATAAAGGGTCACACGATGGAGCTAGTAGGACTATTAGGCAACATAGAAAAAATGTAGTCTTGTTAAACACCAGCTCCCACTTATGGAATGCTCCAAAACTTCACAATTGGAGATGATAATCTGGAATGAGTAACAGATTTCACATACATAGGTGTACAACTTACCAAAGATGAAGACGAAAACACTGAGATCAGAAAAATAATTAATCAGACAACTAAGGTATTCTTTGCTATCCTGTACATAATTAGATCTAGAGACATACGTAGAAACAATAAGCTGGAGTATAGAAGAACATTATATTAATTTCGAAAAATGTCTTATTTCAAACACTTTTAGTCTGACTCGGAGCATATGCATTTCGAATACCAACTGTACTTTTGCATTTATTTAAAAAAATTGATTATTCCAATAATGCTTTTGAAACAACATATAAAAATAGGAATAGTTTCATAAAAAGCAAACCTAAATTTGCAAATTTGCTGAAAATTTCGTTCATTCGCCATTTCAAAGTTTTTTCATGAACCTTCTACGGCCTCACTAAAGATTCGACATTGATTTTTCAATAAATCAGATAATAGAAGTGACTGCATCTCCGAAATATTGACTAAGTTGGAATTTCTGGAACCGTTTATGATATTCATACTGAATACACTACACCAACACTCATAATTACACTTATTTTACCTTCAGACGATTAATTGGTTATCGAAACGCGCGTCAGAGAGTGTAATTGTGAGTGTTGGTATAAAATAAACAGTGTATTCAGTCCAAAATATTGACCAATAGTTATTTTGACTGGTACTAAATCAACATTTCTTCTTATATATATAAGACCCTCTTCAGCTAAACATTCTAATCATTATTGTATAACAATTCATAATGTAACAATACTTAAATTTTACATGTTGTAAGTATGGTAGAACTAATTAATAGTTTGTGTGTATTTATTATACATAAGTGAGACATAGATTATATATCTGATGAGTTTTGCATTAAACCTTTCACTTTTCTCATATTATTAAGACATTAAACTGAATACTGCTTAATAATACAATAGAATGAGAGCGCTTTTAATCTTTTTTTTTTTTTTGGTAATATTATTTAAGTCAATGTTTATGCAGTTTTCAGCGGTATGTGGAGAAAACTAAATAATTCATTCACAATTCAGATATCTGACATTTGACTCAAGCTTCTTCGACTTATTTTTGTTTAATGGCCATTTTCAAAAGACAAAATGGAAAAATGTCAACTTAGTGTGTGAATTAAACATTATTTCAACCTTCACTCAAACCACAACAGAACTTGATCAAAAGTATAGAAGATCTGCACGATCTATTTTATTCTTAACCAAACGTGATTGACTGAATTTCATTGTGTACAAACTTAGTCAAAAATGCAGATTGAGGTCTCTATACCCTAAACCAGGTAAAGGGAACCTTTGACATGCTGAACGCCAAACTTTAGCGTGCAAAACGTTCGCGGGCCGCGTTTAAAAGTAGTTAGTGCATTTTAAAGTAGTGATAATATTTTTTTGCGATAGATATTAGACATAAAATAATTGTATTATGTATCTATTATGTGTATATGTATGTATGTGTATGTGTGTATATTGACAGTGTGATTATTGTATTTATTAAAATAACAAAATGAAATTTTGAAAAATGGTACATTATAATTAAATAGTTACATTTGCAATTGTTACCAACTACAAAAGTTAAATACACTGAAATCAATGAGACACTTGAGCTTGAATTTGGGAAACTAATCCATCGATATTTGGATGAATTCCACTGATACAAAGACGTAAAGAATTTTCCAAATTATCGTCAGTCAGTCTTGTACGATGTGTTGATTTATTAACTTTCATTAATGAAAAGAACTGTTCTTATTTATAAGTACTGCCAAACGCAGAAATCAATCTTCTTGCGAATTTTCTAAGCTGCGGAAAATTATCTTCTAGGTATTTTTTGTAGAAATCGCACAACTCTACGTCTTCAAATTTGGATTTTAGGAGTGAGTTTTCTTGAATATCGATTAACTCCATTTGTAAGTGTATTGGAGCATTTTGTACATCACATTTTGTAGGAGTAGCAAATAAATTGAAACATTCTTCCATGTTTTTGAAGTCGCTAAATCTGTTCGAAAATTGTTCCGACAGTAACTTGAGCTCTTCAGCATATTGAGCATAAGCAATATTTTCATACGCAGAGAGCGTGTTGAAATGGTAACTGTTACCAGACTGCATCTGTGACTCCCACAAGCGTAGTTTGATCTGAAACGCTTTCAAGTGGCTGTACAAATCATTTACTAACTGTCCTTGTTTTTGAAGTTTCAAATTTAAATAATTCAAATAGCCTGTAAGATCGACCAGAAATGCTAAATCACATATCCATTTTGGGTCACTCAATTCAGATAGTGGCTTATCTTTTATTTTCATAAAGTCTGCTATCTCATTTCTAAGCTCGTAAAACCGTTTCAACATTTTTCCTTTGCTCATCCATCTGACTTCACAATAATATGTTACGTCGTTATATTCAGCTGATATTTCATCCAAAAACGTCTTGAACTGACGATGGTTAAGCCCTCGGGATCGAATAAAATTGATGGTTTTTACTACCACCTTCATAACATTGTGGAGTCGAATGGACTTAGAACACAAGTTTTGTTGATGGATAATGCAATGAAGGACTATCAAATCATCTTTTTGCACATTTAATTCTGTTGCTTTTTCATTCAAAATTCCGATGAAACCTTTTCGTAAGCCGACCATAGAAGGTGCACCATCAGTGCATACTCCAATTAATTTTGTCCATGGCAGGCCAAAACTTGTGAATACCTTTTGAACTTCATTAAAAATATCTTCTCCTGTAGTGGTTGCTTTTAGCGGCTGTAAAGCTAGCAATTCCTCAGTAACAGTGAACTCCATATCAATACCTCGAATAAATATAGCCAGTTGAGCTGTGTCAGACAAATCGGTGCTCTCGTCTAATGCTATGGAAAATGATTCAAAACCAGCCATACGGTCAGTCAATGTTGTTTTTATATCATTAGCCATCATTTCTATACGTCGAACAACAGTTTGTCTTGACAAACATATTTTTTAAAATCATTTTTCTTTTCAGAACACAAAACACCGCAAACTTCTAACATACACTCCTTGATAAATTCTCCTTCGGCAAATGGTTTTAATGCCTTTGCCAATTTTGAGCTAACAATAAAACTAGCTTTCACAACATTATCAAGGAAACAAAAGGAAACTTGTGTAGGCTATGGGATTCATTAGTCTATTGATGACTCCACATTTTTATAGTCTATTCATATCATATCCGGTGCCGGATAAGATAAAAAGCAATAAACAAGTGTTTTCTTTTAAAGATATGTACTAGTATAAGTATATGTACTAGTACTAAGTATAAGTACTTAGTTTAGGGTAATATTTTTTTAATTGGGTTTTTCCAAAATGTCTCGCGGGCCGGATCATATCTTGCACGGGGCCGGATCCGGCCCACGGGCCGGTGGTTGCCCATATGTGCCCTAAACAATTGTGTGAAAGGTTGTGCAAAGCAAAAGTATCTCACATAGCTCTGTGGTCTTAATTTTTGATGATAATTTGGATATGAGTAGGGCTTTCTAATCAATCATAAACGCAATTGTTTTGTGGTTCAACCATAATCTGGTTATGCTTTTCATTTTATCCGTGGATGTAACGTGTATTGAGCACAAAAGTTAAAGATCAAATAGTAGTGAATACAATGAGTTTCTTGGGGAGAATTATTACCAATAAAGGCCAAGGTAGGTTGGTTAACATTTTTTGAATTGAAAGAATCGATGAAGAATAGTTGCTCCAGCTTATTGATATTATTTAATGAGAATTTAAAAAATATTTCCATATTAGGGAAGAAAAACGCATCAAATTGCTCCTTATTCTTCGTATTTGGTACCAAATAGTGACTATTTTATGTTTCGTACCTTCAGAAATGGTTCTATAGGAGAATTTGACTTCTTCGATAGTAATATGAAAAAAAAAAAATAATGGAGAAATGTTGGATACGTACGAGTGGAGAACTATAAAAGTAAACTTTGATTGATAAAATGTCTATTTATCAAAAAAACTCATTTTTAGTGAAAAGTTCGAAGACTTTGTGACCCATCTTCTCAATAGAAGGTTTTATTTTCGTTTCTATACGGTCTCATTTACGAGGATGTATTGTTGATATAGCAACACCATAGCAACAAACAATAACTTATTAGAAGTGCTAGTGTAAAGTTTGACGTCAAAAAAGTAAACCAGAGTTACGCAATTAATTAAAAAAAAAAGATGTCCACCGAAATTGTGAAAATCGAAAAATTAGAGTATCAGGACATCAAGTACCTGTATTTAAAAGGGTTCAGAGGTAAACAGATTTACGAAGATACCCTTGGTGATGAATGTCCTTCGTATGCAACCGTGAAAAATTGGACTTCAAGAGCTTCAAAAGAGGTAAATTTTCCATTGAAGATTATAACCGATCGGGAAGGCCAGTTTCTGTGTCAGTCCCCGAAAATATCGATTCAGTTCATGATATGATTTTATCAGATCGTCGAATTGGGCTAAAACTGATATTGAAGCAATGAATATTTCATACGAACGCGTTCATCATATAGTTCAAGTCAATTTGAACATGAGAAAAATTGCTGCAAAATGGATCCCCAAATGTTTGAATGTTGACCAAAAGCGTGCAAGGGTAGAAGCATCGCGTTTGATCTGTGCTCGATTTGAAAACCGAATTGTTACTATAGATGAGACTAGAGTAGACTTCTACGATCCATAAACAAAGCAACAATCGATGGAATGGCGACACTCTGGTTCTCCAAGTCCTAAAAAGTTTCGTGTCCAAAAATCTGCTGAAAAAGTTCTTGCTTCAGTTTTTTGGGACTGCCATGGAGTAATGATGATTGATTTTTTTGATAAGGGTAGAACAATAACTGGAGATTGCTATTCGACATTACTGACCACTCGGTCACCACCACCACCGAGACCACTACGGGAAAAAATTAAAGAGAAAAGATGCGGAAAGCTATCCAAAGGTGTTTTTTTTTGCAGGACAACGCCCCTGAACACAAATCTTATGTTGCCATGCAAAAAATTGGTGATTTAGGGTTTGATTTACTAGAACATCCCCTTTATTTGCCAGGTTTGGCTCCGTCCGTCTCTTTTCTCAACCGAATAAAGTTTGAAAGGTCGTAAATTTTCTTCTAATGAGGAGGTTATAAAAGCTGTGGAGGTATGGTTTGCAGAGCAAGAAGAAACATTTTTTTGAAAGGTCTAGATAATTTGCAGGTTGGCTGTAAAAAATGTATCCAATTAAGAGGAGAATATGTTGAGTAATAAAATATTTTGACATTGAAATTTTGTTTGTTTATATAGCAGGCTAAGAATTTTTCAATATATCCTCGTAATATCTATCCGTTAAGTGCTTAAAATAGTAAATCTTCTCCAAAGTATTACCTATTTTTCATTTTATTTATTGAGAGTTTTAATGGAAGGTCATGAAGATGTGTTACTTTGGACTGGAATTTGGAATACCAAACTTTTGGGTACTATGCTATTCATAATTCAACCTCCATGTGCATTTCTTCCGGGATATGAATCAATCGTATAAGATTTTAGAAGTGAACCTATTCCTCTACGGAAAATGAAAATATAATAGCGCCATAATTGGATAGTATTCTTTGATAATCCTCTAACTACTAATACTAAGAAAAATTTATATGATGGTACTAACATATATTTTAGAGTTGGTTTTTAAAATCTTCATCTTGTCCAAAACGTGCTAGATTCCTCAATATTCTTGATTATTAATCTGTTAAAAATTAAATCAAATGATGTGTAGTGTAATTATAGTTCACACGTTCACATGTATCACATGTTGCCTCCTACTTTAAATCTTCTGTAAAAAGCTAAAAATATATTGAAAGCTCTAATCCAATTCTTCATTTAATCAATATAAGTGAATTACCCAAAAAACTGCAATATGGCCTAGATAATGTAGTCTCTTAATAGTTTTTTTTGTAATTGATTGAGAGTGAAACATAATTGATTTCGTTATTTGATAGTCACAGCTGACTGTACTTAAGTTACATTCAGTTTTTAAATTGTCTGCAACTATTACATTTGAATTTGGTGAATGTGAGTGAATTTACATAGAAAGAAACAACGAATGATTCAGTTGACTCCTTGCAATGGGAGAAATAATAACCTTATTAATAACATCCTCTAAATTGCAACATCGCAAGTGAGACATATAATCTTCACTGGTTTCTGAAAAGTTTCATATTTTTCATTAAAAAAATTTATGGCATTCTTTCAAATGACAATCTTTTTATTGTCTATAGTCTTCTTACTATGTTTATACTGTGCACTCCTGTTTTTTGATGTGGAACTTTTGCACTCGTTTTGTGACAAATTTGACTGCTATTCATACCAACCAACAATTTAAGTAATAGATGGATATCGTAAACGCCTTTCTTCTAAACACTACAATGTGTCAAACTTTGTTATACAGGTATTCATATGTAACTATTTGAAACTTGGCTTATAATAAAAAATTATTATTGTGGTGTATTTCAGATCTTAAAGTTTTCCTTATTAGTTCCTATACCAAAAAAGAAAAAGAAGGTAGCGTATAGTACGAGCCAAAAAGCAATTGTTTTGAAATTAAAGGCCCCTCAAATTTTAGTTTAAATTTAGTTTTTTATTTTTTCCGCACCTCGAATCCAAGGACGGACTACTCGTTATGGATTTAAAATTTTTGCAGGGATGAAGTTATTGAAAATGACTTTTCCACGCGTTTAGCTAAGGAAAATGTACTCTTGTTGGAACCTGAGATCAACTGAGACCTTTGGTTAATGTTGGCCATTTTATTATTGGTTTTAATACCAATTTTTTCAACAAAAAGTTGTAAAATGTTTGACTAAAACTTATTTTCGGCGCACTTCTATGAATTTTGTGTCTTTCCACTTCTAATAGAAAACCCATATTATGTCCAATAGTATTGCAGTGTAACACAATTGTATCTATTAAATCTTATCCTGTTCGCACAGGTATTGCGTACACCTTATTTTTAAGATAACCACATAAAATCAAAAAAATTGACGGCCACTAAAAAGAACCTCCCTGATAGATGCATCTATTAGAAAACCGTGTTCAAAGCTTATCGTACATTTAAACTGAAATCCTAATGAAACAGGTTCCAGAGCTAGTTTTGTAAAAATACAAATATTTCTGCGAATTCAACGTAATGTCAATAAGGTATCTATTAAATGATAGCCAACCAATCCTGCCCATGAGAATTCTCACCATCACATAAATGAATATAATGGGAATTAATGACTAGTAGAAATACTAAACTTCAATTAATGAGTTTATTTCAGTTGCCACACTAAGTACACTTCGTGCTGGACCTTCTCCACTTCCGTTTGCAAAAAACGTAAATTTTCAAATCCTGTTACATACAACACTAAGTTACATTAACCTATCCATACAGCAGTCAATGTTTTCAATGGTACATCAAGACATTCAAATATTTTCCCGTTTTTGCTTTCCTGTAGTTATACCTTATGGAATTTTACATCATCAAGTAATAATGCTTTGAATGTTACTTAACATTTCTTTTTAACCTCATATTTTGTATATTCTCGTTTTCTTATACCTCGTTCCTCTTCGTTTTCATTCACAACCACTCTATCTTCTACCATGTTCATCAGCAATCAATTTAAAGTATTTCAGTTTTTTGTATTTTTGTATTCCATCAAAGATTTATTGTAATTAGTTTTATTATATTGATTTCTATTTTTAAATCACTTTAATCAATGAAATATAGGAAAGAACTAATTTGGGTCCTAGCGAACTAGCACGGACTAGTAAAAAATTACAAAATTAAACGAATTGATAGCAGAAAAAATCCCGTTATAATTTATACAGTGTCCTTTGGAAAACTATGATTGAGGCTTAAAATCAATATCTGAATGATATTAAATATTTTTTAATTTTATTCCTTGTGATTCGACTACATATTGAATTATTTCGTTGTAAAATGAACACCATTAAATTTCTAAATAAGGAAATGTATTAGATTCAAATATATTGGAAAATAAATTGCTAGACGAACACTATACAGTGAATGGCTAAATTTTGGAATGAAGTGATTATTTTACAGAAACGGTAGTATCTTTGAGAAAATTGCGGATTAGGTGAATTTTTGTATTTAAATACTCACAATGATTAGGTCATCGGTGATGATGAGATGACGTAATTGTAATTTCACGTGATCACTCATTAAACGATATAATACTTTTTATCAAACATCTACGAGGATGGTCCTAGAAGAAAATTTTGAAAAAAAAATATATTTATGATTCAACGTAATCTCCTCTTACCTCCATACCCTTTGTATAATAAAAAGCCCCTCAAAATAGCTATTACCTCTTCATTGTTGGAAATTCTTTGACCACTCGACCACCCGAAGTCTGAGAACATTGTCTTGATGAAACATCACTTTTTTCTTTCCCAAATGCGGCCGTTTATGCTTGATTCATTGGCTAAAACGTTGTAATAAGTTCGCATTATACTTACCTTTGGTAGTTTTATTTTTAAGGTAGTCAATGAGAATTATCCCATACGCATCCCAAAAAACTTGGCTAGCAGATGGAACTATCTTTGCCTTCTTTGGAGCCGCTTCTCCCTTTTCAGTCAATCGTTTTGATTATTCTTTTGTTTAGGATGTGAAATAATGGAGTCACGTTTCATCCTTGGTTGTGAAACTGCGCAAAAATTCGGTTTTAAATATGTGAAATATTGCCAAACAGTCGATGGAAACATCATCACGTCGTTGTTTTCGTTACATTACGAGCAAACGCGGTAACCAATTTGCCTGCAGCATTTTCATATCCAAATTTGCAGTTAATATGCGATGTATCGCACTTTTTGCCTAATATGTTTCCTAGCTCGCGCACAGTAAAAGAATTCCAAAAATTAAAGAAGCATATATTGCGCAAAATATTTCGGTTGTTTTCCTACCGCCAATGATCAATGTTTCACAATCTCACTCCTCCTGTTGAAGCCATCATCAAGAACTATTTAGAAATTTGCGGATCATATGAATGAAATTCATTTACCAATACTATTTATCTTCCCAATTAAAATTGTCGAAGACTTGTAGGTGCGATACTTCATCCAGAATACAAGGATTATTTATTTTCTCAAGCAACAGAATCTTCATTAAATAAACATTTGGTTTAATTCAGGAATGAAATAATTTGAACCTGGTGAGGATAACTAAAAGATATAAACTATAGCTACCACACCACCTGGTGAATATACTTTTTATCATATTCATTTTTTTATATATAAAATCGGATGTTGTAACTCTTTATTGTCGAAATGAGTGTTATTGATACATTCTCTATTAAAGGCAATGTACAGTAATATTAAGAAGTGCTCATTAAATATTTCAAACGCATAGGTTGTATGGTAATAATAATGAAATATGGTTCCGATATATTGGTGATACGAAAGAAGAGAAGAGTGTAAAAACATCTTCTATCTACACTTTATTGAGCGAAATAGAGAGTGCGGAATACTATATATAATATAATATAATTAATTAAATAATATAATTAAATAAGGCAAATATTTTTCCATAAATACCATGTTTCTTCACATTTATATCGTTTTAAGTTCAAACTAATAATGGAAACTTTCCCATCTAACTACCTTGTAAACTTGTCCATTACGTAAATGGCAAATGGAACAAATATATATCATCCATAGTTTGTGGTGAATGGAATATAATTAATTTCTTTTATTTCAGATGAGCCCTATTGAGAACGTTGTTCCAACGCTGGTTGAAGTGGTTTCTCAAGAAAATGTTGATTTAAGAAATAAACCTGAGAGATCACGGGACTTATTTGGAGTACAGCTAGAAGTAAGTTCAGTATTTTCTATTATTAACATAAAGGCAAATTTTGAGAATACAAAAAATATTTAGTTGGGACATATGATTATATCTTATAGATATGACACGCTTTAAGAAACTATTGAGTCTCCAGACGCTTCTTACAGGGTTTTTGATAAATATTTTAAATAAGTGTATGAATTATTTGCTGCTAGAACTTATTAACAATCTGTCGTTAAGATTTGTAGTGAAAAATTTTATTAGTAAAGAAGGCAAAAGAACACTTAAAAATATTTTTAAACTTTCGAGGTGGTTGCCAAATGGTGAAACCGACATCTTGAAAGTTTAAGTGAAACCCACCTAGTAAATTTACCGAATAAATACACTCGTTATATTAATGTTAACTAAAGCTGGGCTTCAGTAGGAATTTTTCATGTGGGAAAGTGTGATTCGTTGTTACAAGATATTTCGATATCTTAATTTTAAGAAAATATACTAAAAAGAAAAATTCAGTTGATGATGAAGTTTCAAAATTGTACTATTACTAATGAGCGGGACTGGTCTTGATTCCGCTCTTGCAAAAATTAATTGAACTGAAGGTTGTGCAAGACATAGATAAAGAGTAACTGATACAAGATTTAGGAATAAGATTTGAATTGAGAAGAAAATTTTATTTACATATTATCGCTACTCACCCTAGGACCAATTACCATACTCCTTATTTACTCGGTTATACAAAGGATACAATGGTAGGGAGATCTTCCAGGTTTTCTTAAAAAAAATATCTGTTTGAGTTTTTTTTAAAGAAAACCTGGAAGATCTCTCCCTATCATTGAGATCTGATCATTATCAAGATCAATGAACAATTTTGTTCTATCCCACACTAACATTAATATGTAAAATTCGGCATTTGCTCGGCTTTTATACTAAGCAATTACATAACTGACTCAAAAGGCTGCCTCCTCTTCAGTCTTCTCTCTAGGTTAGTGTTGTCGAGGAGCTGGATTACCTCGGTTGCCTCGACAGATATTTAAAACTCTAATTTACTGTTAAGAATTTGCAAAATCATGAATAATGTGTAATACTATAGTATTATGATATCTGTTTCTCTTGGGATGTACACAAAAAGTCGTCATAAATATTCGACGGAAGGGATCATAATAATTCTTGAATGAGTTTTAAAATACATTTAAATATCTTTATCAAATTGCTGTTCATGTATGTTTCGTCATTATTATTGTTATTAGAAAGTCATTTTTATTCACTGTTTTATTTTATAAGAACGAATCATCTAAAACATAGTAGTATTTTTGACTGGTGTTCTGACGATCCTTGGATGATTTGCGTGTATCTGTAGATGGACTGTGAATCCCTGCGTACAAGGCATTATCCAATGATTTAATTCGTTCACAATAACTTTGTCACCGGTATATAATTGTGACTTCCATAATCTTTAGACTGAGTCATCCCTAAAAAGCAGCTGAAAACAGGGTTTCAAAAATCGATCGAGGTTTTAGTTTTTGAGAAGTCAACATAGTTGACGTTAATTACAATTTCAATTTATGATGATTGGGGTATTTAATTTGAAATTTCACAACTAAACTATGTGATTAGCGAACCATGTAGAAGCTAGATCTGTAGTGGATAGTTTTGTACGAAAATCTTTTGGCAAAAAATAATTGTAGAAGTTTGTTGAGATTTTTGTTATGAAGTTTTTGACAGTGGGGTTATATCATGTAAGCACGTGAAAGTTTTGGATAGTATGAATGTTTTATAGCCATACTAATTAAGTGGTAAAACTTGTTTTGTACCACCTGCAGGGAGTGGAAATTATGTTTGGTTCCTGTATAATAACGGGGGTGCGGATGTTAAAATTGTCCTTATGACATGTTTGTAAAGTAGAAATTTGTTTTGTGTAGAGAATTTACTGTGTTTGCAAATTAGAGGGTAAAGTCATTTATATTTCCTGGCACAATGTACCCTAGGTATTACTTAGAAATATGGTTTGTCCGTTGATGATGACACAAAACAAATGTCATCAGCGTACATGGCTGTTAGAATTTGTTGGGAAGTGGGTAGGGCATATGTGAAAAGGGAATACAACAAAGGTGATAAAACTGACCCTTGCGCTACTCCAGCATTAATGGGGTATGGGTCCACCATGCTCTCGTTATTTTTAAAGCAAAATCTCCTATTTATCCAATAGGAATATAGAATTCTTATTGAATAATTTGGTACATTCAAATTTATCAATTTATTAATTAAACCTTCGATCAATACGAAAGATTTTTGCATGTGTATGTAATGAAATTAAAGACTCTTATTATCTTAGCAGTCGTACTGTGACTGTCTTTGAACTCATATTGCTTAGAGGTATAATTTTGTGTTTATTTACAAAGTTTTGCAATCTTTTTAGAAGTTATCTATGACCTTTGCAAAAATATTTAGTAGAATATAGGTTTATAAGTATCCATATAGTTATTAATATTACATTTACAAGCTTAAGACCTACGTCCTAAGTCCAAGAACACGTATCATACTGCAAGACAAAAAATATACAGTCTTAGTATTTGTTTTGCGTATCACTAGTATCACTGATATTTATTCTCAATTATGAGTTCTTTCTGAAAATTGAAATATGAAACTTTATCATGTTTTGCACATCGAATAACAATAGTTAATAGTTTTTGTTACGTTAAGAATAGAAGTTATAATCACTAATTCAGCCAACTTTCATATTTATTCACAGTTTTAAATAGCAATACATGCAACCGAGAAAAAATATTGTTACCACTTTCTTAGGAATCAATTCAGTATAACGAGGTAACACGCATGTAAGTTATTTTACATTATTTCAGGAATAATTATCTCAAATTAAGACATATTTAACCTAACCCATCGTTAAACGAATTATAATTATTTTCCTTCTCAAATATGCAACTCAACTCTCATACCCAAAATATGTTTCACATATTTCTTTGGATAATCAGTGCATATGTTCGTTTTCTAATAACAGTCTTTGCGTGTATTTATAGCAGTTATTAATTTTATTACTTGTGTTGACATTCTGCATGGAATTGTAACTTTTTACGATATTCGTAATAATCTACATTCGGAAAATTTTTTAAAATAACTTTGTTCAGGGTGATTGCTTTTCCATTTGAAATATCAATCAATTCTATAGTGAGTGATTTTTAAAACAAAATATTTATATTATTCAGAGTTTCAACTGTGTCAACTACTAAATATTGTTATTGTTCTGATTTCCCCTAAGCACAATTGGGAACAATTCATCATAAAGTTAAATGGAATAAGATTATGATTGCATAGAACTCTTTCACATTCATTGGTGAAAACTATTCACTTTTTGAATATTGTTGACTTTTATTCGGTTTCTGTTATTTTAAGGATCTTCCAGTTGTTTTTCTGATATATGGTTTGTCATTTGCTTATTAACAATTCTGTGTTCGTTTTTAGTTTGTGTCTGCCCTTGTTTGTGCTGTATATGTTAACAAAGGTCGTGTTATTGCGTTACATACTTTCACTTTGCTTTCTTTTATCACGAATTTATTTTTTTGTATAACTTCTCTTAGGTAACCACTTACTCTCATTGCTTATTTGTTTCGTATAATTTTTGTTACTAATTATTTCAAGTACTAAGTAGATGTGATACCTGTTCTATTATATTTTCATCTTTCTGGAACTTAAACCCACCTAGTTACAGATTAATATATATCCATTTTGGTTTTATTTTATGAAACTTCAAATTATCCTACTTTACTATAGATTATGTGTGGTTATTAATTTGGATTTTTTGGAATTGTTGGTGATATAAATACTCGGTTAACACTGCCACTACACCAACACTCACAATTACACTGTGTGACGCGCGTTTCGATAACCAAGTTATCGTCTCCAGAGACTAAAGGTAAACTAGAATCTGATGATCATTGATTCAAAATTTAAGAAGAAGATGTCTGTTGTAAGTAAGAAACTGAAGAAGCTGAATCCGCAGCACAAAATTTCTTTGTAGCCAATCAACATTGTGAAAATTCTTTCTAGTCAGACGTTTGACAGAAAAGAGATGGAGTTATTGAATAAGGGTTTGGGTTTCGCTGTTACAGGCGATGGCGATCTCAAGGAATTGATTGGATATATTGAAAGTTCAATTCTACTAAGAGTAAAGAGAGACCTGAATACTGTCATGAGGTTGAGGAGGAAAGATTGTTTCTACTTGAAAGCAGATAAAGGAAACAAGGTTGTTATAATGGACGGGAAGGATTATTTCGAGAGAATGGACAACTTAATTAAAACAGGACCATACACTAGAATCTCAAGAAATCAGCTGAATAAAATGATCACAAATGTGAAAGAAACGCTTAAAAATTGTAAGAACCTTTTCACCGGTACACTCAGGTATAAGTTATTCGTAAGTAATCCAACAATGTCAAAGCTCTATTGCCTTTCTAAAATTCACAAACCTGGGAAGGAAATGAGACCTATTGTTTCAACAATTTGTATTTTAAGCTTCTTTCGATGTAAGTTCATTATTTACCAGCGTGCCGATCCCGCAGACCTTCGAGTACCTTGATGACTTACTGAGATCCAATAATTTGGGAGCTGATGTAATAGAGAAATATTTACAATTAACACAATTAACAAAAATATGTATGGAACAAAACTATTTCCAGTACAACAACCAATTCTATAAGCTAAACGAAGGAACTGCAATAGGAAACTGCCTATCACCGTTTATGGCTGAACTGTTAATGATTCATTTTGAAAAGCAAATCAGTCAAGAGAAATAAGTATTTTCCCAGGGTATGGTATATGTATGTAGATGATATTTTCGTCATATTCAATACGAAGAAGGCAAACGTAGACGAATTGATCTTAAAATATCCATCTATAAAGTTCACCTATGAAATGGAAAATAATGGACAGTTACCATTTTTAGATATTGTAGTAATTAGGAATAGTAACAGGATAGAATTTGAAGTATTTAGGAAAAACACCGCTAGGTTTAGGTACATCTCGGCTGATTATTTTCATTATATCCATCATAAGATGGCCAGTCTCCATTTCTTGGTACATAGGTTAATCCACTTTGCACTTACCAACGAGGAATACAATAAGGGGAAGACCTTCATTAGGGATGTAGCTTTACTCAATGGTTAAGATAAAAGAAAGTTAATTAATCTTCATAGGTTTAAGAAATCTCTATGTGAAACCTCTTGTTTGTTGATACCTTTCAATCCTCTTTATACAAAAGGATTGGGAGGAATATTAGGCAGGGTAGGTTTTAAATTGGTTAATAAATCCAACAATACATTAAAACAATTGTTGGGCAATCCTATGGATACATACCAAATTTGGAAAAGCGTGGTATATATGAAATTAGCTGTGGTGATTGTGACCGAAAGTATATTGAACAGACTAAGAAATCCGTTATTGTCCGGTTTAAAGAACACATAGCTCATTTGAAATATGGACGTACCAGTCAATCAGGTATTGCCGATCACGCTGCCAGTCACGTACATGACATAAATATTAATAATGTAAAATTGTACCCAATAATAAATTGTTGGATGCATTTGAAACTATTAAAATTGCTAGATGTAAGAGTAGCTTAAATGGGGACAAATGGCCAATTCCTTACAGCCCACTCTATAGTTTAGTTGTCACCACCACTACATTAACACTCACAATTACACTCAGTTTAACTTTAGACGACAACTTGGTTATAGAAACGCGCGTCAGACATTGTAATTGTGAGAAATGGTGTAAACAGTGTGTTCAGTAAGGAATACAAGGAAATGAAGATGATGACAAACACGTAAAAGACGCTACGGTTTGCAGTGATGGACATATAATGAATATAGTGACGTCAAGCATATATTAAAATGAAAATTAATTTTCAGGGGCAATTTGAGGGGCAAAGATCATTTCAAAAACTAAAACAAATGCAGGAACGTGTTGAACAGTAGCCTCGAATTTGCGGAATCGCTCAAAATCAGTAATAGGAACTATACTAAGAATAGGTCACACTAAAATTACGCTCAAATATTTACTATGTAGAAGTAACAAACCTATGTGTGCAAATTGTAACCGAGAACTTACTGTAAGACATATACTTTTAGAATATACATTATACGCGTCGCAAAGACAAGAGTGTAATTTTCCAAATTACATGAAAACCCTACTAGGAAAGAATTGCGACTTGGAAAATATCTATCCGTTAAATACGTCTTTAATTAACAATTTGTGATTATATTACCAAATCCATCGCTAATAACAAACATGATTCATGCGAAAAAAAAGTTTATTATTTGTAAAATAAATAAACAAATTATATTATTTTTGCGATTTTCTCTATCAATTGCACATAGGACATAAGTGCCAATTTGTTGAATTTAGTAATCTCTTCTACTATCTATTTTATTATGAATATAGCGTAATAGGACTACACCCTCTCTAAAGCCTTTTTCTTGCAATTTTAGGTTTACTCCTATTTTATTCTTAAATATGATAACTGTAATAAATAATAGGAATATTGAATAAACCTGTCAGAATGAAATATTAAAATGTGGAAATGAGTAAGTTGAGGACAAGGATCGATCAACTCAAATTTTATCAAAATTGTTCCGTTAATTACTGACAGTTCATTTTTATATCTAACAAAAATTCCATTCCATTATGCATGTAATTTATCTATAGATTATTAACGTTATGTCCAACTCTGTCAAAAATACATTTTACATCTCAAATCTGTTCACGTCTCTTACAATTTATAATTCTATCAAATATGTATTTCACGTTTCATAATATATCAATATCGAACATATAGAAAACTTTGAGAGAAGTTAAAATTTTCATCAGTTACAATCATCACATTACAAGTCAACAGAAAAACTGAGACAAAACAAGGATTTAATTTTACCTATTTCCTTCTGTTACAAGCAAAACATAATACTTCTGAGAGAGAAATATGGTAATTATTATTCTAAGTATTTTTTGCTTAAAATTCAATTTCGCCAGAAGTAATTAATTGGCATTTGCACTTTACTTATTGATCTTCTGTGTACTCCGGACTGTTCACCATTTCAATAGTAACGATTTTGGAACGTGAGCTACCTGTCTGGGGCTTATCTCTTCTGGCTTTAAAAAGCTTGAATGTAAATATTGCCTTACTGACGAAGTGTTCCACTTTTTCTTTTGGTTTTTTGTAAAAACGATAGGAATTGTCGAGAGTTTCTCTGATGTTCTTCAAGTGGTAATTCAACAAACAGTGTCCAGTGAACGAATCAGTAACTCTCTCATCTCTATTTAATGAAATGGCCTTTTATTACAAAAAATTGTTTCATGGGGTCTTCCTGCATGTTTCCCAACTTTTTTATTACCAAGACATGTTGGCTTTTTTGGAAACTCGTAGTACTATAGTACTGAAATTAAATGTTATATTAACAAACAAACGTTACAAGTTGGTGTCAGTAGTAAGATAATGTTGTGAAGCTCCGACTGGACAATTTAAGAAGGTATTGGAAAATTTTATTTGGATTATATACTGAAAGAAGTTACTTAATAAGTGATTCCGAAAGTTCTAGAATATTCTATGTGGAAATCAGAAGAGATACCGAATTTCAGGCTCTACCGATAGATTGAACATTGGAAAAAAGGAAAATAACAAGTTTTCGAGAAAATTATAGAATATTTTATCCGAAAACTAGACTAGATACCAATTTTTTCACTTCATCGATTAATGAAACATCAAAAAGGAATACAATCATTTTGTTTTTTTTTTCAATTTTTGCCAGTAGTAAGTAATCAAGCCAAAATATAGGACTTTTGAAGATGACGCAAGGAATGAAAAAGAAAATGGAAACGAAAAATGAAGAAAGGTTAAGAAAAGTTGGAGGCAAGTTAATAACAACTGAAAGAAGAAAAGTAAAAAAGACCAAGATTCATCGAAGGCACGTCAGAAAGTGTGGAGAGAAGAAATGGAAAAGGCTTAAGATAAACTGAATGATAAAGTGGCGGTACAAGTTATCAACATTTAGATTTTTTGATAATTTGCATAAGATACACACTCTACCATGATTTCATTATCAAATATTAATACCAAGTTACATTTAACAATTGCTTAGTTTTTTGCTAGGTTGCGTTATCAGTTCTAATACCATGAATATAAGCCACTGATCAAAATTGTTAAACTCTTCCACCTGCCCTCAAAGGGTTTGGCGCATATTTTGCAACTTCCAATTAACCATAGGTAATTTCAGGAGAATAATAATTATCAAACTTTGCGACTCTTGAATTAAAGAGTACATGTAATTTTGGAAGCTGAATCTCATAACTTTCTAGATTTCAGATTGGAACTCGTTATCCTCTTCTAGCAATTTTCCCCTCTATTTACCTTTATGGCCCTTATATAACTTAAAAACATTCAAACACACAATTTTTGAATATGTAACTCCAAGATTCTTCTGATATGCTGTGCCTAATATAAAATTCTCGAAAATGAGCCCCTACCTACTGATTACAAAATTATATTGGAGTTTTCTACTTAATCGTTATCAAGTTGAGACTAAATTTTGTTGACATAGAGTAAAGGAACCAGCGTTATTAAAAGAACTCTGAAATTGGAATTTTCTCTGTGAATAGTGCATCTTTATGTTAAAATATTTCAAGTTAAGATGAGCAGCAGTGTAATAATTTTACAGAATAACTTTGAATCAGGTCACAGTAGACAGCTAGACCACTCTGTATATATAAAAAGTAGGCGATACGCACGTGTTGAGGACATTAAAAAAATTCTACACGAAACTTGCCGATAAAAATCTGAATAACTGATAGCGCTTTCCTGAAATTGCTATACCGCATTAAAGTTAGAAAAAGAAGAAAGCAACAAAGAAAATGCTTCCGCATCAGCTATTTAAACCACGAAATGGTAGCTTGGCAACCGATACAAACATATAATCATGCATTGATTTGCTGAAAAACTGGCTAGAACTGGAAAATAATCGATATAGCTGAATGCCTAGGTTTTCGCCGGGAAAATCAATTTTCGTATTGACATAATAACTTTTATTTATACCCCAGGAAGAAACATGAATGAAAATCAGTTGAAAAGTTCCATTATTAACCCTTTTGAACATTTTATAATATGGGAAGTTGGATAGGTGTCAATCAATAAAATGGAACAAAGACGACTAATTTTTTTATCTATCGAGTCATGTATAAAGTCATTTGACTAATCTCCTTTCACAATTTCCTAACGCTGATTACGCTTTCATCTATATTTTGATGGGAACACATATTCCATAAACTATTGTTTGTCTCATTTATTTAAACTATTGACACAGTGGGGTGAATTTATACACATGATGTTTCTCACTTATTTAATTTACTCAAATACTTACACTAGAAAATATAATTATGCACTAAAAACTAAACTGCCCGCTATTTATAATAATTATCCACTGATACTTAACTATTTGAATCTCTACTTTTTACTATTTCGATCAGTTCACTATAACATTCAATTATTTACTGACTTTCTGTCTGATAAAGTAGCGGCTATTTATATAAAAAAAAATTCTCGATAAATCTGTACTAGATAGTTAGCAAACAAGCAGGCCTTTCTAGAAATTGATTCTATAAAAAACATATAAATAAACCACCGCTGCAAACTCATAAAAAACAATATCAAAGGCTTTCGTTTATTTCCAAGTTTGTACCGGGCGCGTTCACCGAATTTTCGATTCTATATATGTAATTAAATAGCCTCAATCTCTAGGTAGCTAATAACATTAGCCCCTCCTGGAACTTATGAACAGGTACAGCCGAGACTAAATGCTTAAATCAACAACTGGGCCTATTCCTGCACTCTCCGGTCATATTAAAGGCACCGCTTTCGGTAGCCGCTGATGACGGGGTGTGGATTCCGGTATCCTGGATTATCACCTCTACAATGTTCCTGGTGACTTGCCAATCCAACTGGTTAGTCGCAATCTTTATCATAGCCAGTTTTTTCACGTTGGCTTCCAACACATTGTCACATATTGCGGTAGGTGGATCCATCTTTAAATTCGTTATTGGTTACCAGGAAGAAGATGTACAACGATTTGTGTTTGAGTATCAGTATCTTGCCAGTTGCTGGGATTTACTCTTCAAGGTATTTTAATCACGCAAATTTCTCTCCGGCCGGAATTTTGCTAGCAAGCGAATAATTTTCCGGCAGAGAGAAAAAAACTCGTTGTTGTTCTATAGTGACTCTATATTTAACTTTCCCAGTAACTTCGTACGCATCCATATATTTTTCAAAGGCAAGGTACGGCTCTTCTAGAATATGATTCACTTCTTCCTCTAGGTTATGGTCTCCTTCGAACGGCGCTAGTCGATTTTAGTAGGCTACTTTCGCTTTTCCATTGGGGGATCTTGCTTATTCGATATATGACTTCATTGATCCTTTTCTTAATTAAGATAGACGTTCCCAGGTTTTTTGTAATTTTAGAGAAAATTCCATTCTCCTCATCGGATTGTGGAATTGTACTTCGAAACCACCGTCTGTGTATTTGAACGAATCAATTAGTGTTTGTAGTCCATTATTCTTCTCGATTAGACCACATTCTCCCGCTAGGTCTTATCCAGGCCAGAAGGCAAATTCTAGTTCACAAGGACACCTCGTTTCATGTCTGTTCGCAGATATTCCACCGGTGGATTCATTAATAGCAGATCGATAAGCCGTTTCAATTAGAATACACAAGGATCCCAATCTCTATGGTGGCTGGAAACTACTTTGAACAGATATCTGCCAATGATCCTGTTAATTCTCTCAACCACTCCATCTGATTGTGGATGTAATAGAGTCATTCTGGTCTCCTTCATTTTCAGCAGGTCACAAATTTCCTGGAATACATAGCTGTTAAAGTTTCTCCCTTGATCACTGTTGACTTCCAAAGGTACACTAAATCAGTTGATAAATCCTTTCACATAGTTGAAATCTTCTCCTCCTTATGGACAGAAATATCTTTTTTCAATGTCGAAATATCGTCTTTCATAGTCGAAATCTCCTCGTCCATATTAATAGAAATTGACGAAATCAAGGTGAAAGTCGTGTAAACTATTTACCTTCAGTCTCTGTAAGGAGGATATCCTCTTCATTAGTGTGATATGTTTTGATAAAGAAAAGTCGAAAGGTCACGAGAGGCTGTTTTTATTGATATAGATATCCTATTTGTCTGCTTTTGTCTATTTTGGCTGTATTCAAAATTTCTCTTTCCGCTAGGGCAGCTATTTACAGAATATCTTTATCTGATGCTCCCATTCAACAACATAAGGAAGCCGTTTTAATCTCCAAAAACATTACGAGGCGACTGCAAACCTTTGAAGGGGGTTCATTACAAATAGTAACCAGTGTACGTCCGATATCAACATAAATTTCATTTTCATAAAGTGAAAATAAATTTCATCAATATTTCATCACTCAAAACTCGTTTTTTGGAGAAATTTATATTTTTAATTACACATTTAACTTTCTATTTTCTAATGAAATTTTCACTTAATTTCAATTTTCAATCACGCATCCTTGAGATTCCGAATATTTCTAGTATTCCAATCAATATATTTATTTTTTGATTTAGTAGAAAATTAATTATAAATTGAGGTTTTTCGGGTAATAGTGAAGTCTTCGAGTTTGGTGAAGATCTTTATTTTTGCAATCGAGAGCTTTGGAATAATATGGGTGGTGGAAGAAGCTGGAGATATTAAGTGAAATTAGTGGAGTGGTATTTTCCTATGGAAGTTTACAGCCTCTAAATTAGAAGCGGTTTCCAGAAACAAGATTCAACTGAAACTACTTCAAACATGTATTTTGGTCCTCCTGTCAAGAATAAGTCTTTCTAAGTAATGGTGTTATGGGTAAAGGAAAGGATAACAATTGAAAATAAGGCTTAATTATCCATAAATTTTGGTTCCAGCGAAGGTCTGGTAAATTCATTGTAGGAGAAAACGATTTTTTTTCATGACTTAGGGTGTGGGTCAAGATAACTTAATTAGGAAACGTGAGATTTCCAGAAGTAATGTAATTTGTCAGTTTATAATATCAATAAAGTAATGGTCATTTTATTATACCAGATAAGATAGTCTAACCTAACAATGAAGTACTAATTGATAATTCTCTTTCACAAATGATTCACATTCAATTGATTATACTCATGAGATAATTGTGAATCTTGGATGTATTTAGCAATGTGTTCATAATTTTCAACAATTAATAATAAGCTCGTTAATAATTGCTATTCCCAAAAATTGAAAACATCCTATAAAAATTAGTTCATGACTTTATTATTAGCTAAATAGACAACAAACCTGACCCAACCAAAATTGCTTCCTCTCCTAACGATATAATAATTTTTTGTTGTAGGTAACCAGTTTACTTTTAGAAGCAGAAAGACGAAAATTGACTGTGCTTCAAAAAGAACTCCAGCAAGCCTTGGAGGAAGGGGGTTCGATTAAAGCTAAGGAACACCAAAAACAAGAACTTCTACTGGCGATAGCGTGAGTCTTTATCTTATTTTAAAATTCCATTAATATGAATTCAAAGATACTTTGTCTAGTGCTTAGTTGACAGTGATTGTTTTTTTTTAAATCTATTTTGAGACTAAAATGAGGTAAGCTTATCTTCAGCTAGTGACATCTACTACACGCATGGATAGATAGGTGAGCTGTCTGGAACAAGAGTATACAAGCTTTAAGGGGATGAAGTAAACATCCGTCTTCTAGGAAGTAACGATTTTATCATGTAAACCGAGCTAGTGACCGTACTCAACGCAGCCAGGCTTGCTACTCAAAATAATAATTACATTAGTAGTTGCATCTTCCCAGAGAGTTCAGCGTCACTAATTGAATTACAAAACGTGGCAACCTTGGTTTTATTCCCATGTCGTCCTCGACTACTATTTCCTGTGATTAGAGAGCTAATACAAATAAAAGCTTCACTGAAAGTCATAAAGGCATAATACTGTATTCGGTAACGAATCTTGATTCTATTTAGGTGTAAGGCCGTAAGAAGCCGCCGTGGAGAGTGACGTGATATTGGATTTACTGTTTAAAGACATCTACACAGTACTGTTGAGATAATGGTTCGAGAGGCTGTTTATTATGGTAGTCGCTCACCATTTGTATGTGTTTGAAGCGGTATAACTAAAAGTTTGGCATTATATCGATGATATTGTTCAATCCACTTCACTACATGTCGAATTATAAATTTTATCGAAGAAAATGATGTTAACGTTCTCTAATAGTCATATTATTATTATAAAATTCAAATACAGTTTAACATGTCTGAAATATGATTGGAAGAAGACTATACAATTTGCATCACTGTTCAGAGCAACGCAAAGCGTATTTAATTTAATTTCCGAATTTTGTTTTAATTTGTAGAATGTAGATGTAATCACTTATGAACATCTCTATTGGTTCTACTAATCCTGCAAAAAACCATGTTCGCATTTTCCGATATCTACTCTTCCACAAACGTCAATCCTTGACAGTATTCTGATACAGTACTATCCAACTACATACCGCATTTACCTTTCGCTTTTACCCATTACTAGAACTAAAATATTTCCTACAAATCCTTTTATAACGACGGACAATTCATGAATATTCCTAAGTAATACTAGTTTAACAAAGAATCTTATTAAGATCGGTTTTATTATGAATGGTTTCGGCTTCATTCACTATCATTTTATAAATTTTAAATATGTCGTTCCAATTCTTTTTGTGGTACCAAAAATCTAGTATGCCAAGCTTACTAGCATCCATACGGAGTGTATCATAATTGTTAGACAGCTGAATACAAATAACTAACAACAATAATAGTGAAAAGTGTCTGAATAAAATTAGATTTCGTGTTCACAGTTCATTATACCACTAATCGCCAAGTGAAGTGAATTATACGTTATTTCTGTGATAAATACGAGACCCAACTTATTATCAAGATAAAATTTGGAATGAATATCTAATTAATCACGAATTAATTTTTTTCTCTACTTCACTTTACAGTTACTCATAATATATTCACACTTAACTACACTACATACATTGAATTCAATATTTCAAAAACGATTCTATAATTAGTGAAATAATTCAAGCATTCACCAAAAATTCCATAACTTTCTATCACACAGAGATGGATACACAACTATATGATTTCGTAAGTATCTCCATAAAAATAAATCAAAAGGAGTCAAATCAGGGGACCCAAGCGGTCATTCTATTGTTCCTCTTCCACCAATCTACCGATTTGGAAAGACGTTGTTCAAGTAGTTGCACCCCAAGACAGCATGGTGTGTTTCTTCGAAAAAGTATGGTCATGTTTTCCGTAGCACAGTACCGATAAGTTTTAACAAAATATCATTGACCTCAAAGAGTTCGAAGGTCGAAACCCTCTAGCAACACGCCACGCCACCCCACGCCACGTGTCGAATATGCGTGCACATGTTTTTCCATTTAATTCAATTGTCTGCGTATACACTCAGCCCACACGTCACTCCATCCCACGTGGTACGATTTAAAATTATCAGATGTATTGAATTAAATGGATATATGCATATATATTTGACATGTGGCGTGGGGTGGCGTAGCGTGTTGCTAGTGAGTTTCCTTAACTGCGGGAGTTATAAAGAAGGTTCACGTCTTTTTCATTGAATTATAGCTAAAGGTTAACAATTTGGGCACTTAATTTGTGTTTCAATGTACTTAATAAATAATACAATTGTAATAATAAAAGTTCATTAATTTTTTAGACAAATACAAACATCAAGTACTCAGTAATATTGATTTGGCTGAAAAGGTATTAAAAAGACAATACTCACATTTCCATTAAAAAATTATAGCAATGACCTCATCATGCTCTCATAAACTGTTTTCAAATAAAAATCGACGTGTTTCAATATTTTTCCTTAAAATCGCCGGTTTACGAAATAACTAATCTATTTCTTTCATTTGTACCTTACTGTATATTGTTATCATAGATTATATATGGTTATTTCTACAAAAAGATTATTAACGTAACATTATCACAGAGTTATTTTTCGAATGTTGTGTATAGTGGGAATATTTTTCCCTTCATCTTTTAATTATGCTTCTTATTTTCATGCTTTTATATTTGGATAAAATTTTTATTATTTTCCAATATCCATTTTATGATAGGGATTTGGTACAAAACAAACCAAATGTCTATTAAACCTGTATTTATAATGTTTAGGTTTTTAATTTTTTTTTTAAATCATAGCATCTTTTCAGTTAGTATGTTAGTTATGTCCGTTATCCCGAAAAAACCATGTTAAATTGAAACTAATTGTTATGTCATCGTAATCTACCTCACCCATTTCCCCTTAAAAACGGTATACTTCCAAATTGTGCTTTTTTTAATTTCCCAAAATCTATATAACACAGAATCACAAACTGTAGTTGCCTCCAAAATAAAATATTTAAAATACTAATTCAAATTTTTCCAAAGATATATATCTAAATTTTAATTCAGTGGAAACAGTCTTTCAATATTTCAAAGATATTTATCTGTACTTTATTCCTTAAAGAAGCAAATGTAAAATATATAAAAATTAATGGAAACAATTAACCCTCGTAACATTCAGAGGCGGCATAAGGCGTGGGGGGTGTGGCACCAGACTACTATATAATAATCAAAAGTAGAAAATTTCTGTTTCTCCAATTATTTCTTTTTTTTCTTAATTTTTGTTTAATGTCCAAAGAACTATAAGTAATAATTAATGAATGGATGAAACTAATGAATAAAAAACTGTTTAATTTCAAGTGATTTTTTATTTTATATTCTCTCCTTCTTGCACCATCTGAGGACCTCGCGAAATGTACCTTGCCCACATTAAGTTTAGGTCTTGCGCCACCACTGGTAAAACACTTCATTCCATCCTTCCAATAGATATATAGCTACATATTATTATTACTTGAGTTTTACATATCATAGATAGGATTTAAAAACCTGAAGTAACATTTTAAAGAACCTAATTATTTATCTCATAATAAATAAACATTAAACTGGTTTGTTTATTAGCCATTGTCACGTGATGTAAAAAACCAATTAAAGCGCGATCACATCACTGACCGGAAGAAAGGTTGACTTAATAAGTTATAACCAGTTTAAAGTATCAACGATATCTGTCAATGACTTGCTAAAACAAAATATTTTACGATTCGTATCACAATGGAAACTGATTTCAAATTTGATAATGATAAATTTACTAACAATGAAGCTTGGAAACGTTACTCAATTCATATAATACTGTATCATTTCTAGAACTACTACCTATAATTAGTAGCATATTTACGATCCAATTTTGTCTTTTCCAAATCTATACAACTATCTAAATGATGATATTGTATTATCGAAGTTTATCAGAATCTATATAGAAGTGATCTTACCAAAATTACTGGTTCTCGTTGGTATCTGATATGTACTATATCAAGTTTTTGTTAATTTGTACTGACTTTGTATCTCAAAGTTTTGGAAGTGTGCTGATCAACATATTGTAACTTTTGAGCCTTAATAAGAAATTTGGACGTATTCTCAACTTTCACAAAAAGCTTGTTTTATGTATCGGTTTGTTACGTACAGTAAAGTTATTGATAGTTTAAATTTACTTATTACTTCTAAAAAGTTAGAAAGGCTTCGTTATAAATTTCCAAAAAATTATTTGAATCATAGTTATTAATAGGTGGTTATGACATTTTTTATCAAATTTTATTCATTACAGTTTATTTATTGGAGAAAAACAATAAACCAAAATATATTCATACATAGTACACGTGTTCAGGGTAGAAAGCGACAAAGCTGAGCATGTAACAGGACCGCACTTCGCAATTAAGAAATAATTTGCGGTTTCATACAGCAGATTAATAATATAAATTATAAATAATTGAAGTTTGGAATAGATATGAAGTGAACGACTAAAATATGGAACACATTTTTTATTCGAATTTTTACTTTTTTCAATCAGATGAGATTGAGTTTCCACCATCGTCAATATTTAGTTCCAGTAAACAATTAAATGTCATATTGCACACATCAGCATAGTGAAAAGTGAACCAAACGGTGTATTTAAATAAATTAGTTTGTTAGTTAGTAATAGTGAACAGTTTGGTATGAGTATTAGTGAATAGTTCTGTGTATAAATAAATTACGTAAGAAAGATACACTATCTTGGTGACGTTAACTAAAACTATGATCTAATTTTCCATTCGAAAATTGAGGATAGTATTTTGCAGCTATACAAGAACTCTTATTTGTTGGACTTATTAAGCCAAATAATGAATGACTTTCGAAAATTAAGATGTGGGAGAAATCTTTCATCAAGTATCTTTGTGACAAGTTTCTGAAAAGGTGACCTGGGCTTCAGAAAAGTTAATTGTGAATTTTGGTGCAGTGGTAGAATGAACAGTGTGTTTGGTAAGGTCTGGGCTTGCTTCAAAAATTAGCTTTTGATCCAGGACATTAAAAATACTTAGAAACTTTTGTAAATTAAGAACATTGGTAAATATAAATCATTTAAATGCAAATCGAGAAGCATAAATAGCTGAAACTATGCCTGAAAGAAAAACAAAAGAAGAATGTGATGAATCCGAAAAAAAAGATCAAGAAAATTTTTAAAAATCACAAAACAGAAATAAAGTGCTCAATATAAAATATTGTGTTGAATCTGTTTTTTAATTCTGTCAATTTTAAGAACACAGGGTTATTGTAATACAGGATGTTTAAGAATATAAAATAACACTTTGTAAATAAATTCCATACTGATCTTCATAATGACTATTTCAATTTTTTTTAGTTTGGTAAGAATACGATCGTGCTAAGATTTTACCATTCTAATGCAAATTGAAAAAAAGAAAGACTTAAAATATCACATTAGCTTCTAGTAGTGAGAGTCATTGCAGAAGTTAATCAAATTTATAAAAAAGTATTGTTCATAAAAGGTCACGAACTTTTCATGTGTAGTTTTCTTGATATCATCTTTCATAAGCATACGAGTATATTTGTCATTGTATCTCAAGCACAGTTACAGATACAGGGTATTCCGGGACTTGATAAAAATAATTCCGGAGTGAGTAGATGACATGAAAATAATGCTGTGTCATAAAATACGACCCCTCGTTTATGAGATATAGGCCTTTAAAGTTGCGAAATTAGAACTGTTTTTCAAGTATATTTTCTAAATTCGAATATTATGAATTTTTAATGGATGATTACGTTTTTCCATGTAATATGGTTGACGGAATAAATAATTTTATTCACTACTATCTGAAGGCCTGTCATTAATAATTATCACATCGTTATTTAAAGTTTCAATATGGTAGAATTTACCTTTAGTGAATATGCTGCAGCTTACGAAAAACAGGTTTGTCTATCGTACGCAAAATGTCACTACAATTTAACGTACGAGGCATATTTTTTAAGTAAGATTTATTAGTGCTAAAGGCGTAAAACCGATCGATATTCATCGTGAGATCTGTGGAGAAGAAGAAACAACAATCCATGGAATGACGGCATTCATCACCCAAAAAAGTAAAGTTTAAGCAAACAATTTCTGCTTGGAAAATCATGTGCAGTTTTATGGGATAGAAAAGGAGTATTACTAGTGGAGTTTCGGCCTTGTAATGAGACAATCAATGCAGCGTTTTGTTGTGAGACATTGAACAATCTGCGTCGTGCAATCCAGAACAAAGACGTTTTGCTGCATGACAATGCCCGTCCACATGTGGCTAATCGGACCAAAGATCTCATCAAACGTTTTCAATGGGAAACTCTAGATCATCCTCCCTACAGCCCTGATCTGGCGCCCAGCGACTACCATTTGTTCCTGCACTTGAAGAAACACCTGGGCGGTCAGCGTCTTCAAGACGATAACGAAGTCAAAACAGTTGTGATACAGTGGTTAACAAATCAGGCGGCAGAATTTGCACTTTTTTCAATTCCAAAACGGTACTTACTTAAAAAATATGCCTCGTATCAACAACAACTATTTATAGGATTGATTCCTCAGGGACAATTTATTTACCCTCTTCACATCCAGAAAATGCATGTTATGGAAGTAGAGGATTTCCCAGCAAAACTGGCTTACCCTCGATAGTTTTTAGATAAACAACGAGTTACATTTGTTGGAAAATAACTGTTTACTGATGAAGCTGGTGTGTGGCAGTGTGAATAGTCATTGCCTCCAGAAGCAGTTTCCTTACCCTCGATATAATCGGATGGCTGAAGGCACTAACACGACCACCACTGAGATATGAATACTCAGCTCCCTCGAAGCCTAAAGCTCGGCGATTGAGAACAGCAATCCCATAAATGCCAATCACAAACTCATCTCGGATTCTAGCCCGAGCGGTCCGGTACGGTCTTCGGTGGTTCTTGCAGATACTATTACTGACCTACCTCGTACTATTCAGTGTGTTATATCGGCCTACCTGGGTTTCTCCCACTTAGGTACGGAAGGACTGCCACAAAAACTCTTTTACGGACTTGGTAAAATTTCGGACACTTATTCTACCCCCGGTCTTGTCTTCGTGGTAGACTGCATTGTGAACGAGCTGCTGGTTCTTCGAAAACTGCCTTCTCTCTTCCTAATATTAAGGCGGCTACCAATCCGCTGAACCTGCACGGATTCCGGTTGGGAGAAGAATATTTCTACTTACAACGGTATTCTTTGGTTGTCTTCTTACTTCCATGAGGACGGCGGAACGACTTGGTACAATCTCATTTATTACTGTAAGCGCTTTCCTTTCACTAGCAGTATGAAAGGTGCGCTCACCTTAGCTACGTTTACTTCAGTTTTGGAGCCCGGGGAAGAATACAACCCTTATAAATAGTAATTTTGGGGAAGAGCTCTCTTTACTTGTAATATCGTTGCTTTTACGTTTTTGAAAAAATAGTAAATTAGTTACAGAAGAATGAAAACAACCACTAACCTCTATACTCTGTGACGCTCGTAAGGGCATAAACAGAAGAGAAGAAGAGAAAAAGGCTAGTTTTGATGAGTGGTAGTATGATGCAGTGATAAGAGTATTCGACAATGTCAAACAATTTATAACATTTATTAAATACAATATTTTGACCTTATAAGAAATTCCCTTTAGGCTACCTAGATTTACTGAATTTATATATATTCTTATATAAAACAAACAACTCTCTGGATGGACTAATGGATTCATTAAATCAATTTAAAAAAAAACTGAACTAACCTAACTCAACCTAACCTAACCTAACCTTTATATGAAATTATTGATAACATATTTGTATAAAACTCCTTAGTTCGGTGTTACATTTATTAAAGTTAATTTTCAAAGAAAAATAATTGAAATTACAATTTTTACAATATTCTTATATTATGAATTCATATCAATGTTCTTCATTCTGTTAAAAGATGTATAATGGGAACGAAAAAAACTATTTAAAGAACACAATTTCTGTTCTACCTCAATAAAATGGATTTTACTTGGTTATCTGGTAATTTCCAATTATCTTTTATTAATGTACATTTATAACTAAAGTCCTCTAATATTTTTATTATTCTGAAAATAAACTCATTTTTTATTTATACACTTTTATATTTATCTTTTATTGAGAATCAATAAATATGTATTCATAAGCTTTATAAATATATAAAGCATATTAAAATAGCTGAATAGTAATTGTTTTGCCATCTATGAACGAGTTTCTAAACTATCGAACTTTCTTTTTTCAGACGTATTCAGGCGCAGCACGATCTCTTGGACAAGGAATACCGCGAACACGCACTAGGAGCGCTGTTGTTAGCAAATACGAGAGGTTCAGGAAAAGTAAGTGCAAATATATATATATATGTTCTAATATACAGGGAGATTGATAGTAATAGTGTAATAAAGTTCATTGCCTCCTTTGCCCTTTATGATATCAATTTGAAAATTTGAGGGATTATAGTCATTATTAGTCTTCACATTTTAAAATGATTTACTATCTTACCGGATGTTCCATATTGCTGTGCCATATCAATGTTACATACGGTTCATGATCAGCGACACCATCAAATGGTCCAGAGACATCTACGTCGAGCACGTCAGCGGCACGAGACAATACAGGAAAGCCACGCCACCGCAACACCAGTAGCTGTCACGTCTAATCATCTGCATATTCTCTTGACAATCTTGATCATTGGCCGCCTGCAAGCACATTTGAGACTGATTCTACATTACTGTGATCCTAGACTGTGATAAAGACTGATCCTCAATGATATTTTAGACTAAGCGATATATCTATTTACTGAAAAATCTTTTTTATATATACAACAAATAATATTTTTATTAGCATAAGCAATGACATATTTACATACTTGTACCTTCGAAAAAGGGAAGCTTATTGCTGATAAATAAAAACTTTAATATATTCTCTTGTTTTTTCAATGTATCCAAAATCTCTGTTTATGACAAATAAATCATAACCAACTCACAATTAATTGATAAATGATTAAATATAGGTACATATTAATTGTTTTGCACACAAATAAAAAAAACTCGAGAACTAAGAATTTTAAGTATAGGGAATTCTTGATAAAAAAGAAGTATATTGGTAGTACTTTTCGGTAGTTACATAAAATACAGGGCGATTCATTTGAAAATCCGAGATATTGATTCATCCATGAATATTAACGAAATAAATGCTTTTAGTTACAACAGTTTGATTATGATGGGTAAAGCTGAAAGTCGTAGAGGAATTGGAAGGAAGCCTCTTGGTTGAAGAAATTAGAGAATAGACAGGAATAAGAGAAGCAGGACAGTTATTTAGTTATTTAGACTAGCTCAAGATAGAGAGAGTTTTGCCATGCTGATCGCCAACGTCAGGGGGACTTGATACGGCACTCTAAGAAGAAGAAAAAGTTACAACAGATCATCATTCTTGAATTTCTCTTACATTGTACAGGATAATACTAATATGCAATAAAATATAGGGTGTTTTATTAAAAAAATGTTTCTTGGATATGCCACAGCTTTCTGGAACATCCTGTAACATTCTAAATAATTTTAAAATATCAGTGAGCAATGACTATAATCCCCCAAATTTTCAAATTAATAGCTCAAAGGACAAAGGACGCTCTGAACTTCATAACACCAATCAATCACCCTGTATATAATATAATGTTTATATTTAACAACAGTTACCAAGAACAGCTTCTGTCTTTAGTGCATGATTTATATAATGTTAGAATATTACTTATAAGATACTCGAGCTTCTGGATGAAACAAGTATTATTGGATTAATATTTCAGATGGGTGCAAACACGTAGGAGTCTAAAAAACGATAAACAAATTTTTTTTTTATAAAACTATCAATTCTTTCGAAATTCTGGATAAGCTACAGAATTGTTATTTCAAGGTTAACTTTGATGACGATTATTTTCATGATAAAAACAATTATTTATACCAGATCTCGTTATTGTTGTTACAATATTCCGTAGATGAAATTAATTTCTGTTCAGACCGCATTTGAATACGACGTATTCAATTGACATTCATCAAACAACTAAAGCAACTTGTATTATTGGATTGATATTTTGGATACAATCAAATATTTCTGAATCTAATAAAAACAAAGAAAAAGTCAAAAATATATTATTATTAGTCTTTTTTTTTATAAAAGTAAAACTGATAATGTACACAGCTAATATTTCAAGGTTAACCCTAACAAAAATTTTCCATAATAAGTCCTTGTTTATATTAGATTTTCAAATTATGATTACGATATTTCGTTGATAAAATGAATTTTTGTGTAGACCGGATTTGAATACGACACGACGACGTAATCAGTTGATATTATCAGAACTTCCCAATAATAGCGAAGTTATTGTTTTTATATATTTCAAATCGGCAGCGATTTTATATTTGATTTTATAAATGAGAAATGATGTATTTATTATTAGGAAGTCGCATAATTCGACGAGCTAGATCAATTTTTTTTGAAAAGTTTCACCATTCCCACTATCTATTTATTCTGTTTTCAAAATATCTACTTTCTATCTACTTTCTTTCTAGTTTTCTATTATGTCCTGTGACCGACACCGCATAAATTTTTAAGTCTCACAGTGGGATCAGACCCTACTTTTGCAAGTTTGTCTACTTTTCACTAGTATATCGGGAAACCTATTAAAGTCAAATTCATTCGTTTTGGATAGCTTTAACTTATCTAGGCATTTCCAAACCAACTCAGATCTTGAAATTGAAGTCCAAAGCTCTAATAACTGCTTGGCTATTGGACAAATGATAATGACTACGATATTTTCTTCCCAAATTTAAATATTTCTGCTGAAAAAATACTTGGTATATTAGCCAATTTCTTAGAGTTTTTGGATCTGGACCCTTACACTCCTATTCCCATGATGTCTGATATTTGGAGCAGTCAGTGTACTATTCTGACATTTCTGTTTATTTCTAATATGAATGATTGATCCCATTTACTTCCACGATTTAGTTTAAGGATAATTTTTTTCTTAAGGCCAAACTTTTTCAGTATTTCATTCCAGATTTAAACCCTTCATGATCAGTCTGAGTGAATTTATTCACGTCACGTTTTTCAATAATACATGAAGGAGTGGAAGATTTCTATTGTAACTACGAAATTTGGATGATGATTTTTGGTCATTATCGCCATTTGCATAGCAATATATCCCGTTTATAGAAAACTTCAGTTACATAGGTGATCCTTTGTGATAGTGACACAAGATGAAACTGCAAATGTGTTTGCGAAGCAGATGTTAGACATAGGAAATGATAAAGTCGCAGTGGATACCTCGAACGAGTTTTAAAATGAGGTGGTAGTCAAGAAAATTGCCTTGGTTATCACCTCACAGTTTGCAGCTAAAGGTAGGATTAGTTATTATCATGCTGCGAAACATTAATCAACCTCGGTTGTGCAATGGAACAAGACTGGCTGCGAAGAAGGTGATGATAACGTCATTGAGGCAACAATCATAAAGGAAAACTACAAAGGAGAGGATTTCTTGATCCCACATATACCGATTATTCCGGTACCTCTGGCCTTTGCGGTGACCATAAATACATCGCAACGCCAATTGTTGGAAATTTGCGGAATCAACTTGGAGTGTCCCTGTTTTGCGCATGGACAATTATATATCGCGTGTTCTCACGTCGGAAAACCATCATCTTTGTTTATTTGCGCACAAAACAAAAAATATAATTTATTAAAAAGCTTTAAATTGATTGTGTGTGTCTGTCAATAACAAATTGGAACCTTATAAATAGCCAGTATTTCAGGAAAATTCTGTTTTTTAAGTAAGCAACATCATGTGTAATTAATCGAAAATAATAAAACTTCATTCACACTGAGCATTTTTTTTATTTGTTTTAATAAAAGAAAGATTGCTTTTATTTGTTTTAAATTCATTTTATACAAAAGTTTAGGTTTTTTATTAATCGATTGAGGCGGGACGAAGTCTGCCGGGTCACCTAGTTATTTATAAAATGTTATAATTCAACTTTATGGAATTCACCAATATCTCGTATTGAACAAACAATAGACTCAAAATGTATATTTATTGATTCACGTATTTCTAAAGACACACAGAAAAGAGTTTGAAATGATTGCTTATACATTTATATACAGTGCTTTTCAGATAAAAGTATCCACCTTTAATAACTTTTGTAATACTGGTATTTAGAAAAAATCCAAAAACACGTCAATTTATGTTGGAAGGGGCAAGCATTATGGCTTATTTAAACTTACTGGAAAAGCCACCCCCTCACCCCTAGCAGCATCCCCTTTATTTTTTTAAATTACTTTTCATATTTCTTATGTAAAATTTGGATACTCCTCTTTGAGCTGATTTCAAAAATGTATAATACTTGTAGGTTAAAGTGGTTAGTTTATGAGATAAACAATTTTTCTTTTAAGAGCACAAATTTTACTTATTATTTACTTTCACCTTATTTGCCTGTACTAAAATGGGTTGTACAACAGTTCAAACTCTTTAATGTTTTTAACTGTGCTATTTATTATGAAGTTACAATAAGTGTTCAAAATGAGTACCATTCACTTCCATACAATGGTATAATCTATTTTGAAATGCCTCTCTGACATTGCTTAATACGGCTGGATTTAATTGTCGACATTCATTTTCTATCCTCTCTGGTAAATCATCCAGAGATTCTGGTTGGGTAGCATAAACTTTTGTTTTTAAATACCCCCATAAAAAGAAGTCTAGGGGTGTTAAATCCGGTGACCTAGGTGGCCACTCCATCATCTGCCCCCTTCTACCTATCCAACGAGCGGGGAATGTTTCGTTTAAAAATTGTCGGACAGGCATAGCATAATGTGGGGGAGATCCGTCTTGTTGAAATACCAGTAAATCTTCGGAAAGGTTATCATCATTTTCTATTATTGTTGTAATACGTGGGTCAACCCCTTCCCTGAGTAACTCAAGATATGATTCACCATTTAAATTTCCGTTGATGAAGAAAGGTCCGACAATGTGGTCACCTAGGATACCACACCAAACGTTTAACTTTTGGGGATGTTGTGTATGGAATTCACGCATAATATGTGGATCACTTTCAGCCCAATATCTACAATTATGCCTACTTACTAAGCCATTTAATGACCATGAGCATTCATCAGAAAAGCAGATATTGTTTAACAATTGTGGATTGTTATTGATAATTTGCGTCATTGTATCGCAAAACTCTAGACGACGATCAAAATCATCTTCATTCAACTCGTGCACCAACTTAACTTTGTATGGGTGGTACTTGAATTTATGTAGAACTCGGAAAACTGTAGAAGATGAAACACCGATCGCTCTACTTATTGTTGACAACGATTGGGGTTGTTGAGCCTCTAAGCTGACTTGCCCTAAAATTGCCACTTGGATTGCTTCGTTATTAACGAGTCCCTCTCGCTTATGCACTTTATTGCAAACAGACCCTGTTGTGGTAAATGTCTCCATCAGTTGAATTACATACTTATGAGTTGCATGTCTTCCGTCATGTGATTCGTTAAATATTCTAGCAGCAGCTCTTGCACAATTATTATTTTGGTAGTATAAACCTACAATTTCAATTCTTTCTTGCAAAGAGTAAACCATTTCAGAGAAACAAAATAAATAATGTTCAAATTACACTATCAATAGTGACTACAAATTCTAGTTGACAATGTCAAACTTTAATAAAAAGTAGAGTTTTTTGTTGTTTGGATTTTTTAAGTAGAATAAATAGCACAGTTAAAAAGATTAAAGAGTTTGAACTGTTGTACAACCCATTTTAGTACAGGCAAATAAGGTGAAAGTAAATAATAAGTAAAATTTGTGCTCTTAAAAGAAAAATTGTTTATCTCATAAACTAACCACTTTAACCTACAAGTATTATACATTTTTGAAATCAGCTCAAAGAGGAGTATCCAAATTTTACATAAAAAATATGAAGAGTAATTTAAAAAAATAAAGGGGATGCTGCTAGGGGTGAGGGGGTGGCTTTTCCAGTAAGTTTAAATAAGCCATAATGCTTGCCCCTTCCAACATAAATTGACGTGTTTTTGGATTTTTTCTAAATACCAGTATTACAAAAGTTATTAAAGGTGGATACTTTTATATGAAAAGCACTGTATATTAACTAAAGAACGCAATACCGTAAAAATCTTTGTCTATTATACTTGGTTTTGGTATTTGTATTGTATGCTCAGTCTTGCGCAAGCCTTAGGTTCTTGGTCTTAATTTTACTTTTTCGCAACACGAAGACCTTACTGTCCTGTTACTAAATATAGAAATATAGTTTTTATTAAATTTCCATAATTCCATTGTAAAATTCCTTTAGAAATTTTTATATTGGTTGGGATTCAGAATTACACAGATATTCAATAAATTGTGAACTGAATAATTAGCACTATCAATTCTTCATTTTTTTGGAATTAATATAAAGTATTCAGTCAATATCTAAATAATATTTGTTCTGTATTTCTCGTACATCGAACGCTCGACGCTTTGTATTAGAATTAGAGTCATAATTTTTCTCATGAGACTAATCGCCTAAGAAACTGACCATACTTGCCAAAAAAATATTTGGAATTGAGGCGAGCAGAATAGGTTACGAGTGGAGAGTGAATAATATGAGAATAATTTTCAAAAATTGGCATGCAAATTCGTAATATTGAAAGGTTGTAAATTGATGACGTGTCAACGACTGCTGTCAAATATGAGCGGATGACAGTTCAGTTACTTCAGTGTCTAGACACAAAAAGCGATTTCATTGCCGAATTCTATCGACCAATCGAATAAATGTTCCAAAACTGGTGCATACAAATAAAAAGAACATAGTGTGTAAGCTAACTCAACACAGGACAAATAGGAGAAAATGAAGTCGTAAAATTACAAGAAGGGCCAACGATAAATGTAAAAACGTTGAGAAAAACATATTGCATAATGCGAAAAACACTATAGCACAGAAGAATCCAAATCCAGACAAGGATCATTTGATGACAAGGGCCACAAAAATGTAGATAACAAAAGCGATAGGAAATTATCTGATCTCATTAATATGCAGAATAGAACTATAAAGTACAAAGTACAAACCTAAATTAAAACGAGAAAGTTTATAGAAATAATTCGAAGACCTGTAGAAAAGTGACGATAATATAGGAGGAGAACAAGGACAGAGTAGATAGCACCGAATGTAAACCCCTCTAGCTAAAAGTACTTCAAAAGAATCGCGAGACTTTCCCAAAATAATAAAACATTAGGATCAGCCAGAATAAAGAGGTTATAGAAAAGGAGGGGAAAAACTGTTGAAAATAAGCTATAAACGTATTGCGGAAGTATGGGTGCAACAGAAATTCTAGAGGAATGGGGGTTTGGACAACTGATTCCAGTATTTAAAAGCGGAAATAACCTGGAATGTGGGATTTACAGAGAAATCGTGCTTTTGAATACCATACACAAAATATTAACCACAACCATAAGAGAAATAACAAGTCTCGACGTGTTACGAACATAGCATAAAGCAAGATACATACTACAATTGATTGATTTCAAACAAACCTTCGGTAGTATAAATAGGGATAACGAAACCTAAAAGACACTTGGTAGGTACATAAGTGCAAACTTATCTAATCAATCAAAATGACTATAGAAAGATCAGAAGCGGAATTCGAAAGCGATGCATATCGTTTCAAACGGCTCTGTCTAAAAGTATCAAATTAAACAAACTATCAAATTGAAAATATCAAAAAGTACAACATAATGATAAGTGATTTGTTTAAGTACAAATCGTGAGTAAATAAAATTACTCGTTACTATTCAATTTTGATTTTTAAACATCTATTTTAAGTCAAAATTATTTCACACAAATATTATCAACATGTAATTAAATTAAACAACTTTTTCTATCAACAAGCAACCACCACTCTAACAGTATAGGTATTCTACAGGACCGGTTCTAGATCCAAAGTAAAACCATGTTAGCTACAAAATGTCTCGTATTCCAAAGCAGCCAATCAACAACATATCATCCTACCTCCAAATAGACATGAAACACATTCACTCAGCTTACTTCAGACTATCCAACACCTATATACTAAAAATCCCATCGCCTTACTGATTAAAGCAGAAATAGCGTACAAAAAGAGATGTCACCGTCGATTTTGTTTGTACCATCACATTCCGGTATGAAAATAAATGAAGAAGTAGACCTGTAGCTGGATCAGCAGTGTTGAGTGCGTGACAAACTACGTATATGGAATCCGGCCCCAACCAATATCAAACATACCACACCAAGTGATAACATCGCGCTTACGCCTGGGCCATAGCAATTTAACACATAAAAATCTTATAACACGAATTGAGTTACTAACGTATACTATTATACAATATGAAGAGTACGATATTTCAGCGAATGTAGCGAAGACTCTAGGTGAAAACATGAATGTAGAAAATATAATTGGTTATTTGAAGGACACCGGCATATATATGTTATTGTAAATATTTTTTAATTGTAAAATGTACTATAATGTGAGTGAGTCTTCTGTTACTAGTAACCGTAGTAGTTGAGGCGACTAATAAAAAATGATCAAAAGCGAAAGTACGAAACACAGAAGGTTCGACATAGGAGATAAAGAACCGCATGCAATCTTTCAATAGAGCTTACGTATAATAGTTATATAAAAGACAATAAATAACGTACTAGTACCAAGTGAGGAATTCCCCAAAGTAGTCATTAGACCTGTTTTGTGTCTCACGTAGAAAGAAGATGAGAACCTTAAAAAAATTGGGTAGTGAGAGAATAAAGAAAAAATTAAATTATACAGAAGATCAAATATAGAAAACAATGAACCATAATAATGGAAGAAGGTAAAAGCCATAAAAATTTATAGATATATGAAGAGAGAAAACTATAAGAAACCATACAAAGTAATTTACTGATATAAAAGGGTTCCAGCTTCCTTGGGAATGCTTCATTGGCCACAGGTATGTTGGAATTCACGAACTCAATATGTACTTATATAAAAAATCAGCTGTAAGTACAAGAAACCTCTCCTAAGTTAAAGAAGTAAATCTTCAACAATTATGTCATTGTATTTTGTGAGAGTTTTGATTGGATGTGTCTTATTAATCTCCATGCAAGGGTACAAAAAATAAGTTGCCAATTATTCTACTGCGTAAACGACATTTTCATATATGCCTAGATCTTTATATATTAATCTAATACTTACTTCTAGATATTGTTCAACCCGGTTTAAAATGTGTTCTTCAACTTCAATAATCCTAATAAAACACTATCTTCTATAATCAGCAGCTGCAAAAGCAAAGGACTCCTGAGGTATACTTACAGCCAACCAAAAATGACTCAATATTCGATGATTTTGAAACCTTTCAGAAAATACCGTAACTAACTCTCCTTGGTCCCCTTAAAATATTTAATTGCCAATGGCTTATCAGTATATTTTTCAATGGTGTATTGTGACGCCATGAAAAATCATGGCGAGTTAAACTTTGTAAATTATTATCATTGCTTTTAACTTTAAACACCAATGACAATTCGGGTATTTTAGATTCGACTCTATTCTTTCTGTTTTGATCGTTTGTCTTTTCTCTGGAGATCGAATAAAAAAAGACGTGTGAATTGGAGTATTAAAGCAAATATATTAACCAATAGTTCTAATTAACATTGTATAGACTATTTTTAATTTATAATAGAATTATTAAACTTACTTACTACTCCGGCTGAAGACGCTATCTCAGGAAGTGGTACTCGGCCTCAATTAAAGTATTATATAAATAATGGGTACTTAGATTAGGTGAAAAATTAATATTTAATTGGACGCTACCAGATTTTTAATGAACGACTGAAACATAGTTGTTGGAGTAAAACTTAATGAGATGGTGGTGTGCTGATTGGGTCCTTGGTGTATTTGAATTCTAACCTTGCAGCTGTAGAATTGTAGAAAGAAAAAATTAAGGAAATAGGAACACTGCTGTAAATTACTAAAGAAGGAACGAGTAGGTAGTGAATATATATATATATATATATATATATATATATATATATATAAAACTGAATTTATATTTTTTTAAAATATGACCAGACAGGAATCTATACTATTCTATATAAATAATAAATAGAAAATTCGAAATTACAAGGAAATTATTATTATTATTAATAATTAAACAAAAAGAAATTTATAAAGATAACTGAAATTTTGTTACCACTATATATATATATATATATATATATATATATATATATATATATATATATATGAAACAAATTTAAAAAATATTAAAAAACTTTCCACAAATTTCACTAAATTCACTTATTTTTGTTGTAGAATGTAAGACAATTAAGAATACCAAGATTTTGTTAAATTTTTAAAATGGAGTGGGACGTCGATAATAAATTAATTTCCTCAAAAACTTGAATGCTAGAGTGAATCAAACAGAAGTAACTACTGTGCCACAATACGTGAACAAAATATTTGAGAAATACGTAATAAACCGAATGACATATTACACTTCATTAAAAACCTAGTACTGTCATTTGAAATATTAATTCAGAATAATCATAATATTCTCTGAAATTTTCATAAATAAACTATGAGCTGATAAAAATTTTCAGACTTGGTTTTTCATAACCATGAGTTGTACAGAAGAAAAGAAAAGAGTTTGGACTGGTCAAAACTCTGTGTATTAAAAGTTACATATCTGTATCATAAGACGTGTAAGTACCTATTTGCCAATAGAAATTATTTGATTTATTTTGATTCCAAGAATCTCTTCCCAACAAATTCCACCGAAAATACTATTTTAGGTATAAGTTGTATATTTTTTACAGTTTAGTTTAGTTGCAGCTTATAAAGTTTAGTTTGCAATCTATTGTGAATTCTAGTGTGATTATGGAAAGTTGGGAAGGGCCGCGTAAACGCCGAAGAATCTGTCCTTTGACAGTTAATGACAAAACATGATTTGAATCGTTCTAAATCATTTACAGACAAACATTAATGTAAAACTGTTGATGACACAGTGAAATTACCTAGTAGTACGCTTGGTGTCGGGAAATCTACGATCAAACAACTCGTAAATCTCTAGAAAACACAAAATTTTAAATAGAAAATAATTTGAAAGAAAGACTTCAAAGAAAAGTACATGCATTATTCTTCAGAGAAGAGTTTCGGACAGTAGGGTTAGAGTTAAGGTTTATTATAAACTTAGTCGAAGCATACATGGAAACGTTTAAAAGAAGAACGTTTTCGCTGGAACCAGCATTCCAGAAACAATATTTTAGTATAGAGAAGAAATAACCTGAGTACTATAAAAGAAATCTATTTTCTTTAACTAAATTATGTATAAATAAGGGACATATACCAAATAAATTTTGGCAAAATGAAACTGTCAACGACTGGCTTTTTCAAATAATCTATCCACTAACACTAAAGAGGCACAAAGTGATAATAGTACACATTGGCAGCTCAAACAGCTTTGGTTTTTTGACTTTTGAATCTACTCGTTCCGGTGACGACAATGAGGTTATGATAGCTGGTATATGTGAAGAATGGTTCAAACAGACCTTCTTCTCCAGAACTGTATAATAGTAATGGATAATGCGAGTTATCACTCGAGACTTTTAGAAAGATTGCTCACAATCAAGTGGTTAAAAAGATATTTACAGAATCGGATAAATTCAAAGAATACTAAGTTCCCCCCCGATTCTGTAAGAAAAGAAACTCAAAGCATACAGCATTGTGTTACCTTCATAAAAAAAATGTTGAAAATATGAAATTGAAAAAAAATCGTGGAATAGAGGTGGTTAAATCTCCACATATCATTGCGAACTAAGCCCGATTGAAGAGGTATGGATATAACTAAGTTGAAATTTTTGGAATCGTTGATTATATTTATGTTTACACTACCACTACACCAACATTCACAATTACACTGTCTGATGCGCGTTTCAATAACCAAGTTATCGTCTTCAGAGACTAAATGTAAACAGTGTATTCAGTATTGTATGGATACAGATAAAGGAAGAGGTTTCAATAAAAAATGATTCTTTTGAAATGAGTCATGTTAATCAAAATGGTTTTTGAGGCTATAATTAATGATAATCCTAAAAACTGAGAAAAGGCAGCGATTAAAGAAGAAGAAAAAATATGGACAGTACAGTACTACTGATAAAATAATCGAGCCACTTGTGACTATTGGTTGCAACAGTTCATCTTGATTCCCATTCTGATTTGTAAGAAATAATTCTACTTATACTGATAACTTAAAATTATTCTTTATAAATGTGCGGTTGTTTAAGAATCAAAGATTATACCTTTATACCTATATCATCAGTATAACACATTGTCCTTCGTACCTTGAGGAAAAATGAAACATTTCAGAAAAAATTGCACATTTCGTGCCATTAGCTGATTGAAAGTTATAAGCATATAGGCAGCTAGGGTAGATCCCTATTGCATTTTAGTCTTTTCTAATCTACTAGTAGCTAAAATTATGGTTTCTGGTGGAATTTCGCTGAAGAAGTTGTTTATAAAATGAGAGTTTCTATTGGTTTTATGGTTAAAATCAGGTTAATTCGGAAATAATAGGTAATATAACGAAAAAAATTCTTTTAAAAAATCACCAGCCTTTTTATTAGAAATGAGCTTCACATATGAACAAAATACTGAATGAAAAATCACATGTACATCTTACTTGACAATTCGTTAAACTTTACGCTTATTATTATTGTTCATACTTCATTTTATGCATGTCTTATACTTTCCCATAATACATCTATGCCGTCTTTTGAAGTTCTTATTCGTCTTAATTATAAAAGATAAATGAATGACACATAGAAACAACTGAGCGATTATCCACATCTACAAGGTTGAAGTCATTTTCATTTTACGCTTTGTTGCCATTATTCAAAAGAACGGAAATCACGAGTGCAATACGATGTATTTCTTTAAGCAATATGCCTACAAAATGTACCATAAAATTGTGGATAACAACAAAAAACTTGTTTGTCTTCCCTGAAATGTTGTTTATTTATGTTAAACTTTATGTTCCTAGAAAAGTTCACAGAATAGTAGGGATGATGCTAATAAAATATTTATGAAAATTTCCTAAATAAAATATCAAGAACTATAAAAGAAGGGCCAGCTGCAATATTTTTATTTCACATAATGTTGATTTTTAACAACAATTACGAATTAAAAATGTATTTCAAAGCACCAGTCAGCGTTTAGTGGCGTCACTCCTGTTATGAAACTTGCAAACTGAGCAAAAATGATAAAGATTCGACGACGCTTGGTTATCTCACATAACTTTCTTTGCCTTATTGTTTAAATCCACTTAGAACACATTATCACTACTACAGTTACAGTAATAAACTATTTTATACATATATAGTTTTATTAGAGATGTTTTACAATCTCTAGCATTGACTTGCTTGGCTGATAATGCTACAGTCATTCGAGGTATTTTCATTTCTACTGTAAGTTGTTCAGCTTTATAACTTTATATTTCAATGTGTTTATTTCTGTGTGTTAGACGTTTTTCTCCTTTTCATTGTTAGTTATCTAGATTCAGTGGTATTCTTCTATTTTGGCATTCAAAAATATGAGGTACCACATCTTTTTTCAGAATAGTTCCTCCACAGCTTTGTCCAATTTTTGACGTCACTTTTCAAATGAAAGATTAAAAATATGTTATAGAAAAAAAACTTCGCCAACTTCCGTCAGTGATCTTCGAAGTATCAAAGTCATTGTCATTTTTCTTCGCAGCTTCAATCAACATTTTCCTCATTGGCAACATTGTAGAAGTAGATGGACATTTTTTCACAAAACATAAGTCAACACGGCTTTTTGTCGTAATATTATTGGTAATGTTGTGATCACCTGATGTTCATAGATCGAATTTTGACAGAAAAGTATCTCAAAATTCGAAAAAATATGCAAAGATATGAAAGCCATCGACGAACAGTGACCGACAGGAAGGATGAAATGAATCCATAGGTCCGTTTTCACACAAAAATTGGAGTGATCATTTTGAAATTACATTTTTTCCAATAAATCACAATATTTTTAGTCTATTCTGTATGAAATTCTTTAAAATGAAAATAAAAATATTGCATGTTTGCCATTAAAATTATGATCAATACTATCGATAATTACTAAAATTCATATGGTTTTCACTTTCTTTTTATTATTCTATAATTGAATCGTTTATTGTAACTGCTCTACAGAATGAAAATGTAGATGCTTGCCAGAAAAATTTCTTTCATTTCTAATACAATTGAAATGCACCAGAATGCTTGGAGAGGGATAATTAAAGTGCAGTAATCTCATCTAGAATTTTTTGTAAGGGCCCGACAAACACCTTAATAGGTAATTCTGCAATCTGGTAAGGTATAGGTCAGGAAAACCTGTCAAAAACCGGATGAAGATGTAACGCAAATAAGTAATGAGGTGAACCCTATATGGTCTTTATCAGGATTACCTTTTACGGTCCTGATCAGGACTGTCTTATGAGATCTTTATCAGAACTGCCTCGTAAGATTCTTATCAGGATTACCTTACATGGTCCTCATCAGGATTGCCTAAGACTACTCTAATAACGATTTCCTAACATATTCCTGATTAGATTTTCGTTCTAGTTTCTATGGGACTGAGAGGTTCGCACATGCAAAAAATATTCATAATAATACTCTATTAATTATAGAAATTTATACACATAGCATAAATTTGGTTTGAAAAATTGAAACAATGAAACCAATAAACATCATTTTGATAACATTTTTAGATAAACAAAATAAAACTTATCATAAAACAGTCTCTTCTTCCGAAATATCAAATTCTGAATAATTCTCAAAACCATAAAACAGTAGTTTTGTTATAGCATCAGTTGTTTCGACAAACTCTTTTATGATCACAACACTTGAATTTGTACTATGATATACAAAATTTTAATGCCGAGAAAAAATTTTCTTTACTTGTACCAGCCATCACTTTAAGAAAAACTAAAAAAACTGTATGCACTATAAATGCTGCCTAGTAAACATTATTAGTGAGAAGTAGCTAAACTTGTTTGGTAAGTACGAAGATAAAATATGACTAAAATGTCTGAACAGAATAGAAGTTTCGTTTGGGGTTGGGGGTGTTTTTTAGATAAGCATTAATTCAGGAAATTTCAATTAGAAAAAACTTCATTTTTTTAAATGGAACATGCAGTTTATTATTTTAACATTTTATAAAACTATTTTATCCTTTCAAATTATGTCTGATAATGTACACTATAAAATTGATTGTTTTTAAGAAAATTGCATTTTTGTTTTATGATTTAAAAATATTCACCTTTTTAACAAGTAAACACTGAATGTGACATTTAAAATACTTCTAGTTATTGTGACAAAATCAAACTAGTAATTTGATACCTTTAAAAACTGTAATAAAGGGTCTCGACAAAGCTCAAAATAAACAAATTAAACAGAAATAACTACCAACAAATAAGGAAGAACTAAAAACTTTAGATAATTATTTTATTAAATGTTCAATATAACCACCATTTACTTCCATAAAATAATGTATGCAATCTTCAAAAGCTCTACTAGCACATTGCAACATTTCGACATCAGAAAACCTCCTTAATTCTATTCTTCATGTCTTCCTTAGTAGTCGCGGGTGTTTTGTACACTTGTTCTTATACGTAACCCCACCAAAAAAATCCATTTTTGTAAGGTCCGGTGAACGAGGTGGCCATTTATGGGTACTCCTCTACCTATCCATCATCCGGGAAATTCATTATTTAAATGTGTATTGATCAGTTGGGTATGGGGAACTGGTGCACTATCATGTAGGTACTACATTCGCCGCCAATCACGAGCAGGTAATTGCTGAAGTAGTTGAAGTAATTCGTTTTGTAAGAAATTTAAATAAACTTGTCCATTAACGTCAGAGAAATATGGGCCTATGGCATGATTCACAATTATTCCACCCCATACATTTAATGACCAATTTGTTTGACTGATAGTCTGTATACAATGGGGTTGATCTGTTGCATAATAATGGAAATTGTAACTATTAACAAACCCATTTTTTGTTTTGCTGAATTTGTTCTTAAGCCCACTATAGAAGATTAACCGCTTTTCATAATCATCATCTAATAGCTCCTGCATTCGCTATATACGGTAAGGATGCATTTTGTTCTCAGATAGGATTTTTTGGACGACAATACGACTTCTGTCAGTTTGTTTTGATATTTTCCGTGTCGACATATGAGGATCTTCCGTAACTTTTATACCGTAATAATGTTTGAATGTAACTTTTTCTTTATTTCAATGTTTCTTTAGGTTACTTTCCACATATGCATCACATGAATAAATGTATAATGAATTAACAATCCACTCGTGCTACAAGGTTTTTCACATTTTTTTGTATAAATGAACTTGGTTATGTCACAGAAACCATTTGCAAACACAATACATTTCTGACTATACACTTTGAGTCACAAATAAATTATAAGCGACATTTCACAATAGTAATGTGTACAACTGAATATAAACCAATGGAAGATAACGTTCTCCAGATCCGAACGCTTTCCATATAAACACTGATAGAATATAATAGAAGCGATATATTATATATTATGATGTTAACTATACCAGCCATTTCTATTCACGCAAAGATTTAGATCTGGCTTAGATTGATAACATCTTTTCTTTATATTATTAACGAACTTCGTCTTTTGAAGTAGTTTACACTTTAGTTTGATGTCCAGAGATAAATGAATAAGCAATTTCTAAAATAAAATCAGAGTATTCTTGTATTGAAATCCATAGGAGGTTCCAATTATATGGTTTATAATGAGTGATTTTATAATAGAATTATTTGGTAAAAATTTCTTGAAAAAATATTATTTTTTCAGTAAACCCTTGTTTCCTTGTTCAGACATGATCAGAAGAAAAACAATTTCTTTTTTAAAGGGGTCAACCTAATGCGATCCTATTGTGAAACTCGTTAGGATATCCTGATAAGAAATATACTTTATTTTAGTAAGGTAATCCTGAGAGATTCCTTGCTTGAACATGACCAGGAAAATCCAAAGAAAAATAAATTTTTCAAACGGGTCATCCTAATGTTAATGTGGACCTCGTCGGGTTAACCTGATAAGGAATATAAGGTGATCCTTATATAGACATAATCAGGAAAACCTGCTAGAGAATTAATTTATTTTAAACAGGGTTATCCAGATGCGCTCCCAGCGTAGATCTCGTGAGGTTTGCCCGAATAAGGTTAACCTTGTATTAACCTGCTGTTTCAAGGAAATGAGAAAAAACATGTAGTCGGATTATTTAACTCATTAAGCTGCCTCGACTGGCAATCTGGTGAAAACTTCTCCATAGGACAAATAAATTACAATGATAATCGATTGTAATTCGCTACTCTGAAGCATCAGAAGCATGAAAAAGATTTTATATAGAGTTTCTAGTCAGAGATGGAGGCAAAAATACAAAGTGTTTCAAAATGTAATCTTTCAACGGTGTTTAAAAAATGATTTTCTAAGTAATTTGATCAAAAACTCTAATAATACTGCTAATAATACTAAAAAAGTTTTAAGCCAAATCCTAGTATTAATAAATTGCAAAAATTGATGGAATCAAGATAGATAATTTCAAAAAAATCTGTATGATTATCAAAGTCTTTATTTATTTCAAGATTTTTAAAAGATATAATATATCAGTACTTTCGATATTGAATGTTTATTTCGTGAAAATAATGTCAATAAGATACAATAAAAACCATCCAATGATACGACTCTCGAGGACTTGCTGATAATGGTGGTTTGACAGTATCTATCAAAAGAAGGGTGGATAACATATAGAAAAGAGTTTTGAAAAGTATGATAGAATGAATCCACTGAAATTTATTGTGAAATCTAGTACAAATAATTTGTTTTTGGTTTAAGAAGATGCAAGTAGCAGAAATAATAAATTTTAAGAAGTGGAACAAAAAACATGACTGTAAATATTTTTCTAATATTAATAAATTGTGGGTACATACATCTATTAACATATCTCTGTTTATAATTCGTGCGTTGAGGTTGCTAATAACATTCATTATGGATACAGTTTCTAATGCAAAATCAATTCTGTTGCTTTCGCTTTACATGCGTACGGTTCTCCAAATACAAATAGTACAATGTGTTCATAGAGGAAAGTAACTCTCAAATGTTTTTTATTTAATTTAGGTCATCTGCTTAGAAGAGTGCACCTCCAAAATGTCTTAATCAACTTATTCTTCGAATAGCACAACCTGTATATACCTCAAGTTTTTTATAATCTATCAAATAATTAAAGCAATAGTCATAATCGCATAATTCTATATGTTCTATAGCTACTGTCGTTTTATTATTAAAATTATGAACGTTTTTATATTGCTCATTCTTATTTTATTGAAAAGAAAAGCTCTTATCGTAGAAAGTTGGGGAGTTAACATTAGACATGTTTATTAACCATCCAATTCATTATTAGCACGCTGGGTATGTATTTATGTAACAGATTGTATGAAGTTGATTTGTTAAAACTTAAGAACTGAATTATTTGAAATTTCGAAACTTACTAATCATCGACTAAAATTTTATGAAATCGTGCCATAATCTTGAATAGGTTATCAGGGTAAGCGTTTTTGTTACCCGATTCCGGGTGGTTAATTGTGGCAAATATCAAGGGACGAGCTGATACATGTGCATTGCTTAGTTTCATAATCGAAAAAACTCGGTATTTTCATCAAAGTATCAAAGGAAGGTAGTAGACGTGCAATTCCCCACTTTTTTGATAAATCATCACATTAAAATAAAAGTAAATCATAGTCTTTACAATTAGAACAACACGCAGAAAATAATTTTCAACCTCTTTAAATAAGGGTAGTGATTAATAAAACATTTTAACGTAGAAAGCGTTGGGTGCTTTCTAAGATAATCTTATAATGACTCTACATCTTTCAGTATCATTGAGGTTTTACTTTTACCGAGTGACTATTGAAAAATATACGAAGAGAAGAAAAACCAAACGGAAACAGGTGAAAAGGAAATAATGAATGACAAATAGATTAGTTAAATCAATCAAAACTTAAAAAAAGGAATTCTACATTGAACTTAAAAAAACAATATTTACATAAAGAAGAATACCTAAATTACATTCTTAAGCCGGCTCATACAAAACTGAACATTAACAAATTGGCGAAAGCAAAAACTATCCTAAAAGCGTATGGGACGCCACAAGAAATCTTTCAAAAAAACCAAGAGATGTGATCAAGGAACTATTAACAGATGAAAGCAAATTGATGAGAGATGGCCAACAAAGCAGAAATCAAGCAATGCAAATAAAATTAATTAGCAACAATTATTTTGTACTATAAAAAACATTTTTTCTCATTAGAGGTAGGAAGGTATAATATACGCTCAAAGATAGTGCCAAAAGCTTTCACCGGGGATAAAAACAAATGCAAACCAGACTGCAAGGAGTTGGTGTGCTGTACAGCACGACAGAAACTAAAATTTGGTAATCCCTTAAAACTATACTTGTAGGTATATATCTGTTAACCATTAACAAAATCCAACTATTGATTAGAAATGGTTGGAAACTTCCGATGTGAGTAAAAATATCTCAACCGTTATCGCTTTATTCGATATCCACGACATTGTTCATTGTGCGACTCGAACTCGCCAAAACAAGCTCGGTCGTGCTCCATGATAACGCACGGACCCCTTCAGCACTGATGAGGCTGAAATTTTTGAAAAAAAAAGGCATTCCAAAGATGTCACACTCGCGCTATAGTTCCGAAATCAGCTCCTGCGACTATCCATGCTTTAAATCGCTAAGGTAACGTTGAAATTAAGAAAGGAGCTGGAACAGTAGTGGTTAGGCCTTCTCATAATTGTCTAATCAATTTAATAGATATATTCTAAACTAATCAAAAAATTCAAAATTTTTAATAGAAGAGCAGCAACTCACCTCGCTCTGAAATTAGCTCGTTAATCAAATTCGAACATTGGTTTGTGAGTTTACCTCTCCTAAAGAAGTAATAACCGAAATTAAAGATAATATCAATCCTGAAAAAACTTCAGGTTTTAATCTAATTACTGGAGAAATTTTGAAACAACTACCCAAAAAAGCAATAGTTAAGCTAACTAACCCAATAAATGATGCATTCATACTGAAGTATGTACCCACCGTTTGGAAAATTGCGGAAATTATACTTATACCCAAGCCAGAAAAACCACCTGAAGTATCGTCTTTCTGACCGATATTATTACTGCACGTCGAAACTATTTCAGAAACTCCAACTTAGAAGACCAAAATCGCTTATCGAAGAAGTCTTGTGCTACTTTCTTGATGTATCAGAATTGTTTCCAAAACAATATTCAAATATTCTCTATTCATACATATTGGAAAGATACGTATATGAAAATTACAATAAGGAAGTGTTCCAGAACCTGTCCTATACTTTTTGTGCACATTTGATTTTCTAGAGTTAGAAGACAATACCGTGGCTACTTCAGTTCATAAACAAAAGGTTAAATCATATTCCAGTCAGAATAAATAACTTGATTCCACATTCAAACTTAGCGAATTACTTTGGAATAACCTTAAATGCCAAACTTCGATGGAACGTTCATGTTAAAAAGAAAAGAGAAGAACTTAGACTGGGGTAAAGAAAAATGTACTGGCTAATTGGAATAAATTCTACTCTGTCTCTACATAATAAGCTTATGCCGATTTAAGCAGATTCTTAAGTCTGTATGAACATATTGTATCCAACTATGGGAATGCATCAAAGCAAGCAACTTGTCGACGCTATCCAGCTCCTTGATAATACTGATCTGGAAAGAAAAAAAGGGACAAGCCCTTTGAGTTAGTTTAGTGTTTTCAGTATAAAAGCAGAGCTTATGTGTACACGTTAAACTTTAGTACAATCTATTCTGCAGAACCAAAGCAACGCTGATGAGTATACCTTAGCTTTGAATATTCAAACTCTATTAGATTAAATTAGAGCTGAATTGCTCATTGGTCACTGTTGACTGGATTGTGATATCTTAGAAGCTTTTATCGGTGTTTAATTAAAAAAATTGCATAAAAGTAGACTGAAAAGTTTACGAAACAATGTACAAAAGAGGAGTTGAAAAACCAGTTAATTCCTTTCTTTTTCTTATAAGTCTTCATGTCTATAAAAATCTACTCTATTCATCAGATTCACCAACAGCTACTTCCTAAAATAGAATACATAGAAAAACATGTTGAGACCATTGAGAAGACTACCACAACAGATAAATGCGTTTCTGAAAGAAATTTACCAGAAAAACTTCAAGCCATATTTTCAATGTTAATATTAGTGCGTTAATAGCCAAAGGAAAGATTTATTCAAATTTAATGTTTACTTTCGCCTTTCTTCCTATTCAAATAATCTCGTAAAAAATCAGTTACAATCTTACATTATAAAACGTCCCCCATAATTTTGAAGTGGATTATAATTGTCATGTCAATAATATTAAGAATATTATTTTTCATCGAAGCTATAAGCCACCTACAAAAAGAGAAATGTAGCAATAACAAATAATGTTAATCTAAAATGAATTATAGTCTAACTAATCAATTATTATAATGAAAAAGTTGGCACCATAACTGCCCACTTTACAAATTACAATGTCAGAGTTTATCTGTTCCTATTATTGTGATAGCTGATTCGGAAAGAGATTATTACTATAGAGCCCTGGTGTGTGGGAAGATTAGTATATAGTATAAGTGTATGGGACAGATCGAAGAATGAGAGATCGAGAAACCGATTTTTAGTTGACAGTAATAATGAAAAACATTTTGTTTATCAAGTGCATTGCATTGGAGATCCTCATTTTTCGTTTTCGTTCATCTGCCCCATCTTTGTCAGAATAGCTTCTAGATCTTCATAGTTCTCACTTCTCTCTTTAATTGTATTGTTTTCTAGTTGTAGGTCCGTGTATCCTCTCCTATACATAGATACTTTCCTTTAGTTTGCGTGCCATGTAGTCATCTCTGTCGCTTGCACATATCACCTGATCATCTGCAAATTGGAAGCGGTATAAACAAGTGTCATCGTCGATTTGGATTTCTTGCATTTCTTCTTCCAATTTGTTAGAGCTTTTGAATCATATATTTTCAAAAGAGTTGGTGAAATGCAGCACCCATGTCTCAGGCCTCTGTTGACTGTGAAGGATTCCGTTACTTTATTTCCTAGTTTTACTGTAGACTTCTTATCTTTATTAGTTCTTGTCTATACAGGACCTTCCATCTCGAGACGTCTCCTTCTATGTAATTAGTATATTCCTGCTCTATCAGTTCCTTATTATTCTTGTATATACCTTCAACCTACTTATTGCACTTGTTACCGATATCCCACGATAATTGTTACTTTTTAGTTTGTTCTCCTTTTTATATTTAGATGTCATGTAAGCTGTAATCCAGTCTTTGGGTATATTTTCAACATTTACGTATTGTGTATAAATATAAGCTAATGATACGAAAAGTGTATTTGTTCAATTTTTTATTAGTTCAGTACTAATCCCATCTGTACCCGAAGTTCATCTATTTTTTAGTTGCTCCGCTTTATTTATAACTACTGTTAATTCTATGTATTTTGTGTATATTATAACTATGTTATAGCCCTTTTTCGGCAATTGTAGGATCGTAACGTATAAAATGTATGGAATAAGAAAAAAGTTGGGTAACAATAAAGCGATAAAATAAGCTACTAAAAAAAGATGTACAGTATACGAAAAAAAAACACGAGGAGAAAAACAACAGCCAAAGAAGAAGACCTACGAATATTGAACATGCAGAAATGGAAACATAATAAAAAATTATGAGAAATGGTTGATAATACCATGTAGAGATAGGCTTACACATATTGTATTGAAGCCAAATTCGATTATTTTCCAAGATAATTATGACATATGATTTGAAAAAAATACCTGATGATATACTTTAATAACAATTTTTATTAAAACTTGTGTATTTGAACTTCAAATAAGAGAAAATTTTGTCAATTATTTAAACGAATCTTTTAAACATTTTTATAATTACATGTTTTTCTCAACTCTGGTTTGTTTGTGAGTGAATTCTCAATCTCTCGGCATAATTTTGATTATTTTTATGTACTCTTATTTCAAACTCAAATCATTTTAATATGGGTATGTTTTGTTTCTCGAATTTTACATTGATTAAAAGAGCTCACTGTAGCTACAATAATTAATTCAAATAAGCAGGATAACTTCTACAAAAAAAAATTTTTGCACGACTACTTACTTTGGAGTATATTTAAGATATGGCGATGACAGATAGAGAAAGACCAACCAAAGACTCTTTGTCTCTCATCCAATAGTGCAAATCCATTTACATGCTGCTCTCTGCATCTTCAATCTCGTGTCGCTTTGTTTGTAATTGAATTCCTCCGAAACGGCTTGACCGATTCCCATGAAATTTTGTGTGCATATCGAGTAGGTCTGAGAATCGAACATTTATTTATAATTCCCCTAAATGTTAAGGGAAGTCCAGCCTTAAATTTTTTTTATTTTTTAGATAAAATTTTTTTATGATACAGCATTAACAAATACATACAACACTAAATTTTCAACCTCCTACGATCAACCCCTATTTTTTATTTGTTAATCATAAACTTTAATTTTTTTGTCAAATTTTATATTACTCTGAATTTTTCACCCCTCTACGATCAACCCGTATTTTTCCATCGCAATTTTTTTCAAAGGACACTAGTTTATGCGTGCCCCGGTTTATTCAAATCAAATAGTTTGGGTCGTGTATATACAGTCAATCCAAGGCAGACTGAGTGCTTTTATCTGCGACTGTTGTTGGTTGATGTCACCGCACCATTGTCATTTCAAGATATACGCGAGGTAGATGGACAACAGTATCCAACGTATAAAGATACATGCTTTGCACTAGGCTTGCTAGGAGACGACAATCATTGGGACAATATGTTTGATGAAGCAGCATTAAACTGCACGGGAACACAAATTCGTCTACTATTTGGTATAGTACTGACTACATGTTTCCCGGCCCAAGCACAAATGTTGTGGGATAATCACAAAGATTCAATGACTGATGATATATTGTATCGACATCGTAGAAGGTAAAACGTTCTATCGATATGTGATACAATGTAAAATGAAGCATTGTTTGCTATCGAGGATCATTGCATTGCTATTGCGAATTTACCGATCAGTCATTTCGGTATGAGCTCACCGAATCGTGAACTACAGTACGATACTGTAGAAGTGGCAACCATTGTTAGTCCCAATTTTCCATTACTAAATGATGAACAAAAAATTTACAATCGCATTATGCTAGCAGCTTCGGCAGGACAAGCGGGATTATTTTTTTTGTGGGTGCACTAGATGGAACTGGCGAAACGTTTCTTATTTCGCTACTTCTTGCGATACGATCAAAAAATGGCATCGCATTGGCCGTTGCATCTTCTGGCATTGCAGCAACTTTATTAGATGAAGGCAGAATAGCTCATTCAGCATTTAAGCTGCCATTGGACATTCAAAAAAATCCAGATGCAGTGTGCAACATAAAAAACAATCGTCTGTGGCCACATTAAAGGACGAAAAAACAACGATAAACTGTTTGGCGGCACTTTGTTACTCCTTTCGGGTGAACACTTCCCGTTATTCCACGTTCAACATACGCTGACAAAATCAACGCTTGCTTAAAATCATCGCGCCTGTGGTGTAACGTTAAAAAGTACAACTGACGGTGAACATGGGCGTTCAAATACTTCAGGATCCATCCGCCGAAAATTTCTATAAACAACTGTTATATATTGGCGATAGAAAAGTTACTGTACATGGAAATATTGGATGATGCATATTACTCTCATCGATAACATATTTCCCAATGTACATACACAATATGAAAATAATAAATGGCTGCCTGAAAGAGCAATTTTAGCAGCAAGAAATGTGAACGCCAATGGGTTAAATTTAAAGTTGTTGCCTGGGGACTTGGTGTCATACAAATCTATCGATGCAGTTTGCGATACCAACGAAATGTGAAATATCCAATTGAGCTTTTAAATTCATTGGATTTGCCAGGCATACCATCACACCATTTACAATTGAAGGTTGGATCTCCGATCATTCTGCTTCATAACTTGAGCCCGCCGCGGCTTTGTAACACGATTAGTCACTAAAAATTAATGAAAAACTGTTACGGATTCCTATGATTCCCACAGATGTGCAAATTGTATTCAAACGCACTCAAGTCACATTTAGATTGGCATTCGCTATGACGATCAATAAGGCACAAGGCCAGATATTTTCTGCATGTGGCTTAGATTTGGAAACATCATGCTTTTCCCACGGACAACTATATGAGGCATGCTCTCGCATAGAAAAACTATCCAGTTTGTGTTGGCTAAAGATGGACTAACCAAGAATATTGTACATTCTATTGCGCTGAGAGATTAATTTTTATTTTTTTTAACTTTCATTGTCTACAACGCTTTCGATTACAAGTACACTCCTACATACTGATAGTAAGTTAGTTATTTGTATTGAACTAGAAAAATATTTCGTAGATATAATTTATATGGCAGAACAACTATGCCGGGTCAGCTAGTATTAATTCTAAACTTTTGATGCCTGATATTAATAATTTTTACATTGAAAACTTATGATATATCAAATGTAATTTCACGTAGACTTTATTTTTCACTTAATTTAATAAATTTTCTGTTGATTACGACATAAATATTTCACAATAAACAATACATAGATACTTTGAACTATTTTACGTCTGACTATAAAAAATGCTGTCAGCTTTTGCTGTTGATTCAAATATTCTCGGGTCGTTATTTTATGTATTTCAATATATTTTGTACTGAACAATAATCAAAACAAAGTACTGTGGCTAGATGTTTCGACAGGCGTCATTAAAGAAGCAGAATGATAATTGTGATACTGAATGTACAATTGAGTTGTACGTATAGGGTGATACTTTAGTTCTAAAGTTCTGTTTGTATTGGGTGGGCAACTGAGAACGCTCGTCGGCCATATCTCAGGAACGGATTATGTTACAGCTTCAGGAAAGAAAAATTGTAACAAAAGAAGCCCCTAGATCACGTTGACATTATTTTCAGAATTTTAGTTTCACCACTAGAGGATGTATTTGAAAATATGAAATTAAAAAAGCAAATTTTTTCAAAATTTACTCAATTAAAAGGCACTTTATATAATTAGATTATCGATCATTTAAAAAATTTTCCATTTACAAGTTTTAGTTTATCTCTTCAAATAAGAGGTAGGAGAAAGTGAGAATCTGGTTCTACCTAGCCGATTTTCATAAACTTAATGTTATTTAAAAGAGATTTTATACAGCAATACAAAATATACAAGTTCTGAGCAATTTAATTAGCAACGTGAATGCTTAAGGGAGTTGCTCCATATTTTTCAGATATTGTGATTTCTCTTGACAAATTTGAATAGAAGCAAGAAAGTTTGAGTAGATTTTTTGAAAGTAAACTAAAATAACATTAAAATAGCGAAAACCGCATGACAATATGTTAATTCTGTCCTGAGATATCTTACGTAAACGGCAAGAATTTTTCTACGTCTAGTAGTTGTATAGTATGAAGTAAATTGTGTTAGATTCTTCTCATTATTTAAAAATGTATATTTGTTTGCCATTGGATCAAAGCATAAAATATAACTAATAACCTACATATTAGTCAAACTACAGCAAGTAAAATTTTAAATATGAAATAAATCAAGAAGGCCATGTTCATAGTACGATATAAAATTGATATGAAAGTTATATTTTAGTAATTAACTAAATAAAAACTAAGAGGTCAACCGAAAAACAACACCAGGTGTTAAAGCAGTTGAAGCCCTTATTCGTTTGGTACCAACGAATGGCTTCAATTTGTCGTACTGTCGTAAATACTCATATCATATTAATTCTTCTTGGACAAAAGATTTTTCAAACTACATCAAGTTTATAAAAATCGACTAAGCAGAACCGGCCTCACAGGCATTTCTTCGTATCAAGGCTCCCACTCTCCCTCACCTCTTATTTGAAGAGATAAACTAAAACTGTGAAAATGCTCAAAATTTGTTAAAGAATTCGATTATTAATTGGATAAATTCTAACAAAGCTTTTTTAATTATTTTCTTTCTTAATATATAATTGTCAATAAATTTTGTAACAATGTGAAGACGAATTTATCATTTAAGTGACGTATTGAGAGAGAAAATTACTTAAAAACCTCATTTTTATATTGAGTTATTTTCATTACTTTCATTTCATTTATTTTCATTTCAATTAATAAATTCAAAAATTTATCAAACTTTAGACAACTATGTTCGCTCATGTTATTTTCATAAAGAGATCAAACTTTCTAATGGTGAAGGTTCTTCTAAGTGAGTGAATAAAGTAAAAAAATTTCTGCGTTGCAAGGTACTGATGTGACTAGTGACATACACAGAAGTGCGGGAATGGATAACGAAAGCCTATCAATATGAATTCTCAACTTTTGCAAATCAAAAAAGGTCTTCAGGCAGATTTCTAGATAATCAATAGATCATATATCATATACATTTATAAAAGAATGAAATAAACCTTTACTTAATTATTAATAGAACCATTCTGGTGATAATGCTACAATTCACATTCAATATTATATTAAAAAAAACAGAACAAAAAACTGCTTATTACTGAAATTTTCTTTGATAAATTATCCCCAATAAAAAGCTACCAAAAAAATGCAAAACTTGCAAAAATCTTCCAGCAAGACCAAAACTAAACTCTGTAAGACCATGACCACATATGCAAAACCAAGACCAAGACTAACCTGATTTTGATCTTAATCTTGCATTTACTCATCATGAAACTCTGCAATTTTTTCTGCAATAAAAGTTGTCACCAAGAGGCATTATCATGATGAAAAAAAACTCTTTTTATCCACATCTCGATATTCAGTAAAGATTAAATCTTTGGAAGAAAAAACATTTTTTCGTTCTATAGCACGCTCCTCGAATAATTTTTTGACAAAATCTTATTTCATTGCAAGACATTGGTGAAACAAGGCGATATGACACAAGTTGAAAGAATTCGAGTTAAACCAGTTTTATCAGTTATCAAAACGTTCTGTTCTCGCTAAAACATTTAATCGCTATCGGATAATAAGAAGGGCTATAATACCAGTATTTATTTATTCCTGGAAAATTTCTCGAGTGTATTAATATGCAAGATCTTTTTCTAACCTTTCTAACCTTTCAAAAAAATCTGAGCAAACCCGTTGACGCGAGTGCTTTTGGTCAGGAGTCAGATTTTTTGGTACCAACTTGGCATAGACTTTTGTCATGGGTAATTTGCTCGTGTAAAATTTATCTAACAGTTTTTCTATCGGCGTTTACAGCCCCGAAATCATCCGGATGCTCATTCGACGATCTGCACGCAGAATTTGATTGATTTTGGTCACTGTTTCCGGAGTTGAAATAATTACAGGGCGACTTGCGCGCTGGTCATCTCCAGTGCTCTCTCGGCCTCATTAAAGCGCTTACACTACTCCAAAACACTCGCACAAAATAGAGAATTATCCCCATAGGCATCTTGCAACAATTTATAGTACTCAGTCGGAGTTTTTTTCAATTTAACGAGAAATTTGAGATTAATACGTTGCCCCTGTTTTTCGTCACACATTGTTTTTGACACGAAAAAAATACACGTTTGTTTCAAACCGCTACTGTACAATTACTATGATAGTTACGGAAACGTATTTTGAGACGTAAATAGAAAAGATATCTAGATACCCAACGCACTACTCATTTTATCCCACCCGTCTAGAGCGCCCTCTAAGCGATTTTACCTAGAAATCGAAGTGTATAATTTGGATATTGGAAACTGAAAGTCAAATGAAAATGAAACTGGGGATGTAGATAATATCAGTAAGAATTATTTGAGTGATAGTGAAGACGATATAGAGCTAGAACAGACTCACTTGATTTTGACGGAATAATCCGTTACCCCAGTGTTAGTGGCATTGTTCCAAAATTCAAGAATTGTTTTTTATTTTCTAATTCTTAAAAGTGATACTACGATTAGATCTTATACAGTCGATGAACTTGTGGATAAGTACGATCTTCCACTATTAAGACCAAACAAACACTTTTATTTTGCTTATTTCCATGATAACAAATGGGATACAACATTAATGCACCAGTGGTCAACTTTCGTAAAGTACTTCTGTCTGTTATTCCATATTTCTCATTTCTTCATTCTCATAAACGTAAACTACTTCTCAATAATAGTGTGCTAAGGAATAAGTAGTGACACAAGGCAATAGTGATGGAACCAGCACAACTGTAATGAACTTGGGATACGTATAACAACCGCAACAGGTAACTTTTCAATAATATGCCTCACTACAGCATCACAACAACCCTTCTCTCAACCTCGCATTACCTATCTACAGATACACCGAATATAAAACTTCATACCAATAGAAACTTCCCAACCAATTTAGGCATACCAAAACCCTCAGCCCCAAATATATTCTCATACAGAACAGGAAAGATGGGACCAAATACAAGCATTCAGGATATTTCAAAAGTACGTGACATATAAAGAAGAGTAACAACACATTAGTTAACAGTGAAGAGTTATACGTTCCCAAAGATCGCTTTCAACCATTTGCTAAAATCATCAATGCAAATGAAGACAAACTAAAAGAACAAAAAAATAAGAAATCCCATCCTCTATCTCATACACTGTAGTTGCTAACAAAGACTATTACTATGAATTACTAAAAGGTATAGTAGTATAGAGTAGTGTTTCGAAACTTGCACCACTATACGGAATATCAAGAAATAATAACAGCACAACAAAAACTAAATCACACAGTTATAAACATAAGCAGCAGATACATTGAAAATAATCAAGGAGTACCTAAAAACCTTTTCTTCATTGACCTCCAGAAAAAGACAACGTTACAGTACAATTATTATTGCACGCCGCCGTAGTAAAATTTCAAGAGCCCGAAAAGAAAGCAAATATCTTGCAACGTATAAGATGTTGTTGTTATGACTAACAAAAAGTAATTGTATCCGCCCAATATAATGCTATATGTCTACAGGAAAACGTGCAATAAAAAAAGTTGATGGTGAAGACCCAAAATATATACTATGGAGCGGAACACATCCAGCAATTGCGAAAATCAGCACAATATACTAAAAATGATTAAAGTGAAGGACCTCCGCTCAAAAACCTACCACAACAACAAGAGCTATAACAGAAAAAAAACCAAAAGCAAACTAAACCCTTTTATACTGGGTCACAACAAATCAACATAATCACATTAACACACAATCTTACAAATACATACTCACAACCATACTCAACGTACGTACAAGTAACAAATGGCAACAACATCATTGGATTCAGCATATGGCCCACTAAATTATCTCGCTAGAAAAGAGGAACTACACTAGGAAGCAGATTTCTAGTAGGAGGTGACTATAACACCAAAAATACAGTCTAGTGCTCAAGACACATATCTCCAGGTAGAGGTAGAGTATTGTATAGCACCATACAAGAATCAAAACCAAACCATCTTTCTACCTATTTACCGAATTACTAGCCAAGTACCCAAAATAATCTCCCAGACTCACTAGATTAAAAAGAACTTAAGCATTGGACTTACCGTATCATTTTTAAATGTATTTATATTTATATTAGTTCCAACATACACATACTAAATAATTATCAAAGAAAAGAGTGAGGATTGATGTCGCTGAACACCAGTCACATACATACTCTTACTATATCACAAACAACCAACTTGCTTATAGTACTAATGAAAGTATATATGTATATTTCCAACATAGGTACTGATTGCATGAACTAGTAAACAGAACTAATTCACTATTCACTTAAATAATTTTCCATTTGGTGATATTGCTCAAACTTCAGGATTTAATTGAATATCTTGTATATCTCAAACAAACTAACCATCAAGAGTTTCAATTTTGTACACTAGTTCATCTACTGTGACATATCCCTGTGATCCCAATTTCATATGAAGATATATAAACATTCATTGGAATTTTAAATAACAACCGGCTTTTGATCAGCATAAAGCAATTGCGGTACCCATCGTGTAAACAACTGTTGGAAATGTAGCCAATCAACCATTCCTGGAGTAGTCTCGGAGGTCATAAGTATATTCGTAATAAAATATACTCTAAATTATTTCTTCTCTATACAGGGTGTTACGGGATTCAATGCAAAAATTCGAGAGTGAGTATAACACTTGAAAATAATGCTGTGACATAAAAAAATTTTTCTCATGCAATCCCCCGTTTCTGAGTTATAGATGTTTAAAGTTGCGAAATCAGAACTTATATTTAAGTATAATCTCTATATTAGACAATCGAACAATATGAATTCGGAAGAGTGTAGATGACGTGAAAATCTTGCTATGGCATGAAAAAATTCTTATACGACCTTTCGTTTCTGAGTTATAGGTCTTTAAGGTTGCGAAATCAGAACGTATATTTTCTGAATTATAGATTGGAACATCATGAATTTTCACGTATGTCCATGTGATATGTTTGACGAAATGAATAATTCTACACTACTATCTGAAGGTTAGGGGCGGCTCATGCCCAATGGTTAACAAACCGTAACTTTTACAACCTGTACAATATAAAGATAGCAAAAATGAATTTTTCAATTGATTTTATAACGATAAGGTACTCTCTGTTTAACTCGATAAAATTTATGGTTTATGAGATATGTAGATTTTAGATCGTTGTACATGTCAAGGAAACTGTTCGCCATAAAAAGACATTCTGAAGAAATCTATCATAAATTGTAATTATTTATTGAAAATACGTACAAGAGGTATTAAGACACAATCAAACATTTTTAATTGAACTGCATACTGTCGAACATCGTGTTATTCACATAGGGAAAAATTGAAATGTAAAAAAATTTAGTTGTTCAGCTACATATAAGCATAATAAATGTGCAAAGTCGGAACTTTGCACTTCTGCACACTTCCGGAGTCTACGGAGGATATTCCTTTGAACTTGAAGAGCGTTCCAAGATTCTGGCTTATAACGTCACAATGAAAGTATCTTCTACTGATCATTTCGTTCCAAGTTCCAATATCCTCCGTACACTCCGGAAGTGTGTAGAAGTGCAAGGTGCTCACTTCGAATATTCATTATATTTTTTTGTTGTTTTCATAATTGATAAGTTGTAGGGTAACCAACTAAATTTTTCTACTTTTCAATTTTTTCCTCTACATGACTATAACGAGAGGTTGTATGAAAATATTTTTAAAGGAAAAACTTCTTTAGCGGCGTTGTACACTTTTCTTGTAATGGGTAAAATTTGATCGAAAATTTGTAAGACGGATGGTGAAAAGGCAGCCGGCGCGGCGTAGGAGAGGAAGTATCCCCCTCCCTTTTACGGCGCGGCGAAACTTTAAGCCTGCGCCGGCTCTTTCGTTTAGGGGGCGCAAAAAATTGGAAAAAGCTTTGATTAATAGCCAATGATTTTTAAAAATCAACTATTAGTTGAATTTTTAGATAATGAATATGTCAAATGATCGCAAACTTAGCACAACGAAATATAAAACTACTATTGTTGCGGTCTTTATTAGACATTTAAATAGGTTCGAATCAAAACTGTTCCTTTCTTACTTCAGCTATCATAAACCTATCGTATCTGTTTTAGAGATTGGCGATGATGGTTCTGGTAATAATGATGGTGAAAAAGTCGAAATTATGGATGGAAGTCGATTTTTCGGAGAGATAAACTTTTTATAATGTAATATAAATTGTCATACTTGTGTACTTTTATGCTGATCATTAAAGCCATTCGTGCAAAATTATTCCCTAACCATTCCAAAATATCAAAAATGCACAAAGTTAATATTCAAGTTTTCACTTCTGCCGGCATTCCCGTCTTTTTTTTATGTCAGAGCCCTATTTTCAGATTATCTACTCTCTCCCGAATTTTTTACATCAAGTCCTGGAACACCTTGTATATTACCCAACAACGAAAATGTATTAGAAATATGACGGTAGCTAACAATATAATAACCGTAAAGAAAGTGTTTTTAAGCTTTGAAAAGTCACTCATTTGTTAAATTGTCCCCGAATACTCGTATCTATTCTACTAGATTCATTTATTATCAGATACTGATCTAACAATGCATTGTAATGCAACTATTTTTATTGCCGCCTATGAAGTTTTTAACAAAAATGCTGCTTAGATGTAAGCAATACCGCTCTCATAACGACTTATTATGTGAAGTCACGTCCTATAAAGTACTCTAGTGCTAGTTTTCTGTTCGTGCTCTATCCTATACCACTGATATTTATGTCCTTAGCGGGTTAGCCACAGGAACGAACTAAGGGCTTAGTTATAATTCAGATATATATAGAAGAAAAATTAATCTGCATTAAAATGAATATTGAACTGAAGCTATATTTTTTGTTATTTTCTGAGAGTAAGAAAAACTTAAATAAGTAAATTTAAAAAATAACCAAAATTGTATTCAATAAAAATATTTCCCAGTTGAAAGAGTTTCAAAATACCTTTCAAAATACAGGCTTTGATATGAATATTGAATATGAGTCCATTTTAGTATATGTTTGAAGTATTCATAGTTAAATAATATTTACTATTATTTGGGTGGAGGAAAATAATTAGAAATCAACACAGAATTTGTTATAAATATCTCAAAAAACATAAATTGATGTGACGAAAAATTCAATGATATAGTATATGAAATGTATACTCTTCATAAAGTAGTATGAGGCACGTTCTATAGATAGCAAATTCGAGTACCCGTTTCAGTGTCATATCTGGATTCATAAGTTGCACTAAACGTACCTTTCTGCTTTTGGCGGCATATTTCACATTGTATCTTGATAATCTCTTTAGTTTATCTATTTTTGAAACAATTCAATTACGTTGTATCCACCAAATCGATCTTGATCGTAATCTATTGATTAAGATCCCAGGTGTAGTGCTCTGGAGCTCCGTAGTCTCTCACACTGAGAGAATGTGGATAGAGGTTTCGTCCTCTGCGCAACATAATCTGCAAGCTGCATTATCTACTTTTTAGTTTAACGCCTTTAGATCTGAAATCAAGACGATTTGTCAAGGAAAACATATATAGAGATCTAAGAAGTAAAACGTTAAATAAAGAAAAAGTATTTCTGTACAATGATCAATGTTTGCCTTTTGATGGGTATACTGAAAGTCAGGTATTCCATCGACAGCTCAAGAGGCACAAGTGCAGTGTCTGTGAGCCAAAAAAAGAAAAATGCAGTTACATGTGTAGAAATTTGAAAACTCACCCGAGTTTTTGAAAAACTGTCTTCTTCCTACATATACGGATTTGAACATTCAACGCAGTGGGGGTGGATGGTTTATGGAGGACTCACAAGTACGTATCCAAATATTAAAGATAGTTTAAAGATCCATTCTGCTGACACCTTGTGAAGAAGTTACAGTGGAGTGTCCAGCAACTGTGTAGTGTATGAATAGGGTTTATGTTTTTAGTATGCAACGAAGAGACGCTAGTTACAAGCTTTGAAATCGATTAAATTGGATATAAATAATATCGGTTGTTCTAAAAATGAGAATCATCCAAAGACACCACTTCCATCGTTATCCCGAAAGGAGAAAAAGTCTCTCAATAGTACCAGGAATAGTTTGAATAATGTGCAGGAAGAATTTCGATTATGTTTTTCCCTGTAAATCAAAAAATCAGTCAACAGAAAGGATATTAAAACGGAATCGAGGAAAACAGCCGAACAATTATCAAACACAAAATTTGTTTTATCAACTACCCAATCATAATATTAATGGTAAAAATATCTACTTTAGATTAGAAACATCATTTTGGTTATTCAATCACTTTAGTTAATTGCTTTTGCAAACCATTGGTAATAAGTCTTTAAATTTGTCCTTGTCGTAATTGACACAAAGAAATACAATCCACATTTCATTCTTATCATAAAATTATGGGTTCTCAATTTAATCTTTATAATTTTCATTTAATTTTCTAAGCTTTTTTATCGCAAAAATGACTTCAATTTTTAAATTTAGGAAATGTTGCTTGTTTCAGCTGTAATTAAAGATACAGCTGATTATTGTTATTTTGAACTTTTTGATTGAAAGATGTGATCTAGGAAAAGATATCGAGGTTTCTATACCCGTGAGGAAGAGTTTCTTATTCAGAGTAACTGCTATCTATTATTAATTAGTATTAGTATTAATTTTCGATTTAGCTAAGTAGTAAATCCGTACTCTTGTTGGTTGTTCGTGAAAAGCTTCATATCTTATAGAAGGAATTAGGCATCTAATAGATAAGTTTCGCATTGCTTCGTTGCAAAAACTGTCTTTCATTATATATAGTTCGTACTCTCTTTCTATTTGATCTCTATTATAGCCCGTATCGCTTCATAAGTTCAAGACTCCTATGATTCTAACACGCATCCCATCATGTTGCCAATATTGAAACTCATTCGACATTTCTGAATATACAAGTTTCTTATTTTTTTTCCATATGGAGCAGTGCAAGTGCGTATGCTTAGCATCGTATTTTCCACCGCAATATGTGCATTTAGGAATGTCTGATCTTTGCCTGGTATATAGGTATTTGAAAAACATCTATAGCCTCTGAATATTTATGTTAAGAAGTCATCAATTTCACCATGCTTTCGGTTCACACAGACAACGAAAACAGGAATGAGTCGGTGGATCCATCGGCCATACGTTCTGTTGTCCCATTTCACTTGCCACCTCTGGATGAGATTTGTTCTTGAATGAGCCTTTGACACTACGTCTTTCGTTTCTATTACTTGCAACTCCAAAGGAGCCAGCCCTGTGATTATCCCTCCTCCTTCGGCAGATACAGTCCGGTAGGCACTACATATGAGGATAGCCAACTTCCTTTGTAATCGGGTCAGCTTTGCGATAGATTTTCTTTCGGAGACGGTATGCCATAATGTTGTACCATTCAAAATCTGACAATGGACCATAGTTAGAATTTTTCTTTTAGATGTACTATGGACGTCAATGCTTGACATTATACTCGCCAGAGCTGAAAGAGTTTTTTCTGCTTTTTCTATTGTCTTCTCGAAGTGATTTTTAAAGCAGAGTTTCGTGCCTAACCAAACGCCAGAGTACTTTATTGCTTTAGTAAGCGTAGCAGTCGCACCTTGTATATTGAAGCTTATTTGCCCAATTTATGGCTTATGTGTCAACTGGTCAGCCTCTGTAGTTACTAGCGCTAGCTCTAGACATTTACTTTTGTGCCAGCTTACGAATTTCACTGCTGTTTTAGCCATATTCATCAGGAGTTGTTCTGTTACAGCTGTTACCACTAAGGCGACGTCGTCTGTAAAGAAAACTAGGGTAACTTCTTGTTGCATCTCTATTCTAAAGAGCCCATAATACAAGATGTTCCACAGGATTTTCACGATGCACTATTGAAGGCGTTTCTAGCGGCTAGGGTTATGCATGCACATAGGCGAGGATAGGCAAAGGAAGAGGCCTCTGTTTTCAAAGCTATCCTGCAAACCTCTCCTATGGCATAGAGAGTCTGTTCATCTTTCCTGAATCCGTACTGCCATTTTGACAAAACTTCACTACGCTATTTTTCTTGGCTGAGTCTTTCGAGAATCAAGCGCTCGTAAACTCTCCCCCCACATCGATAAGACAGAGGCCCTGAATGTTGTTGGGTTTTCTAATGGTTTGTTCCCTTTATGTAGCAGTTTCACTCCTTCTACTATTTATCTGGAAAGTATGTAGAGCCTGCTACGTTATTGTATGTATACTAGTAAGGCCTTCGGGAATTGATTCGACAGCTGCTTTTAATATTTTGGCTGGTATATGACCCGGTACTGGTCTCTTTGAGCTTGCTACTTGCTGCCTGTAGCTCACTCAAAAGTCTGCTGGGAATTGGTGTTTTTTGTTATTTGCTAAATCTATGTTGCTTAACTGATTTTATACCTATGTTAGAACATAAATAATTCAATTCAATACATTCAATAAACAGATGACTTAAATCAAATTCGGTCTTTCTCGTTAAATTTTGAGATTACTTTTGGAATTTGTACTGTCACATTTTTATTATAATTTATATACACAATTTCAAAATGTAAGATCCTTAGTTGTTAATTAAAGAAAAATTTACTTAAAATAAATACAATATTGGAGGATTACTGTTGGTATTTTCGTATTTTATCGTATCTAACACAAGACTCCTTGGGCGAATAAACAAAGATTATTCTTTCAAGCAAGATACAATAATTATTGGGTTTTCAAGAAACTTTTTGGATTGTATAGAAACAAAACAGCTCTCTTACTATCTAGTACACTAACGAAGTAAAAATATGCAAATATTCAAATGGATTACTATGAATTATTCAAATGTGTTAATATTTCTTTTGTTTATTAACAAATTTCAGTTTTTATTTCTATGTAATTCATTAGAGTTTTTTTTGTTTATACTCATAAATAAATAAATTATAAATAGCGAGACACAACGACGATATTGTTAACGTGTAGAAGTAAATAGTTCAGATTCTTCACTCTATAAAAATGTTGAGTTGTTATATGATTTTTACATATAATGGAGACTTTTTTAATACGTTTGTCTGTGTAATTTCGAATGAAAACAATTCTGGTGTCTGGCCGTTAACCTTGGAATGTTTAAAGTCATTTTATGTAACAACTTTCTTAATGGTTTTCGATTGTTTTGGCTAAATTTTATGTGAAAAGTTGTGTATATCGCGTTTGTAAATTGAGATTGTCTATTGAATAGGTTTGATTAAATTATGTACTAAATATTCCAAAATGAATTTGTAATTTATCATAAAAATCACCAGTTCCCACGAAGGATTTTATATAGTACGCCAGAACTTGCAAGGAATTGTACATTGCCAGCATTAAATGAATTGAGTTGTACTAGTAAATTGCTAGAGCATAACAATGATAGTGAAATCGCAAAATTTTAATAATATGAATCCCGGAAACGGTTCCAACGATTTTTATGAAATTTATTATAAAGGGGGTTTCGGGAACAATAAATCGATCTATAGATTTCTAGAAGATGTCGTCTCACTCGGATTTTTGATAATCAACTTAGACATAACCATTTTATATTAGAATAAAAATAACATATCTGGAAGTAAAATAACAAGAAAAAAGTAGCGTTACGGTAGTCACGATCTTAAATCCACCCTTTCGATGGAAAGTAATAGTACTGGGAGGAGATTTGAACCATTCTCTACCTGTACAGTTACTAAAATTAGGGAATGGCTTCCTGATCCTAAATACTATGGAGAAATTTAATTGCCACAGAATATCATTTCAGGCAACATTGATAAAGTATTTGGTAACTGCTTAGCCAATAGAAATTATGAAGGAATGAAAGACAGAGCAATATTCGCACCTCTTAACGAAGATCATGAAAAAAGGAAAGATGATATAGTTGCTAAATTTTCCGGAGATTACAAAATCTGCAATAGCTATGACTCAGTGAAAGATCAAGCTACAGAAGCAGTTGAATTTACGATAGAATTTCTCAATATTGTCAACATTTCGTACTTACCATCACACGAACTGAAATTGAAAAAATGCGTCAATAAATCAACGAGTATTTGTCTTAGAAAACAGATATAAATCGTTGGCGCTAGATTGAGAAAAAAAAGGTGGATGGTTTAGTATTGAGAAGCTGAACTTGACTAGAAACATCTTGAGAGACAATGCGGAATGAGCAGGCGTATTATTGTAGAATTCATAACTCATTTTTTCAATGTTCAGGTCGTTCTGTCTTCATTTTTCCACGAAGCTCAGCAAGAATGTAATATTACAAAACTTCGTGAAATACGAAAAGAAAAACGATTCATATCAAGTTATTATATCCATCCAATATTTTAGGAGCATTTTCAATGGGTTTCAAAGTAGTTTCGCGAAATACTTTTTCAATTGTGAGATTTTGGGCAATAATCCGACATACACTTTTTACATGCTAGCGAGATGTTGTTCTCATAAAAGCTTTCAGAAATCGTATGGATCCGTAACCGACGATCATATCGAATCAAATTATGATGTTATATAATTTAAGTATTCCAAGTTTCAATTGTGGTTATTCCTAGTTTCACGTGTAATTTCACAAAAGTTCGTTGCTAAACGGTTACACAAATTTCCGGCGTAACAAAAAAACTCTGATAAGTATGAATAAAATGAAACTAAGAAAACGAATTTAAATGTAGCTCAAAAAAAATCTGTACCTCTTTTTGATCTATTCTTCATTAATGCTGGATAAAACACTCTAGTCCGTTTCTGACTTTATAAAGGACGATCCATGATTCCTGGCTCTCTTAATACCCTTGTATTAACATGAATAATAGATGTCATGGGTTCGAGCATTTTTAAGATATTCAATTATACATGCTCGGAGGAAGATATTTGTGCAATTTTTCTAGAACCACTACCCACATTCATTCTTCGAGCAAAGCCATTTATCTCTTCAGTATATTGCCGTTTTTTTACGTTTTACAAATTAAACTGCATAATTTGGGGTTAAGTTGATAAATGGTAATTGGAATGGACTTTCAATTATCGATACCAATACACACAAAAACCTTTGATTCATGAACAAACAAGAAACTATGTTAATGAATTCTGATTGTAAGTTTGCAAATAATAAATCATTTAACTCTATACGTGTGTCAGTCTAAATCTATGTCGTTCAAATGGAAAAATAATAAATATTAGCTATTTTATATATCTTGTTAAACCAAACCTTTTCTACCACAGGTATTTGTTGAAGAAGACTCTGCTGAAAATGGATACCCGCACTATAATTACTACACCTGCTGCCATTCGGTTAAGTCATTAAAACCTATAGCTAATAATTCCCATCCACAATGTCCATTTGTCCAATATAGTAACACTGTGTGATTGTATCTAATTTATTACAACAGAACTATCCCTTTCAGTCTATTCACTGGCCGACAAGATTTTCGTAGACGAGATCTTTATTCTTAAAATGGAAATACCCGTCCAATAATAGAAAAAATATTTATTAAGCCCAAACGCGCACTACATTAGCATGTAGGTAATTTTATAAACGCGGTTAATATCAGTAAATTTTATGGCTAAAAAACACCTGAACTGAATACTAAACATAGAAATAACATTAAAAATTAGAATACTGTTGAGTTTCATAGTAAGTGGTTCTCTGTTCATAGTGCAAAAAGTGAGTTTCAACCGGGATCTCAAAATGTTAAGTTTATACCGCTTGTAGATCCCAAAAAAATATTAACGGAATAGTAGTACGTTTTGGACATCGTCTGATAGACAGAAATCCCAAGCATTCCTCGAGGCTGTGCAAAAAGTATTTGATAGAATTGTTGTTGTGGAACAAATTGGACAGGGAAGTTACTGAGCAGTTTTCTATTCTCACTTTACGTCTTTGAAATATATTAAAAAACGGGGTCATTACAGACTGTAGATTTATTATTACTATACTATATACTTATCTATATATGTTCCTTGAAATATAAATATCAATATAAGGTTATCAATTTGAAGAAGTATCTAGCTCATAACTAAAAAATCTTGTCTAACAACCATCGTGTTTCCTTCATATGAATGTATAGGACTACTGATCCCTGATACTTCATCGGAGCTTTATTTTTGAATTTAAATTTATCTCAGAGCATGTGTCATTGTACAATTTATTTAAAGTTGAAAAAAACAATTTTAAACAAATACGTGCACTAAAACAACAGTGAAAAAAGGAATTACTTAAACTTTTTAGGAAAATCAAATTTTACAGTGACATCTGTTCATCTCAATACAATATTTCAATGGGCATTATACGATTCAATGAAGGGCTGGATAACCCTACACTGTTGCAACAAAAGAGACCTGAAATTCGATGTCATTGAACCCCAAATTAATGCATTTATCACCCGTCTCATTATAGCGCCATTAAAATCCTGTGATTAGTCCATTTTATCCGCTATCTAAATTAAAGACATCGTCCTATAAATATTTTTAATCGAGCTTTTGAGATTCAAAGAGAGCCAACGACTTTGAGCCAACCTGTTCGTTTGTTTCATACGCTTATCGAACCGGAGTACACAGCAATTCGCGCCGCCATGCGACGCTTTATTGAACTTGCAAGGTAGGGAGTCAACCCCCAACATTACAACGTGGTAGTTAGCGTGGTATTGGTGCAATATGTGAATCTCAATCTCAACTCAAAGAATAGTGTCAAATGACGTTTTTTACTTACAAAATTCGTTTCAAACGGTGAATTTATATGTTGAAAATGAGTGGTGTTTTAAAAAAGTGATTAAAATGAAGGTTATCGTATTAAAATCGAGTAAATTTCGCAACTACACGGTGTTATTCTCGTAAAAACAAGTGTTTTCGGACGTAAACATGCAAGAAAATAACAGAGGAGGGGAGAGACCAAAAATTGCACCGAAACCGTCGATTCCGTCTAAACCGCGATACGTTCCTCCTGTTAAAATTCAACAACAACAAAGAATTAGTCAAAACGATAATGCTAATTTACAGAAAAAAGAACCGAAACTCCTTCATAAGGAATTGACTAGAGCTAGAGATTTCCAAAATATTCCACCATCTGGAATCAAAACTGATTTTAAGGAATATACAACGGAAAAAAATGATTTTATAACTGACCCCAAGCACAAAGGTATTGAAACTAATGTTAAATATGATACTTATGCGGCAACCTATATAAGTGAAAAATGTGATAAACTTACTACTAATTTAGATTCGTTCAAAAAAATTGAAGATATTCCGCATAAAGCACCACAGTCGCCTAGCACAGTATGCTGCAGCATTTTGTCAAACGCCACGACGGAATGTTGCGGTATGATAAATATTAACAAAAAGGAATTGAATGACAAGTCGATGACAAAAGTAGATTCAGTAGACTCTAACTCATCAGACTCAGGAGGGTTTAAAGATTTTGTACAATTAGACATCACAAAAAAACTATCGCCCGAACCAGAAAAACAACCGTTAGAATCCCATCAGCTGCATCAAAGAAATATTTCTCAATTAGAACTATTGGAAATGAGAAATGAGCTGAAGCAGTATTCTCATGATAGAAAATCGTCACTGTCTGATTTCAAGTCGCCCGAAGTTAGACAATCGTTTTCGCAAAATAAACAAAACTTCGTCGCAAATGCACAAGCTTTAGTACAATTTCTACCCCAAACAGAGCAACAATATTTCCAAAAGCCAGCTCAGAACATCGAACGTACCGAAAATTTCCACCAGCACATTGCAAAGTTTAGCTCAAATCTTAATAAGACTGAAGAGTCAAAAGTAAAGCCAAAACCGATTATAAAACAGGGTCAATTTCAACAATCAACGAAAAAATTGGAAGAACTGCTTTTACAACGATATGAAAAAGAAAAAGTGTTAAGAAAAAATTCTGGCTATTTAACTGATGGGGAATCCAGTCAGGATATTGAACAGAAAATGTCCATTCAGAAACAGATTCAACAGAAATTACAGGCCGATCTTCAGCAAACCGTAAAACAAATTCAAGAAATCCAAAGTATAGAATTGAGATTGCCCCAGAATAGGAAATGGTCCGAGGTTTGTTCATTTGTTTTATTTATTTCATCTTGTCACTTTTTAACTACTTTTGCTTTCCATTACGGTGTTTTTATAGTATTTCCTAGTAATCAGGCTTTCATATTAGAAGCAAGTTTATTTCAATTTTTGTCAATATTTTTCTTAACATAAAAAATTTGAATTTAAAATATTGTCACATTCACCCAAGGAAGAGTAATCAAGAAAGGCTCAAGAGACTCTACTATATACTATTTTGTTATATTCATAAAAATCAAAATCATGTCAATTACTATTAACTGCAACAGAAAAAGAGTTTTTATGATTATTAACAGTTTATCAAGAGCTTAATATGATAAATTGAATTGACAATATCTATAAATTCCGGAATAAAATTGCTAGTGTTCAATCAATAACTCACTGGACACTAACACTCAAAATTACACTGTCTGGCGTGCGAGTCGATAACCAAGTTACCTTTAGCCTCTAGAGATGATAACTTGGTTATCGAAATACGCGTCATACAGTGTAATTGTGAGGGTTGGTTTAGTGGTAGTGTAAACAGTGAACTCAGTATAAATATCAGAAATTTCAACAACAATAGGCAATTATGATATGCATGAAATGAATTTATCTCGGACATGTTTGTTGCTAATGAAATGTAAATATTTTCTTTAATCCCTTAGCTACGACATGGCCCCAGGATGAGGCATCGAAAAAGTTTAATTTGAGAAAGATTTTCCTGGGAAATTATAACCAAAGAAGATCTACTGAATATATCAACTTAAGTAAGAACAATTTACGAATACTAACAAGCTGGGTTTAGTAGATAATGCGACGTATAAATTTTGTTACACAGGGGGCGAAACCTCTATTCACATTCTCTAGAAAGGAAATCCAGAGCACTTCACCTGGGAGCATATGAAATAGATGAAGAAGATATCTGGCAGCAAAAGCCATACCACATTCTGGACTTTCTAAAAAGAAGTGGGATTAACTGTAAACACTGGGCTCCCCACTAGCGCAAAAAAATCCTTTGAAACGCTGTATATGATATCCCAATTTCTACATACGTACATACAATGTTTGATAAAGAATTTATACATACTTCAATTTGACAAACTTGAGACATAACCAATAACTACAATAACCTTCACATTCATGTCTTGATCGTAATCGCCATTATCAACAAAATCGTCACCTGATGCGTAGGATAATAAATCGTTCAGCTTTGCCGAAAGGATGTTTTAGTCCAGTGAACAGTCATTTTGAGAGGGCGACTCTAGAAATTGTAATTTTACGCAGATATTTACATCGCTGAGGGGGTGTATTATTTCTTTCTTTAAAAAAAAATCTTTTTCAAATGAATATTGTAAGTCGCTAGACATTGCATCACGGTAATTATAGATTACGGTATATTATAATCTATGGAAGTGAAACCGTCAAATTGTAAAACGAAAAGCACCTCGCACGCTGATTGGTTGAACGGCATGTAATGTTTTTCTAATTTATTTGTACGATTTATATTCATGGGGTTAATTATTAGACACTGTTTATTGCGTTCTTAATTTATTTAAACACCATACACTTCTCTAACATATAATAATTCACTTATCGCTATCACTTAATTAACTTTTTTAGAATTCAACTATATCCAAGCAGGACCGGCTTCAGGGCGGAGATTAGTTTGTAACAGACATTTGCCCCGCACCGCCATATTTGTTTGTTTTTTAGTTTGTTGTCGAATGCAAACAAACAGTGTTTTGGTGATTGTAAATTGATTCTATGTTGAAAATAACTCATAGCTATAGAAATGTTAGGTTAGGTTAGGTTGAAAGATAAATATGTGGAGCCAATATTTACGGTGTCAATATTCTTAAATTTGTATAAAACATGTGTAATAAAAAAAAATTTCATTCAATTTTAAATAGAAAATAAGAATAAGATAATGTTGTAACGTTTCTGATTTCTTTAATTTGATACCATATGATTTCAGAATTATTGGTTATCTACTAAATAATAAATAAATACGTATTATAACAATTCTTGAAGTGCATTTATTTTATTTGACTGACACCTGTTTCATTCCTAATACTAAGGACACAGACATCTTGACAATTGTAAAATTGAGATTTAACAGTTTCACTTCGGTGGATTAAAATCTACCGAAAAATAATGTGTTAAATTGAAAGCAATATGTTACGTTTCACAATATTTCCACAGATAACAATCTCGCGAGATAGATTAAACGGTATATTTACAATTTTACGGTGGCATATACATCTCAGACAGTGTTTTGGATGCTTCGACAAGTTGTAGTCCCCTCGATATAAGACAATAAACTTTTTGCTTCAGAATTAAAAGTACCACCTTAGTCCTTAGGTCTATATATAATATACTATTACCTACAATACCCTTGCCATTATGGCTGGGAGGTTGAGGGAATAGGTGAATAATTTGATTCAAAAAGTATAGTTTTATATACAAAAATTGATCTGTTTTCGCGTTGTTCATTTTCGTTGATATAAAACCGTTACATCGGGGCAACCATGTATAATTCTTCTCAATATATTATCAATAATTAACTAAAAATATTTAGCAAATGGTATCTAAAATAGAGGACAATCAAGTTAATCCAAACTTTTATTATTAAATAAGGTGATTTATAAATAATCGATTAATTATGTTGTATCATCTAATTTGTACAGTTATGAATATGAACCCCTCAAATTAAAAAAAAACAATAATTTTATCTTGAAAAATTGTTTGTTATAAATTGATTCCCGCTAAACAGTATCGTAGTAGCGTTTATTCTCTTCCGATTTAATCAAATTAATATTCATTTTCAGAGCAACAGAAGTCAACCTGCCATTGGACTAAAACATACTCCAAAATCTAGGGTAAGTTTATTTTTATATTAGAAATTGTACAGTGAAATAACAAAGTAAAGAAAAGGCCTTATTATTATTCATTTACTTTCAGAACATTTTTGTAATCAGTCATATTTAAACGTGACTGGAAGAAACATTTTTTTGGCTTCCATACTGTAATCTAATAATAAATGTAAATATTTTGCACAAACGAATATCCCTAAGAAATAAATATTCGCCAGGAGCTGTGCAATGAAAAAAATGACTCTTTCAACAAAATTTTTTACAATTTAAATTTTCTAGCAATATCGAGTTAATTGGGGGTCACATTTACAGATTGTTGTGAGAAATATTTTTACACGGAAGTATCACTTATTCGCTGTTGTTGTTTAGTCGTGTTTTGTTATATTTGATATATTTTGAAGTGTATTAATTGCTATCAGGTATAGAACAGCAAACAGCAATGATTCATCCCTTAATTAAATGCAATATAGTGAGTGATAAATAACTTCAACTAAGAAACATACCTTGAAATTTGAAGACGATCTGGCAAACCCTCTTCAAATCTAAATATTTCGCAAAAACTTACCCAAATCAACATGAGTCGTGGATAGTAGTAAGGAAAAAATTCCTTTCTTTTTCTTCGATTTCCAGAAAAAAAAACATGCCATTCGGCTTGTTAAGTTTTTCCTCAAACATTTTGAATATTCCTTTGTTCAAGTATTTTGGCACAATAGTCACTTCTCATTTATTTATTATAACATTCTAGTTTTTGCAGAAATTAATTTGTTATCTACCTCCCGCTCAATCGAGAAATTCATAAAACCTCGGAATGATTTCGAAATCGTCCTCTACCTATCTATACTTAAGTGTTCAAATCAAAGTAAATTTTAGTAAATTTGCGGTATTATTCTTTATATACGAATAAATTTTTCAAATATGTTTCTTAACTTTTTTTTTATTATAGTGCTCCAAAAAAAATTAAATCACGTAATAAATTGAATTGTTTTATATTGAGACAACACACTCGCGAGGATGCTAAAGGTCCCATCTATTTAACGCATTATTTTTTAATAGTTTTGTAGATAGTTTTCTTATCTTGACTTTAAAGTCGTGGCATCATTTTTGTCATTGCTCTTCTTTTTCCCTATTATTTCGTACTTGTTTTGCCGCTTCAATATGTGAGCACTACTGTACTTTCTTGTTGCTGGTATTGCACCTTTAGGCAGCTGTAAAACAGCGGGAGAAAATTAAATGGGGAACGAAACGGTGACACGAACTGGAAATTACTGCAAACTAAATTTCTATTTTGTTAAAATATAATAATACAGGAATCTGTTCTATTCTATTCGTTCTGTTCCCCAAATAAATAGAAAATATGAATTTCCACAGAAACTATTATACAAAATTTGCTTAAAACAAAAGGAAATTAATAAAGGTAAATTTTTTTGTGAGCACAAATATAAAATAGCAAAAAACATTTGAAAAACTTACCAGCGTATATATATATATATATATATATATATATATATATATATATAATAATATTACCACAAAGTTTGTAAAATTTACTTCGATTTGAACAGTTGAGTGTAGATAGGTAGAGGACGATTTCGAATACATTCCGAGGTTTTATTGAATTTCTTAAATGGAGCTGGAGGTCGATGACAAATTAATTTTCTCCAAAAAATTTTAAAGTTAGAATAAATAAATCAGAAGTAACAAGCCGAATTTTGTTTTTACGTATTATGAATCACTAATGGTTATAGTATAGAAAAACCAGTGCCTCATATACTGTTCCTTGTTGGCTTGAATTCCTACTTTACTGCTATATTGCTCAGAAACGGTTTATCCAATCAAGATGACATTACTATCCAAGGAATTTGTGCAAAACTTTGGTATGATATATTTCATATAAATTTAGAGCAACTTATTAGTCACAAAAGTGAAATCAGAATGATTCCACAGTATAAATTTTTGGGAATCACCCTTTTGTTACTAATGAATTGCTCCAAATTTATATGAAAAGATATCACACAAATAGCATATATTCGACAAATGTAAACAAATACTACTAAGTTTTGCACAAATTTCTTAGACAGTGATGTCATCTTGATTAGATAAACCATTGCTGAGAAATATTGCACGGAAAGAAATCAGTGTATTGATTCAATTTCCAACATATAAAAACCATGTGAAGATTTGATTTCCGCGCCACATATATGCATATCAAATTAATCAGCATGATCACCTCTACAACATATTAACTTTTCAAGATCATCGGAGCTGTGAGGGTTAAACAATACATTTATCAATTGTTTTTAATTTCGTTAATTACGCTTATGTTAGTTGCCTTGGAATAAAGTTTCTCTACATAGAAATTAATCAATACAAATAGCTGAAGTTCTTCTATCACTAGTTCTTGATGTTTCGCTATAGTTGCCCATATGAACTATTTACATATTTTTCCAATATTTCCGGTGAACAGCTTGCTCTATTTCGTAACCTCATTTTCGTTCTCTGAGAATAAGGGCAAAAGTTGATATGAAGTTGAATAGAATCAAAAATCCATCCAAACAAACTTCTTGTTTTATAGAAATAAAAGATTTGGATTTCAATACACTATTAGAATCGAGATCAACTATTAGAAAAGTATCGAAGAATATAGTTTACAAAGTATCACATATTATTTGGAAGTCTTTGTTAAATGATTGAAGTTATACTTGTCTCTATGTATATATATATATATATATATATATATATATATATATATATATATATATCATATCAGAAGCATTCCCATGAATACACCAAACAATTTAAACTAATTATTACTCTAATCAATATTCATTATCGAATAGCGCAGATAATTGTGGTTATACATTATCAGCAACCAAAACTAGAATTACGTGCTTTTGTGTCATTTGCCATATCAATTTAGGTCTAAACAGAAAATAAAAAATTAATCTGCGTGAACTATAGAATAAGTGTGATTTGATGTTGGAATGTGTAACGTCGTAGTTATTGTTTTAATTACGATCTTGAAGAAAATAATTAAGCGGTTGACGTGACAGCTGGTGATTGTGATGAAACATATGGTCATGCTGGTTCATCTGTGTACTTAGTTTCATGAACTACTACTATGTTACTGGTAATGTCTGCTTGTGTCTTTTGCAGATTAATGAAATTTCCGCATAATTTGGCCTTGATCAGTTTGAATGATTATAGGTCTTGGTAGACCTTCAGGCTTTTCTACCACTCTTGTCCCTTCCCATCGAGAAGGGACTAACTTTTCCATTAATTTCAAAAGTGTCTGGTCTTTTAGTGTGCTTATTTCTGCAGTTGGCTTGTTCTTCTCTTAATCGTTTTAGTTTGGCTGTGACTCCTTACATTATTTTTGCTTTTAGGTTACTGTCTTCTATAGATAACGGAGATCTGGTTATTTTGCGGTATAGACGTTGATGAACCTAAAATATCATTTCTTGTTATATTTCTCCATGTTAATAAAGCAAGTTGAATGCTGGACTTGTCAATACCACCCTTTTTTAATATGTTCTTGGCTACTTGAACTGCCTTTTCAGCGAGTCCATTATCTTGATGGCGATGTGGACTGGATGTTACATGGTTAAATTTCCATTCTTTGTATTCCATTGTCAGTTTGTAGCTCTTCTGGTTTTCCATATACAGGAAACCATCTTTGCAGTTGTTCTAAACTTCATATGAAGCTGTTAAAGATGTAAATATCCAGAGTAGCTGTTGCAAATTACGAGGTAAGTTTTTCCTTTCATATCATCATATTGTCCCTTCTAGTAGATAAATGCATGCCCTTAATGAATATTTTTCTGTTTTTCAGGGATCTGTGATTTTGGCACTACAATTTTATTTGCTTTGAAAATTATTCTTTTTAGAAAGCTCAATTCTTCTTCAAGGTTGATGTTGTACTGTGGAAATTTTACTGAATTTTTCTGTATTCTTGACTATATTATTAATTGTAGTTGTGGATTTTCCTTTGCAGCTGTAATTTTGCGTCAAATGACATAAGTAGTATTACCGCAGTATTCAAATTTTCTTCTTGTTCATACTTCAGATTAGATGCTAAGGGTATTTCTGTGCCTTTTCTAAATATGACTTTTGGTGCGAATGGTGCAAGATTAAATAATATGCGTTGCAATTTCACTATTGCAAATTTTATGTTTTCCTTGAAGACTCTCTCAAGTGGCTTATGGTCTGATTCCTCTGTCAGTTCTTTACCATAAACATTTTCATTAAACTTCTTACATCCAAATTATATAGCGAGTGCTTCTTTTTAATCTGTGGATATTTCTCTTCAGACTTGGTCAACGCTTTTGCTCCATAGGCTGTTAGTTGTCCTTCTTGAAGAAGTGCAGCGGCAAGGTTTTTTGAACTTACGTCTACACTTAATGCTTACATCGTATACTCTCAAAACTGGTGGACTTTGCAGAACTTCCTCGTGTTGAATTTCCCATATAAAGCTTGTCTTTTTGTATAATAAATCTCTCAGAGGATTTGTTATATCAGACATTTTCATAATAAATCTATTTAGATATGTAATCATTCCTAGTAGGCCCTGTAGCTCTGTTTAGTTTATTGGTGTCTTCATTGCATGTATAGTTTCTACGTTTCAGGGTCTGCATCTAGTCCTTCTACTGAAACAATGAATTTCACTTTTTCCGATTCAAAAATGTATTTATTTTTATCAAGACTGAAGCCTGATTCCTTTAGTGTTTCTATGACTTCAGTAACGGTTTTTTGTAGTTCTTCTCTACATTTTGCATATATGGAAATGCCATCGATTGACACTCTCACGTTGTTAAATTTACTGAGAAATATTTTTTTTTTTTATTTCTTGGAATATCCCAGATGCTGAGGATACTCCAAACGGAAGTCTTTTGGAAGAATATCTTCCCCATGAGTTAACAAGAGTTATTATTTTCTGTGTTACGAAAGTTTAATCTAATAATGCAAAGAATTTAGAACCTTTAATATCAGCTGGATTGTCCTCTATAGTGGTAAGAGGAAAATGATGTCTCAGTATGTTTTTATTTACATTTGATGGATCTATACAGATTCTTGTTTTGTCTTACAATTACTATAGGACTTACAGCAAGGGTAGGCTCTGTTTCTGGTTTTATGATGTCTAATTTCACCATTCTGTCAAATTCTTTCTTTATTTCATCTCATATAGCATCTGGGATTTTTCTTGGCGGTTTAATTTCAAATTTTGGGTTCTCAGTATCAAGTCCTAGGATCGGTGTAACCTTTTCTTAAACTACCTTGAATATAATGTTGTTTTCTTCTTTTTTATTTTAGCTTTTATTTTTAAGTAGCCGTGCTTCACCTAGAACTGCCATTTTATCTTCTGAGTAACTAATTGTATTTTTTGTTTGGCTTGGTTTCAGACTTGCCTTCGTTATGTTCATTAAGTGTCTCGGTAACACGTTGCATTGTGCTCCTGTATTTAGTTTGGCAATGAATTCCACATTACCATTTCTGTTTGGGATGTTCTCCTTAGTACGGCACATATGGGCAAAGTGGCCATTTCTATTGCACTCCGTACGGGATTTGTGTTTTGTACCACATATCTTGCAGTCAAAATATTGTTTTTGTTTGTTTTTGAATCTTTAATTCCTTTTACAGATTGTTATAGCTTTGGCCAAGTCTAGTTTAACTTCTGTTGATAATTTCTCTCTTACTTGATTCGATCGGATTCCAAACGCTACCTTTTCTTTTAATATTGCTTCGAGTTTCTACTCTAGTTAAAAAGTGATTGAATTTTTCATCTTCATTTTGTAAAATTTTAAAAAATATGTATCTTTTAAATGATATATTCGTTTTTGGTGCGAAGTACTCTTTAAACTTGTCTTTATTCATTCGCAAGTTATATTTGGCTTCAGCTGGCTTTTTATCTAATTGAAGAGAGATTTCATACCACTGTAACCACTTTTTCTAGCACGTTGATTTGTCCGAGTCAATTTGTAGGTTAGCTGCCGGTATATTCCGGTAGCTATTTCACAACTTTCTCACCAATTTTCTTCTATTTTAGACGTTTTTTTATAATTCTGACAACATGTACCGTTGTAGTTATTGTTTTAACTAGGATTTTGAAGAAGAATGCCGATTCAATTTTGTTGTATACCTGCAAATTAGATATTGAAGACGGAGTAAACATCGGAAAATGATGAAGAACTGAAAAACTAACTTAGAAGACGCTTTGTATTGTTGGTTTTTACAAAAACGTTCAACTGGGCAACCGATATTTGGCCCTTTACTCTGTGAAAAAGCATTATAGCTAAATAAAAAATTAGGTGATGATAAATCGTTTGTCGCAAGTAATGGATGGTTATACAGATCTACAAATGTCAGCCAATGTAAACGCAGGAATTGGATGAAAATAACTGACTTGGATGTTGTTTATAATGCTGATGAAACCGGATAAACTGGAAATCATTACCTTCAAAATATCCAGTTTTTAGGCGTGAGAATTCAGCTCCAGGCTATAAAACAAGCAAAGAGCGAGTAGTTAGTCTGCTCCTGGGACCCATAAAATACCTTTGTTCCTCATCGGAAAATCAAAAAAACCCAGTGCCTTTAATTTATAAAAATCAAAAAAGCGCATGGATGAACTCTGAAATATTCATTGACTGATATGATAACACTTTTATCCCTGAAGTAAAAAAAAACAAAACGAAATTGGCAAGTAAGGTAATATACTACTGGATAATGCGCCAACCCATCCTTCGGTTGAATTTTTAGAGAGAGAAAATGGTAAGTTTAAAGTAAAATTTTTTGCCTCCTAATGTGACATCCTTGCTGCAACCAATGGATCAAAGTATTATTGAAACATTAAACTACTTTATAGACAACAACTTTTACGTAGATTGTTATCTGTTGATGAAGATGAGGTAGAAGTCGTTTTATCATTTTTTAAAGAATAAATTTGAAGGAGTGCTGTTACATAGTTTTATATGCGTGGGATTTGATTCGAAGGAAAACTTGCAGATAAATGAACAGCAGGAAATGTAAGAAGATGAAACAGAAGAAAATCTAGACGTGGAAAATGATACTATTATTAAACTTATTTTATTTCACATTATTTCGATTATCAGAATCCCTAACGACAACAATTACTCCGGTTATTCGAGTTTCTATTATTAGTTTAATACATCACTTCATTTCACAGTCGATAAATCAATGTAATGATTGGCAGTGCATGTACTTTGCACAGTGCATCAAAATCAATTTACAATTCGATTTCTATTTTTGATGTAATTTTGTTGAGAACAGAAAAAGCACACACCTACTGGCAAATAGCGATGACACTTGCAGAATAAATTCGAGCAATTTATTTGTTAGAAATCAATTTCTAGAAATTCTCAGGGACATAACACGTTTTACTCTGGTAGAAAAAGTCTGTCTGGAGATCAAAAATTTTAATTTTACGGTCGCAGGGTATCTCACTTACTTCATTATACAGTTGAGGAATGCAAGCTGATATTTTCTTTAGAATCCACAAATGTGTTCTGAAACTTCTTTATTATTTAACTATTAACTAAAATTAATGTCACTTTTTTTGCCTTCTGACAAGATGGGAAGCGTATTATATGCCATCAATGCAGTATTGAGTACATCAAATTTTTGCCGGAACCACAACACAACACAACCACATTGGTTGCCCACGGACCAAAAGCTATGGGCTAGAACATATATACAACATTTTATTATAATTTTTTAATAATCCCTTTCATTATGATTTGTGTAGTTTTGTTATAGAATGATAATTATTGATTAAATGTGAACCAAAAACTTCATAATATGTATAACAGACAGACGGCTAGCTTGGGAATTAAACGTGATATTTTTTTAAATTCACCCATGCCTTCCCTTTCCAATAAACCACCTCGCGGCGCCTACTACTAATAAAAAAGTGATAAATGGGAATCACGTGGAAGGAATACAAGCTTAATCTGTTTTGAAGTGAAATACATTTTTTTGATTGGACTGTATGGAAGCAAAAATTTCTAATTTGAAAAGATGTAATCACTAATTATTAGAATAATTGTATGTGGTAAACATTTTCCTTAGGCATTCTCTTACAGTTCAATTGTACCGAATATGTTCGAAAAAATTGACCTTAAGCAAATGGAAGTATAATTCATCTATTTTTCCTTTAAGGACTATAAAAAGTTTGGTTTCGACTGTTGATAGTGGCGGTTCGCTGTGTTTTATTTATTACAAGTTATAATTATTTTAATTTATTTTCCGAATTTTAGTTTAGTTTGCAATTTTCATGCAAAATTTCCGTGTTTTCGCTCTATTATTATTAATTATTCGAATCCATTTCAAGTAGGTCCTACAGTGTTAATTGTTAAGAAAGTGTTGGTACGGAAGATAGGATATAAAATTTACATGTCCAATGTCAAAAAGTTATTTCCAATATTTTAAGTGCCTATAACGAGAATATGAATCAGTCAAAAAATACTATCACTAATGAATTGATGTATTTATTTTTATTCCATACTAGCATTTCCCGTCGCGGCTGCACCCGCGAAATGTGCCCGTTTAATTTAATATTATTGGATCATTTACAATGTTTTTACAATTTTTACAATTTATACATAAAACGAAACGTTCAAAAAGAAGTATATTTGGAGGCATAATTGTACGGGAATGACGTTTGCATTTATTATATATCAATCAGTAATTCGTATCTCACAATGTATCCAATCCAATTGAATCGGCTATTGATAGTGGCGCCAACTATCAAAAATTGGCGAACCCATCTTTATTCTTAGAAACATAAATCCACCAATCAGAAACCTTCGTTGGCTCATGCCAGCTTTACTGATCACATGATCAAATGCATAGTTTGCGATTCTATAAAAGACATATAGACTTACCGGCTTACTTCTTTTTTTTCTGTGAAAAGTTTGTTATTTCTGGATTATTTCTTTGATTTTCTATATATAGATACGTATATATCTATGATCGCGATATTTTTGTTTCGTAGAACGTAGATGTTGATGTCTATGGTTGTGAAGCGCTACTTAAAGAAATGGATGCGTTCGAAAAGCAGTTTATCGATATTGAAAATCTTAAATTTCGAATAAAAAGTTGATAAAAGGAGAACGATTAGTCGAAAGATAAATTATCTATATTGGAACGAAGAATTCAGGTAAAAGTAAATGGGAAATTATGGGTAATTGTCAAAATCATTGAAGGTGATTGAAAATAACTGGAATTAGTTTAAAAATAAAAGAAATTCATTATAAATTGGCGAAACAGTCATTCCAATGAATTTCATATATTGCCGTGGCAGTTCATGCTGATTTGAATTGAAACGAAAACAGCGAACGAATTTATATTGAAAATTTGCGTACTCATCATTCTTCTTCGAAACATAAATGCACCACTAAGAAACACAGGACAGGACAACCATTCTTTTTTATAAATGAAGTAATTGGATTTCAAGAAAACCAACATATTAACTTAAGTTAAAAATTATCAAAAATTAACAATAAAAAAATGATCTTCATAAAACAAAATAAATTGTCAATTAATTATAAACAAGACATAAAAAACATAAGTAAAATTGATTATAATTCTATCAATTAAATTTTCAAACTTATATATCGTTAAGTATCTAAAATAAGTAAACTGAAATCTAATATTTATCTTCTCGCATATATTATGACATAATTTTTTGATATTTTAAAAAAATAAAACAAAAATTTAATTTATTTTATCAAATTTATATAATATTCATCAATTATTTTCAAGTCTTTATCAAAATATTTTGATAAAGACAAGAAAAGTCGAAAAGTCAAATTTTACTTTCCTTTCAAAAATTATTAAAAAAAAACTAATTTTAGAACAGAAGAGACCTAAAATCAAGAACATGTAGACCTATTCATCATGTTGACATACACGAACGAACAATTTCTGCAAGTCTTAAAAATTTACTACAGAAATTCAGATTCGGAGGCCGCTACTTTAAGAACGTTATCTCCGATTTTCGGTCGTAATTTTCAACTTAGGTAGTAACAAGTTTAGTGAAAAAGTTGTGTGCTGTTGCCGTGCCAGTGAGACTACGTATTGGTCGAAGTTTCGAAAATATCGCTGCCGTACAAGATCAGGCTCACTCAAGAATTGAAGCCGAAGGACCATTCGAAGCGATGTACGTTCTCCGATTGGGCTCTGTAAAAGAAGCGCCAAAATGATCAATTTCAACGTAAAATAATCTTCAGTGAATGCTCACTGGGTTTGTCATAGGGCCATATTTTTTCGTCGACGATAGTGGTCGCCACGTTACTGAAAATGGTGATTGTTATCGCGCCAGATTATTTTTGGCTCGGGATTGGAATATATGGACTTGGGCAGCATGTGGTTTCAACAGGACGGCGTCACAAGCCATACAGCACACGTCACAATCGATTTATTGAAGAACAAGTTTGATGAGCGTGTTATCTCAAGAAATGGACCAGCCGATTGACCACCTCGTTCGTGCGATTTAACGCCTACAAATTTTTTTCTTTGGTGCTACGTCAAATCATTGGTCTATGCTAATATGCCGTCGACGTTGGAAGAGCTCAAAGCCAATATTGAACGCGAAATAGCAGCCGTTTCGGCCGAAATGTGTGGACGAGTCATGGAAAATTGGGTCCAACGAATCAACTGCTGCAAACGTGCCCGTGGTGGTCATATGAGCGAAGTCAAGTTCCATTCATAAATGTTTTGAATGTTCTTCAACCCGATAATAAAGTTTTCAAGTCCTTATTGGAAAACCCCTTTTATATAACTAGTGATTTTCAAGAGGTATAGAATTTGATTTCGAAAAAAACCACAAATAATTTGAAAAAATTCATGGAGGCTTTATTGGAATCGATAGAACGGTATTTCATGAATAAATGCTTTAATATTGGCTTTCAGTACATCAATAGTTGCTGGTTTACCTCTGTAGACATTAGCCTTAACAAGACCCCAAAAGGAATAGTCCAGAGGCGTTAAATTATATGATCTAGGCGGTCAATTGACGGATGCCAATCATGAGATGTTCACCGAAGGCGGCTCTCAATTTGACCATTGTTTCGCCATTCACAGTAACGTTCCGGCCATCGTGGCTTTTGTACGGCCCGATGATGCCACCGATCCATAATCCACACCAAACAGTGACTTTTCGGGATGTATCGGTAGCTCTTGCAATGCTCCTGTCTGGTCTTCTCTCCAAATGCGGAAATTTTGCTTGTTGATCTATCCATTCAACCAGAAATGATCTTTGTCGCTAAACACAATTTTTCGATAAAAAAGTAGATCTCCCTCCAACTTTGCCAGCGCCCATTCACTAAATGTTAGGCGTTGTGGGAGATCGTGTGACTTCAATTCTTGCACCAGCCGTATCTTATAAGGATTTACACCCAAATCCTTCCGCAAAATTTCCCACATAATGGAGTAACAGTGGCCCAATTGTGCTGCAAAAGGCGGCGAATCGACATTTCACGTTCATCAGTATCACTGGCGGATACACCCGCAATAGTTTTCTCAATAGGTCGACCAAACTCGATTCATTATTAAATTATAGATCAAACTGAACAAGTTTGACAATTACACAAGATATGATTCACGCTTGTTCTGTCAAAAATCCAAAAAGATACCAGCAAAAAATCAATTTTCTTCTTGTCTTCTGTTTTAGAATTAGTTTTTTTATAATTTTTGGAAGACAGATAAAAATTTTATGTTTCGATTACTTCAATTATCAAAAATTATATTTTGTCACGTTGTATAAGTATGGTTAAAAAGAAAGGAAGTTAACCGAAAACTAATAAAAAAACCGAAAATATAAACATACAAACACAATCAAATAAGAAGGCTTTTACTTGATCAGGATAATATTTAATAAATTTTTCTCTGATACCTATTTTCTAAGTTTCTCCAATATCAATGCCTTTAGCTTATGTTTACGGATTAGTTTGCTATACAGATTGAGTTTTATGTATCTCGGAAACCGCTTGTACGAATTTTATAAATTTTTGTGATACGGCCGGTATGGTGGTATTTACATTGTTGTCAGATCTATCCTTTTTCCGGAAAAATAATGCACTTTGTTATTTCAAACGGATCTGATCTGACAACAATGTAAATACCACCATAATATCGTATCACAAGACCCTTGCCCACAAAAACTTATAAAAATCGTTTCCAAGATAATTGAGGCGTTCCATACGTAAAACTTACTGCGTTCATACTTTTCTTTGTGTTGTACTTAATTCTCATTTTTGAATACGATTTAGACTTTTTAACTAAAACAAGTTGACTGACTAAATATCGATTCCTGGTCATATAGTCAAGATCACGAGGTTCATCTTTACTATTGCTTACTGATATTGGACATTAATACAAAAATAATAGAGCTTCCCAATGTCCAGTCTTTTTGATGCTTCAGATGTCAGATGAACACCTATAATATTTCTTGTTACTAGTCTTAAAATTTATTTGTCATCACGGGGATGTATATGAACCAAAACTGATATGGATCTACTAATGCGTGATATGAACTTTTTTAATTTCGGTAATTGTTTTTTCAAAAATTTTAATATATGTATTATAAATTGTAGTCTTCTTATAATAAGCTTCAGATGACAGTTCTATTTGAGCTTAATAACTAAGTTTACTCCCAAATATTTCATATTTGTTCTACCAATTTTATGTTATGTTTTAAATAAGTCATTAGTCTCCGCCTCAGAAGATGATTACGTCGCCTGGACATCCTATAATGTTCTACACCGAATAGAGATCAAATATTTCATTCAAGTGCATATTAAATAATAATGGTCTCAGTACTATGTCTTACGGAGCTCCTTATTTTATGAGCCCTGCAGAGGAAAAAGTTTCCTATATCATAGCCATTCCAGAAATAAACCACAATCAATATAATTTTTATGTCACAATATTCATTTTCTACGTTGACGCCTTCATTTCTATTAGTAATGTAACCATTAAAAAGTTTTATTATGCCAATTGATTTCAAGTTTTTCAGCAAGATGATTGACTGTATCAAAAACTTAGCTCAGAACTATAGAAACGCAAGGGTTTCTAGTTTCCAGTGAATGATGTTTTCCAAAATATAGTTATGTTTTTTTAATATGCCCACTAGGCTCGCAAATCGGTTTCTTATTTTTGTTGCCATCGTAATTCCAATATTATAATGTTTTCAATGTTGATTCGTCGAGTTTTTACAGGGTGTCCCAAACATTGGAATATTTCAAAAAATATTGTTAAGAAAAGTGGTTTATGTATTTAAGGTCTATATTGAACTATATATGTGGCGTAAGTCCGTTGCATAGCAAACTTACGATTATTCAAAATTGCCTTGTTTAAAGCTTTCAAGATGGATCGTGAAATTTTTCTACTCAGGAAATATTGAACATTATTTGGGTACTTGATGAATGTAACAATAATTGTTTGCATGCATCTAACGATTATCGATAAAGGTTTCCAGACCACTAGGATCCCAACAAAAAAGCATTTGAAAAACTAATATATGAAGTCACATGCACTTGTGAAGAGAAATACGAAAAAAATACTTAGCAAAAACATCTATAAACAAGAAGAAAAGGTTCGAGCTTCCGTCCACCTCCTGTATACAAAAGATAAAATAATTAGTAGAATACGGAGATTAAATTACGAAGCTTGTTGAGTAAAAAGAAGTTTTCTTTTACGTACAGTAAGCTACAGAGCATCTATTTATCTACGATTTTAACATAAAAGTGTCCATTCCTCTTGAAAGAGTCTGTATAATGCAACAGAAGCTTAACAACCGTAAGAAATCGGTACTCAGTATAACATATATACAGAGTTTTTCATTCAAAAACTCATATTTTGTTTTCTAACTATCCAGCTCAAGACAACTTAAAATAGATCCTTTTGATACGTCTACTATTTTTCCATATTATTTTTCCAGTAAATCACGTATCAAACTTTATTGTAAGATTGGTACACTTTGAATCCGTGAATTTTTCTGAATTTTGTAGAAAGAAATATCTACACGAATATGAAATTTTGTATGTTATGATTAAATAAATAAATTATAAATTTTTTCATAAAAAATAATGAGGCGAAAAATTAAAATCACTTTTGATAATCCTAAATTATATGAAAAAAATGCAAAATCGCGAAACCTTTTATCAAGAGATTTTATCAAATGTTGTTCGATAAAAATCACTAAGAGAAATATTTTGAGTTGAAAGTAAATTTATTCTTAGAAAAAAAAAGTTTCTGGCGTTTACCCGTATGAGGAACTAATAGAATTTTCATGATGTTTAGGGTCGATTTGGAAATAGTATTAAGTTTAAGATGACGATGAATGACCTGGAATATTTGGTTGGTTACTTACTCTTATTTGGATAACTGGGATTGGAAATTTAAATATTTGTAAATTTGAATTCACTTTTTCTAGCAAAATTTTTTAATGTCTCTAGTGGAGTATGTTTGACCAGCCAGCTCAGAGTTTGTATTTTTCCATGTGAATTGAAGTCCTTAAGATGTAGTTCCATTTCAATTATGAATATTTTATTTTATTTTATCCATTGACGCTATACCAATTTTGTACCATCTCTACAAATATTGAATTGTAAATAAATCCCTCTAATTAATGGATCTGTTTCTTCAGAATATTAAAATTTACAGCGTATCATTGCCTCATTTATATTCATAATTATTTGCAGTTATTATTTCTTGCTTCTATAAAAGTTCTTTATGTAAAAAAATCGAAATCAAATTTTCCTCGGATCATCTTCACAGCTGTATTTCTGATTGATTCATATGGATATTCTTTATAATCTCCATTTATCTTTTTCATTATACGTTAAATCTCCAATATATCTGACTCATTTTCAACAGTGCTCTTGTCGTCAATTTGCGATATCGAATATGAGAAACTACCATAAATTTTTTCGTTGTAATGCTTTATGTTCCATATTGATTGCTGAATTGATTTTCCTAATTTTTGTTTTTGGTGTGTCGAAACCTTAAGGCTTCAGGATTAAGTAAGTAAATGATAGCACTGTACCCAGAAAAAGACAGGGATGTCCAAGCCGTTCATACAGGACCCTCAAATAATAACGTGCCCTAAACACACTTTAAGATACAAGGGCACGCTCGTCAGCCAGCAATGCGAACCAAAACTCGAAATCAGATCAAGAATTGAGGAAGCGCGGAAAACATTGAATAACATGAGGACATTTCTGGTAAACCGCAACCTTAGCCTGGAGCTCCGGACCAGAATGCTTCGTTGTTACATCTTTCCTGTTCTTCTGTACGGATGTGAAGGTTGTGCCATGGATGCGGCCACAGAGAAGAAAACTGATGTGTTCGAAATGTACGCCTACAGGCGAATGCTGCAGATATCTTGGACGGACATGGGAAAATCGAAGAAGGACAGTTAGGATGGTTTGTCCTTGTTATGAGATCGGGAGAAGAACGACTAATACGAAAGATATATGAAGAACGAACATACAAAAAAAGAAAAGAAGACCGAGGAGGAACTGGATGGAAAAAATTGTGACTGTAGGGGAAAGTCAAAAAATAAAATGACAGGAAAGAAAAGAACAGTCACAGGACAAGAGAGAATGGAAAAGGCAGTGGAAAAGGGAGTCTACGTAATGACTCAACTCTAGCATGTCTTACACCTGAAAAGGTATAAGGGCTTCAAGATTAAATAAGTAAGTGATAAAACATATTAACCATTTTCAAGAGTAGTCAAAACCAGTCAATCTATAAAGAAATTTTATATAGATTAAGCTAATTTTTTACGTATTTTAATTTTAAAGTGTTGACCCATCCGCCTTTTCCGCCAGAATCGGCTTTTGCTTTATTGACTTAATGGTCTAGTGAATATTCATAGTTATTACTATCAAGACTCCATCAGAAGCGATGAATATAGATGGATATGTTCCATGAAATTGAAGAGAATCACGTAATAAATTATGATTACACGTAAAAAATATTGAAGTACTGCACTAACTGCTCTCGATGATAAGAAAATTCCAATGAAGAACGTGCTGCAATTATACCTGTCTGTTTAAGGGATGCTAGACTATCGTTTGAGGATAGGATTACAACAAGTCTTAATCCGATTCATTAATCATTTGAATGAATATTGAACTTTGAAACAAATGAATTGAAAATTTTATACAAGAATTAATACAATTCAAAACCACTGAAAATCTTAATTAATTATTTCCCAGGAGATGAATACATAAGTATTCGAAAGCTCGAAAAATATCTTGAAGTTAGTATACTTTGGTGTTTCATTGTCACGTTCCGAATAAGAAACCGAAATATTTATTTTTTACATATAATGTAATCCCCACACACAATTCATCGTATACAAAGAAACCACAGAGTTGTACCTTTTCCAGACACCATACTAATCAGAAGAAACGACAACTCACTTATCAAGTACAGCAAACCTTCCAACACAGGACGATACATAAATTACCATTCCTTCCATCCTATGAAAATGAAAATAAATCCTGGAACTAAAAAACAGAATTAAAATATAAGGACATCCCATTCTAAAAAACAAAAGCATAAATATCCTATTTTAGAAATAACCATCCAGAAAAGCTACTCAAAAAAAATAATATAGAACACTGTCACAAGCGAGGTAATCAATGACGTGCAGAGCAACGGTGAAAACAATGAAACGGCCCCCATATTAAGATGGGGTTCTATACCACCCCGAATTATCACATAAAATTCAACAAATGTTCAAAAATGAGAATATAAAAAATGCAACCAAAAATATTATAACAATCAACACAATTTACTCAAAAAGAAGAACCTTCACAACAGAAAAATTGCGTTTATAGTATACCTTGTATTAACTGTGAAGAAATTAACAGGCCAAACCTCTCGAACTTTATAACAACGCATCTCATAATATCAAATTTTCGCCATCTCAACCTAATCCCAATATCAATAAAACATATTCCCAAACAATCACAGTATGAAAAAGAAAAATTCCAAAAATAGTACAAAATTACTGAAGAAAAGTCGTCTTTTGGGTAATTGGGGAGAGAGCAAAGGTAGCAAATTGTTTTTCTCCCACGCGATCCAAAATTTTCCACAAGAAAAACAACAAACCAAAAACAGCGGTTGAGTAACTGACACCTCGTACATTAATTTGCCAAGTTGAATAAAAATTATGAGGGTCAATACCCTTAACACAGCTGACGAACAGGAAACGTATAAAAAGTGAAACTGGTTGAGTGTAACTTTAGGGGGTAGAACAATCATATTTCACACCTTTATATACTGTTTCATCGTGAAACACCAATGCGTCAGAATGGAATTCATAAGATCGTTGGAGATACACGAAAGTTATTGTGATATTGCTAGTATGGCAACACCGCTGGCTGCATTTCTTCCATTCATATTACATGGCTTACTTACCGCTATATAGTGCTAGTCCGTGTCCACCCTTCGGGTTTGTTTAACTAAGGGGTGTACTTAACGGAGGTAAAGATGGCTTCTTAAAATATTTAGGTTTATGCTTTCTTGAAGTATTTAAAAAAAGTTGAAAAATTAGTTCGAATTTATACACATGAATTATTTTTTTTTATTTTTTATTTGTTAAAATCTAAAAATATAAAATCCAAAAGAGTTTTTATATTGTACCATATAAGAAATTAAAATTATTTTTTCACTGAGATATTGACTTCGATATAAAATATGTCATTTTATAATGATAGTTATATTATTTCTTATAAAAAATGAGCAGTTTTGGTAATTATACCTTTTCAGGTGTGACGCATGCTAGAGTTGAGTTATTACGTAGGCTTCTTTTTCCACAGCCGTTTCCATTCTTTCTTGTCCTGTGTCTGTTCTTTTCTTTCCTGTCATTTTATTTCTCGATTTTCCCCTACCGTCATAATTTATTCCATCTAGTTCTTCCTCAGTCTTCCTTTCTTTTTTGTATGTTCGTGCTTCATATATCTTTAACATCTGTCGTTCTTCTTCCAATTTTCTTTTGAATTGATCTTAAATCAAATTTTCTCTTTTAGTGTTATTCGTTATTTTGTTGTATCTTGATTTATTTTCTTTTTTTTTCTTAGAAATCTCATTTTTGTAGGTTGTTTTTTGCTTTTTTGTTTCTATGTGAGTGTCCATGTCTTCTATTCGGATGTCAATGTGGGTATGGCTACTGTTTCATATATTTCTGTTTTTATTTGTTTTGTTATTTGCTTTTTGGCTCGAAAAGTTTCAGTCGGTCCAGTCCTCTCGTTTATTTTTTCTTCTTCCATCTTGTGTTAATGTCATTCCACGGTATTTAAAGCTCTTGACCTTCCCTTATTTGTTTCTACTAATTTATTATCATCGACTTAGCTTTGTGTTAGTTTATTTTCATAATCATTATCTATAGACAGTTAATGTATATTTTTAAGTAGGAATTCAAGGTTTTCTTATTTTTCAGTATCCGACTTTATACTGCTTGATTTTTCTTTTTTGTTCTTTCTATTCCTTCTTCCAAAACTATGTTAAATAATAATGGGCTTAGTAAACACCTTGCTTTACTCCTTTTGTTGTTTCGAACCTATTTGATACTTCTTGCCTAACTTTTTCGTCTGTTTATATAAAGCCTTTACTCCGTCTATCAGATTTTCTTCTATACCTCTGTTTTCTAGGATTCACCCTATATGTCATTCCTATTGATTCTGTCAAATGCTTTTCTGAGATCAATAAAACATATTTATGTATGTCTCCGTCTTCTCTTATTGATTTTTCAGTTATTTTTCTAATGATGAGTTTTGCAACTGCTGTTCCTCTGTTCTAAATCCTTGTTGTGAGTCTTCTATTATTTCTTTCATTCTCGTATATATCTTACTGATTGTGTTTATTAATTTGATTCCTTGTGTCTCCTTTCTTTAATATCGTGTAATTATACCTACTAGGTCTTTTGGTGCTTCTTCTGTATCATATATTTTGTCCGGTATGAATCTTACTGTCTTGGTTATTTTCCTTTCTGTCGCTTTTATTGTATCTATCATTCTTTGGTCTATTCCTGGTGCGTTCCTTACTTTCAATATCTGTATTACCTGTTGTATTTCTTTTGAACATAATTCCTCTTTTGTTGTTTGGGCTTGTGCTATAGTCTCTTTTGTTTTTTGAATCGTTTATATCCTTTCCTTCTAAAAGATCTCTAAAATATTGTCTCTATCATTTTCGTTTATTATAGGTATCTCCTTTGATATCTTTTATGTTGATGAGTGAGTTCATATTATGATCACTTGTTTTTCTGGTGATTTTAATGGCTCCAAATAACAATTTTTGATTTTCTTTGTAGGTGAAATCCAAATCCTCTCCATGACTTCTGTTTTTGTTGTCTAACTTATCTTTTATCCTCTTTAACCTTTTTTTGCATTTTTCGTAGTATGATTGTGCTTTAGTTGTTAGGTTTTTCCTCAATTTTTGTTTTTTTTTCTTTTTAATTTCATCTTTTATGGTTTTCGACCACCTACATGTTCTCTTGTGTTGCTTGCTGACAACTTTTGTCATTCCACATTTTTTTCGCTGCGTTTATCACTGTATTTGTAGATTTTTTTTTCATTATTTCTTGGTATATCATTTTATTTGTAGCTTCTCTGAGTTTGTTTGTTTTTCTTCTTTGTCCATTGGTTTGTTATTTTCAGTCCTTACTTCTCATTACTGGATCTGTTCTAATCCTGACATCCTCAACTGTTGTGATCACAACTCACATATATTTGCTATCATGTTGTTATAATGCAGAATGATTTTATCGAATCGAAACCACTTCTTCGATAAAGATATTCAATATGGATTGAAATATTTTTTTCTCTTGTTTGATATAAAAATATCCACTCCATCATCTTCATTATATTATTCATGAATACCACGAAGATGGTATGCTCCTTTGGCGATGTTATAAGATATTTTGAGGTACATGATATGTTACACTCGATTATACAGAAAAAAATTTATGGAAAACATTGACTTGGGTGTTGAGAAACCTAAGATAATGATAAAAAAGGCAATCGGTCAACTTTTCAAGACAGCTGTAATTTATATTTATGTTATACGGATTGTAATAAAGATCATTATGGTATTAATTATGAATATTATCAGATGAAGCGTCCTCAGGAATTGATAACATGGCGTGTACCATAATTGAAGGTATAAGAAATTAAAAGTGCCTGTTTACTATGGTATTAGTTTATATTTATTGTTAAATTAAATTGATTGTTATGAAATCTGTGGAAACATTTGATAATAAATATCTCCTAACCTAAAAAATATTTTCTCAAAGTTGTTGGATTCCTTCAGTACTATTTTTTAAAATGATTTACTTTTCTACTGATCGCAGAAAAATAATAGAAAAAAACCTGAAAAACAAAAATAAAATTAATCTTTGTAATTGGAATAGGGGCCAAGGTCTACATAGTTGTTCGGCATTTTTCCTCTTACTTGAATCGTATTATATTTTGAAAAACTGTATGATGTATTGATGAAATGACAGGTAAATAAGATTTTACCAATTAGCGTATGGAATATTCAAGACATATGTATAAAGGCTGGGTCACATATATCATACATTCCTCTCATCTGATTCCGTTCTTACAATTGGCCGAGTGTCTGAAAAGTAAATTGTACTTGGGTTCAAGCGGTGTAGTTCACATTTTTCCAGTACGTCTTTGAAGCATCTACCACCAGTCTCCTGCAATTCGTTTGGTCGTGGGAGGCGTATCGTGAGCATTCTTCTTGTCAATGCGGCATTATGAAATTACTTCTTGTCCAGTAGATGAGATTAGAGCGTGGAATACTCTCCTTGTGTAGATCTTGTTTTTCATTTTCTTCCAAACACATTACAATCATTACTAAGTCCCAATTACTAATTTTTTTTGCGGAAGACCGCCGCGATATTGTTTTAATCAAGACTGGCGAATGTTGCTACGAGTAATCGAATATCGAACATGGGACGTAAGCTTGTAAGATATGTGTGCTCAATCATATCAATCTCGCACCGATCCGCTTATATATGTATCCCTGTCTTAAAGCGGGTGGTTTCAATTTTACAAATGTGAACCTGATCTATCTGCTGCAAGTGACGCACACAGTTTAAAGAGAAACCAGAAATATCCGGATTTAGCGTTGTAATATAATAATAAGTTTGAGCAGACTTATTAAGATAACAAAAGTCAAAGAAGAATTTTTTTTTCCATAATATATAACTCAACTTTATTTTTTCCAGCGCTCCTAGATAAAAATGCCTGGAAATTGATTTTTCGGTTTTTGGGCTCGAACAAAAGAACGCCACATTTTATATAGGAATGCTCCGGTTCAAAAAATTAAGCTCTATTTGCTGATGCCCCTTTAAAAATGGTTGCCGTTTTTACTTGGTTTTCAGAACTCATTATCTTCGGTTTTATTGCGAAATACCTTCTTAAAGAGTTGCTACTTGAAAAAGTGCAAAACTACTTCCCGAAAACGTGGCTTTTGTGAATTTTGTTGACTCGTAGTAGAATTGTTAATTTTTATTTTTGAAAAAACTTGAACGGCTGTATAACATTTTTAAAGGATTTGATTAATTTTATTAACATAAGGAAGACAAGTGATTAACTATCAAAAAGTCTTCTTCAGCTATTAGAATACTCGAACCAAATCCACTAAATATGTCGCATAGTTTCATTTCTACCAGTTTCATTATTCATTAAATTAAAATGAATATCGATAAATTCATTGACGCCTTTGCTTTTGTTGATTGTATTGGATGGAAACATGATATATACATAGGGATTGATTAGTGAGCAACAAAATGCCACAATCTCATGCCGCTGTAGGCCTCTAATCAATTTTTATTGATCATAATGCGAGACTACACCAAGATGTGGTGATTTTAGCCAAGTCTTCTAATCTAAATGCATGGGATCAGTTTCAAAAGGCCATTGACGACCATAATCCGCCACCAGAAACTATATAGGAATTTAGAAATCTTCGTCCACAACTTTGGGCAGATAATGCAAAAAAATTATTGGACTACATAGTTGAAAGCATGCCAAGAAGATATGCTGCTGCTATATATGCAAATGGGTTCAAATAGAATATTGGCTGTTGTTTAAATATTCTTTTTTAAAAATTTCATTTTGTTTTATTATTCTATATAAGCACTTCAATTTTCAGTATTGTAGGATAAGAGAACAAATATTTTATGTATCTTTGGCATTCAACAGTTGACAAATTTCTACCATTTCTAGAAATACCATTGAATTTTTTTGTTTCATTTCTTCAAATCGAATTTTATCAAAATCATTAACTTGTGGGCAGCTGTTTGTTTTTCTTATTCATAACTACTTATAATTCGAAATGTACCTGATGCAGTCATCTCTTTTGTAGTTCATCAAAAATAACATTGTACTGGTACTAACGTGGAATTCTAACAATAAGGGATTAAGATATTTGTTGCAGTATCGATCGACAAAATGTTTGAAATTCACTTTCGTGGTTATTTTACTGGTATGTTAGTTTCAACTATATTAATATATACTAATCGCCTGTTGCAAACCGATTGCAATGACGATTTTTCCCAGAAAGCACAGAACTTTGACTAAAGGATACATTGCGAAAATTGAATTTTTTTGCGTGGCTTCCAGAATAACTTATTTATAAACGAATATTCACAGACGTGAAAACAAAAATATTAAATATTAAATTATTATTAAAAAATACTCACTTACTCATTGTGTTTTGTTTTTCTTACGATGCCGTCTCCCTACGGATGGCGATCCAAATGGCCATTGTCGCACGAGAAACCGCAGCTCTGAAAATTTCTGCAGACGTTTGTCCGAACCATTTGCTCAAGTCTTTCAGCCATGAATTTTGTCTACGGCCGAACGATCTTTCCCTTCTATTATCAGACGGAAAATCTCATATCGCTCGCCTCTCATTATATGTCCTAGGTACTGCAACTCACCTTGATCTTCGTGAGAAATTTTTTATATTTACCAATTTACTGTAGTACCCCTATTTGATTTTGAGTTTTGGGTTGCATTGCTGGTTGACGAGCGTGCCCAGGTATCTTAGAGTGTGTTTAGGGCACGTTATTATTTAAGGGTCCTGTATGAACGTTGGACATCCCTGTCTTTTTCTGGGTACAGATTTTCTGCTCTGCTAGGTGCATATAAGTTAGGGCTTGCCAGTAAATAAGCAGATCTTTGACGGCCCTACAGTCACAGAGGATGCCATCAGCGGTGATCAACTTGCACTTGACTGCAACCGCTTTACATAAAATTGCTCTTTCTCAAGGTATGAAGGAGGTGCCAAATAGGATGATATCATATTCCGCCATTAGCTCTTCTTTAGGATCAGATACATGCTGAGAATACGATTTTCTCCACTGATAGCTTCACTGGAAAGTAGGAAGATTTTTCGGTAGGCTAAGCAACGGTGCACTGGATGTTGCCGTATATGACATATTGTCAGTCCTCTTACTGGCATCGGCAATAGTTGCTTCGCAGTGTTTCTGGAAGTTCGGAATTAGGTAAAATGCAATTCCCAGCTATTTTAGTTTGGTATTTTCTAAAAGGTCACACACCCCAAATAACTTTCAATTTTCTTTATGCATGTCGGTGCAAAGCACACAATTCGAGAATCCATGCGTATGATGTTCAAATTTTTTTTCAACTCTCTCCAAACTTGGACAGAAAAAGCAGAATCGTCAGCGTATATGAAGTGTTTTGAAAATACTATAGTAGGTGGATTGTTGATATATATACCTGCTTTTTTCTGATTAAGGATGACGTAAAATCAACAGTTATCTAAGAAAATTATAATGCGCTTCAAAGTTTAAAGCCGCGTTTACACCGGAGTTAATAACAAGAGTTTTTAACAAAAAGTTATCAACTTAGCTGAATCGCCAAAAAATTTCTCTTAACAAAAGTTAATAACTCGTATTTTCAACAGAAAATTCCATGTTATTAACAAGATTTATGTTATCCATCCAGAGTCGGTAAAGATCAAAGGAAATGTGTTATGTTTTAAACATAACATATGTTAATGACTTTTGTTATTAACATCAGTTTTCTTCTCAGTGTGAATGTCTGTTTCTTGTATGAGTGAGGTTTACGAGATATTTTTCTACTTTCTGCGTTGCAGTCCCATATAGACGTTGGAGCGAAGCTGAGCCGTCCGTTTAATATCTGAAGAAAAGATTTCGTTTTAAGAATAATACTATGGACCTGCAAATTTGAAATATCTGCATTTAAATACAATTGCAATGTTTCTCCATGCTTTCTGTGGGTGTTATACAACTTCAAGCTTCTACAATATTGACAAAAGTAAAATATACAATGTATTGAAGAATAACGAAGACTTGGCCAATTCTGCTGAAGTATTCAACGAACCTGCTGTTGGGAAACCTCAATTATATGAAGTTGCAAGATCTGTTGTATTGAAACGGTGCAATGCATCTGTAGCGGCATAATTTTTAAATAATTACAGGCTAGATTATTCTAGGACCGTTTAAAATTTACCGATTAAATCGCTTCCTCCAACCGATGGTGTTCTGAGAAAGCAAGCAAAAAGGATATACCTACAATGCCAAAGTTGGTTGACCCACGTGTTCTAGTCCCACAATTCTCCGATGATCCTTTGATTACAGATGAACTTCTCAAAAAATTACTTTATACAGCGTGATGCTCTTGTAAAAAATTAGGTTTAAAATGTAACAAATTCTGTATGCAAGAGACTTAATTGAATGAATTATGGCGATATTGAAGATGTTGGTTGCCAGACTGAAGAGATCGAAACTTCAATTACTGAATTAGAAGCTACCATGGCATCTATAAGCGAAGAAGAAGAAAGTGATGATGATGATGGATCATTGATCGAAGAAGATGTCAGAGCAGCAAAGAGACCTAGGTTATCTACTTAATGTAAGATGTACAATATTTATATCAATAGTTATTTAATTGTAAAACATTCTCGAAAAATCGGAAAAACTAACTTTTGAAAATTTTGCGCGGCCCCTTAATCACAAAAACGTTTCTGACAAAAGTTGTCAAGAATTCTGTACTATACAACTTTTTAATCCATTTTTCTCGAAAAATCGTAACTTATTTGCCGAGGGGTCGGAAAAAACGCAAATACCCATTTACACGATTTTTCCAGGCCCTCTAGAGTAGAAACTAGGTAAAACCGAAAAAATGGTTCCGACAAAAGCTGTGCGAAATCTTATGCTCTATTAGGCTGCCATCAACTTTTTTCCCTAGGACGTATAGTTTTCCCGAAAAATCGGAAAGACTTATTTTTCGCGCCCACTAGCGGCGTAAATATATGTTGTTTATAAAAAAGTTTCGGACAAAAGTTGTCGGGAATTTTGTACCTATGTTACAACTTTTCATAATTTTCCAGAAAATGTAAGAAAGAAATCTTCTGCGTGCCCTCAAACAGCTTAACTATGCAACGTACAACAAAATGTTCAACAGCAAAGTTGGAGGAAATTTAATTATCTATAACTTGTCTGGTTTAAGTTTCCTTGCAAAATCAGCGATTTATATAACAATATCTCCGCCCCCTCCTCCATTTTCGTGACTGCGTTAACTGGAATTCGGTTTCAGACGGCGAAAATACTTCAGAATTGACTGGTCTCGCTGCTGTGGGGAAAATTTCTCTGGAAAATGTCTAATTTGAATATATAAGTCCATTATGTGATATTTGTGTAGTTGATTTTAAAAATTTTGTATGAACAAATTTACTAACAATAAATTCTTTTTAATAATAATATTTATCCTAGAATCTACTTTTCAGTATTACCTACTATCCACAATAGTTAATTTTTTTTCGGTTTACTTGAATATGTTTTGCGTATATTACGTTTTTAAAGAATTGTTGTATTATTAGACATCTACGCATGTACGGCAACGTTGTACGTCTAGTGTTCTCTCCCATGCCATGGCGGTATGCGCAGCTTCACGCAAATGACTCATTCCGATAGTTGAAATCAGTCTGCCGGTAAGGTTGTATGATTTTCGTTTAACACTCATGTTGTTTGTAAACATATAAGAGTAGAACGTGTTTTAACAATTTTTTATCACAGAAATGTTTTAAATCAAGTTTTTTCCGAATAAATCTATTAGTAGCGTCTTATGCTACAATTGATTTGCTCTATTTTGTTTTAATTTGAAAAGCGTGAACCCTTGTTTAAGTGACAATCATGTTGAAGATCTGTTTGTTGTGTTGAATTTTTGTTGTTCGTTTGTTCTGTTTTACATTTATTACTAATTTAGTTTTTGTTTATACTCCAATAGAACAGTTGACATCGTCAACATAAAAAGGTAAGTACTTTTCTTAATGTTGAGGTTAGAAAATTTTATAATATGAAAGCAAGTCACGACTATATTTCCGATTTTTTTTTATTATCGTAAGGTGGAGGTTTATATTTGAAAAACCTATAATTCAAAGTTCTTATACGGAAATTTGTTAATTTATGAAATGCGGTATCTTTTCGTGTATCCGTCATTTTGCCTCTTCGTGTAAGAAATTGGCAAAACACTGCTTAAGTTCTCGTTGTAATTTAAAACCTGCATGGGATGGATGTTGTATAACTAAACAAAACCTGTTTCATATTTTAGAATGTGAGATATACGTTATAGGTTGTTATTTTTTGTATCGCAGTACCTATTTATGATTGGTATTCTGTACCTGTTTCTGTTTATTTTTTATCATCCGTGAAATTTAATATTTACTCTAGTCACTGATAAGTTAATAATAGAGAAATTGGAGGGATATCAAATGTTTACGTATTGAATAGCTACCCGTGGTTTTTTATGAACTCTTAATTATTACCTGTATAATTTCATCAAAAATTGAATAATACAAGTTTATTTTTACATTAAGATGTTTTCATTTCCGGAAACGTTACGTGTATGAATATGGGTTATGAAAGTTTATTGCGACAATAATAATTTCCCAGGTGTTTTCAGTTGCAATTGCAAACAGTGTTTGAAAATATACAGGCTTTTGCACTCATAAAAGTTTTATTCCCTTTAAATATGCAATATAAGTAATGTGAAAGAAGAATGGGAATGTGATGGCCAATTTAAATTTTATGTGTTTATTTAACTGGATTTTATGCCAGAAGCACCTAGCGATAGGATAATGCATTATTGTCAATATTCATTATATATATGTATATACCTACAGTAAGATGTGTCCAATTTATTTCTTGATTATTTCTTTTTTGTTGAATGATAAATAACACGTACTTGGTTATATTCAAGCTAAATAGTTTGTAATTTCAATTATTTCAATGTTGACAACAAAATCTCATAATAAATAGTATACATCAACAGATATTCAAGAATTACGAAGATACGGATACCTCAAACTTAATTCCTTCAATAAAATTTCAAATAAAAATGTCTATCAATATATAAATGAAAATATACCAAATTATATTAAACATTAGAAGTAATACAGAGGGAGGCAATATATGACGTTCTTTGTTGTGCAATAACAAGATATACGAAGATAAAAGTGCCGAGAAAGTAGCACTCATTCCACTTCCATATAAGAATTTCAATTTGAAAATCACACCTCTTATTACTTATTCCCTTTGAAATCTTTAAAAAATGTCTTCTTTTCCTAAGAGCCACCGTTTTTGAGATACAACGAAAATCAGCACCTCGAAAATCATATTTTTGATCCCATCATGGATTATTTAATTAAATCAATCAAAATACTGAATGTGTGTCGTGTTCGATTGGTTTGCTCGAACAGGCACTAGTGTATCTCTAAATGATTTGCAATTCGATGGTCCTACTATTCAAAATAAACTATCTATTCTAGTGATTCTGACATTCCGAAAATATTTAAACCTCTCACAAATGCCACTACAAAAAATAAACGAGACGTTCAAGAGTTTGTACCAAATACTGTTGCGACCAATGGGATGGCTTTTTCACTCTGGCTACGTTTTAGATGTCTAAAACAACTAGCTTGAGAAAGTTCTGATATGTACTCCAACGCATCTAAGGTTATTGCAAGAGATTTCTTGTGATCTTATTACTGGATGTTGTACAGATGGAGAAATTGGTTCGTCATACCTAATACGCACACCTTTGAGGTGGAAAATCACAAAAACCCCTTATTTGTCATCTTTGACCTCAATTACATTTTTTATCAAATTGATGATGACCTCACTTTTCATTTATAATATATGGTGTTTTCAATAGTGTCACTAATTTTCAGCTGGGTGCGATTTTTTGTAACCTCACCCCTATTTTTGGGTTTAATTTGACCCCATTAAATGTGGCTTGGTTGACATAGGACCATATATTCGCGTTAAAACAAAACCTACAAAGTGAACCTGATAAGACTTGTAATTGCTATGAGGAAATCTATAAATAGAATTCATATCCTGTATGGTATAACATTTCATGAATTCCTTCGACCTCTTGATTAACTTTGTTATAAGGTCCCGTACGGCTAAAACCAAGAAAAATAATAATAGATTCTAAAAGCAAATAGTTTACGATTTGACGGTAAACAAGTAACAAAATATTTCGATTAAATCACGACTAAATTTTAAAAATCTTCATATTGTTACAAAGCTGGCTATAATTTCTGAATAAATTTTAGGAAACTGCCAAAGAATTTAATGTTAGCCGCTTAATGTAGCCATATGCGGTATTTTATTGGGAACGTGGCGATGAATCACCAAAGTGGACTAACTTTAATACATTTTCCAAGCTTTCAAATTCTACGTATTCATCGTCTTGGAAATAATTGATTAAGATTTTCGGTGGTTTTGAATTGTAATAATTTTTGTAAAAATTTTCAAATTCATAGGTTTCAAAATTCAATATTCAAATTGACGTTGATGGAAATATTGATTAATTGAAATATTTCAATTAATTATATATATCTCATCTCATATCATATGTCATATAATCTCATACAACCCCTCGTTTCTGAGTTATATGGCTTTAAAGTTGCGAAATCAGAACTTATATTCCATATCTACACTACTATCTGAAGGCCAGTGTTTTTATGTATTGAGATTAAGAAAATGGACACTTTGAACTTAGTAGGTACACTTTTCAGAACTATTCCGTTTGTTTTATCTTCCGTGGTAATTCTGCAATAGGCGTGAAATCATTTGTTTATGTTTGTCGCACAATATATCTGTGTAACTAAAAAAATTAGATTTCCAATGATTACCACCATGTAAGTTTTGTTTTAAAACGAAAATATGCTTTCATTGCATCTATAAGACACTTGTTTCTTTCTCATTTTCCGTTTTTTCCGTTTTAAATATATTTAGAGGTTTTCTAACTAAACCTGTATGTTCGTTACGTATTAAACCATATTACACTAATATATTTCTAAATCTGGGTTAAGTTAATAGTCTCTAATTCATTTTATGGAGAGATGTTTGTTTTCTCTGGCATTGGACTTTTTAATATGGTCATGCGGAGAATGTACCTTGTAATATGTAGGTACAATTATTGAAAATAGAAAACAATGATTCTTTTGTTTGACAAAGTTGGTAATTATCTGTATTGATGATACTTTATTTCTTCATTTAAGTGTATGAGTTTTTATTATGAAATAAAATTAGCTTTATTTATTTTCAAATTAATTCGGTACTAAATGTATTTTTGTTCAATTGACTTGGCAAATATTCAAAAATTGTGTAACTTTGGCTCATAATATACAAGGGTTGCTACTTAAGTTATAAGATAGACAGATAAAACCAAATATTTATAATTGGTTATGGCTTCTTGCTTTTCAAAATATTCTCCATTGAGATCAATACACTTCTGCATGCGCTTAAACCTACTGTAGAAATATTTTTTCCACCCAGATTAAGGCATCTCAAAAACATGTGATTTGAAAGCATCAACCGCTTCTTCAGGTGTAGAATAACGTGGTCTCGGTAATTTATTTTTGATTTGCGGGAATAAAAAAAAATTATTGGGTGCCAAACAAGGAATACTGCAGATTACCGATCAATTTGATGTTTTGACAGATCAAAAAAAAACAGGTGACCATTTGCTTAGAAGTGTTTCGTTTGTTGAATTTGGATTTTGTAGACGTCGATTGAAGCATCGCGATTGAATTTTTTTTATCATTTTTTGGCATCGATCGACATGAGCTTTTTTAGCGATTGTCAAATTATGCGCTTTCCAACGCAAACAAATTTCAGGAAATTCATTCTGTAGCCGACGTGCGACTACGATTGATTCAGAAAATAAGCAAATTGATGGGCATACTGATGTTGATTTAATCCACGCTGAAAGTTATAGAAAATCATCGCATGAAAATGTTCGCGAATCAATTCCATTTTTTGACTGAGATGAATGTTTGAAGAACAACACAAATATCACTCGTATAAGATCACGTTCTGAGTATGTTCACTGTTAATAATGTCAAACTTCATGATGGCAATGTCAGATTTGACATATTCACATCAGTGTTGCCATATCTCACTAACTCACTAAATTAAGTATCTTTCCTCGAGATATAATTATAAAATATGGAGTCTGACGCATAATTCTGATTAGTATTTCGCACGCACTTCTTCGCATATAATTGTTCATAACTTTTTTACAAAGCAACAAACGCAGTTCATATATTTTTTTGTTAATCTACACAAAAACATTTTGGAAAAAAAATTGAAAAATGTCTGTTTATTCATTTTTTATCATTCATATGGCTTTCTGACTTTAAATGTTACCATAAAATAAACAGAAAATCGAAAAATCATCCGATTTCGATAAATTTTCTTTTTAATTTTCGGTTTTACAGCGAATTTGTGGGAAAAAATATAGGAAATATCTCAGTTGAAGATTTTATATTGTTTTATGATTTTAAATGTTCATGAAAATGCACTCATTCACGTATAATTGTTGATAATATCAACATTTTTGTATAATTTTTTTTCAATTTGTTCATTGTTTGTGTAGATTATGAAAAAATATAACAACTTCATTTGATTATTTGGAAAAATATATCAAGAAATATCCGTGAATGAGTGTATTTTTATGAACATTGAAAGCCCTGAAACCAATATAAGTTTTCATTTTTTTTCTCCTATAATTTTCTAGAGCCAAAAAACGAGGAGACCGCGAAAGTATAAAATTACCGTATTTCGTTTGAATAGTTATCTTATGGTATCTTTGGTGGCTTTGGTTTTTACCATAAAACCTGATTTTTCGGAAAAAAAAAATTATTTTCTAATAGAGAAACGTGAGAATTGATAACGCTAATAAAACTTATAAATCTATCGAATCAATGATTATCTCAAGCACGTAATTTTGGGTGGTTCGGGATTCAATATGACTAAGAATAATGAATAAAATGGATATGACTCACGCATATGGCGCCCTTCCTTGTCAGATACAATATCGAAAGCTGTTGGTTAAAATACTCGCGACTCGAATTTTAAGAGGACAAGCCAAAACACCGCAATGGCTCGTTTTGCATTTTTTTAATGTACTTTTAGTCAAATAGGAAAGCGGTTTGATGGAAGAGTGACTTTATATGAAAAACTTACTTTATTGTAAAAAATATATCTTTATCCAATATAATCTCCCTTTACCTCTGCCCACTTGACGAGTTCCCATTTTTTAAAATCATCCATAAAAATAATCTTTATTTGTTTGTTTCTGCCATCATCTCTTGATTTGCTTGTTACAAAGCCATTTTTGAAGTTTGAGACCAGAAAGTAATTGGAAGATTGTTGTTAATCAACAAAACACATTTCTTTACAAATTGAGGTCGTTTTTTGTCAGCTCAGTTCAGCATCATAACGTGACAGTAAATTAGGATGATATTATAGTTTTTCTTTTTCCAAATAATCAATTTGGATTACAATTTGGAATGCTAAGACACTGTGGCGATGACCACTTTATGTTTTAATTATTATAGTGGAAGTTGTTGAGGAATCCCGACTCTACAGTTATTTTTGTAAAGGCTGTCTGCGGAAAGTAATTGAAAACTAAACTCTGACAAAGTTTGTTTATATTAGAACATTAAAATCACATCAGAAATGATGTTCTTATATTTCATATTCTATGACATATCAAAAGAAAATGCAATGAAGGTTTCCAAACAGTCATTTGAATTTTCAATGCGTGCGAGCTTTTCATGAACATTAAGTACTTGTTGCGTCCACGTTACAGACAGCTTTCTAATATGTAACCTTTAAGGTCAATATTGCATACATATTTGACCGAAACATTAATTTCTTCATTTGCCTCACCTACCTTTATTTGATTATGACTAGTACTAGTGCAGGGAGTTAAACAACCCTTTCTGGATTAATTACAGTTTAGCAACATCCGTGTTCTTATGGCCACTTTTGAAAGCATAAAACGAGTCACAAATCATTTCATAAGACAGAGCAATGCAGGATGATATTCGTGCAACTTTTTCTCGGTTTTATAAGTTTTCCTGCCACGTAGAAAATAAGGTTTGGTAAATAGTCAGATTTAGGTAAAATTTTGAAAGATGATATCAGAAATATAGCGGAAACTAACAATATAATCTCAGCAAAAGTGTTTTCCACTTATGAAAAGCTACTTTTCCGTTAAACCGACATTCCATATCATGAAAGGGAAATGAAAACTTCATTTTTAGATGGTTTAACATTAGTACAATGTGGAGATTTTTAGGCGGAGATAATGTCGAGTAATGAAAAAAGAAATACAACTTATCGTCTTGGGGGACTGAAGGTGAACTAAATAATATTAACTTAACCTACCTATATCTAAATATTCAACCAATGAACCTTTTCCCGCGAAAAATAATTCCAGCGGCAAAAACAACTTCGACAGGAAATTTCACTCCATTCCATATCTAATAAACAATTTAAATACTTTGAAAAGCATTCAGCGAATTATTATTAGATACATTTTGTACCAATTTCACACTTTATATTTATTCCATGATTATGACCGACAGCGTGATCGGCAATAACTGATTTTTCTGTTCGTCTATATTTTAAATAGGTGCTCTCTAAAGAGGACATTAACACACCTTTTAGTTTGCCCAACATACTTATTGTCGATAAATTAACCAAAAATTTGTGAATCTATAAACTAATCTCAAACGTATTCTGATAAAGATGTTTTCTAATCCTTCCTTAGTCATAAGAAGTTCAGAATTTGTCTAGTCGACACTTCATTGTGTCCAACATAAAATGACCTTCTTCAAGATACAATAAAGAAAAACTTTGTCCAAAATTAAAACGAAAAACAGGAAAAAAATGCTCTGGTACGTTTCAATCATGTTTATATCATTATCTACATTATTATAGGTATCATAAAAAGCAATTCTTTAGTAATCTCAACAATAAGTTGTAAAATCGCGGAAAATGGAAAATTTGAAAAACGATTTTAGAAATCGCTATAAACACGCCCTAAAAAACTCATCGGTACATGAAAGTTGAAAAAGTTTTGAAGTATCTAAAAATCTGCCAAACTTAAATTAGTAGATTTGTTTTCTCACTCATTGGAATTCATGCTGTCGTCCAGGTAATTTGAGAACCCTGTATAATAGATAGCTATATTGTGTAGAATGAATCAATGAATATACTGAAATATATTTGCAACATCTCTTCAATATGATAAAATTACTAATTAAATATTTGTTTTATGAAGATTTAATCTTAGAGAATTGCTTGAAGTAACTGAGATTGTTGATGAAACCATGATGAATTATTCATATCCTCTAATATTTTAGAAGCAATTTTAACTACTGCGTCCCTTCATTTCATCTAGCCACTTTAGAAAACTTAATATTCATTTACATATTAAATTTTGATTTTTAATCGCTGTTGGCAATCTGGATTTAAATTTATTCATAGAATCAAAAAGGATTCAATGACTATATTTATTACATTTGCTTTATTATAGCAAAAAAGATTAGGGGCACAAAAAAAATTTAAGAAGTAATTCTAAAAATATTTCAGAAAAGCTGTAAGCTGGATAACAACATTAATTTTAATATTGATGTTACGATTTTTAATGTATTTTGAAAAATATTGATATGATGAATTATTACCATCGAAATTAAGTACCACTCTTGTTTCCTTTTTGAAGAAGTGATAAGAAGAAAATTTCTCGCGAAAAAGTAGGAAACAATACAATATTCTGAAAAAAATGAGAATTTTAAATAGTTCTTGGCCAAAATGGAGTTGTCTGAACTTAACTAATGTGGTTTGAAAAAATTATAGCCTGAAAATAATCGCATCCCGTAAAAGTTTTATGATAGTTGAGAGTTTCTATACTAAGAATGGGAACGCCTTGTTAGTTCTAGTTGTCTGTGTAGCCCATTTGTAGTCCCATTTATCGCATTGCCTAAACTGGAGAATCGTCCGGGCCTCGCAGCCTTGCAAGATAGGTTTTCAAAGTAATTCAAACACTAAAAAGCTGCTTATTGTCTTCATGCTAGGGAATTAAAACACGATGATTTTCTATGACTATCAACTTGCTTCGACGTTTGGTGGTGATACATCCTTCGAGCCGTGTTTCGCTGGTTTTCCGAATTCAATCGTGGTCGCACTTCGCTACAGGATGAATTTCGTGAAGGTCGTCCAAAACCGGCACTCAGCACCTTAAAGTAAATTGTCGCTTGCTTTTTTTCGGAATAACTGGAAATGTCACCACCGTTCCATTCGAGGAATGTAGATCGGTCAATTCTAGATGATACACCAGCATTTGTTTGCTAGAAGAAATCATGGAAACCAATGATTCTTTCAGATCAAAAATAAATTGTGTGGTCAACGTTTTCCTGGAGCGGTTGATGCGTCCAAATCACTTATTTTGAAGTGACCTCAATGGGATTTGAAAAAATGCTTCGATAATTGGTTCAAACGCATGTAAATGTGATCTCAATGGAGAATATTTTGAACAACAATAGATTCATATCTAATATTTGTTTTTATTTGTCTATCTCAAAACCCTCCTAATAACGTAAGGGATCTAGATAACGAACTTCATGATAAGGCCTACTAGAGTCTGTACCTCCCCTATTCTTACCACCAGTATTTCCAGCACTCAGTCTGAGGGGTTTGTCTCACATATGTGTTTGTATGTAACCGTAAACTGAAACCATACCTCTTTGTATTTTTTCGTTCCTTACAACTATTTTTCAATTCACGAGTAAGAAATTCCCTTGCAAACTCTATATTTCTGAGATCTAGCGCCTACAATTTTTTGTTTAATGATTATATTCTCACCATAACTTAATTATACACATTATTTTCCATAATTTTCACCTCATTATGCTCTTGAGGAGTTTTGGATTGTCATTCAACAATCGTATAAGAGTTATTAGATGAAACGTTATTTACGCTCATTTTCTATAAATATTACGATCTATAGTTTTGAAAAAAAACTCCGAAGTTTATAAAGAACAACTTTGATTTGATGAGACTATAGATAAACCACTAATTTTTTTATGTTGTTTTCGTAATTGTATTTCATATTAAGACTATCCAAATGTATTCGTTTTTTTCTCATTTTTTTTCTTTTTTTAAGGCTTCATGTAATCGATAAAGCGTATTGATTTAGAAACTGTCTTATAGTTTAATATAATTCCAATCATTCAAGGAATTAATTCCTTGACAATCAATTTATTTATAAATACAACGAATCTCTGACAACAAATTTAACATCCGAGATAAAGTTATATGTAACCTTGGCCTTTTCGTATTTTCTTCAATTCACACTGTTATACAAGTGACACAGTCATCCAAAGAGTTATGATCATTTACATCTTAACCCATAACGACCCCAATTTTAGTTAACATTTATCAATAATTAGTTGACCCGCACAATCATTTCAGCACAAAAATATAATTTAAGTATCTACAGTGTTGATTTAAAATCACGCGTACTGTGTACAGTAAGTGTACCCTTCAGTCTCTGAAGACATAATTGAAGTTTTTAGATTGTTCAATATGAATATTAGTTACCAACGGTTTCAGAAATTCCAACTTAGTTTTAAGAATAAGATGTATATAGTTCCTTAAGTATTGAAAAATATATAATTATGAATTTTTCATCTATAGGTAGTAATATTATGAAGCTATAAATATAAACATATAAGGTTTGTTCTCACAGTTTTAAAATCAACGTTAATATTTATGAATAGTATGTCATAGCTTATACGTAATAGTACAATTTTCTTTCTCACATACGAGGTCTGGCTATTAAATTACGAGACTGTGCGCCTAGAGGACGCCCTAGACGGGTGGGGTGAAAAACTAGTAGTGCGTTGGGTATTTAAATATCTTGTCTATGCACGTCCCAAAACACTTTTCCGTCACTATTATAGTATTTGTGCAGTAGTGGTTTGAAACGAACGTGTTTTTTCTCGTGCCGAAAACCATGTGTGACGAAAAACAGGAACAACGTATCTCAAATTTCTCGTTAAATTGAAAAAAACTTCGATTGAGTGCTATAAATTGTTGCAAGAGGCTTATGTTAAGTTAAAGAAACGGTTAGAAAAATTTTCCACAAGGATCACACATGACGAAGTTGGTGCCAAAAAATCTATCTCCTGACCAAAAGCTCTTGCGGCAACGGGTCTGCTCAGATTTCCTTGAAAGGTTAGAAAAAGATCTGCTTTGCAACCGCCCCGATTTGAATCGATGGAAGTGATAAAGCAAAAAACGGCAGAGCTCCTAAAGGTACTCACCAAAGTGTGTGGTGAGGGGAGGGGAGTATATTCGAAAGTAGGATAATTTTTATAATAAAACTCTTTTTCGTAACCAGTCTCGTTATTTAATAGTCAGACTTCGTATAATATTTGATATTTTCATCATTTCATATTCAATTTTCAAAACTTACTCAACACATCTACATCCTTGCTCTCAAAATTTTGCAGTACTTTTATGTTGAAAATCAATTGTTCTAATGGTATTCTATTAATTTCTGAGAACAACTATTAATTATTGGCAAAAAACTAGTGTAACTGCCCTTTAACCTGCAATATATGACTCACACTATATAACATTTTAACACATTATTTATAATGTCAAAAAGAGGTTTTTATACCAATTTTAAGCTTTTTAGGGTATCGTATTTCAAAAGGGAAAAAAAGGAATTCTTGTAGGATCACTTTAGTGCTGTTCATCCGTTTTTTTGTTTGTCAAGACCCTTTATCTCGGGTACGCGTAAAAGTATCGAGTTGAAATTAAAGCTGTATAATAATATTTACGGTCTCTTGAAGCTGCGGAAAATTAAACTTTTTAGTTAATGTATAGAAAATGTACAGCCGTTTATGCGGCAAAAAGTTACTTTTGTTGAAAACAGAATTATAAACATATATTTGTGACAAAATTTTAGAAATATGCAATAAGAACATTTTCCAAAAAATTATTGATTTTTTTTTTGGTTCACAACAATCTAAAAAATCGCCATATAACTTCATGTACATTTTTTATACTTTTCCGTAAGCAGGTTTTGAATTACATCAGACGCAATTTCATGAGGAGTATAATCTTCTTCCATGCTTATTTAGCTCAGCAATAAATGTTTTATAGATCAAAATTTGAAAAATATTTTGCAAAATAACTATGATATCCCACTTTTTAATGACATTAGAAAATTAATACAATTCGACAGAACACACAACACAAAACAGTTTTTAAATGCTTAATTTTAATGGTGATCGTATATTTCGACACATTCGTGGAATCAAAATTTATATCATCGTTGTCATCGATTTCTGACGAATGACAAAAACCTGTCTCCATCTTTTATAAATAAAAATAAGTAGGTTCGAATCATTTTGGTGTGAAAGTTTGCACCTTCTTAGACATTTTTTTTCTTCAATTTCATGTATAATGCCATATTCTTTTTTTTTTTTTTCTAGTCACCACTTACAAATCTGGATTAAATTTTATAAAATAGGTGTCTCAAATTTCTACGCGTCAATGCCAACATGTCGCAACTTGTTAAGACTAGTCTATAATTCTATGAAGAGTACAATTGCTTCACGAAGAACTTGGTAATACCTACTACATCCAGTAGTCCGGAACTTGCACCGCCAGATTACAATTTATTCAGAATTAAATCCTAAGGAGTTGTCGAAAAGCCCAAAGAATGGTTTTACTAAGGTCTCTTGATAGCTTGCTGTTTTTACCTTTTATTTCGAATTGAAATTCTTTTTTGACCGAACTGTAGATTGTGTTTTCAATTGCTCTTTACATTTGAATGCCTTTCGATTCGATTACCGCATTCTAAGTCAAAATAATAAATTGGGAATGAGCATACTCATTTTCAAGTTTAGAATTTCCATTTAACAATTGAACTATATCCATACTTTCCTTTCTAGTTTATTAGTTCAATGACTTGGAAAACTATGTTTAGTAAATAATTGTTTAATCACAAACGCTTTAACGATCAAAGTCATTTTCATATCCACTTGAATGGCCAATTAAATCAAATTTATATTTCATATCTAGTGCACAAGTGAATTTCACTGTACAATATTCCAGATTAATATATTATGAGTACACAGTTATATTTTTCTATTAATCATTGTAAATTAGTAATTTTTCATTTAGAAATTTATTTATTATACAGTGACAATCTGTCAGATCTGAAAATTTATATGTGTTCTTAGAATTTATTTGATTCAGGTGTCTTTGTATGTTGTGGCTATATGTTGTTTCTTCCTAAACTATGGTTCAAGGAACCTTTAGATTTTGTTTTTTTATTTTTCGTATAATTCACAAATTACTAGAAAGGGTTTTACCACTAGTACGTAGTACTTTTCGCACATATTTTTAACGATCATGACTGACAACGTTGCAACGTAAGTATACGAGGGTTGTCGGGAAAGTTTTGTACATTAAAAAGAAACAAGACATTTTTTCCAACAATCATATTTATGTTTCAAAAAAGTCTCCTTTCGAGTTTATAAATCTAGTCTAGAGTGATGGATGCTCTACCCTTTGTAACATCCGATGAATCTTCGAAGTCACGATCACGGTCACTTTTCCTATAATTACCAAAGATATTTCATTTAAAACTATATTGATTACATATCCTCTTTCATACAAAATGAACAAGAAAGAAATGTTATAGCCAAAGCAACCAACATTTTAACTAAGCTTATTCATGAACCCAAACAAGTTTCTGTATTTAGATAACTATTATATAAAAACAAAAATGTTTTAAAAGAGAATTCAAATTCAATGGTCATACCATCTGTCGAAGGTCACAGTTATTATTGAGAAACAACAATATTTAAATTTTTCCAAATAATAATATACAATAATAAATTGAACAAAGAACTCTCAAAACAGCTAATAATTAATAAAAAAAGTTTCTAACAAAAAACAAATTGACAAAGAAAAACAAAAGAAATTAACAAACTATAATGGTATTTCTGCTAAATTCATCAACTTACTCCATCAGTTAGACCAATTGAAGCATCATTTAACGCTCTACAAAATTAATTCGATGATATAATTAAAAATTAATAAAAAAAAAGAATTCTGTATAACACATTTGACATTGACTTAAACATTGAACCGATATCGTCAAACATCAATTCTAACATTTCTATATAAACTATTTATACACATTTATACTTTATATAAATTCAGTCTTCTTAACTTTCTGGGAATCTTTAAACAACACAATATAAAGATAATAATCCATCTATTTTCACTAAGATAAAAGGTAAATCACCAATCAATAAATTAACTAACACGGTTCATTGAATTCCTTGTTTTAAATGTGACAAAAATTATATTGGTCAGTCTTTCTCGTCACTCACTAATCCTATAAAACCTCCTGCAAAAGCGAAAGCAAATTATATTCAGATATATCTCATTAGCGACACATGTCTACTATGAAGGAGACAATATGAATTATCAATCTGCCAAGGCGTTGACAACTAAGAAAATGTCTATATTTATAAACAACATATATTGCACAAAATGATCTATGCATTAATAAGGAAACTGATATAACCTTAGTGTAAGATAGTAGATTCTGGAAAATCAAATTCTAAAAAAAATTAACGCCATTGACAACCAACTAGCGTCACCTAACCTATGAAATTCAATAACGACCTAACGTATAAAATTTTGTCTCAATAATAATCGAACCAATAAATATTTAGCTCCATTCATAACGACCTGGACTATAAAAATTTAACTTCATTTATAATCTAAACTATTTCTAACGATTTCTATAGTAACCAGAATCAATATTTCAATCAATTAATATTTCTATCAAGCGACAATTTGAATCATGAATTTTGAAATCGATGAATTTAATATTTTTTACAAAAATAACACAATGTAGATCCAACGCAAATCTTAACTAATCATTTCCCAGACGATAAAAACATAAGTATGCGAAAGTTCGGAATATATTAGAGTTAGTACACTTTGGTGTTTTTTGCCACATTCCTACTAAGAAAATGCTTATCTATATATATATATATATATATATATATATATATATATATATATATATATATATATAGAGGTGTATTTTCAATCTCTAGAAATTCGTATTCCGGTATTATCAATATGCAACAAATTTAAACTGTTTTATTGAAAAGAAAAAAGAAATTTTAAAATTGATTAAAATAAAAAAACATTTTTCATTTGTCTAACATTAATTACTTATGTATCTGTAATATTTATTAATTTTAATTAAATATATTCTAACGAGATTTCAAGTTATTTCAAATAAAAATATTGTATGAAAATTAATTAAATGTATTCTAACATTAATGGCGGTGCGATAAACGCCTAGAGCGGTATCAAGCCTAAATCCATCACTGGTTGTAAAGTAATTGGATTTGTAAAATAAAATATTTTTCTTTGGAGATTTAAAAAATTCTCATGTTTAGGTAGGTGCTTGTAAAAACTGTTATTCTAATTTGTGAATTGGAGTTAATTTATCTCTAACTGTTTAAGTATATCATAAATATGATAATTATATGTAGTTTTTTAACTTGTAGAAAACCGTTCGTCATTCTTATTAACAACTACTTTGTACTTTGTAACAAAAGCTGACGGTCCCTTTTCTTCCTTTAATTTTTTGCCATAACAAATTGGAAATTTGAAACGCTGAAACAAAATAGGAGGGTCGGGTTCCGATTACACTCCTATCGATAAATTTGACATGCACGTTCTAATCAAGATGGTTTAGAAGTATCATTGTTCATTTTAATCAACTACTTAGTCGTAAACAAAATAGAAACATTGTTGTTGTTAATAGATACAAAAGAAATTCAAATACTTAGAGATAGAACTCAAGTAGATATGTAAATATTAGAAAATAACTTTTCTCGTAAGAGTAAATCTAAAAGTTTCCATTTTCATCACGTTTTCTTAGCTCGAATTTCCAGTATGCTGGTTTGGTATACTTTCTGACATTGTAATTTGAATCAATTTAATAATCAATGCTTTCTCATAATTAATTTGGTACAGAAAGTATGTAGCTAATTAATTAAAATTTTAAATTTCGAAAGAGCATTTGAAAGTGTGTGAGTTGAGTGTAAATCTTACAAAACCGTTATAATTACTTAGTTCTGCAAACAACATCTAATAAAAAGTAAATAAAACAAAAATCAGAAAATTAATTGAAAATGTGGAATCTTTTGTGATAAATTCAAGTCATTTGGAAGTTAAAATTATTTAAAGTATGAAAAATAAGTAGATGAATCTCAATATTTAACAAAATTTCTAGTTATTCCTATAAATACATAAATAGGGAATATATTAGATGAATAAAAACAAGTAATTTCTCCGAACCTTGAATTAAATGTGCGAATAATTGAACAATTTCCCAATAACATTATATAATTGAATACTGAACCTTTTTGAAGTTGAAAACTGAAGGTTAAATATCGTTTTACATGATGTCATCTGTACGGATACTTGATCAAGACTAATACACTCTGTCATATCTTACCATAAGTTAACCATACTTCAGGCTTATCTTTACTATTTTAAGTGCTGGTCCTTTCTTCATACTTCCATGAACTATACCGTGAAGCGTTGATATATTTTGTAACACTTTGGAATTTCAATCAGTTTCGAAAAACTCAAATGATATAAAGTTTCATATTTACAATATGGCAGTACAAAGTATTAAAAGTAAATGGAAAAAATATTCTCCTCTTATTAGACGTCATAAACACATGGTTTTTAAAAACGTTTTTTATTTATTTTTGATCGTAATGACGCCTCTGGCGAAAATTCCATTGAATATAATTTAAAAAAATCTCTTTGGATTAGATTAAGATGTAGAATAAAAGAAGTAAATTCGTTTAATGAAGACATTTTTATAAATAAATAAGAAATAAACAAGATAAAAATTAACTTATCTTTGTGAATAAAAACTGATCATCATGACAAATTGAGAATAAATTTATTAATAGGAACTCGGCGAATGAAAAACCCATTAGAGAATTCAATTAGGAAAATAATACTCATTGAGAATGCATTACATGAACAACAGAAGTTGTATTTTTAATGACTCGTCATAAATAGCGCTAGGATAAATGATTTGGTTCCAATGAATACTTTTAATATGATTACTTTGTTTTAGAAAATCGTTGTTGATAGAATAACCAATCGAATATTTAATTAGTTTCTTTTTTCTTAGACCCTTGTATATATTTTTGTTGCTAAATTGTGCTGATTTTAGGTGTTTTCTTATTAAAAATTAGTTTTCAAAAACAGGTAAACAAGTGATGTTTCGACCTAATTCGGTTTTTATCTAAATATGACTTGACATTGACAACTTGCATAATTATATTAATCGGTAGATCACCTATAACATAAAAATCTGTTTTAACAACAAAAAATAATTTATCCTTAGTTTTTACATTAAAAAAATATGTAGCAGCTATCAAATTATTTGTAGCTGAAGTTTTTTATCATTGATAACTTTCTCTTTTAGTTGTATTTCATTCCGTTTCAAGAATTTTTGAATTTCTATAATTGAATGTATAGTTTTTTAATGCAGTTTTAACCCTTTTATCGTTCGATGACCTTTTCTAAATACTGAGATGTCAGATATATAACATTTTTTTACCGCATTTTTCACACAAAAAATGCTCCATTACTAGCACAGTAAGCAAGTAGCCAACTCGGGTTTGTGCATTTAATTCCTGTATAGCTGAAGTTGTTCCGATAGGGAAGAAATTCATTAAATCAACCAAATTGTGATTCTTCCCATACAAAATTTCAATCAAACTAGCAATCAATCACAAAATTTCCATTTGTTGAATTTAATACATACGTATAAGATTTCAATGTCAAGTTATAGTTTGATAAATACTATAATAGGTCAATTGTTTCACCTGTTTTCAGAGACTCAAAATCGAGACAGTTTAACAACAAAACCAAATATTCCATTACCCGTTTATAAGAAGGGGTCTGATTTGACAAAATATCTGAATTCATTTTGTGAGCAAGGCCATTTGAATTTCTACTCATGTTACAGTACTTATATACCAACGTTTTATATTCTTTTAACTCAATTTTAAATGTTTTAAAAATTATTGTTTCATAGAGATACTAGAGGTACGAAATGTTTCACAAAAAAATCACTGCCTAACAAAATAGTTTTATGTGTATACATATTTTTACCATTGTTTTCTATATGCTTAAACTAACACACATTTCAACAAATCCTATACTACCTTAAACGCCGAATGAAATCACGAAGTCGGCTTCAAAACCTCATTCACTTAATTCTTTTCGCGGTTGAAACAGTTAATCATATTTAAAACTTAAAATTAGAATAAGTATGACTATTTATAGACTACATTCATTCTAGATACATGCAAGGTTAAAAATAATAAAAATGATAACACCCATTACTGTTGAGAATAGCGAATGGAATTACCAAAACTATTCCATTGGGACATCAAACGTAATTTTTACAATACCTAAATTCATATTTGTTTACTTTTGAAATATTATAAGAAATATTTTTTGAAAAATTATTGAATCAAAAATGTTGACAGTGTATTGAGAGATACTGATTCAAGTTTTTTTTAAATAAATTGTGTGGTTGTTTTTAAACCTATTTTTATTTCTTTGGCTTTACAGGTCTTGAAAATTCTGCAAACGTGTCTTATTTGTTCATTGTGAAAATCGTTCCAGCAGGAATAACAACTCGGAATTTTGTAAACATACTCTTCTTCCATATCCCGATTTTCATGTATCAATGTCTCTAAATATTGACTTTGTATCTGGAGAAGAATTTTAAACAAAATAAAGTTGAATCAACTCGAAAATAATCTACATAAACACAAAAACTTCTTCAACTTTAATTCACTCTTTGAAACTATTGGTTCATAATTTGTTTGTTCATTGAAAAACTTTTTTTGTGTTTTGTATTTATATAAAAAGTTATGAAAATTGTAAGAATAACGAAACCTTTAGGAATCATTCGAGTTTTTTACTTATTATCACATTACTTTCAATCTCCTTATTATCAATACTTTCACTCTTAGCAACACAAAATCACCAGAAAAGCTTGGAGGTACTACCACATGCAAACACTACTTGCCTGAAAAAAGTTTAAAGTCAGAAATATTTCCCTTTTCAGACCTTAGATGTGCTGCGTTTGACAATCGGTTGTGTCGCTTTCTCTTTTACAACGTCAACGAACTCAGATCTTGTTCTTTTTAATATATATTTCACGTTAGGAAACAGAAAATAATCTATCCAATAAAACGAATGTTGGTGTTAGTATCATTTCCAATAAAAAGTAAAATTAAGTTTTAACAAAAAAATGACAGATATATTAGTTTAAATACTCATATTACTGTAAAATTCCGCTAGTAGAATATACGACATTCTTCCTTTATCGAAAAGGAAATAGTTGATTAGTAATATGGATCATTTTACAAGTAGACTTGCAAATCGTCACAAACAATTTGCTCACATTACGAAAAATTCCTTTCACTCACTAAGTATAACTACCCACAATTAATTAATAAATTTATTAGGTGTATTTTGACATGATAAGACCTTATACTATCTTTGAAAAGCGACAGAAACTTTTCATTTTCGCTCGTAATTTGACGAGAATGCCAAATGATCTATTTCTGTAAGGTCATAGGAACCAACTCTCAAAACTGGATACTCAAATTTTCGACACTATACATAGGCGCATTATCGCGTTTGACATTTGGTGGTGTTTGTTGCCTTCTCTTTTACAGTCTCAACGGACTCAAATCTTGTGCCTTTTAATATATATTTCACGATAGGAAACAGAAGATAATCCATCCAATAAGAAGAATGGTTGGTGTTAGTATCCTTAGTATCATATCATAGAAAGCAATTTGGAGCCAATATCAAGAGAAGGGTGGGTGGGGATATGTTGTTTATTCGCTCTTTGGTAAGAAGTGATATATATTGTAAAGAAGTCTTTGCCAGTTATATTATGAGTAGTTCTTTATTGGGAACGTGGCAAGGAAACACCAAAGTGGACTAACTTTAATATATGTTCCGAGTTTTCGAATACTTATGTATTCATTCATTACTTAAGATTTCCGGTGATTTTGATATTATTAAAGCTTGTAAAAATTTTTAAACTCATGGAATTAAAAATTCAATATTCATTTTGACTTTGATATATATATATATATATATATATATATATATATTATACCTCGACCTAAACTTGGTGCTCTTCGTCTCTGTCTAGGTGTATTTCTATGTAGTACTATAGAGTACTATAGAGATATAGAGACCCTAAACTGTGGAGCTAATGAGCTCCTACTTTGGTTTAGACGGCAGCCACTCATCCTTTTTCATGCTTCTTCTATAGCGTCTTATCACTTCGAACCTGTCTACCATCTATTTATATCTGCCTTCATACTATTTATGAACCATTCTAGTAAGTTGGAATTTCTGGAACCGTTGGTAATAGTCACACTGAACACACTGCTTTCACCACCACTACACCAACACTCACAATTACCATGTCCAAGTTATCGAAACGCGCTTCAGACAGTGTAATTGTGAGTGTTGGTGTAGTAGTGGTGTAAACAGTCTATTCAGTATAACCATTCTAATAACAAAACGGAACCCATTTATTTTATCACAGCTTCCCGACAACCTTTCTCCTATTCCCTCTACTTCAACCTAAATTCAATACATCAATAATTGGAATTTCTTTAAAGAAGGAAGCAGGTGGTTGTAGCATTATACTCCAAAAACAAAAATACAATCAATGGACTGGCCAATATTTCACTGATTTTCTGACATTTTATGGTGCTGAACTTAAGAAAAAAAATAATTGCATTTGTTTTAAGTCTGTTATTTTTTCAGAAAAATTAACCCAATTGTACAACTGCTTCATTCGCCATATGCGACTGATTGTTTCCCTACGATTACTTTTTGTTCCCATAAGCGTTTTGCTTGAAATAAAATTTTTTTTCTGTATAGTCTGCGCAATCGTTTGGTGAACACTAATTAAAAAATAATCAACCATTCACGAGTAGAACATTAATTAATTTTCAACCGACACAAAGAAGTTTTTTAACAATGTCTCAGCAACTAAAAGATGCCATATTTTTTTGGCGACGAATTCGTAACGAGCCGATCACGCAGAATGTTTCGGTATATTGCTCTTTAGGATTCTTGATACAAGTATGCTGGAGTTACATTCCACATAACATTCTTATCCTCGAATTGATAAATACAAAAGATATTTTGAAAAATATTTTGAACTGTCAGGTTAGTGATGATGTAATAATATACTCATTAAAATGTAGTAATAATTAATGTTGGCGCCTTGGAATGATATATTATTGTATTGCTTATTTATTTTTTATGCCTTCGGACTCATAAAAACCGTGAACTGGAATCGATTTGGGAGACCAAAAAAAGTTAATTATTAAATTTCATTCATCTTATAATATGTAGTTAACAACCAAGGTGAATCTACTAATCAATATATCGTCATTTAAATATGAGAAACAATTACAAATTTGGAAAAAAAATATTTCAATTAGCTGGAACTAGTGGTCTTTTCTAGAAGTTCGTGTGTTAATTCGACACACCATTACTAATATTCTGTGGACTAGTTCGTTCGAGCCGAATAATGTCTACATCATTAGGCGTAAAAAGTTTATTGGCCCATAAACGTTACAAGTTATAAATAATTAAATACCATCATAGTGTTTAAAGTTTTGTTTATTGCTGGTAATGTATAAATATATTCGAATTTTTACAAAAAGTTACTTAAAGAGGAATAAATTAATTAAAAAGTAAGATTCCATTCTCGGAAACGTACCTCTATTATTCGTAATTTCAATTTAACTCTGAAAATAGCCCTCCGCGCGCCATTGTTAGGTCTCGTGCACTTCTTCGTGTACGTCAAGAGAAAAAATGTTTAAAAGTACTTAAAGTATTAAAAAATTTTTAAAAATTATGTTATAATCCGAAAACTTTGAATTTATTCACGTTGAAAATTTTCCACAAACTAGACGATTCTATAATTTAGTAAATTTTCTCAAACTTTCTTCATCGTTCTAAGCTCCAAGATTATTTAAACAATTGTCATGAATTTTTCTGCTCTGAAAAGCCCTTTTAAATTGCATTATACATACAAAACAAGATTGTTTCATAGTTTTTTATAAATACATACAGAATGAGTGTTATGTATTGAACGCCTCAATCATCTCGGCCTGTACAATTATTATGAATAAATGAACTTTGTTATTTAAAATGAATCACTCTGTATATTTTCCGCTTTTCGAAATCCTTAAGAAAAAAAATTACTTTTCATCTAATGTTTCCTATACCTAAACGCCATAGTTTCGGAGTTAAAATAATACATTTAGGTGGCTATGACTGCTATAATAACAAATTTGACGTTTGAATAAATTATTTTTGTTGAAATTTATTGAAAGTCACAATAGATCGTTTATCTGAAAAAGAACGAATTGATATTTTATTGATATTACGATATGGTGATAGGCGTAGAAATCAAGAAGAAAGGTGTGATATCTTTAATAATGTATATCCTAACAGAAATCCCATAAAGATCTACAGTCAGTAAATTAGTAAAAAAATTTAACAAAACTCGTAAAAGATTTATCCAAATAAGGACGCAGAAAAATTGCATCAAATGAAAACAAATCTTTAAATGTTTGTGTCTTGTTAGAAGACGATCCACACTTGAGTACTAGACAAATATCCAGGGAACTTGATATTTCGCAAACATCCGTAATGAAAATTTTACGTGATAATAAATTCCATCCATACAAAGTAACAAAGAGTTGTCAAATGACAATATTACAATCAAAACGAATCAATTTTTTTTAAGTAATGTTATGTTTTGCGATGAAGCCACATTTTGTATTAATTGAAACGTAAATCGGCATAATTGTAGATACTCGTCACGTAACAATCCTCGTTGGATGCGTGAATCCCTCACCCAATATCCCGAAATAATAGCTGGAATAATAGGCGACAAAATAATTGGTCCTTTTTTCATTGAGGGTATCTTAATGATCCTAAATAATGTGTTTGTGAAAAGGTGGATTGGAAGGCGTGGTTTTATAGAATGGCTCCCGCAATCACCCGACATGAATCCTTTGTACTATTTCCGGTTGGATCACTTAAAAAACATCGTTTATAAAACACAACCTACCAATATTAAGGAATTAAAAGATAGGATTACCACAGAGATAAAAAGAATCGAGCAGTGTGGGATGTTGCGAAATGTATTGAAAAGTTTTAAAAATCGTATGGCTTGTTTTGTTCTAGTAAATGGACAACATTTTAAGCATCTACTGTCATCGCCTTTACTGTATGTTTTCTAAAATTCGTAATTTTTCTACTTCACAAATGTGGATCTACTTATAACATGATCCTAACATTTAAAGATTTGTCTTCAGTTGTTGTAGGTTTTCTGCGTTATTATTTGGATAAATATTTTACAGTATCAGTTTACCAACTTACTGACCTAAACCTTGTTAAAAGATTTTTATTAGCACATAAATTATTATAGAATATTCAAATTGAGTTTATCAAATCGCAGTCATTTAAATGTTTATTGTAACATGAAGGAGATACTGCAAATCTAGCTATAACACAAAATATATAGGGTGATCCATTTAAAATAACAAAATTAATTATTTTTTCGGATGAAGGGAAGATCTGACAATAATGTGAATACCACCATAATACCGTCCTTATCACAAGACCATTGTGCACAAAAATTTATAAAAACCTTTCAAGCCGTTTCGTAGATAATTGAGGCGTTCCATACATAAAACTCACTTTGTATAAATAATTCTGCTTTACACATAACATTTTTTTCGAAATCGCCCAGATTCAAATATACTAGCGAGCAGAATAGGTTATGAGTGTCGCGTTTAGAGCTAAATAATATATATTTTTTTTAAATCGGAATGGAAATCTTGTTTTTTTTATTTGTTTATATTGATGGTGATAGAGCAGTTTGAATTATTCGTAATGTTGAAAGGTTGTAAGCATGTAATCCACTACCGTCGAACATGAAGTGGCTGACAGTACAGTTACTTCAGTGCCTAGGTACTAAAGAGCGATTTCATTGACGATTTCTATCGACCAATCAGCATTAATGTTCATTTTACTGCCGATTTCCATTTATTTACTAAAAAAATTAATTTTTTGTTATTTTACTATTTTTAAAAATTTTTATCACGACTTTTTAGAGAACTGTTAACTTGAAAAAACATAAATACAGTATTTTTACAACTTTGTGGCGCAATCTTGTTTTGTACGTACATAAGAAGGGCTACACAAGGCGAAAAAATATTAAGACAATAATTTAATCATTGACTTATTTCATAACATTGGAGAAAAGTCTGTTAATTAACAATCGTCTAATTTGTTGGAAAATAGATTCGAATAAAAAATTCTAACAAAAAAATTGTCTGAAACCTTCAACCAATTTAAATACCTGAAAACATTTTTTGTTCATTGACATATTCATTTTCAGCGTTAAATTTAAAATATAAATATTGCTGGTACACTTTTTGGGAAACGAATTTTTCAAAAAAATTTTCTCTTTTCCAAGGATCCAATTCCAAATATTTATACTCTACGAGCTATTATCGAAAAGCCACTATTATTTGCAGGTTCCCGATTGTTCATAACTTCAAAAAACTTTAAATAAAAATTTCAATATGACAATGACAGATATCATGATTCATTTATCGGAAAATACCACATTCCAGCTGTAATTTTATTTTTAATACATATAGTTATTAATTTAATTTATCCATGTGGTAAATTTTCAACTTTCTTCGTTTCCGTTACAATGAATAGATCTCGACGTATTCCGAAGATAAAAAAATTATTATTTTTATAACAGTCAATGACCATTTAATGGAAGAATGTGTTTGAATTTTTCGGAACTGGAACCACAAAATAAGTATTTTTGTTTTGTTTTAGGATAATAGATGAAAATAAAATCGAAACTAAATTAGGTTTTTTGTCACCACTTCCTGGCGTATGTGCGTGTGTCATTTATTTACGTTACAGTGTTAAGAGCAATCTTCTAAAATTGTCTAGGTAATTATATGGAGGAAAAATTCCGCTACTAGAATATACAACATTCTTCCTTCATCGAAAAGGAAATAGTTAATTAGTTATATGGATCATGTTACAAATAGACTTGCAAATCGACACAAACAATATGCTCACATTAAGAAAATTTCCATTCACTTACTATGTACAACTACCCACAATTAATTAGTCACTTTATTAGGTGTATTTTGACATGATAAGACCTTATATTATCTTTGAAAAGCGACAAATACTTTCAATTTTCGCTCTAATTTGACGAGAATTTCGAACGAAGTATTTCTCTGAGGTCATATTATTTTCAGTATTTCAGTATTTCACTACTGGGTCTCAAATTATGAGTATTTTCTCACATACTGATTTTTGACACTACACATATGCGAATTGTCGTGTTTTCTTAAGTGCTTGGTGAAGATTCCCTTGACTAATACATATTACAGAGTGAAAAATTAATGATCTCGTTGTGAAGATTTCATCACCAGAACGGAAACTTCTGGTTTAGTATAACATAGAAATGAGTCCATAAAAAGATCACGGGTTTGTTCAGAATCGTGTCCCGTCTTGCAATACCAATGTGTGGCTAATTGACAAATAATTGAAGATAGGATAATATACTTACTACCGGACTGATTATGGATACCATGTCAACATGTGCTCACAAACAAACTCGAAAGGCAGTATAGACAAGACAAAGCAACTTTTCTTGCAAGATTAGTGACAATTGCAGACTAAATATATTCATCACTATGATATAGAGATAAAGAGGAAGAGACAGGTGTACCAACATCGAGGCTTGCCACCATCGAAAACATTATTTATGTAACCTTCAGTTGGGTTAACCGCATGATGAGAAATTATATGAGAATATAAAAGAAAAATTGAGTATTATCCTACATCAGGATAACGCATTTAATTACATTCAACATAGCAACAGCCCCAATAGCTCTGGCCGACATAGATTTAGTTGATCAGTGACTTGCAGAGGCTGCTTTTTATATCGCAACGCTTTAGAAATGCTAGAACATCGAGAAGAAAAATGTCAGTGAAAAATGGCAATAATATAAATCTTTGTTAATTTTCTATTGCAAATGAGTCAGGAACAGAGCAAAGGAATTTGTACTCATACATGTTTCAAGATTGAACTTTCAGCATTCTGGCTTCTAATTTTGCATTCTCAATATACATGTCATATATTTGCGATTTTGTTCGTATTTTGAGGTTGAAGCTAATATAATGGAATGTAACGCCTGTATGACGCATTACCATAGTGCCACTGATGATTAACTTATAAATATAATAATATATAAAATAAATAAAAATCATTTCAAATATTCAACAGTTATTTTGTTATATACCTAAAAAGGTATTGAGATGTGTAAGATGTATTATCTGCTTCAACTTGAAATGATAGTTTTGTATTGATCTGTAATACGAGGTCTGGCTATTAAATAACGGGACTGGTAACTAAAAAGGGTATAGTTATAAAAATTATTCTACATTCGAATGCTCCCCTTCCATACTCCCCTCTCTTTGCCACACACCTTTCCATACGTTTTTTCCATTGATCGAAGCAGTTCCGGAAGTCTTCTGTGGAGAGGGATTTTAGGAGCTCTTCTGTTTTTTGCTTTACCGTTTCCATCGACTCAAATCGGATCCCTTTCAAAGCAGATCTTTTTCTTACCTTTCAAGGAAATCTGAGCAGACTGGTTTACGCAAGAGCTTTTGATAAGGAGTCAGATTTTTCGGCACTAACTTCGCACAGACTTTTGTCATGTTCAATTCCTCGTGTAAAATTTTTCTAACTGTGTTTTTATCGGCGTTTACAGCCTCTGCAATCATCCGGATGCTCAATCGTCGATCTGCACGCACAATTTGTTTTCTGAGTTGAAACAGTCACACGGTGATCTTACACCGCTCAAAAACACCCGCACGAAATAGAAAATTGTCCCCATAGGCCTCTTGCAACAATTATTGGACTCAGCTGGAGTTTTTTTCAATTTAACGAGAAATTTGATATTGATAAGTTACTCATGTTTTTCGGCACGAGAAAAAAACACGTTCGTTTTAAACCGCTACTGTACAAATACGTGTTTTGGGACGTGCATAGACAAGATATTCAAATACCCAACGCACTACTCGTTTTTTGAATGTCTTTTCAATATGTTTACTATTTAACTCTTTTAATTCGAGAAAAATAATTTTAAAAAAACTCGTTTCGAATTTGTCGAATTTCATATGTATTAAGTCTTTAAAGGTTGGAGCTACATATAAAGAAGACGCACGACAGAGAAACGATTTAACTCCTGATCGAAGTTAAATTGAAATCTCACAATTTTCAGACATACCAGTTTAGCAATCACTCTTAACTACTTTACAAAAACAACGTAGCCACTTTTTTTCGAACACTGCCTGATCGTTGAGTTTTCTTCGAACAGTTCTCCTCTAATATACCAAACAGTCGCCAGATTTTTTATTAAAAAACGTAGGTTAAAAAATTTTCAATAATAAATTTGGGGGAATCATATCTGGCTGCTTCTTGTGCATCAGTTTACAAATGAGGCATCCATCTAAAACATTGTTTGGTTAGACGTAGTGCATAATTGTGTACGCCGCTGCTGATCCCATCTCTCTTCTGGATGTCGTCAAACCTTACAAGACTATTTACCATTTTTGTAAGAGCTTGAATGTTTTCGAGTTAATTGCGATGGGCGGTTGACCAGAATGAGAAAGAGGTTCGTCCTCTAATGTGGTCTTCTCTTAAATTCTGCAATACAAATATTAAAAAAATTCATCTCTTTTAGTCTTTTTAGAATCATAATAACCGTACAAAACTCGTACAGGTCGAGATCTTATTTCGAATATAAACATAACAAATTCTTAGCTATCTACCTTAAAGTTTGTTGCGATAATCCAAAAATATCAAGCATTACTCATTCCTTGAAAATCATAATACAGAAGGTTTTTTAGAGAAATATATAACTGTAGGTAATAACAAAGACATTTGTTTTATGACATTTAGATCCATTTCCTTAACAAGGTTGGAGGAAGCTATTCGGAAGAAAGATAAATTTTACAAAACTTGTTATTTCTTTTGAAAATATAGTTATACTAGTTAGACACCTGTCTTTATTCTGTAACGAACCAATTTATCTGATGCATATCATAAAAGATTGATCATTCAACACTAGGAAGAAATTTACTTGGTAAAAGTGGAGAGAAATCGACATATATGATTTTCAAGTTCGTAGCTTATTTCTCGAGAACGCACTCACTATTACTACACCATTTCTTGCTTTTTTAATTGTACACGTTATTTGGAATAATTTCGCAACCACGATGTGTTATTATTCTATTAAAACCAAAGTAAAAAGTTTATATAAAATTTGAATTATTCTTTACTCATCTCATTGTTGCATTCAGGTTGTGGCCTTCCTATTTTTAGGACTAGTGTCAAAACCTTTCCACAAATGAGTGCTGAGATTGCGGAGATGATGGAATTTAAGTATTTTCAGGACACAATTAGAAGTATTAAAGATATTAAAATGGAAACAATAAAAAAAATTCAACTGCAGAGACAACCGAAATGAAAATACTCCGTATAATAACTATAAAAATTTTTCTGGTTAGAGAGAGAATATTAGAAGAACATGCAAGCTAATAAACGTTAATAACTGATTGTTGGGTAGAAAAAAAAGAATGGAACGAGCATATCAGTTCGATGGACGTTAGAAGATTAATTAAAATTGCATGCGACAAATAACTATTGAAATAGGAGTTTCGGAAAATGATGTAGCGACAATTTAGCAGTACAACAGACAAAAACAAACGAGCTTATTTCCTAAATCAAAAAAAGATAAAATTTTGAATATATGACAAACTTTCTCCATACACAATATCACCTTTATTAGAATCAAATTATTTTAGTGTAGGCAGGTATACAAGGAGCCCCCTCCGGATTTCGATCCACTAAAGTTATTTGTTCCAGTTAGCAACCGCTTAGAATAACTTGATCTCGTTTAACTCGTAGGTCAATGTCTAAATTTGTAAATACAAAAACAAGATGTAAATATGAAAACATTAACAATATCGCCGACTCGAATATGACATCATACGAGTCACTAGAGGTTAAATACGGTTCGAAAAGATTCTCTCTTTATCTCAAGGCCTACTTCACACTTTAGGCGTGCCAAAACGTGACGGGACGCTACACGTAAAGAATGTTCCCATACGAATATTACCACCGACACATACTTGTTAATTAAAATGCAGAGAATAGTAGTTGAATGTAAAAAGATGCGATTAATGATAACTTATATTAACACTGTAAAACTTTCTAAGGATGTATACTACTTCTAATTGATTTTTAAATTCTTTGCATGCTAATATACGGGGCGTTTTCATAATAATGTGAATGATTTCTGTCGTCGAAAAATTATCATAAATTTGTGTGATAAGATTTTAATGAGTTATGGGGCCTCCAATTGTTTTTAATAAATAAGCTTAGTATATATGAATGTATAAATGAACTTTCATTTTAAGAAGCAATCACATTTTGATATATACATAGGAAAACGTACTACGCTTTAGTGCAGATACTCAAAATTTACACCACCAGCTAAAATAAAAGCATCCACACAACGTTTATTGCTGAACTTGTGCGAAAGGGTATGGATTGTTACTATTACGTAACAGATGTGTCTGATGAAATTTCGAAGATTTTTTTTAAGTTGGGGAAAGTGATCTAGATATCTACACACATACGAGAATGCTATAAAAAATTCCTGGCCCAATAAAGAAAACACAAAAATTTTGGAAAAAAGTAGATTTATTTTTCAACATCATCTCTTTGTAGCTCCATACACTTTTTCCAGCGATTCCATTCGATACCCTGTTTATAATAAAATTTTCTTCTTGGCCAGATGGGGCCGTTTTTGCCTGATTTCTTTGTTCAAACGTTACAATATGGTGGCATATCACTCGTCTTTGATCTTTTTTCCATTTTCAAGATAATAAAACCAAAAAACGGACGCCATGACCTTGTCTGAAGAAGGAACGGTGTTTGTCTTCTTTGAAGCCGGTTCTCCCTTTTCACACCTGAATCTACTTCAGCTTTTATATTGGTTGGGCTAATGCCTTTCAAATAAAAGTATTATTACATAACTATAATCAATTTTTACAAATGTTTACAAATTCACTGAAAACGTTCACTATTGATGGCTTCCCAACAAATACTGAACAACGTAGCATCTTAAAACTTGAAACATATGCTGTATAGATTGTGTTCTTCCTAATACAGTGATATTTTTCAAGCAACTACCCACATCTCTAGTCCAGGACAGATACTACTGGGACTATCCTCGTAAAACTCCAGGTGAATTTGTTGAGTGTAGAGATCCTTTTAACGTTGTTCTCTAACTCTCACTGCAAAATGTGAAGTGCACTTACATGCTTGAACACCATACACCTTATTATTATCAGAGGTACATCTTCAAAATAACTGGTAGTTCATTTTAAACGAATGAAGACATAGATCAATCGTGCAAGGAAAGAAAATTGTCCCGAGAAATTATTATCGGCGATAATGCGTCATATATTAAATTTAATGATTTGTTGGACTCGTCGTACACTTGAAGCATGTGGATTTACATAAGTAAATATTTGGTTTTATAGCGCCAGAACTGGAGAGAATGTCTGTCCGTAAACAGAACATCGACAGCAAATTTTGAATTACTTACTATTTTATTCCATTTTGCATACGGAGCGGATTAATAGTTTTAATATTCTCATTCACTTGTGCAAATCTTCTGCTATCACTTTCTAAATGTTGGTTAATAATATGATCTTCTAGTTGTAGCGGCTAACTTTACCATTTAACATAAATGTTGGTTCATCGGACAAATCTCTCATTTGTGAAATTTGTATAAGCATCTACCTTTTGGATTATAGTTTTACAAAATACCATTAGGCGGTAATCATCTTCATGTAAGTCTTGGAAGATCGTTGCTTTATGTAAATGATACTTATACTTCTTAATAATGTTAAAGATAGATCCTATACTAACTCTATGTTATAATACAACTTTCCTGGTGCATTTTGTAAAAATTTTGCCTAACTTGCAAGAATGTTCCATCATTAGCTACGTTTTATGATGAGACACTTTTAGATTTAATTCAGTTCTTTCACAATCTCCGTAACCTCTCATTATTAGAATGGTTACTTTTTTCTGTTCGGTAAGCAATGTTAAGTTTTAAAGTAAAAATCTAATTACAATAAATAACTGTCACTAGTAACATTAATCACTACATTGAAACACCCATGAAAACCAACTACTTTTGCATCCAAATCTCATGTGAATATTTTATTTTATTTTATTATTTTTGTGTCACGTTGTTTATGGATCTACCTTAACTTCCTAGATAATTTTTCTACAAGATAACACGTTATCACTCACACTTCTTCGATCGTCGGTGTTGCAGGTTTTCTGCGGTTTTCCTGTAACATGATGAACCGGTTCACCAGTCAAATGGTCTACGATAAGGAAAAATGCTGCCGTATTTGTACCCGCGCGCCCTCCAATTAAATTGAAAATAAACAAAAATACAGAAGCAAAGAAAAAAATAGGAGCTCTCTTTTCGTCTTCCTCTAGCCATTGATCGTCCGCTTTTTTCCCTTCTTAAGCCAGGACAGCACAATTAGAATGCAATCACCACAACTCCAGCCCTGCAGAAGAGCAACTCCTATATAAGGGCCAACTTCAACCAACCTTCCTCCTATAGAAAAATTTTCTTTATCCAACCCACCCGTCTAATCTCTCTCTCTCTTTTGTTCATGGAGCAGTACCGAAAGGCTTATTATCCATGTTAATTATATGATCTCTGGAATTGTTGTTTTCTTGACTCATATTGATAAATTATTTCTATGATGAAGAGTGAATGACAGAGAGATAATTATTTGGGTTTTTATTGAAACTGATCACAATCAGTGATCCATTCATTGCGTAAAATTATACCATGTGGATATTTATTTGTTTTTAGTGTATACATAACACTTCAACCTACATTATGTTAATGAAATACATGCGATAAGCGGCTAACTTTAATCTTCAGCTTTTCAATAATTAATTCATGTAAATAGCTAAAGATCTTATCTAAACAAGTATTGCAACTTCTATGAATATTCGATTAACGTTACAGTAAGTATACTTGTCTTTGAGTGTTTTTCAAATAATGAAATAGGAAAATGCTAACTGGTATGAAAATCATGCATGTGATAAAAGATAACCCGGAAAAAAAATTCTATAACGTTGAATGTTGTATATTTTCTTGAATAAATGATCGTGATTTTAGATCTATTTCAATCAACAGTATTTATTATAGATGATATTGTTGACGTTTTAACCTGCTTTCAGTCTTTACCACACATTTCAAAAGAAACACTTAAAAAAAGGACTTTTTTCAACAAAATGAGATAATAATTGGAATATATTCTGAATAATATTTTCATCTATTAAAACAATTTTTGAAATTTCCCAAATTATCTTTAAAGTTCCAAAATGATTACAATATATTATGTTCGATTTAGAATATTCTAGAAAGTTCTAAAATTTTTTGGAATGATCTGGAAACTTCCAAAAAGAGTGCAAACTATTGTAATTTCGGTGCCTTATGGTATATAAACCGAAATTCAGTTAAAAATGTAATTTAATATAGTTTCTATACCATTAAACATGCGATGTATTTTGGTCCGAGCAACGCCGGGTTTCGCTGCTAATACTCATAAAGAAAGTTAACGTTAATTTTTTTGTGGACAATCAATTAAAGAAACCGAGAAAAAGCTAGATATATATTATTTCGGAAATGCTTTGTCTGGTGAAATGATTTATAATTGGATCTCTGTATTTAAAAGTGGTCAAACGAAAATACGGATAATGCTGTACGTTCGAGACAGTCACTAACATTTTAGTCGTTAACTTTTTCATTTACGCAGAACGATTCCTCAGAACTCAAATGTGAACTAAATAAGAGAATGAATAACTCACTTTGTAAAATCTGCGAAAGGATCTAAAAATTGAACATGTTGAAAAGTATTAAGGATTTGTAATTATTTTGATTGGACGGTATAAAAGTAATTGTTTGAACTTTGTTTCAAAAATCGTGTAGGTAATGCTATTGTCTACTCCAAGAATAATTATTAAACTATGAATGTACATTAAATGTAACTTAGATTGAAAAATTTAGTTCTTTGAAAATTTCCGGTTTCACTGTCTTCCTTAACACAACTCGCAGCAAAAATTATAACTACACCTCGTTACCAAAAAAATTCCTGATCATATCTTTTGATATTGCAAAGGTACTAAAATTATGGCGCTGGGTAGCAGATTTGTAATTATATTAAATCCACTTGGAACCAAAGCCCAATATATAGAAATAATTGTTGAAATATGTACTACTGGGTCGATGTGCTTTATAGTTTATTTCAGAAAGGTAGAGAGCAATAACATCTCATTAGGCATGCAAAGGGACCAAAGAGTGACCCATTCACAAACACTGAAATTAGTGTGTCAAAGGCGTGCCGGTAGGATACTCGTAAAAAGGAAAGCCGAATATGAAATAGGGCTGGAAATAGGCAGAGGCACTGATAGAAGGTTAAACGGTACCTGTTAAACGCAAAACGTAACTGTATAATCTACTCCCTACACAATATTCCAAGACCTACACCGTCCGAACTGGACGGAATTCCCCATTTTATTGCTCTATACATTTCCAAAATAGACTATAATCCTACATAACCTGATGGAATTTGCAGAGAAAATGATATCATAATTTGACAAGTTTTCTAATAAATAAATTGTCAGCTAGAAAACAGTTAGCCAGCTCCATTATTTCAAAATTCTTCTGTACTTTTCGTTCTCTACACGTGCTTACGAACTTCGCATATGAACCAATGAAACAACGCTGAAATACCCTTCACATAGCGGTTAAAGATTCAGGTTATTACATCATGTACCAAGGAAGCAAAAGAACAAAACATAACCGTTTTAATACCGATTGATGAAAAAAATCGTCATATTAGGCCTGTTTCATGCTTATTCGTTTCCATTCGGTTCGTTTTTGGTAGAAACCGGAAACAAATGAAACCTTGTCACACGGTTTTCGCAAGGTTTATATTATGTTCAGTTTTTTCGCAAGAAATGATGTATCAAAAATGCGTAAATATTTTAAATAAATGTCATTCCTCATTGTCCCAATCCAAATAATTTTTTTTAATTATTCGGTGTTGTGCTGTTTCCATTAGGAACCGAACAGAAACCAAAGGATCGTTGCACACTTTGTCGGTTGCGACCGAACGAACTGAAGCGAATAGAACCGAATACTTATGAAACAGGCCTTAGTAAAAAAGAACGTTAAGAAAAATGACAAATTCGTTTCTAAGCCTCCAAGAAAAATTTTGAGAATTTTCTAAAGAAAATAACAAAACCAATACGGACCTAGAGAGATCAAGACCAAACAATAGGAATGTGGAGGGATTGCAAGTCAAGGAAATAGATTCAGAGAGGTGGAAAGATAAAAGTTCACATATTCAACTAATGACAGATACATACCTGGATTTATTTGATACTGTTCATTAGCATAGAAAAGTGCATTTATTGAATAATTTAAAAGCTATTTTGTTTATGTTCAAAAGATTTATAAACGGTTATTTAATGTATAAATTTCGAATTAAAATTTACTAATTTGTTAAATATCTGGGCTGGAAATCAATAGCCATTAGTTGAAAATGTGAACATGTATTCAAAATTACAAAAGAAACAAATCAAATATTTGAGATAATAAAAAATTATAACCGACCAGAATTGGTTTTTGATTATATATTAGAAACCTAATTACTTTGCCATGTGTAGTAGTTATCGAACTAATTGCCTGTTATAAGTTTTTATTGACTAAACTGCCGATTAATCATAATACAACTAGGTTAGAAACACTATTAATAACAATCAATTATGTAGTACGTACTAGAGAAAATAATTTGAATTTAAAGTTGTGGGTTAACTTATTTTTCTTCTGATAAAATACGAGGATGGTTCCAGAAGTACCTGGCCCAACAAAGAGAAGACAGACATTTTGGTAAACAATATATTTATTTCTCAGCGCAATTTCCTTTTAGCTCCATACACTTTTCCAGCGATAAGCTACCCTTTTTATGTTAAGAATCGTCTAACTCCTCAAAATTCAAAAGAATTCATGCAGGATATAGGGTATATAGTAAGTAGAAACCATTATGTTAGAGAATATGTCGGACATCTAAAGTCTAGAAGGCAGCGACAAAACCAGTAGTTACATAAGCGGTTGAAACTATGAGGTAAAAAATATGGACGAAGAAAAACTAAGAATATATGAATTGAATCAAAAAAATGTTACATTATGGAAACATCGAAAGAAGGGAACGGAAAATTACAGAATGAGACCGAAAGAGAAAATATTGCCAGGAAGATAAAAAAGTAGATGGGAACATAAGATTATACAGGAGTGCATGACTTTAATGGACAGATGTAGGACATAAAGAGAACATGTAATCAGTTGTTTGAGCACAATTTGAGAGGCTACAATTCTAAATATAATGTATAGCATTGTATTGATATGATAAGGCAAATTCTAACACTTAACGCGCCCTTATTCGCTTTTTCCCCTATCTTTCTACCTTCTAATAAGAATCCTCTCCTGTGGCTGATTTTTTCCCAAATCCTCATATTTATTGTACGGTCTTCTTCTTTTTGTACTGTTATAAGATATAAATCTTAATGCTCCGTATCCTCCATTTTCATTACACGTCCGTGCTATAATAGCTGCCTTTCTGCTGTTATTTGGATGCGCTTTATTTTTTTTGTGATGCCTTCGTTTCTGACATGTTGCAGTCTAGAAATAACACATTATGCCTTCAAATGATTATCATCATGTCTATCATCTCTTTTTTTCTCTATAAGTTTTCGTGTAAGTTCGAATAGGCTCTACAAAAGTTATACTTATTCCATTGTTCCATCCATAAAATTAAATTGCCTTAGTTCAAAGCCTCCTCACATTTTTAATTTATATTTTTTGTATCTTCGTGATAAACTTTAATTATAAAATACGATCCGATTTGTATTACTCTGAAGGGTGGGAATCTTCTGCTTCTTTTATTTCGTGTTGATGAATAGTAACTGTTATGAGTTTTCTTGTTACCAATTATTATAGTTTCATATTTTCTTATTCTTACATATTCAGTTTGTGTGAAATATCATTATGTGATTGCTCTAATTCTCTTTATTTTAACCATGTTTTCATTTCATTTTGACACGCTTAGAGCTGTCTAGCAACTAAATATTTGTTTTGATTTATAAAAGGGCCAGGGGTGGAGGGAATGAATCAACTCTCTTATCTTTCTTCATTCTGGTCCCGTACTCTCTCCCTCAATTATTATTTATATCATGAAGTATGTTAATGTTGAACGATAGTGAATCACCTTTTAATTGAAGTTTTCTCCACACTTGTGAAGCATATAAAAGACCACATTATTTACTAACAGAATAAAGAAAATCAATCACAATTAAATCAATTTATTATTCACATTTGTTATATTAACAATTGTAGTTGTTATCGTTTCTTCTAAGGAACGCATAGAGCTAAAAGGACCTTCGATTTTTTTTGCTATATGCAGTTATTATACATACTATCATCGATATAAATCTCTTCTACTCATCTTTCCGTTTAAGGAGGTGACTTTATTTGCTTTTACAGAAAAATATCAGATCATCTGTTGATTAGAAATTCATAGTATCAGATTTAAAATGAATGTCACTGTTTGGATGTACCCCACCTATACTAAATGCCAAATTCGTTTACAGGTCTCGAGGTACTTGAATAACCAGGTATAATCTTCAGTGATTACTTAACTCGTCGCAGTTATCTTTGGTTATCATTCATAGATGAGACCTTTTAGTTTGTGGACGTTCTCTTTGAACGCATCAGAACGCATGATTGATAAGACGTCTGTCAGATGATATCAGCTTCCGCAGATGACACCGTTGAAATAGAAAATTACGCCTAGAATAAAAACCAAACCAGCTATCGACTTTTCTTTCTTTCTCTCTTTCTTTCTTTCTTTGGAATCCTTATATTAGACTATACTAAGACTATATTGATTGCATTGTATACAAACTCTAAAAGTACTAGGTAACAGAAACAAAATAACCCTGATGTGACTACCACGCAACCAGGTGATGTTGAAGCAGACAGCCTTGTCCAAAAATGGGCAACGATTCGATATTTTCGACCATAATTTGTGGCTTCACGAGATGCGTCGATCCATATCAAGTGAGAAGTTTGAGAAATTTCTCTAGACGCCCAAAAACAACATGAAACTGGTAGTATGAAGTTTGGAAACAGTCTACGAATTTTGGAGGCAGAATAATGAGATGCAGTCATACACAAAGGTATGGATACAGACTGGCTGGAGAACCGAATCAATCTAATTGAACATAGACTATACAATAATGTTTGATTTGAGTTTCATTTTACTTTGTACATTAAAGAATGACGGTTGTGATAATATATTGTGAAAACTAATTTTTAAAAGCGACTGTAACAAGTTTTTTTAGAAAGAAACTCACAATTTATACAAAGTTTATATCCAAATCCTACCAAAATGAAATAACTGTAACTAACGGTCCAAAAATATTAGTTAACTGAGGATTATATTTAGTTCTAGTTTCATCTTATTATGTTAAAGGAATACAATACATACATGATTTCCTTACAAAAACATTATCCAATTAATGCCGTAACTGCTTTGACGTGGTAACGTAACGCGGTAGTGAAATGATCTGTTTCAGAGTCAACTAGGCGTACAATAACATGTGGTACAGTAAGTACTTGACTGGTGTCAGATTTCACATCATACACATTTCCGAGAATAATAATAAAGCATTACTTTGGCAGAGAAGTGTTAGAAAGACATAAAAATAAATAAATCGATTCCAGTGATTTACTTCTCGGGTTTATTAAAAGTGAATTGATCGGTCATTGACTTATTACTTTGTTTCATTGTTAATAAAAGAGTGTTTTTGTGTTCGACTTGTTTGTAACATTGGATTGTCGAAAGTGAGCAACCAATGAGAGCTTGATTGTATGAGTTGTTTTCAATGAAAAAGTTCAATATCTATCTACAGGAGGATAAGTGTATGTTGTATACTCATATTTCATTTTCATACTTTTGGCGCCCAGATCAATTTCTCCAATAAACCTTAAAATATAAAGTTGGACGCCACCGGAATTATTAGAAGCAGCCAATGTAACGCACGTCATTGCCAGCTAAATTGCGGAGAATCTACGAAACCGCGTCTTCAAACTAATTATATTTCTAAATCAAAAAGGGAAAGGATACAAGCCCAGGAAAGCTGCGATTTATATTAAATAAATAAATTAGTGTTTTTTGTAAATAATGCTCCCGATGAAGTTTATTTAATGGACAGGGTTGTTATTGTATTTGGGGTTGCAGGAGCTTGTCGTATTTGTGAAATCGGCCATGTAACATTAGATAATATTAAAGATTCGGGAACGTTACTAATTGTGAAACTTAAGGAAATAAAGAATGATGTAATTTCATAAAAAGTAACATTTTGTTACCTGTCAACAGAGATAAAATGTCAAATTTTTCGTTCCCCAAATTGTTGGTTTTCTTTTCTCAGATTACAACACTATTTTATTGAGTTGATGTTTATTCGCAATTCTTCTTTATCAAAAAATCGTTTTCTTATTTACCGAAGTTATATTTTTTGATTTGTTAAAATTAATTACATACAATATTGTTCTCAATTTGAAAGTAAATGTACAGAAAAGAAGAGGCTAAAATTCAGGTCCTAGAACTTATATGGGAATCAAAGGGGAGCTTTTTAAAAACAGAGACAAAATAAATACTTGGAAAAAATTAATTCTAAAGCATTGTGATGGCTATTATAGCCTCAAAGTGAAAATTATGCATACATAAGGGACGTTTTTGGCAGAATTTTACAAGAAATAGAATGGTGGGTACACCAGATGATATCTTGCTAATTTACCAAATTCATAACTTTTAAAAACATTTTGATAACCGACGAAAGAATGAAAATAAGTAGAGAGTGCACATTGAACGAGACTGACAATTTTGTAATAGAAATAATAAATAAAGCTAGTCCCATTTAGTGGCAGAAACGTGGAGTATTCCAAAATTCACGTTTCCAATCTTTATTTACATTTATCTGAACTAATATGAACCCTTCTGTAATGTGTCCTACAGGACTTATATACAATAATATAGTAAAATTTCGTATCCACACACTACAGACTCATGTGTATTCAAGCGTCATCAACTGCCTCTGATAGTAAAACCAAAAACATGATAAATACCCATGGATACCTATGCAATAATTGAGAACAATCGCTAATGTATCTAAAGAATCAATAAATTATGCTCACTGTATTATCAACATAAATTTTATTCATACAAGATGATAATCGCTCAAGAATTGAACGAAGATGATTCTCATTGACGTTAACAATTCATCAATGCATAATACTGATTGAATACTGAATATTTATTCTAACACAAGTCACGGAATGAAAATACATATCAAAAAGAAGCAATTATTTTAGAATTATTTCCACTCTTGATTGAGTCTGTTCACATTCTATTGTTAAAATTTATTTCGCAGTTATTACATTCATTGATAGGAGTGGAAAAAATGTATTAAGCTTCACAGCAGTCGACGAAGCAAGAATTTATTTATTATAACGGGTTGATTTTACATTACAATTATCAATACAAATTCCTTTTTTCTATATACCTATAATAACAATAATTTTTTTATCAGTTTTAGTACAATTTTATAGTTTAGTCTAAAATAATGTATTCGAAGATTTTTTATATATTCCACATAGTTAGACATATATGTTTCACTGCACTTTCTTATTTACCACTTTCTATTTAAATTGCATGATAATTTTTTGTAAGAACTAAACAAAGCTCTAGAAATAAAAACGTGACTTCTTCGTTTCTTTCCCTGTAACATTTTCTAAAGTGGCGTGAGGCAACATCTAGAAAATATGTTGAGTATATCACCTATTTAGTTCCTGTCTATGTCGGCATTCCTATGATGTACAGTGTCAGCGTTTTGCTTCTGCCTCTGTTAGGTCTTATTTCATAGGGTCAACATCTAGTTTCATTCACTTCGTCTCTTACTAATCCATCTGACTACATCATCTATTTTATACCAAATTATTGACTGTACTTTTAAGCCTATTCTTTTTTTCATATGTCATTTGCGAGGTCGTAGTAATCCTGTGACTTTGTTTCTTTTTTCCTTTTTCAGGACCTAACGGTTGTAATTTTGCTTTAGAGATGTTGGAATTGCATGTGTTGCTCAATTATTCTATTTCTTATTAACAATTTGCATCGCTGGGGTTCCTTTGGTGCTGGCCTGCTTTTGTGTTTTTTACAAAATGAGAATTCTTGGGATGTCGTCTTCTTAATTCACAATAAGGTTTAGTTTCTCGGCAAAATATAGAATTCTTATTTTGCAATTAGTTTTTTTCTATCCTTACCCAGCCTTCTATCATTTTCTCCACAGTTTTGTTGAAAAAAAAAGGCTGTCACATTAGCAAATTCTTGTTTTTATTCGTAAACGCTGCCTTAAGGTGATAGTAATAGTTACAACAATATGCTTAATGTATTCCAAAATACACACAACGTAACAATACAAGCAAATTTTACTGTTTTTGTTTGCTTCAGACCAGGTCTGGTTCACTCAAACCTTCAAACTTCGACAATGATAATTGATTTTCTTAAAAACTCACCATGATACTTTTCAAGCCCAGTATTTCCTTAACGGTTATTTTTGGTTAAACATCACATACATTATTTTAAAAAACTCAAGAGGTTATTCACTCATAATTCTATCAAATTATTGGATGGAAACAATTTTATTCTGCTTTAATTGACATTTAATTAGTAATATTGAATCTTAATTATGGCTAAATTTAAGCGTGATTCTTGTCAAAACATCGTCTAGAAAAGAAGAAATATATAATCCGCTGTAGTGAGGAGTGTCGCAAAAATATTTGTACAGGACTGAACGATTTGTCTGTATTGTTTGTGATTCTTCCACTCTAAAATGAATGAACTCACGAATGAAGCCAAAATTTCACATTTATCGTTTGTTAGGTGGTACTTTTAGGAAAAGGAATATTTTTTTGGCGACCTCTATTGACAGACTGAGGACTTATTGATAGATGCAATAATAAATATACTTTGATAATTTACTATTAAATTAAGCAACATCGAAAAAATTAACGTGGTGATTCGTATCAGTTGTATTTAGAAACTACAGAGAACAAATTTATAGTTAAATTGCACGCCTTAAAATATAAATAACGGAAATTTGATTTCATTTACTTTACGTAATACTTGATTGAGGCTAGGTGTAAAATTAATTGATGTGTAAAAAAGTCATCAAAACATTTAGATTACAAGTCATAAAGGTAATTTTATACTTTCGCAATCGCCTCCTTTTTTGATTCTAGAAAAACTAAAATTCATTCGACTAATGAATTTTTTTTAAAATCTTAGTTTTTACAGTGGATTCTCGAAAAAAAATATGGGAATAAAAATATGAAAACTTTTATTGGTTTCAGGGCTTTAAATGTTCATGAAAATGCACTCATTCACATATGATTTTTGATAACTTTTTTCCAAATAATCAAATAAAGTTGTTATATTTTTTTTCATAAGCTACATACAAAATGAACAAATTGAAAAAAATTATACAAAAATGTTGAATTATCATGTTTTTACAATTAAAAATAGTAACAATTTGTGTTAAAATTGACCTTTTCTCACATATAATCTTTTGTACCTTTTTTATCAAGTAATCATCAAAGTTATATGAACAAAAACATTCTTAAAATCACTTATTGTAATCAAGTATACAATATTGAAAGTTAAGTTTGAAAAATTGAAAATTTTCATTATTAAAAAAATGGTGGTATCTTACTAAGGTTGACTGTTAAAGAGAATTGGGACTGGGACGAGGGAACCGCGTAAGTATGAAATTACCGCCATAAAAATGCCGTGGATTCCGGAAATTCGCTTATCTGTAAAGTTTGTTGTCGAATTATTATAAAATTGGACAAAAGCCCTACAACATGTTGCCGTTGTATAAGAAGTGTTTTGAAGATTATTTTAAAATTGCCATTACAGACCGAGACAAATGGTGGATGACAAAATTTTGTTCTTTGAAATGTTATAAATATTTGACGGGATGGCGCATTGGTAATATTAAACAGATGCCTTTTGGTGTACCAATTCAGACGCGTAAACTCAAAAATCATGTAGATGAATGTTACTTCTATTGAACAATTGAAAGATTATACAAAAAAACGAAAACATATGGTGAAATATCATATCAATGCCGCTACTTAATTCTCCAGACATTTCAGGAAAGATTTACTAGTCCTTTTTCATTTTCCTATGAAAGCAGAAGAATAAGAAGCTGTGAATAATGAAGATGTATTTATGATGGAAAATATATTAATTATTGCAATCTGGATTTTAAAAACTTACTGAAACGTTATATTTTTTGGCAACCTTTTATTGTGTTGTGTTGTGTTGTGCAATAATAAATAATGGTGGATTTTTGTCGCCTTTAAATCATACGCATATATCAAAAACATGGCGGTTGTTTATTGACAGATGAAAACGTTTGACGGCCGTTTTATTCTATAATGATAACATAATTCCATATTTGCCTATATTGATCATTTATGATAATATGAAACAAATTTTGAAAAATATTGATGATCTAGGACACTGTAGGCATCGATAAGTAGATTTAAAGGTAGTGGATTCAAGTTTAGGGAATTAAACTAGTTATACGAAGCGATTGCTATTGCAGAGCCTGCTCACATCACTTTATAAAACAAAATGGCCTTTAAGATCCGGTGTTGTGTTTGGTTCGATAAAGAGTTTTGTGAAAGTACTTCCCCACCACATACATGCATTTTTGTTTCTTAATAAAAGGATCCTATTATAAGTGTAGCGAAAAGTAAAGTAGACATTTTCATCGGTCTTGGAATAAGAAAATTAGCCAAATATCCTGTTTTTCATGTGGAAAAATGTATAATTTGCTTTTGCAAAAGGAACAAAAAATTCAAATCAAACAATTAATGGACTGATGTGTACTAGGATGCAAGATGTCCATTTCTTACATTTTGAGTTTCATTCCGGATAACATAGGTTCCGTAAGAAGGGATGTAAACGATACATCAATGTTTGTAAAACATCGCTGTATCTGTCATAAACAACGGTGTTAACATCGATATTTTGATGATATATCGGCGATACATCGTCCGCATATATTCACAAAAATTGACATCGTTCTTCAGTCTGTTCAGATTTTTGGAATAACTGGACGTTCCCTCGCATTGCTTTGTTGTTCTGACGTATATTGCGTCTGTGAATTAGATTCAATATAATTCGATTTTTTGATTACGTAACTAAAGTTATGAACATAGTGAAGTATATAAAAAGGAGCGTCAATGCAGTATTAGAGAACATTAATGATATAATACTTGACGAGGAATTTAAGAAACAACTAACCAGATGATTTGATACCTTATAGCATTCCTCAATCCTATCTATCTCTTTACTCCAAATTTAAGCTCACGCATTTCAAAGATAGAATAGCCAAAAGTGAAGTATTGAATTACTCAAATAAATATGTACGGAAATATAACAGATTGCCTAGAACTGCAACAAGGAATGACGTTTCTGACGAATCTGATAAAGATAATCCTGAATTTGACATTTGGAAATACCATAAGCAGCTGACACATAATAACATGAAAAATATATCATGTGCTTTAGCTACATTAGCGCAACAAAGGTCCAAATATACCTTTCATATTCTGTAATACCAATAAAGAGAGGTGCCATTGGAATTTGGGACGATATGAAATCTCTATTTCGAAAACTTTCCAAAGTCGCAATGATATACCTTTCCATCGTTGCCACGTCTGTCCCAAGTAAGCGATTCTTTTCGGAAGCTGGAGCAACCGTTACTCAACAAAGAAATAGGATGTAAGGGTCTAGATTTTTAAATTCAAAATAAATATTCTATATGTAATAAGATGTGTTTCAATGTAATCAAATGCGTTAATGAAGCATCCTATTAAAAATATTATTATTATCGATATATCGCTCTTATCGACGATATTTTTACACATCGTTATTTTTACTGCCACTAATAACTATAAGAGAAAAGTTGTTTTTTGAGTAGAATAAAAAAAAATTGCTACTACTTTAAGGAATTATGAGTAACAATAAATGCTTTTCACTGCTAATCTGATTTACGTTATACGACATTCCCATAATTTTATGGTGGCAAATCATTGTTAGTAGTAAACCCAGTAAAAAAAAAGTCGCTTTATTGAATTTTACTATATTGAAATGTTTCCGAACTAATTGTAAGAAGTTATATGTCCAGATTAGAAATACTATTTTATCAAAAAATTCTACAGTTGTGTGCATATCCCATATTTCCAAAAAAAAAATTAATCATTGTTTTCCGTTATCCAACAACATTGACAGATCTACATGCTTTGATATTAATATACTGATTCCCTTTTTGTTGTGAGATTTTTTCGGTCAGCCTCGTTGGCGGCAGAAAAAATATTGAATATGCATAGATTGATTGATTATTATTCATTCGTCCACAGATGGCCCATTTCCAGCTCAGCTGTTTATCAATGTTGTATCAATTATTGTTTGGAAGAGGGAACAACTGACTATTATTAATGCCGTTGAATGTGTATAATACGATTCGAAATTAAATTTTCCTTTGTTTGGGTAGTGGAACTTCTGCTGCATTGACTTGCGCCTCATTATTTTGTTAATTAAATTGGGACACATGATTTCCTGATAATTACTAGAGCAATTAATTCAAAAGTAATTTTTTAGAATAAACTGTTATATGGGGACAAAAAATCCGTACATTTTTAGGGAGCTTAGTAATTAAAGTAGGCGTTAACTGAGAATGTTATTGTTTCTCGTAATTTGGCAGTTGTCAAATGTCCCATCTATTAACATTACGTCTCTGTTAAAAGTTTAGTTTCAATTATGGGAAATCTAAAAGAAAATGAACGACTTAGAATAATTCCCATGATTTATGAACAAAATGAAAATCTGAACAAATCGTTTACGGTTAATTAAGAATGGTAATAGCCAGACAAACAATTTATGATATCTGTCGGCATGTTGAACAGGTATTTCGATTGAAAGAAAGTCAGAAAAGCAAAAAAATGCCAGAAAAGAAGGTAACGTCTCTGTTTAAAATGGTTCACGGAAAAATGGGAGTCAGTTTGCGAAATTTAGGCAGAAAATACAAAATCGATAAGAAATATGTAAGCAACATTCTAAAGGAACACAATAAAGTTTAAAAATCAACAAAATCTGTACCAAAATATCTTGAGAAGCAACAAATTAAACAAAAATCAGAACTTGGAAGTCTCAATGACGAGTGGTCGTCCGCTAAAGGTTTGGAAATCATTATCGACCACGAATCGTATGTTACTTTTGACGGGAAGAATAATAATATTATTATCAGAAAGGGAAGTAAGTTATTTCCAAACGACACAAAAAGTTCAAGTCGAAAGTGTTGGTATAGTTGACGTTGTCGTTTTTTATCATACATTGTCCTGCTGGAAATTCTGTAACCGCCAAAATATATGAAAAAGAGTGTGTTAGATTTAAATTTATGCAGATAATAAAGAAAAAGCATCCGGAAGGAAATTGTGTGTTTTTGGCCAGATATGACAACTGATCATTACGCAAAAGACATTGTGGGAGATTTCGTAGAGTTGAATATTCCATTTACTGGAATATTCCTAATGTGCCTCAAATGAAGCCAATTCAACGTTTTTGGCGAAATTTCAAACAACACGTATTCTGAAGTTTGCCAACTACACATGAACAATTAAAACCGAGCAAACTACGACGAACGCCAGATTCAGTATTTTATAATTTAATGCAACATTTAAAAACAAAAATTAGGAAAGCCGGCCGACTGGGTGGTGATTCAATAAATAAAATGTGTAATTATAGTGTAGTAACCGTTGTTTCATGGATTAATAATTGAATTGAAACAAACAGTTTATATTTCGAATCTTTAATTATAATTGATTAATTAATGATAAATATATTGCAATATTTTTGGCTGTTATTCAGGTAAAAATAAATTTATAATTATAACATTAAAAGCTGGTAGCTTGTTGGTATGTTATGTTAGCTGTAAATTATATGATGCATTAGAAGGATTCCTAAACTATTTTGGCAAGAGATTATTTTGATTAAGTAGGTAAACAATTATTAAATTTAAGAAAACCAAATTCAGTGAATATCAAAAAGCAATTAAATATATTAATACAAATTATGTAAGTAGTTACTTAACTAAGTAATTATTGAAAATAAAAACAATAAAATTACAAAGAGAAAATGTAGTGTGATGAAAAATCTTTCTATCAACATAGCTAAATCTCGATCAACTTTGGTAAGTTGTATTGCTGAATCCCTGCGCCCTTTAATTTTCAAATAGTTTCTTTGTTTCGTCTGAATTTTTGTTGCCTCTAAACCTTTTTCCTACTAGGTATTTCTCAACAATCTTCTAGAAAACATTATACAATGTTGCGCTACAACCAGAACTTTTGATAGCATTGGTTAAATGAGTTTATACTCATTTATGTAATAACTATGTAGTGAAACGGTGCAGCGTCTATTTCTTGACCAAAAATGTTACTCGCAACTCTGTGAGGATTTTATTAATTTCATGTCTAATTTGTATTTTGAAACTATCGATATTAGTTGGTTTACACTTACAAATTTATACCTTTCCTTTGTATGAAATAAAATCAGTTTTTTTTAGTTCCACATTAAAAATGAATAAAAGTTTGATGCTGGATATAGATTTGAAAACCCTCTAAAATCTTTAACATAATCTTCATTCTCAGTCAAGCGAGTTTCCAATTTCTTCAAATCATTCAAATAATAATGTTTAGCAAAATACGCGTGGTTCCTCTTCAATTTCCTCATGTTTAGAAACAGTAAGTAATAGGAAGCCAGATCAGGTGATTATAGTAGATAAAGCAAAAAACCGTAATCCAGGTCGGGTCATTTTATTGCAATTTTTGTAGACAAATGGGCAGGCGAAATATGATGGAACAATACTCTAGATTTCAACAGATTTGGTGGTTTCTTCTTAGGTCCGGTATCAAAATGTGTCGATAAATCTTTGGTCTCCCTAAGCATTGCGACCTTTCTTGAGAACACGTTCCTCTAATAAAATTCATTGATTCGACTGTATTTTTAGAATTCTGGAATATTATTGTGTACTCAAGTTTTATCTACTTGATATACCGATTGATTATGTTTGAAGATATCCAAACTTTCGACTCTGCTAGCCCTGTAACCGTAGCACATTATTCTTTGCAGATAGTTTTTTTCTATATACATACTTTCATTCAAAATATTACATAAGTAGAAGGGCACATATTTTATCAACGAACCTAGACGTCCAGCAACATTTGTGTTTGTAAGGACAATTTTGAAAGCAGAAAACTAGTTATAAATTATTCGATCAAACGGTGCATTTCCAAGATATATTAGTAACTTTTCTTAGATTTATTGAATGATTTCTTTACGTAAAAATAATGTTCAATTAAACTCAAAATTCTCTATAGTAACAATGAAAACAGTTTTCTTCATATGTGTATCTGACATATGACATTAGCTACCGGTAATTATCTAACAATATAGTTACTGTTGTGAAAGTATTTTCAACCTCCGAATACTCATTCTTTAATCAAACTGCCTTTGTGATCATTAAATCCGAGAGGTTCAATGGGGAATTGATTAATTTTATCCAGAAAGTATACAAAAATCCAGGAGTTTCCATTTGCATTTAAAATTAAGTAAAAATGAAAGCTTGAGAACGGCATCGATTGAATAACATGGACAGAGATTTATCAATTCGTTTCAAGTATTTCAATATTTTCTAAAAGTTATAAAGTCCGATAATTGGACAACATTTGGCCACAAACCACCGACGGTTAAATACATTTTCTAATTAAATACTAAATATCAAATTGGGAATATTAACACACAACTGACTAATTTAATATTGGTATTCACTGTTCAATTTCTCTTGGTAATTCACTGTCGTTGAGTTGTGCTAGTGTTTTTGTCTTTCTGATTATAGTATTAGCCGGTTTAAGCTTTGTCAATACCTTTCAATAATTGTGCGATTCTATTGATGTGATGCATTTGATCCCAAATCCTCGTAGAAATTTTAAACATTCTAATATTTGTTCTAATATTAGTTTTATTTTCACCTTATTAATAAATGATAATACGTTTTATTGAGGTTATGATTATAATTATCATTTTGGTGGTGAATGGTGAATCCCAATTTGACTATATTTCACTTGAGTAAAGAAATAAGCGCTTTCACAATAACTTTAATATTTTTATCGTGATAACATCACGAACAACAAATTTCCCAATCTATTTTTTTTTATACTAATTTCGAAAATTGTTCATAATACTGTCTTTTAATAATAAGCAGATTTGAGGAATATTTGATTTCGTCAGTATTTTATGAAAGATGTCATTTAGTATTTTGATCTGTTTATCAAGCATCAGCAGATCAAGCGTGATTTCTCCGAAATGGCATAATTTCACAATCCGCTTTATCTCTATAATAGATATTCTCTTTGAACACGTCCTATTTGTACCCTGTTTGATGTTTCTTTGGAAAAAGAAATTCCAAAGTAACATCCATAGAAGAAACTAAAATCATCACATATCAAACTATAATATTTCAATTAATTACAATTATGAGAATATAAAATATTAAAAATTCTAAACCTTAACAGACTAGAATAGTATGTTTGTATTATAAAGAAATAAATTTGACGTTTAATTTTGAAATTAAATTGATCAATCAATATGTAACCGAGACTCAATATAAAATATATATATATATATATATATATATATATATATATATATATATTAATAATATTAAAATACTAACGAGGGTTTCAACCCCTAAATTGGATTCAAACCATCGCAATAACAATTGTTTTTACGGTAAAGTTTTTCCCCGAGTATTTCGATGATATGTTTTCTATCATAACAAAAAAAGTCTGTTACTTGTTCGAAGGAGATATTTGTCTAAGTAAGAGACGCTAAAAAAGTTGTAAACACATCCAAGGAAAGGATACTGAACTTTGAATATGTCCGTAAGATGTTCTCTATTCCTCGAAAAAATGTAATCCGAAAAAGGTAAGAACTGACTACTTGTATTAACAAGAAACGTCCATTTCATAAAACGGAATCATTCAGAAACAGGTTGATGCATTTGTCCCGTTTAAAACACAAAAACTAACACGAAACTAGGTAAACGTGGAGTGGACAAGTATATAACTAATCACAAGTCATTTGTTGCATTGAAATTTGATAAAATGAAGCGGCACCAGTCCACAATTATTTGTTGACGTTGACGATGTTTTTTCTTTTTCATATATTTTTCAACATTCTCAACAATATTTAGCGTGTCAAAAATAAATAGGTACATCATAATTTATATGGACGTTCAAATAAAATTTTCGGTGGTACATTTATCTGGCTACAAAAGACGGTTTCAAAAAGGTTTAGGACTTTTAAGTCCAAAAATTCTTGAGAAAACAGTAAAACATCAACAATTGGCATTGCCAGATTTGTAAATGGCAACAGGTTTCATGTGGACAAAATCGATAAGGTACGAGAATGGTCCCGGAACTATCTGGCACATCAAAGAAAACACAAAAACTTTTTGAAAAAAATATTTAGCTCCATACACTTTTCCCTGCGATGTTCAATAAGTTAGATACTCTTTTTATTATAAGAATCGTCAAGCTCCTCAAAATAGCCATTAACTACCGACATAACCTCTTCAATATTTGACCACAGAGGGAACAGAAAATCTGGTGAATAGGATTATGAGGTAGCAATCCAAACTTTATATCATCAATTTTAGTCATTGCAATAACGGATGTGTGAGCTGGTGCATTGTCTTGATGAAACAACACTTCCCTCTTAGCCATTTTTGCTTGATTCCTTCCCTCAAACGTTGCCGTTGATAGTTATTCCATTTTTCAAAATAGTCAATGAAAATTATCTCACGCATATCCCAAAAAACCAACGCCATGACCTTGCCTGTAGATAGAACGGTCTTTGGAGCCGGTTCCCCCTATCCAGACCATTGTTTTGATTATTTCTTTTGTCGGGTGTGAAGTGTTCCATTGTAAGCAAACGCGGCACTCATCTTGCACATAGCTTTCTCATATCCAAATTTTCAGTTAATGTGAGATGTACCTCACTTTTTGAAATGTCTACTATGTCTGCTAACTAACGCTATTTAGACCTTGACTAAAAGCTTTGTAAGAGATGCATGATCGAAAACCCTCAGTGGAAATGGTTCACAATAGTACTTACAAGGTTTCAAAGACTGCAAACTGTTTTATCTAATTTTTAATAATGCTGCTGCTCTTATCCTCTTACATAAAGTAGATTGGAATAATTGCTTTTTAGCATGTATACATCGGTTGATATGACATAAACTTAATTATTCATTAAAAAAATAACGAATCTATATTAGATATTCTGAATTGAAAATACCAGAAGTACAAGAAAAAATAAAGAAATAGAAAAGAGTGAACTGAAATTGTGAAGTGAAATGACGACAACAACGTAACCTCAAATGCAAAACTTTTCAATATGAATCGTTAAATCTTTCTAAATTTCATTTTAGGTCCTTCATTTCTATGATTACTTATGATTCAATTGGCACAAACACCTGTCTTTCAAATTTCAGTACTTTCGGATTAACTTTTCATTCTACTCTAGTTTAGTTATGTGAAATTGATAATTTTGTTTTAGAAAATATTAGATTTTTCATATTTTCAAGCTTCTGTTTGATACTTTCTGTAAATCATCCTCATATTTGTTGTTAACATAACTGTGCATATGATTAAACGAAACGACGTTCATCAATAAATGATACATAAGACTAATTATTCAGGAAAACCTGAAATATTTAAAAATAATCAAGGCAGGAAATAGACTCGGTGAATTGGAGAAATACAGCAAATAACACATAGATAATAAATAAATTTAAATGAATAAAATAATTGAGACGTAAAGTAACGACAACTCAACATCAAAATGCGATATTTCATACTAATTGGTGGAATCAAAACTATTTTAGACCCTTTTCCACTTTCCATCTCTTGATAGAGTAAAAAAAAGGGAAACGTTGGTAACTAGAATTCTTTTGTATGTTAAATTATAGTGTCTATTTTTATTTTACTTTAGCAACTAGTTTCCCAACCGGTTTCATTATCTCAAACTGCTGTAGATGCCTAAGGCAATGTTTTTAATTCTCGATATATGCTATGTGGGAGTGAAAATATAGAATACAGTTTTTGCAACACATTCTGAATCATTCTAATTTTTTATCTATTTAAGTTATGGATTGTATATATAAAATATATAACACTATCGTTAAGAGTAGTTTTTTATTGGGAATGTGGCGAGCTTTCGAATACATAAGTACATATATATATATATATATATATATATATATATATATATATATATATATATATATATTCATAATCTTTAATAATTTATATCCTAACCGAAATCCCATCTACTGTCAGTATATTAGTGAAAAAGTGCATCAACTGAAAACAAATCTTTAGATGTTTGTGTCCTGTTATAAAACGATTCACACTCGAGTAATAGACAAATATCCAGGGAACTTGATATTTCGCAAACATCTATAATGAACATTTTATGTTATAATAAATACCATCCATACAAAGTAAAGTTGGTTCAAGAGTTGTCAAATGACGATTTTGATAGACGAGAAGCCTAATGACAGAAAAAATGTTGTAATCAAAACGATCTAAATTTTTTAAGTAATGTTATGTTTTGCGATTAGGCCACTTTTTGTATTAATGGAAACGTGAATCGGCATAGATGCTAGTCACGTAACAATCCTCGTTGGATGCGTGAATCATTTATAAAACAAAACCTGTTAATATTCAGGAATTAAAAGATGGGATTATCACAGAGATAAGAAGAAATGAGCAGTCAGGGATGTTGCAAAAAGTATTGCAAAGTTCTAAAACTCGCATGGCTTGTTGTAAGGGAGAACATTTAAAGATTTGTCTTCTGTTGTTGTAGATTTTCTGTGCCATGATTTGGATAAATATTTTACTGCACCAGTTTCGTTAACCTTTTTACTAACTGACATTAGATCTTGTTACGAGATTTGTATTAGCACAATGTAGATACCACCATAATACCGGCTGTACAAAAATTGCGCACAACAATTTATAAAAATCGTATAAGCCGGTTCAAGATAATTGAGATGTTCAATACACAAAACTCACTCTGTATAGTACAAAAGTTTTGATAAGATTAGTTAATATTCCTCCTTTTCGGTGAAGAAAAGAAGTAAACCGGGACGAATGAATTTTCTATAGACTTTAGACTACTAAACTTCCCAAAGGATTGAATAATCGTTTCCATTGTTATACAACTTCAAGGTGATATTGTAGGAAGAACGAAATTATTTTTCCTCGTACCTGTTCTTATTATAATAATAATATGGAAAACTATAAACACAGAAATTGTGAACACTCAAGTATATAGTTGATTACTAATTTAAACAGACTAAAATAACTTTATGTTGGTGTGTACGGAGAAGGAATTTTCGTATTATTATTTGATGTCAGTTACGAATGTGAATTCTCAAACATACATATTCAAAGCTATGCGGTATTAGATTTGGCTGTGCGCTATTTTATATGTATGTGCCATTCTCAATTAATGACAGACGTTCAAGTAGCATTTGAAGCAAGTCGAACAACAAACTACTAAATTAAAGCTTTTGTTTGAGCATTTGTGTACACTTCAATCAATGTACTGGACTCTGCACTATATAGGAGGACAGATGAGATATAGTATTCAAGTAGTTTTGGTTTGTAAATTAAACGTCGATTCATAAACTTGACGTTCCATTCGCTGTCCACCATTCGCCGTCTATAGATGGTACAGAGATGCCAGATGTTTAGAAGCTAAAATTATGAGGTCCGTAGTGAGAAATCATGGAAACCCCTGAAATTTCGAAATAAAGCACCCGGAATGGGAATAAAAGTAGAAAGTACAAGCTAGTTTAAGAAAGGTAGGTTTTAAGTGCAAAGTATTTCCATGATATTCCAATTATTGTTGAAAATGAAATTCAAAATGTTTTACCATTAATCATGTTATAATGGATGCAGTTATCTAGCCCTAACTCCATTCTCATTTTCCGTGGAAAATATTTTTCCAACGAAAAAACGTGTTATAAAATTTTTCACTTGAAATTTTCTCGCCATCATTTTTCTATTGAGCTTATTTTTTCATACCGTTAACGAGATATTTAAAAAAACTGAAAAACTGCTTTTCCGTAAAATATGGCGATGAAAACATTGGCTTCTCTTAAACTACCCCTTTTCAAATTTTATTTTTTATCATAATTGGAATATCATGGAATTACTTGGTACTTTAAGGTAATTTTATACTTATATTTTATTTTTCTACCTACTTTAACAAACATATGAACAATAAATACCTAATTAAAATTAACTGAAACACACACAAAAAAAAATTAAAAATACCTAATAAAAGAATGGTATATAAATAATGTACCTAAAAAATCCCTTAAAATAACTATACAGAAATGTCGTTTGCAACACTAGTCACTTTTTAAAAAATTTTATTTTCTAAAATACACTTATTATAAAACTTTTGGGATTTGAATAGTACTTAAATAGATTTTACTACAACAAAAGTTACAATAAAGATCTTACTATACAAAAGTCATGAAAAAACATGTTCTGTCAATTTATAATATCTCTTCTGATTAAGCATGTCGACCGGCAAACGTCTTCCGTTACCTTATGCTTCCATTTCTATATTCAGTCCAAGCCTGAAACACTTTCTTGGGAATACATTGCGGCAGAATTTATTTGTTAAATTTGTAGACATAGTGAAGTTGTAGCAATTACCGCTATTTGAAACTAAGCTTTTTGTTAAAAGGAGCCCTTCCAACGTTGTGGTTTCAAGACGATTTCTCGATTGAGTGTTGTTGAGATTTACTTTTCTCTTTCGGCATTATCGCTGGAATGCGGTAAAGTTCATTTTCTGGTGATCGTCAATAATTCACACCGTAAAATAATGTAGATGTTATACACATTTCAGACAATTTAACGACAGCTCGCTTCATCTCTTGTAGTGCATCGATGATTCTGACCAATCGCCTTGTGAATAGGCCCCATGCACTGTTGGATATTGAATTTTTCTCCTTGTGCAAATAATAAAATATTTTTCGCTTTGTTTTCATGTATTTATGTAAGTGGTGTTGGAGTGTTATGGATATAATATCTACATTTTTAAAGATCAAACAATCGTGAGATCAGGTATCCCTGAGATAAAATACTCTACGTATGATACATGGATCTTGGAGGTCCCAAAATAGAGTATTAATATATACAAACATTCCACGATTCTCCCATTATTCAGTGATTTTTTCTGTATAAATCTAAATTTGACTTAATAAATAGAATATGATATACAGTAAGTGAACGTAAAATACAAAAAGTTTAGCTCCAACGAATCCTTTCAAAAAATTTCTTTATCATTAACATTTAATTGCAAAAATTTCACATATAGGGAAAATGACTAATTGATCAACATTATTTAATTAATATTTATTTTCAAAGTTGTCCCTGTTTTGTCTCTTGAGAATGAATTGAAAATTTTATTGGTTAAAGATGAAAAAATCTCCCCTATTTTATCCCAAACGGAAAATATTACATATTAATTGTATCATGTTACCAATGTAAACACATTTGATTGGTTTTTCCAGTTTTTCACCAAATTCTACGAATAGCCGACGGCAAAAGAAATTGATTCATATGAAATCTGAGTTCCCATGGCAAACGGTGCTTCTGTCTTTCTTCTTTTAAATGTTTTTAATTGAGAGGGAACAATGAACGCAGTTGACAATGTCGAGCAGAACGTTAAGTTCAATTTAAAAGTCTGTACACTCAAACAGATTAACCATTCTAATAAAATTAACTCTTACTGTATAATCAGTTAATTGATACATTCTAAAAAGAACATCTTTCCTTTTATCCTTATTGCCAATACCCAAATTGCAACTGAATTTAGTATGTTGTAGCAAACAAGATATTTGATGATTTCATAACATTGTTCCTTAGAAAATAGAAACCTCTTTTAAACCATTAGTTCACACACTCTTTTGTTTCATGGACCACTTTCCAAATTTCGAAAAAAAGTAGAAATTAGATCTGTATATGGACTTGTGTTGTGGCTGAGTTTTAACGATGAAGTTACAGTGTTTGAAAAAAGGTTAGAATTTATTGCTTAATAGGGTTAATTATTTGATAATAAAGTAAAATTTTTAATTAAATCCTAATCGATTCTGCTGTGAGGAGATATAGAAAAGCAAAATTGTCCAATCTAAAAAGTGGGTTAGCTCCGTTTTTTTCGGACCCAAAAAACCGACCTGCTTATTTATTCAATTTACTCTCTTACATGAATTTCTTTCCACTTCTGACTTAAACATATGGTTGTCTAATGTTGTTGGTCTTCCTGATCGATAGGAGATCAAAATTAACGGATCTGAACATATGCTCTTTTGGTTTTTAGAGACCATTTCGCCCCAAATTTCGAAAAAGTCTGATATTCAATTATTTAGAAGTGAATTTTTTTGACACAACCTCGAAGTCAACAATACGACAACGTCGCAAATTTCTCTTAATCCGGGCTTGGACGTTCGTATTTTTTATGACGAAATAATATATTTAAAACTACTGCAGTAACATATTGTTTAAAAATAAATATTTCTTTTGATTAATTCGTGATTGACACTAGTTGATCTGCTGGCATAATAGTGAAAGTTATATAATTGACATTAGAAAGTATTTATCGTTCGTTATCGAACAAAGAACTAATTTGGATAAACTCTTAAAAGTGAAACTACATCACGGTATCTGATCTTTTTTATAACTGTTACCAATTGCAAGATGTGTATTCTGTGCCTAATTAGGAACGTTTATATTGATATGCTGATTGTATGCTTGTTGAAAAAACTGTATAATTTACCTGCCAATATTAGTTCTGTCCACACGATTGGATGATGTCCAAAATAATAAATTATTTTCAATATACGTTGCCAATAATGGCTACTGGATTCGTAATAGATTTTAAATTGATAGAAATTACAAATTATTACACTGATGCGATGTAATAAACAATATAAATACATACTTATGAAAAAGAAAAATTGGAAGTTTTCTTGCTTTTGTAACCTAAAAACTGATTAATTCATCATTTTATAATGCATTTAGAACGAAATATTGTTCAACTTCCGCAAACCACTGATAAGACAATGACATATAACATCATCATCGAATAAAATTATTCACCATGCGTTTTTGAGCTTTGAAACCAGCCAGAAATCGCTGAGTGCCAAATATGGTGGATTTCCAACTAAATCAATTCTTTGCAGAGCAATTACGGCTATTGTAATGGTGGATCTTAATGCGAGAGAACAACTTATTCAACTTTTCTCGTCGTTTGTCGTAGTACCCATATAGCAGGCAATTATTTCAATATTTTTATATGTGGTAGCGGTTGTGGGTGCTCCATCTCCATGTTCGACTGTATACGTCTGTCAGCTACATTAAAACCACGACACCACTTTTTCACTATTCTATTTGATATTGTGAATGCCCTTACTATATACACAAAGTTTTTTTGAGTTGAGATTCTTTTAAGGTACTTTTAAACGCAAATATCTAATCACTACGCGTTGCTCGACACAACAATATAATGAAGAGCGACTCTCTCGAATTCGGGCTTTTTCATGCAGACACGACACTCAAACTTTCAACAGGTCGTTTTTATATATAAATAAGGCAGGGGCGGAGCAAACAGTATTTGCTATTAATAAAATCCATATCACTTCTTTAAATGCAACCAGGTTTCTTAAATTCTTATATAGGTTATCATCATCAAATTTGAATTTGGCTCGATTTAAGTAATTATTTCTGTTGTTATTATCAATTAAAAACAGTTGAGCACTTAATTTGAGTTTATTAATATGAATATTTCATAACTATAAAAAAATGAAAATTACAACCACTATATAAGATTAAAACGACTTCTTATAACTTCATTTTATTTATTAGTATATCTTCTCAGAACAAATTACTTCTCAAAAAACTGATAGTCATTTGAGCAGTATGGGATTGCCAAATATTATCAGCACCAATTATAGATATTTACTCAAGAAGAAGTTGCAGAACCCAATTATAGCATATCAATGTCTTGAAGTTAGTTAAATTTGTAACTTTTCCACATTTCCTACTTGTGGTCGACTCAATTTGAGCTGTACTTCAAAGTACAAAAGAGAGCTGTTAGATATTTATACGGACTAAAAACCAGTGCTCACTGCCGAGACTTCTAAAGACTTTTAAAAGATTCAAAATATTGACTCTTCATTATTCATCTTTGAATCCGTTTACCTAATTCATAAGCACGCTTCTCCAATTTTAGAAAGATTATTGCACAGCTATTATTTAATTAATTAAGTTAATTAGAATTATTTAAGGGCTCCACACTTTTCAATGCAGAAAAATGCAGAATCATTTGCCAATTGAAATCAAATCTATATCATATTATCGCACATTTCGCATTTGATTTTTATTACAATTTATTACCTATTTCAGGATTGCCCTATATTTATTTTTATTGTCCTGTTTAAATCTGACAATACATACATATAATGTATATTACATATAAAAAAAATTGACATATACATTTTCAAATGTAATTTTGTTTTAGTTTTAGTTTTCTTGTGTACACTTTATATTTAGATTTTATTTAGTTATTTGTATGTTTGTTTCTTAGTTTTTCACAAGCTTTTATTTACAAAATGTAAACAATTTTTTGCCAAACAAACACTTCTCTTTCTCTCCCCAAAACCGGTTTTCTAAATTTTAGTTCGATTTTATTTCGAGGTTAATCTTAGAAGAAACACTGATCAAAATTCTATCTAACCAATTGTATTTTATCACACTATTACTAACTATCCATGTTTTGTTGAGAATAGGTCTATTAGAACATCTTAATTTTTTCATTTTACACAAATAAACAAACCTACCACCATTGTACCGTCCTTGATAATTCGGTTTGCATGTAAGGCTGTACATTCGTTTTTATGATTGAGGAAATCACATTACATTAACAAAATACTATTTTATTGTTTTCAGTTTATTAATAATTTCATAATCATGTAATCAATAGACTAACCGATGTTCGCTCACACGTAGGCATTTTTAACAAGCTTTTGTCAGTTTCACCCGTGTGTTGGTAGCGGACTTTTCAAGAGATGCAACCATCAAAACATCTGTACACAACCTCGAAATTTTACAGAGCAATTATACTTATTATGAAGACTCTCGCCCATCTTCCCAAGCTGGGTATTATGCAATCATCAGCCTGTTCCTGCACTGATAATTCTTGTGCTGATCTCAAACACATTTTTTTCGAATGCAGCTATCACATTCATAAAACAAACAATTTGTTGCAGTTTCTTGTTAAACAAAACTTCTCCGTTCCTCTAAACTTGACACACCATTTAAGCATAGATAACAGACAAATTTTAGATTTGTTGGACTTGTCATTGTCCTTAGACTGTTATATGTATTGTTACAAAATGTCAATTTAATTTATAAATTCATAAATTCATAAAAACCACCCTATGCTATAATAATAGAGACATTGATTTTTTCAACAGAAATTTCATTTCTATGCCAAGAAGTATTTTTTTTCCTTTTCGTTGATTACTGCTAAAATCGTGTCTTTCAGTTTTTTTTTTAATATAATTTATTTTATCTCAGTCAAAAATAATTCATATCATAGCCTAGACCCTAGACTATTAAACCGATGTTTATTAGCAGGTACCATTGCTTGGCCGTCTTGCTACGTTTTCAATGATTTAGTAACAACTATTCAAATGTCGATATACGAAGCTATGTAAATTTCCATAGTAGTAGGCGATTTCAACTAGTACCACATAAACTATAACACAGGTTGTTTTCTCATAGAAGTCGAGATGTCAAAACTATTAGTTTTATAGAAAATACGTTTTATTCCTTATTCATATAGATATAAATTCAATCAATCAATTTTTCAATTAAATAAATTTGAAAAGATGAATACATTCAGAAATAGAAGATAATTATAATTAAGTATGTGGTGAAGTTTCCACAATTAATTGCTTAAAAAGTATTTTGAAATCAAACAATTTTCCGATTATCATTCCTATTCTTGTCCCATCAAACAGCTTCTTTTTTACGGATAATATACCGACTAGGGGTGGGATAGATAGTCGAAAAATAAAACCCGATAAGTAAATTAAACAACGCCGCTCAATGGTGCCAGTATTGATGTTCAATATGGTCGCACGTCGATTTTTGATCAGCCACGTCCAGGTGTCGCAGAAACGGTACCACGGAGGACAACATGAAAGTTCGCGATATTGCTGAGACAGTAATCTCGCGTGTTCTTCAGATTTGGCCCCGTGCGACTTTTTATTGTTTCATTCCCCAGACGAAGGTCATCGTCGAGATGAAGATCTACTTCATAAACCTGGAGAAATTGTAATTTTACACGTTTTAAAGAATTTTGAGCAAAAAGCTGATGAGGTGTATCGTACTGAAAGGAGACTAAAAAATTTAAAAATCAATCGTCTATATTCGTTTTTCTATTGTAGGTTAGGTACTTCCTAGACTATTTTCATAGGTTTAAATAGAAAAATTTGATTTTTTGAAGTTAGGATGTTTATAATACAACTAATCTCAATATACTCACTTATGACATACACATTCAAAATACTAATTTACTAGAAAAAATAACTTGATACGATAAACTCGAACCAAAACCAGAAAGACGGAAATGGTGTGAATGAAAGTCCAATTGAAACAACTTGATGCATGTTTCCCAAGTGGCATTTAAGGTTACATTTTGGTAAATATTGTAATGTTAGCCAGTGGTAATAGTTATAAACTTATCAAAAAGAGTCGAATTTGAAAAGGAACACAATGTGATGATTTTTCACACATGTTTCAACTAATCGTACCTAGCGTAACTGGTTTGAACGTTTTTGTTGCGGAAATTGGGTTTTGAAAGCTTCATTGTGGCCTCTTTTAATGAATACTTAGCATAAAGATCATCTTAAGGTATTACTGAACACAAACTCTGTTTCAATTTATGTAATCAATGAAATCCTTTATTTATTAGCCTTCTTCAAACTGCATTGTTACTATTTAATTTTGTTTAAATTTCCTTGAATTCAAAATTTCATAACTTGACTTAAGATCAAATATTAAGATAGAAATTTTTGCTGTTGTTGCTACCATATAGGTACATCACATATATAAAAATTAGATTTACCCCACGAGAAACTTTGAAAAAATGCTACTGCTGACATATGTAAGTATTTTATTATATCTTATAGTATAAAAATCATTTGATGTGGTATTTGATTCTTTCATTGTAAAACTAGTCTTTAAAAACGGCACTTTGTTCAAATTTTTCTTCAAAATTAACTGACAATTTTGAGGCATGTGTGCAAGTTGTAGAAAAAATGTTGTACAGATCTTATTTATAGAGAGAATTTTATATAAAAAAACAGTATCCCTTGTAGGAGCCCCCAGACTTGAACGACGGGGATTAGCTTGGGCCAAGGCTGGGAAACCCGGCCTTGGCAAACCAATAATGGCCCAAGCCTGATTGAAGTCTGGGTAACTTAGCCCCGATCATCCTATATTCAGCCAGGCTTGGCAGAACTCTAAATAAATATAAAGTTTTGTGCTAATATGTCATCCATAATTGTTATCCTAACATTAAAAATAATAATTTGTTTTTGTATAAAATTCTTTTATGCATAAAAAACAATAAAAATAGTGTCATTTCTTTATACGTTCAATTATTCAACTAATATTTTTATATACATTAATAAGTAGAGTTCATCAATAGAAATTTGTCATAAAACTATAATTTAATATTAAAAATCTATTTTTACAAGCAACCAGCCTGGCCCACGGACCACGGTTGCAGACCAGTCTTGGGTTTATCTTGGCAACCAGGGCTGGTCCAGGCTTGGAAACCAAGCGAGGGACATAGTTATCATCCCAAAGTCCCACCAAGTATGGGCCAATAATGGCTTCCAAGCTAGGACCAAAGTTGTACATACTTGGCCCAATACTGGGCCCTTCGTAAAGTCCTGGGATGTCTCATTGTGCTAGCTCTATTCTGAACAAAGATATCAAATTTACCGCTGAAGCCTGCAAAGGACAAAAATTTCGTGCGGGGATTAATAAAAATGTTCATCCCTATTAAACCGAGTATAACTTTTAATGCAAACGATTGTGATTTCAGCGGTAGAAATAGAACCCGAATGCTATGTAGTAAGACGTTTACTATAATCTTTTCGAATCAAATCAAACGATGGTTTTAGTACTGTACTGTTAACAATTGACCAGATTAAGATTACATGAAGAAATTCAAAATAAGCTTCAAGTAAACGGGTCACACTCACAAAAAATTGACTGAATTTGAATGGTAGGATGTAATGCAGTCACCGTATAGCCTAGATGTGGGACCGTCTGACTGTTGTTTCGTTTTTCCTAAAATATATATTATTGGTGGAATTGAATTGGGCGTTTTTTGCCACAATATTTAAGTTTTATTTATGAAATTATTGAATGTTTAAATATTTCAAAATCACATACTTCACCACTGCGGACATTTTAGATTGCCCAATTGTATATTTCCAAATTATTATGAACGTTTCTATTTATTATTATTCAACATATCACCTCCTCATTCTCCAGGAAATGTATTTTCCAACTGAACATGACCTGTGTCTTGAGATGTTACCTACATCTGAGTTTAAAAAGCGCTGTTTCTTGGTTATTCCAAAACAATGCACTTGGTAAACACTTGCAGGCAAATGAGACTGCCTGCTATTCATAAATTTACTCATTTCTCTTTAAGAAATCATATGCAAATGTTCGTAGCTACGCGTTCTGCTTTTTAAACAAGTCTAGTTTGTACTTGACTGTTTGTTCACATTATCTTGATACTTGAATGTGGTCGGCTGAAGGTGAATAGAATGGAAAACGAAAGATGCAGCAATTGAAATGTAAAAGAGTAAATAATTATGCTAAAGTAAACATATAGCTGTTCTTCAAATATGATATATTTCTAGTGTAAAGCCAAATAACTTTTATTTAATAAATGAAAATATCAAACTTATGTATTTATGACTGTGCCGTCAAATATTGTTATATAGATTTGAAAATACCACCATTTTTTTGAACATTTTTTACATTTTCATATTTTGTGTAGTATTTATAACAATATAAAAAACACTTTTAGTCGTACATGAATCTGCTAATGAAAGGAGTAATATGTCATATTTATACAAATAAGTCTTGTGACAATGCTCACTGCGTCTTTTAACACAGAAAGCACAGCAATTGTAGGAACCTAAAGGCAGTTGTTTATATACCAATTTTCAAAAAGGAAGACACGAACAAAGACAAGATAAGACACAAACATTGATGTCCTACCACGGTCTGCTTGTTAGCCCGATTTGTCTCCTATTAAACACGTTTATGATGCGGTGGATAATCTACTACACTTTACTTATTATTCACACGTTCTTTAACTACGAATTCATATGATGCTTCAGATTATATACCAAGGGCAGCTTGGTATATAATCAGCTAGATCATTCGATTCATAGAATACCACAAGTGCACGATAAATCTTGGAGAATCAATTTATTATTTATAAAACTTCGTTTTCATATTAAAATCAACAGTTAGGTGAGATAAAATTAAATAATTATAATCATTAATACTTTAAAATTATTTTTTATTCACTTCATCATGTTGTATGTCAGTATTTCAAAGAAAGAATTTTAAGCTTATTATATAGTAGGTTTTTCATCTACTTACTAAAAAGTATTTATAAACATCTAATCGTTAACATAAATGCATTTCTATCGACCGAAGCTGACGGAAGGCGTATGTACACAATTTCTTTGAAATATTCCTGTTAGACAGTCTGCGATAAGCAGTGGCTTGGCTTGGTGAGATTTATTTAATTCATAAATTTCTTTGAATAAATAGAAAATGGCTTTCTTTCGACCATGGACGAATGAAGACAATGAAATTGCACAGTGTAGTGAGAATAAACACATGAATGACAATGACAATGAATGAAAGATATGAATTTAATACTGAAGATTTAAATATACAAACACAGTTTCAACTTAAAAACCCATAAATTGTAGATTTACTATGAACATTATATTTTTATTTTTTTTATAGAAGACTAAAAATAGTTTAGGAGTAAAATCAGTTGTCCTCATTCTAAGACTGACTTCATTCACCCTAATGAAATTCTATATACCAACCATATGATTGCATGCCGTCTTTAAGCAATTAGTAAAATTATGTTCATTTTATTTAAAATTCTAAAAAATTCTATTTATTGAGCACGTTGAGCCCAACCGAAATTGATAACGTTTTCATTTCGCCCAAAAATTTTTATTTATGTTTTTACACTCCAAATAGGGTGTGGATCAAAGGAAAAATGAAGAAAATAATTATTTGAAATGAGAAGTGCGAAAACAAGGCCGCTCTAGCTCCGATGGAATGCTAAAACTGTTGGTGTGTTGATGCTTTCATCCTTATGAGACATTAACAGACGATCAGGAGTGGTTGTAAAGCCTCAAGCCCTGGTAGACTATAACAGAATTTACCAAAAATAGGTACAGGTGTAAAGGTCGCATAAATCAAAGATTTTATTCACATATTTTTTGAATTCTTTAAAGAAAACAAGAAAAAATATGAAATGTAAGGTTCATATTGTAAAACACATATAAATACGGTCCCTTGGGCTGTGGAAAATAAAACTCATCCTGGGCTGTTGGGAAAGTTCAGTTGCGGGCCTCAACTTGTTAAATATTAAGTTAATGAATTGACATATTATAAAAAATTTCACCAAATTCACATAATAAAACAGTTTCTAAGCATGAAGAATCCAAACCCTAAACGCTTATTATTATCAATAATTAGTTATTTGAAGATATGAGAAAATTAGTACATGAACGTTGTAAACAAAACTGTTGGATAATTATATGAAAAAATTAGTTTCCAATTTCACCACTTTGAATTGTACTTTCTCCTTTAATTCATTTAATTAATAATAAGCAAGTACCCTAACCTTTGGACATACTATTAGCTCTAGAAATTAATGAACATAATATCTGAGCTACTTTGTATAAACGGAAAAAGCTCAAGGCATTGAAAAATAGAACTAAAAGAGATAAATGACTTTAATTAAAATCTAATTGAAATTCTCTTACATCAAACATTAATCGTTGAGTTTTGCAATACGGCTTCATCAATAAATAAATTCAAATTTATGCTATCAGCTCTTCCATATCTATACCCAGAAACGGTAAATGCTTAAACGGAAAATTCCTTATATAGATACCAAACCCGCCTTTATTTACAATTTATAATTCAGTGTACCTGTTAGTGAGAAACTAAGACGCTTCTTTCAATATATACAGACACATATATAGACAGTCTCCTAGAAATCCAACAGTAAACATTTACATTAGTTTTATTTACCTCCCTGTAGCACTCTCAATCAGGATTGCTAATTTAGTCGTTACCGTACATTTACACTAATATATTTGCAATGTTTACTTCAAATATTTGTTTAAAAAAATGGAAATGTGTAAAAACGAGTTGAAATTCAAAGAAACAACATTACATCTCGGTCTGTGTGTCATATCAGAAATTTCATAAGAAAACAAGGCATACAGTCAATTAAATGTATGAATTATGTTTTTCAATTATGTCTAAAATTGACATCATTTCGAAATCGAATTGTTTGTTTTGATTTTTTATCAGTAGGATATGGTTTCGAAATTGTGAAGTCAATCAACATGAATACAACAAATTATTCATAATTGTTTAATCCCAAAACGAAACAAGGATAGGTTTTTTCGATATTATATTTTACTCACTATCCACACACGTTTTGTACATTTAACAAATAGTTGTACAATTTAAATATACTTTCACCACAAGTGAAATACGAGGCGTAGCAATCAAATAACGAGATTGGCAGGACAACAGAATAAGTGCGATTAAGCAAAACACGAACAATCCACATCTGTTACCGTGAACCCTTCTGTTACGAATGCAGTGCCCTTCTGCATTGTGAGCAAATCAGAGTAACCGTTCCTCCATTCGTATCAGAATTATTTTTTTGCAGCAACGAATTGTTGTGTAATTTCTCGTAAGCCTTCGAGTACTTAAAGCATTTTAAAAATGATCTAGAATGTTCTAGTTGTTTCCATCCGGGTTGCCTTTCCACATCAGAAACAGTATTTTGCTTCTTTCTGACTTTCTCCTAAATAATCAATCTCCTTGTTTAATAGCTGCACCTAGAACCTTCGGTATAATCAATTTTTATTGTTCGTCTTTAATTGCTGAAGAATCTGTTCCATAAATCCACGAGTGGAAGTGTAAAGTTCATAATCTCAATCAATACTAGTACTTTTTAGGCGGAAGTGGTTGTTGTTATTGGAAGATTTATCTAATTAAATTGGGACAGGATCTATTGGAATAAATATTTAGCAACTCTCTTCGAGAGTGAAGCAGCCATAAGAGTTACAAATAATGAAGTGGAAAGTAGTCATGGAATGTATGGAAACACTATATGAACTAGTCCAAGTAAAAATGTTCGTTCCCGGGTATTTGCATCGTTCATGTTCGAAAGCCGAGAATTAATCTCCCCGAAGTCTTCATAAATAATAACATTTCTCAATACTTTGAAACTGTACGAAGAGTTGTGATATACATGTTCTTATTTAGTCCAGTTCTAACAAATGGAAGAACATACTAGATATTTTAGGTCAAGTAGTGTATGTTCAAACCCTTTAGATTTCAATCTATATCTTTATCCCATCTCCTATATAGGGACGTCTATCTTTTCCTACTTCGACTTCAATTTCAAATGATCAAATGAGCAGCTTTCGTTATTGTGTAATGGCATAAATTACCAAACTAAAATTGCGCAAATGTCATATACAACAAGGAGTAAGCTTTGCAAGTCAACTTATTCCGCATGAAACATTAAATAAATTCTGTGTCTTATATTCTGTCGCCTATAAAAGGTAACACTAGGAGGCACACATCATATCGTTCCGTATTGCCTTAATGAAATTGATAGAATAACATTGTTTGCAACGTAAGTGAATAACTACGAAAAGGAAGCACTAAACAACGTATTGCGTGTTATATGGAAATATTTGGGAATCAAGCACGGCTAGTAATGTCCGTTTTTTATACATTTTTCAAATTAATAATATTGCTGTTAAATCATGGAACATATGAATGAATAAAGTGTTTGATCGTCCTATCCTTTAAATAAATTAATAAATATCCTTGAGAAGAGTTAATTTTTTTAAACAAAGGTTAATCAATTTCTGTTTGTTCAGTAGTTACTCATTATTTTCGTTAGCGAAACTTATTCATGCTGTTCAATGAGAACATATTCAAAGGTTAAGATCCAATATACGGAGGTCAATATTATGATGTGTCATTTGATTATAGAATAACTTAATATTACTGAGTGAATATAATTTTCTTTAAATTTTATTGTATGAACAATTCGATGCCCGTTTTTTTTAAACCTCCGATAGACTATAAATAAAAGACAAGTTCATATAAAACAATAATTTCATTACCAAAAGATTAGTATATATACTTACGGTTACTTTTCGACATAATCACCGAAGAGATTGAGATATTTGTCATATCTGTGGACAAGCTTTTCAATACCCTATTTAAAGAAAGTTGTCGCCAATGTAGCCTAACCCTTCAATATCAGAGTACAAACCAGACCTTAAAACTTTGAAAATTTCGTAGTCGAAGCAGTAATAGTGAATCTGCGGTTTTCTTTAACCATTATGTCAACTCGTTGAACCAGTTTATCTAAAACGACAGATTTGCGTCGTCATGCACCTCATTACGGCCATCTTTAAACTTTCGACACTATTCACGCACAATACCATCACTCATAAAGTTTTCCCCATACACATGACTCATTCTTCGATAGAATTCTGCAGCACCATGGCCTTTAGCCTGTAGAAAACCGAATCACACTTCGGAATTCACACTTGGCGGGAGCACAATGTCATTGTACCCTTACAAGCATGAAAAATGTCGAAAGTTCAGTTGATTTTACTTCAAATTAATTTCTTTCTGAACAAGAAAACAAAAGTCACTAGAACTCCATAATAAATAATTAACGAAATAGTAAAATAAATTGAAAATGGAACGTAATAAACTGATAGGCAAACATTTACAAGGTATATGTTGAGATTGAGTAAATCGGCGAGAAAGAAAGTAAATATAGATTTGTCAGCTACTAAAGTGTTTTATGATTTAGCATTTGCCAAAAAAGTTCTATCGGTGCAAGCTGCTATTTAATACTGCTTGAACTCTTTTTGTTTCCTCATAACAACTTGAGAGCAATAAATCAATACAAATTATATTATATATATATATATATATATATATATATATATATATATATATATCGAGCGAAACAAATATAGTTTTCCATTGCTGAAATTATCAGCTAAAATTTTGAAATTAAACGAAGGAAATAGTCTATTATAGCGTACTTTGACTATCATCAAGGAATCACGGTTCGGTAGATATGATTATGACCAGTCAATTACTATGTGCACAGTTCGCAGTTCTATATACATAAATGTTTACTTACATAATGAATAACATTAACCTCAAGTTTTTAGATCTAGATAGAACCTTCGAATTTGTTCTTGATATATCGATAAGATCGATATATAATAAGACATTAAAGACAAAGTTTACGTAAGATTGTATTTATAAAAATCAATTAAAATTATTTAATCACCATAAATATTTATTTATTCAGAAATAATGTAGTGTTATAGTGTAAGTTTTAATTGGTTAGAAATTCTCATATAACGCAACAGTTTGCAACAATTTTAAATCATTCTCAATATACTAATTTCAATCAATTGCGGTCACTCAGTAAGGTCAAAAAGTTTAGAATGTGGGTTCCACAAGAATTGACTGCAATCAAAGAGCCGCAATCTCCAGCTCTCGTTTCTATCGTCAAAATAAATTGGCGTTTTTAGAGGAAATTTTTACCTGAGATGACTCAACAAGAGTTTGCGGCAAAATCAAACCACTCTCAATTAATAGTCAAGAAACATATTTAATAATTAATTAACACTATCGGTTAACATTGAGAAAGTTACAAACTAGTAATTAGGAATAATTTAACTCAAACAATATTTGGACCTTCAATATTAAAAGTAGATGTACAATTTTTGCAATTTTTAATATTAATATTTCTTAGTGAACTATTTTTTAATTCTACTTCTTTATTTGTGACTTCTCCAAATGTACTAGTACTTGGTATCTGTACATTTTCTTCAGCTTGAAATATTTGTTTTGCAACATTGAGATTGTTTGCAAGTGATTGCTCTGCGTATCTTTCCGCTACTGTCAACGATTTGCATCCGCCGTGTCATTTGAGCTCTAGTATATCTGCTCCAGTATCTGTAAGAAGTGTTGCGGATGATCTCCTGAAGCAGCGACCTGTCTATAGCTCATGATTCTTAAATTCAGAAATTTTGCAATTTCATACGGGATTTTAGCAAATACCAATAGCTTTGGACAGTGCACTTTTCATTTGGATAAAACGTTTACGTGGAATATGACTGGGATGAAATTTCTTGTATTTACGGTATATATTAGAAGTTGATAAATGGTCTCCTATTAAATACTTTTGACTTTTTATAACCAAATCCTGGAATGTTCTGTTTCATAAATGTTATTAGTTTTTTGTAATTTTCAATATTAATATCTTTTTTTGTAGAAAGGCAAGCTCTCATCATTGAGTACACAGTCCAAAGTGATGAGGGCTTAATATCTTTCGATCTTCGAGAAAAATATTTAAGAAACACATTTTATGTAAGATTTACAACTTTTTTGTCGAAGCACCACCCTTTAAAACGATTATAATTTAATATAGTTCTCTTGATTTACTATAATAGCTTAATGACGCTGTATTTGCTGTTTCACTAACTTTTGGTGTGGTCCCAACAAATTCTTCCTCATCACAATCATTTATTTTTCCAATAATATTCCTCATGTTTAATATTTGTTTAGTTTGACATTTCTAGAACCTCAGAATTGCATTATCCAAATCATGGTATAGTTGTGATCACTAATGTTTGAGGAATTTACCTTTGTGTTTATAAATTGTACGGCACAGGACTAAATACTTCGCTCATTTGAATTTTTATGTTTGTTTTGATCACAAACCTCTGTACTATAATGACATATGAGTGCAATAAATATATATTGCACTAGTGCAATAAATATCCACTTTTTCCGGTAAATATAGCTCAAGTTGTGTTTATTGCATCAACGTATAAAAACTAATTTTAATCAAATGTGGTCACGATTCAGAAAAACGATCTTTAAACAATTGTCCATGGATGAGATCAAATGATTTGAACAGTGGATTTCACATGAGTAAGCTGCCATCAAGGAGTCACAATTTGCTGCTCGCTCCTCTTTTGTCTAAACCGATTGCGTTTTTTAGAGCAAATTGTTATCGACCATAATGTTTGGACAAACATGAAGCGCCTCAAATCACACCTAAGCCCAAATTTCGCCAGAAAAAAGGTGAGAAACTATATCGTGGATTTTTGTTTGAGTAAATAATTTTTCAAATATACTGAAAACCGATAATAATTATCAATAGAGTCGATATAAAAACCGCACAGTAGACTTTCTGTGGGCATCCTCCCACGTCGACATCCAAATTAACGAAGAAGCAACACGGAAATCCCACCCAACCTCTTTTCAAAACAACGCATCATTAGAAAATGTATCTATTGGTGACATAAAAAACAGAAACAGTCAGTGTATGGTGAAGTGGGTGGAATAACTTAACACAAATGAACGGACAAAAAAACAATATAACGATCAGACAATGACCACGATCGAACCTGTATAGATATCAGTAAAAGTTCAACTCCCACGACTCAACTACACAAATCTCCTACATGAACAATATAAAAAAAATGATGTATTAAGGTATGTAATGAAAGTTGTGAGGAAATTTGATTTAATACTGCAAAAAACAATGGTTAATATATCAAAATAGGGAAACATTTTCCCGATAAAAATTGTTTAATATATAAATTCGTAGGTAACATGGATAATGAACGAGATGAAGTTCTGTAAAGCTGTATTAAGCAATTGGAGTCTTTTTGAACTAATCTAACATCACTAAAGACAACACAAATTGTCCTATTCAAAGGTCGATGTTTACCTATACCTCTATACCTATGAACGTTACCAACATTTCCAACCTTGGTATAAATTATGTTGAAGGTTTTAATACAGAAAAAACTCATTATTTCATATATTTTCCAGTCTCGTCAAGGATTACACTCGGTAACATTTTAAACTTGAACTGTAATATTGTAGAATTGAAGTGTGGACAATTGATTTTCCATTTTTAATATTAGAAAAATTTTTCAATATTCTTCTGTGTGCTATTAGTCATTGGTAACAGTAGGTCAGCAACGTTACGGGGGTGCAGTGGCGTGATGATAACATGTTTCATCTCTATCTATCACTATATAATTAAACTCAATACAATTTCTGTCCATATTACTTCTATATACAAAATTATAAACAACTGTATACAACTAGATTTTATATGACTATAAATATTTTCTTTAATCATCTGAGACTAGCAATATACAATTCACGCTTTTCTAATTATACAAATTGTTCGTTTGGATAAATTTCTTAACTAATTTTTCAATGTTTAACAATATTTTGAACGTAATTTTGGTTTCTATCAACCTTATCCTCGCATAAGTTCAGATTAGTTCATATTGACTTTATTTGACCTTAGGGGTTAATAACCACCAAACTAGTATAACAACGAATCACACCAAACCATCAATTTGGATTTCGAATCCATAATACTTAATCGATAACTTCATCATTTCTTAGTAGAGAAAAATCTGTTCCGTCATCTCCTGGATGTATCGTAGACTTCCTCCATATTCTGGCACAAGGACCTCAAGCAACTTCGCTGTACCAAATTAATGATAGAGTTTCACAGGCAAAGTGTTTACTCCAGTGTTGTATCTTGTCTATACAGCAGCTCTCCATATATGTATAAGCAAATTCGAAAGAAAGAACTTTCTGACGTAGAAAAGGCACCAGACATTTTTATGAGCTTTTGATTTAATGTAAGCAAACCCGCCCCACTTGCGCAATTGGTTTACGTGTGCATAATTCTTCAGTCAGATGCGATCTTTTGATATGTCGATAGCCTTTTCAATCCATCTACCCTTAACTTGAAGATTGATGAATTTTTTTGATAATATCGATTTTTTTCATTCCCAGAAAAATCTTGACAATGACTCATTCGATTGTCAAACGGAAACTAAACGTCCAAAATGTTGAGAAGTTCTCAACTCAAGTATATTGATATCTTTAAGTTGAGGTCGGAAACTTTTCAGACAACTCTCGTATATGAAGTTATTTATAATCATACTTGTTATAACATTCTGCAACGATTTTAATCAATGAATTCTCTAGATAAAATAATTACTCTAATTGATAATTGATTAATAATAAGTGCTCTTGTTTGTAAACAGTGAAATAAAAATTTTCACTACATATTCTATGAATGGAGGGAATACATGAAATAAGAATGAAAAATTATTGTTAGTAAGTACATTGTGCTTTAAATGGGAAAAATCAAGTACTAAAAGTGGGTGTTCCATAAATTTTCAACGATTTATTGAAAATTCCGCTGGAAAGTTAAGCAGAGTGACTGTTGAATAGATGAAGGATTCTATTGATGAGGCTTTTAGAGACGCTACAAAAGTTGAACGAACGTATACGATACCCTAAAGTAGAAACTCGATATAAAGCAACTGTCAACTGAAATTTATTATTATGCATCTATTTTAAGTTCATTCTCATGTACGAAGCAAATCAGAAAAATTTAAATATATTCTAAAATATAAAATACATGTTCACAAATTTATTTTGGATATATTATTTAGGTTGGCAATAGGCTAATGATTGAAAGAGGGATGATATATGTGAGTTATTGATGAAATTTCACAAGTACACAAGTTCACAAGTACATTTTCAAAGGTAAGTTTGTTATTCATTGTAGTTTTCTTGTGTATATATTTAGATTTTGTTTCTTTATTCAGTTTATTCATTTGTATGTTTGTTTCTTAGTTTTTTACAAACTTTTGTCTAAAAATTGTAAACATTGTTTTGACAATAAATCATTTTTCTCCCTCTCCAACTGATTTTCACATGCCCATTTTGAAGTCAATTTCTCACCATTAAGAGAATTTCCCAAAGTAGCAATCTTAGAGACATATGCATCAAAGGAGACAGAGGGTATCCTGTTCTTCTGTATGTTGCAGATCTACATAGTCAGACAAATTCGTACAACAACTCTATTTTCATCATGTCTATGGTACAGAATAATCTTAATTAAATCGAAAGATAGTTAATGATACGGCGTATATGTATCAACGAAACTATATCAGTTACGTTTACCAAGCTCAGAACATAACTCTTATATTTTTGACGAATTCGTGGTAAAGCTTTATAGTTTATAGTTTTTTGCGATCACCTGCTTCAATCGCATCAGTTGCTAACAGCACATAAGTAATCATATGGCCAGCAGCTCATGATAAAGAAAACCATTCGAATCCCACCTCCCTACATGTCAAGACGAGCTTCGCAAATGTTTGTAAATCTTCTCTGGACTTCATCCACGTTGTCATTATTGTTATAAACGATACACTTTTCTTGGTATTAATGATCTAAATCAAAATGGCTCGATTTTTTCCGCTTTTGCAGCGTTTCACAAACTCGATAAAATTTTCGACGTTAATTCACGCGAAATCGAAGCTTCATTTGGCATCCAATCACGAGATAAAATACCTACCTCGATCATTCAAAGAATAATTGAATTTGAATGTTTAAACGTAAAAACACTATTAAAATGAGCAGCCCTGTTCTGTGAAGATCTATTATACCCACTGGTGAGAAAAATTTCCTTTAGGTTTAAAACTTTCCATTGAAAAAACAGAAAATGAAAACTACAGTGCTTATAACTGACACTTATAAATTAAAATTGCGTAATTTGTCACCAAAACTGGAAAAACACGAGCACGTTGCATCTCTAAAGAATCTGCAACGCCGAATGTACCGAATCAGCTGTAACAAACAAACAAGCGTTACCAATTTATGCATAATCACCATATCAACCTAAAATTATAAACAAATATTGGTATTATTTATTTTAACATTACTCTATTAAACCCACCAATTTTTGAGACGAAATACCTATTTTAACATAATTTTTGTAAAAATTATGATCATGCTGACACATCTGCGCCTCATGCAAAGATCAAAATGGAGGCTCTACCGACGAAATTTGCACCTCCTTATCTCTGGGCTGCACTACACTTTTCCCTGGTTCGAAGTAAAGCTATAAAATGTGACGTAGGTGGTCTAGAAACTTCATTGGCAAATCCGAGAAATTTTTGGATAAGTAGACTTTATACTATAGAGATAGTCTATGAACTACTGAATATCCTGTAGCATGAATAAGCATTACTAGAGATATACAACTTTAACGTCATCTGTTATAATCAATCCTTAAATCATTTCTTCACTTGTTCCTAGGAAGGTTAATATTTTTCAGGTTTATATGAAAATGAAATATAAGTTCACGCCACTAATATACAGAGAGGCACTGAGTAACGTAATTTTGAAAGCAAATTGTAAATCCTGATATATCAAATTTGTATATACTGAAACTATTAACTTGCCTCGTAAACTCCATAATTCATATAAACAGTTACCTCATATTTTGAGCCTTAACGTTTTTTTTTATTTGCAGTATTAGGTAATAATTCTCTATTTAAATCGACTTCGTTTTGTATAACATATTGAAGGTAAAGTATTAATTTTATGCATGAGACCTTGACTTTTATTTTTAAAGCATATTTCAAAGAACAATTAAAGCATTTCATAATATAAAAACATCACCCATGTCGATGTCACACTACTCATAAAAAATGAGCAAATAATAAAAATATCGGGAAACCTCCAGTTTAAGAAACCTTGAATTTGAAATCCAATTACTTTTAATTAGATCTGTTGGAAATAACATCATGTTATGGATATATCTTATTCAATATTTTATTAAAATCTAATAAATAATTCTGCGACCCACTGAATCAAATTCTTGTTCTAACACTTAGATATAAATCAGAATGAGAATAAATTGAACAGGTGTTTCATTTTTTATTTGTTTATTTTCAACAGGAAAAACATTAATAGATGGTTATGTATCATTCAATAAAAAGTACGAAAATTGTTTTTCTAGTAGATAATAGATACATATTTTATTGTTTCTTCTCAATTAATTTATAAATCTTTTCCAATTCAACAACTGGAAGACAGAATCTATGATTTACAAATATTTTACATCCTCACAGATAAGGATCTAAATTCTAAGGAGTTTTAATGATTCATTTTTCAGTATTGTTACGAACACGTCCATGACATAGGCCGTGAAACAGGTCCCGTCCCGTTTTAATAGAATTCTATAATTTGGCAAATTTGCGACGCTTATATGTTTATTTTTATCACAGTGGCGATTTGTTTACATTACATCTTTTTATTTGTTTGTATTGTTTGTATATTTTCCAGAATTTTTGAGAAATTTGTTTTGGGTATATGAACCAGTTTGTTTAGCGGAGTTAGTTTTAGCTTATCATATTCATAGTGAACTGAACAAAATAGACAACCAACCTATGAATTTCAAAAAATTATATAAGTTAGTTACGTATTAATGAATAATTAATTATTTTATAAGATAGTCAAGTCTAGTGTTAGTGTTAAAATAAATGAAGTGAGCAAAAGACAGTGTTTATAAACTCACCCTACCGATAGAAATAATATAAATAAATAAGAACAAAAATTACAGTATTATCCTCATAATCATTAAGCCGCTTAATCGTTTTATGCTTTTTTTGAGAGTACAACGTTACTCGTTTTCTTATATGTCGAATCAGTTTTCGTCGTAGATTTTTGTTTGATTTCGCTTTTTTTATTATACTTTTTCATTACATTCTATCGCGGTATTCCATCTTCTGATCTATAACTCTCAATATTATCATATAATCCTCTAAATCATTCTTCCAGGTCTTCTAGGACCTCCTTCAAAGCTAGTTAGCTTCTTTTTATGCTTTTATTCAAATACTGTTTTAGTTCATGTTGTAGTCATTTGGTCTCCTTCCGTGTTTTGGTATCTGGGTTGGTCCCAATATTAGTCTATAGTCTATTTCAGGAAGGTATAGAGTAATAGAATTCCGTCCAGCTCAGCTCAATTTCGGTGTCTGCCATAGGTGTAGGTCTTGAAATAGTATTGTTTGTAATCTTAAAATTTCAAGTAATTGCGTAAGATAATTAGGAAAAGTGTGTTTTCAGGCCTGAAGTGTCAACCCTATTTCAGATTCAGCTTAACCATGCACCGTACGGGCAATGGTGCCTTACCCAAAATTTTTAGACCTTTATCAAGTATATTTGTTCAATTCAACGCAACAATATTTGCTGTTAAGCCGTAAATAATGTTTTACTCTGTTAAAATAAAATTCTTTCCTTTTCATGAGTATCCTACCGGCACGCCTTTGGCGCACTATTTTCAGTGTTTGTGAACGGATAACAATAGGCTAAACCCATATATTGATCCTAACCCGGGTGGTACTACTTCCACTTGATAAAAAGAAAGAATTTTACAATGAAGTCAATGCTTAACTATGAAAGTGGCTTAAATATTCATTGGATCACTCTGTGGTCCCTTTGCACACCTAATGAGGTTTTCTTTATTACTGTAGTGTACATTGAATATGCGATCGCTTGTCTTATCGATGTGTCGTACACTATTGATGAAAAAAGATTGGAAGAAATTTTTATAGCAATAATCACTTAATCTGCATTAAATCAAATGTTTCAAAGCCTCATGTTTGAAACCCTTCCTCAAAAATAATTCTTAACATTGAATCTCCTCAATTCAAATTCAAAAAAGAGCCAAAGAAACTTACAAAATGTTGAAATTTGTCTATAGTGACAATGTAGTAACTTTGAAAATTGTATACAAGTGATTTATAAATGAAAATGATTGAGTTCAAGATGAGGATCGGTCGAGAGGTCCTTCGACCTCAAAAATATATGACATTGTAAACTTCGAATTTTAAAAGACCTGAAAAAGGGCTAAACGGCTTACATCCGCATTACTCGACAGATTCAACATTATGTAACATGATCTTTCCAAAAATGAGAGGCAAACGACATGACAGATCAGTTGAACTCCACTCAAGAATTGCTGCGAGTTATAGATTCACCGTTGGTATTAAAACTAGAGGAATAACAACGCCTTCCTTTGCTTGTTCCTGTCATGGTATAGGGTCGTTGAAACCACTAGAATAGCAACATGTATCAACAATTCAATTTGGCGAAACAAACTTTTTAGAACAGAAAGGCAGAATTTATAAGCACTTCCGAGGATGATAACGATGTGCCCTATTTAAACCAGGGCTGATGCGTCAAAGACACCTGGGTAAGGAGGTTCACTGAGAATACATTAGTGGAGAGTGTGAGGAAAATGTAGAACAGATGATGTAAATATATGGATACTCAGTGGCAAGATGGAATTGAACAGGCACAAATTGTAAAAATTTGTGTGTAAGTCACGTATAAAGAGGAAAGAAAAAAGAAGATCGACCACTTGAGACCTTTATGTTTAGTCAAGCATGAAAACGGAATAGGAACAAGTAAATTGGATAATGAAGATGAAACTGCTCATTTATAATTCAAATTATATTCTTTGAAAGTGATGATAAGTTAAGATTAGAATCTGAATCACCATATTTTTGTCAAGAATAAGTCTCTAAGTATTATAATAAAAATAACAGGGAAATACATCAGATACTTTTTTATACTCATATTCAGTTGTACTGATCTACATTATGTTCCAAATTTAAAATTAACTATAAAACATTCCAGTAATATAAATTTTTAATGATATGTTATATTTTGAAACTGAAATTTTAACAGCATTGTATAAAAAAATATCTGTTGTTGAGCAACAGGAAAACCAAATGCTATTTCTTATCAAAACACATTTAAAATTAAAATCACATCTACTTAAATTGTTTTTATAATTCGCTCCAGTAAATGGGTCGGTTTGATGTGAGCTCTATTTTTAAATTAGATTTATGCAGGGACATCAAAGACTAAACTACAAATTCAATGGGTATATTCGGCCAGTGTACATCGTATTTGTTTACTACGTTTTGCGGTAGACACGTTCATGAGCTTCATTTCACGTATTCGGATTTCGTGAACAAAGCTTAATAGTAGTTGGTACTTATTGCGAAATGAACAGTCAGACTGAGAAAAATTGATAGCATGTTTTAGTTATTCGGATATGTGTTCTGTCTCTAGTGACATTTGTAACTTTTTATGTTTGAGATATATATTACCATATACAACAAGAGTATTAGTAAATGTGTGGAAGTGGGGTACATCCTATTTTTGGTCATGAAAAATAATTTCAAATTTTTTCTGAGCATTAAAGATGAAAATTAGATCTAAGTTTAAACTAATTTTCCACACTATTTTGGCCAATAAAAAATGTAAAAACGACAAATTCCTCAAATGGACTCCTGAGACTGTACTTGAATAATCTATTTATTTTTCTCAGAAATTACATAAAAAACTAACAATTAAAAAAATTGAACATCATAATTTCAAATTTCATAGATTGCTGAAATTGAAAGGGGTAAAATTTTTTTTCCTTTCTTCTAAATTGATATAAAATCGAAAAATTAACATTTTTGTTCATGTTTTGAGGCACGTAATATAAAATATAGTAATTATTTAGAATTGGGGCTCCAGGCAAAAATCGTTCCATCCTAACCTAACCTAACCAATTCTAAATAATTACCATCTTGGTTGGGTTAGGTTAGGTTAAGTTTCATTGATTTATCATATGTAAGTTGTACCATGTAATGTCTAAATTAATGGAAATAATATGTTTCCTTGGCCTTAAATTTACTATTTGTACCTTCAGAAACAACCTCAAATGCGTGAAAAATTTTTTGGAACGATTTTTGCTTGGAGCCCCATTTCTAATAATTACCCAAAATATTATTGATATAATTGTTACTTTTATTAATAAAAAACACTTTTTTATACTATATTATACAACAAGAGTATTAGTAAATGTGTGGAAGTGGGGTACATCCTATTTTTGGTCATGAAAAATAATTTCAAATTTTTTCTGAGCATTAAAGATGAAAATTAGATCTAAGTTTAAACTAATTTTCCACACTATTTTGGCCAATAAAAAATGTAAAAACGACAAATTCCTCAAATGGACTCCTGAGACTGTACTTGAATAATCTATTTATTTTTCTCAGAAATTACATAAAAAACTAACAATTAAAAAAATTGAACATCATAATTTCAAATTTTTAGATTGCTGAAATTGAAAGGGGTAAAATTTTTTTTCGTTTCTTCTAAATTGATATAAAATCGAAAAATTAACATTTTTGTTCATGTTTTGAGGCACGTAATATAAAATATAGTAATTATTTAGAATTGGGGCTCCAGGCAAAAATCGTTCCATCCTAACCTAACCTAACCAATTCTAAATAATTACCATCTTGGTTGGGTTAGGTTAGGTTAAGTTTCATTGATTTATCATATGTAAGTTGTACCATGTAATGTCTAAATTAATGGAAATAATATGTTTCCTCGGCCTTAAATTTACTATTTGTACCTTCAGAAACAACCTCAAATGCGTGAAAAATTTTTTGGAACGATTTTTGCTTGGAGCCCCATTTCTAATAATTACCCAAAATATTATTGATATAATTGTTACTTTTATTAATAAAAAACACTTTTTTATACTATATTACATCGTAAAGTTCATGCAATGCTACAGAGAAAGCTTGAAGAAAGGGATTCCTAACCTAACTTTACCTAAAATAAATATTAATTCGATTTTTTATGACCAATAATAGAGTGGACCCCATTTGCAAATAATAACGAGAGTCTTTAACAACCCCAATGGTCTGTCACATTACCTACATTACATTACCTAACCATTTTAGTTTAAAAATTATATGCTTACCTCCAAAACATCATAAAAAATTTACTTACAATTCCTCTAGATAATAAATAAAATATTGAAAAATCTAAATGAAAAATCCGGTCTGAAAAATTATTCATTTTATGATGTTATTTCAGTTATATTTGCTTAAAAAAAGCAGTAATTGAGGAACATAGACCGAGATTAATGATTTTATTTAATTGGTAGAAAATTATGTGACTTGTTATTAGATACTTGACTAATTGGAATATTCCTTCAAAATGAGAAGCTTCGGTCCAAAATCTCTAGTTTATACAAAAAATAACATTTTGGTTTTTGTTCATCATATATCTTGATAATCAATAAGAAAATTCAGTTTAAAATTTAAATATTAGACGTGTATCTCCTTCAATTTTTGCTGGAAAACAAAAACCACAAAAAAACAGAAATAGATGAAATTCTAAACGTTCGAAAGATTGTCTACAGGCAATCATTACGACAGGTAGTCTGAACGATAATTATATAAATATTTTATTGTATTGTAATGCGTTGGACAGAGGGTAAAACCATGTCATGATCTTCTTTTCAACGATAGAACAATGATTTACTACTATCCAAGCTTAATGTACCGCTTGACCAATACATTGCATTTAACCTTTAACGATTAACAGATAAAGACACACGTCAATCAGTTTCCATTGTTCATGTATATCCTACGGTGTTATTTCATAATTTCACACGTAAATTAGATAATATTATAATCCAATGCAGTTCAATGCAGTCAGTTAATCAACTAATCAAACTAAACATTAGGATAAATTTAGTATTACAGTATTTTCACAGTTTCCCATGCTTTTAACAATTACATTTTTTATATATGAAGCTCCAAAGAATCGTCTAAAAATTTTCGAACCTCAATCTGAATATGTCAGCACTTAGCAATATAAGTTGAGAAATATATTTGCGCATACGTTGATAGATATAATTGAGTCGTTGTGAATATTTTTATGGAAATGAAAAAAATTGAGCATTGATCTGTCATTAAGTGTTGTTTATAATACGCCTAGGTGAATATAAGGGGAGTTAGACTTGCACCAGCTATTTTGGTCAGCTGATACTAAAGGTAAAATCATAACAGGAGGGTATCATCCATCATTGTTTGGTAAGGTAAAGGGATGATTCGCATAGGAATCCAACCCCTTTTGGAAAAAAAGAAGGTGCTTTTCTATCATGTCAATGCACCTTCCCACATTTAGGTGACCACGCACCGTATTCACCGGAGAAATTTTCATGAGAAGAGATGCATCCACAAACGACTATTTCAAGGAGACGTTCAGAATTATTTGTTTAAAATGTTAGAGCATCGAAAAAGTCTGTGGACCTAAAAACACACTATGTTAAAAAACGAGAATGATTATGACAAAAGATATTTTTTTCTTCGTTAATAGATTGATTGATTGACAATCAAATAAATGTTCATTAATTTTTGCTGAAATAACGTCATTTTTAATTCTCCTCAAAAATGGAGAAACATTAAATACTTCTCATCCTGACATCCAATATTCATTTATTTATTTTATGAACAATGAATTTCTCTTTTATTTCTGATTTTCAGTTGGTTTACTTGAAATTTATTATAAGGTCCTAGCGCGATGGATATTGTGCTTTTATTTAGACAAAGATTAATCTAGAAGAAACGCTTTTTGAGTTAATTAAACTAAATATTAAACAATATTTCATAGTATGAAAATAAAATGGCCGACGAGAAAGTTAATCTCATTGTGCTCAATGTTAATCGTCATAATTTCTAATTAGTTTTATTACGAAATGCAGACACAGCTTTAAATTGTCTTACAAAGCACCCCATATTTTAGATTTTTTCGTTAGTAATTTCATTTCTAGTCTAGCTATTACCTGCTCTTTAGCTTGAACAGATTTATATAACAATCAGAAACAATAACATAGAGATTAGTAATAGGTGTCAAAATAATTAAGTTGTATATGACTTGACGTAAATTTTGAATAACTTGGATAAACGATTGTGTTTGCACAGTTATTTTTCAATTTACTCAAAACCTTTCTATATGACACATAGTAATACGGGGCAGTTTTAATGTTATGTTTATGAATCTTGGGAAAGTTTTTGGCAATATACGCAATACATTTGGTACAAAAATGTCTTCACTGCCAGTGTAAAGATTCACTCGTTTCCTTGAGCAAGGAATTCTTTAACCACAGTTTTGCAGCTGAAACTTGTTCTTCCAATATATTGCAAACATTTTTCATAGGATTTGATATACAATAATATGCATTCAGTTTTGATAAGATATGTCCATGAGTTTTGGAAAATTTTTTTGGCGGGTATAAAAATATATTAACTCGTTTTTTCCCGTGAACAAAAGTTCTTAAGTTCTCTTCGAAATCTCGTTACTTTTCCTTCAAGAAGAAACTCAATAAATAATTTACGTGAAGTCTCAATTGAAATTGAAGAACTTTTTATAAAGACCTCTTTTCAGCGCTTAGAGAGTGAAATTATTAAAAATTTTGATATACGTATTCTTTATTTATTCTTTCTAGTCATTTGGGAGATCCAAAATCACTCCATTTAACCCCCTTAGGAATGGAAAAATAAAAAAATCTTCTCTTAGTCGAAATTAAATTGAGAGTGGATCGTAATATCAAAATCCAATGATTGTAGCGTCAGTAGTTTTATCTGTACTATATATATATATATATATATATATATATATATATATATATATATATATATATATATATATATATATATATATATATATATATATATATATTATAAATTAATCTCTTTCCTCAAGATTAACTTTAAACGCGTGTTTTGTTGATTAATTTTCTCTTTCTTCGTCCGTCTTTGTGCTTTAATTTCGCTTTTCATTTCATTTTCACGAGTGATGGGAAATTAACCCCCTCAGGGGTTTTTTAGAAGGGTAAGGCCTTTCTTGTGCAATAGGACATGCCCGGTGCCCTAAAGTTCATTCTAGGAATATTTTCAGAGACCCTTGCCATCCTAGTAAATATTCAGTTCTTAAAGTGAAACTCTAGATCTTCACAAAAAAGGCAGTTTCACAGTCCGCCATAAATGACTGTTATGATAAAATTTGATTACTTCTGAGTACTGAGTAAAAGTAAACTTTTCTATACTGAGAGGTTCACGCTCAATGAGACGAATCCTAATGGTAAATCGACTAAAAATCGATATTCTTCTGGAAGGAATATGAACAAATTCAAAATTTGTCAAATATATATTATAGAGGTTCCAAATAATACGAGGGCCGTTTTCTTTCAACCTCCGATCGTTTCGTGCAGACGCTACGCAAATAGAAGAAAGCGAACATGCGCTGTAGGCGACTGCGAAGTTTTCGCACTACAATCTCCGCCAGTATTGACATTCTGTCGTCAGTCGGCGTTGTGCTACAGCTACGTTAACATGCCCGCCATCATTGATGCTTCCGCCAAGTGTGATTCATTTTCTACAGGCTGAAGGCCTTGGTGCTGCAGAAATTCATCGGAGAATGAGTCGTGTGTATGGGGAAAACTTCATGAGTGATGGTGTTGTGCGTGAATGGTATCGCAAATCTGTCGTTTCAGATTTCTTGACGCAAGAAAACCGTAGATTCACCATTACTGCTTTGTCTACGGAATTTTCAGAAGTTTTAAGGTCTGTTTTGTATTCTATTGTTACCGAACGGTATATATATATATATATATATATATATATATATATATATATATATATATATATATATATGTGAGCGGTTTTTTTTTATTGGAATCGTGGCAAGGAAACACCAAAGTGGACTAACTAAAGATAAAAATTGAAGTTCCGTCTTTTCTTTAAGTCTTTATCAAAATAGTGGTATTTGTGATTTTTTATAATCCTGATTGAAAATCATAGGTAGGTCTTATAGATAGAATAAAACTTTTTGTGAAATATTAAAAAATAAAACCTTTAGAATTGGTACGTTATACAAAATCGATCTGGGGAACCAAAGTTTCCTCTAGAGACAACTAAAAATTTACTTCCTTATTTATCTTTTCAATTTACTGATTCATTTTGTAAACGTGCACTATAATTTCTAATCATGAAATCTAATATCACTAGTCAAACAGGCACTTTATTGCATATAAACTTGAATCCAAGCCACCCACTGAAAGCAATTTAAATTTATCAAAAAATACGGAAAATATTGCTAAGACATGTTCAATTAATTAATTTAATTCCTTCACAGACGTGATATTGGTGTTTTATTTTGTATTACTACTTCTAAGTATTAATTTGAAATACAGCATATATACAGAGTGAATTACAGAGAACAGTCGACCCCTATATTTAGCGATATCCATTAGATTATTAGAAAATTTTGAAATACGTGAAATTTTGTCAAAAAAGTTTGATTTCATACTTTCAATACTATATTTGAAATTACACCTCTAATAATTCCTCAGAATTCTTAAATATTTATCACCTTCGATCGTAAGATTTTCGATTTTAGATAAATTTTATACACTCGGTCTTGGTTTTGCTCTTTTTGGTTCCGTTAGACCAGGACTAGTCTCGCTCCTCATCACTATGTAACTAAATTATTTATTTGCATAGGTAATCATTAGATTCTAAAAGAAACCATTTTAGAAACATATTTTTATTTTCTAATTAATTGATTTGTCGTCTCTTTAAAACGCTTATATTAACTTCACCTATATGTAGGTTTGTTTGTGAGCTTGTTTATTTGTTAGTTTGGACCAAGAGCAAGTGGCTTATTTAATAAAAATTTCGTTCGACAGAGGATTCGAACCTCTGATGTCGGTGTTGGAAATTAAACACTTCGACAATCTTACCAACTACATCATTATGGCTCGATACAAATTTCAGGTGATGTAGGTGTATAAGCAGAGAAGCCATTATACGAGGGTGGTATCAATTAAACAAATACAGTTTAAAAAAATACGCTTCTGAAGCTTATCAAACTAAAATGTTGAAAATAATTTATGAAATAAGCATAAAACAATAATGAAAAATTCTAGTATTATTGAAAAAAAGCGTTTTGTTCAATATTTCTCGTACATCGAGAGACTAGTATATTTTTCATTATTGTTTTAAGCTTATTTTTCACATTATTTTAAACTATTTAGTTTGATGTGCTATAAAGGAGTATTTTTTATTTTTTTTAAAACTATATTTTAAAATGAAATGTAAACAATCTATTCACCTCGAATGTATTATATCTATAGAGAACATGAATATAGCAGCTTTCGTTCAACTCAGTTTCCCATTGAAATAGAAAGGGTAGAGTGCTAATGCTTCATCTGACTCGACGCCCTTCTGACTGAAATATATATCAGAGTAACTTGTAACCTGCTATGAGAGTTGAAAAAATTGTCGCGACTAAGGGCTAATGCAGATCTTGTTTTAATGGCTTTGTTCACGTCTCGATCCCTCTATTGTGTTGCCACTTTCGTATCTGCCAATGTGTTCAGAAAATATAACTATTATCGACGTCTCACAGGAATAATTCATCCATTGATATGTTTTTTCTTTATAGGAAGCAGAAAAATATGAACGATTCAATTTTATATTTAAAAAATGCTTTTTTGTGTGAGTTTGTGAATATGATGTAGATATTTGGTAAAATCTCGAAGTGAACTTGTGAGTAGTTTGCGGTTTACTTAAAAATCCCATAATTAAATAAAACGCACGTACTTTTCCACCAGTAACTCCTGGAGATGATTTCGTATGGGAATTGTCGCTCCAATCTATTTTTTTGCACGCAATGTTGCTGTCTTGTTGGAACTACTCGATTCAGATTCATACTAGCCACGTTAATCCACAAGTACTCCATCATTATGTAATGACTTCGAAACACTAATATGTCGTAATAGTTTTGTGAATCAATTTTTTTCTGAACCCTTTCAATATTGCAGTATTAAGTATCAAAAATATGTTGAGCGGGTTTTTATGATCACCCAATACTCGTAATCTCCGTTTATTTTTCAATCGTTAAAGGTAAATACTCAGTATAATCCGGAAGTAATAATTCCTTCTTCTATTCTAATCGTAAAACCGACCTACACATTTTGAATTATTTACAGCTACGTTGTATTTGTTATCTCCATCTCCGTCTTTATTTACTATTATTTACTTTACCCGAACACTCGTAATTTGTTCACAGCTTGAGATATAATTCATTGAGTAAATTATTTTTATTATCAGGTCAGTGTAAATAGAATTAAAAAATACTGATAATATATTTCATTCATGGTATTCTGTCAACTATAACAGTCAATGGGAGATAAATTTAGAAAAATATCCGGAAGTGAATTAATCATTCACACTGGTGCAATTGAATCAAATTATTTTTAGATCAGACATGGATATTTATACAGGGGTGTAAATTATTAGGAATAGAAGAATACCAAGTTCAGTTCTAATTATTCAGTCCCAAATGATTTAGGAATACTAAGGCGTCCTCAATTAACAAACAGGAATTGTGAACATACGAAATAAATCTTATGTCATAAGCAACACCACATTTTAACCAGTTTTATTATTAGTTAGTGTCGTAAAGGTTTTTATGTAAAGTTATATATTGATTGTTGAAGATATTTTTCACCTGAAAGTTTTTCTATGTGAAGATTGTCATAAAATAGTTCAAATTTTATTCAATCATATCACTCAAAACTCACTGTTGACGCATATGACACTATAACAAATCAGTTTGCGGCTTCGACATTCCTTATTCACTAAATTATCAATTGAAATATAAATCTAATGCATAACAAAACCTCATATAAAACATGTCAGAAACAACATAAAGAGAAGATTCGGTAATACTTTTAATTATGTAACCTTTTAATAGCTATATGATGTGATACACTTCAATGGAATTAACTATTATTCTGGCTGAATGTGGTGCCATAAATTTATTTTTATTACGCTGATTAAAGTCTAGGTTATCACGAGGATATTTTCATTATAACGTTTTAAAATGATTTGTTGTCAGTGATTTCAAATGAACCCATTTCAGAAAATTCAGTATTGTTTCAATATTTTCTTTATTTCAGTTTAAAGCGGAATTTAAAGTTTGTTAGGTCCGAGTTTTCATCTTGGGCCATCTGTGAACCAAGCGGATATACAACCCACAGCAGAACTGATCTTTTGAAAATCTTGAATGTATATAAATATATTCATTCAGCAGAATTTTATATAGGACTTAATATTTATATAATTTTTTGGATACCACTAACCACAAACCCGTTTCAAGATTTCGACGTATTGAAAGTATACCAAAAATTCAATTAACAAAAAATCTAAATCTAACTTTACTTTTGTATCTTCATCCATCAAATTTGTTATTACTGTCAGTAACCTTCTTATTTATTATATAATGCATCTAAATGTGCTTGATTTTGGGTCTCTTCTGTTTTAAAATTAGTTGTTTAATAATTTGTGGATAAAATTTGTACGTTTCCACTTTTCTTTATCTTTATAAAATATAAAGAAAACTTCTTAATTAATTAATTAATTTTAAAATTACATTAATTTTAATTTAATTAATTAAAATTAATTTTAAAACAGAAAAAACTCAAAATCAAGAAAATTTAGATGCATTAATATATCAAAAGGTCTAAGAAATTAGAAATTAAAGAAATTTATTATATATAGGTATAAAATTATTAACCGACAATGGAAGACTACAGGAAGACACAGACCAAATCGACAAATCGTGTACAACGTGGAAGATCAGTATCAATTCGGAACAGGTCCAAGTAATGTTTAAAAAAAAGTGAAAAGTACCTAGTAGTCATTCTGAATAATGGACTGATATCAAGGACCTCATTTAAGCCATCATATCCCCATCATGCTGTATTCATCCACTGCGTTGGGATATATCTAGCACATATCTAGGAAATAGTAGTAATCATAAAGAAAAGCTTCAGAATACTTCAACTCCCTACTCCATCATCCAGCCGACAAATTATACCACTGTAGACTACGCCAAGTATATAAAGTCAAGAGAACAGCTTGAGCACGACCATACAAAAAGATATAAAAGACAACATCTATTGGTGAGTCTGTTAATATTGGAAGTGTATCGAATAGGTACAGCTTTAACAGCTGAATACATTCTTTAAGTTCGTTTTTATTCATAAAGAGAGAAACACACCCAAGAAACCTCAAAACAGAAGAAAAAGTGAGTAACATGTATAGGTATAATACTTAAAAAAAAGAAGAGGATACCCTGACACTTCTATTATACTCATGGAAGTGAGCAGTAAAGAAAAGTGACAACCACGTGATTCTTTGGGTGCATGCTGGAAAAGGCTGGCTTGGACTGTGTTTGTGTGTATATGTGAAAATAAAACATTAAAAGCTAAAATAATTACAATCTAATAATATCTTGTAACTTTAAACCATCGATTTCCAATTATCCTTAATTAATGTATGAAAAGTGAAAGATTTTTTCTCAGTAAACTATGAGTGTGAAATAAACTGAGCTATTAGAAAGGTGTTACTTTCTGGAGCAGCAAAAAGAATTCATTCGAAGTACAAGATAATTAATACCATTGCTTAAACAGATACATCGGAAAGTAAATTTTCTTGAACAAATTTGAAGGCATTTAGAACAAGAGAATTAGTTAGTTAAGATTCTAATAAATCATTCGATTTAACCAAAGCGTGTATAAATTTTGAATGAAAATTTCGAACCCTCTCATTTAGTTGAAAGCGGAAATGTTACTTTGTGGAAGAAAACAGCAAAGATTTTTTATCCAGGTATATTCATATACTTTGTTTGAATAAAAGCCACATTCTTTGTAGCTTTTTTCCAATCTTGGTTTTTGAATGTGCACTGCAGTTAGAGGTGTTTACAAAAACTGAATACAAAAGCTGCATATAACTTGTAAAAGCAAAAATATATAAATGATGACACTACTAAAATCCACATCACTCTTTACACTGATTCGTAAGTTTCCTCAGCAATATATACATTCACCATTGAATTTAAAAGTTCTTTTTTTTCTTGAAACTTTCTTTGGCATTGTTATATACTAAATTAATTAAATGTATATGAATCAGAACTCAAAATGCGGAAGTAAAAGTATCATTTGTTCACTATTTCAATTAAATAGAATTTGTTTTTGTAATTTTGTAGTTGGTTATTTATTATATACGATGTGTATGAAGAGGAGATTTTATATTTCTTCTTCAAATGAAACAAATATGGTACTATTATTAATCTATTTTATTAATTTGAGTAAATAATGCCAATATCTCCTTATGCATTTGTCTGAATTACTTTCTGCACATAAAATTATAATTTGGTGAGAAAACTAATGGACGTCAAGTAAGCTATCACTAAAACGATCATCTTATTTTTTGTTGTTGTTTATGTACTATGAATTGTTAATCTAATTATTGCCACGTGATTCAATTTTTTTCTAGTAGTTTCTCCATAACTGTACATCTTCTACTTTCTTCTTTGCTTCATTAATATTTATACACTTTAAATCTCTATTAATTGTTTTCCTCATCTTGCTTTTAATCTTCATCTTATTCTTTCTACAACGGGTTCCCATTCTGCTATTTCCCCAAGTCTATCACTTTTTCTTATGTAAATGTACAAGTTCCATTCCTCTCTACTTACTTTAATGAATTTCAAATTATCTCCATTGTTTTTCCTTACAATTCCATAATTTATTAATTCCCCCTTCATCTGTTTCATCTATGTTCTGATTGTATCCTTTGATTATGTCCTTATCCCTTCTTTTTAAGACAACTTGTTACTAATTTGTTGTCTTGTCTCAGTTTCTCCTGATTGCACTCTATCTCTGAATAACAACATTACTGCAAGTTTTTTCCATTATTTACCTTTAACACACATCTCATTTTTTAAAGCTTTCAGCTTTGGATATTACAATATAATATCTTCATAGACATTTGATGGTTTTATGGTTGTTTTATGGTTAGTTTCATACTAATAGCCTCAATGGTTTCATCTTAAGCAATGTTTGAAAGGATTAACTTCTTGCCCAACACCACGAATCGAAAGTTGGAAGTCTATTTTTAACAATATTCTATTATTTGTGCGTAAAAATATTGGCCAAAATCAAATGTTATTAATTAGAGATATTCTCAAGTATCTGATGTATGTGTGCTGTATGAGACTATTGAAGTGACATATACACTGCGACCCAAATGATCTATTGTGTCCCCCTTTCTTGCAGAGATACTGGAGATCCCAGTGTTTGCAGCTGATTTGTTAATCCCACATCTTATAGAAAGTTCAGAATGTGGGATGGCCAGATATCTTCGTTTTCTACTTCATATGCTCCCAGGTGTAGTGCTCTGGAGTTCCGTAGTATTTCACACTTCGAGAGAATGTGTATAGAGCTTTCGCTCTCTGCCAACAAAATATGCACGTTGCATTATCTGCTAAGTCTACCGTCTTCATGTCTCTATTGAGGCGACAGATCTTCTCTGGTTATAATTGCCCACGAGAGTTTTTGACTGTCTCAGCCCCTGTAGGTTGATCCAATAATTGGTTTTGCTCCTATCTATCTACTTTTAAAATGCTTTTTTTATTGTTCACTTAATTGATAAAACACAAGAGTTCAGGTCTCATGAATGGCGTGTCTGTCCCCGCTTTAGAAAGCATATCAGCTGTTTCATTTCCCTTTACACCGGTGTGTCCCGGAATACATAGTAGGGTAACTTCATTTTTCTTGCCTATCTCGTTTAATTTTACTAGGGAGTCCTAAACAAGTTTGGATTATTTGGATTATTTTGGATTATTTATTTCAAGAAAGCTTCTTTGTAGATAAAAATATTGTAATCAAAGTTGTCTAGAATGTTTGTAATGATTTGAAAGGGAAATAATACCATGTAACCCAAAACATAACATCTTAGTCACAGATTCATTTAAATAATATTATGTTACAACATAAATATCAAGATTGCGTTGCAAACCTTTAAATTACGGTGAATTAATGCAGACGTTTCATATTATCCTTAATTCCGACATCACCCAACACTGCACTACAAACATGTTCCCTAACTTTGTTTTCAGCTTTGTGTTCTGTGTAATAATAGTCAACGTGTTCGGTTTACTCTGAATGCTATATTTGTAGATACATGAAGGAAATCGAAAATACATGTTTGTGTGAAGGTTATAGAATTTCCTATAAAATACAATTACGGTAAATTATTTAACCGTTAGTTAATGGAAAGTGTCCTTATGTAATTGAACTAAAAGTAATTTAAAATTTCTTTGTGTTTGACATGAGATGTATAATTACGTGTTAACGTGGACAAGAAATCTATGATTTAAACATGCATTTATTCAATCTTTTGAAAGTTCAGATGCTACTCATTTCTAAAGCTTAAAGTTGTAGCGACCTTGCCCATGCGCACTCTTACCGACGCATGTCAGATTACCTTATACACGTAAACCGTTTCCCCAATTACCTCAGTAAAATAATATTCATTTTCCACCTGACTGACCGACGCCTAACCCATGGAATTTCAAGTTACTTTCTTTTGATAACCAATTGCCCTACTTTCATATCCATCTTAATTTCCCATCTACCATCTATCTTTCTTATACGAATGCAATGGGGACGGGTTTCGATCCGAGCCTCGACCGAGGCAATCATCCACACGGCATTGAAGCGCATACACCTAATTCTGCTTCCTACAGGTAAGGCACGCGCGGGTAAAATCGACTAAGTTCAATTTTTTACTTGGTATTCACTTAAGTTTGCCGGTGGCCTTCGACCCTTTGATTATTTTGTACACCTTCGCCATTATCGATCCTAAGACTCACATAGACTACATATTCTTCTTGTAGCTATTATTACTAATATCTTCTGTATTAAGAAATGTATTAAGGTTCTTAAGACATAACCTAATTCATAATACTGTAATCTGCGTTATTGTGACTTGTGAATTTACAGCTGACGTTGCCCATTTGGCAATTCAATACATTTTACGTGGTCTCAACCCATGTGATGATATACAGTTACGTGGAATGTTTTAATGAAGTTAGTACTTTAATTTGTTATATGCTAGATATAAATCTTATTGATCAGTTACTCATTTTCATCCTAATCTTTCATGTCATGTCCCACTAGTCGTTAGGTGGCGATACTTAAAGTAAAAAAACCACATCAGTCTGTGCTTAAAGGATAGTATATTTCGTTAAGAGTGTGTATTAAGCAACTCTTTAATTGTCAAGAGAAGAAGTGCAACTAATTCAAGGAAGACAATGGTCGTACTGCTAATCAAGCGCATCCTCGTCGTCCTCACGCCAGTATGATTAATGAACATTGGACGTATTAATGTGATTATCGAACGTATCCATTCTTCACAGTGCTTGAAATTCCCGAAGAATGGTATCAGCTGTAGGAGTGTCCAACCAATCATCAGAAAACTAAAGAACATTGGGTTTGACACGTTTTTAAGGCGAAGCGCATAAAAATATCACCTATGACGAATAAGTGCATCGAATCAAAGCGAGCAGGGATGGAATAAAGAAAGAGTGCAAAAAACATGAAACCTAAAGTTCGATTGTCTGCGGGGACTGTGTTGGTTATGATATTTTGGGATTGGGGAGGTGTCTTACAAATACATTTTTACACGGGCATCAGACTATCAACACAACCTATTACTGCGGTCTCTTGGATCCAATTAAACTTTCAGCATCGACACAGAAGACGAGAATGTTCCATCCACGAAGTGTTGATTATCTACAACATCAGACCTTATACAACAACGCAACAGAAACTGATGGAAAATGTTTGATTATCTATTTTACAATCCAGACATATCTTCTGTGATTTTCATATGTTTAGACCACTTAAAGAAGCACTTATTGGCAAGCGATTTTGGACCAACTATCAAGTAGAAACATTTGTACACAGTTGTGAAAAATGTATAATAGAAGGAAGAAATTACATAGAAAAATAATTTTTAGAAATTTAGCTGTTTCTGGGGGAGTTCAGCATTTGATCTACATATATTTGATACCAATTTGGAGAATAAGAGATCTTTTAATTTCACTATGGTAATGACACAAGAAGTCGTCTTTTCTGCATCTATATAAATTGATATTCTCTTTTATTTATTCTTCTTAGGATTTATATGTTGTTGTTTAGCCAGAGTTATGCGATGTTTGTTGGCCTGTTTTTGGTTTAATTGGTAGATCAAATAATTAAGTTTCACTTTATAGATAGCTTGGCTTGGATCTGCTAAGCATTTGTCATCGATGTGTTGCATCTACGAGTATAACCGAAAACTTTGCTACCTACCTTAATTATTATTTTATTTCTTAATAGTTGGTATAACTGGAATATCAATAATTCTCCTTGCCCTTGATAGAAAAGCTCCATTATAAATCGATTAGAAAAATCACAAAGTATGAAATTGTCGAACACTATATTTAACATTTGCGATTAGCCTGATGTGTAGCAATTACACTAATCATCGTATTCTTTACCTATCAAACAAAATTATGAAAATTGATAGTTCTAAATTAACGTGCAGACAGTCGTCTAAAATTTACCATTTGATTTTGCTTTATTTTTGCTTGCGCTCAACTATGTTATTTTCCTCTTCCAACGTATTTTTAATTATAAAGTACAAATTTAGTAAAGGGGTTAAATGCTTAGTAATTGGTATATATTATACCAAGGCACACATCAGAGGCTGTTAGTAGTATTTTAAACACGCAACAGACCGCTTTTATAGAGCAGATGGATTTCACAGCTGTAGATCGATTTCAACAAAAAAAAAATTCAGTGTTTATAATATGTTCTGCAGAACTAACGCAAATATGATTGTCCGGTTGGTTTTGAACAAGGGCTGGTATTCGGCTTCAGTTTAAATTATATATAACTGGTTCTCAGATGGAGTGAATTAAATAGAGTGGAAGAGAGTATAAAATGGTGCAAATGCTAGAAAAACCTTATGAGTACGATCCCACAATTATTATAAATTGTTAAAACAATAAAAAAGTTTCAGTAATAGTATTTTTATTGAAAACAAAATCAGAAAGGAATTTATTCTATTCTCATTTACCTTTCATATGTCAGAGGAGGGCTATGGAACCTCTTGTAGCCTATGTTATTTTTTCAATTATGGTTTTCCCTTTTCTATCTCCTACCTATGTCGTCTATCAACTTTGTTTTCGTCTCTAGATAGTACTTCCAGCTTCCCTTACTTTTTTGTATAAGTTCATACCAATTTACCTTTTTTCTTTATGTGTCTAATTATCAGCTCTAGTTTTGTAATTTATAATGTCTTTTCATTTTTTTTAACATTTATTCCCGCTATTCTTATCAAGTATTTCATTTCCATTGCGTCGAATGCTGCAAGATCAATAAATATTGAAAACATTTCCTTTTCTCTTTCTTTTCAATATATTATCATTAGTTCGTCTGGTTTGTTCTAAACGGGAAGGAACATTAACATTAACTGAAAATTTAAAAATACACAACGAATAAAAACAATAATAAAAACTTCTTTATACCAGAAATAAGATGGGGAAACATATGTCCAGTTAACGTCGACTAAATTATATTCAATTAATCTATGCGTTTCTGTTAGCTAACATTTTATTCTTCCATCTTTGATACTTTAAGAAGTAAACGCTCCTACTCTTTAGATTTTATCTTGATCTTAATATTTTCGCGGCAGTATTTTATTAAATTTTTTCCGTATGAACCCCATTTGCGTCATTTTTCCCTCTATTTTTTATTTACATCATATTGATTAGACATGACACCACTTTCTCTCTAAGTTGGAATTAAAACCTACTCTGAAGTAGATGAATTTCACAAAATATTGATATTTGCATTATTCTTTTCACTATACTATGTGAGGTGATTTTATGTTTATCGTCCTTCTTCTACTTTCAACTTAATTCTTATTTTCTCTATTTTGTATTTATTATCCTGGTTTCTATTTTAGACAATCCAGTTTTCAAGCATTACTACACTTTCATAATATTATTTTGTCCTCTTTATATTGATTTTAATTTTAATTGAGTCTTCTTTTTTGATATAAATGTGTTTATATGGATGTTAATGGTTCTGCTTCTATTTCTCCACAAAAAAAACAATTAAAATTTTCATCGTTTTCTGAAATTATGCTAGCACTGCAAGCGGCACTAGTCATTGAGGTGTGGGGTTTTTCTCAATATAATATTAATTAGAAAAAAACATAGAAAAAAATCAAATGTTTCCTGCATATAATTATTTTCTTGTTTTTTGTTTTAAGAAATTTTTTTTATATGAAAATAACGAATCAGAACAATGAAAACCTTTTTCAAAATATTTGCATCACTGGAATGATTGAGTATTTAAATTGCATGTAAGGTTTGAAACTCCATATTCTTGTTACAAAGTCCTTCTTCCAAATGAACGTAAATTTTCATTAACTCTGCGTTATTTGCAATTCAATTAGAACAAGGGCTGAATGTAATCAAGTATGATGGAATGGTACGGTAAGTTCCCTGATGTCCGGATTTGAGATAATTCCGTGTTGTGTCATTCAAAAGTTTAGAAACGTCCGTTTTTATTTGACTTGGGTATTTCCTTATCCCAAAAATTAATTAAATTAGAAATATTTTTTGTCTCAAAAGTTTTCAGCTAGATATAAAATATTCAATGCCAACGCATGTCATGTTAATTTAAAAAGAAATTTTTTCAACGAAAGCTTGAAATATGTTTCAATTGTCTAGTAAACATGGAGGTTTGCGAAAATGATTGTTTTCGCGATAAAAATAGTTGTTTTACTTAATTATTGTTTTACAAGAATAAAATTAATACTTTTGTGATGAATTTTTAGAATAATTATGTACCAGTTAATAATAGTTAATAATAGTTGTAATTTGGTAGATAGAACCATAATGGTTTCTAGTAAAACCTGATACGTCTGCCAATTCTTTTTTATATGTATTATTTTAAAGCTTTCTCTAGAAACAGATGAGATAATGGAGACAGTTTTCATTCCATCTTATGTTTGGATTTCTGTTAAAATTTTTCCTAACTTGATTTATATAACATTCTGTTATATAAATTATATATCGTTATGACTTACGGTGATATACGTTGACATGGTACTAATGTACTATATATACTACATGGTTATACTAGTATCTCATGATTTGCAGACATGAATTTATTTGTTAAGCCAGAAGGTTTCATTCTTTCAAAATCCCGTCCTCACTCTTCCAATTAAACAGTCATTTGGATAAATAATTTCAAAGTATTGATTGATTTAATTGGGATGTCTCGCACTATAAGTAAAGACTATTGTGCACATATCTAGGAACTTACATGCTCTCTATACTCTCTTTCATTCTGCCCTCCCAACATTAAAGGATTCCATAAATATGAGTTTATACATGTTAAAATTGCTGTAAGATAAGTGCTTTCAATTTAGTTTAACAACTAAAATGTCAGATGCTGAGTTGGATTGTGGATACATTACCGAGGTAATGGAATTTGCATAAAATTTAGAGAATAATTTGTGATTAAATCGTCTAGTACGAATAAAAAATATCTATTTCGCTTATACAGGGTTTTTCAATGGAATGAAATGTTCCTTCATATTCAGATGTAGATCATTTTGACCATTGTAACATAAATAAATGACATTAGTTTCATAAATATCTTTTAATAAATGAGTTTTAACCGCTGATAAGAATAAAAAAATTTCTCTTTTGGATTGATACAAGAAGATTACTTTTACCGACCTAACAACGAAACTCTACCATGAAAATAAAACTTAAATTAAAAATGTTTGAAGAAAAACTGTGTTTTTGGCAATATTAATAAATCATCCAAACATTTCTATTGCTATGGATCGTCAGTTATCGATCTAGTAGGTTATCCATTTTTAACAACAGAAAAAGAACTATTGTTATAACTATATTTGATTAATAAATGTAAGCAGCTCCTCTCCAGTGATAGTATAATCTTTGTAATTCTGTACAAGAATCACATTTAAGTATAAAAATACAAAGTGATGCATTTAATGTATTATAAAATGATGTTATGTCCCAAAAGATGTGATATAAATGGAAAAACTGCTAACAACATTACATAGTAAACGAAATAAGAAATTTTATTTGAGACAGTTTTTCAAAAAAGTCACAACTAAGCGACAAATTCGGTGCTCCGCCCCTGTAAAATCACATTTCATCTAATCTTGTCCCTATAGATAATTTCAAAAAAATTCAGAAATATAATATTCAAAAGTAATCGTTGAGTTGTATTGTTTTCAAAAAAATTCCCATATTTTTGCATGTTACAGGTTTAATTTATTTTGTGGTTAACATAGTATACGGTTTCTGCAAAATGTATTATTAACCTTAGAGCTTATCTTTAAACAGTCATATAAATATACAGGATCTTTTGTTTACCATTACCGGTTATATGATTTGGCACTAATGACAATCAAATTAATTAACATTTAAGTTTTCCATAGAACTAATAAATTTGTGTTCAATCTATCAACTTAATATGGTTCTATGCCATAAAAAATTTCTTTTGGTTATCTGCAGACCAGACATATAATATTTCCAAAATCCCTAAGTGTGAAACTTTACCTTTCATCGTTTGAAACTTTTTTATATTCTTTTCTTGCTTTTTTTCTTTGGGTGATTTGAAACCAATTTTAGCATGTGCTTAGCATTCTAGAATATTTAGGATTTTCACTTTTTGGAAATAAAATATAACTATTAATTACTTTCAAATTATATTCAGAATCTTTGCAAATAAACTCTAGTAAGAGGATTTAGAAATTTAAGTGACTATTATACTAATAAGGCCACATAAAATTAAAGATAAGCTCTTGTTACCAATAAATAAATTATTAATAAAATATAAAATACTATCGTTGTTTTACGCCTTAATTTATCTGTTACATTCATATAGACTGTAAACCGGGTAGTACCAACCAACAAGCAACAAATTCTATAGTAATAAATTAAGGTATATACTTAGCTTTATAAGAACTGATTCACCCAAAGGTAGAAGGATAGAAGTACTGATTTGGAGTGCAGCTGCATGTATATCAGTTACAGCTTCCCGAGCTTTTTTCTTTTATCCGCTGCCTAAACTAAAGTAAGCAAATTCCATTTAATGACAATAGAGAATCGGCATAAACATCTTATCCTAAAAGAGACATAATATTCAGAAATTTGTGAACTTTTTCATATTGATAGTTGATATTTGTATGTTATAATACTTATACTTACAGCTAGAAACTCACTAGTACCACTTGGGGTATATCAATTTGTAAAATAATTCAAAGATTCCTTATATTTTTACTATTTAGAAGTAAACGTAGTTCAAAAAGTACATACCACTTCATATTTACCCACCCCTACTCTACCGAATATGATAATTTCTTGAGCTAGCTGTAATATTTAAAAAAAAAAAGGGTGAGGACAACGAGATAGGAGGTAATATGCTCAATACAGATATCTTTACACCAAAAACGATATTCACATTAATTTTTTCAATACTTATAATTATATATACGAATTAAAGACCCTCACTCTATCATCCTTGTATATTGTATTGTAATATACATTGATGACGAATATCCTCTTTCAATGTTTTTGGGTCAAAGGCAAGTATAACATTATACAAATATTCGCTTTCACTACATGCATTCGCATCGTATATTCTACCATTGTAGTACGTGATAAGAAGAAATATTAGAGACAATATATATTAACATTGTGAATGACATAAAAAGACAAGTCTACTTTCGGTTTCTCTTATCATAACAATAAATTACAACTTCTTTTGGATTAAAACATTATCTTACAATCATCAAAAAATTTTAATGGTGAAAAAATTAAAAAAACCTTGAAGAACAGAACAAAATTAAAATTATCCAAAAATACAATTGATGTTGCAAAGCGATAACTTTGCTAAGATAATGGATATTGGGTATCTTATGAAAAAATATGGCAATCGAAACAAGAATTGACATGGTTTGGAGTCATAGTAGATATTTTGAAGTGTTGAAAAGAAATAATTGTAGTGCAAACATATATAAAATAGGAATTGTGAAGGAACTCAATTAATCTTCACAGGAAACTTCAAAATAACATATAATTTGGAAACACTACAAAACAGGCTTTTATAGTTAATAGAATAAAATTAGGATAATTACTATCAATATCAATTTGTTGTCAGTCCAATCTCGTTCTGATAGAATATTATCGGATAAACCCGATTTCATAACAAAATAGTTTTGCCAGACCACATTAGTTGATCCTTATATATAGATACGCACACTCTAGAATAAACTAGTACGGCCTAGTCTAAATAGTATAGTATATCAAAAAAGTCAAAATAAATAGGTAAACTGAATAAAAACTCCGTAATTTGGAAAATAATTAGTTTTATTAAAACAATAATGATTGATCGTTAAAAGCTATGGATAATTGTTAATACAAAAAATTATACGATAACAAAGAAGTGTTTTTTTTTTTCAATTAAATTATAACGAGAGAACTTTTTACTTTCGCTTTGTGAAATTTCTGCTAAAAACTTCTCTCTCTATTGTTTTTGATCTGCTTGTCGAGTTAACGTAGGTTCTTCCATATTGAAAAAGAAGAAAGTGTAATACGTAAACTTTAATTTTAAACTGCAGACATTAACTAGATACGTTACATACGTAACTAGACGCAAAATGCGTTTAAAACCACAAATCTAACTCCCACATGTACAAGTCCTGACATGTTTGCTGAATTACTTTCGATTCTGCTAAATTGATTTAGACCAAGCCGTATTAGTTTATTCTCGAGTGTGCGCATTTATACCAAGATGAACTAGTTTCGCCTAGGCAAAACTAGTTTGTCCTGAAATCTGGTTTGACCGCTAACATAGGCAACCTTACTACTCGTAACATCAAGTTTGGCTCGAAACCTTTTGTATGAATACATATTAAAACAATAACAATAAGAGCCGATCCTCTCTATACTGCCGTCCTCTTGTTCTTGATCCAAACTTGGTTTTTAAACTATTAGCAAGTAAAAAATGTGTGTACATATCCATACTTGGATTGGGATTCGAGCGAAACTTGACTTCTACAGATAGTGAGAAAACACGCGTATATTTTTCACTTTATAATATTTATATCGAAGCGATAATGAACCCAAAGCAAACTGTTAATGGCACCATACAAATGACCGGTCGTAACAATCTATATAATGCCGTTCACAGTTCGTTCTCGGTCAAATTTCGGTTAGAAAAAATATTATCAAAAGAGATTCGTTGGATAAAGATTATTAGGATAAGGAGGATTTTTGTAAGGAATGTGGTTCATTTGAGTAGGCCCTGATGTAGGAATAGTTCCTCTGCAGGACTGGGGTTGTGTTTGCTCTACTATTTCCAACGGGAGATTTTGGCCGAATGAAAATGAAGTGAAGCTTGTAAGCAAAAACGGGGTTTTATTTTTTCAGGATTTTTGAGATTTTGAGATGTTCTCTTTTTTATTTGTTTATTTTAATTCATTTTGGGAAGGGCGGGTTTAGCTGCGGCTGCATTATTCCCTATCGTCGGCCATTTGGCTGGAGAACCGGTTCACCAGATTGCAGGGAAACCGCAGAAAACCTGCAACACCGACGATTGTAATGTTATCAAGTAACGAATAGAAACGGTGGAGGTCTTCCATCACGTGACTAATACGTCAGCACAATAATCATATGAACGCATTCAAAATTTCTAACAAATGAGTAGAAATAATCGATATGACTAAAATTCCAAAAAATTGCCTTTCACGAATTCATAATTAAAAAAAATTCAGTTTTTTTAATTGCTTGAATTTTATTTATATGGTTGACAACAATTTTACCAAAACTCTTTTGATCAAAATATCAATATAGTGGATGAATGGAGTTACAAAATTCAAACTTAATTTAGTCATTCTGGCTTAATACTGGAGAGCTGATTTTTTGCAAGATGGCATATTAATGTACTTCACAAAAGTGACGAAATATTTAGTCAGCCCCTTAACTAAATAAAAAGTACACTTTATGAACTAATTTATATTACAACATTTTGTGGGATAGGCTCTAGGTCTTAAATAGAAGATTCCTAAACAGCTTATAAATCGACGTTTTGGTAAATATATTACCGTCATCAGGGCAGCAAAAAAAATCCATGAAATACGTCAGGAATAAAATTTAAACATATAGTTTCTAGAAACCGTAACAAGACAGACGAACTTTTGCAAAGTAATAGCTGGAACCCACGGCCTTTTATATCTAAGTAGTCTGAAAACCACGAGGAACAATTTCTCAAAGGTACAAAGACTGTCTTGCATATATTCAACCAGGGCCATGATATCATGCCCAACAGCTGCACTAGAAGTGATTCTAAATCTCCCATTTCTCTACATAGTACTAAGAAGCGTGGCAGAAAAAATATCACTTAGAATGTTCAGAGACTGAATCACCAAAGACAAACAATCCCTAACGGCATTATAGACCCTTATCGTTATTGTTATAATTTCTTACCAGTTTTTGGCTCTCACTGTTTTACAACACCAAGCAAATATTCCGTCCGTCTATCTGTCTGCAGAGCTAAAACAAGTTGTAGAAACAAAATAATTATTTATTCGTGATTAGCATAACAAAACTGTTTTAGTTTTGGTCCCTGCTAGTTCGGGTTTTAAAAACTTTGAATTTAGTACTGTGACTTTCGTCCTTTTATTCGTATATGCAGCGTTAATTTTAAAAGAATAATGTCACAGAAAGCATCCCTTATTTTCAGAACAATGACATTAATTTTCTCGTCTTTCATTATATTTTTATTGGGAACGGACGAATTAAATTACGTTGTCTGGTATTAAAAAAATCAACCTGGCTTACAAGAGTCAAGTTGGAGTTGAATTATTCGTAGAACGTAGCAGATCAGAAAATAGAGTAACTTGTGCATTCAAAAATTGTCAAAGTAAAGCAAATAATTAAAAGTGGTTTCTAAAGGCATGTGATCGTTCACCTTGTGAAAGAATATTGGTGATCTTTTAAAGCAGCAATTTTACTTTAGCATTAGAACAGTTTTTACATTATCTTAGGTAACAATAGAAGTGAATTATGACTTAAAATAGTAACTGATAGATAGCTGTGATATTACTTATTAATATTTAACTTAAAAGTACAATTCGTCGGTTTGAGTCGTAAACCACATAACTCCATTTTTACTTATATCATTATTTTGTTTTATGCATAATTTCTGAACGCATGTAACAGAAAAACTCTTGGAAGGCTAAAAAAATTGGATACAATTTAAAAGTCTATATAAAAAAACTCGCTCTCCAGACCCCCATTTTATTTAAGGCTATTTCTGCAATTATTTTCTGGGAATTTGATATCTGGCCATTATTTCGATCATTTATTACAAAAAAGCAGGTTTTTTGTGTCTACTATAAAATTGTTAATATCACTTATTGCAATTTTTGATATCGTCGGTGTTTTTGTTTTTATGTTTCCCTGCAACCTAGTGAACCGGTTCTCCAGACAAATGGCCGACGATAGGAAATAAGACTGCCGCAGCTGTAAACGCCCGCCACCTTTTAAATTTGAAATAAAGAAAAAAATTTCAAAAAATCGATAAAACAGATAAAATTTTCCAAATAAAAAGCCAAACCGTGAACTGTTTTTAGTTGGAAGCTCTCTTTTTGTTTTTTTCTAGCCAAAAATTCTAAATATCCGGTTTTTATCCTCCAGAACAGTTAGCAAACACAACACTACGCAACCACCACAGCCGCAGCCCTGCAGAGAAGCAATTCCTTTATCAGGTCCAGCAAACCATCCTCCTATTAAAATTTTCCTTATCCTACCAAATTCTCCCAATACTGAAGATTGAATAAAAAGTTGAACAACCAATGTAGATGGATACGATAGCGTCTTCTATAAATCCTTTTGTCACATTTGACCTTTTCCAGAATTGGATCAAATTGGTGCCAGAATTACTTAAAAGAGTAGCTGATGTTCGTTTTGAGCAGTGACCAGTGTATAATTCAGGGTTTATTAAATTTAAATATGTAGCGATACCCATGGGAATTTTTCTAATAGAATTCATCGCAACAACTTGATTATCGCAATGTTGTTTTACATATTTATCTATGTAAAGTTGAAATCATTTGTGAGTTGCAGTATTTCCTGTCGTACGTCAAATAATCTATAGAGTCAGTGTTAGTTATTGTAAATAAAAGGCTTTTTTCCGTTCTGAATTTGGAATTTTCATAATTATCATTGAGTATTTATCCTCAATATCGTCTACAGCTGTTTTAACAAGTTCGTCCCGTTGACAGCTTTATGCAATTCCGAAAATTATAACAATTCTTTTCAGCAATGAATACTCATCAGGCGCTTCATTCAAAAATATGTTTCATTTTAAATTTGTAAAAAGTTTGTTATATTCTTTGATATCTACATTATCATGTATGTATGATTTCGTTTTTAACATTGTGTAAATAGACTCAAGTGTTGGTGGCTCCATTACCTCTGCTTTGTTTGATAAATACGTTACTAATATATTTTCAGACAGTCTCGTCATAAATTTTGCATTGCACCACATTGGCGGTATTTTTTCCTGTTACCTTTTCTGAAAAATAAATTTCAAGTTGCGGATAGGGGTGCTTCAGAAATGTTGTCCCATTTTTCTAGGTTGAAATTTGATAATGGAATTCGCAAATGACCTTTTTGAGTTTATATCTATTTCAATTTGAGTATTTGAATGCTTACTTATTATGGCGTTAAAAAAATCTACTGAATTCTTCAGACTTGTCAGAATCTACACGCTCCCCTACATTTGATTCACCTTCTCTCGAGGTAGACGCATGTATGAAATATCAATAATATCAAGTTTTGGAATTAACTTTCTACTTTCTTTCAAATTATATCATATATTATAAATTTTTATGAAAATGATTATAATGTGTGTGTGTTAATTAAAATGGTTAAAGGTTTATTAAGTATATAATACTGGTGGTATATTATCAGGTAATGTTTTTCGTTATCATGGCCAATATTCTGATTAGTTATTTTGAGCGATGCTGTAGAAATAAATATGTGGAAAATTGGAAAATGTTGAAATCTAGAAGCCTAGACGAAAATTTTTGAAATAAAGAAAGTTACTCCTAAAATGTTTTCTCCTTACATTTAAAAAAATGTTTGCATCTTGCCACGTACTCAACTGAAAAGTTATATTCTCATATAATAATTATTAATTCTTTTAGACAATCCCATATTTATAACTTTGTTCAATATAACAAACAAAACACATTTCCATAATCATTGCTTAATGCTCTGGCTTCCAGAATATTTTAAGTTATTTAATCTAGTGATATCTTCTCGTTTTTGTAGGATGGTTTTCATTTAATCCTCGTACAGCGGTTTAATATTAATAAAACAGAAATTAATTTTTGTCTTAGTTCGCAACACGAACTTGAATGACACCTTGTCATTTCTCATTACAAATTCCCCAAACGCTCATAATGCAGTTACCATTTTCATGAACTCAAATAAGTTATGGAAGTTTAATCTTGTGGATTTCGGAAGTTTTCCCAAAGGCGTATGTATACAGAAGAAATCCAGGAGGGTATGTTCATCACCCTAGGCGATGGTAATGGAGGGATGTAGATAACGTGAATACTCGAGAAGTCGCATTTAAAAACAATCGGAAGCCATTTGGCACACTTTTATTCTTCTGAAAATATATGGAGAAATTTTGTGGCTAAAAAATCGCTATCATCAAGCAATTACAAAATATTTCCTAATAAATATGGAGCTTCAATAGATAAACAATTTTATTGTTATGGTGACAAATTATAACATTATCTTTGGTTACAAAATGTTTATTATAACAGATAGCGTTGAGAAGGGGTCATTAAAGTGTAATTAGAATAGCTGTTGACATGGAGGATGAAACAGACCAGAATGGAGAGTGATGGATAAGGATCAATGGAAAAAATTGGTCTAAAAATTCTTGGATGATTATGTATCAGTTAATAAAATGGGGTCTGATGAATTTTCTAAAGAAACAGTTTTATCGTCTATTTTTGTTCATAGGTCAGGATTGAGTTCTATTGTTTCTTAAAGGGTTTCCTGGTATTATTTGGGATAATCAGGATCAACTTCATTTCATTAATAATTCATTTGGCAATCTGTCTTCATGGTATATATACTCTCTTCTTTTTTTTCTCACCTACCAAATGTACAGATAAGTGACCATCCACAAAATACTTCACACGTTAAGGGGGAAGGGGGGCTTTGATAAATGCCGCCAAACGCATTGCGCCTAGTAGTGATTTCTATGATTCAATTTCATTTGATCACTGACTTCGAGGATGGAACAAAGTTTGCTATTTTGAAATTTTCAACGAGAACGAATTCGCTGCTATGCCAGTTATAAATAATTTAAAAGAGCGGACTCAAGATTGTTAAGTTTATAACGTTTTGTTTTGTTAAGTGTGTAATTTGATGTTAATTTTATTGAAAAATAATTCAAATGGAAATAACACTGATTTGAGAACCAGTTTTTTCATTCAATATTTTCTAAATGTAATTTAAAAAATATGTGACGTCAAAATTTGACCTGCTGTGACTAGGACGGTGTAGAGACAAAAAATCATGACAAACGCGTGACCTAATTTATGGTTGAATAATACATTTTAGAATATTCCACTTGGCGAATGTGAGATCTACGATAAAATAAATAAGAAGTACTATATAAAGAGTTGCAAAATTACGAGTAAAAGTACTAAAAGATTCTATTCGCTGGTGATGGCTATTATTCATTCGGATGATTTACAAAAATCATCCTCATGAGTAAGAACCATTGATCTTTTTGTCACAATAAAAAAAAATGTCTTGTTTAAAGAAAACTGTTCATACTAAGAATTTCTTGACTAACCTATCAGAATAAATAATTGAATCTCACATCTCTCTCTCTCACTTCTGGGCTATACTTCAAAAACTATTGATAAATTTCAGCTGTATATATACATATTGCAAAATGATGAAAATGTTCAATGTAAATCCTCTTAAGATTCAAATTTTTGCTTAAAATTTTACAAAATAGTAAATTCGTTACTCATCACAGATATATAGGTTTCTCCTCACTCGTTACAAATATGTTACTTTCATCTTCCGTATTTTCGAGATCTACTATTCACCCCAACTTCTTATAGAAACGACCTATCGTCTGAAATCGCAATGAAACGGTCTTCACCCTAGTAATAATCCTCTCCCTTGGTTGCATATAATGATTCCCTGCATGCTACAGAATGTGAGTCATGGATACTCAACTTTCCCCGAACATCTTGAGTAAAGTACAATAACCCTAGATTTGCTTCGATTTTTCCATCATTTTAATGGACTATAAATGATTAATGGTTCACAAAGTAATTAGATTCAATTTAATTTATGAAGTAGAAACTAGGAGAGTATTACGAGTCGCAGTCTCCGAAATTATTTGAAAATAAAATGGGAAATATTAATTTTTTTTAGTTTTACCGTTTCCCTATAACTATAAGTTTCTGCATTTCCAAATCTGTCCCATACAAATATTTCTAATATAATAATCTTTTAAATTTTCTGCTTGTGTGGTCCCTTCAATACGATATATAACGACAAAACGGCACTGTACCAGTCTAAAATTGCTCCTATTCACACTCTTCGAGCTTCAACAGCCTGAAAGTGATGTTTTCTCATAAACCTTTTATTATTTTTCTTTTATTCTCTTAGAATTTGTCGCCTTTTGCTTTCAAGTGGTTTGAAAATGATAACGTCTAAAAACTAACTTAAGTGCCTTGCTATTAGGAGGCGGCAAAACAATGCAAATATTATTCTCTTCACAACTGTAAATACGAGGTGTAATAAAAAAATACGCTAAACTATTTTTTATAGCAGCAATTGACTTACCTTGTTAACGAAATAAAGTGCCAAAGTAATTCAGGGAATGTTAAAATTTGTCCATGGTGGCAATGTAATAACTTTGATGACTGTTGATATAATGATTGTAAAGTGTAAATAAGTCGAAAAGGATCAGGAAGGGCTGGGATGCCTTGCAAGCTTTTAGCAATGGAAATTGATTTCGTACAAATCTTATTTTTCCTATTAACTTATTTCTACAAAACTAAAATTAATACTCTGATTTCGTCAAATACCAATTAAAAGCGAGTTGACCTACCATTAAAAGGGAATATAGAAAGCTTTCAATACGTACTGAGGTCTAATGTAACAACACCCCATGCAAGATAAACTTATGATCCCGTATCGAAATTTGATTCATGCAAATTTGAATTTATCAATCAACACTTTAAGGTTTGCTTCACTTCATGAAAAAATAATCAATAGACTGTGAAATGGCGAGTTAAGGGCTTATCACCAAGACGTCCCTTTGTTAGACAATCCATCCTATTCATCAGATCGTGCACCGTGCGATTTATGTGAGCTTCCTAAGGTAAAATCAAAAAAATTAATTACAGTTACAACTGATAAATGAGAAAGCGACACACGTCCTAAAGGAGTTGGAAGAAGAAGGTTTCCAAAACTATTTCAACTAATGGAAGATTGTTATGGAGCGTTATATGGTTAGAGAAAGAGTTAATATATACCTACGTGATGTGAAGTAAAAATATATGAATTATTCTAGAGTAATTTAAAGCGTCTATTTCGTTATGTAATAGCCACATCTCGCAAACAACGATAAAACTTAAGCTTGGTTTATACAGCCATAGTGAAAAATTACCATTAAACTAACAAATTAAAGACACTGGAATGGTACTTGTAGTTTATGCAGAAAATTAACAGAAAATTTAAATTAAAAGTAAACTAAGAGTTCGCCAACTTTTAACTTAACCTTAATTTTGTGATGTTATGAACACGGAATACGTTAAGTTAGGTGAGTCTGTATGGATGCTATTGTTTTGCTTACAACATCCTTGTTCTTTGGTTATGAAAATATTACTTTCGTTATTGCGCCGCTTTCCGCCGTAATGTTTTATTTTTAAGACTGATATCAAAAGATAGGACAAGGCGATGTCTTTTAGTTAGCAATGTCCTTTAGACGAAGAAACACTGATAGACAGTGTCAGGAGCTTTCCACATTTGTATAACAAAAAGTACCCTTACAGGGAATTTCTATTGGTTTACCAGTAATTATCCTTAATTTACTGCATAAACCAAGAAATTAACGAAACGAATGTTTTGGCTGCATAAACCAAGCTTTACACTTTAAGCTCCAATACGGTCCCGGAGATTACGAACGATAATAAAAATAAATGTGTCAAATTTATATGATAAAATACATGGAACAAGCTTCATTTTTACACTAAAATACTTAACTAACTTAAAGTAATTGATCCTTTCAAGTTTTTCTTCTATCCTAGTATTATCAAGAAGCTGGATGACCTAAGCATTAACATGGTGAAATTTTTTTTCTTGACTCTTGGCTAATTTCTTAATGGTCTGGTGGACAGTGTCCATTTCCATTGCTAAGCTGTTGGCTTGATCCTATTAAGTCTTCTTTCTAGCAGCCCAGTATTATCAACGAGCTGGATAGCCTCGACATTGACATTATGATGGAGTCTTTCTTCATGACTCTTGACTAATTTTCTAATGATCTGGTGAACAGTCCCTACAGAGATCACTATTTCGAATGTACCAAGGGGTATCTACTATTTTTCTCAATGCTCTGTTTTGGAATCTTTGGATGATTGCTAAGTTGCTTCCTTTGGATCATTCTCATAGTTGGATACATAGATAGATTTTAAAAGAAACAATTTAATGAACTTTAGAAGATTATCCACTATATATTGTTATCATAAATTTTATATTAAGAATTAGTAAACTAAATTGTGATCGAATTTTCTTCAGTTCATTCTTAAATAGATCTGAAAAAATAGATTCCTTGCCATAGTAACAATATATTAGAATTTCAAATTTCATTATTAGCTACTGTCGATTTCTAATATTCAAATTGAAAGCGGTTGTGTTTTATATCAAATATAAAAATAAACCTGAGCATGTACTGTCGCAGTTAATTCTACATCCATTTGTGTTGGATCTTATCGTTGATTATTTTAAGCAGACACGTTTTAAAACAAACAGGGACACTTTTATTTGATGATACCTCCAAATTTATATACGGGTATTGCGTGATAGTATTCCGCATAGATAGATTGGTAACAGAAAAACGTTTTAAAAACAAATTTGTCACGAAATAATGCTAATTACTTAATTAAAGGTTAGCCGAATTTGATGATATCAATTACGTTATTATAAATTGATCCACATGACATATATGTTTGATATAGAATTAGTTAGTTTCGCCATCAGGATGTTCTATAGATTGAATACTTTGATAGGCTGATGCTTTCTTAGGATCACCCTTATACCTAACATTAATTATATGTGACTAGAATTTATTTCAATGCAAAAAAAAAGATGTGAATGGTTAAGAATAAAAGAAGTCGCCTAGACTATAACTTACTCATCCTACAAAATTATGTTTACGTGAAGGAAAACCTATAAGTTATAACAGGGTATCTATCCTTGAAAACCGGGAATTTTCAGTGATCCAACCAGACATAGCAAGTTGGTGTATCGACTTTTCCACTATATTTCATCTCCTCTCACCGTTAATTTTTAACCACTAAAGCACTAGGGAGAATTTTTCGTGCGAAAAATCAAATCATTTCATAAAATAAAATATACATAGAAATTTTACGACATTGATGTAACTTATTTTGAGAGTTTAAACTTTTAAGAACCATCTGGCAAGCTAATCAATGAACCATTAAGTTGTCTGCTGTCATTAATGAACAACCTATAATGGATAACATACACTACCGGTCAAAAGTTTTTGCCCACTCTATAGTTTTCGCGATATGAAACAATACGATCTATCTTGAAAAACTACGGTCTATTATGATTACATATTTGAATTTTTGATTCATCGATGTAACTATCTATTGCAGATCATCGTCGTCTAGTTAGTTCTATTCGTTGTTTAGAATATTCCAAAGATGTGAAGTGAAAGCTGAACCTAGATCCCTAGATTCACTAAACTCAGCTGCTATCTCGTTTGCTGATCAGTACAATATGTTTACCTTCAGCGGTTGTGGTTTGTATATGCCGCACTAAACGTTTTCCATTGCCAAAGCTTCTAGTGGATGCATATTTTTTCAGTTTGTAGTTTAAGGTACGTTGTATTTTGAATTCGGCGGCAATGGTACGGTTACTTTTGCCTAGACTCTAAGCTCTAAAGACGATTAATGTTTGAGTTTCCACCGATAGCTCCTTAGTTTTACTTATTTTAAAACTTACAAGTCTGAATCTATGAGAACGAAAACAATCCTTTTATGAACTGATCATCTAACTGAAAAAATTAAAATATTATCACTTCATGTGAAGAATGATAAAACTAAATGGAGATAATATATAGTTTCCAAAAGTTCTCAAGAAAAGAAGCGTAGTGAATTAGAATCACGAACTTGACATTTTCACGCATTTATCTAAGCCATAATCGTCAATATGTGTCATGCTTCAATTGAAGGGTTTAATGTAGCATGCGTCATCGTCAGTCTTGTTCGGATGTTTTCTCAGTGGAAGTAGGCCTAAATCTTTGTTTTCATCATTTTTATGGTATTTATGAGTTATTACTATTCTAAATTTCTTGTCAAACTTTTCTCATAACACTTTTTCTCGACCCATAGTTTTAATCTGTTTTTCAGTTTTCAGTGTGTCATTTCAGAAATTTTATCTCTTCAAAAGTTTGGATTCTAAATCCATACATTTATTCTGAAAAATGGTACTTAACGATTCCCCATCTAAATACCTCTTATCTATTGGTATAGGGTGTAGAATAAGAGGACATCTGACAATATAGATGATAAAGCATCCATTCTATCTTATCATGATTCATGTCATCGTTACAATTACCGAAGTCGACCCTTCTGACACATAATTGACGACAAATTTGAGTTACAAATGTTTGGAATCACTCATATCCCACAACCCTCGTCATTTACGATGGAGTGAAATTCCTGAACTTGGGTAAAATATAATTGGTATCTACCAAATGATGTGTGTAAACTACTTTATAAATATTACAGTAATGGAAGTTGTATTAAGTTTAATTAAAATTGAATTAAGATTGGCTGTGATACTTTTCCTACACACAAAAATTCAGCGTTGTAATTCGTTAAATACGTTGAATAAATAGGGAAGTTAAAGTTTTCACAAGTTAACAACACTTTCGCTACGGTGATAAGGTTATTCGTTTTTGATGTAAATTGTCAAAATTTTACATCTAATAGATAATTTGTTCTTAATACCTTGTTGGTATTGCTAGGTACCATATAAGCATCAGCCTGTACCTACAATGATAAACCTACTGTGAATTATAGCACACTTTCTTTGGGAGCGCTACAACTCGTGACGATTTTTAAGTTATTGAGATAGGGATGCGCCAACTCAGGACGGGGATATTTCAAGTAAAAGAAAAGGTACTCCGAGTACAAAGACAACTCGTGACGGATTCCCTACGAGTGTTATCTGGTATTTAGTACCTAATTCACTTTCTAGATCTAGAAAATCCAAAAGTTAAAACCTCTGAATCCTTCAGTTTAAGTTAGATTAGTTCGGTTACATAACCTAAATTCACAATTTTATTAATATACAGATATACTGACCGAGGAAAATGTTTTCATTGAACAAAGATTTGACTAACAACATAATAACATTTGGATCTGAAATAAACTTAAATTGTTTAAAAAACTTAGCAATATTTTATATTGATGGCACTTGTAAATACCGTCCAAAGTACTTTTTCTAGTTATTCACCATCCATGGCGTTCACAATGAACATTATATTGCGTTCATCTTTTGCCTTTTACCGAATAAACAACGTATATAATTAAAATCCCGAGCTACATAATTTTTCGTCACGAGTTGTCTAATCTTCATGACAACCACGATCACAAGTTGGCACATTGTAAAAGAAGTTAAAATTCTATGGCGGGTATTGAAATTACGTTGATTGGCGCACGCTCCTTTCTTTGTATACGAAACACTCACAAAACGAACAATTTATTACAGACACTTGCTGGACAAAACTACTCCCTACCTCTAAACCTTACTCACCTTTTAAGCTCAGATAACCATAATACTTTAGATTTATTGGTAAATTTCATCAAGGATATTTTCTAATGGACTTGTTCCATACCACTTTCTTTGACACTTTTTTGGTTAAATACGGGGGATATATGATTTTGGAATAATGATTAAACATTTTTTTAACAAAAAAAAAACAATTGAAGATACCCTGGTAAACTTGCATGAATATCATCTTGAAAGTAGGTACTCCGTTTCATGGAATGAGTTCTGAATAGTTCTCTGCTTTTAACAGTTGTGATATGAATACCGATGAAGCTCCGAGATCGTGATTTGCTATAACTATACCAGAAATTGTTGATAAAACCTTTTATTCAATGTAGTGCGTAATGTGGCTAATGATGCAATTATTCCTCATTTTGCATAAATCTTAACATATGAAAATATAAAAACTGCAGGACGGTGCTTCCTATTCGTCGCATTGGTTGATCTGCGTTGCAATTTATGACTTCACTTGTCACATTCACCTGATTTGGCTCCTTTCGATAACTCTCTGTTTTCAAAAAGTGTATTGGTAGAAAGCGATTTCAGGTAAAGAGAGAAACGCGTCTTTTGCAGTACTTCCAAAAGATTATTGTTTGGATGGTTTGAAAGAATTGGAAAATTGATTATGTGGAAAAATAAAATATTTGTTTTCACAATAAAGTAACTTTTTGATTAAAAACACAATCTTCCATTAAACCGCAGTGTTCATTATTTTACTTGAACTATTAGATAATATTATTAACAGGAAAGAACAACATCTTATAAACTAATCGTTTGCCAAATATCTACTCCGATCAGTCTTCCATTGATTGAATATTGCAGTGAAATAATAATTCCATACAAGTTCAAGCATCACATTACAAATATCGAACCACTCCGAAGAAAATCATCGGAAAGTTCAAATAACTTATGTCGTAACTAATACCATGGAATAGTTTAGTGTATTATTTTTCACTCGAAACTAATTTAAGCGGCGGTGCATGAATTTCTCTGAAAATAATATAAAACTTTCTTTAAAGAGCGATAAATTGATTTTACTAAGCGTATTAAAGTTCTTTATTACATCCTGATCATTACGCATCATTTCTTCCTATTTAACTTAATTGAAATTGTTACAGGAAGATTTTTTGAGTTTTCGCCGTGAAAAACATAATTAGTCCAGTCAATATAGACATTTGACTTAGCCAAAATTCGCTTAGAGCTGAGAATTGGCAGAGACATTGATTACATCATTATAAATAAAATGTCAAAAATCCCCTTCTATCCTACCTCTGCAAAAAAATTTTATTTAAGTTCAATTGTACAAAATTCAGGTTTTTTTCATTTTTCTGGAAAATGGTTAGACAAAAACTGTAGATCATAAATGATTTAATGTAGCACATTTTCTCTTACGACTCTCCATTCGTGCGATACCACGGTTTTAATCATTAGAAAATTCATATTTTACATAATATGCACACATTTCCGCTCTACCTATGAGGTAATGTACTCGGCGCATTTTTTTAACGTGGTTTCCCTAGGAGGTATACTCCACGATCTATTGTAATAAAGAAAGTTTGATCAGATCGTATCCTATTGATTGGAAGAATGGTAATATTGCTAATGATCAATAGTGCAATAGGATGTTTTCTTTTACATGTTATTATATTAGATAATTGTCTAATTCTACTTCGATAATTATTTCTTCGTATTTATTTTCTTCTTCTTGCAGAATTTCTATTCGCTGTTCTAAGAAATGCATCAAATGTTGTATTTGTTTCAATATTGGAGCAAGTCTGACCGTGACAATTGATGCATACTGTCGAAGAAAATAGTCCCACTTTTTGACAGCCACAATTCTTACTATAATCCGTGTTGCATTTACAAAAAATAGTATTAAGCAGTTTTTCTGGAGTAAAGTTTGAATTGGTTCCAAATAATTATCTGTTAATTTTCAACCCCATCCCTCTGGTTCAGCTCATTGCCTAGCCACACTTGAACTTGATAATACACGATAATATTGTCCCAAGCAGATTTTACAAATCTTAAATATCAATATTTGTCTATGGAATCAATTTTTTGAAACGATGTCGTGTGGAGAAGGCACAATCTTTGTAAAAACTTATGCGCAATCAATTAAATCATCATGTTTTTCGAACAATTTAAATATTGATATTTTACCTCATTTAGAAATTGCAACCAGTTATTGCATGTAAAAATAAAATATGAGCTTGACATTTCAAATATGCAGTCAGACTTTGCCATGAGTATATTGTTGATTGTACTTTATCTTTCCCAGGTTTCAAAAAGTAAATAATAATAAATATCATGTGGAGAAAGCGCAGTCAGTATTATAAACAAATCAACATCTTCGCCAACAACGACAGTTGTATTTGAACTATTCCATTGTTCCACTGCTATTTCGATTATAAGGACATCAGCATTATCTACTTGTTTTATTGGAATACCAGCAGCTGTAAATTCTTCATATAACATTGAAATGAAGTGAGTTTTATTGTATTTGCAAGAAATAGTTGTTTGTTTGCTGGAAGTTCCATAGATCGATCAAAAACGACATCAACTGATGAAGATGTTTTTTTAGTCCGACGACGTTGTTATGCAGCTTTAATATTTTTCGCATGATTTGTATAACCATCAAATACAATCGTATTGTTATGACCAAAATGTCTTTGTACGTACTGAACATATTTTTGAAAAATATTATGATGTGTTACATTTCGATTCCATACAATACGGTGTATAGATACCCTTCATCGATTATATAGATTTGTGTTATCAATTTCGAAGTTCAAACATTGGAAGCAATTATGAAAAGCTGAATTCATAGCTTTACACACATTCCCACTTCATCAAAAAGTGATAATGGGTAAGGAGCTAATTAATATGCGAAGAATGTTTCAAGTTCATCTTCAAATGTCTTAGTAACTCTTATGCGTTCAAATAATAATACAGGATCTATAGACACCTTTTCATCATGTACTTTTATGACGCTACTTGCACTTAAAAGAGGAAGTACTCTATCAGTCCGTTTTGATTTATTATTATCAAACGTTTGACCAGTTATTTTGCAAAATAGAAGCAAGTCCAACTGCACGAGCATTACGACAAGTTAAGTTTTTCATCGCCGACGACTCCATTAGCAATGGATATTATTTTTGGAATTAAGGGGATCGGATCATGTAATCAGAGCCACTCCAGAAGTTTATTAATATCTTCAATATCTCTATCCATTCTAACATTAGCGACATCTTCCAATCCTTCACACACAGTATTCATCGTATGCCTGCCATAAATCCATTTACTAATGACACTTCCTTGCGTACTTCTACGTAGAGCAACACCTCCATCTGTTTTCATACGCTTCATCATTGATTATTCAATCACTCTATCCGTCGAAGTTCCTCAATATAATTTATCAGAACGTCAAGGTTACCGACGAAGGGAATTAGGGACTGACAGTATAGTTTTTTATTTTTAAATACTCATTCAAATTATACAAGTTTTATAGTGTAACAAAAATCAATAGTTTTTTAGTTTCATTTATATTGAACGTCCGATGATGTATACAGACATGTATTTTAGTGCATAGTGTGTAAAGTATTAATTTTCAAATGATTAAAACCGCGATATCTCACGAATGAAGAGTCGTAAGGAAAAAAGTGACAGGACCATTTTTGTAGAGAATTGTATGTCTAACCTATTTTTACGATAATACGTATCGATTTCGAGAAAAATGGGAAAAAACTTTAATTTTGTCCTGTTGACCTTAAATAAAAATTTTTTCAGAAGTCTCTGCTAATTTTCAGCTCTATGCGAGGTTTGGCTAAGTTATGACCTATTTTTGTCTATTTTGACTGGATAAAATGTGATGGAATGGGTTGTGAATACGGGCTCCTACAAACCTCAACACCGAATACGATAATTATACAGAAAGATTGGTTTATGTAATAAAGTTCAGTGCTTCCTTTACCCTTTGAGATATCGATTTGAAAATATGAGGGTTTATAACAATCATTAGTCTCCACATTTCAAAACTATTTACAATCTTACAAGGTGTTCTAGAATGATGTGCCATATCAAAGTTTAATTTTTCTAAATGAAACACCCTATTACTCTTCCTCACTACAATAATAAAAATCTTTAATATCCTGTATAATGTAAGAGATTTTTGAGAATAAGGATCTGAAAAATTTTTAATTTGGTTACAGGGTGAATAAAAATACAAATGTTTGCTCGGTGTTCTCAAATGAATCACCCTATTGTGAATTGACTATTATTTATGTGTAAAAAACATTTTATCACTGCTGTTTGTATTGGTACTAAAGAGGTTGAATTGCAAAACAAAACGAGTAAATTACAAATAAATTTCAGTAACGAAACAATAAAAAACTATCCTATTTACTACAGTATACGTACACGTCTTGAGTATCACAATAGGTGTTCGAAATCACCTCTAAAGGCATCTATGAATGCTTGAAAGCGATAATTGAGAGTGAAAGTGACCCACACAACGAAGCATTTCTATAGAAATACCTCGAAATTCATTCCGTATTCTCTCAATGATATCATCTCTTGTTGGAGGTATTTTGTACACTTCATTCTTAATGTGACCCCAGAAAAATTAGTCCATTTTATTGAAATCTAGTGACCTAGGTGGCCTTCGGTAACGATTTGTTCCGATCGAAATAGCTCATTCAGTCCACCATTAATTTATTGATTATCGTTAACAGTAGCACCATAATGCAAAAATCACATTCTTTACTTGAACCAAGTGGGACTTCTTCCAATAAAAGAGGTGATTAGTTTTCTAGAAAATCCAAATACATCTTAGCATGTAAATAAGGTCCTACTACATATTCACCAACAATACCTCCCCACACATGCAACGCACCACTTATATTAATCTGAATATTTACAATATAAACACAAAAATTAAGTTACATTGAAATAATAATGAACACCTACAAATTAGTCGAATATGATCTTAACAAAACCTTAATTTGCCTTATGTTGCTTAACCCCGCTTCATGTAAACGTCTTCTAATCGTTCGAGATGATATATTGATATTTCGAACATCTGAAAATTAATTTTTTCAAAAGATTGCTGGTGACTCTTCTATTTCTGAGAGCAAGTTGTCTCAAAAAACGATCATCAATTTGATTCGTGCAACGTTTTCGCCCTTGCCTTGGTCTTCGATGATACGAAACCGTTTCATTATGTCGCCTCACTATGATGGAAACAAACCAGAAACATATCGCATTGAATATCTTTCATTCAGAAGACTCGATGCTCGCACTGTTAATTTTTTACTTAATATACGAGGTTTAATACGAATTACTGTCAAAGCAAGATTATAAGATACTATAGTTAACTCAAATAATAACTGACACTGTCAAATAAGGTCCATGGCCTATTTGTCGTAGAGTAAGTGATCAATAAATAAAGAATATCGAGAAAAATATGTGCCAGCAAAACATTAATTTCATTTTCTTTTGTCACAGAAGCTTTTAATCGTTCATGCTTCTCATAATTAACTGAACCAAGCTTGCTTTTGTTGGTTGTCGCCTTTCAGATAACGTTCATGGTATACTTTTAGTGCTAGTAGGACATTTTTATTGTATTTCTTCAATACCCAAATCATACCAATCATTTCATTACTAGTGAAATTCCTTTTTGCCTTAGTTAAAATTCTTCAACACCAAAAAATGTACCAAACCGCTATATCAAAAAACAATAAGTTAGAAGTTTTGGAAACTTTTTTTATTTCGTTTCCAATATATGCCCGATAAATCTATCTTACCAGACATGTTTTGATGCAATATGGATGCGCGGTGGGAGAGTAATTGTGAAATGAAACTCATGTAGATTTGAAAAAAGTTATACTTTATTATCTTGAGTGATGTTTTACAAAATTAATTTTACATCTAAATCTGATTCGATTGAGAGTATTGCTGAACCGTCCGCCTCACTTTGATTAGTTAAGAAGAGTTGCCTCAACTATTTTTTTCTCAATTTATTATCTTAAAATCGTCATGGGATAATCACCAATTTATAATTTAGTAGACATTCTTCCATTTAAACAGGTACTTATTTTTCTTAATACTTCAAAAGAATTAATCAATTGCTTATGCATGAGCGGAATTTCATCAATATTCCTATTCTTTTAGTTTCAATATTCTTTCCAGGACTAGAATACAAAGAGTAATTTTTCACCTGGTATAATAAAATTCTCAAAGATGTAAATGAACTGCCTCCACTTGATTGCCCGGATATAAATTCGATTCAGTACTTGAAGATAATTATTCATTATTCAAAGTTAGAAATTAATTGGCATGATCTTAATAACCACTTTTCTCTGGCTCTATAAGAAACGTACTAAGTTCCATAAATATTTATCAAATTACTGAAGCTCAAGTGCTATTAAGCTAGAAAGCTGTAGACGTTGTAGAGACTGCAACATTATAAAGTTTGGTTTAATTTATAATCGTATAAGAAAGTATAGAATTAATTATGTATTTCTTTGTTTCTTTCTTTTATACCTGAGGCAATTTCTTCTTTGTTAGGGTTTGAATGGCGATTATACCGACAAGAAAATATAAAACAAATCACGTTTTTCAATTATTTTCTTGAAGAAAACAACTCAATTTCACAATATTTATGCACAGTATCACAAGCTGATCAATTCCAATGAAATGTACTTCGAATTTCTTCAGCATCCTTGAAGGAAAATAATATCGATCAAATAAAGGAAAAGCATTCTCTAAAAAGGTATACAATGATAGAAAAACCGTTTTTCTGATTACATCATTGTCGGGGAAAACTATCTTGTTGGATAAAATGAAATTTGGCGAAATAACTTGTTAATAAATCGTCTTAAAAATTGCTTTTAAAACAGATTAAAATATTGACATTTCGTCTTAATATAATTCAACTTTGACAATTTTCATAATTACACCTACAACATGAATATTGAAGTTAAACATTAAATTTTAATCATACTAAATAATTTTTTCTGTATCCTTATTCGTCATATATGAAAAATAAGTAGTAACCTTCAATTAAATTATTCATAGTAACATTGAAATTTAACAAACAAATTTTACTTATATTATTTGGGTCTTTCCTCTTGTTTATATATAAAATTTTTGTGAATAAATTAATGATTTTTTTGATACTTTATGGTGTGTTAATGCCGTTTTATATTTTTATCGTAATAGTGGTTGATATATGATATTACTTCTTTTGTTTTTTTGGCGTTTTCTGTGTTCCTCGATTAAGTCGTGAAATTGGATGACACTTATTTCAGCAAACTTGAAGTATTTTACTATTCAAATTCTGTGTTCTTTTTTTATCTTTTTAGTTTCACCTTGGGAAGATATGGTATTTTAGTATTTTTCTGTTGAACTAATTGTCGAAACATTTTTTCCATTCCGATTGAGATGACCTCGCAAATAATTTTTGATCTGCTGGAAAAAGAAGAAATCATTGAGTACCAGACAAGGCTTGTACAGCAAATGACCCATCAATTATTTTGTTTGAACTGAGAACTCGTATTGACGTGGTGGAGAATGATTTGTCTTCTGCGATTGGTTTCCCCGATTTTTTTCGAACACTTTTTCTATACTGGTCTAATGGAACGGAACAGTTATTTCCAAAAAACAAGTGACCATTTGCTTCGACGTGCTTCGTGCGCGAACAATTTTTGTTGGATTTGATCCGTCTTGAGAGATCCATACAGTCGATTGTTGTTTAGTTTTGGGTTCACATGCATAGATCCATTTATGAGGTATCCAATAAATCTTTTTAAAAGCCAAATTTTCATGCAATATTGAATATATGCGAGAGGAACTAATGCCCAAGTATGTCTTAATGTAACGATATGCCATATGCCGATCTTGCAATATCAGTTTACGCACACTAATTCACTTTGGACGACCTTCACGAAAATCATCCTCTAGTGAAGTGGGACAACGATTGAATTCGGAAAACCAGCGAAAGACGGCGGCTCTAGATGGTGCTTTATCACCAAAAGTCGAAGCGAGTTGATCAACACATTGCTGTTGGTTTAATCCACGTCGAAAGTCATAGAAAATCATCGCACGAAAATGGTCACGATTTAACTCCATTTTTTTACCAAGATGAATGTAAACAACTTAAATAGTACTCGTATGCCAACACCTTCTGAGTGCGTTCATCATTAAAAATGACATACTTTATAATTACATTGACAGATTTGACATATTTACATCAGTGTTGCCATATCTACATCTTAAGTAGCAACCCTCGTATGATCTGATTTGTTTTCATGCTAACGCTACGATGAAAACATCATGTTAAAAAACCGTATACCAGGAACATCTGGTCCTGGTAATTGATTTTAATTTTTTTACTAACGTAATAATATTCTTTCTACTATTTATATATTCAAGTTTCTCTCCTTGTTTTCTCTAAAAAAAAAAACAAATTAAATAAATTTATTTACAGAGTAGGCGATAATTCTGCTTCTTTTGAAATGATTTCGTTTGATTTTAGATCTGACGAAGCACGATTAAATTTTCTTAGCAAAACTATATTATATTTTTTTTCCATCTTATTCAATACTCAATATTCTGTTGATTATGTTTGTTTTCCTATATAATTCAACATTTCTGATGCTTTTTAGATTAATTTTAGATTAATTTAGAAAAGATGTATAAACAAAAAATTATAGTGATCAATTTTGAGAAATATACTATTTTATATGAGGAAGTCTCTATAAAAAATATGACCAGTATTAATAAGTTGAGAAACTAATAGAAATGAAATTAAAATACAAAAATAGGATTTCTGTGTTAAAAAAAATCCTTGTCAACTTGATCTGTATATGTATCACACATTATCGTTGGATAGAAGAACACATAAAATACTAAGTTTTCATCAAAAATAAAGTAATATCAGGGGAAGGAAATGGAAAGCGATTAGTTTGAACTTAAAGAAGGAAATCTGAAAAGAACATAACAATAATGGTACGGAAATGGCTTTTGGAAGAAAGTCTTTGATGTTTTATCTTTATCTTTATGTTTTTCTCAGTAAATACTTACTTTAATTGCTACTTTTTCTCAATAAATACTTACTTTATGTTGTTGTCTGCATTATCATGGTAAATAGCCCACAAACGTTTATGAGCGTTACCACAACATCTAGTAGAAAAATCAGATATAATGCTTACCTATTACTTGAAATTTCAATATCCAAAGCTTAGAAGTTCTTTTGGTAGTAGCAAAATTACAGACAATAAACCAGCTGTATTCTTATTATTTGGAGAAAACTGATCAATATTGAGAACATCACTCAACCTAACCTCTTTATACGTATTAAAACGTTTTTCTAATTCCAAAGATACATTTCTATCAATGTTGTTTTCATTATTTCATATATTCCGTTTGCAATAATGTTTATGCATATTTAGCCTTCAAGTTAATCATGAACCATTTGTTATGAAACCTACCGTACGGAAAAGCTCCACTGATTTATCAGATCCAGAAAGTTCCCAATAGCTATCAATCTCTACTACAAAATATAATTCAAGAAACACTGTTCCTGTGCCAATGAACTATCGACTAATTTTGAATTAAATTAGAAATAAATATGTTTATTCGAAGATGCTTAGCGGTCTCGAATATATTTGAAATTACTAGAAGTAATCTTCAATGAAACATAAATATGAATTCACCATAACCTTACACACGTTTACGTTTATTATTTTCACCGGAAACGAGTCGACTACATCTGATATTGTACATACAAATTCAATTTCTTTCATTCATAAATGCTCTTCCTGTGCTAGATTACTATCGGTAAAGTCTCTGATATTAAAATTTGAAAATTCACATCTCTTATTTCCATATGTACGTAGTTCCTTCAAATATCTGCAGTGAATATTTTTAATGGATCATCATATTGTTAAAATTCTACACTAGGGCCTTGATGAATTATGAAACTATATTTTACATTCGACTGAATTTTGATATTGAAAATCTTGTCGGCGATATTTTACAGAAATAACTTTTCATCTGCTACTTTTCTCATTGAAAAACTAGTCTGTATTTCCATAGACATGTAATTTTGTTTTGAAATGGAGAATAACAAAAATAAATTTCAACAGTTCTGTTCAAATTATCTTATATTACCAAATTACTCGTTACAAATTTCATCTTAGGTTATATTCCAATACGTATATCTTTTATGTATAATTACTATAAATTGTTGGAAGTCTTTTAGGATAATAATAACAGTTGAACATAATTGAATACTCATTTTTGTTACATATAAAAAATGCCGATAAAAGTTATATTTCTAATTAGAGTCGTGTTTATGTCATATTTAGATTCACCAGTAGCATCGTCGCCTGGATCCACAACTAGTGGTTTGATGATAAATTCAATGCAATTATCCCGTTCCACATATTCTTTTACCACATGTTCGATACATTCTATCCGCGGTTGTGAGGCTGAATTGTTGACGGCACTACTAAGTATATTATCCCGCCATTTAGTTTGAAAATAATTTGAAAGTGTCTTGCTACTTCATTTTTTTATTTGAGTCTAGTGAGCTCTATTAACAAAGAATCGAGGTACAATTACGCTTCATTTTCTCGCGTAATTTCATCTAGTACATATTCAAAATTGGTTCATTAACTCAATATATTTCCTAGCAAGCCAATCTGTAATCTATGCTTTTCTCAATTGTTGTTATATGGAGCGTTCATTGTACAGAACAATAACAGATCCAGTTTTGATTTCTAAGAGAATATGTGAAAACCATTTTTTAAAATGCTCTGCAACCATTTCCTCATGATAATCTCAAGTTATCTTAGAGGCAAATGCGTTTAATCCTTCTTCAACCAATTCGAAGTGATTAGCAATATGGGTAAATAAGCTTTCCCTTTCCAGATGGGACTTTTAATCATGTTGATAAACCTTCTACGAAAGCTTGGAATTTGCTTTTTACATTTATTGTATAGTGAAATAGCAATAAAAACTTGTGGAGGTTATAATCTGTATCTGTAACGATATTATTGATTCATGATTAATTAAATATATATTATATTATTCATTCATACGATTTCTATTCGTGGGGTGAATGCACTAGCTCATAATATAATTCATTTATCACTATCATTTACCAACTATTACTTAACGACTATTTATTATAAACTAAATATACTGCGCTTCAGAAACTCTTTATATATCCTAAAAGAATTCTAAAAACTCCTAGAAAAGATACAAAACATTTAAATAAATGGACCTTTCTAGAAATTATTCAAAATAAACAATAAAAATAAACCGCCTGCTATAATAAAAAGTTATATAGTAAAGAAACAACAAAGGCGATGGCGTAGACTTTTAGAACTCCAATAAATCCAGACAGAGCTGGCTCCAGGGCGGAGACCCGTTCGAAACAATAATTATATCTTCTGTCAGTTGAAAAGAAGTGCATCGAAATAGTAATTTGAGGTGTGGAAACGCACAATGCGTGCAAATTCTTTTGTCTACAAATTCTTTTTATTAAATGTCTTAGTTTAAATAAATAATCCCAAATTGTATGTGAAAATCGTTAATCCCTATTGTATTTCTGGCGATGTTTTATTAATTTAAGATCAAAATTGAGACTTTTTAGCAAACCGTTCGTGATTTATGTGTGGTAACATTATTATTACTAACTAATCGGTATTCAGCCTCAGTTAAAGTATTTGAACAAGTGGTATTCAGATGGAGTGAACAATTAATTTTAAATTGGATGCCACAAGTTTTTTAAAGAAGGACATTAAAAATAAATAAGACAGGTAGAAAAACTGGAAACACCTTATGAATCAAATTAATAATTAAAACTAAACAAACTAATACTATCCAAATTATTATTATTATCCAAATTAATATTTATTGCTAAGAACAATAAAAGAAATTTTAGCAGTGGTAAATTAAAAACAACTCAGATTTATTGATATTAAAGATAAAACAGGGACTTATCTATGGAAGTCAGAGATGGTTGCAGCCCTCAACTGAATTGCCAGTTGTTGGAGTTGAGTTGAATTTGTTGTAGTGTACCGGTTGAGTAAAACCAACTTGTTTCTAATATGGCAAACGGGGCGAAAACGGATATGAAACGTCTTGTACCTATTGTCATTAAAAAATTCGTGCCTATTTTCATTGATAAATTCAGCAGAGCAATTGAAAAAGTTACGTTATTATTTTTCGCGGTACATCTACTACTATAGAAAATCATTTCTGACGAATTAAATTCGATTAAATTATACAAAATTGTTGCAATGTCAGATAACTTCCCTTCGGTTTCATGTCATAAAAATCAATTGGCATTATTTATTAAGAAACTATATAAAGTAAAGTTGTCGACAACCAATTTTTTTTGTAATAAATTTTCGATACTTTGAGTATTAGACAAAGACGTATTGGCTGCAGATCCATCGTAAAAACAAACCGAGCATTACTTCCATGTATTCTATTCTTCTTAGTAATGCACGTGTTGATTATTTAACTACTCATCGATCACCTTGATCTCTTTCTGGAAAATTCATTATTTAAAGTGAACTTTTCATTAACAATCTTTAGGTAACGGAAAAAGTGATGGTGAATATTTAACAAACAATTATGGCTTACTTGTATATTGACGAAAAACACCATTTTCTCAAATGTTTCTCCGCATTTCAGACCATACTTGAAAATGACAATGATAACAAACTACAAAATTCAGCTTTTAAATTATGCCAATGACATAATAAATTACGTGCTCCTGCGATAGATGTCGCTCCAAATATTTTGATAGAAATAGGAACTTACAAGATGTGAAATAATAGGATTCACAACCTAACCAAAAATAATAAGGGTACAATCGGTGTTTTTATATGCGTGCTCAATAGACACTTTACGTTTGAATATAGAACAAGAAGTATTTTCATATAGAAATCAGTTAGTAGATTTTGTCCCTTAATAAAAACGTGCAAATGTTGATTTTTACCGGGTTTTTTACGGTATCGTATTATAAAAGGAAAATACTGCGAGTGGTTAACGAGGTCTTAAAACCTAGATAGCATGTTGAGTAAAGCTATATTCGTTATCGGTCTTATTTTATATATTCAAATTTCAATCAAAACCCGATTTTAAACATATTTAGGGGTAAATTTTACAGTTCCAAATCTTAACTGTTCTCATAGGAGCTATCTACCTTAAAGAGCCACAATACAGGATCGTACATGTAAATCATACTCAACGGGTTTTGAAAGTTAGATAACGATATGTAAACTTCCATGCACTTCCAAAATAGTGCATCCATCTTCGATAGAAATACTCAATTCATTAGCGCTTATTTTTATTTAAGAATCGCTAAGGACAAGGACACGGATTTTATAAACAATTTCTGAAGTAGTTACGGATACATATGTTTCCGGACGATCAGTATCACACGAGTGACTACTTTTAGTAGTCAGAGAATACGAGAGTTGCTACTTAAGTTTTGATATATGGCAACACTGATTCGACAGAAACTGAGAATATAATATTCGTCAACTCTTCCTCGTATCGGAAAATTATACTCAAACTCAAATTTACCACATAGAGAACTGACAATTTAATTCTAGTTAGAACCAAATATGTTCACATGTTAAAGCAATATTTTGAAGAAGAAACATAACGATAAATTTTCCGATCAAGTCGATTTTCTCCTTTTAAATCCCATATTCACAAGATAAATTCCATGAAAATTATTATTAGTGTTGACTACAGAAACTTAATAAATGAATAATCAAATGGTTTTCAATGTGTGCAGAGTTATGTTGTGGACTTTAACAACGTTCTTAATCATTCCAACATCTGTAATTTGATTTGTTACACTTCAACCAGTATCAGAATATGTTATTTATTGGACAGCTATAATGTCACATCTATATATAGTGTACAAAATAGATAAATCTGAATGCCCATTAAAAAAATGACAAATTAACCAACAATTAGTATAAGAAATGTTTGGCGAATTGTTGGAGTAATTTATGAACATCCAACTTTTTATTATCAGCTTTAACAAAAAACCCGAATTTCAACTAACTATTTTTTCTAAATGGTATTCAGAGAGTGCTAAAAAATTTGAATTTGGGCTTATAGTAAATTTTAGTTTATAGGTACGTACATACATGATACAATTTTAAATTATTTTGTTTCATTTCAACTTATGCTGAAGATTCAAGGGCTTTCACATGTCATTCGGTAACAATTGATGCTATCCTTTAGGATGGTGAAACAACCCGGATTTAAATTTTTTATTCAACCTGCATACCACTCAAACTTTATATAATTAGGTACTGATTGTCAATCATACAGAACCTTTTTATGAATAGAAATAATAATAGTGTGACGGAGACACAGCCACACGCCATTTGACGATAGTGGAAAAAATGGTAGGTGGCATCTATCGGGTAACCATATGGTGTTTAAGATGTTTCTAGAAGTGGGCTAGTACTATACACTCTAGAAGTCTCTTTAACAATCTTCTAGAACATCGCAAGAGTAAATATAAGGCAGAACCTCACAGTAGAGATAAAGTGAACTATTAAAGAGCAGTTGAAGCCCTTTCGGGTGGTATAAAATTAAATGATAGTTACGAAAATGACAAACCACGCGGAACCTTATAATATGTAAATAATGAGTAATGAGTGAAAACAAGAAAAATAAGGTTCATATTCATAAACTGTAACTGACCCTCGACGTTTTTGTTCGCACTTTGAAGCTAATTAGTTAATTGCAAATGAAAGGGGTAGGGTGGTTTCAATTTGCCTACTCCACTTAATGAATCACTTCATCTGATTTTAAATCCTCAATCTATTTACTCCTTCAAATTATTTATTATTATTATGAAAACGAGAAGCTATAAAAATAACACCATAAAAAATTAATTTTCAGTATTGTAAGTTGAATAAATTAAATTCGTCTTAAAGTAAAATGAATATTTAACATATGATATACGAGTATATTGAGTATCAAATTTAAAAGGCTTAATATCAAGTCTCAAAAGAGTGTACTTACTTCAGTTAATTATTGTGGCTGAAGTGAGTTTTCTAATCAAAATAAATTATTAAGAAAATATAAATAGTGTATCAAGTTTGAAAAAGATTTGGGTAGATATTGAAGTACCGAATCAAAATTGTGTCGTGAAATTATGGATTTAATCACAGTAAAGTAAAACGTAATAAAGCCCGGAAATTCAATAAGTTACGAAGATGTAGAGCGTATGTTTAAGCCGAAATGATGACTTTACGTGGCATATCGGTGTACCAATGTAAACTAAATTCGATTGAATTAATTCTGGCACCAATCACATCTTTTAAATTAAAAGAAGAAAAACTATTGTTTGAACGTGTCTTATGTGACGTGACAAACGTAGAAATGGTAGAAATGCATCAAAATTGTCATCGTCTATATGTGAAGGATAAACAATATTTGTGATGAACTATTTGAGCCAATCAATATTAACGTCATATTTAGACACTATCATGTATGCAAATAAAGAAACGGTGGAGGTCTTCATCACGTGACTTATACGTCAGCACAATATTCATATGATTCAAATCAAAATTTCTGACAAATAGAAATAGTAGTAGAAATAATCGTTATGACTAATATTCCAAAAGTCGGCCCATTACGAATTGGTAATTAACAAAAGAATTTTAACTTTTTTAATGGTTAGTATTTTATTTATTATGGTTAAAATCAATATATTATATAGAAATATCGATAAACTGGGTGATTAAGTTATAAAATCCAAAAATTAATATAAGCCAAGTTGGCGGCATATTACTGAAGAGCCGACGTTTGGCCGGATGACATATTGATATAGTTCACAAAAGTGACTTCTAAGTAATATTTAGCCTACCAACTAGGTGACCTATTCACTAAATTAAAATTACATTATATAAACTTTATATTAAAATGTTTTTACCATCTTCAGGGCACTACACAAAAATGAAAATATCCATAACAGACGTCAAAAATAAAATATATACATATAGGTAATAGAAAGGGAAACAAGTCAGACGAACTTCTGAAAAGTTTTAGCTGGATCCAACAGTAGTACCTTGTTCTATTACATTGATTTTCTCTGTTCTATCTCTATGTAATTTCATCTATTTTATAATAAGTGCTTGCTTTTTAAAAAACATTGTGAAATATTAAAAAATTAGTAGTCCATGTAGTAGTAAACATTTGCATATAGTATTCAACTTAAAAATCAACACATGTAGAAGCTATAATTGATTACAATCAAATTAAAAATATGCAGAACTTTTTGTATTATTTCTCAGAACATCTATGACCAAACTTACATTACCAGTTACCAGTTTTCCCAGAAATTCCGATACTACACTATAAGCAACTACATCCACTATATATACAGTGGAATATCGCTGGCTTTCGAGGTACTATGCCAACAACTGGAATCAGTGGAAGCTTGGCACCACTCTCAAGAAACTCGGTAGACTTCACTACATCGTTCAGCTCGACGATCAACAAGTGGAGATAAAGCGTCATATCGACCAGCTTCGGCGTTCAGAAATTCCAAAGGTTCACTTTGCCCCTGAACCAGAGGAAGATGATTTGCAACCTACCTTGACTGCTCATTCTCCTCCAAACCTACATGACTTTCAACCTGTTCATGATTCAGATTCTGACCGTACTCAATGGAGGAAACCTTCAAGTTCCGGCCTGAGTCAGACTCCAACACCAGAGGTTCTAGTTTATATTCGATATTGAATCGCCATAAGACAAATAATTATTTATGTTCTATAATATAAACTTTTTGGAACAAACTGTGTTTTCATAATCGTAAATCAGTTATTCTACTTATTTCACACTACAATTCAATACAAAACCTTCCATATACTGTATATCATTTATTATCTTTTATTATACCTTTAGATACATGCTGAGTAGTGGATTACGAATAACGTCAAAAACTGTTAACATGATGAATTGGATTAAGTATCAAGCGGATATACATCTATAGATCGAACTATTTCCTCTGATCTATTATCTACACTCACTATAATAGTATAATCACACCGTGATTTTTTTTGAGACGGAAATCTGTTATAACTGTAAATTGCTATATGACACAGTGAAAAATCAGCAGGATATTAAAGGTTGTCGGATAATTTCCTGCTATGTTCACTATAAAAGGATTTTTACTCAATACTGCTTTTTCGTTTATTTCCTCTTTTATTCGCTTGTCATCGAGTTACTATAATGAAAGATTTGTGTTTGAATAGAAGAAAAAAACACAAAATTACAAAAATTTATATTGGATTTCTTTTGTACATTCTCTTTCAATATATATGTTGGTTAGAAACTCATTATTAGGATCGAGGTACCCTATTAGATTTTATCAGTTTTAACAACCACATTTGTCCAATTACTTCAAATGATAATCTTTCATTTGATCTCCGTTCCCTCCATAATATTTTCATTGATCGTCATATACCCATATCCACATTTTTAATATACACATTTTATCTTACGATCGGAATGATAAATTTATGAGTTTCAGTATCAAGATATTTTATATTCTAAGTTTTAAACACAAATTTAGTCCAAACCCAAACTTCCCAAAATACATCTATGCATACCAGGAAGAGCGTCCATTCACTTCTCCATCTTGTCCACTTTTTACCTCATATTTTGACTATGTAGAGTGGAAACCGTAGAATATGGTTTTAAAATGATAGTGCATTGATCCATGTCGCTAAGGTTACGCGCCAGTTTTTAGACACATAAATTCCAAATTGCTAGATAACTTACCATTTCCATTATATTAAAGGAATTGGCTACTAAAAATAAAACGTCAAGTAACAACCACACATTCAACTTCCTTTGTTCTCAACAATGAAATTAGCACCAAGAAGGACTCGTTTTTAGTAGGTAGAGGAGATTCGTGACAAGTATTCCTGAAAATGCACATAAAAACTACGATCCTTTGTGGACTTGAATTAAATAAAATCGACTTTGGAAATGATACTATAAATTTACACGAATGTTAGTTTTTATTTTATTGATTAAAGAGCTATAAAAACTAAAATAAGTTCCTCACTAGTTTATCAAATATATTTAAGAGACATTCTTTATCAAAGCCGATAGTCCATTCCTTTAATTCTGCTGTATCTTTATATTAGTAAAGCCAAGTATTTGCACATGACCTTTTATTCAACCCAAGTACGACATTCACATGTTTTAATCAATTCCTGAACTTACAGTTTTAAGATGAATTAAGGAGTCAAATCAATATTTTCAAAATGAGGAAGACAATTCTTTCGAAACTTTGCAAGCAAGTCTAATGACGTATAACACATTCGATGCCATAGTTTTTATTACTATAATTATATATGTACTATACGTAACCATAAGTTCAGTAGGAAAAATATGGCTTCTAATGTCTTAGCTGCTAGTTTCAAATCTAACTAAATAACATCCTTTTGTTTCAAAGAGACATAATATTATTCAAGTACTGTTATTTGTAATTATTGACCTTATTTCAATATTGAATCTATGAGTGGAAGCTTTTTCTAATCCTTCTAATGATAGGAACAATAACAAAACCTTTCCTTTTTAGCTCATTCTTTGTTTTCGGAAATAGCTGAAAGACGCATGGTACTTAATTTGGTAGTAAGGCGGATTGGACAATCATGAAGGCTTCCAGTCGTGAAAACGTGCGTGTAATACATGACTGAATCTCCAGTGAGGACCCTAAATTTTCGTCATAACCGGACTTGAAACATTTCGTGAGCTTCTTTGGAACCTTTTTTCTCTTAAAACAGATCTCATTGTTGCTTGAGACGGATGTCGGAGGACAATCACTGTAAACAAGATCTCAGTATATATAAAGTAACAGAATGACGATCCGGAACGGATTTAAACTTATTTCAAGATATGAACTTATATAATTGCTACTATATAAACTCATGTTTAGAATTAGGAAAACTGATATGTCTTCTACCAATCCAGTTTTCTCCACTATTTAATGGAAATTTATAGTTTTTATCTGGTATTTACTATGGAAAATTAAATTATAATATCTAACCAAGAAGCCTTAAAGAAAGAAATGGAATTAATTTAACAATTGTCGATATATATCAATATATTAATTATTTTTTTTGTCATAATTAATGTACGTTCTTCGATCGTATTATGTGTTTAGAAATAATGACATAAATCATCAATTTTGTAAAGATGTTATCTGCATCCCTCATCCCTTAATCTCAAGGTTGAATTAAAAAAAAATAATGTTATAATAATATGTTCCCCATTTCTTAAACTAACTGTTTTTAAATTGACAACAGATGTTTCCCGCCGACTTTTTGACTACGCTAAAAATGTTACTCAAAATATTAAGTTACACTTTTTGACCCTAACATCCACTAAGTCCTTAAAAGACGATACACAAATGTATTGGAAACCTGTACGTCTTAAATCCATTCACACGCTGAGAAGTATATAAATTGGAATAAACTAGTTATGAAGGGTTTCATTATGGAAATGTGGCAAAGTGTACTCTGTTTAATAAATATTCATTCATTATCGAGAAATTTATGAACTGAGATTTTGTTTTTAATTTAAAAAATGTATATAAATTCATTTGAATCATAATCAACATTCAAATTTGACTCTTGAGAGTTTATTGATTATGATTGCTAATCTAACCGTTTGAGACCACAAAGGTCATGACATCTATTTTTTTTTCTTCGAGATACCAGTCCTTCTTATAACTATTGACAAAACTAGGTATAAAGACGCCCAAAATAATCCCTACTTCATCGACTACACGCTTTCAATTCGTTAATTTTACCAATGATACCTCTTTTTATCTATGAGCTGCTGGATAACAGCACGTGCGACGTCGTACCGCACACAGACCGCGCATTCCGAACGTTATTCTTCACTGGTTGGCACACACACACACACACACACACACACACACACACACACACACACACACACATACACACACACACACACATACACACCTAGACTGCTCTCTTTGCTAGACCCCATAACCATTTATAAATCTAAAAAAATTATATATCATCACGTCTTGTAACCTATTACTCGTATTTACAGATTCACGCTAGAAACTGAAACTTTGAAGCTTGCCCACAGTAGAAGCCCGTATTAAATACTTGCATTAAATAATTGACCCCAACGGAAATTCATAAAGATTTGGTGAATACATCAAGGTTATCTTAAATATCATAATATATGACATATCGAGATTAACCTGCAGTAGGGAAGCTTCTGGTAACCATATTTTAGGATGCTGTAGGCGTAATTTTAGTAAATTGCCTGTAAACGAGAACTGCAATTAGAAGTGCTCATTATGCTAATTTAGATCCAAAATTACGTCTTGCGATGAACGAAAACATTGTTTTAATTAATAGGAAGAAATTGTTCAATAGAGTAGTTCTAATTTGTATGGATTATAGTACCATGTATCAACAAGATTCAATTGGAAGTTAGTAATAAAACAAACAAAAAGATATGAGTAATTCTTAAAATAGATAGTGAACAAAGTCGTATTTATTGAAAAATTTTAAAACTACTTCTAGTATGCAGCTGATTTTATTATTCATAAAAATTTAATGATTATAGTTTATAATCTGGACTGGGAACTAACATAAAATGTTGATTTTAAATATACTACTACATGAATAGAACGTTGAACCTAAATAATGGTCCTTTCTACAATACAGTTACAGAGTGCTTTTAGGTTAGTTTTTATATTTCAATAGTAGCTTGAGTATTGCTTTTTTAAAAATATATACTTCTTAGGTATCAATTAGTCTAGTCAAACGAAATTATTTTATTCAAACTTAGCGAGTGTTATATTATGTAGCGGTACTTTTCTAGTTTATTTTTAAAGAGAATTGTATCCCCAATACATACTCACTTTTATATTGAAATATATGAAAACGGTTATTATAATTCAAAATGAAAATTCGAAGGAAAATTTATGGAGATCCAATTTATTTTCCTCGTCCTCATGACGGAATTCAATCATTTGTGTTCTATGAAGGCTACTCACAGAACACAGTTGATTTAACAAACTTATGGTGTAGCATTTGTTCATTTTCCCACGCTTTAGTTCAGCTACCGCCCTCCGAAACATGGCGTCCGCTCCTGAACCTATTTGCACCGTATGTACCACCAATTGATTCCGCTAGTTTCACAACAGTTGCACAACTGTTTCGTCCGCTAAATGCGACCATTGTAACAAATTGGAGGTCTGATATTAACAGATATTAAAGTTTATAACATTTTACTTTGAATTTAAACTGAATTCTTCTAATATCAACTTCTGTCAATTTATTTTCATCTCCGTCTTGTGCTGCTTTCATAGCAAATCATATTCTCTCTCTAATATTCACGAATTTAGATACAATCAGAATAGACCTCTAAAATGCCGATAACTGTATAATTTCCAGGGGAAAGAAGAATAATATAACCAATTCATCGGGACTTCTCACATATTCTACATTTGTATTTTTGTGAAATTCATTAGTGAATGTTATCTAAATCTGTTATTTAAACAAAAATTGTTAAAACCCGATGACGGTGAAATGATATTATTCGATTTTAACTGTTATGTGAGATTTCTGGAAATATAATAATTAAATACAATTTACAGATAATGAATATGGTAACAGCTTCAATAACATCCATATTAAAAAAAGAAGTTTGGAAGTATTTAATTATTGAGTAATATTGAACACGGTAGTAAAATACATATAGGTAATAAATAAGAAATGGGAATCATTATTCAACCTACAATTATCAAATTAACAAAGAGGATTTATACATTGAAGAAGCAGTCAAGAGGTCATTAAGTGAAGCAACAAAACCTAGAAAAATCGGCTTGTTGCATTCTATTATTTCTGCTCTTATGACTATAGTGGATCTGTATGGTCTGAACCTCTTCCGACGTTCGACTTTTATCTTCAAGTCTCATCGCTACGATTTCAGTGATAAATTTCAACACATGTTTCTAAAATTGTCGGGTTTCGCTTTCCCATAAAAATGAGTAAAAGGGCAACTAATTGTCAAGCCAGTATTACAATTTATAGAACAACGACAAATATAAAGAAAAACTAAAACATTGCAGTATAACGTAATTGGTATTATAACAACGGAGAAAAACATGGAGAAAAGAAAATATATGAGCCAAAAATAGAATGGAAGCAATTTGAAAATATTATTGGGAGTCTTTATGCAAACAATTATAGTTATGAGAAATATGCTCTGTCGCAATAGATTTATTTTCTTAACCGCGTGTCGACAAATAGGGTCTTCTTTCAAATTCCGTCATAAAAAAGATTTACATGGATATTTGCCAGAGAATAATATCAACAAACGTTCATTCTAGAAATAAGTTCAGACCACCTCTAACAATAATACAATCTTTTACTACCATACATCAGAATGAAATGTTATTTAGTTATTTCTTAGTATCGTGTAATCTTGCAATTTCGTAAACTGTTTGTTCAAATTCATATGGTATAAAAATTAATCTAAATAATGGCTACCCAAGAATATAGTTAAAAGAAATACTGATAGTAAGATTATGCTTAATAGCTTGTATAGGAATGGATTTAATTATAAATATGCGGCACGTTTATTTCTTTTATTAATTGATCCGATATCGTGGTACCAGACGTATTTAGATCAGAAATAAATTTTCATACAACAAACACAACTATCCACAATGACATAAATAGGACACTAATCACTGAATACATAGTGGAGAGTTTAATCGAACAAATTTTTATTTTAAGCAACAAGAGTGAAATAGTAAATTATGTTACAAGGAGTAGAAAGCTATCACTATTGTTGAGCCCAGATTCTTGCACTGCCGAGGCGTTAGCCACTTTTCAAAATTGACAAACATCAAATTAAATGACAGTTGTTATCGTTTCTCATTATTTTGTTACTAGTACAATAATAAGCGTTTATTATATTACTAGTAAAAGAATAGGTTGTTTTTACGATCATGAAAATAATATAGATATTATTATACACTTGAAGGAAAAAGAACATGTGGTGCATCAAAGTAAAGTCGATACTTTTGTTACTTTATTGTTTCCAATATATTGCTGATAACCAAGCGATGTTGTGAATCACTGCAACAGATAATTCGGAATTATCACAAAACTTTTTGATGGCAAATCTTTATTGATTTTATTTGTCCTGGTTGAATCTTGCTCTCTGTTTAATTAAATGATTCAGAAAGGACATCACTATATAAGTATGAATTTGTAAAAACTCAATGTGATTCTACATTAAGATTTTATGTTTTTATAATGAAACAAAACTATTATTTAGTAAAGGAATTTCAACTAATATGTCTAAACCTACAAAAAGTTTCTTGTTAGAAAATGCAATGCTTATTGCAGATGCAAAGAGCTATTTTTTAGTATCTTTGGTGAGAAATAATACAGTGTAATTGACCAAATATTACAATAGTCCAATTTTGATCTTATGTCTCTTATTTACATTGATCTATTATTCAGGAGTAATAAACTTCAAGTAATATTTCTCTTTTCTATGCTTAAAATCAAAAAGTCGTCTGAGAAGTTTCAATGGAGTAACGTAACCTCGACAAAGTTTCTAAAATCTGAAAATGAAGCAAATAAAATGATGTACATGTTAAAAATAAGATTATAAAAAACGGAAATATACGTATACGTATTTTATCGAAAAAAGGAATACTTTTTTTATTGAAGCACATAAAAAATGCTCGGTATGAATAAGGTTTTATTATTATTTTCAAGTAATTAGACATGATGTTGTTTAGTGACAGAGTTTTTCTGAAATATTGACTATAAGATTTCAATTCGGTATTGAAGATTACACACATTTATGATACAGTCAGTTAATCAATTTAAAGCTATATTAAACTATATTTTTTCTTTCGTGGTGCGTAAATAAACAAAGATGACTGTTTTCCAACGGGCGAACACGCGACGTATAATTGTCCATACGCGAAAGAGGGAAAAAAAGTTAATTCCGTAAACTTCCAACCACATGCGATTTATTTATGGTCATCGGAAAGGTCAGACGTACCGAAATTATGAACGTTTAAAATCGAATGATTAATCCGTTGGAATCATCGGTATACGCGGGATCAAGATATCTTCTCCTTTGTATTTTCCGTTTATGATTGTTACCTCAATGTCGTTATTCCTCTCCACAATAGGAGTTCATCCTATGCGCCATACCCAAAAGTAATAGATTTATTCTTTCCCAAAAACCCAAACCAACCCAACAACCTGCAAATTCCGAAAACTCCAAAGCACGCTCCACACAACACCCTCCAAAACCCAACTTTCCCAAATATTCAAACAAACCCAACCTATCCAATCTCCCAGAGCCTCCCAACAGCAACCTCTCACCTATTCCCAATTACCCTCCCTACACACCCTAAAACCTGAGAAATCTTGCTCATAAATATACCTTCCAAAGAAAACTCTATAATCTCCTTAACACTCAGGAGCTATTGGGGAGGGTACAAATGAGCTTCCTCAAAGCAAACCCAAATGGTAACCCCCTAGTAAAAATCCCGAATTCGTTTCACCAGGAAACATTACCTAGAAAAATCCAATACGCCAAAGGCGACGAGAAAATTGTCGTTGTCCATAGTAATCTCCCCAAGAAAAACTACTCTTTCTCTGGTCTAAAAGAATGTTAACCCAATCCTATTCAGACGAGGAATTTTTCGATATCCTCAAGTCCCCCGAGTTTCCAGTCCTTAAATCCTGGAGAATCGTCACCAGGACTTCAAATAAGCTCACAATAAACTTTAACTCGCACTAGAAACCAGGCATACTTTCCGAATTTTTTATCATTCAATCCACAGCAAATGTTTAAACGTTTAGAAACAAAATGTGTTTCATGATAACTACTTGGTAGAGCATTTATTATATCAATTGCATTGTTTGCGATAGAACAACAACAGATTCATGCGCAGTTGGAAATTGTGCGTTCCGATACTAATGAAACATGTATTATTAATCCTGTATTCTTGAAGCACATATATCTAATTCCGAATGTGTTCTGATTGCGTCCTCTTAAATAGGTATTTTTAATCTGGCGCATGTGCATTCAACATTTTTGTGATATCTAACCACGAAATAACATCTAACCTATGTGGTTTTTTACGTAATTGTATTCCAAAAACGTACTTCAAATCAAATATTAAGAATAAACCTTCGGCCGTTAACAAAGCATGCGTATTTGACACGAAAATATTAAGAATACCTTGGCGAACGATCTATTATAAAATAGCTCTTATAAAAACTATGTAAAGTTATACATTGGCAGTTTCTAGCTCCACAATCAACTTCTGAAGTTGACGGTTACAGATTTTATATTATTAAATTAGTAGTATTGAGTATCACGTCCAAATTGAAATAATATCTGTTAATTGTATGATTTGGTAAATTTTTTTCGATCATGAGATTGTTGGGCATCGCAGGTTATTGGTAAAATATCAAAGGTTAATAAGAACTAGTACCTCAGCCTTTCTCGCCACACTCATAGAAGAATTCATTAAAGGGCAGTTTTTTGTACTGGGGAGGTGAAAATTGTAACGTCGAAGATATCAAAGCTGTGTTACAAATCGTGCATCATAAATGTCTCAATTAGATGGATTTTTCTCAATAAATGTCACTCTAATTTTAACAAAACCATAGAAGAAGTACCTTAGTTACTTACAGAGATACATTAAGTATTGGTAGATAACCTAGATAATACAAACATATCTTCAAATTTCATAGTAACTATTTACAGGATATTATTGTTTAGTTCATCATATGCTACAAATTATTTATATATAATTATTATTGTAGACACATTACGCTATCAGATTGGCAGAATAGAGACATTAGAGAATAGAGGACGAAAAATTGCACACCTCATTTCTAGCGTAGAAACTGGGCCAAGCAGAAGCATGTTGAAACTAAATATTATCTCACCCATTTTCTTACTGGCAATGGTTTTTGAAGAAAATAGAAAAAACTTTGGAAGCTGTATGTCTTTACTGCCACGACGCAGAGTAAACTTTCTTCAAATGCCCCTGATAGCAGTCAATAAGAGAAGCTTTATTGCGAAGATAGGTGCTTTCAAACCCAACTCAAATTTTCTACTTCGAAGTTGCTCCTCATTTTCGATTTCCCCATCCTCACCATACAATTTTCTACTCATTAACGTTTAAAACTCTTAAAAAGTATCGTATGAGGTCAGCCTCTAACCGATCTTATCTTATTCTGGAGTCACTACGCCAGATGTTAGATCTGGCCATATTGTTTCGTCATTGGGAAGTGGGAGTGCCTGCTTCACACATTTTGGTGAAAATTATTAATTTTTGGATGTATTTTTTCTAAATTCTGAAAGATCATTTATATAGATTGCTATTAGATCCCTGTTTGCTTCTATTGATATTTTTTTATCATATTGTTAGCTCTCCATTCAATTTTTGTGATAAATGAGAAATAAAATAATGACTCATCATATACAAGATTCGTGAAACTCGATGCCGATTCTCAGGATGATAAAGTCAGGAACTTCCATTCACCATGAGTTTTCCAGACTTCCTAAAGTTTTCTCATTATTCCTCTATTCGCGTTCATCAGGCGTAAATGTGACAAGTAATGCGGGAGAGACAAGTGAGCTTCTTCAACCTGAAGAGATTTAATGATGTTCCGTATTCAATGATATGGAAAAATCTTTTATCATTGTGTTTACACAATAATTATACTGTATATAAATGTGAATTCTCTCGAATAATCCTTGTTTGAAGTTTGTGAACAATGTGGTCTGAGTTAAGAGGTGTGAATAAATTTCTTTTTTATCGCAGAAGCTTAAATCAGCTTATTGCAGACTAAAAATAGAATGTGAAGAGATGTAATATGTGAATAATGATAATATTGTTCGAAAAAATCGGTTTTCTTTTTCTGTTAAGGATAATGAACCTTTAATATTAATTTTGAAAACTCCTTGAATAGACAAAATTGAAGTAACCAGAAAAATGTTAAAAGAAAGAGTGAAAGTTATGATTATAATGATTTGATATATTTTTTAAAGCACTGTAAGAAATATCGTGACTATAATCATCCATCTGAATTTAATAAATTTGTACCCTCAGGTTAGGTGAACTTATTGAAAAGAGGGTTGGAAATGAAACCGACAATTTTTGTTCGACATATGTTTTCGGTTGCCTCTCCCTTAATATACGCGTCGATAGAAATATGGCCAGCATTTTATGTGATGGATTCGTCTAAGAGGCGTCAGAAATTTCAGATATAACAACACTTGGGAGACACTTCATAAGTTGCGAGATTAAAATATTATTTGTCACTAAAAATGTTCATTTTTAGATGTTATTTTAATCGTGTAGAATTTTTTTGAAAACGACTCAATTTGTATTTAAAAAAGTTAAATTTAACAATTAATGGCAACAATGACAAAAACGACAACATTGACTCAGTAGAACATCTAGTTTAATAGATCAGTCCAAGTTAGTCTTACATTTTTTATACAATATTGAGTTATAGTTAGTTAAATTACTTGACAAAAATTGAACTGCAGTTAAAGAAATAATTGCTCTTATGAGAATCCAGGAAAAATAATTTTATAAAAAAAATTTATTGTTAAATATACACAATAGATATTTGCGTTGGAGACCAACTCATTTGCGTTTCCCGAAAACTTGCACTTTCTCGCTCTAGCTCTTGTATGGAATAGTATTAGCAGATGTCGTCATTTCACGGATTTTTTGAATTTTCGCTTTGGCACGGGCGGGGCGGTGAGCGCGAATGATCGTGAAAATGGTCCCGGGGGGCGTATGTTGATAACTTCATTGTCAACCGTCGTACAATTTGTAGTAAGACTTGTGCAACGAGTTTTTTACTCCACCGTGGCGTAGAAAAGTGTGTTTTGTTGTTGCCACATCTTGGAAGACGAACATCAATTTGAATACATGCTTACTCAACTATATGTACGAGGACAAGTTCTAAAGAACTACAAGTATTGAAAAGATATTAAAAAAATATACGCCTCACCTGGTCGTAGAAGAATCGACACTAAAGGTTAAGTTGAAAATATAATACATACAATATATACACGATGAAGTTTTTCATGGCATCCTCGTTCGAAATTATGCGTTAAACTTTTCGCCGCTGTTAATATACGCCTTGTATTCTAGGGTTCCATTAGATACAATGCTCCTAAAAAAGTATAGCTTAGCAATCGAATTCTGTTTTCTTTCTCTGACATATAACGATGCGAATGAAACCCGCATCACTTTTTTAGTTTAAAAATCAGTTGTCCAAGAAGTAAGCAGCATACGCACTTCTAAACGATTTCAACAACCCGACTTTGAATACTCCCCAGCGATAATCACGCTCACCGGATCACTCAACAGGGAATATTCAAAAATCGGCGAAATGACGACCATATCAGCTGGAAAGAATATTGTGTAGTTTTTCGGAAAACGCCTATGGCATAGTCGCTATATAGCTACAATATCACAACAATCTTTGACAATCCAAGTCATGATTTATTTCATTGTTTTTAAATTCGCTCTTCTCTACTATAGTTTTTTACATTATTTATAAAATTATGAACATAATTTTTACTACGTGAGCGGAAATATTTTCAAAATTTTCAATTGTTGCGTTATTTTATTTTTAATTTCCACACATTATTCAGCTTGAAAATGAAGTTATAGGTTTTTTATCAATTTATCATTCATATTTTCTGCCAAAAGTTTGTTGATAAGATATCTTTTGTGTGATGGTTTGTGTATTTGATTTAATCTACGTCATGTCATGTTTATTTTCTATTAGCCACTTTGGCAAAGCAGCTTTTTTCATAAGCAATTTTGTATTGGCTATACCAAAGAGTCATGGAATGAGGCATGATTCTTGGGACGTAGAAAATATACTTTTCCGTTAATCATTAACCCTGCTTTCTTAAGTATTTTGCTTTGATATTATGTTTCTTCATTGAAATTTCTGTTATCTTCAGTTGTTATATCCCAACAAACAACTAAGTTTATGAATGAATTGATTCTGTCAGTAAAAAGAATTCTTTGTTTCTTTCTAACGAGTTGGAATATCTCTATAGTTGGTATTCTTTTATGAATTGTTCTTGTCTACTGACTCTTGTCGTTGAAGATAGTCTTTTCAGGTGATTTAAAAAGACGAAGTGGCTCTTGTTTATTAACTAATAATATGGTTTAGCGTACCGAAACCAACTCCACACGCCATAACTACCTTTCCTTGTATACGGTTAAAGGGTATATTAAGGTCGTGGTTTATTTTGGGGCATAAATTTATACTATTTTGGAACCTTTACTACGAATATCTGGCTTAAAACTACTCATAGTTGTCTGAAAAAAATAGATAAAATAAAATATTTCTGCATATTGAAATAATGAAATTATTGCTTGACATAATTTGTCTTTTGATATACATATATCAACAGGTTAAGTTTCATAAAACTGAATTAATTGACTGTTAACGAAATTGAGCCAGTACTTAATTCTAATCCAGTATTTACTAAAACTGCATTAATCAACCAAAATATATATGTTCAAATACGTTTTTACTAAAACCACAATAATAAATCACTTCTAACAAACAAACAACATACTTTCCCTGTACCTACTAATATTTTGATAAATACGATATTTAGTCCTTGGTGTTATAGGTCAATACGGCTTACTACAAACATTGAATAATACTCGACACCGGTATGACTAATAGCTCTCCATAAAATCCAACTCTTCACACTCTTTTCACATAAAATTAAGGGATACTGTTATAATGTATTGTATTTTCCCAATGAATCCATTTTATGATAAGTCAGAAAAAATGACTTTTGTGTTTTTTTGCAAAACAGTGGCTTATTTTTCCTATATGTTTCATTAAGATTTTCCATTTCAGAAAGAGAGAAGAAAAAAACTGTGAAATTTACTAATAATAAGTGGTATTTCTCATAATATACACGCCCCTTGGCGGTGTACTTGACGTGTTTTTTAGCATGGTTTTCCCAGTAGACGTATTTTACGGTATATATGTTTGAAACATGTAGATACACATATTACTACTATTTATCCGGTCAAATAATGTTATAATTCCAAGGAACTGAAAAAATTTGTATATATTCTAGAAATAATATAATACAATAGTTGTGAAAAGTTCTTCAGCTAGATCGACAGTTTTGTAGCATAAATATTCTGTTTCATTCAATTGTAGGATTCAATTATTCTAACAGCGAAATATCTGATTTTTGCAACATCTGCAACATTTGAGCATGGTGGTAAAAAAAATAAGTGTACTCCTTTTTGTAGTTGCAAAAATAGAACTTTTTTGGTGCAGGTGTGATGTCGATATTTACAAATTAACTTCCAATCCTATTATTTTGGGTCCAATTGATTACCAAGCCACACCAGAACTTAATATACTCTACAAAAATCTGGAAAAGAAATCACACTTATTGCAGCTGACAGATGTAGCTCAAAGCCACATGGTCACATAAAATGTAGGACAGTGTAGTTCATATTTCCAACCATCCAATATTGATGTATAGAAACAATAGACGTAGGCATCGTGGTCTTTCACATAAGTTAGGTATATTATACGATCGCTTTTTTTTAGCACTGGTGAATCTTGTAGATAATTTCGGAAACTCTACCTGTACAATATTTATGGCACATATAGGATCAACGATATCTCCTATCTTCGGCTTCTTGCGAATTTATGCAAAGATATGAAAAATTATTGGCCTACTTTAACACGTTGACTGCTAACTACAATATAACTCATAATTCACCTTCCCTCGAGAGTTTTTTTCACATAATTCAACTAAGAAATAAAAGTTTTTTTAAAATCCTACATTTATTATACTTTTCAGTGAAACTTTTTATTTAAATTATCATTTTTAATGATTTAATGCGATTAAATGGAATTGTGGAAATTGCCTTGGCAGTCAACGTGTTAAGAGGGCTATCACCCATTTCAGGATCAAACGATTCTCTAAAGTTTTAAATAAATTTCATTCTGCAGTTTATACTAAGACAAAAATTGATTAATCTATAGTAATTTCGCACATCCCTGAAAAGTACAGAAAATTCTCCATTCCAACAAAATTTCATTTGTGTCTAATCCCAAAAACAAATATTATCCTACCTACCGTTATATGGGTGTGACTTATTCGAAACTATTTTTTCTACTCCCCAATAGCTAATAAATTTTTCCTAGAAATTTCTGGAAGGCCAACTTTTATTCGTATTATCTGTTTCTGTTAGTAATATATTAAGTTAATTTACAAAAATGGTTTCCGTTTTCATACTATTATATAATAATATATCCTGTGCAGTTTCAAGGTATTTTACACTATGGAAATATTTGAAGGCACAACAAGTTATTTTCGTGTCAAGCACTTACTTTCCAAATATAAATTCTTTGTTGAAAAAATTCATCGATAACTTTTTGCGTTTATTTCAAATAAAACGGAGTTATGGAAGTATAAGATGATCACCCGGTATAGCCAAAGGCACATTTATGTACAGTTTACATTATGGGAAGTGCTTCATATAAAAATATAGAATTCAAATATACATTTATTTCTAGAATGTTTTATAGCGTTAGAAATTGAATTCTTGTGAATTTGAATTCATGTAACTCATTCAAATAAGTAGTGTGCTACAAATCTATCTGTTATATAAAATAATAAAAATTCTCAATTCTAGTTTGAAGTATTTTCATATTTAGTGGGAATTTTGAACTTTCTCTGTGCTTGACTCCATCCAGACTTGAAAAATTGGCTCGGTGCTAAAGATTTTCCAACAATGATGTCGGCAGTTAATGGCTATTTTGAGGAGCTTGATGATTCTTATTATAAAAAAAGTATCGAACTTATTGAACATCGCTTGGAAAAGTGTATGGAGCTAAAAGGAGATTACGTTGAAAAATGAATATATTTCTCCAAAATTTTGTAGTTTCTTTATTGGGCTAGTTCCTTCTAGGACAATCTTCGTACGCTTTGGTTATTTTATTATTATTATATATTATTATTATTGGTTTTTAATAATTCCAATTCTGATTTTTATTAATGTTTAGTCTCAGGCATATTAGATTTTTCACATTGGAAAAGTTGAAAATACACATCCTGGAAATTTGATCTAGGTTCTGCAAATAAATAAAAGTTGTATTTAATCGATGGTTATATATATACTGAAAGGAAATTGTTTTATTCTTTTAGGAAATACTTGGTTTAATAATTGAATAATTATTAACGGCTGTAGCTTTTTTATTACTTTTTTGCCAATTTCGCCAGACGGTATTAAAGTTCTAATATAAAAAACGAAAGAGGTAGTTAAATCTTACCACTGGCGTACTCCATTCGAATGTGAAATTGCCTAGTTTTTTATGAATGCCATGTGATGATCAACGCCATCAACCACCAATTCCATCCTAAATAACAATGTCTTAAAACTAAAGGACTTACTCAGTAGAAGTTTTTTGGATTGTGTTGCAAAATAACATTTGGAATTTCATACTTTGTTTTGCTTTTACTCTAACTCAAATGATTTCGTCCTCTTTAGTTATATCTAGTAGCTGCATTGCATTGCATGTTACTTGTTTTGAGAGCCGTTGTACGTGACTATTGGCAATTTCAAAAGTTACCTGCGTTACAGTATCTCTCTCTGGGTTTCAATGAATATCTTTATTTTGTAAATACCAAGGTATGTCAACGATATTATTTAGCACTTTATTTTGGAATTTCTGGATTATTTGAGTGTTACTTTCATTGGTATATATATATATATATATATATATATATATATATATATTGTCATTTTGGATTTTCATATGTGATACTAACTTCTCTTATTTCTCTTTGATGTTAGCTCTCCAGCGTTACCCCGCATCTATTATTAGCTCCATGTGGTATCAGTTTGTCTTCTATTTTGACATATTTCCCCTTTTGTGAAATCAACATGCACCAATTTATTCTTGTTCAAGGTGACTCTCTATTTTTAGTCTATGAAATAATTGATGTATGACTAACGTTTATTCGTGGTTATCACCTACAGCCATGATACCTATGTCATCAGTTGATGTTATATTCTTTTAATGAAGAGATGTCACTAGTGTTCAAGAGGACTTGCTCAAAAACATTACCTTTAAGTTTTCTTTCTTTATTTTGAAATATTGTTCTATTATAACGATTCCGACAGTTCTGCATATTGTTCATACTAGGAAGAGCAAACCTTCAGTTCTTCTTGTGATTCATCTATGACATCATTTATCCAGTATGCTTGGTCTTTGGGGGAGTAGCTCCATCTGAAACCAAACTGATTATGAGGTATTTGTTTCTTTCTTCAAGTACAGAATTTAACCTTTTAAGCAGTTTACAAGAAGATTCTACGTTTTGGCATCATTATGATATGATTAGATTATGATTAGATATTATCATATTCTATTTTAGTTGACCACTATATTAAGATGTTGGATAAAATCTTCTAATCAGCACTTTTTCCAAAACAAACTTTCATGACAGTTTCTATTAGTTGTTATATTGATGTAGTATCTTGCGGTATATTTCCACATGATTTCCTTTTAATGCTAGTTTTCCGCATTTTCATTATCCATCCCCATACGTATGTAAATTATTACACAAATGATACGTTCGTTTTATTCGTATTTTCAATTCGTCTGCATACCAATGTACATTAAATGAAGAAAGTCACATTTAAATTGCCTCGAAATTCCTGAAGAGGGTATGTAAAACTGCAAATAACTTCTACATCTCTTCTATCTAAATTCAATAAAGAGCGCTCGCAATAAGATTGAAGATTTGTACACGTTACTATTTCTCTATTATCTACATCGTTTCTGTAGAAATTCTTTCAGTTTATTTCACTAGATCGTTGACAGAATTACGACCGTACTCATTGATAGAAAATTGTTAAATACAAGAGCTCCACAGATTTTTTCTGATTAAATCGAGCACTTGAATGATTGCTGTTCGTGTAAGATTTAGTTATTTTGAAATGTGTAGTCAGAGTCGTAACACAGAGATTTGTGAACCGAATGAATCAAACACAAAATACTTTTGAAAAAATATTAAAATGGATAAGACAGGTCAAGTGCATGTAAACTTATTTTATCTTCATCATTGTGCTCAGTAAGGGCTGGTTATATACACAAAGCTATAGTTTTTATTTTTGATTTGAATGAAGACATGAAGAATCTAAGATTAACTCAGAATTTATTTAGATAATTTTTGTCCAAATACGAGGTCTGGCTATTAAGTAACGAGACTGGTTACGAAAAAGAGTTTTATTATAAAAATTATTCTATATTCGAATATTCCCCTTCAATATACTCCCCTCCCCTCGCCACACACCTTTCCATACGTTTTCTCCATTGATCGAAGCAGTGCTGGAAGTCTTTTTTGATGAGTGCCTTTAAGAGCTATGCCGTTTTTTGCTTTACCACTTCCATCGACTCAAATCAGGTCCCTTTCAAAGCAGATCTTTTTCTTATCTTTCTAACCTTTCAAGGAAATCTGAGCAGATCCGTTGCTGAAAGAGCTTTCGGTCAAAAATCAGATTTTTTGGCACCAACTTCGACACACCGCTTACAGCCTCGGCAATCATCCGGATGCTCATTCGACAATCTGTACGCACAATTTGATTGACTTTGGTCACTGTTTTCGTAGTTGAAAAAGTCACAGGGCAAGCTGGGAGATGGTCATCTTCAGTGCTGTCTCGGCCTTCACGAAAGCATTTACACCACTCAAAAATACGCGCACGAGATAGAGAATTGTCCCCATAGGCCTCTTGCAACTATTTATAATACTTAGTCGGAGATTTTTCCAATTTAACGAAAAATTTGAGATTGATACGTTGCTCCTGTTTTTCGTTACACATGGTTTTCGACAAGAGAAAAAAACACGTTCGTGTGTTACTGCACAAATTCTATGATAGTGACGTTAACGGGTTTTGAGACGTATTTATTACTTTTATTCTAAAACTAACAATTCAAATTAATATTGATATTTTATACTTTTTAAACTAGATTAGACATAATCCATGGTTTCTTTTATGTATATTTCTGTTAATATTTTTATGAGATTATGAATCATTCAAAAGTGCTTATAATACATTATCTATTAAATCCATCTACTACTGTGAATAAAAACAATGTATTAAACGTATAACGTTCATTTTTGAAAGCAAAAATACGTCGCACAAGATAAAACTGAAAAAAAATCATAAAAAACAAATTTGACTTGATTTTTAAGTTACTACATAATTGAAAGAATCAAAACTTGAAATTATCTAGAAGAAAATCTATTTCTAGTAGTAAAGTAAGCAGAATTTAATGAAACGGAAAGACTGAGATAAGCTCCAAAATCTGGAATATTGGGAATAAGCTCTGATGTAAAGTTATATATTCTGTTGCCATTATAAAACAACTTCCATGTAACTACAAGGAAAATATCCTCACAACAAAATGTTAGTCAGTCGTGTGAAGTGAAGTAAAAAAAACTGTTTCCATACAACCCTCAACGATCCGGACAGACATTGTGATGAAAAGCTACAATTTCTTAATAATGTATTATTTTCAGACGAGGAAACATTTTGTTTGAGCGGTACAGTAAAACGACATAATTGTAGTTACTGAGCCCGGAAAAGTTCCCATTGAATTCAGACAAAACGCACCGAGTGCCTCCAAAAAATGTTTGCTTAGCAATCGTCAAGGGATGATTTATTTATCCTTATTTCTTTCGCGGGAACGTAACAGTTGTGCGATAGTTGGAACATCTTATGGCAGTGCTTCCCGCCTTATGTTCGAAGGCTTCTCGATAACAAGTTTGAAGGAAGGTGGATTGGAAGACGTTTGGTGTGTGTTAACGATATGATTAGTATAACACCGAAGATGACCGAACTTTGTAAATCAGATCTACCATCGTTTTGGCCTTTGTCAAATAGTGCACGGGATACAGTTCGAACAATTTGTGTGGAAAATAATTTTGGTTCAATAAAATGCTTAGTTAATTTGAAATTTATTACTAAAATAAATTTAATTTCAATTCTTATCAATTATCTCTTTTTATTGTTAAGTGGCACCTATTTAAATTATTTTTTTATAATCCAAAGAACAAGCTTTATCAAGTGATGTAAAAAAATCTAGCTTCTTATTTAAAACAATACTGATGACGTCCAACTTTGAAGTTTGTTGTTTTTGACATTTTTTTACGTTTCTTGAATTTTGTGCATTACTTTATCATAACCCATAATATGTATATCGTGTACAAATATGTTTTCTATTCATTTATACTAATGAACACGTTCAAATAACATCAATGAAATCTATCAAATCAAAAAATGTTCAGTTGTATATAAGTATAAACTTTTATGAAATAGTAAATAATTCAAAACGTTAAAAATTCCCCTCACACTGGGAGAACTGCTGTTAAAATCGCCTTTGAAATAACACATAACAGTAAAATGGATATATGCCTAATCAATCATAAGAACAATATACCAAGAGTTTCTATTAAGTTGTTTCACAATATGATACCGTTGAGGTTCACTATGCTTCATAAAATAACAGTTATTCTACTTTATTTTCATATAATGGGTCAAAAACATTGAAAGTATTATAGAAAGGCACTGTAATATCGATAATCGACTTCCTCAGTAAATAATGAAGAATAAATAATAATGAATTTAATGATAGTGGTTATGGTCTGTGTTTTTAAATGTAGAGGAATGTGTGTAAGATTATCTCAGTAGGGAGTTTTCTGTGAATTTGAAAGACAATTAAACTCATAAAACTTTATGCAGTGTCGGACTAGGAACCTAATTACAAGGAGAAGAAAACCAAACAGAAAACAAAACAAAAAAAAATGTAGACAATATACAATTAACCGAATACAGATTATACAATAAATGTTACAATCCAAGAATATGAACACATACATAATGGAAACTGCTGTTCGTTAGACTCGATAAAACTTGAGAACTGTTGGACCGATTGCGCTAATTTATTTGTGGGAGTCCAGAAAAGGTTTAAAAGGAGAATAAATATGACAATTTTGTTTTTCCTAAATGTTTTGTCACAAATTAAATTTCTGAAAGAACCATAATATTTGACATCTGACTACCAACTATGAGACAACTAACTAATATATCGATCCAATCTCTGTGTCGGTCAATAGCTCAGACATCATTGAGGTAACAATCATCAAGGGAAAATACAATGAAGAGGATGTCTTTATCCCATATACCCATGATTCCAAGGGATTTGCCATTCAATTTTAAACGTTTACAATACGTCTGACCTTTCCGATGACCATAAATAAATTGCAAGGCCAGTCGTTGGAAGTTTGTGGAATTAACTTGGAGTTTCCCTGTTTCGCGCCTGGACAATTATACGTCGAATTTTCGCTCGTCGGAAAACCGCCATTTTCGTTTATTTATGCACCACAAAACAAAACAAAAATATAGTTTATCAGAAAGCTTTAAATTGAATAACAGACTGTATCATAATAAAATTTATAAATAGCCAGTATTTCAGGAAAACTCTGTTTTGTAAGTAAGCAACATATGTGTAATTAATCGAAAATTAAAATAAAACTTCAATCATTTCATCATTTGTTTTAATAAAAAAAGGATTCCATTTTGTTTGCTTAAAATTTATTTTATGCAAAAGTTTAGGTCTTTTATTTATCGATTGAAGCAGTACGAAGTCTGCCGGGTCAGCTAGTCTTAATATAAAAAATTAAAAGTGAAAAAACTGAAATCTGATTAGATCTCAACAAAGAAGCTTTCAAATCTGTGTCATTTCTAATATTAAATTAGCAGTTGAATATTTATATAAATTTTATCGAAAAATATGAGATCTTATTAACCCATTTTATTACAAATACAAGAATCTTAAAAAAGAAGTAAGTAAATGAAAATTAAATGTTCAATTGGCTCTGTATACGCAATAACCTGAAAATGGATGAAACTATAACCCTATTTGCATTTTAAGCAGATAATATGCATAATTGACCATATAAATAACAAAAGCTTTTTCACCTAGACGAGGAAATGAGAGTAGTAAAAATGAATGAATAGCATTACAATATTTATCCCTAATATACAGGCACATGTGTCATGTTTCGATCGAACAATTGAGTTGTGATTGGAACTGTTATTGTCAGCTTGCTTGATAATTTTATTACCTGGGAATGAAATTCACTCACATTCTCAGTTGGTCGGCCGATATTAATGTTAGTCTAAACAAGTACGGAGGCGAGTCTGTCTCATCAAGGCACTTCATACGTATAAAACCTACATCCGTTCCATAATCGATTATAGAGCAAACGTTGACAGCACCTTACTCAACTACTTCCTCAAAAAACTCTGAGCAAAACTTGAACTGCAAACAGTACATTCCCAGGTACATAACTGCCGATTCAGCACTAGTAACACCGTTTATGTCAATACTCATATAACCCCATTTCAACTCGTCAAAATGTCCACCAAGTTCGCTATAGGTTTCGTACAATGGAATCTAACAGCTACGCTGCCGAAGATAATCTGCTCACCGTCTAGTCGCGATACTAGCTCACTCATTATTTTCAGTTTTCAACTAATTCACTCAATTTTGTGTGCAATAAACCTTTTAAAAAACTGTAATTTCCATAAAAACCAATTAATTAAGCAAGAAGAACTTGAATCAATAAAGAATTTGATTTTACAACCTCAAGCAAAAGCTTTGGTTATTTGATTGATCGGTAGATAAAAGTTTTCTAATCAATCACATGACAAACTGAATAACTTAATAATGAATAATTATATTCATTTTATATATATATATATATATATATATATATATATATATATATATATATATATATATATTCATAATAAATCATAAATAAACGAAAGAGCTTATTTATAAACCTAGTTGAAGCATTAGAGAAATATCATGTTTATATAACTTGAGAAAATCTGAATGTGCCAGAAAAAACATTACAAAGACGCCCAGGTCAAAAGTAGCAGAGGAAGTAAAAGGAAATATCACCTTTCTAATCTTTAAAGACAACATGATTGCTACTGCAGAAGTTATTAAGTGTACGATATTTCACTTAACAATTTTTTTTATCGCGTCGCGTCACTCTAGTTTGACGAACGCCTAAATATGTGGTTTAGGTTGTAGGAAAAGTTACTTTTAGTTTTCAAAAAAAAATATCAATGAGGTCAAGTTTATTGAGTGGTTATGTAAACATGTTATTTATTGCAAAATGTTAACATTGGAAACTCTAATTTCTACAAACTAATTAGATCCAGTATTTTTATTTGAGCGAAGAGTTGGTGGGCACAATAAATCGAAAATTTGGAAATACAACAAACATAATGATCGGAGAATTTTTTCAACATTAATGTAATAATTTGCATTTGTATTTATTTTTGAAATTTCGTTTTCAAATAATTTTCATATTTTTTTGTAGATATTTTTTTTCATTATACTATTAAGAACTCAAATGACATCATTATAGTACACAGTACTCCAGTGACATTATTATTGTACTCAGTCTTATAAAGTATGTCATTTTAATAATAAAGATAAAATTTATAAGCATGATATATCGGATTATAAAAAATATATAAACTTTTCCTTGAATTTATTTCTAAAACCCGACTTCTAATAATTTTAAATCAGACCTACAAATTACTTAAATATCGGTATAATTTGTTTCTTTAACTTCGATTAATGTAAACATTTATATTTGCAAATGCCAAATACGTGATAAATACATGTTTACTTTTCAAATGGATCTGAGGGCATTGTACACTACTGATATATGGAATGCTATTTTAAACATTTATATTTCGTTTGTTGTTTCTGTGTATTTTTACGCGACAAATATGCGTTCTCGTTTTGTTATGATCAAAGCTATAAATTCAATTGATATGCGATTTTAACTAGAGATTGTTCGGATCCATTTTCAGCTTCTTTTTGAGAATTGTAAATGCTGAGTGATTATCCAAACTATATCAGGGTTATACATTATAAATACATGCAATGTACATAAAAGGAGCTTCAAATAAAATTTGTATGGTTGTAATTTAAGGCAAATGCCAACTTTCTCTGTCTGCATTGATAAAATTGGTGAATAAATAAGATGTATCTATAATTTATACTGACAGAAAATCTATTCAGAATAGATTAAATTAATCGAACTGATAACAACTGTTATTAATCTCAACTACCGTAATCATGTTTTGCATTTATCGGAATGACAGGATCTATCAACTTGTACTGACCTGAAACATTAAATAGAACTGACGTAGCGTATACAATGTCGAACTGAAATCAAAAGTTGAAAATTATATTCTCCGAAGATGCAAGAACGTACAAATTATTGAAAACCTCTAATCTATTTAATAATATTTGTTTTTACACACAGTTTTTAGAATAGGGAGCAATTCACTTTTCTTCTTCATCTTTATAATATTTTTGGTATCTTCATTTTTAAAAATATTAAGGCAATTTATACGTAGTGCGATCTAACATAGAAGGAAAGTAATTATGGGTATTCTTCAATATGTTGTTCCTTTATTTCTATATACTTCTGAGAACGTCTGCCGTAAGATTCTATGCCACTAAAAAATATGATACATCTTTAGGATCAAAATGTTTAATTTCATCGTCTCTGTTAAATATTTGACCCCTTATCTGGAATCTTCTGCTTTGCGAACCAAAAATAGCCGGATGCCACCAGATCAGTGCTATATTGTGGGTGTGAAGCCACATTCGAGTACAGTAATCTTGGAAAGCGAAGCAGTGTCAAGTCAATTAAATGATACTCCCGCAGACACAAAATATTGTAGCCATAGTGTTTTTCGTTACCTACTTTTTTTAGTACGGACTCTCCGTTCCGATGCACCTCCATGGAATCTTTTCTGATTGCTGGATCATAGTAAAGGACCATAGTTTTTATCCACGTTACAATTGATTGGATTACACTTTCTTGGTCCAAATGCTTTTGTAGCATCCTTAGACCACTTGTTTTGCAAATGCCTGTTCATGCTGGAATTGCTTTTGCTTTTAGGCGCGGATCCATTTCTTCGGTTAATTCACTTTTCTGGATCTAAGCAGCAAGTTAAGCCTTGTCACTCTATTTACTATTTGAGGCCAAGAATTCATGCACCACACTATGTATATGGCTTGACATCGAATAGAAGATTCCACATCCTCTTTTTATTACTACCTTCTTTCACCCTCTTCCCTCTGTCTTTTGTCTCATCACATAATTTAATCATCAATAATGAGGAGAAAGTGAATGAAATTCAGTTTAATGCAATACACAATACACACATGCAATACACAACAAGCACCGAGGATTACCGTCAATAGGTGTGGTTTTCTTTAAGATAATGCACCACGTCAGACGGCGTACGTAACAAGAAAACTTCTACTGAAATTTGACTAGCACGTGTTTGATAATCCTCCGAACGAGCCGAACCTTGCTCCTCGCGACTCTCATTTTTTCTTATACCTAAAACCTTTCCATGGTGAGAAACACTACAATGATGATGACTATCTGAAAGAACTTGTTACCATATGCTTGAAAACACAAGCGGCAACCTTCTATGAAAAGGCATACAAAAACGTGTTTGTAAAGTGAGAGATCACAGAAAAATAGCTCCCATCATTGTGCTGTAATGTTCTTAATACTTTTCAAGCAAACCACTGCTCTGTAAGTGCTCATGCCCGAGGTCTCAGAATGGTAAGTGAAAAATTACTTTTTTTGCTGATGGTGCGAGAATGACAGATCTGAAGACTGTGCTGGCTAGCATTCGACCTAAAATATCCTTTAATAATTTAGAGTGCGATTTCTTTGACGAGGATATTGGGTTTACAAAGACAGAAGTATGAGGATCTAAGACCTAGGCATTGACGTGCAAAGTGATAAATTCTGGTTTGATGTAGAGTGCTGCCAAAGTGTCGTCTAATGGCATCAGTCTCACTAAAAAAATTCATTCCAGATGCCCTGCCAAATCAGGTGTGGCATCACTCGAAAATTGTGTGAGTTTCAGCGTTCACTTCTGGTGTAGTGTAAATTGCTGCTTACCTTAGAGATTTTGCAAAAACTTGTGCCATGTGATGACAAGTGCCTACAAAATATCTGAAACTAAGTAGAGTATTAGTTTAATAGTTATAGAATTTTGTGCTATAAAAATTTTGTCTCTATCTGTACACGGAAACAGAGCTTTGTGGATATACGTCCTACATAAAAATTATTCCAAAATATTAACGTCCCTAATAATTGTTGTTAGAACATTAAAAATGTTTATAACAAAAAAGTGTTCATTTTTTAGTCACTTAATTTCACTAACGTAATTCTATAGAGTATAAAAATACACTGTGAATGCAAGAGAAACATTTACATTGATATCTGCTGAAAAGAGATCGCATATCGGGCATACTGGACCCCATTAAAAGTGGATTATAAATTTTATGGAAAGTAACAGATCCTTGTTCCATTCTGTGAAAATTTAAAGGTGAAGAAAATAAATCCATTAACACTACTAACAAAATAGAAACTTTATCAGGATGCATCCATAAGTTTGTCCAATATGGATGAGGACTTCATGAATAGTGATGTTTTCTCAAGATTATAAAAATATCTCTGTACAAGATAAAATAATTCCAGTTATTCAAAAAATCTACTGATGAGAATATATGAGTTATTTTGGAATAAAATAATTAAATTTGTGATGTGCGTTCCAGAAAAACTGAAATTTGCCGGCACATCCTAAGAACGATATACATTAGTAGTATACAGAGAAACAACCAGACACCTAATTATTGAAAAGCATGTTTGTTAACAATTCATTAACGATCAACTGGCACATATTCCATCACAAATAGAGGGAAACCCAAAAAAATGTTTATGGTACATAAGTAAATAACTTCTGTCATCCAATAAGCGATTGTACTATCAAATAAGTCTTTTTAGTTTTGTTACTACGTCTTTATGAACACGTAAGGAATTACATGTAAATCCGTCAACTCATTTTCAGTGGTTGAGTCATAGTATTTGTATACAAGAAAAAACCTTGAATATGTTGTAATGATATAATTCGCAGTTTTGGAAAGTAGAGTACCAAAACAAATTCACGAGCTATTGTTATAAGTTAATAAGGAGTGTTCACCTTTAATTCGAACGATGTAAAGATGGGTGGCTGTAGCAATTCAACGTGATCATACAAATTTCAAATGTGATGCAGTTGGAGGTACAAAATGTATCAACGCCAACATAGCAACAATACAGGATATAATTATGCAAGACCGTCGATTTATCGAAAGAGATTTAGTAGGAACTCTGGTTATGATTCGTTTTAAATAGATTCTTTGCCACTGCAGATTCATTTATACTTTTAAAGCTGTATTCACTAAAATTTTTAGTATTCCGTTGTATAGTTTAGAAACCAAGTGTTTTTTCGTTATATTTTATCGCCCTATCACTAAAATATATTATTGCTTTCAAGACAAAAAATTAACATTGTGTTGTTGTTCGAAGTAAATTCCTTGTCAGTCCGTAATTGAAAAAGCTTTCTACTTCCAAAAATTAAATCAATCCTTGTAGTACACAAAACTATTTACATATCCAAGACATAGTACAATTCCAAATTGTATCCGTATTCGTTTTTATTTATTTTGATTTATTTCGAACGTTTGTTTTGTTGTTTGTATTTACCCTTTAGTTTTTCTCGCCCTTAAAACCATTCAATTTACATTCATTTTATAGAAGTTTTTTCTAAACTTCCAGCCAAACAATATATTTTCTATTTATTCTAGTGATGGATATATCCGATAAATATCGATTCAAGGATTACATAACAAAATTCAGAAATAGGTCAAGACATTTTATATAGGAAGTTATTTTTACAAGCAGAACCATCGTTAGATGTATTTCATTTATTTACTGATCATAATATACTTGTTTTATACTGAACAGTGCCGTATTTACAATTGATATCCTCAAGTATCAATCCTTAATAAACATAAACTTTCAAATAGGCCCAGCCTTCGCGGCCCTGATACTGGTACATACGTTTTGCATATTTATTTGAATTTATTATTAGTTTTAAGTCTAATTCAATAGTTTGTTTTTTGTATAACTAAAATTTTGAAATTTATCTGAAACCTCAAAAACAATTCCCTAAATCCTCTCATTTCTTCTTATATTGATGATTGTTATGAATATAGAATCTTCTTCATTCGTCTTAAATGCTTGTTTTTTGATCGCATCATGTTATCAATTCTGTCTCTCTTTTTTTATTTCTCCTTATTTATTTCCTTGATATTCCTGTAGCTAGCATTCCTGTAGTATATAACTAGTTTAGATGAATACTAATTTGTCGACACCCTGTGATTGGAGGACTATTTAGAAGTAAATTACTAGTCACATTGAACACCGAACACTAAAAATATGAAATTTTGTGATTACACAATAAAAACAAAGTGGAAAAGATATATTTCAAGAACTTGACATCGAATTGAAAAAACATACACATGAATTTTTTTAATAACTCCGTGAGATTTATAATCTGTTGTAAATAATTTTGACATGTAATTTAATATTATCCCTTCTCTAAAGATAGTAATTTTTATGTTATGACTACATAAATGATTAATTGATTAAAGCTAGTCACGAGGCGCACTTCAACTGTCGTGTTAAATAACTCCGGGCAAGAACATTTTGATCTCTACAGCTCTCACTGAAGCGTTGTACTTTACTTTTAATGATGGAGATGTGTAGGTCAATTTCTATGATGGAATTAGGCAAGTACCATGAAAATTGACTAATATTTTCAAAACCTTATTTTAGAATCTTCGTTTGGTTTCTAGATTAGATTGGGAGGCAGATCCTCGTATGTGTATGCCTTATATTCAACTGGGGTTTATAATAGTTATACATACTAAAATTTTATTTTGTAAGTTTCTACCAATTACTCAATAAAATTTTTGGAGCTATGTTGTTTTCCACGTTAGACTTTTAGTTTACTATAGATGCATGCCCAGGTTTTTTATGCTCCTTACTTACATGGGCTGGAAGTTATTCAGTGTGACTCCACGGATCTTTTCTCAATGGAAATGAAGATTTTTCTTCCTTAGCTGTTCCTTTTGTTCAGCGAAGGTTCTATTTGATTTAAATTATTTAGCATATTTCTACTTACTATTTCTGGTTTGTGGATTTCTGGTTTGTGGTAAGACACTGTATAGTATTACTGTGTCGTCAACGAAGGTGAATACTGTGATAAACAACTATACCAGTATATACTGATTGATCTTTTACTAGAAACAATCTGCTATGCAATGTGAACTGATATTTCATTGGTTTGAACGTTTACTTATTGTTGCTTCTGGAAAGAGAGTTTGAAAATTAAATTCTGTTCTTAAATCGAGCTGTGCTGGGGAATTCTTTTAGATATTCCTATTGACTATACGTATTAGCGCAACAATATTCGAAAAAGTGAGTGGTAGGTTTTCGAATTGACTCCTCGTATAGCTATCACGCTATATTTCAACCCCAAGGAAAAGTGCTTATTATTGTTGAAAAAGGATGTGATTGTGTCGAAATAGTGTCAGATATTGAAACAATAACTACTGAGTTATGCTTACTGTGTCTTTATAAATTTCAAAATTATGAAAATCATTCCATTTCCCGCCTTGAAACCAAAATGTTTTACCGACTTGATTCCAAATTCAAATTTCTTAGTTGGCATGGTCTGTATAATTTTGGTTCGTTAAACATTATGGAAAAGAATTGACCAGTGAATAATGATAAATACTCCCAGTTATAAAACATCTTTACTATGTTAATGTTCCTACTGCTTCTTGAGAGATTCTGTTTTAAATATAGGGAAAAAGATATTTTCCCGAATTTACAAAGAAAAAATGTTAATTATAAGTTGAAATTTAAAATATTTATGCATCCAGTAACTTCCGCTTTCCTTTCATAACATTATCTTTCAAGGATTTTTATTCCGAAATTCATAAAATAGTAATATTTTAAAAATAGTATTGAAATACATTTATGAAATGTTAAGAGTTATTGCAACGGTTTTACTTCTTTTTATTATAAATATCACAGCATACACAACTGAGGAAACTTTTATCTCAACAGATATTTTTCCATTTATGTCTGCTTGAGTATTTTTCAATATAAAAGACCTTTTACTTGACACGTAGGAAACTTCTGCAGATGGCATTTTACTTAGTAGATAGCGGATATTGCATTAAGGGATGCCATCTTCAATTACATGAACTCTATAATAGTTCAATATATGTTACGGTTTAAGTTCATAATCGATTTTGGTTAATTTTTAATAATATAGTTTATACGGTCATCGTAACAGAATTCGCACCTCTGCTCAAATAGTGTCATAGGGCAAAAAAAAACTATCGAGTAATTTCATAATTTTATTTTTCACTTCTCGGATGATAACTCAAAAACTGACAGAGTTACTGTAATATCCACTATTTACGTGACATAATTTGAGATAAGATTTCCAAGTTTTTTAGCACAAATAGTACAATGAAAGAGATTTTCGAATTTCGAGTAAATTTACAGTTGAATGTTGTTTCGTTCGAAGTACTTCCTTTCTAAAGCCATCCAGCATGGACACAGGGATGTCCCAAAATTAACGCAAGATTTGAATTAAATAGGAACCAGTTTTAGTCTTCCGATTTTTATTTTTGTTATTGAATCATAAAGTACATAGGCTAGGGTTATTTATGGAATAACGCATAAGACAAATGTCCTCTACGGCTTTGTATACACATACGCACTCGTTTGTCGAAATTTTCCTTGACCATTCTGCATGATGCAAAGTTGTGGACTTTTTAACGTAGACCATTGATTCTAAATAACCCCATAAAAAGAATTCTAATGGTGTTAGATCACACGATCTAGGATGCCAATTCTGATCACCAAAACTAGAGAGTACATAACCTGGAAATGTCTGATGCAGTAGTTGAAATAGTTTTTTGGGCCGTATGACACCGTATTGTTAAAACCACATATTGGTAAAACTTTGTTATCATGTCGATATATCGAGCACCAGTAACAGTCACTATTTGTCCAGCCACATTTTCAAAAGTGTATAGCCTAATTATGCTTCCCGTCCAAAATGTACACCAAACAGTGACACGTTATGGATGCATTTGTTTTCCGAAAATCACATGTGGGCTCTTAAAACCCCAGAAGCGGTAATTTTTTCAATTACCATCATAGTGAAAATATGGTTCGTCGCTTAGGATGATGACACTGCGCTTGGTCTTTAGGCTTCAGTTGTTGTGTTAATTTTGTAAGCATGTTTTTAAGTAACAAATGCACAAATAATGCCATATTCTCACTCCTGAATAATGTCGACTCCAGCCTAAACAGTCATCTTTCCACTACAACAACACAATATTTTAATTAATAAATTGCAGTACTACGGTTTTAGTGCTTGTTGTGGACAATTCCTTCAAATGGGAGTTAATATTGCCTCCTTATCTAAATAAATAAGTTCCTCCCGTTTTGTGCTGAGATCAGTTTCCAAAGAACTGAACTTATCCACCTCCTTAACAGTCTATTATGCCCTTATTGAGTCGCATCTCAGATCTGCCCTTCCCTTCTGTGGTACGTGTGGTGCGACTCAATTTGAGCGAATCTTCAAACTACAAAAGAGAACTGTTAGTTATTTACTCGGACTAAACAGCAGGGCTCACTGCCGTGACTTCTTTAAAATATTAAAAATTCTGACTCTTCCTTCCTTATTCGTCTTTGAATCCGCTTACCTAATTCGTAAGCACGCTTCTCCAATTTCAGAAAGGTCGCTGCATGGCTATCTACCTTTACCTATCTACTCCACGTTCAGAATTAGGTAAGCGCTCAATATTGTACTATGCAAAAAAATGAACAATCACTTGCCTAATCAAAGCAAATCGGTATCATCTTTTCCCGCATTTCGCAATCATTTGAGGGCATATTTACTGGAAAGTGCCTTCCTCCTACTGTGTAAACGACTTCTAATAATAATATTTAATTCCAGACATGCTACATACTGGTTTAATTTTGCTATGGACTTATAAACTCGTACTAATTATTAGCTATAATTTTGTTATTCATTGCGGTCTTCTTCTGTATATTGAAATTTTATTTTATTTGTATCTTTATTTAGTTATTTTTAGTTTTTACAAGCTTTTGTCTCCAAATTGTAACAATTTTTTTGATAGAACAGCACTTCTTTCTCTCTCTCGCATTTCACTCCCTACATGCTGAATTACAAAGTCTTATAAAAACACCTTATAGCCTCTTTGAAAAATAAATAAATTCTAAACTTGTATATTCTTAAAGGTTTTTTTTAACATGTATTCCGTGTTGTTAGCAGCACGTGGCAGCACGTTTACTTTTTATCGGAGCCTTTTGTTGGTTATCTTCCACTTCCACAACCATTGTTTCATTTTGTTTATTTTCATTGAAATGTTAATAGCACAGTGATTCATTCCCAGAGGCGTTAAATAGAATGGTTAAATTTCGGTGCATAATAAATCAAGAAACGTTGATAATTAATACTGACTAATAAATTTAATTAGTTTTCACTGGATTCAATTTTTCAAATTTTCCTGTCGACTTTTAAATTATAGCTACTATAATTACTATAACAATGATTCGTCTTCCTTTTTGATTAAAGAGATAAAACTTCACTACTAGAAGATAAGAATAACTTTTTGTATAAATCAAATATAAGTAAGCGAGACATGATAATCAATTATTAATAGAACTTTCAAGTTTTATAATAAATAATATATAATTTGAAATTGAATATCATAATTTATGAGTTGGAATTACTGAGATGGTTTTTATATTCATTCTGAACAAACACCATCACTCTCTATTACACCGAAGGTAGACTGTTTGCCTTCAGTCTTTAAAGACGATAACTTGGTTATCGAACTGCGCGTTAGGCAGTGTAATTGTGAGTGTTGGTGTAGGGGTAGTATAAACAGCTCAGTATTATAATTAATGGACATTGAGATGAATAGTTCAATTACAATAATTTCCTGATATTAATACCCTGAGATTTAGTTTATTTATTAGCCGATTTGCCAATTTCATCAGCATTAGCATTCAGTTCGTGGAATGAAGTGGGTTTATCGTTAAAGCTTCCATTCGGCTATTTCATTCAGCCATTGCCATTTTATGATTAAAAGATTTATTGATGTAACCATCAGCTTCTCTTGTATACTTATACTCCTGCGTCTACCTACAAAGATTTTCTAAAACGTCTATTTCTTTGGCTCCTGTAGGTTCAAAAACTCAGCACTTAATGAGGTTTTTTACTACACACATCCATACCAACTAGGTCGGTGCGCATTTATAATCTGAGTACCTATTTCAGAAAAAAATTCGATGAATAATAGAAACAGGGCATAATGCAACATTCTCATTATATCATTCAATATATTATACGACTTATTTTCCTTTCAGTATTTAGAACTTGAAGTTTATCTAATTTTTATATAATTTGATAAAATATCTTGATAAACTGCACAACCATTTGAGTCTGCAGGCTGCATATATTCCGAAAATGTAGAAATTTTAGCAATAAGTATTTGTCATACAAACGTTTATTCGTTGATATTATTAGTTAATTTCTCCATGTTGATTATGCTATTACCAAAAACTATCCCTCTACAAAGTTAACGAATTCCATACTTTTGATTTGTCTCCTAGATATTCCCCTGAAATTTCCTGCACTTTTTTTCCGTTCTACACCACTTGAGACATTTAGAATATGCAATATCATACTGCTGTCCCGATTTTTCAGTAATACTTCTAAAATAGGAAGCTCTTTTTGTAGCCTTTTCAAAATCAAGAGAAATACACGGCTCATAACTAATATACGTCATTATGCGAAATGAATATTATAATCAACAGAAAGACCTTAAAAAAAGCGTGGACGGTAAAAATATTGTTTGATAGTAACTAAAGAACTTATTATTTAACTTATTGAGAACTCATTTTATTTGTCATAAACCTTGAGAAGGTGGATCTTATAGTTAGATATTTTCTAAATAATTTTCTTAAAGAGAATCTATAGGAAACTCATCGAAATAATTATTCTGGAATTTCTTATACTTACTGACCATGTTTATGAGAAATCTATGTGTGGTTTCCATATGTTGAAAGCGTTAAATTCATTAAAATTTATAAATAACTACTTAACAACTGTCATAAAAATTGGTTGGGTCATGAAATGTTTATTTTAAATTTAATAGTAATACTGTAAGAATTAATAGAACACATTTTATAAAGTACAAGGAACACTATAAACGTTCTTAACGTGTAGGAATTCTAAATCAGACGGACTACAATTTCAGTCAAATTTCTTGATTTGATAATATTCATTTTTCATGATAGTTAGGTGGTAGGTATTCAAAAGAGGTACACAATAGTGATATTCAGTTAATTTTTGTATTCAATTTGTTAATACTTAAAATAGAAAATCATTTAGAAGAAACGTTGAAACTTTATTCTATCAACATAATGGAGATACAGTGGATATCATTTATAACGACCTTGATTACAGCGACCATTTATCTTTAATAAATTGTATCCACTGTACGAGAGTTGCTATTTAAGTTTTGAGATATGACAATATTGTGAATACGTCAAATCTGACATTTCCATCATATATTTTGCCATTTTTAATAATGAACGTACTCTGAACGTCATACGAGTGCTATCTAAGTTGATTACAGAGACTAAACATTTTCGTGTTATGATTTTTTATGACTTTCGACTTGCATTAAACCAACGGCAGTGCGCCGATCAAATCACTTTAACTTTTGGTGATCAAGCCTAATTTCGAACCAACGCTAGTTTTCAAAATTCAATCGTAGTCGCACTTCGCTACAGAATGAGTTTGGTGAAGGTCGTCCGTCCAAAATCGACTGTTTTTTCATAAAACATCGATGCTGTGCGTAAACTGATATTGTAAGATTGTCATGGGACATACAATGATATTGAGGCAAACTTGACCATTAGTTTCAATCGCATACAATCAATATTGCATAAATAGCAAAGTTAAATCTAACAAAATTTATGCACGCACTTCGTCTTTTTTTTTCGGAATAACTGGACATGTCATCACCGTCACCGCCATCATCCACTAGAGCAACGTAGAACGATCAATTGTGAATGGTACAGCAGCTTATGTTTGCCAGAAGTGTTCAGAGAAACTAATCGTAGAAGACGAATCATTCTCGACCACAACAATGCAAGCTCTCATACATCAGTTCAAAAAAAAAACGTTTTTGAACAGTCAAAACATCGAATTGATGGATCATCCGCCGTATAGTCCTTGTTTGGTACCCAATGATTTTTTCTTATTTCCGCAGATCAAAAATAAATTGCGAGGTCAACGTTTTTCTACACCTGAAGTAGCGGTTGATGCGTTCAAATGTGATATGTTTTGTAGGTACCTCAATCGGAATGGAAAAAATGTCTCGACAATTGGTTCTAACACATGCAAAAGTGTATTGATTTAGTAAAGAATATTTTGAAAAACATATATTCAACTGTTTTTATTTTTCTATCTCAAAACTTAAGTAGCAACTCTCTAAATTGTAATATTCAAGGACTGTATTGAACCTACCCTCATAGCTCCCCGTTAAAATTCCCATGCGGCCTATGTGGAAATTGTATGTCTTCATGAACACAAGATGTTTGCACTAACTCAAAATCATGGCGACATCATAGGTAGGTGTCATCAACATAAACAATAAGTTTTCTTCTTTTCGATATCCAATTAATTCAAGAATTTTTTCTCGGATGTTTTTCATGGTATTTTTCCGTTGATGAAAAATATACTATATTTATTAAAAAGGAATGTTAATACTGAGTGAAAATGATTCAGGGAATTATGAACTACAGAATTCTGTCTAGTGAATCCTATCAACATGAAAGATCTATCGTGTCCATTCAACTAAAAATTAGCTTTATAAGAGAACAATGTACAAGTTGAATCTTTAAAACTTCCATAAAAAGAAAAGGCCCAACCTAAGTTGTCGAAAACAGTGATGAATTGATTGATTGGATCTTTTTCAATTCTTCCCAGTGCAGCGACCACAACTTCTTCAGACCACACTATTCGGCGTCGCACTCAATAGGCTTAAACGTTATTCGAAAACGATTGAATTGGCCGCTTTAGAGGAATATTATGTGCCCATAAGATGGATGATAGTTTTGACATACAAAACCATTACTTTTATAAAAAATCCAACAATTTACAAGCGTTACTTTGATGTAAGTAGTGGTCTGTCAAACCAAACTAAACAAATACAACTCAAAGTTGTTAATTGGGTTGTCAAATAAAGCAGTGCTGCCAACTCAAAGCTGTGAACCTCTAATTATAGGTCTCTTTTATCTATATAAAGTGGAGAGCATAACTTGGGAAGAAGAAACTTTGTAACCCTTGAATTGACTATTCATTATAATTCCAAAAATGATAATTTGTTTCATCAATTCACTTACTCATCGAATGCTATAAAAAAGTAATTCAGAAAAACAATGCGTCGTCCTCCGATACTAAATCAATTAAATGAGAATAAATATTTACGGCGGGCATGTGAGAAATTAATCCAATATAGACCCTTTTCATCAAGTTCAGTGAACGTTACAGAGACGGACCGAATTGTCAGTTATTGATTGGATGCGTTAATTTATTCTCAAAACTATATTTAAATGATAGTAATATTGCTTTCACGGGCATTTTGCATTATCTTTCTAAATTTAAAATTAAACTTCGCTCAACTTTGTTTATTTTTGTCTTACATGTCAGCTATGAACGTTACATTACTTGTTAATTTATTCTAACAGGTTTTTATTTGTTTATAAGACAGATTGTTTATTATTTTTGTGATTTTACATTAAGTATAATTAGATGATGATTGATGATGTAAATTTCCTATCCATTGAAATAAACTGGAAATTTTATAAATAGTATGAATTTCATCCGAATAAACTACTCCCATTTATCTTTTGAAATATTTTATGAAATTAATTGGTTTGATTAATGCTTTCAGGACTATAATATAAATTCTTATTCAACTATTTTAATTTTAATTTTAGACTTTTATATACATTTGAATTATAATCAGATATTTTTACTACAAAAATTTCATTAGCGTGGTATGTAATCTGTGTATCTATCTAACGCAATCTTTGATCTCGATTTTCGAGCATTTGAAACCGTCGGATTAATTCAAAATTTTAACCTGATGGAGGATAGACTAAAATATAATAATTTTACAAATTTTCACGATTATTCTTTCTAGCATAGCATTACATTGTGGTCTCGCAAGTCTTTTACACTTAACCACTTCTATGTCCTTGTGTACGGTGGCAAGCTCTTGATTATTACGATTCCTCTATTGGTTATTGTTTTCACTTTTTTAAATAATATTCCTAGAAATTTGCGACTTTTTTTGTATTTCTTGAGTCCATAATAGCTTCTCGGAGACAAGGCCCATAAGGCCCATGCCTTACTTTTTTTATTAATATCGTTATTAGTTGTTAAAGTTAAATCTTTTAACATAGCTTCAATTTATCAAGACTCATTTTTCCTGCTTTCAATTCCAAAGAAAAAAACGATCCTTCTAATGCTGTCAGTTATCGTCACCATACGCCAATTTGTTTACACTTTTATTGAGAATTTTGTCGCTTAGTTGAAAAACATGTATTGAGCTACAATTCAATTAGGATTTTTCTGAAAATATTGTTGGCATTCATACGCAATAGCTGGTTTTGTGCATTGTCATGTTAACAAGGTATATTGGTATCGACGGATTCAAACGCTCTTCATTATCAGTTATAAGTTTTTGAGAAAAACTGTGTTGTTTGCTTCCTCAGCCATTGAACTGCTTGAAGACTTTTCGAAAAGCTGTCAGATCCCCAGAACCCACAGTTTCCGAACGTCACGTTCAATTTTCAGTGGAAATTTCAAATTTGTAACTTTATCAACAGGAGATTTTTTTACTTATTACTTTTTTGTGCGTTACTTCCTTGATATTTATTTAGATTCTGGATGTTCAACAATTGTTATGGAACATTTATCAACAATTTACCCATTCTCGCAGATTTTGCACTGAAGTTTAATACTAATAAGATATTTTTATCCTGAAATGCCGAAAAGTATAAAAAATTTCAGTAACCTATAAATGACTCTGCTCATGAGAATTGATAGTACACAGCCATTTAAGTGGAATAAATAATTTTGATAGTTCAAAAACTCATATACAAATGGAACAACCTCTCAGCTGATCGCATCTACCATCCGGTCTAACAGGGTATTCTTTTAGATATAGCTCTTTTACTTTATTGATACAACACTTTATGAAACACTTCCCTGTCTCAGCTAGATATTATTCAATGAGAACAATTATTGTCCTTTTTCACAAAATTATAAAATATAAAAGATTGCGAGCCAAAATTTCTTGTAGTTGTTTATTTCTTTCTTTTCACTGTAGTAGTATCTTAAATATTATAGAAAGTAGATGTGCTCCTTGAAGTACATAATTCGCTTCAAAGTCCGATACTGTAGTTCTTCAGTGAGGAGTAACAGCATACTAGAAGGTCTGTGACTCTTCCAGTAATACTGAAAAAGAGCAGGTGTCCTCAGGAAATAAATTGAGGTCTGCCGAATTATTATACAAATCTTGTTATTGTTGGATTGTAGTCATGCAGGTTTTTAGAGTCATCGACCTATGAAATATATGAATTGAATGCTATTTCGCATAACATCAATAAATAAAATTTTTTAGTTACTTTACAATTTATTTTTTATTCATAATTATTCTCTCTGTGACTGAATTATGTGGTTCATGCCAATTTAGAAAATTTGATTGAAAAATATATGAACCAAGCCATTCAAAAAATAAGGTTTCGATGAATTAGTCTTACTTTCGACGTCACTATAATCTTTAAACGTATTAACTTGTTCAGTTTGCTTATAAATGTATTTATTTCAGTTTCCCGCCTCTGTTCATAATCTCCCTTATTCAATTCAACTCCAAATCTCCTGCCAAGTTTTGATATTATCCTTTGAACCAACCTTTGACTGATAAAAATTATATTATCGTGAAACTGGAGGGTAGTTTGATCAAGTAAAAATGGAGGTAAAATATAATAAAATTATATCGACATTATCTAAAATATTTTTCAGAGTTTTTTTTCTGTATTCAAACATTAAATCTTGGAAATATTATGATATCTGAGTTATTGTAAAATGAAACACTATGAAATGAGTATAAATAGTTGAAATTTACCTTCACCTTCATCAGAAGATGGAGTAGTGCCAACAGTTATTATTAAAGGTTTGTATAAAACTTTTATGATATATTCAGTAACATTATAAGTGTATATAACAGTTTATACAACATTGCAGCAGGTTATTATAATAATATCAAAGTTTCATTCGATTGTGAGCAGAAGGATGTACAAGAGTAAGAAAAACTGTTCAACCCAGTGCAAATATGAGTGCTTTAGGCAATTATCAAAACCTTATTGTCACTACTCATCAAATTACTGCCCTACTTTTTGGAGAAGACTTGTTAATATCCAAACACATATTGCCGCATTAAGCCTTTGATCACTTTTCTAACCGTCACCATCATATTAAGTTAGTCTAGGCTAGACGCCATTTGTATTGTATTGCGTTTCCAAAGAACTGAACTTATCCACCTCCTTAACAGTCTATTATGCCCTTATTGAGTCGCATCTCCGATATGCCCCTCTCTTCTGTGTGGTGCGACTAAATTTGAGCGAATCTTCGAACTACAAAGAAGAGCTGTTAGATATTTACTAGGACTAAACAGCTTTCTTCCTTATTCATCTTTGAATCCGTTTGCCTAATTCGTAAACACGCTTCTTCAATTTCAGAAAGGACGTTGCACGGCTATCGACTTAGGAACGCGGAGCACGACCTTTACCTACCTACTTCACGTTCAGAATTAGTGCTCAATATTATACAATGCAAAAAAAATGCACAATCTCTTGCCATTGAAATCAAATCGATATCATCTTTTCCCACATTCCGCAATAATTTGAGGGCATATTTACTGGAAAGTGCTTCCTTCTACTCTGTAAACGACTTCTATTGTAATAATAATATTTAATTCCGGGCATGCTTCATACTGGTTTAATTTTTGCTGTGGATTTATCCATAGCGAATATTACCTATTACTATTACCTATAATTTTGATTTTTAGTTTTTACAAGCTATTGTCTACAAATTGTAATAATATATAAAATAAAATAAAGCATTTCTCATATAGTTTTCATATATTTTGCTGATATTCTTGCTGCTTCTTTATCAAACTGTCAGCTGATTTGTAATATAAAATTGTCTCCGTCGAGATATACAAATGTGATGAAATCATGCAGATGTATAGATCTACAGTGCGAATCGAAATGTTATGCAATATAAGGTTACCATTAATGGTACCTTTATTGTGATGAATGATTCAGCCATTGTAATATTCATTCATTCTTGTTTAAATACCTGGAATATAATGGAACTTTGCTAGGAAGTAAATTACGTATTCTTTCGATAAATAGTCTATTGTTAATAGTTTTTGTAATGGTGATGAAACAGAGTTTTTAAATGATAATTAATTTGAATTCTCAATTAAAATTTTGTGTTTGAAGTTGGGAAGTTGATTTGAAACTGTACGACACCATTTCTTTGTTAGCAGAATATTAAAGATTCCAAAATTATAAATACTTAATAAACTCCATAGATGGTTGGTAAATTCGTTATTATAAAACTGTTTGTAGATACTATTTTTTGTACGACGGTTCTATAATATTAATGTCTTAAATACAAAAATATCTTAAAAATGTTGACACCGGATGCACACTTTACAGTCCATCAAAATAAGAGCAAAAGTTAATTAGTAATTTTTTGTCTATATGTTCATGTTTGGCAAAAAATAGACTGTTATGTAAATAAACAAATACGTAAAATTACCAATAACCCATTCATTATTAACCAGATATTTTTATTAAAAAATACTACTTATAAGTTTCCTTAACAAATGTAACTATAAAATAAAGGAATTTATTTGAAATTATTTTATGACATTTTATATGGCACAAATAATAGTGCGACGATTTGTTTTAACTTAAAATTAGTAATATGAGTACGGCATTTCATCAATCCAAAAAACTGAATCAATGGTTTTGATGAACTACAGGAATCAGTTTTAAAACGAATCCACACTCACTCTACTCATTCGCAATATTACTAGTGTTTTTGCATATACAAAACTTCAGTTATAATTCAAAATTTGGAACATTTTTTTTGTTTGTGAAAATCAGATATTTGATATGAAGCAAAGTGAATGATGGGAAACATTATTAGCAGAAGACGATCAAATTTGATTTTACTAATATGCTTAAAAATACATTCTCATCATATGTACAACGTCTCAAGAAAAAAATATGGACCATGGAAATATGAAATATGAAAACTTATATATACAAGAGTGGTTTGACGTCAGAATGACTTTTCAGAGGTTGACGACACTTCTGCTGTGATCATTTTGTTACTTTTCGCCATGTTTATAATATCATCATTTTAAATTTCACATAAATCTGACAAATAGATTGTTGGTTTTAATACCAATAGAATAAACACTGTTTTTAGGTACATACAGAGAGAAAAAATTCGACTGATAAATATTATGTTTTATTTTGAAAAACTAGGTATTTAGAAAACCTAGAAAAAGTTATGTAAATATTATTCTGAAAGTGCTTCATCTTTTGGTTTTATGTGAACGTTCGTAATCGTATCTAAGTCGCCCATATTTTTCTGAAAGTGTTTCATAGCATGGTTTTATGCTGAACGTTCGTAATCGTATCTAAGTCGACCATATTTTCGTGGAATATGATTTGAGATTTGAAATATATGATTATACTTTGATTCTTACATTCCGTATGTTTGTAGTAATAAAAATTACGTATTTCGAGAACAGTATTAACATACCTAACTTAATCTAATTACTTAAAAACAACCACTTTAGTTACTTCTGTGGACAATATTAATCTAACTAACTGAAATAAAAAATCTGAATTCACTTTTGAAAGAAATCGAATCTTAGCCTTAAAGACGAGTAAACAATATGCATCCGGAATCATCATCTACTGTAACTACTCCTGAAATGGTTAATATAATATGTGTACTTGTACTTAATGATCGTCAAATAATATTTAAACAACCTCAAACATACAGATATGAAATTCAATGGAAATAATGAACTTCATCCCAGAAACATTTTGTGCTAAATAAGATCATGGAAACAGTGTTTTTGCATTCCTAAGGTAAAATCCCTATTGTTTAGAAACATAGAAAACGATAACTACCTATATTATACTGATACATTTGTTGAAGTAGAGTTTTGTTACATTATGACAGTGTTCCTGTCAATATTTATCAGATCTGGCTAGCTTCTATCGCTCTACATAAAAAAGTGGCTTGAGTGGAAGTAATTTCAGATAAGTGACCGAAACCTTCAAGTTTTTTGTATGTCTGGGAAAGCTGCAACTTGCTGGATTAAGTGAGAACAATTAAAAGGACATTATTAAAAAATGAAACATATTTTTGAAGCAAAGTTACTGTTTCATCAAAAATCAACTTGTCCTCGTATAAGCAAAAGTCACTTCATTTATGATTCACCGCAGCTTTATATCATGCCAGTAGACGTAGGCGTTGTCTGTAAAATAACTTTCAATTGATCTCGAATCTACATAATGATGGTCTCTTATATCCAGGCAATTTTAAACATTATTCTTTTTTTTTCATCATTTAGAAGTTTCGAAATACACTTGGCATTTACTCATCTTATTTGAAAATCATCTGTTAAAATGCACTCTCGAACCTGTAAGAAAGTTGAATGAACAAACTTGTAAATAGATTCTAAGAGTTTGCGACCTTTTTGGTACTTTTTGCACGTTAAACTTAATTCTAATGCGTTGTTCAGAATCGATTTTCCACGATAGACATTATAAACGCTAAATCAGCTGTAGTAGGGGACTGCCGGAATGGATTCACCCTTGTCACTACTTATTACAACACACGAGGGTATAAAATATATATGAGGGCCGTTTATTTCAACCTCCGATAGGCTAAAAATAAAAAACTAGTTCATATAAAACAATAATTTTATTATCAAAGGATACACACTTACGGTTACTTTTTGACATATTCTTCGAAGAGGTTGAGACATTTGTCATAACTATGGACAAGCTTTCCAATTGCCGCCAATGTAACCTTATAGTTCAGTAACAATAGAGTAGGTAGACCTTGAAACTTCTGCGGTTTTCTTTAACCATTCTGTCAACTCATTGAACCAGTTCATCTGAAACGACAGATTTGCGTCCTTGACCCCCTTCAACACTACGGTTATAAAAGAATAGAATAGGAGAAGCCGAAAAGTATTTTCACAAATCTTAACAATCATAATGAAATTGCTAATTACAAAAAACTTTATTGATATTGAATACAGGCGTATACATTGAGTTATAGTTTGAGTTATAAGTTTGAATGGAATCTGTTAGATCCTTTAGTGCTTTATAGATACTATTAAAGGCAACAAGAAAATCAATGAGAAAATAGTGTATGTCAATACCAAATTCAGATCTTTTCAATTTAGTATACGATTATTATAAGCTCTAGATGGGGCTTTACAAGTTTTAGAAATTTTTATTTCCTTAGAAAATAATTGTCACAATTCATGGTTCTAGACAATAACGAAATTTATTTTTTCTCAACCGAAAGACTTCAAGAACTATTTTAGAAAACATCAATGCAAATAACTTTTGGAGAAGACAATACAACAGTGAAATAGATATATCAAAGCTATAAAGCTAAAAATTGTTCTTTCTGTTAGTACCTAATATTCAATTATCCTACTTTTTAAAAGTTTCAATCAAATACCCTATTTGGTTTTGCTAGTTGACGAAGAAATATTAAATTAGATTCTCTTGCTGAGATCGCTAGAGTTCAAAACCTAGTCCAGACAAAACCTAAAAATTGCAAATTTCCAGGAATGGAATATCTAACCACCGAGAGAGTAATATCTAGATAGCCTATGAACATAAACTGAAGTGTATTTTGAGGCTAAAGATAAATCGAACTAGAAAAATATACTATCTTGAACAATAAAATGAAAAAAAAAAAAGATTTTTCCTTTGCTGACCTAAGAATTTTTCAGCTCACCTGTTATCTATATCAAAGTCATGATTATTCTGTTCTTCTACTTCGATGTCGGAAAATATTTTTATCCATGAATGTGGATGGTTTTAATTTTCTCCGGACGAACATGCGGAGTGGTTAAGCCACAACGTGGTTAATCATTTCGTGGATTATCATCATATCATTCAAGCCGATTCCAAAAGACTGAAATTTCTCCATCCACTTTATCTATCTTATCGATGTTCAATGTATAATAGCAGAAAATATATTCGTGTTACCACTCTGACTAGTTGATAGTGGTTGCTTTTGACAAGCTTTTCTCAAATTTTCTACCGGCTGCAAAAAACAATGGATTTATTTAAATAAAGCTGCAATATGCTTCATGTTGTTACGAATGCGTTTCCGCCCTAGAGCCGGTTCTGCCTAGATATAGTGGAATTCAAAAATTCGACAAAAGCGCGGCACCTTTTGTACGTTGGAATACCGGGTAATTCCAACGTCTAAGGTTTCTTTTATATAAGTTATTGTTGACACGCGGTTTATTGCTGTTTTTTTTTAACAATTTCTAGGGAGGTCTATTTATTTATTTGTTTTCTATAAGTTTTAAAAAATCTCTTGAGTTATATAAAATGAGTTTATGTAGCGCAATCTAGTTCAGTTTATAATAAATAGTCGTAGTAAACCGACCGAAATAGAAAGTAATCGATGATTTCAAATAGATTATTTAAGTTAGTTAAGTGATAGTTATAAGTGAATTATATAAATTAGTTAAGTTTAGTGTAAAGTATTTAAATAAATTAAGAACGTAAAAGATAGTTTCTATTAATTCATCGTACGAATAGAAATCGTATAAATATATAATAAAAATTCATCTCTTCCAATATATTACTATTAAATAGTAACATTCAAATTTTTAGCTGGTAACAAACTTCACGTCTGTATGAAACACTATTGGTTTATTCATTACTGTAATACGTAATATCCTTATTTTAGATTATTTCCACATTATCCTGTTTGTTAAACTCCAACTCAAAATGATTAATTCATTGAAATTATCTGATTCAAACTGCTGTTAATCCCGGACGCCGGTGCTATGTTACAATGATACATTATGTTCTTTTTATCCAATCGGAATTACACACAATTACACTTTGAGCGAAATTAAGTGAACAGCGATGTTCAATTTCCATTTGTAATATAATTTCAATCGAACTGGACTGGATCAGCTGGACCAGATGATGGAGGAAACATGTACAACGAATAATAAAATTCTTCAATAGTAAATGTTGTTCAACAAAGTTTGAGCAGCAGTTATAGATCTTCCTTTATAATTCCAATAGTTTAAGAGCGGTATTGTATGAGCTGCATAGACGGATATTGTTAGCTTCTGCTCAAATATTTGAAAAAATATGACAAAATATGTGTTTACTTTTAGACAGTTTGCTAATTGGTTGACGTACATAAGTATATATTTTTAACTGAGGGGTCAAGATCTGTACGATCTACCTAATATCGTCATCCGCAATTTGTTCAATTATATATAAATGTAATATAAATAAGAAAACTCAGAAGAAATATTACAACTCTGTGATCCTAATACCTCATGTGTGGAATTTCGATTGAACAATTATCTAAAAGCTTAAAAGTTGGTCGTAAAAACTCAGTTGGATTTATTAATTGCTCATCACTAGACAATCAAGATTAGACACTATATGGTTCCAGTAATTTTTCCCACTTATTAATTTTTTTTCAATTTTGATTAATTTGAATAAATAAATTCTATAAAAAATAGAAATAATTGAAATTCTAAGCCTTTTAGTTTCAAAGTTAATTTGTGAACATCCATCACGACAGCTAGACTTGTTTGTACTAGGTTCATCATTTGTTGTGTGTATTATATAAAGTTCAATAGGAGGTAAAACCAAATTCTACACAATATTCCCAAATCTCTTGGTGGTTCTCTCTCATAACTTTTTCTACATTTCCTATAGAATCTTCATTCATTATAGGATTTATTACGTTTCCGTAACTTTTGCTTGATTTCGTTTCTATTAACTATTTGGAATTGAATATGCAATATAGTTGTAGTAAAGTTTGACTTTTCTATTTTCATATTTCCTCAATATATTTATTCTAACTTCAAACTTCTATGTTTATTATTTTACTGTCTCTGAGATTTTATATGTACCTATTTTATATATACCTATTTTCAATCTATTTGTCATACATGTTTAGTGATTATAACACTCAAGTAGTTGTATAATATAGTTAATTAAGGTGGTAAACACAAATCGTTATTCTATATGTACCTTCCAAGTTTTTATTTCTTGTAGTGTTCTTGATAATTTGGGTATCGTCTTGCACATATCAAGTTTTCGTGTTTAAAACCATAGCTTAATAAAACTTACGCAATATCTAAGTGTTGATAGAAGGGTGATCTGATTAATCTGCTAATTTTTGTTATTCGTAATTTGAAATTTAATTTACCTGTTTTCCCATAAAAAATAAGAAGTTCGGGTATTAACTTCTTAAAATTTTTGCAAATTCCTTGCAAATAAAAAAAAAGAAAAAAACATTTCAATTCCAAAGTATCTTTAGAAATAATCATGGTAGTCAGAATCGTGTGAAGTAAAGTCATATACCACATACTCATCTTCTTCTTTGATAACATGTTCAACACAGTTTTTCCAAAGCTCTCGGCGGTCTGCTGCTAAACTTTCTTGTCGTCATCGAACGATCCTTGACGATTCGGTTACTGCGTTTATCTTCTTCGGTTATCCGTTTATTTAGTTTTTTGTGTTTAAAACCACATGCTGACAAAACTTGACGCAATGTTTCTAAACTGGTATAATTGTATTCTGGATAATCTGCTACCTTTTGCTGTATTACTTCTAATGTCACACCCCGATTCTCCATATATAAACTATAAATTGTCCTATGTATAAAATATTGAGTAACTTTGTCAAATGATTCGTGACTACTCGATAAATGGAATATTTATTTACTCTAGTTAATTCAGCAATTCTGATTATGATTGTATATCAGATTGCTGAATATTTTCTTTTTTTAAACATTCGAATATATTTAAAATGACTTCTCGAGTTTGTATATCTAAATCTTTATTAAGTTGTCTTTATTCTCACTACACTGTGCAATTTCATTGACTTCATTCGGCCATGGTGTAAAGAACTCTAAAGAATTCTATTTATTTAAAGAAATTTATTAATTAAATTAATTTCGCCAAACGACGCTAATGTCTAAAAGGATTATTTCGAAGAAATTGTGTACATACAGCTTCAGCCAATAAAAATGCATTTATGTTTACGATTTGATGCTTTGATTGGTAAACAGTGGAGATGAGAGTCCACGTGGACTGACAGTTTGTTATATATTTACTAAATTTTATACGCGGAGTAAACATCATTTTTCATTTGTTAATTTGGTAAGAGTGCCGTGGGTATTTATGAAATATTGATTGATACTCCTATATTCTGCAATTGATATAGGAAGAACTATACCTACTAGTTTTAGTTTCTAAAAATATTGATCTTATGTTATAGACTTTTTGCTCTGTCATTATATTTATTTCTAGTAACATAAACATTCACTTTAAAATATTAGAACTTCCTACCATTCTCATATATTATTCCGATTCATTAATTCGTGTTGACATAAGTGAGCAAGGTATTTGTATTAAAATTCTCTATTTACCATGGTTTCTAACTCAGTCTATTCAGAAATTTTTTGACTTTATATGACACTATATAACACATCTTCTAGTACTGGTACTCTCAACGAAAAATATAATACAAAACGTATTTGAACTGTTAAAATATTTTTGGAATCTAACAATAAACCATTATGTTTTGATGGATCCCAAATGTACCTGTAAGCTGACCATGTTGCACGAGACTCGAAAAAATTCTGGGTGCAGGTACTGAAAAATACTGTTGTTAGTTATCTCTTTTTGACAGTTTTTGACACGATCATGTGGAATTAATACGTTAAATACTAAAAGTACCTTCTTTACAAGTTTCATACTTGTGATATGTGAATACGTGACAATTGCTAGCAATTCTATTAATAAATATAGTTTGTGTTGAACTATATGAAATTACGAACATGTTCACAGTGATTTAAAAATTTAAAATCGTTCTAGAATTGTTGAATAAAATATTTCCATCATCATAGCACATTGTGTGATTATAACTATACCATAATATTGTTTACAATAGAATTTAAACTAAGATTTTCATAAGATAGGAGATTAGTGAATAGATAATAAATTTGTAGGTAAAAGTTGTCAATATTTGTTAAAATTTCTTTAGGAATTGTTGTAATACCTACCATAATACGCAGCTGTAGCATTTGTATAGTTACAGTAAATATTTTCGGGTTCCCTTTCTTAGATATTCATCAATAAAGATTTTAGAAGAAAAATTTTAGTTAGTTTAGAGTTTGGTTTTGACAAGAAATATATACTAAGTTAATTTTATTGGAAGAAAATGTCACTAGTGTCGTCTGTGTGGATAAATCAAATAAAGTTCCAAACGAAAAAGTTTTTTGTTCAGCGAAAGTTGAAACGGTGAGTAAACATATTTATTTAAATACTAAACTTTTGAATGAAACTTGTCATTTATAAAAATTTTTTTAATATAATTCATTTATAGTATCAATATACTCCCAAATGTTCATTTTAAATTTTCTATTGCTTTTTATACCTTTTTGCAATATTTGCAATGAAGTTTATTCATTCAATCAGCAGTAGTACAAATAAATTGGCCAAATTTTATAGTATGAAATCGAAAATAGATGTTTATTTTTGTTGTCAATTTTTTTACCACTCATTGTTAGTACTAATTGTCTCAGTACAAAATCATTCATCAACAAATTAGTTTCAAGCATTCTTTGTACTAATTTACCAAATCAGCATCTCATTGATATAAATTTTTTAACATATTGGATATTACTTAAGAATCAGTGTTAACATTTAAGTTTATGTATATTATTTTTTATATTCATTATCGAAATTTGGTATATTCCGTTGTTTATATAAAGTAAGGGCTGGACTTCATATAATGCCGGTGACGGATGTTGGTGCGGTTTAGTCGGTTATATGCATTGGGGCTGGGGACTCTAAATAAGGAATATAAAATTGCAAAAACAACTATGCCAATGTGATTTTTTGACCATTATAATGTGGGCTTATCAAACCCGTTAATACAATATTACAAATAAGTGTTCTTAGCACGCAAAAGTCGAACAATGTAGAAAAATTCAAAACATAATTAACTTTAAACACTCAAATAATTGAAGATTTACAGTGACCAATGCTTGAATTCTTCCATAAGCGAAGTAGATGCATGAAAAATGAAATAGATACGTTTCAAGACTTGTCAGATGGAACTATAGACTTTTATAAATTGTGAGGTTGTAAATTACAAGAAACAATGTCTTAGATTCGGTTAGGTTGCGCTCTTTCTAGATATCGTTTCATTTCAATATCTATATTTCAAGCAATTTTATCTCAAACTTTAGGTCGTTACTGCTATGTTTTAGTTTCAATACATTTTTTTGTCCAAATACAGCTGTATAATCACTTTTTCATAACTTCACCCTTTTTCATTTGCATTGCAATGTATGGATTCATATTTTGAGTTCTCACCTCCAACCCAATCTACATACCAAAAACTCCAACTACTTCCGTCATCGACATTAAATTCAAATTGTAGTCGATACCTAAACATTTCATTCCAATCTTAGCTAACGTCACAATAATAACTTGATAATAGAAAAGACTCTACCTTTATTTTTGGTAAAATTTTATAAAATTCTTGGTTTTTGAAATGCAATTTCCACTCTTTTGTCTCACATTTGGGTTACCATTATGAATGAAAATATTTAAAAAATATATAATAATTAGAATGTATGCTTAAGACCGGTAATTTGAACCAAAATATAATGATAGGACCAAAATATGGTGATAGAATTAAATTGAATTATTATTTGTAGACATAGATACTTTGCTTTGAATTAGAAATTTTGGGGCTCCACGTAAATTATTCCTGAAGAAGTAATCACGTAGTATTTCTATTAACGAAGCTTTTCAATGATTTTGCTAAAAAATATGATGTAATCATCAAGAACATTCTATAACAATTTGAATCTTCAGGAATAGATTTCATATTACAATAAAAAATTGTAACGTTTTTTATTCCAATGAGAAAGCAGAATCAAAAACAACTTTATAAAATGTTCAACATGATCACCTCCCACTTATATGCTTTGTAAAGTTCTTCCAAATTCCAAAAAAATTATTTTGTTTTACTATAAAATTACCGCATTTCCTAAGTTAGTGAATTAATTTCACGTTCATATACCAATTACTTCATAAACAGCATGCTGCTTTTCTCAAGATCTGTACTTACCAATACAAAACAGCGTATATAGTTTCTGTATTTTGCTGTTCCAAAATGTGAAAATATTAAGCAACATTGTAATTATCCACAAGGAATACAGAATAAGAATAAATATTGCACAGTGTTTTCAATCCCGTAAAAAACAAAAACAAAGTGATTGATTTTTCTGTTTCTAAAAAGCTGACCAACCATATTTTTCACTAGTGAATTAATAAAAAATAGCCACATCGGTTCTAAATACACTCGGTATGTTTCAATTAATATAATTAGTAAGTCATTAGTCCACTTGAACATGGCATTTGGATTTATTCAAACTGCGACGTAGCAACTTAAATTGTTACCACTTCTTCGTTATTTTTTACTTCCAACCAAAACAAGTAATATAAAGCAGCTTTTAAATTTTGTCGTTGTAACAAAGAGCGACGTTGTTAAACTTTGGCAAATACCCGACAGAAACACAAAGGTTGCTTTGGTGGATACGCACCTAAATAAAATGTTCCTTGTTGACTTTTGATTTCTGGATTTTCATCTATTACTTGAACTAAAATTTAAGTTTCTTCATTAGATGTTATTGTTTCGGTGATTACCTATCTATATATAGATAAATATCCCCACTTCATTTCAATCGGAAAATGGCAGAATATACATTTTACAGCAAAAATAATTCACTACCAAAGGATAAATGTCGCTTTATTGTCAATATTCGGAAATAAAAACTGTGTATGATCCTATAAATGATCTATTGAGGTATATTTTGTCCTATCGCCTAATTTTTAATCATATCACCTATTCTGAGTCTCAATAGATATGTATGGATATTAGTTTCTTTAGTTTTGAATTATTAGATGTTCTACAACTTCACAGCATTTATTAATAATAAAAAATATATTTTATCGGTTGCTGCAATTTTATAATATAAGAGATGTAGCAAATTTATTTCAAAAAATAATGCAGATGTAATCCTTCTACAAAATATTTTTCTTTCTTTTTCCAGAAGTATAATTTATTATTATACCTGTTTTATACTCATTCAAAATCACTCAATTTAAAATTTCATATTACTTTGTTTTTGAAATATTTGTTGTTAAAAGCTTGTCGAATAAATTTTATTATGTTTGTCAATTTAATAAGTTTCGCGATATATTTGTAATATAATTTCTTTTCAACGAATAGAAGCAAATAAATTAACCTACTTTCAACGTAATCTGAGATGTTTATATGACATTTCAAATTTCAGCAGCGTAACAGACCCTCACCATATTCTAAAATACGACGCGTGATCAAAAATACGATGGATTATTTTATTAAAAATAAAATGGAAAGATACTTAAAAATTTGGAATCAAATTCCGGAAAATTGTACATCGATTTTGCTGAAATGTTTACCAAACCTTATCCTTGGTTAGAGAAGATAATCCCTAACAAATTTTTACTCATCCCGCTTCGTCTTTCCTTCAGCATTCAAATTTATAACAATTTCTCTGAACATGGTAAAAAAGTTTCAAAAAAACTTGAAGCTCATAAAAAGTTCTACAAAAAGAATTACACATGTCTTTCGTAAACCTTTTCATTTGCTTGTGATGACCCAGAATATTTCGCTTTCCACAATAAAGTGAATTAGAAACCAATCAAAATATTTTTGCAGGGCTTTTCAAGATATTCAACTTTTGTTCGTTTTGGAGATATTTAGTAAAATTGTTATAACTTTGAAGGGGGCTAAGGGACAAACGAATTTTTTTAGGAATTTTCTTCTCTAATCAAAGACAAGCGCTTTGGGAAAAAATTTAGCAAAATTATATTTTCTTCTTCTTTGAGTTCTTCTTCTAACGAAGGTTAGCGATAACCCCAGCAAAGTCATTTCTGTCTCTGGCCCTTTTTTTTTATCAATTCTATAAGTTCACTGTCGGTGCCTATTCTTTGCATTAGTTCTTCCTTACTGATATGAACGGTCCAGGGATGTCTCAGCATCCTGCGAAAGATCCACATTTCGAAACTCACTAAACGCCTTAGTAAGTAAGCATTTTAAGGTTGGTAGTACAGTCATTATAGTAAGTTCGCCTCGGAATTCGAGATACCCAGCTGTATTAAATTTCAAGGTCAAAGATCACAAAAATCGGTTTTTTGCGCTTTTTTTTGGAAATATCTCATTTCCTATGGGTTTTTTGCTATTTGTATTTCTTATCAATATTGTTGAATACAAAATTCTCTACAAATTTTGTTTAAAAAAATTTTTTATACGGTGAACCGTTTTCGAGATAGAGGGCGGAGAGCGCGCGGTCACAGCATCACTTCAGGTCAACCGGTGCCTCCGGTCGAAAACGCGCCATATATAGTTGATGAACTATCGATAAATCTATGATTATAAATATTTGTCAATTTTTATTAACTATTATATTATATTTTATCATTTTCTTCATGCATTAAATCTATATCTATTCAATAATACTGATAACCGTTTACTAAAATTAAAAAATAATTAAGAGAAAAAGCTGCAGCATTTGAGAAAGAAAATTGTTCGGCCCAGTTTTGAGACAACTTTTAGGGTGTCAATATACAAGTATTTACAGACTTACAGCTGGATATCTCGAATTCCGAGATTCTTACCTAATTTAAGCTTAAATGACTGGACTATGAGTGCTCGGGATGTAAATAATTATCTTATTTTTGGAAAGACTTTTCTTGCTATCTCGATGCTTGATCTTATTTCTATATCTAGGTCTATATCTATCTAACACCCTATATATTTTCTAAGTTTATCAACATTTTTGACGATGCCACCATGGATGTTTGATGTTTTGGAGACAATCATGGTTTTAGTCTTTTTTATATTGATGTTAAGGCCATAATCTTCTCCTATAATTTTTATGTGATCTAAGAGTGCTTGGAGATCCTGTTCACTGTCTATATTTAAGACTGTGTCATCAGCGTATCTTATATTATTAAGAATTTTTCCATTGATTTTAATACCTACTCTCGCTTCATCTAACGCTCTGGCAGAGACTTCTTCTGAATATATATAGAAAAGTAGAGGAGACAACACGCATCCCTGTCGCACGCCTCTTTTGATGCTGTATGGTTCTGTGACGCCGGTTTCAGTTCTCACCACTGTAATTCCAGCTTATAGTGTCTTACTTTGTCGAAAGCCTTTTCGTTCATAGCTAATGTCTTGATCGCATTTATTGTAGATGCGTTGGTTAATAATTATCTTTTCAAAATCAAATTATTCTTCCAGAAAGCGTTGCATTTTGATACCAATACATCCTCATTGCGACGGTTCCTTTTGGTATGAATAGTAAGAATCGCTTCAAAACGTTTACCTTTTGATCAGAACAAGTGGGGCTGTTTATTTTGGTGAGTTAGGTGGATACGGATAGACAGAAAAACTTTTATCAGATGAAAACTTGAAAGCGACTTGTGGCTTAACGAATTTGCATGTTGACGAAATAGTCGAACTTTTATTTGAGCAAACAGATTCATCCTCATTCTGCAAAAAGGACGTCCCCGGTGTCCTTATTTCCATTTTTAATTAAATTAAAAGTTATTCTCGATACGTTATACATAAGCCACGAACAAGATCTCACTAAAGCGACTGGAATAGTAAATCTTATGGCAGAATGAAACTCAAACATCACTACTAGTCTCAATACATGAGGGTATGAGTCATACTAGTTTAATACGCCGTAGTTTTTGATCACAATCGTTTATATACTCGTATACATAGTAGATACAACCTTGAGTCTTATGTTTACATACACCTTAAAGTTCTAGTTAATTTGGTACATATCCAGTAAGATGTTCTATTTTTTAAAAAGCAACACTGTCATATAAAGCAAATATATTATTGATAGGTTAATTTCGTTTAGGTCTTTATTACTACATTCTTCTAACTTATTTCCTACTCCGCGTTTGTTTTACGCCTCTCATTATAATGTTCTTGTCGATCCAGCTATCATTAATAACTATAAATTGAAATGATATTTAATTGTCTAACAATAACTTATAACGTGCGTAATATTACAACCATTAGTCACTAAAATTGCTCCCGGTACTCACTCTTACACCAACATCGCACATAAAATGTAACGATTATTGTATGAACTCTATTATAGTTGTAGTTAATGTTAATTTAATTGTTGTTTCTTCTATTTTATTGAATACTGTTGTACAATCAAATTAACTGGTTGGAAACGCCTATTCAGTATACTGTAGAATATGATAATTTATCAAAACCAATTTCGTACCTTATAGTTAACAGTTTATCGGAGAAAAAAGTTTATTTTGATACATACGGGGATGGTCCCAGAAGTACCTGGCCCACAAAGAAAACACAAAAATTTTTAAAGAAAGATACATTTATTTTTCAACGTAATTTCATGTCAGCTCCAGACACTTCTACATAAGAATCGTCAAGCTCCCAAAAATGGCCATTAACTAATGACATTAACTCTTCATTGTTCAAAAACTTTTGACCACTCAGTTATTTTTCCAAGTCTACTCACAGAAAATAATCCGAGGTAGCAATTCAAACTTTAATTCTATAATTTTGGCCATTGCAATAACACATGTGTGAGCTGGTGCATTTTCTTCATGAAACAACACTTTTTTCTTAGCCAAACGCGGTTGCTTTGCTTGATTATTTCTTTAAAACGTTGCAATAAGTTCGCATTATATTCGTCGTTGATAGTTTCTCCTTTTTCAAAATAGTCAATGAAGATTATCCCTCACGCATCCCAAAAAACCAACGCCGTAACCTTGTCTGCAGATGGAACGGTCTTTGCCTTCTTTGAGGCCGGTTTTCCCATTTCAGTCCATTGTATTGATTGTTCATTTGTTTCGGATGTGAAGTGATGAACGAACGTTTCATCCAAGGTTATGAAACTATTCTGTTCGTATACAGGAATTGTTCACGGTTTATTCACACAGATCTTGTTTTTAAACAAAACCTAGTTGACATCGGAATCTCTATAGATAATTCTTTCTGGAAATCGCTGCTCCTGTAAATTTTGAGCAAACATTTCTAAATTTCTTTGTTAAAGAATAATAAATCGCCGGAGTTTTGCATAGTCTGCTGGTTAAAGCTCCTGAGAGAGTTGAATCTTATATAGATGAGATTTGTTGTTAAAATTAGCTATACGGTAAAATTTGAAGTTGTTGTGAAGATTGGATATTCCCGAAATTTTGGTGGAATTATCGTCCATATCAGTTACGTTCTCAATTTTGGTTAGTTTTTTGTATTCCAGATTATTTTTGAAGAGAAAAATTATTTTATATTTTGGAAGATAACATAAACTATTTTATATTTTGAGGTCTAAAAGGAACTATTTATCCTTTCTTAAATACGATTATTGCTTATGTCTGCTTATGTCTACAAATAAGGCATCAATATTTACCTTCTAATAAAGTTCATAAAGTCTGCTGTTTATAAGTTCAGCGACTTTTTTCTAAGAAGCTATATATGTTAAGGTCAAATTGAACTGAAAAAACTGGTCAACTTTCCGAAAACTGTTTTACCAATGGTCTCAGTGTAGAATGTACCTCATAAAACTCTTTAACTCTAATATGCATTCGACATCTTGCCAATATTTTTTCTCTCACAGGTTTAAAGCGTGCATCCCCTTTTCTATAAGATTTATTTTTCGATTTTTAGCTCACTTTTTTGTCTTTAAACAGGATTCTCATTACTAATAGGTACATTTCTTGAGTTGGGAAAAATTTTTTCACCTTTTTGAAAACCCGTTTCAACGCGGGCATGGTGTGTTGAAGAAGTTTTCGATAATGTATCTCAGTATATTTACAAAATTTTACTTAGTCAAATCCACAGTGTATATTCTTCAGTACAAAAGCCGCAGTGTCAAGTGCGACCACGATTGAATTCGGAAAACCAGCAGAACACGATGGCTCGAGATGGTGCTTCATCACCAAGAGTCAAAGAGAGTTGATCGACGACACACGTCAAAAGTCACGAAAATGTTTGCTATTTAATTCCATTTCTTGATCAAGATAAATGTTTAATTTATTTGTGAACAACTAAAATAGCTCTCGTATGACAACATGTTCTGAGTACGTTCACCATTAAAAATGGCAAAATTTATTATGGCAATGTCAGATTAGACATATTCACGTCAGGGTTGCTATATATCAAAACTCACTAGCAGCCTCGTATTTATATTTGGAAATGATAAGACATACGTACAACTTTTATACGTTCTTCATTATATACAAAAATATTAATACGTCAATTGACCTTGCCGTTTTTACAAACTTTCACACATATCCCACAATACTATATCAAGGTTATCCTGTTAGATATCCTGGAGAGTGTGAAATAACAAACACCATCGTTATAATAAGATAATGATGTTAAAGAGAGATTTCGATTATTTATTAAATTATAAATTATAACTATTATGAGACCATGATAAAAACATGTTACTATTTTATAATTTTTTTATACTCCAATCTTACAAAGAACTAAGATTGTTATAGAGAATACTGTACAATTTGATTTTAATATTATATTAAGATTGTTGGAACATTTCCTAGAAAGATATTTAGGATTTGTACTCCTTTATGTATATAAAATGGAACAAAATACAAATACTTGAATCGATATGTATAGTAACTAAACCAATATCTAATGAGAGTGAAATATCTGGGTAGAGATTATATAATTTATTATATATATTGAAACTCGAGAACCAACATCGAAACTTGATGATTTTACTTCTAAAAAAACAATTAATCTTAATCATTTTTTTTGGTCGTACGATGGTTGCTACTTAAGTTTTGAGAGACCTGATAGACAAATAAAAACAAATATTTTTAATTGGATATTGCTTTATTGGTTTTCTCCCTTGAGTTCGATACAATTTTGCATGCGTTTGATTGAGGTACCTCCAAAACATGTGATTTGAACGTATCAACTGATGTGTGAGAAAATGCATTGTCGTGGTGGAGAGAGATTCGCCTGGTTTCACTGATTTTTCTAAACATTGGCAAACAAATGCTGGTGTAACATTCAGAATTGACCTTTCTACGTTGAAAAAGAAACGATTATTTGCTTCGAACTGCTTCGTGCCCGAACAATTTTTGTTGGATTTGGCTGGTCTTGAAAGACCTATACAGTCGATTGTTGTCTAGTTTCTGGTTTATATGCTTAGATCCATGATTCGTCTGTGACGATATTATAGACGTCTTTTGAGCTCAGCCAGCTCTCGAATTTCATGGTTTGACAAATATATACAAAATGTATTACTTTAGAAGGGCTCCATGAAGCAAAAAAATAGGATAAACCTTTGAAACTTTTTTCAGTTTATGTTATGTATGAATGTTATTTACATTAGGGCAGTCAATGTATCTGCCTATCTTAGAAGAAGAAATAAAATTATCGAGATATTTTTTTAATGCATCTAAATGTCCTTGATTGTAGGTCTGCTCTGTTTTGAAATTAGTTTTTTTTTAAATTTTTTGGGGAAAGATGAAATTTGAAGTTTCAACATTTCTTTTAGTCTTTAAAATATGATATTGACACTGACAATTTGCGTATTTATATTAATCAATAGATCACCTACATCATGAATATCAAAATAAGAATAAAATCAACTTAGAAATTTGTTCTAATAAGAAAAATTCATTTTTCCTCAGTCCTTACATCTCAATATGTAGCAATCTTAATCAATCAAATTATTTGTTTTATTAGAATTTACAAAATAGAGCTGTAAATTTTACTTAAAATATTTAGATCTTTTTTATTATTTATAGCTTTTTCGTTCTTATGAATGTGAACCATTTCTAAAAATTCCCTTTTTCTTATATTAGATTCCGCTCCAAGAATGATTGAATCTTTATAATTGAATTTATGTTTTTTGTAATTTCATGGTTCGTTAACGCAATTTTATTTTTTTATCGTATTGATGATCTTTTAGTCTATTTTCTAAGTATTGAGAGGTCTGCCCTATGTAGACAGCGTCACAATTAGTACAAGGCACTTGGTATATAATATTACTTCTTTTGTGTTTTTTTCTATGTTTCTTGCTATTACACTTCTCCTTTCAATATTTACTTGGGATTTTATTTCCGCATATTTCGCTCTCATTTTATCTTCAAATCAAATTAACGAGTACCAATTCGCGACTGAAGGTAACTAGTTTTTATGTAATTATAACAGCTTACGTTATTTTATAAAATTCATTGGCAGGTTCATAACGGTAAAGGCAATTCGACTTAACTTTAAACTTCCAAAGAAAGATTCAACTTGAAAACATCATAAAACTTGAATTGTTAACTGAAACATTGCATAGAAAATAATTTTTTAAAAATATCTTTAACTTTTTTGATGATTCTAAAAATGGCCTCTCCAACAAGTGAAGGACAAACAAATAATAAATATTTAAAATGATCTACTCAATTGAAAAATTCGTGTGTCCTTATAGAAGATTAAATTCTATTGAATTAGGTCCCATTTAAAAGGCAAACTTTGTGTCGGTCAATTAGTTTGATTATGTGTCATGTTTAAGCTTCGATTGTACGAATAATGCAACAATTGTTAGAAATGAGAAAGAAAAACTTAATCAGACAAATTATTGAACAAACCCAAAAAGATTAATTTTTATTGGGGTCTTAAGAATAATACGATCATGTCCACTTTAAATGAATTGAAATGACAATATTTACATAATAGTTTATTATTTAATTTACGCAACTGATTTCGTTAAGGCTTCTTTATTCGCCGATGATATATTTAGTTTACAGAATTAAGTCACAAGTGCTGGGATTTGTTATAAATTCACAAAACATGAAAAATAAAAAATGCATATTGCTTAAGTCGTATAATACTTTTCATTCATAATGGAAATAACTATATCACTAACAGGTAGACAAACTTTGAACAATGAAATACATGCCTAACCAGCGATAAAAATATCAAGTGAATGATTTTCTAATGAAAATGCTCATATAATAAAAAACCGTTGTATTTCACTACCAGCAACATTCATAATTAAAAGGGACCGATTTTCAGATAGGTGAAAAATGACAAAAATCAACCGATTGTGAAATGCGGACGCATTTCAATTTAAAATTATACCTAAAGTCTATTAATCCAATAGAAATAGAAAACCAAAACATTCACGCATATTGCACGTGATCATGGTTAAAAACGCTAAAACCGAGCATGTAACAGGACCGCACTCTGCACTTAAGAAATAATTTGCGGTTTCATGCAGCAGATTAATAATATAAATTATAGATAATTATGTACAATTATTAACACAAAAATATACAATGTAAACGTGAAGTTTGGAATAGATATAAAGTGAGCAATTTTTTGATCAGTTTAGACTCACCCCTCCCCTTAGATGATATTTAGTGAGATTTGCCTGAACCCCCCCCACTTCTTATGTGAGATTGACGCTAAAAATATTTTAAACTTATTTTTTTTAATCATCAGAAAAATAATAAACCGTTTAGGTAATTTAACTGAATTAAATGAAATTCAAAGTACAAACTGATAAATATATAGAACTTTTTAAAAATATTTGCTCAATCCATGGAGACTTGTGTACTTTTTCGATTGAAATAATTAGACACATGTCATCTGGAATTTCTGATAGTGCTGGAAAACAGTCAAGGGAAATGTTTACATTTTCTTCGTCTATCCATTTTTAACTTTTATCCATAACGCACAGAAGCTCTTTAGAACGACGCTTGACTACACACATTGGTTGAATCCTGACACTACAGTTTCCGGTCGAACCGCATGAAGAGTTGATCTTTGCTTCTGCAGCTTTACACAGGAAGCGAAGTAATTGCCACATTTTAAAAGCCATGAGATTTATTTTAGCTGGGCAAAGTAATTTTTAAAATAATTTTTCTTTATAATATGTAATATTTTTTATTTTTTAAAGTTGACGTGAGCTTTTCGATAATCCCCCTCGGCTTAAATGATATTTGGTGAGTTTCTATTGAACCCCTAAATGGATATCCCCTAACTCCGAATAAAGAAATCGAAAGAAAATATGTATATTGAAAAATTAAAATAAAATCTTCATTTGCATTCAGCTTTCATTGTCCTCAATATTTATAATAAGGGGCTCAACTCTTAAATCAATGACAATGTCTATTCTTCACATTTTGGTTTCAACCTTCTATACATGTTGAATACACCTCTTCCACTCATTAAGTGTAATTCGTTAATAGCTTTGTGAATAAAATTTTTAACGTTATACATGGGCGTAGCCAGGTTTTATAACAGGGGGGGGGGCAAACCATGATCCAAGGTCGTTTAAAATGTAAAATTTTAAGATAAAAAGAAAAGGCAAATGAAAATAAAACTTTGAGATTTTAATTATACTTAAATTAAATTAACTTTTTTCTTAGGTTGAAACTAAATTTATCCAAAACTCATCAAACCCAATCCAATGAGTATATCATCACCCATTGTACTCCTGAGCCAGGTTTTCACCCTTCGTAGGGTACTGAAAGATCTTTTCACAGTAGCAGAGGCATCACGCTACTCATAAAATGCCATGAAAGATTCTGCATTATTTTTGAAATCTTTTGAAGCCATTCTGAGCATGCTTGGAGGATAAAGATAAGTTAAAGCAAAAGCAGGTGTATTTTCGTCAGAGAATCTAGCATTCAAAGACGAAGTTGAGGAATCAAGATAGAGAATGATTATTGACCGGTTCCAGTATTCAATTGCAGATTCAGATGGTGGATTACTTCTGTATACTTACTTGCTTTTGAGTGACTCGTGGTACTGACAACTCAACACCTACTTTCTCTGCGATATCAAGTGATTTTTTAAATACATCATAAGAAACATTTTCGAAATCTTGTCGAATTATATTATTTATCGGAGCTTATAAATTGATTTTAAAATGTTCATAAAAGCAACCAAACGACTACAACAACAAACAAACTATATAAATAGATAACAAAAATATATGCAGAACAGAAAAATATGTATATTTTAGATTTAATTTTTTGTTTATTAAAATTCTTGCAACCAACAACAACTCGTTCTCAATCTCCTTGTACTTCTCATTCTTATGATTGCCTAGAACAACTATTGTTTTTAAAAGATTTCTATTCTCGATTTTCTATATCCTTCAATTTTTCTTCCATGACTACTGTATCATTGATTAACTCTGATTTGAGGCACAAAGAAAATGCCCTCTTTTATCTTTGCGTCACTAATTTTAGAAATCCAAAAATATTTCCGCTTCCTTCTTTTCTTCAATAGCATCTTGTTCAAAACAGGAGAACGATTATAACATCGTTCTGTCGTGTTTTAAATGTATTAATCAGAAAGGAAGAGGGATAAATCTTAAATATCTTATCGATTGAGTTTAATTATCCGTTTATTGCAATTAAATTCATAGATACTAGCCGATTTTGCACAACCAAGGAAAGTATAAATCAAAACTATTAGAACGGAGATGCATCCGAAAGAATAATTCTCGCGTGAAGTTAATGAAAAGAGCGTACAAATAACTTTTAAAGAGAATAATATTAGTATTATTAATATAATGTACAATATTGTAGTGTTTTTCTTATTTATTTGTACTATTTCTATCGGTGAGGTGAATTTATAAACATTATCTTACTTATTCAATTTATTTAAACACTAGACTCAACTAACTTTTATAATAAATAATTTATCACTACTCGTATAATTGAATAATGACACTTTATAACTACTGATTACTTTTATATTTCGTTTCCTTCACTATGACTGTTTAATATAAACTAACTAACTCCGTTAAACATTTTATATCAGACACGACATTTCTAGAATTCTAGAAAGTGGAGAAACGAAAACAAATAAATAAAAAAACAAAAATAAAAAATTCTAGAAATTAATTCTAAAAAATAACTTACACAACTCACCGCTGTTTATAAAAATCATATTAGGCGGTGCAAAATCGCCAAATTTTATAATTTCATTATAAGCGACTTCACTTCACTTGTAACAATATGCATTAAATATATGATATAGTATTACTAAAAGTATGACGTTCTTGTTCTTCCTCTCACACTTTTTCCTGGTTTGAGAATTATTGTTTGTTCATTTTATTTTCCTTTTCATAAAAGAAGTAAATGATTTACTCCGTTCTTTCACTTCTGGTAATACTCCTCAATTCTATTTCTCTCCCTATAATATTCCCTTTGTTTTGAATTTATTTCTTACATGCAGTTTGAAGGTCATATAAAAGAACGGTCAAAAAACGTTTCAAGAAACTTTTTAGGGGTATCATAATATTTATTCCTTAGTAGATTATATTTTTTGTTCCGCAGAGGTTTTATATTGTTTTGTCATCAAAAAAAAGGTTTTCTGCTCATTGATGTATTTATTCAATTTTAATGTTAGTATAAAATTTTATATCCCTTATATTAAACATGTTTTTCCTTGTTTTACAACACATTTTTGAACTTATGCAGCTTGTTATATGGATAACAAGTGACACTTAAAGTGTGAGATTAGTTTAATAATTTAATTTAATTAATTCCTCCAAGTGATTTTGTCAAATAGTCAATTAATATCGGATTTTCTAAAATTGAAAAAATTGGGGCCGATTAAATTATGAAAAAATTTTACTACAAATGTAATGATTCATTTATTTCGACGGTAAAGAAAAACGCCATATTACTTTACCAAAATTAAAAAGCTTACCATATAAAGAAAAAGTATCTCTTAATCAAACTGTAATGGCTTCCGCTAAATTATTTTTCTGTTGCTCTTTTGGAAGAGTACGCCTCTGATTTAAGTTGCCATTACACTTTATTTTTATTCATAATTCCAACAACTGAAATTTCGTTTCTATACATTTCATGGTTCAAAAAACATGAAACAGCGATTTGTTTCTCTACCGGAAAGTATCATTGTTTCAGGAACTAAAACTCGATTTTCATTTTCTATATACAGAGTTGTCTGGAAAAAATGTCAAACATTTGATATTTTCCATTAGAAGTTAAGGAAATTATGAAACATTCCGATTTTTATGGACACGTTTTATTATACAGTCTACGGAAATTTGTCATTATAAGTAATTTGCTTTTGATGTAGCAGACACACAACCATAGGCGTTGCGTTTCTTTTTAACAAGTTGCTGCACTTTGAATTACTTGAGACTTTCTTTTAAAGATGACGTAAATATTGAATGAAAGCGTTGACGATCATTACGTCTGGATACTCCATGTAAATGCCTTTCGGTTTGGGAAAGTGGAAGGGACACTAATAATCGACGGTAGACTCTTTCGCCCATGCTGTATGTATATATAGTCAACGGCAAACGGATTTAAGTTCCTCTAACCTAATTTTTTTGGACAATTAGTATAATACAATAACTTTCTAATAACTGACACTGTCTTCATGGTAAGCTGCGTGTTACAGCTACGTAATTAACCACAAACAAGACAAAATAAATAAGAGCATAATTCAACAAAAGGGACAAATAATAGAAACATAATTATATAAATTTGCTTTCATTTCATTTATTGCATATGGTAATTACTAACTACATTTATTTTATCAAACAAGAAATTCTAGAAGCATATATAGAATTATACTTCATTTTTTCCAATACAAGGTGACACAATTTTTAATTTTCTTCATGGCGTCATTCAAGCGGGTAGATAAGTAAAATGTAACTCAATTAATTTCTACGCTTTCCTGAATATTGTCTCTTTAATGGCGATATCGCTCTCATACCTAGTTTCTCATATCCATGAATGTTGTTTCTCTTCCTCACCTCTCTTACCATCTATTTTGTCAATTAAAATATCTTTATAGATATCAGGAATGATCTTAGATACTAATTAGCCACGAAAAGAAATATTCCTAGAGGTCATTTTATGAATATTTTTATTGATTCCTCAATATATTACTATTTGCCACATATAATGGATGATGTTAATCGCGAATGAAGCAGAAAGTTTTCAGAAAATTGTCTCAATTTTGTATATTACTATAAAAAGATCTATGATTGTTATTTTAGAAACATAATGCTTGTTCCAGCTGCAGTGGCATACCTCTATCCTATTATAGCATATTCAAAATGCTATTTATTATACCTATATAGCATAACCTGTACCAAACAGGAAATATTCAATTACATTTTGATATGTAAAAACTAAATAATACTCCACAGGATTTATTTAACATTATTTCGTCTCATCGAAAGGTCCATCATAATCTGAAATAGAATTTGTTATCAATTATAACCCACTGAATATTTATTTTTCGTTCGTTCAACGACCAAGGTTTTCCATTAAAACTATACCATTCTGAGGATACACATATGTGTTAAAATGTATCATAATCCTGAATTGAATAATTACATTGAGGTTGATACTGTAAACACATAAAAATTGTGAAGATTTATTGACTCATAGTAGAATTATATGATTGTTACCGAACTGAAAATATTGTAATTATCTGTGTGTTATTGTTCCATTTATTTCTCTGTATTATTATATTCTTGGAACTTGCAATAATATTTGTTATCATTTTCAAATGTTTTAGATCATGTTTCGATATGGTGATGTTTTGTTTTCATTTTCAAGAGTATAGGTTACGCTGGCGACACTATCAGCTTTTTCTAGTGAATATAGCGCCATTTCTGGGTTCGGAGTCAAATCTGGGTTCTCTCAATATTTATTGTTGTACTTGTACCTGTCTCATTCTACTCTCATGTGAATGAGTGAAATGTTATTTAAATTTTTAGACTATTGAGAGGGATATAATAAGAAAAAGCTTAGTGAACCATTAGAGTATTCTACTAACAAAAAGTTACAAGCATATCAGGACAAGGTGACACAAGTATAAAATTTAAATAAAAACGAAAGATTAGTGGTTCTGAATATTAATGAAGAGAAAAATTAATACATGATACTTGAAAGTAACTGCAATGGTTGTACTATCTGGAAATAATGGATCTAAAGAAGGATATCCAGACATAGCTTGAAGGATCCAAAAGGGAAGAAAAAGGGCGAAAGACCAAGAAATAAAAGGAAGGCATCTGTGTAACAATTAGTTTCAGGATAACAAAAAAAGACTGGAAAAGATTTTGAAAGCTATAGGCGCAAAAACCTTTTTAGCAACCTCTTTGCATAGAACATGAACAGCTATTTCTTCATCAGTTACATTAGTGCTATAAGAAGAACTTTTAATTTCTTCACAGAATTGAATTTCATTTTTGAAAAACATTACCAAGTTTATCCCATACCTCAAAATAATTGAAGCTCCTAATAATAATGGTATTAGATTTTGTTTAGGTACATTGAAATGTATTGACAAATATTGAACAATGAACAATCCACGTACTGTGAAAGTGTAACTAACTTAATTGAAAGTCGTAAATTTATGTGCCTTGACAAACAAATCAAATTTTAATGGATTGTTTTTTGTTGAATATTGGAGAATTATCTTTATATGAATCGTCTCTTGGAAACACACTTTTATTAACTACTCTTTTACAAGAAATTCAGAAGTAACATAACTGAAAATATATATAACGAAACTAAGATTAAAATCAGACTGAGTTGTATCATTTTGGTTGGTTTGGTTAATTTATATAAAAAATATTGATGACTCGGTATTGAAGTTTCGTCTATCGATAGTTATTTTACATAGATAATATTCCAATATTTTTTAAAAATTTGTGGAGAGAGCAAAGACCCCATCCGATATGATGTGTTTCTTGTCAGGTAAAGAGATACATACTATATTCTGTTTAGTCTTAAAGAGGTTCTATTAGTGGCTGCTATACTACGAGAGGTAGGTACTGCTTTGTTTACTTTTTCTTGGTATTTTGATAGTTTGTGTTTTTAATTGAAACAGTTTTGTTTAAATTTTGTCAATGGAAAAAAGAATTATAATAGTTCATAAATACAAATATTTCGAGGGTCTATTCAATAGAAATAGAACCTTAAGCCGGTACCAGCAGTGGCAGAAAAACACATGAAATGTAGTCATAAATAATTAGGATCTTCCATACAAATAGATATGAATATTCGAGAAAGGCAGCGTTAATTTTGCGTGAAAGTACTAAGTCGGGAGAGAAGAAAAACTCTACTTCAACTTTACTAGTCGATATTAATAGAAGAGAGGAAATAATATTTTGTCGAAGAAACTACCTTTATAAAATGGCAGAAAATTCATTGTTTCAACGACAAATGGGTAACTGCTAGTAGAAAAACTAAAGAATGGCACCCATCAAAAGCTATCCAAAAGCTGATCTCAAAGATTTGTCGACAAGTTTTAGGCACCAACAGATGAAGTATAGCATATAGGAAGTGATAGATAATTTCTGATGTAGGAAAGTAGCCTGATCTTTGTATCTAAAAACATTGGCAAGTATATGACGAGGACATCAACATAGATCGCTTAGAACTTTGTATTTATCCTGAAATATGTCGAAGATCAGTCTATCTTTTAATAAATAATGCTTCTACCATTGTCTCCGGAGCGACGTATTCCCACTTCTTACACTCCAAGTATAAAATTCAACAATGACTATGTAAAAAGTGGATTGGATATGATGAACTAAATCAGAATTATTGGCAACAAAAGAACTATATCGAGCCCTTTACAACGACATACTGCAAGTCATCCTATTAGCAGAGAAGAGCGTCAAAAACGTCATTGATCCAGTCATGTTGAGACCAATAACAGTAGTAACAAATAATGATAGTTTCATATGAATAGAAGCAAATTATGGTCAAATACCAAATATAGCAGTGATGTATAATACAAATCATAACCAAAATCTCTTTTTATTTCTGTTTATTATTACATGCGATCAGTAACTATACTGGAAGTATACATATTTACTTTCATTAATGCTGAAGTTGGTTGTCTGTTATGTAATATGAGTATATTTAGGACTGATGTCCAGTAACATCATTCCTCACTGTTTTTTTTTTCATAATTATTCTCTATGTGTATGTATCTTGGATTTAAAATTCAATAGAATATTATAAATATTTCAAACCTCCCCATATTATAAATAATTAAAATTTCTTTACCTCGAACGCATGTTTTTGTTCCGAAAATGTAGCTAACCTTAGTTTATTTATGAATTATGTTCATAAATATGCATTTGTATATCATTTTCCTCAAAGAAATAGATCTAGATTCTATTGTGTAAAGTATTAAATAAATAAATATACCTTTGGATAAACGAACCATTTCTCGACGCATAAAACCGGAATTGTACAAAATTCTTATAATATAGAACAATCGGGAATTGCATCTTCTACTTTTTAATATAAAAGGGGATGTCTCTCTGTCATTCCTTATTGGTTTAATAAATCGCTCCTTCAAATACAGTCAACAGGAACTTTGTTGATGGCGACAAAATTAAACTGGGTTGGCTACCTAGCTAAGTTTGCAAATCGACCTTGGGCAAAAAGATGTTGTAGTAAAGGCCTCTTCAAGACCCATACTGTAGAAGGATACCTCCATCAACAAGATGGTCCGATTATATTAAGAAAATGCTATAAAACTGAATGAATCCGCACAGAAACGACACAGGCAATTTTATATGACATATCGGTGTTTCGACGGCCCTCGTCAAATTGGATTAGAATCAGCAAAAATAAAAGATGTAGTTCCACTAAAGAATATACTTCAACGCATTTATTTTATAACATTTTATAACTAGTCAAAAGTCAAATGCAGTTATTCTTCATAACTTCAGAATAACAGTTTCTTCAACTATATAAATTACTGTGTCTCGCTCTAAGCCATTAATAAAATTTGAATGGAAAGTAAAATGACGATGATAATAAATAATCTCAATAAAATAGTGTTTACTATTTCTTCAATTCAAATAAATTATCTAAGGTTCATTAAAAGTTTCGCTAATAAGCTTTAGATGTATAATGAATATTCATTAGGATGTTTTTATAGCTTGAAATAGCAATATACCTCGTTCACGAGAATATTTTAATGTCTGGAGAATGTTGAGTTTTAATGAAAGTCTCGAAAAATATAGAATACTAGAATTTACTCAAATAAATTTGTATTCCAAAGTACAACTAGAACAAGGGGATTGCTGTAAACAAATTTATTACAAAAAAGCTATTGTGAGACCAACGTCGGCATTCTATAAGCTGCTTGTTACGCCCATTAACCTTTTTATCTGAATTTTTAGAAGGAAGTTCAAATAGAACTTAAAAAAAGATAAGAAGGTTTGCACAAACTTTATTTACAAAAGCAACTAGAAGCTTAGAATTTCATTCTTGTTATATAATCTAGAACTTTTTTGCATAGATATTTCTATATATTTTCTTCACTTAAATAAGAAAAAACCCTCAATGAAAGGATGCTATGAAAAATATAACGTGAAGTAATGAAAATGCAATCTTGAATCAATAACATTACACTAACTATTGATATTAAAATTCATATTAATAAAGATTTCATAATTTTTTTCTTTTCCATTACTCCAACTAATTGTCATCGGTTTCAGAACACGTAGTGCCTGTTTTTTATAAATCTTCAGGATCGATGGATATCTCCTCTCTTAAAGAATCATTAGTACCTATTACACTAAGCTTATTAGATACTCAACCGACGATATACTTTTCTGCTACAACTTCTTCAATTCCACCGTCTGTTATATACTGTTACTGAAATTTAATGGTATTTCAATGGATAGTTTGAAAATAATGTGCAAAAATAAGTTTTCATTTTGACAAATTCGGACGCTATAGCTTCCAAACAAGTTTATTAGAACTCTATTATTCTACTCTACTCGCTTCATAAATTTTCATATATATTTCTGTGAACAAAATTTTTAAATACATGTGTATAATAATTGTAAGTGTTGGTGAAGTAGTACTGAATATTATTAACTAGTATACTGGCAGCTAAACTACAACGGAGTAGGAGCTGACATCTACGGAGACGTGCCCAGAGTTAGAGTAATCCCAGGTCTAGGCTAATATTTCTAGTTTGCTTCAATGATAAGAGAAAAACGTTGAAAGAGTAAATTAAAAGTTATTTACTTGAATAATCAAACAACTACTTTAAATGCATCCATACTTCAAAAGAAATTAGCTTCTCCAATAATATTATCATAGCCTGGTGACAAGCCACGAAGACAAATTGCTAGAAATTATATCCCAAAATCAAAATCTATTCTAATTCCAATTTCTACTTAACCATGTTAATTCTTTTATTTTGCCTATCATTTAAGTCATTATATTTAAAGCCAATGCTATTTGTATGAGTAAGTTGAAAAATCAAATACGTTTAGTAGAATTTCGGTTTTTTAAGTTACTGGTGCACACGTGAGTTATGCACCTCTTTAAGATAGACTAAACAGAATATATCAGTATCTCTTTACGTTTAATTTAACAAATTAGATTGAATGCTGTCTTTGCTAACCCAACAAATTCTAAAAAAAATAATAAAATATTACAATATGTAAGACTAAACAAGTTATTTCTAATTTTGTTCATTTATCTAACTATGGATAAACATAACTATCAATAGAACATTCGATGCCAAGTTATCAATATTTTCTACATAAATTAACCAAACCAAAATTATACAACTCAGTTTGATTTAAGTCTTAGTTGTAGTTAATAAAACTGTTTATAAAAAAGTGTGCTTTCAAGAGACGATTCATATTTAGTGTTCATTTTATTATCATTATTTGGAACATAAAATGAACGTGACAGAAAAACCTAAATGAATGATTTGTTGGAATAGATTCAAATCTAAAGTTACATGTACATACAAATGAGCACCTGACATGAATTTTTCAAGACATTTCAAATTCAATAAAACGTAAACATTTATAACGTAGGTTCAACGTTTCCAAAATTTTATTTAGTCATCAGTTTTTACAGAAATTTATGTATGTATGTACGCACACATTTTTAGCGATAGGAATACAAACAATTATTATATTAAAAATCCATCAACTGATAAAATAATCACGAGATATTATTTTATTTAGAATTTGAATTGAAACTTGTAACCAACAGTAGTGAGAAAATAAAATTTCCTTCGTTTTTATCTATTTAATTGATTCAAGTGTTTGTTTCAAAAGTTATTATATAAGGGCAATTCTGATAAATATATCATCGACTATATATTCAAATCATTTATATCTTTCAAATTAAGTTTCAATACAGGAAGAACAAGCAATTAATGCTTCCATAGATATGAATATAAAATTCCCCCAAATTGATATATTTCGGTGAAATCTTTTTATTTTAAATCATTTTCTGACGTTTATGCATATAAAAAATGATAAAATATTTTTCTAGTTACAAAATAGTCGATTAACATAACCTAAACTGCTATACCGAATGCTTGATCTATAACGATCTTGCCGCATTTCCTGAGCTTATAGAGGATATTTTTCTATTCTTTGAAAAGTATTTCTAGACTCTGAGCCGTAACGCAACAATATTTTACCGACTATTTCATTCCTTGCATCAATAGACTAAGCTTTTAAGATACATTCATAAAATATATCATACTGAATTCTAGCGAACGAGCTGGTCATGGAAATAGACCTCTCCAATCCATTTTATTTGTATGAATCAATACATCGATGAAAAATAGGACAGAGTCTTTGTAGGAGAACGGCATTTAAAAGCAATGAAAAATCGTTTCCTAAGAATTCGAAATATCGAAAAAATGAGAACCTACCAGCGTAGTTGGATTTGAAAGTAGTAGTTTGGTTATTACGCTCTAATATTATCTTATTTTTTAATCAAGTAGTAACAATTTTAATTTTTAGCATAAGGAGATAAATCCACATCTAAAACGCTTCTAATCGTTTGAGCAGATTTTCTGTGAGCGTTCATGCCTCTGTGTCGTATGAGAACACAGGGAAGACAATACACAAAGGATTTTTTTTAGGTTCATAAAACTTGCTCTCGCTTTCGCTATTCATACTCGTATCTCCGTGCAAGTTTGTTACGGTTATGACCATATATTAAGTCTTCTTTGTATTAATCTTTAGTCCGTAGTTTTGAGTGACTATAACAAGTCGATCTACGAGTCTTTGTAGTTCTTTGAACGAGCTGGTTATCAAACTTCATAGGTAAAGTCATATTTTTTAGCTTATTCCAGTTTTATATGTATTGAAATAAGTCGTGATATAGTCGCTAGCTATATGGTAAAGTTCTGTAAGTTAACTTTCATACTTTCATGATTAGTTTCTTTTTGAGCTGAATAATTAATACCTTAGTTTTTTTTCTGTTTAAAATAATATATATTAGAAGTAAAAGTAATACTTTTGAGACGAATCTGTAGGTTTTGCTTTCTGGTGCTTCTTGTTTCTGTCAATCATGGATTAATAAAGATCTTCCGCAAGCTCGAAATACATGTCTCTTGTATACAAATGACTCGAAGCTAGCGCACGGAGCTGGATTGGGCGTTTTAGGACCAAAATGCAAGTTCTCTATACTGCTAAAAAAAGCACTCACTCCTTGTGAACTTGCAGATTCAGCAAGCAAGCCATAGAGACAGCAATTACTTTGCGAATATTCTGCCCATTTTAGCAAAACGTTTAAAGAAGCAGTCAAAGCGACTCCCCAAACAATCTACAACATTTCTGACGCCTGCTGATGTACAGAACTTGTTAAAAGGGCAGTATTTGATGCAAAAATTGCCAATTATTATCAAAAATTCAAAATAATAAATTGAAGTGAACACGTCCATTCATATTCCAGAGGATAAGTATCTAAATTTCTATAAATCGACTATTTTCAAAATATCTAAATGGTTGGTCGTAAAGCATGTTAATGAATTTCCACATAATTAACAGAATACCTAAAGAAGTCGTTATATTTTTTGAAACTAGAATATGCAAATCTATTTAGCGGATGTTGCTTCAAATGAAATTCAGCTGTAGAAATCGTTGAGACAATATGACAATATGTTAATTTGGTTATTGGAACACGCGTGTAATTGTAAGTGGTGTAGCTAGGGTTGCCAACTTTTTTTACAAGGAATGAAGTATATTCATGAAGAATATTAAACAGTATTTTAGAAAAATGAACAGTATTTTATTTACTTATTGTTTTAAATACATATTTGTAAGAGATTACCGTACAACTTACTGTTTTAGAAACTTTTTAAAAACTTCATACGTCTCACCAAAATTATTACTGAAATTAAAATAAACGTGGATCTCATTTTCCATCAAATTAATAGATGCTCTATTTCTATCCTCCCGCCACTTAGCATTAATTACTGAAAAAACTCTCTGTAATTGCTGAGGTGGCGGAAACAGAGAGTAGATATGAGACAATTTTAGTTATGTTTTTAAAATCTTCTGAAGTGTTTTCTAACAATTGGCTCCACTTTTGACCAATACTCAATTCAAGAAACTCTTTGCCTTCTGATATATTTTCATAAATTATTTTGAAATCTGTTAATTCTAATTTATTTAGATTATCAATAATTTTCTCAAAATGATCAAATGTGACCCAAAACTTCAATGACAAACAGCTAATTGAAGAAAGCTAGTTAGTCTGATTGAAATCGAATCATTTTTTGTAATACAAATTTAGCCTTATCAATAAAAAGTATGAAGTTGTTTATAGTTCCATTAAAAACTTCTTGGGAAGACTCTGTAATAGTATTTAATTTTTTTTGTTTCATTGCCAAAATACTTATAATGTTTCATTTCAATTTGCTCATTCTTTGAACCAGTCATAATGTTATAAACATCTAAAGTGCTCTTCAGTCTAAAATCACGAAAACGAAATATATATTTTCAAAAATGAAAGAGGGGTATAATTAACAATAAAGAAAATAGAAGCTTAAATTCGTCTAAATAATACTATATTTCCGATTTTGAAGCTAATTCCTTGCCCAAACTTTTCTCCAAGTTCATCACATAAATGCTCGATAGGACTTAAATCCTCTATGCGCTGGCCAATCCAAAGTGCAATTTCGACATCCTGTAAATACTGCTGAACGGAACTTACAGTATGTGGACGAGCATTGTCTTGCAATAAGATTTATATATCAGAAAAGAGGAGGTGAAACCAGAGACACACAAACAAAAGAACCAAATCTGCCCGACACCTGCTTGAGAAATAGTAAATGTTAAAGCACATATTTTGCAATTAATATTAAATCTTACTCATTAACCAGTCACATTAGCATTTCCATTCGTGTTTATATTTTTGTTATGCCTTCGATAGTCTGGCTTTCTTTCTTGGAGTCGTAAGAAGAGAAGGTAATTCGTACTTTCCATCTTCTGTACACTAAACTTATCATTTTTGTTGAAAACAGTATTTTGTATACTTTATTTTTGTTCAACAGTAAAAAGTATAATTTAATGAAAAACCCCATAATACTGTATAGTTGACAACTCTATGTGTAGCGCTAGAATTAAATATTCAGTGTATATTTTGTGTATTCAAAATTCTGATATCGAACAAAAAGACCTTCATTTATTGCTATAATTTTTTTTCTAACACGCTATATATTTTTTCTCTAAAATCGGCTTATATCATTTCTGCAAAAATATCACATCAACAGATTTCACATATTTTTTCAACTCCCCATTAACGATAATGCGTGCAATGTCATGTATATTAAATTCCAATGCAAATGAAAGGTGAACACGCTATGAGATGTATATAAAACATTCAAGAAAAATGTATAATTTGTAATTATTTTTATTAAAATGGGTTACTATGCAATTTTCTCTATGAATAATAACTACCGAGAATTATATAATCTTTTGCTCACTAGCAATTTTTATGAGGACGTGAATAGCAACTTGAAGGTATAGCCGTTATTATACTGATAAGCTAGTTTTTGTTGCATAAGCATGATCTTCTTACTGCGTGTATTGAACAGCATATAAATACAAAGTATCTATTTGATAAATTTTTCACAGTATAAAATGTGAATACATTTATTACATAGTGCGCCAGATTAATATAATGTTGTTCCTATAAGTATTAAATTACGTGAAAACATATGCAAACCCATAATAAAATAACAATTCAAAAGATTATTGATATAATTTTCTATTTAATCTACCTCTTCATCATTACTTTCAAACTTTATATCTTCATATTACACAAAAAATAGAACTATGATTTGGAATCTACACTAATGACCAAAAAAATCGACTCATGTCGCATGCTTGCATAGCTATTAGTATCAGCTTTATAAAGAGTGGTCTATGTTGTTATTGAGTTATTATTTTGGTAAAAAATTTAAATCTTATCTGGAAATATAAAAAGGAATATTCAATAATATCACATTATTCTATTTCTGATTAAAAAGCTCCAAATCACGATTATACCATGTATGATTACTTTACTCACTCGGTAGCTTTATAACAAACTAGAATTATTTTTTCCACATAATCTTTGCGATTTGACTAATTATAGAGCGATATAACCTTGTATACAATAAAAATTTTTATTAATTACATTTGCGTTGAACAGTTGGTGCAGTTCGATCCGACTTGTACGTAAAATATATTGTCGGTAATATCTAAAGAACCAAACAAGTTCCAACCACCTATAAACCACCCAGTCGTGACTTGCTGTTTTTTTATTGGTAATTACAGTACATCTTTTCGTTCTCTCCTAACCCATAATTCTTTCAGCTCTCATAAGATGGACGATCCGGAAATACAAGAGACCGTAGAAGCTATTCTAGGCCCTGGTGCTAAAGTAGTCGATTGCGAAAAAAAATCTTCCATAAAAGAAGAAGAAGTTTTATATATTAACGGCATCCCAGTAACATTAGAAGGACGTGACGGATTAGCTATAAAACAAGCACTCGTAACCGGACAAGTCCCACCGTGTGATTTATTAAATAGTTTATTGATAAAAACGGGAATACTCAAAGCTCCTGTTAAATTGGATACTTCTCTTAGCGTAAAATCAACTACGGTAACAACAGAAGAAGTTAAAGTTTCCCGTGCTGGCCGAGTGGTAGACGAAAGAAGTAGAGAAACGAAAGAATCGAATTACTACTCGAGCGCCCTCACAGAAATATTCGAACCAATCAAAGTGATTCCAACCAGCGAGCTCTTAAACGGCGAATACTCGAATGTGCAGTATGCGGAAAACCACGGAAAGTACTACGACAATAATGGTTACGAGACCGGTAGCGATAGAAAGTTTGGTTCTTGTTCTAGTGCTTCTAGTTACGAATCAGAAGAACCGGTACCCGTGTCTTCGTATCAACCGAAACCGTGTCTCAGTAAGGATTCGGGGCATCTGAGCAATTCTATGTCGGCTACTAAAGTCGATTTTACTCAGAGTTCTATTGACTCTTTGAGTTCTTTGGACGAGACGGATTATTTAACTGATCAGTTTAAAAAGTGCGCGTTTAACAGGAGCAACGGATTCTACAATGGCTACACTGAGAATATTTTGGTAAGTTCATATAATATATAAATAAATAATTGGTAGACAAGATCATTGTCATCATTGAATATTTATTGTAGAATAGTAACAGTTGGATAATTTACTTATTTTTTGTATGCAATGCTTAGGTTCATCAATTTAATTTATTTAAACATCCCATAATAAATGTTCAATTGTTTAAATGTCTAGTTTCTTTTTTATGAAATAAAAATATATTTTCTGGTCAAAGCTATTTTTTAAAAAACTTACTAAATAGTTGACAAAATTGTCACAAAATAATGTATTCTTTCTAATCTTTAATATTTAACAAAATAGATTTTTCAACAACCTTTTTCAGTGAATAAGAAGTTCTAGGAATGAAAATAAAATGGTTCGAATAAACCTAAACTGAAACAATAAGTTAATACTCGTAATGGAAAACCACGTTTTCAATACTTTTCCTTGATCAAGACAGAATTGACATTGTGTAATAAAAATGCAAATAAGAAAATGGAGCTAATACAAAAAGAGGGAAATGCAGTTTTTTATAGATAGCAAATAGACACTGAAGTGTGGCTCATTGAAGATAACTTTTTATCTGAGTGGAAACTGAAATACTTTAATTTTCCGTAAAATAATTAGATTTTAGAGAAAGTATATTTTGAGAAGTACTTCAAAAAATCACAATAAATTCAATTTCAAGTTATTGCATGAGAATTAAAAAAGTTATCATAGAAAACTAATTTTTTCCATTAAAAACTAGGCATGAAAATTAACGATTTTTTTTTATAATAGAAAAATTAAGGGTTTACTACTACTAATAGGATAATTTTCAAAATATAACGTTATATATAAAGAATTTTTTGAAATAAAATTATGTAATAACTTTAAAAATAATGGAAATACGGAAAGTTTGGAAAGTTTTTTCAAGTAGTAATTTCATTTATTTCGGTATATTAAAAGTTACTAGCTGAAGATGTAGCTCTGTGGGCTACGAAAATATAACTTTAGAAATACTAAAAAGTTTTAAGATTAAGATTTAAGAAGGATCAAGACAGAGTGTAGTCCGGTGCAATTCATAACGAAAATGGATTATGCATTGGAAGAAGTGAAAACAAAAGTTATACAGATACAAATAAGATGCAGAAATATGGAAATAGTTGAAATATCTGTTTTTACCGACGATTTAGTATTGTTCACTAAAAAGGGAGAAGAATTGAAGCATAGTTTATTGGCATGGAAAATGGCATTGAAATTAAGTAACATGAATATCAATGTGGAGGAGACAGAAATAATGGTAAAGGGGAAAAGCAAAAAGACCTCATAATCGAGATAGATGAAGTGAAGTGCTTCAAATTTAGGCGTGAATATACAGAGCGATGGAAGTTGAGAAGCAGATATGAATGGAAAAATCAGTGCAGCAATTAAACTTTATCATGCGTTAAGTAGAAATTTTAAGGGAGGAAACGAAATAGGTAACAATACACCATAACGAAAGTATATAAATCAATATTTCGACCAGTATTTATATATGGTACGAAAAGCATCGTACTTACAAACTCACTTAAAAACCAAATTCATGCAGCGGAAATGAGGTACCTAGTGCCATCAGAAAGGATCGGAAATGAAATGAAATAATGAGAAAAGATTTGAATATAGGGCTTGTTATTGAAACTATTGAAAAACAAAAGCTTAAATGGTTTGGATACTTTTATAAAACGGGTACCAATAGACAGGCAAAAAGGATTTGACAAGTTAGAGAAATGGAAGAGAGAAATCGAGACCTAAAGAATTTCTAGAAAAATTTTATGAGAAAAAATTAAAACATGAAGAAATTAGATATAGAAAAGAGTAGCGAGAATGGGTTCATGAACTAACACATCTACAGCGGATACACCAGGGATTGTAATTATATAATGTTGTTAGTAGCTTTTATTTGAGATAGGAAGACATTTCTTTATCATAAATATTTTGAACTTTAATATTATATTATCAAAATCCAGTCTGGAAAAGACAAATAGAATGAATTTCTTGTTTCGATTACCCTACGTTATTATAAAAAATTTGCTAAGGGCATTGTTTGCTTCAATGGCGAGAATAACGTATCGGCTCATAATTGGAGTTATGTCCATATTGCCTTAAACGGTGTTACTAGTGCTATATCGGCATTTATATTGACAGTACAAGAGAATTTACTGCTCAAAAGAAAAGAGCTTTCTGAGCACGTAGGTGCAGAAGACGGATGCTTTCAATTCGATTATTGTTTGGATGTAGTATAATGTAAGCAAATTTGCATTCACATAAACTCATATTCTGTCAAATTAAGAGTGTGAGTAAACCCCACTTCCAAATAAACGGCTTTTTGAATTAAGTATTTAGATACCATATAATAATAAAAGTGTATTGAGATAATGAAACATATTTTTTTGCATACCTCTCACAAGTTAATTTGTGATAAAATCCTGCCTCGCGCCTTAAAAAAGTTAATAAATTCTTCTCCGAAAAAATGTGATGTGATTATGTACTCAAGTGCTTTCTTTTTATCGTAAACATGTGATTTTACGAAACTGTGTATAATAAAATATATGCTCTTGTGGTATTCTTGCTATTCAAGGAACATCCAATTACAAAAATATACATTTGGAAAATGCAACAGCAATAACTTCTCCATTACATTAATTTTAAAATCCATTGCAAATCAAATAAATCGTAGCCTTTTATATCTTTGTTTTTTCACTGTACAGCTTTTTGAAGATTATGATATTCTGCTTGCCAAATCATATTTTCGGAGATTCAAACAGCTAATTTTTTTTTTATTTTTAGCCCACAATTTTCGGTACAGTAGCATCAGACCTCACACCAAAAGACTGTTCAAATAGAAGGGTGAGTACAATGATAGTATTTATTATTATTATTCATTTGAGTTAGAAACGTCGGTTGATATAGCCCCGGGAAACTGTATACATTTTGAAGTCTCTCTTATACTCTCTACTTTACCGGCTGCAATTTTTAAAGCCTCATTTTTCATACAAACTAAATGTTTTTGTTTTGATAAATATAAATTTTTTCATTTATAAAAATTGTTCATACACTGTTATGGTTGTTGGGGCAATTCTCTCAAATGTTCTAGTACGTCAAGAAATATTCCGTTCACTCCGAAATCTTATGCTAAAAGTGACAAAAATAAAGATAAATAAACTGGAGTTGGGATTAGTCTTAATGCTACTAAATGTACTCAAATTAGAGTTACTATTTTGTGCAAACATTCTAAAATCAGTTGGAAATTCACGAAAATAATAGCGTTGAATTGTGTGTAAGAGCGATGAGAAGTCGAGAGACATGCTCAGCGGCAAATTTGAAAATCTAAGTGACTTTTATTTGACGAAAGTGAGTTATAGCATGTGAAGGTACATATTTTGCTCCAATCGAGTTAATCTGTATTGATTTGAGTACCAAGAGAAGGGTAAAATAACATAATTTGTTTGATGCTCGCAGCTCAACTTAGTATTTGTATATGTGTGAGGTGAACATTGAGTATAGGGGGCCAGAACTATTATAAATTGGAAAAATTCGTAAATTTTTATCCATAACTCATATTTTTAAGCTACCGGGAGTGAAAGGAGAGAAAATATTCGTTTCTGAAGTAGTTTAAGTTTCTCCTGTTTCAACATAAAACTGAATTTGATTAGTTTACTTTCACTTCCATTAGGGTAAAACTAAAAATATAGACCTTTTGTCGTTATCATTATTATCAAAATAAAACTTCCGATTAATTGGATGAATAATTCATTCTTATGATAATGATCTGTAAAATAGCACCTGTTGTTATACTAAGTTGTTTTTTTAATTTAAAATACATAATCATCATCACATGAACCGATATATTGATTTTCCAAATAATAACAGTATTTGACTGGCAGCTGTTTCATCACTAACTCAATACTAAATTCAATACATCATCTAATATAATAGCTCTAACAAAGTATCTGAATCATATTGAATGCTTCTGAATGCAACAGTACCTACGAATGAGTGAAATCTGAATTACAGTGAACTTATCAATCAGTATTAGCAGATGATTCTCATTAAAACGTATTGTGTGAGGTGAGAATAAAATTCTTATACCAAAATATGATATGAATGATGTAGTTTGTTGACAAGTTTCTCTTGTGCTCCATTGAATATTATATATATTATTTGACTGCATTTGGAGATGCTATTTGGTTACCTGGCCATGTCCCTTTAATATTAATGAGCTATTAAACCTAGCAATAACAGAAATAATTTCCAACAATTTTAAATATATAGTTGTCGTGTATATGTCTTTTCAGCTTGTATAGTAAAAAGAATTTTTTTAACATCGCAACGACTTTTGCTTTTTATCCAAGTCTCGTTTGATAGGGAGATGCTGTTGCTTACCTTCATTAAAAATGAGATTCTTAAGGTATTTTGTTATTATAGAGTAGTGCTTAAATTGTTTAATGATTTGATATAACCTGAGGAGTCTGCTATTTGCCAAAATTTACGCAATCTAGTTTTAACTGCATTTTTTCTTTGGTTAGATAAGCTGTAGTAATTTCATACTTCTGGGGCTGGGATCGAGATTTCAATTCTGCTCTTATAAATCCCACTGCTATCTAGTTTTTGATTAAACTAATTTTAAATGGATAATAAGTGGATATGCAATGGTTTAGCGATAAGTTGCCTTGGCAAGTCGCCGCAATTATTTTCTTATGTAATTGATTTGATAAATTACAACTATGTTTTTCACATGAAATCCACGTCATTTTAGAGGAAATAATGTCAAGAACTAAAAAAAAGGTTGCCAGTTGTGAGTCGCAACGCTAGAGTTAGCAGGTGTAAACATGTATATTTTGGTTAAATATTTACAGTCTGTTTTTTTTAATATCAAAACAAAATTTCTGTTTCATAAGAAGAAAAACTATAAATATAATGAGAAAACTTTAAATAGTGATACCATTGAACCTCTTGGTTGTCATCAGAAGTATTTACTGCGTTTACTTAAGTGCATTTCATAATTGAGGAAATGTCACGTATTTCTAAATGTTAGTCAAAAATATAAGAAAATGTTAGAAAAAAGTGTCTAGTTTGAACGCGAACTTGATTCACTGAAGTTTTGCGAACCTTTTTCATAAATTGCATGTGAAAAAAGTGATTGAGCCATGTTGTGTAAAATTTCATCAAAAAGAGTACAGTTGGCAAAACTTACGTGGTTCATTGGCGACCCGGCACCAATGACAGTCGAAAAAATTTTGTTGGTATCAAAAGATGAACACCAAAAAGGAAACATGGATGCAAATTATGACTCTGATTATTCAAATGGTATTGATACTAATTCAGAAAATGAATAAAAAATATGTATAATTCTATGATTTACGTTTAAAATCAGTATATTGTGTAGTACGTAATTTGTTTGGAGAAAACACGGAAATGTTATATGAACATTCCCTAAACTAATAACGCAGCACTAATGTACTTGATGGATTCCGTTAACGAATTTTCCAATGAATTTTCATCATTTTGAAGAATTTATGCTTTTTAAATAAAAACTTAATAATACTGAATTCCATCTACACTACATTATAACCATATTCACACCACGTAAAGAATTCTTGCACCTTTTCTTTTGCACTCACACTTACCTGTAGCGAGAAACGTTTATTGAAAGCATGGCAACAACCTCTGTTTGTGGCCCCTGTTCAAGTGGCAACCATGAATTATCGTAAACAGGAAGTATAATATATCACAGTAATTTATATTAAAATTAAAAAACACGGATAACTGTAAATACTTAACAGTAACTATTTACATCTGTAAAACCTTAAAGTTGCGGCTGATTGGAAGCTGGCAATGATTTTTTATTTTTCACAATATTCCCTTTAACATAACATAAAATTACAATTTATATCAGCAAATTAATGTACAAAAAGTAATTACACGTAACTGCGGCTAATTGTTAATAGGTTATCTGTCAATAATCTATTGCATGCTCATCCAACACCCATTTAACATCATCAAAAAAGCTAGTTGCGAAATCAAGCAATGAAATCCTGTACTACAAGTTGTACTGATTTATTGAGGTTACTATTTAAGAGAATTTTGAAGATATTCCTGTTTTTAAGTTTGCTATTTTACCCTCTATTTCACCTTAAATTTATTAGCAATTAATTTAGGATGATTTTTCAGCACCATTTACTACACTAACAATGATTAAAGAAAAAATAAATTTGAGGTAATAGGATCTCGATCAAAAATTGTTAATTCGTTAAAAAAATTTTAAATATCTATAGCTCGTGATCTAAACTCTTTCCTGGACTCAAAGCAATTAACATTGGCGTCTAGAAATGAATTGCTTTTGCCAGTTTACATAAATCCGTCTACGCATTAAATCCATCAATTGGCAAAAGTCCATAAACGTACTTAATATGAGTTTTAAAGAATCGTTCCTATTTAAAATGTATTCTAAGAAAGATGTTCATATTTATATTTCAAATTGCATGTTTAGAACAATGAAATATTAGACCCTTCACTCCAGAGTAATAATTAATTGGAGATACTAGATAGTAAATTGAACCCTATTGAATTCATATGGTTTAAACTAAATAATGGAAACCTATTGCTTTAAAGTGCCGTATGAGACGTGAATAACGACAACTGAAATAAATATATCGGACATGTCATCAAAGAACAGTCGTCTGTGCATAAGATGTGTGCACATAATATATGTGTGGGAGTAGTTGAACCAGTTATTATTAACTTCAATAATTGTTCTTCCTCCAGGTCGGACGTGGTTACACCGTATTAGCACCATGTTAGATACGATAGATAAGATATTACGTGAGCAGTTAATGTTACTTGTTTTGTCAATACTATGGGAGTTGTCCGAAAAGTTTCCGGCCCATCAAAAAAAAAAACAAGAGATTTTTCTCTTCAAAGTAGGCTTCTGTTCAAAGTTCGCGTCTCTTCAAAGTAGGCTTCTCTTCAAAGTAGGCGTCTCTTCAAAGTAGGCTTCTACATATGCATCGCCTGAGGAACATATATGTCTTGCCAGTGAAATTTCATGTTTAGGAAACACAAAAAGTCTATAGGCGCCAGATCTGGTCAATAGAATATGGTTGCTGGTCAACAAACTCGAAGTGCATTTCGTGAATTTTAGCCATAACACTGAAGTGTGAGAATATGCATTGTTCACATAGAAAAGCACCTTCTTTCTCTTCAAACGCGGTCGCTTCTCGTCAATTTCTTTCTTTACGTTATTAAACAATGATGCCTAATTCTCTTCTGTTATTGTATAGTATATGAATCTTCTCAAAAACTGGTCGCCAGCCGATGAAATCATCTTGGCATTTTCGGAACAAATTTAACCTTAGCAGTCCACTGTCATTATAGTTTTCATTCCAGGAGTGTAGTGGTGGATCCAGGTTTAATCTCCAGTTATGAATCGTCGCCAAATCTCTGGCTTTTTCCATTTGCTTAGGGGTATTGCCGTTTAAAACCAAATATTTAATGACAGCTCGATACTCTCTTTTCTTCAGATTGACTCACTTATTTATATGATTATCAAATAGAAATTAAGCTTCCAATATGGTTGAAATTGTAGTGCGAATCTGTCAACGCATGCGTAAACATATTTTATCCACGACTGTTGTATAATGTATCCATTATACATCTGCTTGCTCGATCTTAATAATACACATTAAGCACGATAGTGATTGAAGAATGATTGATCACTGATGTCAGATGCCTTCTTTTTATAATTTTGTCATGTAAAACACTACTAAATATTTTCAATTCAATCAAAAAATAAAAAAGTAAATTTTCCTAGACCAGATTTGAACCTGGAACCTGCAGTTTGGAGGCGCAGAACAATAACACTAAGCCATCAGCAACATTGAATGTGTTAGTCGTATATCTGCTTTTTAAGGCATCGTGGATTTTGAAACAACTTATAAATCGAAGTAGCTTTTGAAACAAAATAAATTTTACTCAAATCTGTCAACATTATTGTGAGCTTAGATTTCTCATTGCTTTAATATTTTATGTTAAAAAAATACAATTTAAAATGGATGTAGAAAATGAAATTGACTTTCCTTCAACATTACAAAAAATTAGAGAAGCTGCCTGATCAAATTTATAGCCGGAAAAGTCAAGGAAGGTATGTAATATGTCATATGCATTTTGAACCTGCAACAGGGATTTCTAATTACTATAAATAAATACCACCGACTTTTAGCATATCCAACATATGTTAAACTAATAAATAGATTTTTGTATCGATATTAAATGATTATTATAATTTTCAATAAATATGTATGTTTAAAGGAACAATAAGTAATAATAATTTAATAAAATTTTCCAACAAAAAATATTAAATAGTCGTAGATAAAGTTAGGTTACATAAAGTATAGTATTCTACTCGCTTATAATGAGTTATTATTCACTTGGTAAACTTCCTTTCATGAATAATTACTCTCATTAAACACTCATGAATGATATACTATTATAACTTATAACGATAAAAGCTCATATATTAAGGTCGGGGTTAGAAACATTTCAGACAACCCTTGTACTTGCCTGATAATAGAATAATTTTTGATCTTAACTTAGGTTCATCTAATCGTTGAAATACTGTATTATACTACTTCAATGTCGTATTCTAGAGTTTTTTTTATAATATTACAGTTATCTCAAAATCCTTCCTCAGTTTAAATTTCCGTTTTTCTGTGTCTCAGTATAAGTTCAACTTTTCATATTCGATTTCAAAATAAAAATTCGGTACTGAGCCAAATAGCTGAAGATGAAGTTAGAATCTCTCAACGCTTGCGTAAATATATTTTATAACTTATAATGATAGAAGCTGATATTTTCATGTCGAGGTTGGAAACATTTCAGATAACACTTGTACTTCCCTGATAATAGAATTATTTTTCATCTCTTAGTTTATATACTTGTTGAAATACTGTACTATACTGCATCAATACCGTATTCTTGAGTTTTGTTATTATGTTGTATTAATTTCAAAATCCGTCTAAAGTTTATATTTTAGTTTATCTGTCGCTCAATATAAGTTCAACTTGTATTTAATTCCAAAATGAAAATTCGATAATAAGGCAAAGGAGAAGTAATCAATTACTTTCAAATTATACAATTCAGATATATTTATAAAGTACAAAAAATTCATTTAAGTGTCAGGCTACGTCATTGACTACCGTAATAATTTATTTTTGAATCTCATGACAATAATTTAAAATATTCTAAATCTTGATAATATTGGAATATTACCAGAGATCTTAATCTAGTATAAGTTTGATAAGGGTCGTAAAGATTTATAGATCCATCAATACGATGTGAATAAATTATAGTAAATATACACGTTTCGGCTCTACTTTGACCTTTTAGAAACATTATTGACATTAACGTGGATATAAAACGTTTATACCTGAAGTTTATACTCTCCAAACATTGCCATTAAAATTCACACACTTAACTAGAGTTGATTGCGTTTATCAAATAAAATTTATATTTCACTTTAGAAATATTCTTGATGAACTTTACTGTTATTTTTTACATGAATTATGTTTTTATTTTAAATTAATTTTCCCAAACTATACGTGAAGAATATCAATTAACACTCACTCTCTGAGTGACGTAGAGGTTCACAGAAGAGGCCGACATGTGTAGAGAAACATAACGAAGAAATAGTTGGAGCCTTTACTTAACAGACATTTCTTCCGTGGGAGAATGCAGTTAATAATTTTCACCATTGGGATTTAAATATAATTATTATACTGGTATGTGTTCAAATCTACACAAATGACGGGAACCTATTCTGAAAGATATTAGTATCGAGGAAAACTATTTACTATATAAATAAGAGGCGACTGTGGTACAATAACAATTCGTGGGGAATTTTAGGTTTTTTTCTTTGTGGAAGATTTTTCGTCTTTGCCAAATTTCCATGATTTTATCAAGTTTCGAACTGGGATGATGGATTCAAAAATATGTATCATAAATCACTATTTTACGATTTTACAGAAGTTTTTACTAAACTTTATTACTTCACTTTTATTACCTTAACTTAACCATGATTATTCACATACCTAACAATAAGTTATTTTATTTAGATCTAATTCAGCCAAAAAGGCAGAGCTAAGCCGCGATTATCGAAAGTATCACCTATCATTATATCCGCGTAGAACCAATTCAAATGTCCCTCAAAATTTGAAACAATTGATAATTTTCTGGCAATATGTTGGTTTATCTTGATAATGCATTTTCCATACAATTACAAAAATATATTTTTCGTGCCTTTATCTTTAAACATAGGTGCTCTAGATCGTTGACCCCTATGTCCACCCAAGCTTTATCGTCATCAAAAAGTAAGCAGCAATATTTTGTTACAACTACGTATCCAATCATTTTTTGTGTGAGTAAATTTTGTTTTGTATTGTTTCTTCATATAAATTTTTACAAAATCTCTTGGTATGTCTTAAGTTAAAAATTAAAAGTTCCACACTCCACAAACTCTTTTATATTGTGGTGTTATCTATCATGTGAAATATTTTCACATTGGAGTACAAGGAATATCTGCATTGAGAAATTAACATTTAAGTATTATAATTTAATTACTCATAATTGTACATTTGTACCTGGTTATTCTTCATAAATCTACCCTCATCTTAGAGCTCATAGCCTAACATAGAAAGAAATGTGATACAAAAGTCAGGTAATAAATTACGAGGATGGTCATAGAAGTACCTGGCCTGACCTAGAAATAGCTGTAGTTGCTTGAAAGATACAACTGTATTATAAATATCTAAATCTTTCTTAAATGCTGCTTTCTCATGTGAGCTATGTTTCTAGTTATAATGAATTCTTATTTCATCTCATAAACAACTATAAATTATATTCCTCTATTATTCGCACTATTATTAAAAAAATACTAACCTTTTTTGACTACCTTGCCGTCTCTACAATTATTATCTCCTTAGACCATAAATATTCCAATAATAGATTTTCATTTACAACTATTTTTAGCGTCCGCTCAAGAGTCAACATATAGGCCTTCTAAAAACTTTTTTTGCTGGCAATGGAACATTTTCTCTCGTCTTTTACAGTTCCTTAAAGATACCAATTTCTACCACAAAACGTGTTTCTTATACTTCAAATAAGCTTATGCAATTATTGTTTCTATACCAATGACCAGAGCTGTTGATTTACGTTAAAATGAAATACAAAAAATCCCATTTACATAACAGTTATAAGAATCCAATTACATAACCTGATCGTCCATGTCAAATACTGTTGAGCGAAACTAAATAATCTACTAGTTCCAATTTCACAAATTGCTTATCTAAGTACTATAATTATTTCTAGTAAGAAATATTTCAATGATACCAAATTATGTTGCTTCCTACTATTAATTTGTAGAAATATTTTTACGAAGATCAAAAATATATATAAGTTAGTTCAACAGTCTGCATGTACTAGAAATAGTCATTTTTTCTAATGAAAACATATAATTCAATCTTATTTTTTACATTCCAGAGCTTACCTCAAACTCCGCAAACAAAAAGTTTTGCCAATATATTCAACGGGGAAGCTGGTCAAGACGGATCTGCGGAGTCTACTTTCCAACAAGAAAATGTAAGTGAATGAGTAAACACTTTTATATTACAATTACTTAAGAATCTCAAAATGATTCGCGACAAATAATAGAAGGGGATTGATGCTAAGTAAACGTTGATATTGTTGTTTACTAATTTATGTAAAAGTTCTAACACTACAAGATAATTTAATTTTCAACACAAAATACATAAACCAAATACAATATGTTGAGGTGTATTATGCTAAATCTCTTCTTCTCATTCCTCAGCAATTACAAGAGAATAAAAAGTAACAAGTTGCCAGATGTAGAGGTTAAAGGGATGCAGACCTTCGTGACGGAAGGTTAAAGGCTTCAGTCGGCTTATCAAAGCCGTATTGATGGTCGCTGATGTTAGTTAGCAGACTTAAGATTCGCTGGGTAGAGAATATCTCCATGATTTTGGCAATGACTGGGAACCGTCTTTTTTCCTTTTTGGTGTGGGTTGAACCCAAGGAAGTCTCCAATTTTAAGGAAAGAGACCTATTAGTTCAGTTGCGCCTTTCTTCAATACGATTTGTGGTATTACATCTAGATTGGTGGCTTTATTGATGTCCAACCCTTTAAGAACTGTCCCAATTCTATTTCAGACATCAATGAACCAACTCCTGGCAGGTTGGGTGGTAGTTTTCCCCGCTAACCAAGGGTTGACTTTGAAGCAAACACGCGACCCAATAAATCTGCTTTTTCTTTTGCGGTTACTGTCATTGGCCCATTTCCAGTCAATGGCCAGAAAGACTTTAATCCATTTGGACAATTGAAGAGTTGTTTTTTCACACTCTCATTATATGGTCGTTTTGCAGGTATTCTCGAGACAACAAAGTTTGAACGATTTTCGGGAGTAGGATTTTAGCGCCAATTACGATAAGCAGCATTTTTGTAGTTGACAGCTCTAGGGCAGTTTTTATCTAGCCACGGATTATTGTCTGCAAAGCCGTTGATGGTGTAAGGAATATAGGCTACTATTCCTGCCAAGATTACCTCAGAAATCTGATTTGCACACATTGAAGGGTCATTATTGAAGCAAATATCATTCCAAGAAAACATAAAAAGGAAGACCTTTAGATGTTTCCATTTGGCCGATCAATAATACCAAACTTCACATGATCTAGGTGGATCCTGAGTTTGAATTTTTAATTACCACATTGCTGAAATTAGTTTGTGACCTGATGTTTTGAGTAGTGCATGTAGGCGTTATACAGATCAGGGTCTGTTTTTAGAAACAGGTCAATGAGGCTAGCAAAGCCATTATCTCAATCGGGGACTCTGGTTGGTTCATTGATAAGTTGTGTCAGTCCGTGACTGTTTGCAAAATCTTCAGCTTCCCACTGTTCATCGTAAATTCTGTTGGAAAAATTCAATCAGTTGACGTGATAAACATTAAAGTCACCAGTGACTACAATATTTGCGTTTAGATGATTTGTTTGCAGGTGAACGATTTTATCGGCAAAGTTTGAGAATAATTGCCTGTAGCGGGTATCGCTAAGAAGTATCTACAGAAAGCGGAAGAATTTTGTTATTCGTTAATACCTTAAGCAACACAAGTACCTGTTCAAAGAATATAAATAACTGACCATAATTCGCAATGAACATTTCTTGTTACCATACTTCAATTGAAATTTTGTTATTTAACCGTCTCTCTATATCTTACGCTCTCTGTTGAACCATTCTAATTTTATTGAACAGTTTGTGAGAGTTTCTCAAGATATAATTAAAAATATACCAAGGCGAATTCCAGCGGTTGGATGAGGTTTTATGTTCTATTAACTTAAATTTATACGGTACTTTTTTCACAAAGTGATTTTATTTTATTTTCTAAGATAAAAACATAAATAATTCAGATCAAATATTTGAATTACCACATACTTTTGCTTTAATCAAATTAAAAAAATTATTATTCCACAAATAATATACAATTTCGCGTTTGATGTATTAATGTGTTAAACATTTATAAAACGATTACTCAAGAAAGATAAATAGATTTTATGGATAGTAAACATTCTATTATGAATTACCTGTTACAAAGTTTAACGCTGATCTTGTTGTCTTTAAAGTTTTAAGACAGCTGTATCTGTCGACAAACTTGTAGAACATGGTAAGCCCTTGACTACTCGGACGTTAACTCGAAAACATGTTCCTTAAACAGTTTAATCCGTCATGAACAATCATCGATTCTACCTGAGGGAATCAAAGACAAAACAAATATTAAAGATACCAATTGTTCAGTATACATCTGTAGTTAATTTACCAGATAATAATATTCTATACTATATACAGATAAATGTAAATATAACGGATTTTAAAAATTGTTCCACCAATTATAAGGTAAGTTATCGTAAAGTAATACAGACTATTTTATATAACTTTATTAAAACTTGGATACCAAAGGTATCAAAAAATTGGCTTTTAAAATAATTATTTTTCAGACGCTGCTAAAACTATTGATAAGGCTTAACAAGCACTATATGTTTCAACATTCTTCTTAGAAAAATTCAAGAAGATGTATATCTTAATGTTATAGTTGAGTCTTGAATCCGTTTTTTGTTAAAATTGAAGTACGATCAAAAGATGGTTATCATTTGTATCATGCACACTCTAGAATAAACTAGTAGAAAGTCAAAATAAATAGTACCATTGCTTTTATGAAGTCGAAATATGTAGCAATACTACTCCTATAGTCTATTTCAGAAATGTATGGAGCAATAAAATAGGGAATTCCTTCCAGTTCGGCTCGATTTCGGTGTCGGCCATAGGTGTAGATCTGGAAATATTATGTAGGGATTACTTAGATAGTAGCAAAGAGTCTTCACAGTATTATCAGATTAGTAATAAAGTGGCGACTTTTATACCAACGAAAAGATATTCTAATAATTCTCCACTATCAGTGAATGAAAAACTTATTATTTCAAATGTACACGATTGCATAAAATACGATTACCCGAAATATACTGTACAAGAAACTGTCGACCGATGTTCCCGAATGACTGGAGTTGGAAAGTCCACCGTTTTTAAATTATTGCAGGGGAGAAAGATAGCAGGCCAAGTGGAACCTCCCAAGAAGTCCAGGCAGACCAGTAAAAGTCCTTGATGAAGACACCAAAAGTGTAATTCGAAGAAAAGTTCACTCTTTTTATTTTAAAAAAGAAATACCTATCCTAGATAAGATTTTAATGGAGCTTGGCCAGGATAACAGTATTCCGATGACAACAAAAAAACTTTTATGGACCACTTTGAGAAATATAGATTTTGCCTGGGAAAAGCATAACCGTAAAGCACTTTTACTGGAAAGCGATGAAATTGTTTACTGGCGTCGAAAATACTTAACAAGTATAAAGCAGTACAGATCAGAGCAGAGAAAAATCTTTTATCTTGATGAGACGTGGATTACTGAAGGTTATGCAGCACCAAAAATGTGGCAAGACAAAAATATAACCAGTGCTCGCCAAGCTTTCATGGAAGGCCTGTCAATGAGTATTAAGGTGCCTTCAGGTAAAGGGAAAATCGTTCATATTGGAAGCGAATTCGGATGTTTTTGGGAACTATTTTGGTAAAATGATAAAATTTTTTCCGGCTGATTCAATAGTAGTTATAGATAACGCAAATTATCTCGATGCATAGAGAAGACTCCAACTTCATCTTGGAGAAAACAAAAAATTATTGAGAGGTTAACAACCAAAAGTATTGAATTTGAAGATAATTTGAAAAAAAAAGAACTATTAGCTATAGCAAATTTACACAAACATCGTTTTATAAAATACGCCGTTATTCTATTAAAGTAAAATTCTTTCCTTTTTACGAGTATCCTACCGGCACGCCTTTGGCACAATATTTTCAGTGTTTGTCAATGGATAACATTAGGCTAAACCCATAAATTGACCCTAACCCGGGTGGTACTACCTGCACTTGATTCATTTACAATGAAATCAATGCCAAATTATGAAAGTGGCTTAAGTATTCGTTGGGTCACTCTGTGGTCCCTTTGCATGCCTAATGAGATTTTATTGCTCTATACATTTCTGAAATAAAATATAACATATTGGAGTTAGCCGCAAGGACAATGAAAACTTGGCTAGCAATGAAATCAAAGGAGAAGTATGATGCCGCATAAAAGAATTTTATGGATTATCAGATCAAAATCACTTCTTTTTTGAAAAATACGTTATTTTTGTGTTTTTCTGAATTAAACGAGAAGTACAAGTCGAATTCACTTTCCACTTGACGCTGGAAATTACCCTAAATATTCACTATAACATCCATTTGGAAAAGTATAAAAGTTACATATCTTCCTAAAACTTCAGTCCGAAGGCTAGCCAAAACTTTAACATCGGAGGAAAAATTCTACTTTTTTAAAATATGTAAATAGAATTTTTTTACAAATGTAACTCCTTTGGATGAGCTGCTATAATGGAACCCATTTGCAAGAATGCGTTGCAGTCCATGCAAATTCAAGATACATAATATTACAACGGAGTTCTCGTAGTCAGTATAGAAGTCCCCAAATCAAAGACACATAGATCATGTCAGATGCAATTGAAAAATGTGTTCAGTTCAATCTAGAGAGAAACTATCACAAACAGGAGATCATCATTCTGTGCGATAGTCAAGCATCCATTAGAGCTCTAAGCTCAAATATCATAAAATCCAAACTCGTTGGGATTGCCTAGAAAAATTGAACAAACTGGACAAGAAAAATAAAATTACCCTACAATGGATTCCGGGACACACCGGAGAGAAGGGAAATGAAATAGCTGATAAGCTGAATGGAAGAACAATGGAAAAGTACTAGTAAACAAGGTCGATAGGAACAAAACCAATTATTGGGACAACATACAAGGGCTGAGACAAGCAAAGACTCTTCTGGGAAACTATAACCAGAGTAGATCTGTGGATTGTATCAAACTAAGTAAAAACAATCTGCGAATACTAACAGGTGTTCTATCGGGACCCTGTCGCCCTAACTAACAACTGAAGACGCTAGACCTAGCAGATAATGTGGCGTGCAGATTTTGTTGCTGAGGACGAAATCTCTATCCACATTCTGTCGATGTGTGAAACACTAAGGAACTCCAGAGCACTACACCTGGTATGGAATAGAAGACGAAGATCTCTGGCAGCTACAGCCATCCTATATTCTGGACTTTTTAAAAGGAGTGGCATCAAAATATCAGTTGTAAACACTGGGTTCCTCAGTAATCCAGCAAGAAAGGGGTACACAATAGATCCCTTAGGTCGCAGTGTATACGAGACCCTAAATACATACATACATAACATGTTAGGTGAATTTTCACTACGATCAGATATCAGATCAGAATATTTTAAATCACGAATTTTAGATGAGTCGTTCAATACGTCGATAATCGGTCACAGTTTATATGAGCGACGGTGATGACATCACAGCTGTGAAAAAAATACGAGGTTACATAAATAACAAGTTAGAGCAGTGTTTTCCAACCTGTTTTGTGCAAAGGCTCACCCAAGCCGTTCAAAATTTTTATGCTAGAAAACACAGTAAGTAAATTTTCAAAACATATGATAACCTCAATATAAAAAAGTCTGAACTAAAATAAAATTTACAACAAAATACACATGTGGCTGTGAAGAAAAAAAATTCTTTTCAAACACAGGTGGCGTCGGTCAGCTGACCCGAGACGTTTGAGCCTGATCTTGACTTACAGCGCCTCTTATTGGACTCAACTGGTTCCTCTGCGAGCTTTTTTTTGCTAAGCATCATCGAACCGTAGATGCTTTCAGAGTTGCCACACCTTCTTCATAAATTGAATTTCTTTTATTCAAATACGAACAACTGCGATGTTAAGCGAGATTTTAAAACGTCCAGGGATACACGTGGAGTTGATATTTTGATTTCTTCAAACGAATTTATAATATTTATAGGCCGTAATAATTTAAGAATTTGCTCTTTTCTTCCAATTGAGCACCGTAATATAGCAACGCTTTTAAATGGCCCAGAGCAAAAGGGTTAAAGAAGAAAAATTGTTCAATTAATTAATATAATAACCGTACCATACAAAGTGAACAATATTACTGGTACAATTACTACAGGAAGTGATACTTATAAATTGATTTGAATAAACACGTATTGTTATTATCAATTAATTGCTAATGTAGCACCTTTGAGGGATTACAATAATCTATAATCGTAATGATAAAGGATAAACATAAAGAATATAGAAATAAAATTAATGTCAAGTTAGTTTACTGTAGTTTCTTCTAACATTTTCCATCTTTCCAGATGTTTAACTTTTATTTCGTATATATCCATTATTATTCAACCTTATCAAAATTCAAAGTCTTTAAGAAATGTCCCAATGTTTTTTTTTTCATGAAATAAGCTTAATTATTTTCTCATTTACTATCAAATCAGAGCAAACTAATTTATTTGCGCGGTCTAGGTATACGATTAAATTTATTATTCTAATAAATTAAAAGTAATATTCGGGAAACGCTGTTCTAATATTCAAATCGTGCTCGGGGTTTCCATTGTTCGTAGGCTGCCCACGCAAATAAGAAATTTTGTCCATAGTGTAGAAGCTACGACGTCAGCTTGAAAAATAGCGGTCATTGTTTTCTCGTTTAATACGTATAGGAATAAGAGTGATTTCAATGTGTTCGAGGCGCTTCATAATTGTGAGCTACATAGAATTGATACAATAAGTAAATATACAGTATGCAGCATTATTACGTACTGTCAAGATATATTTGCAGTCTATTATTATGAATATATGGGCCGTTTAATAAATAATTAACCGATTTTAAAGGTTTATATTTTCAAAATTGAATATGGACATGCCGTCACATATCGAACACAGGGGACGACTGATGATTTTTTGAACAATCTTGTTATCCTTTGGGCTGTAAAAGGATCAACACCATATGTGGTACGGAAGTTGCAAGTGAATCACATACTAGCATGTAATGAAGTATATAACACAAAACTCTTCAGACTACTTAGCTTGGTGGGTGTTGGTTGAAGCGAGCTACTGTAAACTGTCTCTTTCTGAATGAAGCGTTTAATTAGTAATTGCTTGATTTTTCCCAAAAAAATGAGTCTTATTTAAGTCTCGATCTCGTTTTGTTACCAGTTATCTTGTATAGTATTTTAATTCTAAATAATGGTTATATAAATTAAATAGAATAATATAGAATTTTTTAATTTTCTAATAGATAGACGTTACCGTAAGAAGTGTTACCAAGTTGAATTGAAAATGTAAAAAAATCATACTCGGTTATTAAGTTTATTTGAAATTTGCAATAAAATAGTTCCCAGATGATAACCAGATTATCGTAAATTATATTGTCTTCTATGTAGACCTGTTCTAATATTTCGAATAAAACCTGGTATAAGTTATCCGTAAGTAACACAACAATGTCAAATTTTCATTGCCTTTCCAAAATTCATAAACCTGGTAAGGCTATAAGAACTATTGCTTCAACAATTTTTACATCTAGTTATATCTGCTGATAGTTAACGAAGGAGTTTGAAAACCTACCCATCAAACCTGAGATTTTTTCGTAAATAATTCGTTAGAATTTATCAACAAGGTGAAAACTACAGAAATTGAAGATGAGGAAATTTTAATCTCCTTTGATGTAAGTTCATTATTTCCCTGTACGCCGATCCCGCAGATCTTGGAGTACCTTGAGGACTTATTGAGATCTGATTAGTTGGGAGCTAATGTTGTCGAAGTAATCGAAGTAATCGAAAAATATTTATAGTTAACAAAAATATGTATGGAGCAAAACTATTTCCAGTACAATCAAGAACGAAAGAACAGCAATGAGCAATTGCCTATCTTCATTTATGGCTGAACTGTCATTTTGAAAAGCAAATCAATGAAGAGTTTCAGTATTTTAACAGGGTATGGTACAGTTATGTGGATAATATTTTCGAGATATTCAATACGAAAAAAAGCAAACCTAGCGAAAACACCGCTACATGTCCATTTCTCATAAATTTTCTTCATATTTCAGTTTCATCTCTCTCTATATACAATAATATGTAGAATTTCACTTCTGTGCATTCCAGTTTAGTAAACCATTTAGAGCGATTTCTCTAAAAGAAGTGACTCTACTAATAATCGATATTTCTAACCTAAAAATGTTTGTTCATTTATTGCAAACCAGTATCTAGATTATGGGTTTTTCATAAAATTATGATACATACAAGATATGACATTTTTGAATTGATAAGGATATTTATACAGTACTGCCCTTAAACAAAATCAACGATGACGTTATACCTCTAAATTGGGTCACCCTATATCGATGGATCCGTGCAATTTAAAAATAGAAATAATAGTACTGAATTGATTTCGAATTGTATAACATTTATTATTAATTATGATCAAAATAGAGCTGTACATTGTTTCATATTTCAAAATTAGCTCATGTCATCTGCACACTACCAAGTCACCTTAAAACGCTTTTGTCCTGAAACCAGTCAAACCTTAGGTACTACCCAACATAACTCCAATTGTGAGCCCTCTAAACGATTCGCAATCCGATTCCTATTTCATGCTACTGCTCACTGGACTACTTCTCTATTCTTCCAGTTGGTTGCTATCAACTGTCTAACAAGAATTCCCGAAAATTCCCTAGCCTTTCTTGACAATTATCCTATCGCCATTACGTCTCCGCTTGTTAGTGTTACAGGGTTTCTGTGGTTTCTCTATGACCCAGCTGTATCCTTCCTTCTACCCAGTATCTACCACCCTATATAGCCTTGTTTCGGCGAGTTATTTTGTTTTTTTTTTCAAACTCCAAATTCAATTCCATCTGCAATAGATAGCGAACACACACACGAAATCATCTCTAAAAAGAACCATACTACCACAAAAAAACAACTCAACCACATTCATCCCCGTAGAAGGAAATTTTTCGCAGAGTCATCTCTAAAATAAAGAGAAACTATATCCTACATTAATTTTCCACTATCAACATAAAATAATATCCCGATATTCTCTCTCTAAGCTTTAATTAAGATACGACTTTTATTTTATTTTTGTGAAATGTACTACATTTCGCAAGACAGTCCTAAATCAGAATATTTATGTTGATTGCAAGCCAATTTTATTGTTCTCAGAAAATTGAAATGAAGAATAATTTTCACCGGCACAGTTAACAAGAGTAAATTAGAGAAAATCATTTGTTATTGGATTTAATAAAAAGTTTTCTAGAGACAGAAACCGTTAATACTTCAATTAATGAACTTAAGTTCCATATAAAAATCCAGATCGATTTCAATACCTCCAATGCTATCATAAATATTCATGTTCTATATGTTTATAGGAGGTTGCCTATCAATATTTGGTCGTAAGTATTTTTAATTGGAAAACAGTTTCGTTCACTTGCTTTTTAAATAAAAGCTCGTCTACATCACGGCAAAAACTTCTAAAAATTCATGGTTGCCGTTGCGCACCTGGCCGCTCCTCTTCGCAACCAGGTGTAAAAAAGTATGATTTCGATACATTCATACGTTCATAACGTACATCTATTTATATTATTAAATTAAAGCTAAATCTAAAGTATTTAGATATATTTTCTATGCACGTCCCAAAACACGTTTCTGTTACTATTATAGTATTTGAACAGTAGCGGTTTGAAACGAACGTGTGTGAAGAAAAACAGGAACAACGTATAAATCTCAAATTTCTCGTTAAATTGAAAAAAACTTCGATTGACTGCTATAAATTGTTGCAAGAGTCATAGAGATAAATCTCTATCTCGTGCGTGTGTTTTTGAATGGTGTAAGCGCTTTAGTGATGGCCGAGAGAGCACGGAATATAACCAGCGCCCAGATCGTCCTGTGACTGTTTCAATTCGGAAACAATGACCAAAATCAACCAAATTGTGCGTGCGAATGAGCATCCGGATAATTGCCAAGGCTATAAACGCCAATAAAGAAACGGTTAGAAAAATTTTACACGAGGAATTACACATGACAAAAGTCTGTGCGAAGTTGGTATCAAAAAATCTGACTCTTGCCAAAAGCTCTTGCGTCATCACGTCTGCTCAGATTTCCTTGAAAGGCTAGAAAGGTTAGAAAAAGATCTTCTTTGAAAGGGCCCCGATTTGAGTCGATGGAAGTGGTAAAGCAAAAAACGGCAGAGATCCTAAAGGCTCTCACCAAAGAAGACTTCCAGCACTTCTTCGATCAATGGAAAAAACGTATGGAAAGAGGTGTGGCAAGGGGAGGGTAGTATATTGAAAGGGAGCATTCAAATATAGAATAACTTTTATAATAAAACCCTTGTTGGTAACCAGGCCCGTTATTTAATAGCCAGACCTCGTATATAGTTACCTAATTAAATTCTCCCACAAAGAAAGGTTGCCGGCTGTAGAATGAAAGAGAGTTAGCGCGTAACATTATTTGTCAGACGTGGACAACAATTGCTCACTGTGCGACCCTTTTAAGCCATTGCGCATGTGTTTTTATAACAACATAAAAACAGCAGACGCTGACGTTTTAATAATTATATTAGGTAATATGCATAAATTTCCTAATTTGCGAATTTGGTTGACAAACTGTTCATCAAACAAAAGTAATAATAAAGATGAGGTTTATATAAACTGCATGGACTATAAATAAAATTAGGCGCGGCTTTATGTCTTTTTCTTCCCGATTTTAACGTCTACATGGGTTGCGACTACATTGCTGCATTTTCAACAAAGGGAAACTTCGACCCCTGAATATATTTATTAAGCACCCAGATATTCAAAAAGCTCTTGCGTCTTCGACGAATCCTACTGACATCTTCGATGAAACCAAAATTGATACAGTCCAAGAGAGAAATGAAAAATTTATAAAAATAATTAAAGGTTTAGACTCAACGCACATTCCACCGTGCTGGAAATCTTTGAAACAAAAGTTGTTGCAGACAATCGTTCTTTATTCGATATGGTTGAATGCCACTGAGCCGGACTGTATCGACTTCAGCCCGGAAAATAGTGGCTAGGTGCTATTAGATTAGATTTTCTCAAACTAACATGGTTCCTGAGAGACTTAACTCCAACGCAAGTTAAGAGTGTGCTGTGTGATTCCATTCCAGCAAATCTTTCGATAATAACCACGATTTTGATATTTGTAGCTATGAAAATTATAGCTCCGATAATAGTGTAACTGAAATCACTGATGATTCAGATTTTTAAATGAGAGTTACAGAAATATAAGATACATTTTTTAGATTTTTTAATGTTTAATTAATATATAACAAGCGATTGAATACTTGAATAAAATCAAATAAAATTTTTAAACAGTACGTCACAATAAAATTTTCTTTTACATAAGTAACCTTGGTTTTATTTATTATTTAAAATCAATATTAAACATATTAATTCAATATCATTTTTTTGGTAATTTTCAAATTTGTCATTTTGAAAAGGAAGACATTTCATTTGGAGTATTTATTAAGTCTCTATTAGTCCCCAGTGGTTGTGAAGACTAATTTGATATATAAATTTAGGGTTTAGCAAAAAACCAATTAGCGTACTAATCCTGCAGCCGAATCTTATATATGGTCATTACTATATTATTTCAAGACGTGAATTCTTTCCAAAGAAACATCAGAATTGTACCAAACAAATCATTTCTAGCCAACAATCGTTATTGGCAATGTTTCAAACCATCGTTCAATGTTCAAGGTGGTCAAAGTGGAAACATAACTTATAATTTATTCATTGTAATGTATTAAGTGTATAATCAATGCTTAAACTCTTTCTTAATTAATAGTTATTCCTTCCATCACAAACAAAACACCAACATATCACAAATGAACGAATCAACGGACAGTAAATTTGACAATCAACATCATTAATAAACTGTGTCTACTTACGTAAATTTTATTTATTTTATATGTAATTAATCAGTCTCTAACAATTAAATAGTCGTCTGTATAATATATTATGAATTGAATTAAATCCCGATTTATTTTACAGGCTCTGGTCTACCGAGACGGAAATCTAATCTCCGGCCCATTGGATGCATTAATCCAACATATGGTACCTACCGATCAGTATTACCCAGACAGAGCTTACCTGTTCGCGTTTCTATTGTCGTCCCGATTATTCATCAAACCCCACGACCTTTTGGCCAAAGTTCGAACGTTGTGCGAGACGCAGCAGGGTCTCGCAGGCAAACCCACAGGAAGTACGGCGCAGACACGGTTTGCGGAACATTTGGTCCAATTGCTGGCCGAATGGACAGAGACGTTTCCTTATGATTTCAGGTAAGTGAATTGTTATTTTCGTTTATTAAGGAATCTTATAATATAATAAAAACCAAGTGCACATGGAATTTTAATTTGGAATATAATACAGGCTATTTTATATACGAGTGGTGATAACAGAATACGGTGAATTATTTTATTAAAAACAAATAAGAATTAGTCTTCTTTACAATATTACTTTTCTCGAACATTTAATTAATAATCGGAAGTATTATTGGAAGGCTTTTTTATAGAGATTTTATCTGATCTGTCATAAATGCTGTCTGAAACGTTTCACTTTTACAATTTTAGAAAAATCAAAAATCCCGTGGTGCTAAATCTTATAAATAAGGTGGATTTGTACAGATAGAAAGATTTTTAGTAAATAAAAGCAACTTGTGGTATATTGCGTTATCATGATGAATAAGAAAGCCGATGGCTTATTTTCAGGTTTCTTTTTCGCACATCGCATCCCAAACATTTCAATACCACAATAACCTATTGGAACATAAGATCTTAACTGACTCATTTTGATTTTAAATCTACAAACATTCCTCAAGTTAATGCTCTATTACCATAGACAGATTTCAATGTTGCAGGAGCTCCTTTGGCAGTATATCCAACTTAAAAACAAACCCCAATCCTAATGGGTTGTTTCATATCCAGGTTTTATATTAAATACTGTAGAAATGTCAGAAATGTTTTTTCAAGAAATTTAATTACAACCGTCAAGATTGTAGTATTACTATCTGATAATCCTACGAAATGTGAAGACGATGGCTTAGATATACATCTAGAAATTAAATTTCCAACTTACGAGTATAGTGCGATACAGCAAAAAAAAATAAGGAAGGAAAAACTCTTCGCGGTCGAATAAGGATAGCAGGAAAAATCAAAAGTCTTCACCCAAGATAGAACTCTGAAAATTCAAAAGAATTTACTATCAAATAGATTCTAATATAAAGAATGGTGGGTCATTTATAATAGCTCCAGTGACAAAAGACAATGAAGTTACTTTCTGCTTTGATCTGAAGCCACTCCTCAAAACAACAATATAGCCGGCTTTTTACAAAATTATTGACTGCACAGAATTTTTTTTTACCAACGGACTGAGGAAGAAGAGCGATACAGAATATCCTGCACTACATTTTTCACAATACACTAGTTTGAATAACACTACTAGGAATTTTTGACGAATGCGGTTCTCAACAGATGGAGGATGGTGTTATTCATACAACAATATATTATTTTGGAGCAATGAAAAGTAACGCAATCTAGTTATGAATACACATCCGGTGTATGGCCACAGCTTTCTTTAAAAAGATAGGAAACATTGGTCCTTGATTAACAGTTTTTTAAAACATTTCAATAACATTTACACGATCTCTGAAAAACTATAAACAAAAATGCAGTGAAAGCGGTACAGAAGTGATTTCAGAAAACACTTAGGAACAGGGCTGGTCAGTTGAATTGCTTCCTCATGCACCCTATTGGCGATATTTAGTCCCATCGGATTATTACCTGTTTCCAGACTTGAGAAAATGGCTCGACAGTTAAAGATTTTTTAACAATAAAGAGCTGATGTCGGCAGTTAATAGCTATTTTGAGAAGCTTGACGAGTCTTATTCGTATTATAAAAAGGATATCGATATTGTTAGGACAGGTACTTCTGGGACCATCATTCATTCATTATAAAATAAGCATTTTAATTGCGATTTTATTCAAAGAGACACATATCTTTGAAATGCATTCAAATAAGGGTATATTCTAATTTAACAATTTAACTAAATATTTGTTGTTCTTCCTAGAAAGTTAACAGGACAAAACAAATTTAAACAGTTCTATATGAGTTATTTCTCTTACTCATACACTCTCACGTTCATATTTAGGTACCTAAAATTCACAGAACACAACAGCTCTTACTTCTAATAAAAATGATTCCACTTTTTTATTTACAAATACTGAATATTTCTCTAATTTGATTGGCCCATAAGATCACATTAAAATATGAGGCACTCATTACAATTGTAGGATTCTAGTGTATTCTATAAAAGTACGAGTGGATATAAATGACTATATCTTTCGTCATCGTGGAAACTGGAAAATATGAAAATTATTGTGTAATCTTTCATTTGAATTTCATTGTTGTAATAACAACTGTTATTGGTTGAACTTAGATTAGAATTTAATGATAGTGATGCAGACATGCAGTTTAACAAATAGATGAAAGAGTAAAAAGAAACAAATACAAATGACCGAAAATGTTGCAGCAGTACAAGTTGTTAACTTCGAAATTTCAAAGTATGTTGATGCTAAACATGACGTGAGGTATAAAAAAGGAAGGGAAATGTGGCATTTTCATTCCATTAATTTTTTTCATTATAAGAGAAAAGTTATTCTCGCATACTCAAAAACCTATGAATAAACATAGGAATGAGGAATAAAGTAATGTTTGTACACATTGTAGGAATGGGTTCAAAAAGATATAACGGTATTTTAACAACATCCCTTGAGGAGAATCAGAATTATCTGAGTGTGGACTATATAAAACCTATTTAGTTTTGTTTCCCATGTAATTAGTTACCTAAATGTGGCAAAATTTACTTCCTCAGAAAATTTTCTCTAACCCTAATCACTCCCCAAAGTTCCTTTTCATGTTTTATCTCAAGTGGTATGAGCATTAACTCATTATTTCATTATATGAAACAATTCATTCTAATAACATACGCATGGCGTATTATATTCGAATAATTAATGACTGAAATGTTCCGAATTCTTGTGTGGGGCAAAATATCTTCTTCGTGTGCTTTAAATTCATGATCACATTCCAACCTTAAACTAGTAAAAACCAATAAATCAAATAATTTGTTTGATTTCTATAGCTCTTCTTATTACATTTACACATCGATTGAGTTGACAACAGCTATGTGAATATATCTTGACAAGTACCATTTATTTAAGCGATCAGAAAGGCCGCGTACCAAACAGACCAATATCTTTTTTTCATACTGTACTGTAAAGTCGACTTTTCAGTACTAATTTGAGTCCGAAAAATGGCACATTACGGTATCTTTGTACATTACAGTACTCTTAAATTCTCCCAATCCCGTTTGAAATAATTAGAAATAAAAAATCAACAACTTTTATTCTACTTTTTGAATGTTAACAGTAATTGTGCAACTAATGTTACCAGAAACATTTATTGTAGGAATTATTGGATGTACGTCTTTATTTTCAATAATGCTGAAAGATGTGTGGTTTTGGTTTAATACTTGTACAAAAGTTTCACCCCCATGTATCATTCATCCTATTTTCTTATTGCTCTCGACGGATTCTTCCACATATTTTTCAGCTACTGATGAATTCTTCCATCCACCATGCCGTTTTAAAACATTGATATCAGCCCCAGCGTTGGCCAACAGTGCTGACGAAGTCCTTCTGAAGCAATGTCCGGTGTACTTTTCTGGATGTTCAAGATTGAGGAATCCAGCAATTTTTTTAGGTGTCCTGCCAACAGTGTGTATTCCAGCTCTGTGACCCACGCATTTTTCTTGTCTGTAGCCTACCAAAAGTGCTTTTAGTGAAAGGTGGCATGATTTTGTTTGTGGTTAATATCGAGCAACATACATTTGAGGGATAATCTAGAATATGGGTAATAGATACCTCAAATGAACACTTCATATGAAAGCAATGATTGTTAAAGAGACGCTTAGTATCAGCTGTTTGGGGATTTGTTTGAAATTATATTTCTTCAATTGAAAATCCGGCGATAAAGAAAGTTGAGTATTAAATGGTCGATGAGTTTTTATAGGTCATTCTGAATTAAATCAAACGTCATCTGTTTTATATTACTCTATGGAGATTATGTTGAGTTAAATATATTATAGTAATGTATTTTTATGAACACTCTTTGGATGTTATAGACTTATTAATATTATTTATTAATATCGAATAATAATAATAATAATAATAATAATAACTACAAAACTAATATCCAGTTTAACTGTACAAGTTTGTGGGGAATAATTTCACATATGAGTTTTGAGAAATGTAAGGTTCAAAACGGGACTTCAAGAATATGGTGATGTAATTATTTACATATAACCAAGCATAAAAGTAGAAATTGATCCATGGCTATATGGGGCTTGGGTTTGGTTTGAAGAATCTCGAGCAATTAGAGGAATACGCAGACATTAGTTCATAATGGTTTGAAAGATATTTTCCAAATACGTTGTTGGTTATCAGCTAAAATCCACCATCAGGATACTACGGCTGAACTTTATGCCAAAATAGTGTCATAATTATTTTTTGAAAATGTATCGGAAAATAGTACTGTGATCACCGCTCTTAGCCGACTTGTAAATAAAATACCAAATAGAGAAAATAATAAAAAGTTGCCCAAGAATATCTGTCGTGATTTTCATTTTGACGAACCATGCAGTAGAGTTCTATTATACATATTATATATATATATATATATATATATATATATATATATATATATATATATATATATATGTTACATTATTAGAAATACTATTATTTTATTTTAACAATTATTCTATACAATATATTATTGTTCATTTAAACATAGTACATAGTTATCGAAAATTATATTAATCTTCATAATAATCAACACCAAAATCTATGTACTAGTTTCATAAATATTGTTAATGTTAATGTTACAAGAAGATGATATTAATTTATAGTTATTAATAATCCCTATTGCCATTTCAAAATTCATATGCCATATTATATACTTTCCTTGAATTCTCCGTCAATAAATTTTATGAGGCAACTTAAACAGCACTAATTTCTGTTGGTGTTAAAGAAACGTTAATTTTCTATATCCATTTTTAGTTGCTTTCGCAACATAATTTGAAATAGAATATTAAAACACGGAGAGATCTAAACACACAGTAAAGTTGAGAAATTTGAGTTAAATGAATATTAATTGAAAAGGTGATTCAATTTATAAATTGTTTCAAAAATCATGGTACGTAAAAAATGATATTCGACAAACATTCAATGTCGCTGATAGCTCAGTGTTAATGATTCGTGCCTTCAAATTTCTGGTCTAGAAAAATTGAAAATATATAGTAGTGATTCATATCCTAAAATTATAAAAACCAATTATTTGTAAAAAACAATATAATATAGTTAAATCGAGAAAGCATCTGAAAGCAATGATTAATGATTCATTAATCACTGCCGAGCTCAATAGGTATTAAGGTCTCAATAGCAGACTTATAATAAGTATATTAAACAATAGTCTTGGATAAAATCAATTTTTACACATATGATTCTGGTTGTTCAGAATGTTCAGAATCCTAGATAATTCTGCCAACATAGACATAAAGTTGCCAAAAATAATTCTATGTAAGTAGTAGCAGGTTTCTCTGGAAAGTTTCCAACCTAATAAAGGAAGAAGATATTTTTTTCTATCATCATTTATATTTTTCAACAGAGTTTCCTTGTAAGCCTATTTACTTTGTTTAGTGATACTCTGTTTTAACCCTTCCAAATAATACTCTGTCTTTCTCATCAAAATAGGTGTTGCGAAATTGATTTTCCCATACCTTAAGACAGATAGGAGCAAAACCAATTATTAGGACAACCTACAAGGGCTGAGATATGCAAAGACTCTTCTGGGAAACTATAACCAGAGTAGATGTGCTGAAATGTATCAACCTAAGAAAGAATAATCTACGAATACTAACAGGAGTCCTATCGGGGTGCTGTTGCCTCAAAAAACTTCTGAAGACGCTAGACCTAGTAAATAATTTGGCAGATTTTGTTGCACATAGGACGAAATCTTTATCCTCATTCTGTCAAAGTGAACTCCAGAGCACTACACCTGGGAGCGTATGAAATAGAAGATGAAGATCTCTGGCAATTAAAGCCATCCCACATTCTAGACTTTTTAAACGGAGTAGGATTAATAGATCAGTGTAACCACAGGGTTCTCCAGTATCGCAGCAAGAAATGGGGACACAATATATCCTTTGGATCACAGTTTATACGAGATCCAAATCCATACATACATACCTTAAGTTAACGAAAATGTTCTTTTGTTTGAATTTGATAAAATGAGCCGTTTGACTGATATTTGCCATTTTTACTTCGTAACAATTTTGGCGAAAATATATGTTATAAAACATTCGACTAAAACTGATATCCGACCAACAAAGTTCTCCTAGCAGGTCCCGCATTTTGTAATGTAACAAAATTCTGTCCATCAAATCTCGTCTTGTTGTACAGGTGTTACCTCTACTTTATTTTTGAGATAATGAAAAAATCCATAGCACTGATGTCTCCTGGCCGTGCTGGCTACTGACAAGGATCTCCCCGACTAATCCATCTATTAGGAAACATTGTATTCAAATAGTAAAATTGAAATTATGAATAGCCCCATCACACTCGATCTATAAAATTCATCTGAGTTTGTAGTGGCACATCTTCAAGTCAAAGTATTTTCAATAAATTATGACCTTATTACCAACCATTTCTTATTATTGTTGTTATCAACTGCATGTAGTAAGTCTGCTTCAGTTGCTATACTACGTAGTTGTATTGCCACATCTTTTTAGCAAAAAAATTCAAATTTATAATTCTGTTTTGTATAATATTCACCTATCCATACCTGTTTCTCTAATCACAAATAAATACGTTCAAATATTCGTTTGTTTGGCAATGCTATATTTGGTAAAGGTTTAGCATAAAACCTAAACAGATACGAGAAGTCAATCAATCCATACATTAAATGCATATCTACGTACTCAACAAAAGTGAAATCTTCCATTGTAACTTTTAAATTAAGTGTTTCTCAATCATTGACAAGTAAAACAGCTATTTAACAGAACAATTAACAACTAATTCTATGGTCACCTGTACTATATAAATTTTAGAATATTCTAATTTCCAAATAATCAGTTGTGAATATTTTCATTATCAACGATTGCTGAGGTGTTCATTTCTATTACACTAGGTGAATTTTTGATATGGTATCAATACATTACTTTTAACCCGTTACGTTGGATATACTCAAGAAAATGTTGAATGCCAAAAACTATTATGAAGTCCATTAATAAACTGGAAATTATCAATCAAAACCCTATTTCATCAAATTCCAGCAGAAGTACATTCTCGATAATTTCATACATCCCTGCAAACATTTTGAACCATTAACCATTGCAAAATAAACATACACATGCATTATAAATATGCTGGAATTTTTATGAATATCAGGTGAACTTGAGAGGCATATAAGCTAATAAGACGTAGTAACATTATTTTGGACTCTTGACTCTTTTCCTAATAGTGCCAGGAACTATAGAAAATCATACAAACATAATACCATTGGGTAAAAGCATATATTTTATATATTACCCTTGTTTATAATTGAACTAAATCGTTAAACTCCACGTATCATATTGAAGTGTCCATTAGCATATTGACCATACATAACTTTATTAGTGTAAGTTCAGATCGGGAGCAACCATTAATAATTTGCTCTAAAATGTAAGCTAATTAATTATTGAATAGGAACATATTTACCCAAAATAATGGAGCACTTTACCTACTGAATTAATTTGCTGATGTTATTGTTAATAGTTACGTTCATATTGACCATATTTAATATTCTAATCAAGCAACTCAGGGTAAGCTGTAATTTTAAAGAAACACAGTTCAGAGACAGGTCAACAAAGTAGTTTTTTTAATCTAAAATTTCATAGTTAAATCTAATAAGCTATAGATAATCTAAGTTATAATGCATCATATAATTTACTTTCTTTTCATTTGACTCTTGATTTCGAGATTTATTGTGTGTATGTAGAGGATGTTGCAATAAACCGAGAACCAGCACTTCAATTGAATCAACATAAAAAAGGAGGATCAGAAATAAAAATAACCCTTTTCTATTACCATGCGTGAAGTACGTAATATAGACGCACTTTCGTGTGCGTAAAACTTTGATTTACGCACTAGTGATTGAAAAAACATATTATTAAGGTCTCCGTAGTGTAGTGGTTAGTGTACGAGGCTCGCTTGCCGGTGGTCCCATGTTCAAGTCGCGCTGATGCCATTTTTCATTTTTCTAGCGTAGTAGTAATAATTATTTTTAGGTAGCATTTATACGTGACGAAGGGAATAATTGACAAATTTAATAACAAATTTTATAATGAAAACTATCTCTAAACTTCTTAATTTTAATAAAATTTTCTATTCTAGAAAAAATATTGTATGCAAATCGTGTGTAAAGGCCTTTTTCGACTCATATGATTGTCGCTTTCGCCTGCGTAGGAAGAAGGCTACTTACTATACACACTTTTTAGGTACATAAAGAACTATTATGTTGAGAAACAATTTTTTTCCAGTTATATAGTTATATAATTTCAAAAAATTTTAATTATAATTTTGATACTTGCCTACGTTACAAATGAAATATAATTAAAATCTGTTTTGCATTTGACAAAAAAAATTTGAATTTTCCATGTGCAAAATTAAAATCACGGAGGGGCGTTTTCCAGTAACTGCAATCAATCAAATTGTGATTACCTTAAAAATTCACCCAAATCTTACCTAATTGTTATCTTATGGGCGTACGGTAATAATTTTCACTATAATAATGAACTAATCTCTTTAGTTTTCTTGAATATCTTTCTAAATTTTCATGTTTTCAAGTACCAATATTACAAATATATTTTATGGAAGTAATAAATATGTTTTTATTTCTAAAATTTTTGCATATCTTATATTTTGAAGAATTATCGTTTCAACAGTATTAAAATTTATTTGTCCAATCATGCTTAGGCTTCTGTACACTTTTTGCGCTCATAGAAACATCACGTGCTGATATCTTTGACAATATTGATGTATTTACACGTGAATCTGGATACGTTGTCATATATTAGTAGTATTTTCATTAGTAAATGTTTATCCTCATAATGTTTATCAATAAGTTCTGTTTTTACAGTCGTGAAAAAAAGAAGAACTACATAAGTTAAACTTATTTAAAATTTTCTACGGCCTTTTCCAAGAGATTTGCAAAACCTCTGAAACAATGATGTAAAATTCACAAAAATCGATACAGTCTATTAGTGAATATGAGGGTGAATCATCTTTCTCAAAATAAAAATGAAAAAATACGCGGTTTCTCGTACATCGAACGCCCGATGCTTTTTTCACAATAATACTAGTATTTTTCATTTATTATTGTTTTAAGCTCATTTTAAAAATTTTTTTTCAACTTTTCAGTTTGATGTGCTGCAAAAGAAGAATTTTTGGGTTTTTTAGAATATATTTATTTTCTACTTTTTATGTCTATTTATTGTGAATTGTGAATAGAGGGCAGACCGTATTAAAATTTGCTTCGATGTAAAGACAAAATTTGTACTGATAATTTCTAAAAAAATTGCCGAATAAACAAATATTTTACAGCATGAACGGGATTTGAACCCACGACCGGCGAATGCGGAGGTTGGCGCATTAGCCTGCTCGACTAACTAACGCAATTAAAGCTATAGAATATACTAACAGTAATAAGCCATTTGCTCTTGGTCCAAACGAGAGTGACAAACCAACTTACAAGCTCACAACCTCACAAACACACATACAGGTGAAACTAATAAAAACGTGTTAAAAAGAAACAGTACTGTTAACCTGAAGTTTGGGAGAAAAAATTTATTGGCATTAACTCTTATAATTACTACATACAGAACGCGAGAAAGTGAGTTATTACCCTTCTTCAGTGAAAATAGAAAACCTTTATGTTGTAATGGTTTCGAGAAGCTGCCAAACCAACTGCGTCTTAATGAATAATAGAAAAAAAGTTGCATCAATTCCAGAAGCTCATTTAATTACTAGGTGCATTAATTGCCGATCTTTGTGAAATTGAAAATGGTTAATTTTTTACTTGGTCAACAAAGTGGATATGAGAGATACCGTTGCTTTATTTGTATGTGGTAAAGTGGAGCAAACCAATATCATTGCGAAAATTAAGACTGGCCTGTAAGAAATTGTCTGTCGGTAAAGACAATGTAATGTAAAGTGATATCCACCATTACATATCAAGTTAGGAGTGATAAAATAATTTGTCAAATCGTTAGGCACAGAAGATCGTTTGAATCACATTTGTAGACAATTCCGAAATTAAGTTTGGAAAATTGGAAAGATGGAATATTTGATACAGATATTATAAGCTTGGGAAAATGTTGTGTTGGTAAAATAGTCCACAATATTTTAGATAATAATCAAGCACCCAAATATGATGAAGTTGTTCAGAATATGCTTACTCTGAGATTTTAGGAAGAAATTTGTGTATCAAGTTAACCTATTTCTGCAATATATCCGGATAATTTAGGAAATTAAAGAGAGGAACAAAAGGAGCGCTTCAACTAGGATTTAAAAGGAGGAAACTATTAGGGTCGTTAGGATAGTCATATAATCTGGTCAAAAAAAAATTAGAAAAGAAGAGCTAATAAAAAACGTTTTATTAAATATAATTTTATTCTCTATTTCCTCCAATGTATTCAAATTTTTTAAAACAAAATCGATATTATAAACATATCTGTTATTTCATTCATGTTTTTCGATGTTTATAATGTGAAATACCCTGGAGAAGATAGCTTAGAGGCTGAGCTGTTGAAATACAGAGGAGAACAAATGAAAAACAAATTCATCAACTTATTGAGTATTGTAAGCAAACAAAACAAGATCCTAGAGAAGTGGAATACTAAAGTAATTATACCTCTACACAAAAAAGGCGATAAAGAGGAATTTAAAATATATAGAGCGATAACACTTATTATCATTACATACGAAACACTCACCAACTTACCAAAATGAGTTCAGACCAGGATGATCCACAATCAATGCAATTCACACAATAGACCAAATAAAAAAAACAATAGAGACCTACACATAATATTTATAGATTTTAAAAGCGCGGTTGACTCAATAAGCTAAATAATGAAAATATTATAACAAACCAAATATAAGCGCTAGCATACACAAACGATGTAACAACAATATTGGCTAATATAAGAGAAGAACTAATAAAGGCAATCAACAAATTGGAAACAGAAGCAAGAAAAGTCGGACTAGAAATAAACCAAGAAAAAACAAAATACATGAAGATAGCAAAACAAGACCAAAGAGGAATGGACCATCTAAGGACACATAAGTACGTATTTGAAAATGTATCATTCAATTATATAGATGTAACAATAGGACACACGCCTAAAGAAAGAATAAGAGAAAAAATTATCGAACATTTGAAAAAAGTAACAAGTCACTCAAATGCAAGAATATTAGTAAAAAGAATAAAATAAAAATATATGAATCGTTAATAAGCCCAGCGATTGCGTACGCCATGGAAACAACTGTCATAAATGAAAAGGAAGAAAAAGACTCGAAGATAATAGGGAGAAAAATACTGTATTCGGATCACATATTACAGGAGATGGAGAGAGAAGATTGGAGAAAAATAAAGAAATAAAAGAAGAACTGGGAGGAGAAAATATGGTATGTAAAAGCACAAATACTAAATTGGGCAGGACACATTATGAGAAGGAAACCTACATAAATGGTTAGGAGGATAGCACAATGGATACCTCCATGGCCAAGAGGTAAAGGTAGATCAATAATTACGTGGAGAAACCAAATTGAAGAAGGTACCAGAAAAACAGAAAAGAATGGAGAAAGCTGACAGCCGAAGCCGAGACTAACAAAAAACTATAACAAAAGAACAAGGGGAGTAATCCACCCCAATAAAGGGATATGTAGGCGCTCAAAACGGTAGCCGTAGTCCAAGAGATTAAACGGCATGATGACGATTTTGATGATAATATGAAATCGAAATAAAGTTTAAAGAAAAACGAGAGATCTTACAAAATATTAGATAGTTGTATAAATTGTGACCATAAAAACATCTAAAATCAATCTTATATCAAGGGTAGCAAAACCACTGTTACACTTTTGTGGCCTTTTTAATAGTTACGGCGAAAATAGAAGTGCTAAAAACTGTAATCGCTTAAAATCGAAAAGCTGTTGAAGGCACTTAATTCGTGACGCACATGAACTTTACATTCGCCGCTGATCCAATGTTTCGACTATCTAAGTGGCGAATGAGTACTAATGGTGAACCAACTTCAAATTTAGTATGTGTGGTGACATGCCAGATGGTTCCAAAGAGATAATGAATTCCATTTTGCAGTTAACAGCTTATTCTTCTTTTATAACCATGTCAATTGATTTGTGCTTGAAAATTCCAACTGGTATCTTCAAATAAATTCGATAGTTTATTTTTTGATATCATTATTCTTCTGAGCCTAAATTCCTTCTACCTAAGTTGAATCGAAAAAATATTTTTAGTTGAAATTTTTTTCTTGACAAAATTATAATTCGAACCTACATGCAAAACAGGTCATGAAGGATATGATAACTTGATGTTTTTTTATTTTATTTATAGGGACGAAAGAATGATGGAACATGTCCGAAAAATAACTCAACAGTGCTGTGCCATTAATTCCACCCTTAGAGCCAACGTATCAGCTCTCCTTCATAATCTCCATCCTAGACTGACTGCTCTAGAAGCTTATGAAAAGTCTTTTGAAAATCAATGTACGAACGCTGATGAGAATTTCACAGATATATCTGAGATTTGTTCTAATCCAGCAACATTAGCCCAACAATTAACCCACGTGGAATTAGAAAGGCTGTCTTTCATCGGACCTGAAGAATTTGTACAAGCCTTTGCTAAGGAAAATCCGAATTTGGAGACTTCTTTCAAGGATATGAAGAAGACTCATAATTTGGAACAGTATGTTCAATGGTTCAATAGGCTAAGTTATTTTGTGGCTACACAAGTTTGTAAAGTAAGTACATATGTAATATTTTTTTTATACAATGAAATATTTCCATTCAATCTGATTTATACTTTGACTAAAAACTCTACTACGTTTTTTGAAAATCTGCGTGGATTTCAATGTCTCGATAGACGAAAAAGAAGAAAACAGGAGCTTCTCAGCACATTAATATTGGAAAATGTGATATTTAATATAAGGGAGCAAAGTATTTCATGAGATTACTGTAAGCATGGTCACATTTTGTTTCAATCACAATGACGTAAATACTTTTCATCTGAACAAGTGAAATTAACTGAATAGATCCGTGATGGTTATAAAGTCTAAGATTATGATAGAAAAAACTTTATTACGAATTTATAATATATATAATACGATTTATAACGAATGAACGTTCATCATAATCATACAACCATTCCAAATATATTATATTTTCAATCTGATAGCTTTTGTGTATTTCTGTCAAAACTGTTAGAATTAATTTTTTATCAAACGGTAGTGGTACCATTGTTTTGGTCTTCAAATTTGTTTGATTTCTTTACTCATTTATTAAATTTGTATTGTCTAATAAACTATTGAAACAGCTTTACAGCAATGACACAATTTGTAACTATTCAATTCCCATTAATTATGGCGACATTTATAACTATAATTATTTTCCAAGAGGTATTTTATTTCTCAGTACTTTATTTTTTTGTATCAAAGGTCTCCTAAAAATGTCCAGGGTATAGTACGTCTTAGATACACAGTATTTTCTGCAACTTCTTGAATACTTGATTATGACATTACAAAAATATAAACAATATTCGATTATAATTTCGAGTTATCAGAATCGAAGATGTCTATGTTCGAATTGGAATTCTCTACGATTATACTTATAACTGATAATATTTATTTCGAACAACCCTATTAGAAAGTGTTTATATTCATTCATTGTAGTTGCTACGAAAGTAGTCGATTTCCTAAAGCATACGTATGTTAGGAATATAAGGAACCACGTTAGGACTTTTCGGAAACTATGATCGAGTTAAATAGATCATGATCTGAATGTTCGAAAGCCAAACCGTATCCCGGTTCATTTTTGTTCGGAAACTGCAAGAGTTAATCGGGTCATAGTCATATGATAGGATCCGTTCTAGTATTAATTTGGTTTGGGTTTGGGGGGGCTCTATACCTTTCGGCATTTCGGCATAAAAATAGGTTATTATTATTATTAAACTTTCTAATATTAAAATTATTACTAAAACTAAATAAATATCATGAAAGGATTGACGCACAAAAAAGTCATAGAAATCAAAAGTTTTTGTTTTAAATATGAAATTTCCACCGAAAAGTGAACGCGACGTTGATAGGTGATCTACTTGAGCCCGGATTATAGTTTATATTGTTATAGTATAGATTACCTATTGTAGAGGTATCTGGCAACTCATATGCGATTGACTGTAAAGCTGTAGAGTGTTCTGGCAAATTAAGTACAATTGGTTGCTTTCTCGTGTCTCAATAGAAAATTCATATACTTCAATTGTTATACGAGATTTGATGTTCAATTATCTCCTTTTGTATTTTTTGCAAATCCAAAAGTAAAATGAGTAGGTAGATACCTAAGATCTTCAGATATCTAGTTTATGGTTGTAGATTTGTTTAAAATATAGATATGAATTATAGCAGGTGTGTTAATAACATGAAATAAATTGTTAATTTTGAAACATTCCCACTCTTGTGTTGAATGTCACTTTACGCACTTATTATGTAATCTACTATGTTTTTATCGTCTAGAAAATATTTCTCGACATTTCTCGATTTTCAGCAATGAAACTATAAACCAATTTAACGAAGCTTCCCTTATATTGACGTTTTTCTTTGAGAGCGTAAAAAAACCTCATTATGAAAATATTCACATTTTACTGAAGGCGAAACACCAAAACGATCAGATAACAAAATTTTTTCAATTATCGGTTACAATAACTGGTATAAATAAGCCATCTGTAATATTGATATTTTCGTATCTTTGCATCATTAGTTTATCTAGAACTCTCACTGGAGTCGACTTAATTCATTATGGTTAGATAGAAACAATTCATCATTAGCATGTGAAATTCTGTGAAAAATAGTACAAGTGGAATACCATAATTTCCACTTCTCTATTAAAAATAATGAGTTAAGCATGACGCTCCCTCATTTTCTTTTCACTCAAGTTCTACAGATATTAAAAAAGTTGTATTTGTAATCCTTTCGATGTATAATCGATTAAAATTTCATTTGATATTAGAATTTTATTAATGACGAATCTTCAACATATCTTTCGATCATGATTGTAGATTTCCATCCTCCATGTCGCTCTAAAACAAATATATCTTCCCTGCATTAACAAGTGTAGTGGTAGTTTTTCAAACATAGCGGTTGATATGTTTACCTTTCAGTTTTTGAAGCCACTTAAATTGTGAAGAACGTTAAATGAGTATGTCGTATGAAACTAACCTCAAGTTTTCTGGTGGGTTTGGTGGGTTCCACAATGTGTTTCGAAAGTAATAACCTTCTGAAGCTGCTTAAAAAGTTAAGAAGACGTTGTGAAATGAGTATCTCAAGAACTCCTTCAAGCTTGTATATAATTTATTAATTAGATAATCGTAGCGAATACCGTTCAAGAAAACGAAAATAATCGATTATTATCTTTCACTTGACGTAATCGTTAAAACCCATTCAATTATTTCCACAGCTCTTCAGATATTATAATTGAAAATATTGCCGCAACAATTCATCTTTTCCAATTTGAAGCAGATATTTACAGTATATTTTAAAAGTTCATATTTAATTATTTATCAAAATAAATTATCAAAAATTATTCATGTATAGTTTTAATACACTAGCGTTACCGGGGTGAGGTTTTTACATTGTAGAATTTAATTTCATACTTATAACTTCATTACCCCACAATCACACTAATGAGAGCAATTCTAACTCGTTAGTAACTTCATTTTAGATATTACATCTTTACCGCCCAAACTGACTTATACGTGCTTTGGCAATAAACCTAAAATGTTGTAGGAACTGATGACTAGTTGCAGAAACATTTAAAACAATAAATCAACGGTTATTCAATAAAAGATGGGGCCACTTACCATCTTTTATGGTTTTCGCTACATTAAATCATGACCGGCGCCGTCAAATGGCGTGCAGCTGTGTATCCGTCACACTATAGTTTCCACTACATTAAGTTCTTATCGCCACCGTCAGGTGACATGCGGCTGTCTAATCGTCACATTACATTATAATGTTAAAACCTCACTGTTTATTTTGAGTATCTTACCGTTCATTAAGGTAGTCTGTTATTGTTTTACTGTTTTGCTATTTTGCTGAACTAAAATAACCTATAATATAGATAAAAAAATTGGATTAAAATCTCCTTATTGTGAATTCGTAATTTATAAATGGTTTCTTCTGGGAAATTAATAACTTTCTATCTATTTCAAATAATATCATATATTTTTTTGATGGCGACTTTTTACTTTTGATATCCCTCAATATTAGAAATCATACCGAAGCAATTTTCAGTATCAGGCTTTACAAAAAACAACTAAAAATAAATATAATGCAAAATACCCATTTGTTACATTCAAACACCAGTGTATTTGAAATCTTCTTTGTCTACGAAATTTACACTGATCCGTATAGCTTGATGATTATGTAAAATTCAATAGGTAATTTATTGTTTCATTATAGCACATTATTTATTTCAGTATCAAAAAAAGAAGATGAGGGTCCGCGTAGTAGAATATTGGATAGAGACTGGAAGAGAATGTTTCAATATTGGAAATTTCAACAGTCTAATGGCCATTATAGCTGGGCTTAATATGTCGCCAATATCCAGACTTAAAAAGACGGTGAGTACATGAGCAACTAATTTAAAATTTTTAAGTTTATGAAAAAAAGTAAAATGTAAGTGATATGATGAAACAAACCTTTGCTATCTGCACAGCTGCAAAGTTTTCCAATTTTTTCGTAGGTACTCGATTTTTAGGGCAAACTACATTAATCAGAGTTTTTCGAAAACCAGAAAATTTCTCTTTTTGCCGTTCAAAAACAATACAAAAAAAAATTATGATCTACGTATATTTTGATCTTGATCTAAACTAGAAGTGTTTTAATTCCAACTTTCCAGCATTTGCTAACTGTCGAAGACCGATAATAGTTTTTGGCTGATATTCATTGTACTGAACAGACATTTTACACTACTACTACACCAAGACACTATCTGATGCGCGTTTCAATAACCAAGTTATCTTCTTCGAAACTGAAGGTAAACTTTCCTTTCGTTTACCTTCAGTCTTTGAAGACACATTGCAATTGTGAGTACTGGTATAATGGTATTGTCTTCAGTATGAATATCACCAACAGTTCCAAAAATTTCTACTTAAAAATTTATTGTGTTTCCTTTTACAGTTAACTCTAGAACTCCATTTTTGTTTTATTTAGTGTAAGAAATTTCAATTTTTTTCAACATTCCTTTTTATTTTTTATGATGATAATCATATCCTATCAAATGATGACAATAACGAAGCTACGGTATGGGATGTTGTTTCTTGTCGCAAAGTTACTCCTATTTTGGTTATTACCTACATATATGTTAACATTTTTGAAGGTTATCTTAATTAAAACAATTCAATAAAAGCATTTCGATGATAGAATTAGTTTTTTTATAAATTTTCTCACATATTCTAATTAGCTACGTATTTTCTTTTGATTTGTATGTAATCAAGAATTCTACATATATTTGAATTTATTCTGTAGAATATAACTTATTAAAAACTGCTATGTGATTAAAATACCTATTTTTGAACTATTCATAATATTTGTTTGTTCCCCGGTTTGTAAATGATATATGGAATTTAAACTGATGCATTTAATGTACCCTTTGAGAATTCAAACACATAAACTCATTATCTTTTTATAAAAAGGACAACCCCATGATTTTCTGCTTATAACCATATAAGCGTTAGTTATCTAATATTCCCTATACAAGTTTTGAAACAGTGGTTTAATATTTTTCTATCTTACTATTGAAAAAACAGTTCAATCTCATCTACATTATAAAATTTTTTTCAACAATTTTTCTTGAAATATTATCTAACCTAACCTAAAAAGGGCAATATTTTTTTTTATTGTATTGACTGAGTTTACAATTTAAGAATTTTTACCAGATCTGTTTTCTATGTATTTCTTTGTAGGTATCTCGATCTACATATTATGAAACTATTTCAATATTTATCACCCTTTTGGTACAAAGATGCTTAGAAATATTTCAATTTATTAGATTCTATAGATTTCTCTATTATATTCTCAGTTTTATCATATAGGCCAAAATCTCATTGCTCTAGTCTATGTATCAAGAAAAAGTTAATTATACTTATGGTTTATTATATCACTTCACAATTTTACAATTTTTGAAATATGATTGATAAGAAAAAACTGTTGCTTATCACTATCAATTAAATAAATAACAATTTTAGTGGAGTAAGATACATTCTGGGAAATTTGCTATCTTGGAACACCAGATGGATCCCAGTAGTAACTTCAGTAGCTATAGAAGTACATTGAAAGCAGCAATGTGGAGAAGTGAAGGAGCAACAGATCAAAGACAAAGAATCGTCATTCCCTTCTTCAGTTTATTGGTTAAAGATCTATATTTTCTCAATCAGGGATGTTCAAATAGGTAAGTTCTTCAGATCAATATTTTTATTTCTTAAACATTTATAGCTGGCTGGTTATAGAAATAAATACCTAAAGTAAATATAGAACCATACTATATCACCTACAACCTTTAAGGTTAAAGAAAAAGCTACTATACTAACTTAGTATTGAAGTAGTCAAAAATGTACATCTTATCACATAGCATTTTTGAAGCACACTATACCATTAGCACTTTCAATCTTCATTATAGACAAGTAGATAAATTTCAAAAGTGGCAATAGTAAATCTCAACGATCACATATGTACCAAACAAAAATTGGAATGAAGAAGATAATAAGTCAGTGGACTCAGAAAGACCAGTCAATGGAATAGAAACGCTATATTGTTCAAAATCTCCAAAAAAAATATACGTTTAATTTTATAATTTTTTAATATATTGGTGTACGTCACGATAAATATATAATTTCTTAATTATTTTCTTTTGTTTTTTGCTCATATTTTAATGTTTTTCTTCTGTGAGTCCATACACACAATGTATCTCACTCACGGAATCCATTCATACACTAATACTAAATACACTAAACCAAATCATCAACTAACACTTTACTATTCACTAAACTATCCACTAACTAAACAGTATCATTCATTTAAATTCACCACTCGGTCTACTCCCGACTCTCCTGCTGTGTCACTATAATATCAAGATATTTACTGATTGTGGCTGCTAAACAATCGCTTATTTATATCCAACAGATTTTTAGGTAATTCGGGACCTAGAATGTCGTGAGCAAACAAAAGGCCTTCTAAGAAATTGTCTCTTTAAAAATAGCTTTGAGCTTTCTTAAGCAGATACTCTCTTACTCTTATTATTTCTTGTTTAATGAGCAAATACTTTATGTTAAGAGTATTTGTCAAACAAATTACAACTTACTTACTTATACTTGCAAAATTGCTATTACCTACACTGAATATTCCAGGATCATTGTTTAAGAATCGTTTTGTAATGAACTAAGAGATATTATAGTTTTGAACGTAAATTGTATTTAAAACTACAGTATGGCCCATTTTTCATATAGACACCATTACTATTTAAATATTTGTCAATCATTGTACCGGCTTTTGGATCTCATCAACGAAGAACTTTGCTATATGTCAACTAAATCAGTTAGTAACAGTTTTTTTCAACTTATCATCATTTCCAAGCTCTTTCCCTCAAAAAATATCTCAATATTGGAAAAGATGAAAATTTTATTGTTCCTTGATTACAAAGTCTATATCATTTACGCTCATTATATCATTAATTATTCCTTAATAAACTTCGAAAAGCTGCTAATTAGTTTACCAGGCCGCACTTTTTTGTATTTACAACCGACAGGTACGCGGAACATAAAGATGGTAGTGAGAGGTTGGCAGAGAGTATTCGAATTTGAACTCATAACATCTGACTGTATGAGTGAACACGATGAGCTATCAATTCTTACTTCCAAAATTATCGTTATAAAAGTATGGAAATAGGGAGCCCAAATCATGGACATAATTTAGACCTTATTATAAGTTTAAAATTAATGCTGTTCCTTAGAACTCCTGGGAAAATAACAGCCAAGTCTCTAAAGAACATGAGAATAAGGTTTAAAATTAGCTTAAACAGGTAAAAACATGAAGGAAAATTATTCCGCTTATAACTCTTATAATTCGATTGTAAGATCAAGAACCAATTCATAATAACAAGTTGGTAATCAAAACAGATTTTATTTTCAAATTGAATTGTTGAAATTTGTATTCATAAATATTTGATGGATAACAATAAACATTTTTAAGAACAGTTTTTCTTGGAATATGAAACAAAAAACTTGTCTTCAATTCCTCCTGGAATTTGGTTAAGTTCCAGTCAATATAATAAGTACTCCAAAAATTTGTTTGATTGGTCTCGGTCTCGAAGTAACGTGGGTTGTTTTTCTTTCATAAGTCTCGAAGAAAATAATTTTGTGCATTATAAGTGTGTTTCCAAATTCTCTATTTCAGTTTTCTTTGAATACCTCGGCACTACTATCACCGACATCTGTTCAAACATTCTGACGTGTTCGTCGCTACACTCATCCACTATAACTGTGAACCTATAAAATTTAAAGAGAATTGTATTGTACTTTCCATCTTCGTTGTACAGATAGTATTAAATGTAATACTATTTTTTCAAAATATTTCATAGTTGATCTTAGTATCCCTTCGCTATAGTTTTTTATTCGGAATATAATAAGATTGCATCAGTTCATCCAATTTACTAGTATGCTCTGAAGTTATTATTGCTCATCCAACATAATACATTGATGCATATAGTTAACGTTATTTTGAGTTATATCTAACAACAATGATTAACATTAATTTATGCCTTCATATGCCGGGTCACAGTGAAACATGGTCCAGTTTTAAAATTTAATGAAATTGTACTTACACTTTTTGAGCAATAATACAACTTATTATTGTTGAGTATTACTCATGTCGACTGATTTCATATACTTAGTGTCTTTGAAAATCATTTTTTTGTTTAGAATTTTATTGATAATTGTATATATTTTTCAGATTACCGAACGGCCACATAAATTTCGACAAATTCTGGCAACTAGCAAAACAAGTTACTGAATTCATGGCTTGGAAGCAAGTAACTTGCCCATTCGAAAAAGATGCAAAAATAATAAATCTTCTGCAACACGGCCCTATATTAAACGAGAATGCCCTAGCTTTAGCCAGTTTCGAATGTGAACCACCCGATAACAATCAAGAAAAAGAGAGATGCAAAACACTTAAAGCTGACCCTTCTGCCAATTAAAGGGGACCTGAACCTTATATAAGGAGATTTATTTCATTTCAAATTTTATTGCCAATTTAATATTTAGCAAAAGTTAGATTTAACTATATATTTCTGTCCAAGTGATTAATTTTAATTTATTTAAGGTTAAGTAACTTCTTTGAGGTTATCCATTTTCAACACAATTCTAGTACAAATTTTCATTCTTTTGTTTTTGAACGGACTCCAAAATAATTTGAGTCATGTTCTCAAAGTTTATATCCATAAGAAGACATTGAGAAACAGAATAAACTCCTATTGCTGTGCTTCGATTTAATGGTAAAAAGGGACTATTCTTAAAAAAATATTGCCACAATACTGAACATTAACAATTTAAAATTACAAAAAATTTATTGGGACAAACCATTTTTAATTATCTTTTACTTCCAGAAAGTTTCATAGAAAATCACAAGTTTGACAAATACACGTAACTGTAAATAAAAGATTTGTTGGACCCCCTATTAATTATGAAAGCAAAACCGGTAGTCAGTATATCAATACCTGTTGTTTATTAATATATCCGGCGAATATTTAAATGAAATGTGAATATCAGAGATTTAATTTGAAGACCTTAAAGCAACTCTACATATAAATAGAACAAACTGCAGGATCAGCACACCACAAAAACTAACAAGAGTTTTCTCATTTTTATAATTACAATATTAAGATTGAAATTTGTACAATCAGATATTAAAACTGGACAAACCATATATCGATAAAATAAGCAAATGTAGTGGGTAGGTATCAGAAGAATATTAACAAAAATTAACGATAAGTTAAGGATCATTCTTAGTAAATGTATAAGTATCAAATATTAAGATTTTATCTTGGATTTTGAGTATTCAATTATTTTACACCGTTCAATGTAGTTTTCAACGTTATATTAACGTTAAGAGTAAAATTGTGTGAATATTCTTCAACTCACAAAATGCCAATTATAGTATTGCAGATTAGGTTTCGTTAACATGTTAAATCTAACTCCTGCAAATTTATATTTTTAAATAGAAGTGATGAAATCAATCAAACTTTATTTTAAACAATTATTTTCTATACAAAATGTTATTGTTGTAAATTATGTGTTGCTTTCTTATTATATTCCAATATATTTAATTTTTGTATATAATTATGTATAATTTCTCATTCATTCAAAACGAATTTTATTTTTTTATTAAATATTCAATATTACTACTACTTTTTATGCCTATTGTGATTTTTTAATGTTTGAATATAATTAATATTGTGATTTAAAAGCACAAGTTATGTTCCTTAAATCTGTAAGTATGCGTGTCCATGGGTTTGATGGATTCTTTTGCTATGCCACCAATGTCAAATTTCATTGCTACTCATTCTTAGATAAATATCAACAATAATTTCATATGAAGATTTAAATTGTAAAAATGAACAAATACCTATTACGGTCTTTCTTGCCTATTAATTACAATACCAATCTAAGTGAAATACTCATAGCACATAATGATCTTATTTGGATTCTTACTAAACTCTCCTCACTAGTTTAATAATTAACGTATCCCTTCACACATATAAGCAATCCAAGAATTTTCTGTCTTGGAAAAAATGATTTTGTGGTATTTTTTAAATACAATCCTATAATTTTCTAGATAGAAGTTTCTTACACTCATTACAATTATACGCTTAGACTAATAATGTTCCACGTCCACACTATAATCTGCTTCAGTAATACGTTTAATTCTTATTAATTATCACGCATGGCTTTGTCCTTTTGAGCCTACTCGCCTAATTAGTATCAAAATAGGATAATCTCCATAAACATAATCTTCGTGATCCTTGGCTTATGATTGTATTCAACTTTCATTGCATTTTTTCCAGCAAGAATTTGTACATCAGGATTTGAGAATGATTGATGCTGTGAATTCATTTCACAATCAAAGCTTGGTTTTCTTATTATTCTTACCCATATTATTTACTTACAAGTAGTTTCGTTGTTTTATTTATAATCATCTTCTACTACTTTGAAATTGCCTTGCCAAACTAATTGTCTAAATATTTGTCATCAGCAACAATCCGCTGTAATTAGGCTTGTTGATATTTGAAACTCATTTTCTTATTGCTTAATAGTTAGTATCTGACATTGGGGTATGCTTTTTTAACATAATTTAATTTTATAGTTGACGTAACAAGTGTTGAACATGTATTTATAATAGTGATTTGATAGTTTTACGTGTATGAAAATTTTCTAATATTTTATATTTACGAACCAACGTCATATTGAAGAAACTACTTAATTTATAAAGAAAATTATAAAAAAAATGTTTTTGTACCTACCAATTTGTAATAATTTTGTACCTCAGTGTTTTTACAAGTATTTATAGAAACTATATATTGTACTTAAAGTAAACTATTGACCAATGTAGTAACAGTTCTTCCGAATTACCAAATAGTTATTTAGAAGTGATTGGTAGATTCAAATGTATCTTGATTATATAAAATTTCAAATCAATCAGAATAAGTTGAAATTTCTGGAACCATTGATGATACACTCATAGTTTACTACACTAACAAATACACTGTTTGACGCGCGCTTCGAGATCTAGATTATCATCTTCAGATACCAAAGATCAAAGTTAACATTCAGTCTCTGATTTTCAGTCACACAGTGGAATCGTGACTATTAGTATTTTCAGTATTGTTCAATCATGGACAAACTAGAAGGGAAGTATCACAAATAATTATCATTATTGTATCAGTACTAGTATAATAATACTATAATTGATAAGTTTTTCCAATACTTGTTAGATATATGTGAAACAATGTAATCAAAACTTATGATACTTGGTACTCGCCAAAGCTACAAGTCTTGTTATATACTTTTCAGTTTTGATAAGATGAAGATAATTATGAGTATTTAAATTTTAATGCCAATCCTAGTATCTCGAAAAGGTTAAAATAATTTTATTTACCAACAATCTTGCATTATGTTCTTTCTCAAAATTTAAACGTCTCAAGAACATCTTTATTTTGAGGAATTTATCATTAAATTGTTTTCCTGATTATTCCTTCCACCTTACCACTAACTAATTTTTTAAATAGGTGCTCAAGGTATCAATTATCATATCTTCTAGAGCTATTTATTTCTGTTTTATATTGGGAACCATATCCTTTTCAGTTTGTATTTATTTTCTAGAAGATTTTAGATTCTAATAACATATGTATAAGCAAAATTTAATCTCTTTTGAACTATCATTTAAATTTTAGTTGATGAGATCGATAGTTTTTTTCTGTTTAAGTCTTGTTCAATAGCTAGTAAAAATGGAGAGACTTCATAATTGATTTTCGACTTTTCATAATTAAAAAATATTTTTACCCCAGGTTAGTACCCCACAGAAAATGTGGAATAATGTTGATACCGATTTTATGTTCGACCAGTTTGAGAAATGTATCAATAATTGAGTGAATCATTCAATGATCTAATTTATTGAATACCAAACATGTATTTTCCACTTCTGTATAACTATTTGTTTAATAATTCCTACATCTAGAACTGACCTGTATTAATCACATTTGTTACAATAATTTTATACACATTGGCTACAACAGTATCTGTTCACATCTTTAATTATGGTAAACAAGAATTTCTTAAAATAAAATGTTTTATTGATTATGCAATTGTAAATTAGGCTAATTCGTTAGGATTTGACTTTTTCCTAGTATGTATATTTCATTATGAAAACTTTCAATTTAGAAACGTCATTATTTATGCCAGTGATAGTGATAGGTCTTAAACTACCTTTTTATTTATGATCCAGTCAAAGCATCTCATGCTTTATTCGGCCATGTGAGTCTAATGAAACATTTATTAAAGATTTACTATCGCTGTATCATTAATTAATTAGTTTTAGTTGGTATATTTTTATGCAAAGTTCTGTAACAGATGTGATTGTATGTTTACTAATGCGCGCATAGTAATGTAAATATACTTCTTGCTTGTATCGCTGCACACACTACATTTTAGATATTAAAAATTGAAGACTTAATTTTGTCAGTATTCTAGTCATTAGGTAAGAATTGCATTGCTAACTACATAATGCGTTGTAGCTATTTATATGTAAAAAATATTTGTATTTACAAAAATTGTTTTATCAATAAACAATATCAAGTATCAATTTTTTTTCTTTCTAAACTTATTAGTTCAGTAATAAGTAATCTATCTTATATCTGGTCTCACTAAAACTCGTGAACGGGTGAACCGATTTGGCTAATTTTGGTCTTGAATTATTCCAGAGAAGGTTTAAAAGGTGGATAAATCTAAAAATACTCGAAATTAAATAAAAACAACAATTTTGTTTGCCACAAATTGAATTTCTGAACGTAACCATATTTGACATTTGACAACCAACTAATATATCGATCCATCCTCTAGTCGGTCGATAACTCAAACAAAGAGTACATCTTTTTATCTTTATGAGTGACATTACCGCTACGTGCGTGAAAACTTTCTTTACTTTGGTGATCCTTTGTGACAGTGACATTTCAAGTTATGTGCTGTTTTTTGTTAATCTTTTGTGATAGTGACACTTGTATGCGAGTATTTTTCCAACAAGATGAAACTGCAAATGTGTTTGCAAAGTAGTTGTAAGACATTGGCAATAATAAATTCGCAGTGGACACCTCGACCCGATTCATCACATTTTCCCCAGATTTCTGTCACATCACAGACATGTTTTCTCAGATATAGAGCAATAGTTCAATAACCATTATTATTGGCTGGGTCAACGAGCAATATTGACGGCGAAAAATAAAGATGTCGAGAATTTCAATGCGACCATTCAGAATTTTCTTCCGGGACATTTGGTAGTCAACTATCCCATGGAGTTTTTAAATTCACTGGAATTGCCTATATTACCACTTCACAATTTGCAGTTAAAAGTAGAATCAGTTATCATCATGCTGCCTAATATTAATCAACCTCGAATGTACAATGAAACAAGACTGGCTGTGATAAGGTGATGAATAACGTCACTGAGGCAAAAATCATAAAGGGAAAATACAAACGAGATGATGTACTGATCCTGTGTATACCGATGATTCCAACGGATTTACCATTCGATTTTAAACGTTTACAATTTCCGGTACGTGCGGGCCTCTGCGATGACCATAAAATAAATCGCAAGCTTAGTCGTTGGAAGTTTGCGGAATCAACTTGGAGTTTCACTGTTTCGCGCATGGACAATTATACGTCGTGTGTTCGCGCATCGGAAAACCGTCATATTTGTTTATTTACGCACCACAAAACAAAACAAAAAATATAGTTTATCAGAAAGCTTTAACTTAAATAACAGACTGTATCATAACTGTGTGTGTCTGTCAAATATCAAATAAATGAAGAATTCCTTTTGTTTGTTTTAAGTTTATTTTATACAAAAGTTAAGGTCTTTATGGAGAATATTCAATTGTCTATATTTATATATATAAATTATGAGACACGCAAGTAAAAATTTCACAAAAAATTGTATAGAATCTAATGAACCACACAGAGGATTCAAACAATGGTATAAATTTAGTTGAATGAATGATGTAGAATCAGGACACTAATCAAAATAAAGAAATTGAATAAATGAAGGTAAAGGTCCTTATTAGAAAAAGTTTAATGAACTTCAGAATCTAAAGAATGAACGAATCGAAAATAAAGATATATATTTTATGGAATATTTTTGTATCAAAGCAAATAAGATCTTTATACCTAGTTTTTTCGACTTCCTGACAGGTAGAAAGACCTTCAATATTTTGGTAGTTTATTTTCAATGATAAATAACGAGATGAGGACTTATAAATGTGGGATTAACTCCCAGATATTGAATGATTGGCTTCCTGTTAATATTGGGTTCTCCAATTCCAAACTTTATAGTTTCTATTAGTACTGTAAATGTTACTAAACAGTGGCTGAACCTTTTAATAATTACTTGCAAAAAGATATACCTTACCTATACCTTATCAGTGGACCTTTCCTTTTAGAGTGTGATCCGAGAGTACTATATCAATTTGGTCATCTCTTGTCAGTCATTTGTCTGAAAAAGCTACACAATAACCGCACAAATTGTCAAGATCTTATAACTTTCCATCAAGAGCATATCAGCTAAGACTTCGTTGATGTTAGCTTTATGCAACTCAGCTCTTGTATTCGTAATCTGTTCAGTGATCTTACTCGTCTTAGTGCAATGTATGCGATTTTTTTAATTGTCGGCTCTAACAATCAATTATAATTATTTATATCAAAAGTAATTATTGCAAATGTAATAAACGAAATTTGTATTTCAATTGTTATAAAGTCCCTGTATAGGAAAGTCTGGACACGAGCTATATCGCTCATGTGTAAGAGAGAGAACTTTGTGTCTATTTCTAATCTCTCCTTTCAAGAAATTAATGGCGCACGCTTGCCTGCGGCATCGGTTTCTCCTGTCACGTGGTCTAGCGAATATAAAAAAAACATACCAGACTTGTATTTGATTGCGTTGTATTTGATTGGATTGTGTTATATTTCGAAATGTTTCGAGTGAAACGAAAATCGAAATTGCATATTCAAGTGTGTTAAATGTGAAAGTGCTTTAAAAATGCCCACATGCAGCTATCCTGCTTGCCAAAAAATACCAATCATGAAAGAAAATGGTATATGGCATACTTAAACATTGTCATTAGACTCGTCTCTTTTTATAATTTCATTATTTATGTCTATAAATGTTATTTCCTTAATAAAATTTCTATAAATTTTATCCAAACATATGTGTCCCAGTCACAATAGTCAATAACATTGTTCGATAATTTGTAAAGAACACTGTTTCGCGAGCTTCTGTTATTGGAGCAGACATTAATTTCATAGCTAAAGGCAAAGCCATTTGTTAATTTTCTTTTAAACTTCAAAACAAAAAAAAAGTCAGAATACTAACCAATTTTATTGTTTTAAAAACAATAGAAATTCTAATTTGAAATTTTAGTCTAAATACTCAAATAATATACCTACCTGTTAAAAGTATATTTTTGAGATAACACATAACCACACATCCATAAGGTGGTAAAAATAGATATTCAAGTCTCTCTCTCTCTCCTCCCGTACTTACATGAACAAATGCATTTCCAATATTTAACTACATTATTCAAATAAATTGTTAGACCTGACGTCTGTAGACACAAACTCTTAATAGTTTTTCAATTTGCTCCTTCTAGTCCATATAATACTAGGTATATATTCCGCTATAAAATCCGCTTCACCTTCTTTTAGTGGTCTGCTTATGACTCCAATATATTCCATGCTATTAAAAAAGGTTACTTCAATTTTCGTCATTCTTAATCACAACTTCCTGTTGTAACCACTGTAACCAGACAAATACGTTTAGGAAATAGCTGCAATTATAAAAATAAAGAAAATCCTACCAAAATCACTAAAAACACAAAAAAACCAAACAGCTTCAAACACCTTTATAGCTTGTATTGTTGCTCACCGTTATAGAGGCCAAATTCAGCACCATCTAGTGAACCGTGATTTTCGCCAATACAGGAACTTTAAATTATTTTATTGTGGGTCGAGGGACAGTGTGGCAGATGCTTAGTCGCTTTCTGATTGGTTCCGCCATATTCAGTACCCCAACTTACACAAACATAGGCTCGGCTATTAGTGATGTGACCGTAAGCGTGTGTTTGTGTGTAAACAAATCGGATTGAGTAAAATACTGTTAAAAATGCCTAAGTGGTATGCTCTTGGATGTAAAAATAAGAATGGAGTAAGTTTGAAGATGGTGCTACTTTCCAAGGGACTCAATTAGAAGGGAATTATAGAGAATAAATTGTGTTCAACTAGGTGGAAAAGATCCTAATTGGACTCCTGTAGAATTTTTCACTTACGATTGATTCATACAAATTTCTTTACAAACTTTATTACAATATCAATTGTAAAAGAAAATATTATTTTTTCTTCTAGATTTATTATTTTTTTAACAAAATCAATATTTTTATAAAGAAATTTGTATCACTATACAATTTTCATTTATAATACTTTTGATTTTTCATATAATTATTTTAGTATTGTATTTGCGATTTACTTTTATAAAAAGTAAAATTTTGAATCAAGATGATTAGTTTTCACACAAATTATCATTTTATTATTTTATTTTATCAGACTATTCCAAATTCTCCGAATATAAAAATTTTTTAATGAAACAATGTATCTGCCAAAAACTGCATGATTATTTTTGAATAAAAAATTTTAAAAACATGTGGCACACGTTTCTAAATAAATATTAAAAAATAAACCTTTTGAGCACACTAGGATTGGCTAGTTGGGTTATTTAGGATTAAACTACTCCGAGTTATTTCGATTTAGGTTTTATAACCTTCCGAGTTCAAATTCAGTTAACACGCTATTTTAATTTGGCGTCTAAGCTGCTAGTGAATATGGCGACCTATCTGCCACACTGACCCACTGTAATTTTTATTATTAATAGCGTCATCTATATGGAAAGTAGTCACTACAGCCATCCCGTTCTGAAATCATGAGATTCTCCATATGAAATATTATCTTAATCAATTACCACTAATTGGTCAATTAATTCGTATATTTTTTAATTGATTCATGTCAGTAAGTAAGCATGCAAAATTTCAAGTTGATTGGTAAAAGGGAAGTTAGTTAAATATTGATTATACAATTTGTTTCACACAAACAGTCAGTGTGAGTTGAATAAAGTATGGTAATAGAAGACATACGAGCAAACCTTTAGGTTCTTCTCCAGTGACCCTATGATTCCTTGGGACTTATTTTCGTATATCATAATAAAGTAGCTTGCGACCATCAATTCATAGATACCTCGGTTGGTACATTATTTTTATTAGGAGTTTTCGTAATACAACATCACTTGATATACTTAAAAGTAGTTTGGATGTCTATTGTCACTACCAGGAAATATTTTTTCATTCCTCTGATACGTGCAGTCATGTCCTTTTTAGAAATCAAATTGGTTGCTCTCCTTTTGAAAAGTTGTTCGACTTTGTTGCTTCCATTTCTGTGGCTGGCTCCTTGTTTCAAGACATACGTTACGTTACGATTTTTACTACAGCGAAGTTTTCAAAAAAATCCTGAAATAATAATAATTCAATTTTTTGCTTCGACGCTGGAATTCTGCTCTCTTTAATAATTTTTCAGAAAGTACTGATCGATCGATATCTGCTTCCGTCGGGAACGTCCTTCCGTGAAGTAATTCCTAACAGTGTCTGTCATTTGTGAAGTAACTATTTATTTTTTGTTTAAATAAAATTCCTGTATTAAAACTATATTGGAAAGTAGGAGAACTGAAGACAAAGGAGAGGAAATATTATCAAGTGTTTCTCACAATTACATTTCAGTCATTAATAACTAAATTAAAACACATTATTAGTATTACTCAAGATATATATATTTTTTGATTTAAAATCATCATATTCCTGAACACCAATATCAGAATCCAATTTCTCAATATTATAACAATATTAGGTATACAATTCGAAAGGTACAAAATCTATAAACTACTGGTCATGAAAATATTATTTATGTTTCTTTTCTATATATTAACCGTACATTAAAACTACTAGACAATAACATGATAACTAAATAATTATTTCAAAAATTTCGTCTAACAAGTGAATAATAATAAATTCAGAGAAAGAAATTTTTTTTTGTTGCGTATTTAGAATAGGTTTCTAGCCAACTGCTGGTACAATGAGAATAAACCACTTTATATTCGATAATGTCATTTATTAAAAAATTATTATATAATATAATTAATTGTTTGAAGCGATTTGAAAATTGCTGTAAGTTTTTATTTTAAAAAAATATGTATTACCGAAGTTATTAGTTACAGAACTAAACGCCCTCTCACATCTTTGTTGTGGTTGTGAGCGTTTCGAATCCTATAGGCCGCTATCTAAATCCGAGAAAAATTCGGTCCAAATTTAATTTTAAAAAACCCAAACTTTCAATAAAATCCTTTGGACAAATGTTTATCGACTAGATAAGTAAGACTACAAAAACATAATACAAATCATTCTACAATATGAACGTTTAAACGTACAAAAGTAAACAAACAACTTTTTGTTATCTTCTTAAATATCTGGTAATATTGTATAATCCCTTCCTGTATACAGTATTTCTTGTACAAATGCATAAACACGTATGGTTTGATTAAGGTTGTTTTTTTTCTCTTCACTAGAGCATAAATTTTCTGCAATACACTTCCTGGCTTCTAGAATTGTAATGCGATAGGGTCCGATGAGAGCTTGATTGCTTTCACATTGCAATTCAATTCTATATAGAATCAGCAGTTTGTATATCGGACGTAATTGATCGAAGTTTTTATTGGCGAGAGAAAGAAGTACACAAGATTTACTGAATTGAGACTCATCCCGTAATAAGAAACCGTTAATTAAATAAAAGTTTTCATTATCCTCAGAAATATCTGTTATTGCAAGCGCTCATAACTGGTTACTAGCTGTAATTATGACTGTCTATTATAATTACCTGATTTTAAATGGTACTAAAATTTTCATAAAATTATTTTTTTTCATATATTGCTAAAAATGGAAAATAAGCTTATCTAATTATTGCAGTTCACTTCTTTTAATGTAATGTACATAAAAAATATTCTGAGAAAAGGAGCTTTGTCAAGAAAGGAAGTAACGAATATACTCTTTACACCACCACTACACCAACACTAACAATTATACTGTCTGACGTTTACCTTCAGTCTCTGAAGACGATAACTTGGTTTTCGAAACGCGCGTCAGACAGTATAATTGTTAGTGTTGATAGAGTGGTGGTGTAAACAGTATATTCATTATGAATATCGCCAACGGTTCCAGAAATTCCAACAGAACCCTAAGAAAGGAAGTACTATAATTTATATATATAGTAGATGCAAAATCTGCAGTTTCATTTAGACCTTCAATGGTTTTTAAGAGCCGAATTAAACTCTAAGTCAGTAAGACACGGAATGGTGACAGAATTCGTACTTTCAGATACAGGACTGATTTTTAATTTTGGCCAAAATCAATGGCATAACTACTGAAGAAATTCCTGTAATAAATGGTATTCGATAAGGAGATTCTCTTAGCCCCGTGTTGTTCAACATCGTTATGGACGGAGTAATAAAAAGCCCTCTAACCTGAAAGGGTATAAAATGGGGAACAAAGACGTCAAGATCCTATGCTATGCCGATGATACTGTTCTGATTGCAGAAAAAGAAGATGACCCACAGAGATTACTATTCAAATTCAACATATCGGCAAAATGAAGATATATGCAGTAAAAACGAAATGCATGACCACGTCAAAAACACCTATCAGATGCAAACTGGTTGTAGATGATGAAATTATACAACAAGAGATGAAATTTTAATATCTAGGCATAGAAATATCAGGATACGGTGATATCGAAGCAGAGGTTAGAAACCAAGCGGCAAAAGCAGCACGAACCTCAGCTTACCTGAACGATACAATCTTCCGAATCAAATATATCGGAATCGAGACCAAATCCCGAATCTACAAGGCCGGATGACGTGCCTATATTAAGATACACAACGGAAATCAAACCAGACCAGACACATCGAACACAAAGAGAATATTAGAAACCACCGAAATGAAAATAGTGCGCAGGATCGCTGGAAAAACAGAAGGAGGACATTAGAAGAACATTTAAGATTGACAACGTAAACGAATGAATATTTGAAAGAAAGAGAGAGTGGAGCAAACACATAGATCGCCTTAGGGCGCCGAAGCGTTAGAAGACACCGCAAGAGATGGAGCGACAACCTCTCTAATAATTAAACAACAGAGAATACGAGGAAAAACAAGCATTTTGCTTACATTAAAGAGAGAAGAAGTACAAGATACACGACAACGACATTTGATGAGGTAATATAATTTTTATAGTGAATATATAATAACTTTCTGCTGGTGCATATTTTTTTATGTATTCATTTTAATTTTGAATTTCGACTTAAGTATAAGTTGCTGATTCTAAAGCTTGTCAAATCATACTTAATGTTCCTGAAAATTAGTAATAAGTATTTTTGTGATAGAATATGGTTTTTATAAATGGATATGTTGTATACTATTGACTCCCCATTATAATTTCCATTTCCTAAGTTTTAAATGAAGATTTTGATACTCTAAATCGAATGATTTTTCACAAATTTTCAGTTAAATGTCTATGATCCAACAAAAGATTTCATTCACAGAGTACATTCTCCATACACCATTGTAATTTTATTTCGAATTTAGGACCATATTTTGGATATTTGTTAAGTGTTATTGATAATAGAAAACTGTCGGTTTACTTGCCAATGGATTGAAAATAAATCGTGTTTGTAGAAATATCACTTTTTACTGTAGTATGATTTTAAATAAAAAAAAATGATGAATCCTATTTAACTTCATAATTACCAATATGAAGGTACTTTCAATTTGGGATTTTTCTACGAGTGATTAATCAGACAGATCATTGTTAACACTCATGAATTATATTGTAATAAAAGAATAGAAATAATTAGGTAATATTGTAAAATATTCACTAGGATGAATCTACAGCAGGGGTGGCCAAGCTTTTGGGATCCGTGGTCTACCCCACATTTAAAAAATCAAAGGCTGTCTACTAATGGCAGAGCTAAATCATCGAAACATACATTTATATATATATATATATATATATATATATATATATATATATATATATATATATATATATATATATCTGAAAAAATGGTTATAGCTTGTATGAGCAACAAGTTCTATTCCCCATAACAAAAACGTAGAAACTGTTTTTTGTTGATAATATCATTTGAATTATACTATTCATATGTATGCTTTTCAAAACAGTACTAGTTGCAAGGGTATGAGTACTGGATTTAATCAATAAAAAAGTGTAATACTGTTGCGAAATCGTCCACAATATGGACCTTCACGGGGCCGACACTGTCTGGTTATGATAGAAGAGACTAAAGTTTGGTGAATGCGCCGGTTATCGGAAACTGTTTGATATTGTTTTTCTACATGTACATTTTTAAATCAATTTTTATGAAGGCCTTTTTATTTATTTGTTTGTTTGTTTACTTTCTAGAATCATTCGAAAAATTTTTTCTGTTATATAGTTTGTTTATGAGGTAATAAATCAGTGTATAATTCAATATAATAGTGAACGGATCGAAATAGTAAAAAGTTAGCGGTGATTTAGAATAAATTATATTATTGAGTAGTAGACCAGTGTAAGTGTGTAAATATATAAAGTAAGGAAGAAACAGTGTGTATAAATTCACCCCACTATTACAAATATTTCAAATAATTTAGAAGAAATAAGGAAAAAATTACATTGGTTCCAGGTGTGGGGTAGTTTAAATAAATTACAAGAAAAACATTAACATACTCTCATACTCGTTTGACGAAATTTTAGAAAAAATGATTATACCCCTTACTTCCTTTTCAGAACTAATTTCATAATAATGTGTATACTCTCTTTATTGCATATTGAAACACCAATGGTAACGATTTGAATTACAAGCTACTTATAACATTAACGACAGGAATCAATGTCAATATTCCTAATAAAATTAAACGCAAATATCAATTATTTATCGCCAAAGTAATGTCAGATATAAATGCTGATTAATACCGAAGTGATGTCATAAATAAATGCTATTTTCAATATACATAAACAGATATTATTTTATAAATACACATAATATACATTTGCTTTCAAAATGTCCCTCCTTGTTAACAGAAAGTGTGATTTATGATAAAACAACATATTGATAAATTTGATGAGGATTTCTACATGCTTTGTTTTTGTTCATACTAGATGAATAAATCTTTCTGTTTAATAACCATTGAAAATTTAAATTACTACTACAGTGTAGGTGACAGGTGCATTCGATTTAACCCTAAACTGGTAACGTGAATATATCTTGCACAAGTGCTAGACTGCTATTTTTCGAAAGTCGTACAAGGAGAAATAACTTTTCACTACGTTCCAGATATAGTTCGGTCAAATTAGACCAAAAAATAATAGTGAAGCTACATAAATTCCCACCAAGCTGAAAATCAGAGAAATTGTTTAGAATATACTTGAAAATAAAATTTGAAAGTTCCCCATCATTCTCGTGTATTAATTAAAATTTTATTTAACGTCAAAGGTCGAATAATTGAGTTTTTCGCAATTAAAAACATATTATTATTTTTTTTCCTACTAGCCACTGTTTCCCAGTATTGTAAAATTTGTAATGGTCATAATAAGCATGAGTACGCCACGTATATACATCTCTAGAATTGAAATATATCCAACTGAAAAAACTATTTTCTTCTTAAAACCAGGTAAAGCTCAACATCAATCGGAAATCTATTCATCAAAAAGTTTATCTACTTTTGGAAAGTTCCAAAATCATGTACAATTTTTACAAGCAATAACTTGTTGTGGCATATCTGCATTTTATAGTTTTCAAAATGTTTGAAGAATAAGATTTAGTTTAATGTGCTAAAGTTTTTAACAACAATATTTCAACGACAAGAAGTTATTACCAACGGCATTCGCTTTCTTCTTTCTATGTACGGAGCGACTAAAAAAACTACCTGCGACTTACGATACATCGCTATTGACGCAATTTACATGCAACTTAAAATGAGGCTGAAGAAGAAGAAGAAAGTTATGACTCGGACAATTAAATTTCATAACTTTTTTTTTTTAATTCAAATCGCTTTCATTTTTTCAACCTCTCCTTATTTCTATTATTTTGCAATAGTTTAAAATTAAACATGATCACAACAGACCTGTGAAATAGCCTACTGGGCAAACCACGTTAAAAAACATGCTAAGTACACTACCTCATAGGTGGCGTGGAAACGTGTGCATATTATGACAATTACAACTTTTACAATTTTTTGAATCATTATACTTAAGAAACAGTGACTCGTAGAAAAAAAGTATTGATACATTTTTTGTAGATGATTTTATGATCTACAATTTGTGTCCAAGGTAGTTTTATTTTAAAACTTACCGTTTTCCTGAAAATCGCGAAAAACTAATTTTTGTTACCTTTGACATTGAATAAAATTTTTCCATACACGGGATTGATGGGAAACTTTCAAATTTTATTTTTAATTATATTTTAAACAATTTTACTGATTTTCAGCTTGGTGGGAATTTATGTGACGAATGTCTAAATTGACCGGATTAATAAGTAATAATATATATTATTTTGAATGAAAGCTTAGAACTAAATATTTTTAAAAAATTAACTTGAAGAAACATAGTAGAGAAAAATAGATCGTTGTACAATTGTTCTTATTTATTTCTAATAACATTTAAACACTATTTTCGAAATTTCTGAAACTTTTTGGTATTCAAACTAAACACACTATTTACTACCAGCTCTACAAATCCTCACACAATTACACTGTTTGATATGCGTTTCGATAATCATGTTATCATCCTCAGATACCTAGGATATGGTAGTTTACCTTCGGTCGTGGTGTGAGTATTGGTGTAGTGGTAGTAGTAAATAGAGTTTTGAGTATACCATTCCGAGACAAAACGTTAAGTTCTCACCATATTTGGGTATCATTATCAATATTATCAATACAATCACAGCAATCAAACGTCATAGTAAACATAAAAACTTTGCCACTCGATGTGTTATCTTATTTCACAAAACACACGGACCTCAATATGAAATGTGTGTAGAACGAAGCTCGCAAGGCAAACATGAATTTGGTAAACATTTCTCCAAATGTTCCGGGATTAACATGGAAGCTAATGTTTAAGCAAATGAAGTTTTTTGTTTCACTTTCAGCTACATCTATTAATCGTAAAACAGTGTTATGAAGTTCTTAAAACCCTAGTATATGCGATTAGATGGACCAGCCATCGGCAATGCAATATTAGGTAATAATAATAAACGGAATTACGTCCTCACAGAAACTACGCTAAAGCTAAACATTGTAGTTACTGCTTGAAATCATAGAATACAAATAAGCTGCAAATCAGTTGAGGAGCGATTATATTAAATATACATGAATTGACGTTTCCAAAAAATTTATTTGATCAGCAGCCTGTCATACTTCATATTGCGGGATCAGGCACTTGATTCTCATGTTAACCTACCATTTTAGTCATAAGATAATAACGAATTCACAATTCTTACAAATTAAACCAACATATTCTTGTGCATCATAGCTTTGATTGGTACTTCAGTCGACATTGTATGGAGTATTACTCCGACCAGAGTCTATTTATCAAAGAAAAATAGAAACCAAAACATTAATCAGTGCGTGATCAACACGTGAACATCCCGGGCGAAACGCGTCGCAGCATCGTTATTGGTCCCAATCAGTGGCACCATAATATACCACAAATAAAAAGCCGCGTGGGAGAGACGAGAGTCGCATAGCTGCAGAAGCTGTTAGATCAGGTTGGAGTACAGGGATGGAATTGTATTACAGTGAGATTTTTTATATTTTGTCTGATGCGTATTTTTCTTAAACATGTCTGACATGGAGACTGATGATGAAGTTGTTGACATTAGCTTCATTCCAACGCTAGCGAAAAACATATATTTATAAAAATTAAATCCAAGAAAATGATGACAAACATGACATTATTTCCAAAACGGCAAACATTTCGGGAGTATCTTCTTCAAGTGTCTACCGAATCGTTCGTGAATTCAGAGCTAGTCATTCAGTGGACGACTACAAAAACTATCCATCAAGAAAAACAATCGACATTTCAATTGATGCTTTCTACAGGAGTGCCACCAGATGAATTGCACACAATTTTTTCTGTTAATTACCTACAGTGGATAAAGTTCTGAGAGTAGTTAACGAAGATAGAGACTTGGCGGTGTTAAAAGTTCAACATTTTCTAATTCATCTAAACAAATGGGATTTTAATATAAATAACGAAATAGGAACGGTTTATTATTAGAAAAAGCCGAAATAATTGTATGAAGGCGAGAATACCTCAGAAAAATTGAGACATTTTCAGAAGAAAATAGAAAAATTTACTACCTGGATAAAACGTGGGTAAATGATGTAAGGTAAGCGTTCTCGGTATCAGCAGTAAGATGCTATATATAATCATCGAAAAAAAAATTGAATATTATTAATATCTGATTTTTAAATGAATGTGTTACATATATTGACTGATCACTTTATGTCTATTCCAAACTTCACATTACATTGTATACTTTTGTAACAATAATTGTAATAATGTATAATTTATATTATTAATCTGCTGTATGAAACCGCAAATTATTTCTTAAATGCGGTCGCCTTTGGCGTGTTCAACCCTGAGCACGTGTACAATGCGTGAATTTGTTTTGGTTTACTATTTTTCTACGATAAATAGACTTTAAGAAGATTTGATGTCACGGTCTGATTTATCTATCTCTATATTTGATGCAGCTCTCATTATTAAACGGTTTCAAGCTACGAAATCGAGATGTAGTTAATATTAATAACCGTCAAAGAGGTTTATAATCTAACAAAATGAAATGGGCCATTGGTATGATCATATACTGGACACCACTTTTCAATCTACTCATCACGGTCGTTCGAAGAAGAAATATTTTGGTAATCGAGATATTATACAGGCATTTTCAGGGTATTGCATGGAATTATATTTTCTTAAAAAAGCTTATGTGAGTAAATTGAATTCATTTATCATATTTGGAGCCTAATGGTAATAGTCCACAGAGATATGAGGTGTTGGTATTTTATTAATTTCGGAAAATATATATCTATTTATTATTGGTAAAAAGGACTTACATATTGTTATGTTTGCTATGTTAACTTTGAATTTTCTGGCTACTGACTTATTGAAAACAAATATAGAGTGACTCAAAATTTAGAATTTCCATCAAATCTTTTTTTATTTCATTGCTATCGTTTATACATGTAGAACATAAATTTAAATATTTGAATAACTATTAATTAAAACATATATTTCCAGTCACATGGTTGTACATACATTACAAAATCCTGCTTCAATCAGGACTATTTCAAGGTATGCTTTTGAAAAACTATGGGTGTCTCGTACAATTTTGAAAAATGAATAAAAACCAATCTTTTGCAAGGGCAACTGTGTATTTGGAGAGAACTTCAGCAAAAGAATGTATATTCACGCCTTCATAATAATTTAATATCTCCATTCCATTCGTTTGCGATGTACAATGATGCTTCGGTCTCTGTTCGGAATCTACTAGAAACAGTAAAACATCGAATACTCCCTCGACCCGAAACGGTTTCGAAAGGTTTTTAACAGGTCTAAGCTCGTGTCGGGCGAAGAGAGGCTAATTGAAACATTGACACATGCACGGTTTGTTTCGGTATCAACTAATCCGATAGCTAGTGGATCTAAAAGTAATTTCTGTTCAAGGTACGGATCCATTTGTTTATTGCAATTTAAAATTCATTATCAATAATGCCTTTTAAATCTAAAGTATTTAAGGAATTTGTCTTCGTTTTGTCTCAGAGAGAATGCACCCAATGAATTCTTGCATTTCCCCTTGGTTTTCTATATAGAACAAACACGGCATAACTTGCCTCTTTCCTTAATTTCTACTCTACAAAGCCCCTCAATGTAGTCAGCTTGAATAGATACCACTTAAATTTAATTTCTAAAAATTTATTATCAATAAGGCCTTTTAATCCTGAAGTATTTAAGGAATTTGTCTTCGTTTTGTTTCAGATTCGGAAAAATAGTATAGAATAGTCCACATTCTTACCGCAATTTGATAAGAGGATGTACTCAATGAATTCTTGCATTTCTCCATGGTTTTTACATCCTTCTATATAGAACAAACACGGCATAACTTGACTTCGATCCTTGATTTCCACACTACAATTGATGACAATGTACTCAACCTGAATAGACATGGAAAAAACGGAATATAATATAAACCTTGCCATGTATGTGTGACAATGTTTCATTCATTTCCGGTTTCTATCGAAAACGAACAGAACCAAATGGAACCGCATAAGTATGAAACAGGTTTCATACTTTTTCGATGTTCTTGCCTCTACGGTGCGACGTGGTAAACATGATATTATTATTCGAAAAAGAATTTCCACGTTAGCAGCAAGAAGCAGAGCGTCATAGTCAAATTCTGCTTCCAGTTGCTCACACGTTAACAAATGACAACTAACCAGCGAAGCTTCGTGCTTTGTGGCGCGTCAAATGCAGCAATATTTTCATTTATTTATTTTTTTTTATTATTAAACACAGTATGTGCTGTTGGTTGGCTAGATATGGAGTGAATTGACTGGGCTTCATGTAATTTGCAGTCACTGGTACTCTTTTGTAGTTTACGTGCAATTTGCACGGTGAAAAAATATTGTCATTAGTGATAACAACATTGATATGAGTAATCAAAATCCTTTTATTTTTCTCATAATGACAACATAGATTCGTTAAAAATATTATATCTTTTGAAGAACTGATAGATGTATAGTCTGCTGTTGAAATCATTACACAATAATTATTATTCTCGCTGCGTATTATTTCGTTTGCTGTTAGATGCTGCTCGCTGCAAGTGAACATCTCTCCACCTTTATATCTTGGCAGTTGACCTTGAGAAGTTTCAGACGTGCTATGCCAAATTCCATCTTCCAAAACCTCATTTGATGTTACTGATTCTTACTGTTAATATTGTAAGAACAAATCTGTAGTAGACAAACTTGAAACGTAATTATTGATTATAAAGTTTCCTGGCAAAAGCCGCGACCCATTCATTCATTTAACAAAGTAAATTTTTGCAAATATTTACCATAATGCATCTTATACAAGAATAGCAGAAATTTCTACACTTTTTAATTATTAAGTTTATCATAAATTAGCCAAATTAGATCATCGGAAATGTTCTTTTTTGACTTTATTATTCATAACATAAGTTCATAGGATTAATAGTTTAAAGAGTAATGTACCAATTTTCCATCTTTGGATATTAATTTTAGATCTGTGAAATCTACATCGGCTAATTTTGAATGACTTCAGTGGAAAAACACGAAGTATCTTAAGTTTTTATTGCGAAAGAGAAAATGCCTGGTACAAAGATAGAAATAATACTAGATGATGTTGAGAAGGCCCAATTAAAAAACCGCTGAGAAACAAATCTTCAACAATGCGAGTATGATGCCGAAATCGGTTCGAAAAGAAATGTAATTGTTGAGTTTTTGATGCAGAAAAATCAGATATGATCTAAAGGTATTGATAGAATGTTATTTAATACAATTGCGTAACGAATTATATAAAAAAATAAACGATCTAGGAAAAACGGAAATACAAATGTTGGTCCATTCTAGTAGCAGTCAAAAAAGAATATTCAGGTCTCTTAAAACCCGCTGGTAGAGGCCCTTGCATGATTGTTTTTCATGCCGGTAATGATGCAGAATTTATTCCTGATTCATACGTTAGTGGAAAATCGAATTGTATATGCGAGGATTAGCACATTGAGATGAATTATGAAATTAATTTGAAAATACGTATAACAAAAACATCCTAATTCAGCTATATGATATTTTTTTGCTGGAAAATGCGCTTTAACACAAGCGATACTAAATCGAGGAACTTAATATAAAGGCGCGTCTCCATATAATAAATTTGCGAACCGAACGCCGCCAATTTTAATATAGTCTAATAGAAAATATCTTCTGATGAAGTGGTAGATGTATTTGTTGTTAAGCTAAGAAAAAATAAAGAAGTAACTTAATGCTGTACGTTTCTCTTTTTCATAAACTATCCTCTTGTTTGTCATATTACTCCATATATTAAATCCAAGAGAATCAGTATAGTATTCAATTTATGTGTTTTATTTATGGAATTTCGATTAGTGGCAACCACGATGCATGCAATTTCTTGTCCCTTGCATCATGCGGTCTCAAGTCTGGAAAAAGCTACAATTGGTCATACTGTTCTGTCTAATAATTTGTGACGCTTGTATCACAAACAAAATTATTAAAATATATTTATTGAAGCCATCTTTTATCTCTTTGGTCCGTGCATGCCCAAAATGAGTTGCTTGACTCATTTTATCATTATTTTGTTAGACTATAATTACGAACCTCTCACTACTTCTAAAAATGCTGCATTGAAATGATTCAAATGTTTTTTATTACCGATACTACCAATATGTTAAGCATTCATTGGAGGTTGATATTTATTTCTTATCTTTTAACTTCTTGTAAAGCTAGTTTAAATTGGCGATTTCACTAGAAATATATATTCATTAGCGTTTGTTATAATTTTAGCTTCTTGGAATGAATTAATATAGAAAAAAAAAATGTTATGAGACATTCAATGGGGTTGTATCTAGTTATATCTTATTAGTAAAAAAATTTACGTGCGCAATAAGAATATGAAGTTGAAAAACTAATAATATTAAGGAAACATTTATCGTAGAAATTCTATTCTCTTAATTTAAAATTTTGTTACAATTCTTTGTATGAGTAAATTTAAAATATTACTTTTTATTCTCAAAAAAATAATAGTAAAGCCACTACAAAGTGCCCAGTAGCTAAAAAGGAAGTAACGAGTATGAAAAATAATATATTTCAACAAAATACATATATTTCTTTAATGAACATTTCTATATTTCGTAGCTCACTGTAATTACTTTACAGGCACAACATGTATTTTTATCAGTAGTAAATTGCAAACAGTTATGTATACATATTAAGGTAAAATACTTTTCGTATTATTAAAAATTATTTAAAAACAGTTTGAACCCAACTCCAACATTGTGCTTCAGATAAAATGAAAAATATATATAGTTTGACTACTTATAAACTAATCCCGTGAAAATAGTCCAAATTGTTTAAACGTTAAACACACATGAATAGTCAAAAATACCCCTCGATCTTATTTTCATAAATCTTCTTCACTTCTATGTAATGAATCTAAAATCAAAGATAAGAAAATCAGGTTTTTCCTATTTTTCTCTAAAACGGTTTTATCTAGGAAATAAGTCATTCATAAATAGTATATCATACAATTTTCTACAAAAATTGTTCTGAGAGTTTTAAATCACCATTCGTTAGATATCGCAGCTTTCACAGAAGTCAAAATATTCTATATAATATTCCCATTGATATATTCGCATATACCTTAAGGTATATATACTATACTAAATGTTTTTATATGGTTTCCCTAGTATATATACTTCACTTTGTTATAAAGAAAGTTTGCACAGATCATATCCTAATGATTGAAAGAACCAATGATCAAAATAGAAGGGGTTAATATCTTCTAAATAATTTTCGTTTTTTTTCCTTGCAGAATCGCTGGACTAAGAAGACAAATGGATTTTTGTCTCTCCATCAATTTCATAAATATTTTCATCAATTGTATTTTCATTCAATATTGAATAAACTTGACTTCATAACTATTACACACTGGAAAACTGAATAATCCCACTTTTTGACAGCTACAATTCTTATTACAATCCGTCTTGTAGTTCCAAAAAAAGGTACTATGAAGTTTACCTGGAAAAGGAGGGAGTAGTGAACGAAGTGGTTCCAAACATTTATCTGTTGATTTCGAAACAGATTATTTCGGGTTCAGTTCGTTGCCTATTCATATTTGGTAATACACGTGATTTAAGTGTGTACATTGCTTTTCTATTAAGTAATCATTTAATTGAGCATTTGAATTAATTCAAGTCTTAATTTCACTATCAACTCGATTATATTTTCTTTCAAAAATAGACAGTTAGCGATGCTCGCACGATGTCGTAGCTAGCTTTAAGTGAATAAAACAATTAAAACAATTAAAAAAAGTGGAAATAACTGCATAGATTATCTTTGACTTTGGATAATTGTTGCCTAAAATTGATACACAAGTATAAATCACGACATTATCAAACATTAATATCTCATAATCCATTTGATATCATGAATTTCATCTCTAATAATTGTTGTCTTTCCCCACTCTACAGAATTGTTGGAACTAATCGTAAATAAGCCGGCAAAAATATGGACAAAGTCTTTTCAGTTCTCTTCATGTGTATAATAAATCTTCTCCAAGTTTTTGATTGGTTCCTCAAATTTTGTTGTGAATTTCCGAATAAAATCTACAATTTGTTTTGTATAAAGACTGAAATAAATTCCGTACTTTTATGTTTAATCATTAAACTTTATCTTCTCATTTTATTAGAGTACTGCAACATAATCCCTTATACTTATACTGAATTTAAAATGTTCTTACTCCTTATTGTTTATAAATTATTATCTTTATTCACATTAATACCAATGTGTATGAATTCTTTCCCTGTTTAGTTACATACCTATTGATGCATCAGTTCTTAATTAAATTGAGGCTAGGACTAGAAAATGTGGAGCTTTTCATACATTGGTATTAAAGTTTATGACCACATGGAATATCCCTGCAATATTCCTCTAATTCACTTCGTTAGGAAAGAAGCCAAACTTGAGAGGAGATTTGAGGAAATAATGAACAATATATCAAATAACTATAACAAGACAATTTCATATTTACAAACCACTGTAATTCTAGAAAAGCAAACTAGGAAACTGCAAATATATAGAAATTAATCATGTATTAATATGAAATACATGGTTGCAAGATATAAATATCGATAGACGACCATTTAGAAGGATTATTCAAACGAATCGTTGTGATAATTCCTTTAAATTAATTAAAAGTACTTAGTGAAATGCTGATACTTTCATCTTGAAAACTGGAATTTTGGGCTCTCAAAATTAGTTAATGATAAAATCGATAAAAAATGGTTTGTAATCACGAAAACAAATATGTTTTTATTTGAAATTGATAATAATTAAAAAAAAGCCCTACTAACAAAAAATTGAAATAGAAAGAAAATTGATTAAGATGGGAAAACATATAAGTTAAATTTCTTATCAATAGGATGAAATACAATGGAATCCCGAGGCTCGATTGGATTAGATTAATGTTAAAAATAGGAAAATAGGAGAAGCCAGGTTTTTGCAAAAAACATGGTTAGGTCTCAAAGAGTAAATGTGAGGCATAGGACGTGCTTTGGATAAGGAATGAGATAAAAAAGGTACATTCTGTTAAAAGAATCGTAAATACAAATATACAAATATTTGGACATTTTGCAGGACTCATATTTACCGAGAATTATATTTGATAGAAGGAAGAGAATTTGTATTTAAATAAGATACGGCAGAATCAGACGTCTAGAAAAGCTCTAATATCCGATATCTGGTAAGGATATCTAGTAGTTCTTATTGATTTTAAAGAGAAACATTGTGGCAAGACACGCAAAGAGCGTGCACCAACTCGTGATCGTGGTTGTAATGAAGATTAGACAATCTTTTATGTAGTCTAGCCTAACTTGACCATTTTGGGTATAGAATTTTAACCCACTGCAAAAGTGCATTATTATGTTATATGGAATTATATAAATTAAGGCTTCTGCAAATTTTAAAAAGTCATTTCTATATTGTATATTATTTGAATTTAGAGTTACTACGTTTTTATTTTTGGATTTTCCAATTTTATGAAGTATGAAGATTATGAATCCGTCACGAGTTTTATTATGTACCCAAACAAAAGCGAGAATTGTAAATGTGATCAGTCCAATCAAGATGAAGTTACACATTAATGAACTATGATAGATTAATATTTTATTCCAACTGTTCGTTTAATTTTTCTTCATTCTATTATATTAATATTTCAATGTTCTTTGTTCATTTATTGTGATACATAAGATTTAAAGCATCTAATGATTAAAAATCTGGAATTTTCCCAAGTATCACAAGGTGGGCTAAGTGAAATAGGATGGAGTTAATATAACACCAAACATAATGTCGAGAAGATATTTTTATACTATGCCTGTACTTGTGCATTATATGAAATTCGAACAAAACTTTGAGATGACTACTTGTTGATACAATGATTGTCAATTGCTATTCTTATAATTTGGATTTTTTTTTCAGTTACATTAATAAGGACTAAGTGAATATAAAAATGAATACGTGCAAAACTAACAATAACGAGATAATTGATTGCTGAAGAGTGATTTTAAATAGTCAATTGAGTTTGAGATAATTATATTTCACAAAGAAAAAATTGTATTTCATAAATATCGGAAGCGCATTATTAAAGTTAGACAAACGCGCCAATCAAACATCGAACATCTAATCGAACACTGAACGTTTTGATCAATTTATTAATTTCTTATTTATGGAAGCACCTTTGCGAATACCCCAATTTGATCAAATCGTAGAAAACATTTACATTATAAATACACAGATTTACCAATATGGAAAAAATATTTTTGAATTAGATATTCGAAGCTGGGCGGAATATTAAAATAGTTATTTACCGTTAAAAGATGTTCACTGTCAAAAATATACTATACCTGCTATAATTTGTACAACATAATAAAGACTTTACGTTTTCATTGTTTGAAACATCTTTTGGGTATGTTATTGATAATTTATATTATAAGTTAGATAAGTTATTCATAAAATTCAAAATTATCAAATCAAAAGTTGCAAATTAATTGAATAGCTTATTAAACTTATTTTCAATCAAAAACCATTTTTCCTAAGTAAGTTTGCTAATACTCATTAATTTCAGCTTTCAATATTTCTCTTTCAGACCATCTTGCTGAAAATACTTATTGTCGATATTTTTATCATCAAAACCCTCAAAAGTTCAATCAGTGTTTTATTTTTTCCAAAATTGCCAGATGATCTCCTTTTGTTTTCTCTCGGTTTGTGCAGACAATTGGAATAAGCTTATCTAATCATCGAGACCAATAGGAATTTTAGGGTATTAGTGACAATATACAGGATGGTCCGGGACTTGATGCAAAAAATTCGGGAGTGAGTAGATGATGTGAAAATAATGTTGTCACATAAAAGGAATTTTCTCATAAGATCCTTCGTTTCTGAGTTATAGACCTTTAAAGTTGTGAAATCTGAACTTAAGTATATTTTCTAAATTATACATTCTAAGATTATGAATTTTTTATGGATGATTACGTATGTCCATGTAGTGTGTTTGACGGAATAAATAATTCCACACCACTATCTGAAGGCAAGGGGGCAGCAATATTTTGATAAACATTAAACAAAAGTATACTCGATAAAATTTGTGGTTTAGATCATGGAATTGGTACGCCATAAAGAGACATTCTGAAGAAAATAATCATAAAATGTAATTATTTGTAGAAAATAATTACACATCAAATATTTCTTGAAGAACTAATGAATAAATAAATGAACATTTGTACTACATACCATCGAAGATGGCATAAAGAAAAACTCGAAAGAGTTTAATGATTAAAATAACTTTTTTCCTAATGGTAATTTGCTTGGGGAGGTCTATTTGTATGGTTATCACGTTTCCCTGAATTAAATACAACATCTTAAAAAGTTGGTATATACAACACTGGTCAAAAGAAGGTACGAAATAATCGATAGATTTTCGTTGTGACGTTATGACGTAGAATCTTCGAATGAGTTCAAAGAAATATCATCCGTATACTTAGGAAGTGTGTAGAAGTGGAAGGTATCCGTTTCGTATAATTATTATAGTTTTTTTATTTGATAAGTTGTAGGCTAACCAACTACAGTTTTCTACATTTCAATTTTTTCCCTATATAAGTAACACGATGTCCAACAGTATGCAGTTCCAATAGAAATATTTGGTTGTGTTGTAATACTTTCAATTTTTAATAAATAATTACAATTTATGATAATTTTTTTCAGAATGTATCTTTGTGGCGAACGGTTTACTTGGAATGTACAATGATCCAAAAATCTACATATCTCTTAAAACATAAATTTGATCGAGTTAAACAAAGAGTACATTTTTGCTAAAAAATTGATCAAAAAATATATTTTTGCTACCTACCCTTAGAGTGTACAGGTTGTCCCTGTAAAAGTTACGGATTGTTAACTATTGGGCATGTGCCGTCACTTGCCTTCAGATAATGGTGTGGAATTATATATTTCGTTAAAAATACTACATGGACATAATTAATCATCCGTTAAAAATTCATAATGTTCGAATGTATAATTTAGAAAATATTTTTAAATGTAAGTTCAGATTTCACAACTTCAAAGCCTATAACTCAGAAACGAGGGGTCGTAAGAGAATGTATTTCAGAGCATTATTTTCACGTCATCTACTTACTCCCGAACTTTTTGTATCAAGTCCCGCAATACTCTGTATATTCAAAATTATACTCACCTTTCCAAGATTGAAGTTTACTCAAAATTAAAAGAATATGAATTTGTTCCTCAGTTGGTACAAAACCCTAAAAAAAAAGTCAAGGAAAAAGGCGTAACTTACATTGCAAAGTTTGAGCATTTCAATGATACATAAACTGATTTTCTGTCTTAAGTAAATATAGTGACTGGCGACCTACATGAATGAATATGAACTAGCGCCTAGTTTTGAGGCGATTCCGTGTAATTCCTTGGAGAAATGTAGTGTACAACACGTGCTGAAATTATTTTTCGTACTACTTGCACAAGATATGTGCAAAAAGTCAAATTGTAGCAGGTATATGAAAACAAGAGATCATAATGAAAGTAGTTACATATTTATGTTATAACTTCGACATTCATATTTTCAAAACCTGTTATAAAATATTAAAATCATATACATTGTAGGAGATCACTAGATGTTACATATGAGTTTTGGATGAATTTAATTTAGTATGATACAATACATTCAATTATAAATTACAAAGTCAGACTTGAAGTCATATTTTCAGAATAAACTCATAATTTTTCTATGTAAAAAAATTATAAAGGTTTCATAGGACTGCTCATATATAAACATCCGAGTGTTCTTATTAATAGAAGAAATCGTTTCATAACACATAGGTTTCATCCAATTTTCATATTTGATAATAATTGATAATCTTACTAGCAACAGAACGTAGAGTAGTTTTATTTATAATAATTATTAGATAACTAACCCAGTATTGTAGTTAGTATTTTAGAGTTGATTGATGTAGATTATTGGTAATAGTTACAGTCATATTTATGATTGTTCTATATTGTATCTACACATTTATCTCACAAACCTTGGTTTGAAAAAAAAAGTTTTGCTTCATGAACATAAAAAATCTATCACATTAAAAATAAATTTACATACGGTAATCCACATTGCTTCTTAATAGTTCCATCTATTGATTCATCAGATAGATTCTATCCACAAACCACCTATTATATGGATGTTTCACACAGATGGCCCAAGGTTGATTCATTTTTTATAATTAAAGTTCAGAGTCCTAGATGGATCTGTCAGCAAATCTATAGGTAAAACTGGCGAACTTGACATAAAACTGATCGTCGGAGTTGCAGGTTTTCAGCGGTTTCCCTGCAACCTGGTGAACCGGTTCTCCAGCCAAATGGCCGACAATAAGGAATAATACAGCCGCAAATGTTCCCGCCCACCCCAAATTAGATTAAGAAAAAAAAACATAAAAAATATAAAAAAACCAAAAAACCTCTCAAAAAAATAGAACCGTTTTTACTTCACTTCGTTTTCTCGGTCAAAATAACCCGCTAGAAGTAGTTATACAAACACATCCCACCACAACCCCACCTCTGCAGAGAAGCAACTCCTCTATCAGGGCCTAATCAAACATACCAAAATTCCCACAAAAATATTCCTTATCCTTCCAACGAATCTCTCTTTCCATCTCTCACAAAACTGGATAATTTAATGTAGGTATACATTGTACAGTTTCTCTTCATGATTTATTATTGTTGTGTTGTGCTCCTGTTTTTGTGTCCTTTTGATTATGTATAGTGTTATTGTTAATTTTTTAAAATTACTTTTAATAAATGTTTTTTATAAAATTACAAATCTAATAATGTAATTCATTTTATCCCAAATTCTCATAAGATCTTACAATATTTTAATAGATGGCTGCCGGCTATAGACAATACTATTATGACTGCAAGGGATTTGTTATGAAGTTCAATGATACAATTTATCAAAATTAGGTTTAATTACTTAATGTGTTACATCTTAATTGGTTATGTTTGTGTGTAATATTTTTTTTAAATATTTATTTTTATTGTAACGTTAATAATAAATAACACATTTTGTTTACATTATTATTATAATTGAAGAATTACCATATTTCTTTCAAAGTCCGATTTCTCTACATTTCACTCGAGTAAGCAGAAGAGTGCACTTACAACTTTCTCCTATCAAAATTACAACTAATTTCGAAATTTATTATTTTTTTCATAATAGTTTTCAAACCTTCATCCTCTGTGGACGTTTATTCTGGAGCCATTAATAAAATCAAATTTGCCAGTATTTTATAAAAGATGTCATATTAGTAGTTCAAGTTTAGACCCCCCAGTCAACGTCATTGTCGTGATACATCTAAATATAGGTGATCTGTGATTCTATCGATAAGAAAATTTAATATTTGTCTTATGAATAGTCCATTAAACAAAAATTGAACATTTTTTTTTGCTTTAATTAAAAAATAATGGGTTCTGACAGTTCCATCAAATATCGCAAAATTTATAAAATAAGCTGGACTGGCAAAGTCTAGCAAACTGAAAATTAATTTACTCAACTAGATTATCGGTGTATAAAAACATTCAAACTCAAGTCATTGGCGCACACAGGCGAAAATCGAAGAAATCGTGGTCAAAACTATTTCTCTACCTTTTTGTGATTCATTTGTTAAAAATAGATGCAAAAAGGTCTTAGAATTAAAAGGTTCCAGAAGGCTTAAGAATTAAATTTTAGATCCCTTGAAAAAGAGCCCATCATCTAATTTTTTGTTTGCCTTCAGTAAAAAAATTTACAAACGAAAACAATCAGAAATATAAGTTCTGTGCTCCATTTCCAAGGATCAAAAATGTTATTTTTGAGAAAGCCTAATCACTAAATATTCAATATTTTTTAAAATCATGTTACCTCGTTGATAATTGACATTTTTGATAGACAGTTTGATGGAAGTAAGAAAAAAAAATTTGAATTAATTCTTTTTTCGATAAGTTTTTGAAGAGGTGTCAGAAGATGTACATGTTTTTTTCCAAAAACATGCTGCCTGATTTATAAACATGATCTTTCTAATTTTTGAAAACTTTCATTCAAAATCCCCATTATATATGATTTATTTTGGTATAATTTGCTTCAAAAAGTTATGGAAATAGATGTCAATTTGTTCTGTTCGAGCTTCTAGTAGTTGAAAAATCACGAAATAAAAAAATATTACGTTTGAATTGTAATTATGTATTATCTAAATGTAGATAAACATACATATTTTAAATTTATTACATAAGACTAATATCTTATCTAATTAAACATCATTGTCACTTTCTTCAAATGTCGGAACCTCTAACTGATGGTCTTATTTTTCACTGTTCTTCCTTGATATATAACGACCAGATGATATTAGTAAATTATGAGAAACATCCTCATATTTTGGATTCTTTAGAATTTTCTGGAAAACCCCTCCTTGAAATTTTCATAACCTTAATATGGGTTTCACTTATTCCTCGATTTGTCTAATCAAAAGAATCGCTTTTTACATTACCATTCAACAATGAATTCATATTGTTACGAGCTTGTCCATGACATGTACCGTGAAACCGGTCCTGTTGGGATATTATGGAAGTCTGAAATTTGGCGAAAACGGCGGCGGCGTCTTTGGCTTTTATTACCTGTTTTTATAACAGCGGCGAGTTGTGTATATTATTTTTTTAAACTTATTTCTAGGAAGGTTTTCTCATTTATTTGTTTGTTTATTTAAATTCTTGAATTTTTGAGAAATTGTTTGATATATAAACTAGTGTATTTGGCAGTTAGAATTAGTTTATAATAAAAAGTCATAGTTAACAAAATAGAAAAGTGACCAGGGAACTTCAATGAATTATATGATTTAATTAAGTATTACTGAATAATTAATTATTATATAAATTAGTTTAGTCACCAATGGAAAACATTAGACTTCAGGTACCGCAGCTCTACATATTCTCGGGCAGTTTCATAGCAATACTTTTGAAAATCTATTTTGGGTTCATATCCTTAGTTGATGGATAATCAAATTATCCAAATTTATTCATCGAATCATGGCTTTTCCAGAAGACTAATAAGAATAATTTTCCACAAATTTATTTGTTTCTAGTAATACAATGCCGAAAATGAGAATTTAATGATATGCTTGATAATTCGCTACAGTAGGATCCATCTGCCATATTGGATTATTCAAGAATGCGGAATTCTCAAATAAAACTAATAAAATTTAGAGCCCTTTGTCTACAGGTACCTAATTTCCTGCTTCAAAATTGTTAAGATCCGAATACTAGGAATTTTATTTTGAAGGTTTTGGCTACGATTTTCTTGAATTTCGCCTATGTAGTCGGAGGGATCGTGTCTATTATAAACTGCCTATAGGTATCAATTTCTTTAATATTTATTACTATTTTGGTATCTGTTTGTTTCTAGCGAAAGTTGTATTGTATAAGTAATGCAGAAATCAGTAGTATATAAATATATTCAATCTAATCGAGATTGAACTCCACACCAATATAAGCAAGTCGAAAAGCCATTTTAAAAGGATTAGCGTTTCTCAAAGAATTATAGGCAAGAAACAATGATACTCATACAGGAAGTAATAGTCAAGTTCTAAAAAATTAGCGACTATATTAGGACATGAGTGCAGTCAAACTGTGGTTTACTCATAAAAAAACTAAAAGTTACAAATCATAACTATTTTTATATGTAGTCATGAATTTCATGTTACGAAATACGCAACAATGGCAAAATTTATTTTTAATGGATTTTTGATATTACTATGAAAAGGTATCTTATGGAAAAGCCTTGGAAAAGAAGGTAGATAGGAGTAAAACCAATTATTGGGACAGCCTACAGGGGCTGAGACAGGCGAAGACTCTTCTGGGAAACTATAACCAGAGTAGATCTGCTGAATGTATCAAACTAAGTAAGAACAATCTACGAATACTAACAGGTGTTCTATCGGGGCGCTAACAAACACCTGAAGATAGCAGATAATGGGGTGTATAGACTCTGTTGCACAGAAGACGAAACCCCTATCCACATTCTCTCGAAGAGTGAAACACTAAGCAAATCCAGAGCATTACACCTGGGAACGCTTGAAATAGAAGACGAAGATCTTCGGCAATTTAAACCATCCCACATTCTAGACTTTTTAAAAGGAGTGGGATTAATGGATCAGCTTCAAACACTGAGTTCTACAGTATCGCAGCAAGAAAGGGGGACAAAATAGATCCCTTAGGTTGTGATGTATACGAGACATCAAATCTATTATACATACATGTATCAACCTCAAAAACTTTTATTTTAACACAAAATAACAAACAATGAACAAGTGTGCTTATATGTCACCAAAGAGAAACAATCATATTTGCATTCGAGATGTGATAAAAATACAGTACATACATTCTAATAGAAGCAATTACTAATGTTGCATCTGCTTCAAATAGTATATGGCTTACTCTCAGATATTCCACCAGCAGTAATAAATTTGAACTGCCATTATAGCCTCTTGAACAACAACAAGACTATTATCTTCGAAATTAGATAATGAATTCTGTTGATAAAATTCTCTAAAAACTTATTATTTGATAATGACAATGTTTAGAGTTTTCCAAAAACAATAGCCATCAGAAGAGTTCAGAATGAATCTTTATGAATAAACATAACTAATGTTCTTTTAAGTGTTATGAAATGACAAAAAGATATCCATATAAAAAGGTATGCATTATTCAGAAGACAAGTGTAAAAGTAATGTGAGTATAATTTCTACTTTCAATAAACTTTCATTGCATTTGAAGTCGACAATCGCATGGAACTCTTTTTGATTTGAGACTGCTACATATTAGCTTATTTTCAGTCGCATTAAGTATAAAAATTTATTGGAATACGAATTTATTTCTTTCAAAATTAATGTGAATAAGATTGTTCTACATAACATCAATAATATACTCTTTTAAAAGAAAATATACTCTTTTAGAAGAAGAAAATAAGATTTATTATGAGAAATTTGTTATTAGCTAAGGTAAAAGAGTAAATTACTTAAAACCTTTATTATTTTATTATCAATTTTTTTAACTACCCATCAATTTAAAAATCTATACATGATTTTTCGACTAAATTTTTGTTTAATAAACTTCTAAATTTGATAAACTAGAAACATTTTCAAAACTAACAATTTTTTTTCATTAGAAAGCGAAGCAATTTTACATTGTTATATATTATTTCTAGCTTTTTAGGCACTGTCAATAAGCAATGTAGCTCTGGGTTATTTTTAATATTTCTTAAAATCGTCTATATTGCAATTGAGATAAAACATCACATATTCTAGTTTCGAAACTATACTCTGAATATGTGATCTTTGTGTACAAAAACATAGCATGAAATTATTATCTATAATAATGAAATGCATATTCGAAAAATAGTTCTTTTATTTTCAGGATATAACTCGCCTGAACAAAAAATAAATTGGAGAATACGAATTATTTTCGAGAAAAATAGTTATATATTAAGCAAAACTCATATAGCTAACATAAGTATTTATCATATAAGACATTTGTACTAATTAATAAATTGGTAGTAAATATTTAAATAAGTAATAATCTTGCTTCAAACATTATTATAAAGCATAACATTGAGAGATATCATAAAATAGAAAACATCTAAAAAATACAGTATATATTTAATGTTTGGATCAGAAAAATTAATCAACGTCTGTTATTTCCAAATGATTTCCATATCATATTTTTTGATTTTCAGAAAAATTATAAAATTGAAATTTGAATTATGAAAAATTAGTTTTTCCCCAAGCTTATAATAATAAGTTTATTACTTTTGGCAAACAGTAAAGCATTCCATTATTTTACTAGTACAATAATTATTATAGGCGTCGTCATTAAGTAAGCGAGAGGTCATTTTAATATTTATATGATATGGGTTAGATGATAATCCACAAATGTCTCTTTGAAGCCCCATAACGTAGTGCCACAGTAATGAAAAAATTCTTTCTTCTTCTCTAGAACTCTACTACGCGCTCTTTCTAGCGCCAGAGGTTTTAGATGTCACTCTATTTTTAGACATTTTTCACTTCCATTCCGGTTTTTTCCTATTCAATTCATTTCTGGATTTCTGTTCTTCCTCGTTCTTATCTATGATCGTACCGGCTCAAACATTTTTCAACTATTTTGTTTCCTTCTTTAGCTTATTTCGAATCACCTCATTTCTTATCCTAGTTGTACCAACTCTACTGCTGTTATTTTTTTGTTCATATTTTTCCTCATTACTCAGTTTCACTTCCAAATATTAAGTTGGTAATGTTGTAAAGTTGTTTATCTTCATTTTTGCCTTTGACTTTGCATGACTTTTATCATAATTTCAACGGCGCCCATAAATAATCAGAAATTTCATTTTTTGGGGGGTTAGTTGTATATTTAGTTTGACATTGAAGTCATTAAAATGCAGAGAATTACGACATGTTAAAGATGAACAGATTGTCCTAATTTAAATTCAGTTTATCTATATTTGGAATCAACAAAATTTATAAATTAAAAATTAAGAGTTATTTCATTAGAAAAAACTGGGGTTAACGGTTTTTTACCCTAAGTTTCCTTTTTTATGATGAGCATTCCCTCAGAAATGTAAAATGAAACCAATTCTTACAGTATAGTTATAAAATTATGAGCGCTCCATGCAGTACACAATAAATTGGGACAGATTTAGATAATTGAGATATTACTGATGTATTGGAAGTTAAAACTTTAAAGTATTCGTCAAGTTTTAGGTTATTTTGTTTTCTGGATAAAATCTCATTTTTATTAAGAAAACAGTAAAATGCAAATGTGCCAATCAAAAGATAGAAAAGCTTTTTCTTATTATTTTCCTTATAGACAATTGCAAGGATAGAAGGTTCGTTATAATATTAAAATAACTATTTGGAATACCTTTCAAACAAGACACTCACACATTGTTGTAATTAAAAAAAATTAATGCAATGAACGACATTTTTTCGCATTATATACAACATTTGAACTTTTTAGCTGTTTCTTTTTTTAAGAATACAGATTGGTAAGAGACATTCTATGTTTATGTAGTTTATAATGTTCTGTGCGATAAAATAAAATTATTTTCTCGAACCTCCATAATTGAGTGAGTCTCCTTATAACTACTCAGAATTATAAACGTGATGAAAAGTGATCATTTGAGCAGAATATAATTGCACATATAATGTTACTCTTGAACTATTGCTGAATTTTCTTGAAATATTATGTTTATTATTTGCTTTTTCAAAAGTAACTTCAGTCGTGAATTTCGAACTCGTATTCTAGTATTTAGTTCATTTTTAATTAATTGAGTGAGGTCTTATTGTTTTTCTTATTTTTTTTTATACTTTTAATGTAATTTCTGGTAGTGTAGTATCTATAACATTATATTTAAATTAACTTAATTTACATTTTTTCAAACATGCTTCTATTAGCTTCACCTGCATATAGATTTGTTTGTAATTCTCCTTTGTGGTTTATTAAGTACTGTTAGTATATCCCACCACCTGAATTGCGTTCGTTAACCGAGCGGGCTAAGGTGCCAATCTTCTAATTCGACTATGGAGGGTTCAAATTTCGTTTACGTTGTATAAAAAAATTTATTCGGCAATTTTTTTTCGACAAATTTTTTTTAGAAATCATCATTGCAAGTTTTCTTTTTACATCGAAACAAATTTTACAACTGTCTGTCCTCTGTTGGAGATTTATTATACTACCTGCATCAGTATTACTTTGGAATTTAACACCTTAAATTTTATTATGTTGTTCGAGAAGAATTTTACATTCGTGCACCCTCTGTTGGAGATTTACAATACAAATAACTGGAACTTAAGAAAAAAATTTTTGATAATAAATGGACCTGAAAGGAAATCGTCGACGCTCGATGTATCAGAAATATGGAACAAAGCGCCAAACGCTTTTTTACAATAATACTAGTATTTTTATTTCATTATTGTATCAAGCTTATTCAAAAAAATATTTTCTAACTATATTTATTATATCAGATATGGTGTAGGCTGAGTAATTATACAGTCTTTTCTGTCTTGAGTTCATCCAATCAGTTTTTCAGACCTTAAGGATGACACTCTTGTTTAAGTGTGAATGTAACAAAGTTGTAAGTTTTTTAATGTAAAACATGTTTTTGTTGAACCTGACTTTATATCTTGATAAAATTCTTACTAAATACTTTAACTGTAACATAATAATCGGCGTGTACTCACCCCTAACTTATATTCTGTTAGTTGTTTCAGTGACATTGCAAACAACAAGAAACAATACAAGTAGTTTTCTTAGCAAATTGAGACAGTCATTTTCAGATTATGGTTATAATAAAAAATATCTAGAAGTGGTTAGGTTAGGTTAGGTCTACTATAATTGGCGAGAGGAGCAGTATAAAAAATTTAGGCAAAGAATTTTTCTTAACCGACAATGACCATATATATATATATATATATATATATATATATATATATATATATATATATATATATATATATGTATATATATATGTCGAATCGTCAAAATTCATCTTTCTCTTAAAAATTATCAAAAAAAACTAATTTTAAAACAGAAGAGACCTAAAATCAAGATCATTTAGATGCATTAATATATCAAAAGGTATAAGAAATAAGAAATTAAAGAAATTTAGTATATATATACATACATATATATATATATATATATATATATATATATATATATATATATATATATATATATACATAAAACATATACAAAAAAACGGACGATTTAAAAACGTCATACAGGCCACAATGTCTCCTGGACTGCATGGGAAAAATCCTTGAACACCTCGTCAAAAATAGATTACTTGCAGAAATAGAAGCAAGAGGAGGTTTTAGCAACTCTCAGTTTGGGTTTCAGAAAGGTATTTCCACTGTGGATGCACTAGCTAGATTTCTAGAAATCGCAAAAGAAGCAAAATGTGGCATGGGCAAACCGTAAGATATGCTTACTTGTAGATGTAAGAAATGCATTCAACTCCGCACCATGGAGAGGAATAGCTGACAGCTTGAAAAAGCGAAACATATCGCCATACCTAATGCGCATGATCACAAGTTATCTAACGGACCGGACACTACTTGTAGGTAATACCATTATGGAAGTAACCTGCGGTGTCCCACAGGGCTCGGTACTTGGCCCTCTCCTTTGGAACTTATATTATGACGACTTGTTGCAACTGGATATGCCAAGTAGCGTAAAATTGGTGGCCTACGCTGACGATCTTGCAGTAGTAGTAACAGGAAAGATAAAGACACAGGTAGTAGTAGAAGCTAACATCGCTATTCAAAGAATAGCTGAATGGATGCATTTGAAAAAACTTCATCTTGCACCTGAAAAAACAGAGGCGGTACTTTTGGGAGATCGAAAGGAAGCAAGAAGACTCACCATCGAGGTCTTGAATAACGAAATCACTACAAAACCGCAAATTAAATATTTGGGTGTAACCCTAGACACAGGTGCTACAATGAAAAAACATATTGAAATCGTCTGCAAGAAAGCAGAAGCATCTGCTTTGTCTCTAAGTAGAATAATGCCGCAAAAAAATGGGCCTACAGCAAGTAAACGAAAAATATTATGTGCAGTAACTCACTCGATTTTGTTATATGCGTCTCCCGTATGGTATGAAATGCTGAAATATACCAAATACAGGAATATTTGCCAAAAAGTGCAAAGAAAGTTAGCTTTGAAAACAAAGGAATGAGAAGATAGAGATACGTACTGAAACATTAAATCGGTGGCAGGACAAATGGGAACAAGCAGTAACTGGACAATGGACTAGAAGACTGATTCCAAATATTAGAACGTGGGTAAACAGAAAACATGGAGAGGTGAACTACTATCTTAGTCAAATGTTAACAGGACATGGCTGTTTTGAAGCATACTTCCACAGGTTTAAAATCAGTAATACAACGGAATGCACGTACTGTAGACAAATGGATGACGCGGAACACACATTTTTCGTATGTGCAAAATGGAACCCACAGCGAATTGAAGTTGAACAATGTGTGGGAGAAACACTTACTCCAGATAATATTTTACACCATGTTACAGGATGAAAAAAAATGGAACATAGTATCGGTTATGATCCAGATAATAATAGAGACAAAAGAAGAAGATAGAAGTAAGCACAGACTAAAATAAGTGTAAGGCAACGCTCGAAATGCTGAAGTAATACTTAACGGTAGTTCCAGCACTCTTCTCAGCAGGTGAATCCACGTATGAGGGGGAAGGGTTTAGTCGGTCGGCAGTACAATAGCCAATAGCCAACCCGACACTATCTAGGCACAATATTGATCAGCCTAGATGTCTGAGAGAAGATTCCTAATCCCCTCCCCCCCCCCCAAATATATATATATATATATATATATATATATATATATATATATATATATATATATAATATAAATTGATATTATCATGATTATTCTTTTATTTCATTATTTATGCTTAATAGCAGCAACTAGTGGTAGTATCTCAATATAAAAGAACGATAATTGGAATAGTCTTCAACTGTCAATGTATATTTACAATATATTTAAATACGGTTATTCACATTTTCTATAAGATTATGCAAAAATTTTGAAAATGTCTTAATGTTCTATCGTTATTTGTGTGGTGATCCATGTATCAACTTTGAAATACCAAATACTGATAAAAAAGAATTATTGAAAATAAATATAAATAATCAAATATTTAAGAAATAAAATATAACTACATGTTTAGTGAATCAAAAAGGTTTTAATTATGTTGAAAACCTTTCAAGTTCTTTTTTATTTCAATCATATACTTAATCTTTTGACGCGTTGCGTATGTGCAAAAATATTCAATTTTCTCAAGTATTCATCTAAAACGGACAAGCAATACAAAGTTCCATGCAAAATCACTGTGATTTAGAATTTTCCCTCACAAATAACATTTTGCTCTGATAAAGTAAGCAAAATTCTCCAACGACATGGTAAATAGAGAGAATAGATAGTATCAGGTAGTTCTATCGAGAATTGTATATCTAATAACCTTAATATAGAAACAAAATTCCAAGGTATTTCTGGTACTTATCGATTCTGACATGAAGAGGCATCTATTTAATCCAAAAATTTATCAAAAACGATAGACATTATGTGTGAAATATGATGAAACAAAGAGCGAAATGTTAGGAATTAAAAGTTTTATTCCTTTTTCATGAAATCTCAGATAATTTGAACTCATTTAAGTGTAGCCCATTAAATTCTATGCCCCATTTAATTTTTCTCAAATCAGATGAATTGAGATATTTACCTCCCCTCTTACCGATGCAGAAATAACTCAGTTCAGTTATTTGACGAATGATTGAAAAGTTTAAGGGTATATTTACTTATTTTTTGAATAGTGCTTCGTGAGCCCGGTGATCAACATATCTGTTTTGTGATTTATTTTTATTTTACTTTTTTATTGTCAAGAGAATTTTGGGTTAGAATACAATAAACTGAATGAATCTAGCCATTTGTCATTCCATTTAACCCACCATATCAAAGTGAGAACAGGTTTATAAATAATGAAACATTGAGGTTCTACAAACCTCATTAAAGCAGCTAACAGTGGATTTATAACATTATCATAATGATTATTTATACAGTGCACACGCAATTTGTTAAGTACATTTTGTAGGTATATCTTGTTACTTGTTACTAGCCTATTTTTAATATTTCGTTATATCCGAATATTGTTTACTGCATGAAGCCTTCAATTATATTGATCGTAATCTGTAACTATTATTTATAAAGTTACTAAAGTTATGGAAAGCATACGCGAAGCAATAAAACAAAAGATAGACGTCCTAGAACAACAAGAAGGAGACCCGAGTGCGTCTCGAGTCTCCCTTGTTGCGCCGGGACATCCCCATTTGTCATAAACTTTGATCCGTGCCTGTGGCTCCACCACCCTTATTATCTCCAGTTGCACCTCCAGCACTTGAAGATCCACCTTCACCTCCAGAACCTCTTCGGGTACCTGAACCTGACCCTCGGAAGTCCAATTTGTACTATATAAAAGAAAAAAAGATTGTTAAAGTTTATACTTTATAAGAAAACTATCGATTAATATTAAATTGAAATTTATACAAATAAGACTTCAAGAACGTGCCAATAAATTCTGCATTTATAGATTCAGGTTTTTTTTTAATTAGTTGAAATTTGTAATGGTTATGCCCAATATCGAAATAGAATCTATAATATAAGAAATAGTGCTTATTCATTTTTCAACAAATTATACTGATAATGTAAAGTCTATCTATTCGTACTTAAAGGAATTTAAAAAAGTATTAGAGTCTCGACCGCAAAAGAGATTAGGTTAGGTTAAAAAAGAGAAAGAGATTCGTTGGTTAAAGTTTGTTAGGATAAGGACGATTTTTGTAAGGAGGGGGGTTTGTTGGAGTAGGTCCTAATATGGGAATAGCTCCTCTGCAGGGTTTAGGTTGTGGTGGTTACGTGGAGTTCTGTCTGCCTAAATATTTCTGAAGGAAGAATTTGGCTAGAAGAAAATGAAGCTTGTAGGCAAAACGGCTCTTCCAGGTTTGGTTTTTTTTTATTTTTGAAGAATTTTTTTTTGGTTCCCTGTCGTCGGCCATTTGGTTGGAGAGCCGGTTCACCAAATTGCAGGGGAACCGCAGAAAACCTGCAACACCGAGGATAGGTTAGGGTTACAAGAAGTTTTATAATACCCATTAACACGATAAAATTATTGATTTTCACAAATTCATGCATTCTTAGTACTCCCCGTAAGAAATCAAAGTGTCCGCTGAAGAACACGAGTTTCTGGAGCCAAAATAAATAAAATATTATGTTTGGTTTCGACTGTAGAAGTGTCATATATTTAATCCATATCCAATGTATCATCTCCAATTACTTATTTTTATCTTATATTAATGTGACTGTATACGATCATAAATATCGTTATCTACTGATTTTATAATTATTTATAGTTGTTATTGTATACGATAAGATTTAGTACTTAAGACAGTTTGTACACTGATATTGGGTTCTTGATAGTTTGATATGGTGTACGCTACTCAGATTATTGAAACTAACTTATTTATTTTTTGCTTAATAAATTGTTTTTTTTACAAAGTTGTGAATTTAGTTATTGAACTAACGAAACTGACACCAATATGTGTCATCAGGACATCTATTCTTATTTTTTGTCTAATAATAGCATCACAAGTATAACTAGGAGATAATTTATTAATATAATTGTTGAAAAATGGATGGTTTTGCTATTAAATTCTTTTATTAGATTAACTTAAAGAAATTGATTAATTCGTGAAACCAATAAGTTTTGTCATCAATTGGCACAGTTCCTTAACATTTTGTTTGAGCTAGTTGTTCGATAAATATTAAGAACCTATCTGGATAACTACTTTTGTTTTGTTTGTCAAAATTACATACTTTTTTTTAAATTGTATTCGATGTTTTCTTACCATTCAAAATAATGTTATTCATTACTTAATAAACAATGCTTATTCGTACAGCCTCACATTTTACATTTTGAATAGTCATATTTCTTTCAAAATAAAGCTCAAACAAATAGAAAAAATTTTATCGAAATCATAAATATTGAATGGTTGGAAAATTCATTTTTCTGTTTTTAATCAACTGTCGGACACTTTATATGTTTATTAATGGTTGAAATAGTTTAAAACATATTAATCAAGAATGTCTGACTAAACATTCGAGTTTCATGCTCCTATTTACTATCACTAATCACTTTCAATAACCGAGTTATCATCTTCAGAAATCAGATTTTAGTGAGGTTATAGTAAAAAGTGTGAAATGCAATTTATCGATTCAAGTTGAAATCTAATAATTACTTAGATGAAACTTTTCATTCATAATATATTTTTTGAAAATGAATTTATATATATAACATAATACATACACAAATAGTGTAGCCTGGGGTCTTTTTAAACAATTATTGACCAAAATACAATAATGAATTGTTAATTTCATGAACTATCAAATTATGATTTTTTGATTGCATGTACATACTTCAGAAAAATGTTATTTCTCTCAAACATATGAAATAGGAATCATAATCATTTTTGGTACTAATAAAAATGATGCAAACAAAAACGATAATAGAGAATATGCATGTGGTATAAAATTAAATTATAAATTTAAAATCATTATTTCAGCATTTAATTTGTCTTTAATTGTATAAAATGATCATTAAAAAATTTGCAAAATAAGCGAGCTAAATTTAAATTTGATAAACGTATTATCATTCGTCGTTACCAAATCCTGTAGGTATTTATAGTGGTCAAAATAGAGTGTTGGTTGTGTTTAATACAAATATCCAGTTTATTCTTGTGTTCCTGAAGTGTTTCCATAATCTGATAATTTTGGTGACATTGATAATCAACTACCAAGATGACTGAAAGTGGTTTTTGAATCACGATCAAACAATCTACCGAAAATAGATGGCGCATTAATGACTGCATATTTTGCATCGAATTATATGAACACTCTCTTCTATGTACTTGTTTATTTACACCATTACATTCTTGTTTACGCCTGTTTCGGAACTTGAAAAAACAATTTATCAGGTGTCCTTCTATTTGAGTTTACACCCTCTTGTACAATACAATACCTATAAGAAGGTTTTTTAACTTTTCCATTGCTTTTGTTACTATTAAAACGTAAAATCTGTAAGTATCTGCCACACTTAAAGTAAACAAGCCAAATTATAATATTTTGAAAATTATTGGGACTTTTTTAACAGAAAATGTATTTATTATTAAGTGATAACTATGTTAAAAGGGAATTAAAAATATTAAAAAATACATGCATATTCTCTATTACCTATTATTAAGAATTACATAGCCTTTCATTACTAGAGCAGTCTAATAAAATAATATCATTCCGATATTGCTATGCCCCTTTAAAACTCTGTTGATGAATGTGTTAATAAAATTTTGTAACAGAGTGTCAAAAAAATTTTAGCAACAAGTTTTTTGACATCCTTTATAATTTTTATTGATATTAATTTTAAATGTTGAATGCAAATAATATAATTATTGCAAAACAATAAAAAAGTTAAATTCTAAACAGTGTAAAAAATATTTATATAGAAAATAGTAATTGATAGGGAGCGTCCACTTATATTATCTATTCACGCAGCGGATAGTGACTCCTGTTAAAGCTAGTAGCTCTCTATGCAAAACGAACACGAATCGTAAAGTTTTATCTATCAGTTACCTATACAATTTGAAACTTAGTAGTAATTCTATAATTGTATATGTGATTGCGGGTAGTTTTCGCTTCATAAATTTCATATATTGCTTGAAATACTTAAAATGCATACCCGATCAGTTTTTAGGTCTATCTCTTCGTATTGATTATTATTTTTAGATTTTCAAGGTACGATACATGATAATATTATTACATTCACACCATTGTCATGAATTAATCGGATTGACACTCCGTATATAATTTTTGTTAAAAACATATATGATATTCAGCTGTTTATTTTTCAAATTCTATTGATAGAGTACTAATATTTTTTTTGGTCAAATATATATTCACCATTGCATGAATTTCCAAGAAACTGATTATGATGTTTCATAATTATTGGAGACACCATTAAGATGAAATTGTGATAAGTCGCTGTATGCCATAAATGTGTGCAGTCAAGACACGCAATTTTTTTTTTATTTTTTAGGAAACATTTGATATTGTGATAAAAATGGCTGAGGTAAACTGTATTGTTGCCATATGTTTCCCTTCAAGATTCCCCATTGCTGAGAAAAAAATAGAGTCTAAAAGTTATAAAATTCGTAAAAATCAAATTTTCCCACGCGTGGTGACAGGCTTCTAAAAATTATTTTTATTCAATTTATAATATAGTAGAATTTAAGATCTTCTTTATAACTTATTCTAGTTCTTTTCTAGCTTAATTTTCTCTCCGTGAGAAAATACAATTTACTACAGGTGGATTTGTTGTGTGGATTATTCCCAATACGTTACTAATTGTCTTCCAACCTAGCGTAACCAACCAACGTAGATACTTGAACAGCTAGTAAGTTTCCGTTAAGATCACAACATAAAATGAAGATTTTTCCCAGTTCTTATTCTCAAATCATTAAATATTGGTTATAGATTCGCAATGATGTATCTTGTAGATAATTGAAAGATCTTTGTCTGAGTTTGTCATAAAACTAATCGTTCGCTGAAAATTTTGAGAAGTCCAGTTTTGCAAACCTTGCCTTGCACACATGGACAGATTTTTCAGTTTTATTATAATGTTGCTTTCATGTGAACTTGAACTTCTTGAGAATTCGTGTAATGGTATTTTGGACTAACTTAATGAGATATTATTGACTGAATTGGTTGCTCTTGTTTTGAATAAGAATAATATATAGTGAAAATATATTTAAATTGAGGCAGACATTCTTGATCAGCATTGATTTTTAATCATACCACAATCAAATTAAGTAATTTGTTTCCAAATTTACAAATTTGATGCAGTTAATATTTTAGTTTAGTATACCAATGTTACTTTCTATTATTATACCATATTGAATCCGATGAAATAGTAACGTTGGTAATAATATAACCTTTTTCCGTCGGTTAAAAGTAGTTTCATACTATATATTCAAAATATCTCTACCACTAATTCTAGTACTAAGAAAATATAAACAAAACAGACTGAAAAAGATGAATCATTTTAGAGTATTTATTCTATACTTATGATTGTTTTCGTTCACATAGTTAAGTTGGAACATCTGTGAATGTAGGTGATATTTATACTGATTAGACTGTTTATACTAGTGGCAGCGTAAACAGTGTGTTCATCAGTTCATATAGTTGTCGAAAATTGTATGTCAAAAGGTCGAAGTACATAGATCATTTCATTGAGGGAGATTCATTGTAACAATTTCTCGGATTAAATCTCGAGTTTCAAGAATTTTCACAAAAAAGTGAAAATTTATATTTGATTTATTCGTGAATAATGAGTTATAATGTCGTTATTTGATTCGTTCATATATTTTGACATGGCTAATTAATACATTTTATATTCCGACGTATCTTAAGAAAATTTCATGATCTCAACTTTTAATATCAAAGTATATAAAAACAACAAAATTGAACTATTAAGATCTGTTAATTTACTTAATATTTGCCAGAGGTGTTGAAAATCTTACGTTATTCCCTTTGTTTATCGGTAGAAGAACTACGTTTCTGCCATTGAAAGCGACAGCACTCGCTTTTTTGGATATTCAATGGTTTCATTGAAAATTAAAACGTAGAGTGAACGATGGAAACATACAACGATGGTATTCACATAAAAACTGGAATATTCCAAAGAGTACAAGCACAACAATCTTTGTAATGTCTTTGGACGTATTGCTTTATCTACAAAGAGGCTCTGGCTTTGAAAGGAATGAGTTCTGGTCCCAATACGGTTGTGAATGTGACACCAGACCTCCAAATAATACACTATATTAAATTACAAAAATATGAAAGCAGAACATTCGACATTTCTATTTTATTCCGAGGCCAGATCGTTATGATGTGGGAAATATTTGAAACGCATTTATAAGTAAAAAGAGAAAATTGCTACTTTCTTAGAAAAGGAAAAGTCCAAAACTTCCAAATGCTTGAATTGTGATGAAATTGAATTCGAAAATTGTAATACCCTAATTTTGAATCTCCAAGCAGAAAATTCACATATGAGAGCGGTTTTGGTGAAAGATTGGCTTTTCAAAGGGTAACAATACTCTCACTAGAGTTTTATATTATAAATCTACATATAAGTCTTAATATTCAAATAAAGAAAAATGTTCTAGATGTTAGAACAGTATCGAGAATAGCGAATTTCAATTAAACATGATTTTTGATGTGGGAAAATAGTTGAGGAAATCGAGGAAAAGTTACGTAAATATTATTCGCATTTGTTGAAAGAAACAGGTTTATTCCATCGCGGCAATATCCTTACCCATTGGAAAAATAGAGAGGTGACAAACACAAATACTTACATTGTTAGCAAGATGTTAAAAAATAAAATATCGTTTTTACAGTAAAGTGACTTTCGTGCTTAGAAATCACTCTTGTGAGTATATTGTATTTTATTGCTGTCGAAAAAAATGCTTACAAGTAGATTATGGATCTATTTATAACTACTCAGAAGGTCTCTCAACTGGAAAAGTGGGAATATTTACATACTTTATTGTAGACGGTGAAATAAAGAGAAAATCTAATGATAAATGTCTCTATCAGTTTTGAACGGTAATGGATAAAGCCTTTTCTCCATTATTTGTAGATTATTTAATTTTCACCACGTTACATTAGGGAGCTAATATTTGTGGGGTGGTTATTTTGAGAGACAAAACAGGAGACTTGATTGGAATAAGTAGTTACAAACCATAGCGTATTACAATATTCCATTGGCCTGAATCGATAGGTGATTAGTGGCGCGAAAAGTATTTTAGGAAATTTATATGTTTTGTGTATCTTTAAAACCGAATTGAAATTATGTCCAGTACATTAACAAAAAACAGACTATTGCCTAACAATCCGAAAAAACAATTAGAAAAGTAGTTGATTATTTATTGTATAAATATTTTAAATATGCACTTACACACGAACACTTACTTTAAAACTCAACTTATTACTCAACTTATTATAGACAAAGAACTGACAGTGGCTATTTGTAGTATGAAATCTTCTTTTGAAAAGTTTTTATATCCAAGATAATCTCAAGGGTGTCACTAACAATTAATAATTAAAGCTACCTTTAAATCAGTACTGATAGGTTTATTATTAGTTGGCATGCAATTATTATAATTTCACTTTATTTCATAAAACTATTTTTCTTTTAATCAAAATTATCAGATACACACTACACGTTGAAAATACAAAATCTTTTCCTGCTTGAGATTCTCTACATGCTTAATACTTTTAATTGGCAGTTTTTTCGCATAAAATTAAGACTTCAGATATTAATCTAGGAAATGAACAAATTACATTTTTTGGTGGCAAATAATTCATTTTACAATGTTTGTTGAATAATTTGATAATAACATTACAGTGAAGCAACTCCGTTATAATCTATGCACATTCTATGAAGTTACTTCTCGTCAGAATATAAAATTGCGTATGAAATTCGTATCACAAACTATCATAATGGCACACATACTGTTATCAGACTCGACTGATAATATTTATAACTAGTACCATGATGATTGTCATATAAATATCAGAAATGGGAAAACAATCATAATATATCTATAATTAGTAAGCGTTTTAGTACATGCAATTGAATTATATTTTAGGTGAAATGTATTTACAAATTCTACTTTAAAAGAAAGCGATAAATGTCTTTGTAGGAAAAGTCTGAAGGGGATATAAACTACTTATATGATAGATAAAAGAATAGTGTAAAAGAATTGAGGAGGATTAAAATGACGGAAAAACACCCCTTATTAAAAAATAGCTCAAATCATTATTATCATAATTATTGTGATGAATAAGGATTACTAACCTGTGTTTAAAATGTTGAAAGACTTCATATACAATATTTTTTGTTGAACATATAATATTTTTCAATCTATTTTAGCGTTATATGTATATTGCTAGCTTGATGCGCATAAAATACAATATTTTTATTCTCAGAATCTGAAACTATTGAACGTTTTAACTGACATGAAGGCATACACAAAATAGTAGAGCCAATTTTTTAATGAAAAAGTGGTACTAGAAATGAACGTCAATTGTACTTCTCTTTAACAAGATTTGGGAATTGGCTTTCAGAAACCAAAAATTCTATCGTGATTTCTGCGTTTTATCCTGACAACGCTAGGTAATTCGATTGAAGGGTTTTATTAAGTGCGGAATTCCGTGCAGCGAGTGGCATATCATGTACCGGAAACTTTAAAAGCGTTTTAGGTGGATTTTTCATTCCATACTAGGGAAATAAAAATTATTCACATTTCTTTTGAAACTTATTATAATGCTCTGCGTGTTGTGGAAGACACGGCTTTTTCGATTTTTGGTTTACTCATCATGTATTTATATTATAATTCTGTTCCTAGTCTATGTACAGAATCGGAATCAGAATATAAAATTATATATTATTACTATAAACATGAAACTGAGGTTGCGACATTCGAATGTTCACATAAAACTTTTTCTAAAAAAAGGTCAAAGAAGAGTTGGATTTGTGACTAGTTGAAAACAGTGTAAGAAAACGATGGTGATGAACATATATAGTACATGAGGTAGAAACACACCACTCATGTTCGTATTATAAGTTGTTTATGAAGTCTTCGAAAGAAAATTCAGTGCTAATGGAAACCACGACAGTCCCTGCACTTTACAAGGCCACATTTTTTTCAGAAAACGGTATTATTGAAAATTTTCATTGTCTCCATCCGATTTATTTGTTTTTTTAATTCTTAAACTGTACATACTTCACTGAGTGACAAATTGTTTACTTCGGGGAACAAAATAACTCTTGATGAAGTAGCTGAATTTTTAAGCAGAGGATTCAGTAAGGTAGCTCAAGCAGACACCAGTAAGGGCTTTGATGTAATTGGATAATTTCCATTGAATCCAGATATCTTCATAAAAAAAACATTAGTCTATCAAAAAATTTTCAAACAATCAATTCCAAGTAATTGAAAATTGGTCCCGGTCCTGGTCCTTCTCCAATAAATGGATTAGATGAGCAGATGTATTTAAATATGTAAAAGAGTATGTAAATACTCTCCACAGTACTCAAAATTATTCCACGTAGACTCAGAAAATGATTAGAATTGCAAGATAATCATATCGGGGATCCATTATATTCATTTTCGTCCCTAATTTTTTTTATATTTTGTAGTTTTATTATTTATTCACAACTAAACTGGTCTCATATGTACCTGATTGTTATTGTTATCACTATCTCGGAAGTCTTTTAATAAACAGTGATAAGCAGACTTCTAAATTGAAAATTCTATGTAGGCTTTTACAAAACAAAACGGAAGCGGTCCTCTATATATAATTGAATAAACTCGATTTCATATTGTTTGGCATCTATTTCTTGGAACTGTTACTGTATGTTACAGTAAGATGGATGCGTAGAACAAAATAATATTGTCCAAGAATTTTTCGTTTACACAGATAGCTCAGGAAAAGCACTTACATACACTTCCTTGATGTAGAGTACCCCCACCCAAAGATAACATTCTCAATGCCATACTATCTGCTACTGGTGAACAATCGGTCGTTTAGCTCTTTTTCTTGAGCTATACACAGATACAAAATGCAAATTATTGTTGGTAGGCCAATGTAGAACTTTCCATACCGAATAAATTGTTAATTTCATTTTGGGCGAACCAAAGTATTGGTTTTTTGAATAAAAATTCCCGCTATTCACACATTTCTTAAAGTATCTCGGGACAGGAAAAAGATATCGACATGCCGTTTTGCTACTTTAATGCCAATTCAGCTTACTTTCAAAAGACCTACTTAAGCTATTATATTTCTATTTATACTTGTCAAGGAAAATCTCAATACAGGAGAGCGTTGATTATCCGAACGTTCGATTATCGGAACCGGAAGATGACTCGGGACCATCTTATGGTGGGGTATTCCAAGCACTGGAATTCGTGTTTCTGTGGCTCGAATATCAAAAAGAGTTGTACCATAAGCTGTTATTACAACTGAAGAGAATTAGAGGTCTAACTGCTATGCAGAGAAAGTCGACATTGAAGCAGACAAGTATTAAGACATTATTTATGTCACAGCATTAATTTTGATAAAGCTTTGGTTGACCCACTTTGATTATTTTAATGCATACATGTTAATACATCATTTTTATTCTTTTCATTTTGTACATGTAACTGAATTGAACAATTTATAGATATGTACTTCAAAACACTCGTTTCTTCACTATGCACATACATACTATGTTTATACCTATAAATAAACAAACTTATTTTTACAAAGTTGTTGTTTTAGATCTTCCTTCTCCTTATTATATATATATATATATATATATATATATATATATATATATATATATATATATATATATATATATAAAATAAATAAAGGAAAAATAAATAAAAATTTTGATTATCCGTACTTTTGATTACTCTTACCACCTCTGACAAAAGTAGTTCGGATAATCGACGTTCTACTGTATCTGAGATATATGAAACAGCAGCTCTCAAGCACTAACGTTGCTAATTAAATTGCTTAAAATTTATATATTTTGCAATTCTGGAGAAAAGCTCTTTGAAACGATAATATCAATTTTATAAGAATTGGCTAAACAGAACCAGACTAGGTATTTTTTCATAACTAGTTTCCCACTTTTCCCCATATCCTATTTAGAGAGATGGACTAAACCATATGGAGTTAAAAATGCGCAGAATTTGTTCAAGAATTCGATTATTGTATATAAAGTGGCACTTAATTGGGCAACTTTCAAAGAATTCTACTTTTTCAATTTCTAATAATTTCCAAGTGTGACTCGGGTCTCTTTTGTTATAACTTTTTATACCTGAAGCTGTAATATAATCCGTTCTTGAGATATGGTCGACGGCCGTTCTTAGTTGACCACCCGATAAAATATCTTCTTGCATTTTATATTTCAGGCGTTTGTTACCATTTGGAAAGTAAAAAGAAGTACAATTTGAACAAGCACTGTGTACCATGACAGATAGTGATTTTTTAATAGAATTTTGAGCTTATTGTATTATTGCATGTACTATTATTCATTGCACATATGAAAACACGACTTGAATCTAATTCACAACTAAACGAACACAATACAAACTAGCACCACCAATAATTAACCTGATCATAATCGGCTCCGTTATTAATAGGATTTTGAAGTTCTGGATGGCCAATATTATGCTAATAAAAGACATTTTATAGTAAATTACTACAGATCTATCAATAGCCAGAAAAATCGTGTTAAACTGTGTATATCATCAATGAATTGTATACATGTATAGTATTTGATGTACTATAGCACTTTGCAGGAAAGTAAACGATTGGATGCACAGTGTCATTTACACTCTAAAATTATTATCATTAATTATTTCCCAAGTATATTCAAATAATTTATATTTTGGAAATCGGAATTTAAATAAAAATTACCAAAAATAAAAAATGTCAAAATACAAGAAGCTCAGAAAATTCGTTTCGTATTTTCCTAATAAGGCCTCTGAGTGACTCATTATGTCATTATTTTGTATGTCCATGTTCAACGACGATAGTTTGTAGATTGTTTTTTGACTTTCTAGCCACCCTGTATCTATACCTTGAAGATATTTTGTACAAGACTCTGCACCTCATTGTTCTGCTTTCTATAATACGTAAACGATGGTATTTTTCTTTTTTGTGTTCCATTTTCCATTGTGTTAGCAGTACTCTCTAGAGATACCTAAGCTATTTACTAAAATGGTCAGCTCAATGGTCACTGAATCTGCAGATACTATCCTTAGCCATACCTATAGGTATTTGACGGTTCAGTGACCTTCATAGCTGATTCGGTTATGAATTATTTGCATTGTCTTGCGCCTGGAGCGTTTTTTTGTGTAACACTCAAACCGATTATCTCGCCATCCGTTCAGCTAGTCATTAATTTGATACCTTATGAGGCCACAGGTTCAAAATATGCATTTGTTGATGTTTAAGAATATATAAAAATATAGATTTCATATAGAAATGTACGAAATAAAATAATCACATTGAAGTTCTAGTTGAAGTAAGTCTGACTAACAATTTTATTTTTAATGATCATAGGTACATAGAAGATTCCTTCTAAAAATTGGGAAAGACTTCTAATTCATGCATTTTCTGATGCACGGTACTATCTTGATAATATTTTCCTCGAATATTTTAAAGAGTCTATTTATGTGGCGAGCTCATATTCAAAAGAATATATTAATTCTTATGAAGGTATATTTTTTATTTTTATGCTACTGTAAGTACATAGAAAGAAGGTTAGATCGAAAAAAGTTTGATTGTGACATTATTATGCAGAATACGAGAGGCCTCTCGGAAGTATTTAGATCTTGCATATATTGTGAAAGTTTTAGTAGGTTTTCTTTCTCATTATTTCATCCTCTAAATCGGTCTAAGATGCACGCAATTATCTTATTTTGTTTCAATACTATATAATATGAATACATACTAACAAACCTTACAGAAATCCAAGATAGTTTATTCCAAAATGATTTAATTCGTAGAATTATATTAGCGCATATTTCTTCACATAGGCAGACCAATATTAAAATACAAATTTTCCAAAAAATTAATCTCAGCGACTTCACACAATAATAGGATTTTATTAGTAACTAGATTGAAACATATCGTACAGATTGTTTCTATTAAAATTCCTAAAGAAATTGATAAAATTTTATAGTACCCAAATTTATGGTTTAGAAAATGATTATGATCGAAGCTTTAAATCCAAATGAAGGCTCATATGATAAACTTTTATTCGAATTCGAATGATTAAATTTCAAAATATGGAAGCCATCTGGGATAAAGATATCATAATATCATCTTAAATATCCCAAGTAGTCGGTAAATGGACGCATAATTTTTGATACAATTTATTGTAATTATTGTAATGTAGGCTTATCCCGACATAATACACTCACTATTCTAAATCATTGAACTGGCAATCAACATGATAAAGTGAATCTCAACTATAAAATATCTGTTTCTTTTTCTTAAGTGCCCTATTCATTTACTGAATATACTAATTTATATCGTTGACGGACCTGGGCGTCAAAATTTTATGGTGTCTAGTTACTAGAATTTCTTTTTTCGAATGCCTTTCTATTTCCTCATCTTATCAGTTTAACACCTCCTTGGTCGTGTGTACTTAACAAGGGAATCAAGGTGGACCATGGTGTGGATAAGATTTAATTTCTTATAACATTTTTGAGTAGTAGTATCCCACAAACGATCTTCTCTTACTAATAAAATAATGATGCTTCTTGGTTGTCGAACATTATCACTTACGATTTCCGTGAGTTGAAATATTATATACAAATCAATAAGTAGAATCATCTAAGTAAAATTTAGATAATTGTCGAATAAATATATTTCGAAAAGTTTACTCTCCTTAAGTACTAGATGTATAATTTTCATCATTGGTGGGTAATTTTGTCTGATGGTGAAGTGTTATTGTGTTCTTTTGGAAAACGACCAAAGTTTCAGCAAAAAGTAGTAAATTTTAAAGGGCGATATATTTAGTTAGATATAATAATAGTAGCACAAATAATCAAAATTTCAGTGAGTTATAAAAACATATAAAGGTAACATACAATATTACATTTTCACGACCCGAATGTAATGTCAGAAAATAATTGTAACAATTACTCAAGACTTGCGAAACCAAATATGATTTTTTATTCGATTGTATCATTCTCGGTTGGAATGTATGATCCATGGTGCATTCCACTAACTACTCATGACAATGACGTTCACGACCATGGTCATTCCCGTTTCATTTAGTCTAGAGCATTATAATCGTAAACCCAGTGGAATGGAGTGTTACATGTTATAAAAATGCTTAAAAAGTACTTATAATATCCCTTTGCCGATTTAATAATCAGATAAATTCTCGTAGTTACAACCTTTGTCGATTTGAGTTTCAAAAATTTCGCTAATTCTTTCAACGCTCACTTCCACCTACGTCTTGTCATAGGTCGTCGTGAGCGCTAATCATGACATCACTAGTAACATTTTCGCCACTACCACAACGATTATAGTCGTCATGTAGAATTCCTAAAAGATTATTTTACGCGCTGTGAAGGTTAGTTGACGAAAATAATCTCTTTTACGGAGAATAATTATAGTTAAAATGGCTAAAATCACACTTTTACATAAATGTCACTCTTCAAAAAGTGTAAAGTTTCTATTAGTTTTATTCTGGTATTCGGAGTTGGTTGAAAACAATGTGTTGAAAAGCATTACGCGATTTTAGAACAATTAGTTTTCATATTATTATTTTTTTGTTACATTTACAATGTTTTTAACTATAATTAAATTCTATACGACTACATGAACAGGTCGTCGCTGCACTTATATTGGATTCTTGTTTCTTTAATTTCCTGCAGACAAGTACTTTCATCTGTGTACTGCCCAAAAACCGTACGCGGCTTATTTTCTTCACGTAATATTGACAGGGATAATGGTATAACTTTTTGAAATTATTTTATTATGATAGCATATTGAAAGTGTCATCACTTCTGCACGGTTGTTTCAGTTAAATATCACAGTATTTTGAAAAAATTAAAAAAATAAGGACTTTTCAATTTTGAATGCGACAAAGGACTATTATATTCTATCTTGAATTCCGACAGTACATTCGGGTTTCAAATATCTGTGTTTTAGAAGATGTAAAAAAAAATTCTAAATCAAAATCGCATCAAATCTTCATGTATTATGTTTTTCTGAGATTATTTAATTTTTTTTCTGATATGTCTATTAATGTTGAGCAATCATTATACGTACTCTTATTTGAATTTACCCTAATTCTTTAAAAAATTTCTACTTTTTGCTAAAATTAGAATCATAAGATAATTGGTAAATAGAATAGTTATGGATAGAATTCACGAAAACTTGTTAGTGCCAACAAAATTAAGGATAAATAAATCACCAACGTGCTATCTTGGCGTTGTAGAGCTTTGAAATGTAACGATTCTACGAAGGACTTGTGAACTTAATTGGTCTGGTAATGGCCTACCATCTAATGTTGCACATGGTATTCTAACTCTTTGTGGCAACTCTATAGAGAACTAGATTGAGTAGAAACATTCCATCAGATGTCAGCAATGGTTAGATGGATTCAGATTAAACATAATATTAACAATATTAACACTCCTTACACCGCCAAAATTCTTGGTAAATTTTAAACCGAATTATTAATCATGGCTTTAATCTTTATTCTTTACAACTTCACTACCCAACAAAAACAATTGCCCACAATTTTAAATACAAATGCTTGAAAGGTGGTTTATATCGATTTGGTGTGTTAAGTTTTTCTTTGCAAAAATGCCTGGAAATAGAATTTCAGTGTCCAAAAGAGCGAACATAGTGGCTCTGGATGATGACGACTTGCCGAATCTCGAAACGCAGATAGACTAGGGATTCCCGCGCATAAGTTATCCGAATAGTCGAAATCGAACTATTTTAGAAGAATATAATATGTTCGATTCATTTCTAATATCACAATACGGCGGATACTTGATGTAGCCAATTTTTAATTTAGGATACATTAAGAGTACCCAGGTTACCTATATCCGCACAGGAACCCAGATACTGGTGTTCAGAAGAGAATCTGGGCGATCAGAAATACTATCTCTTCTCAGAGAATTCGTTCCATATCAAGGAGTAATGTTTTGGTTAGGCATAATGCATCGTCATCGTACGTAGTTTATTCTCATCCCCGACATTTTCCCAGGGGATAGATATATTGGAAACATCAAATGAATTCTCCTATTACCCTCCAGGAACTCACATTTGCGACTCTAGAATCATGGACAAACATCCCGATATATACCACTGACGTCCTTATTGTTTTCAAGTACAGGCGAGTTAACGCCTTACTACAGACTAGAGAAGGACACACTAAATATGGCTGCATTTTTGATTTCACTCTAAACTGGTTTCTTTTAGATTCCAAAACATTTTATTTTACCAATTTGCATTGGACACATAACCAAATTAAATGTACTTTGACATAAAATAATAGTGACTCTTTCTGACAAATATTAGAAGTCCAAGAATTTTGGCTATATGTAATATAAAATATTTTGCTTACCAATCCAGAATACTAATGAAAATAAATTTAACAATGATAATGAAGGTGATGGTAACAATTATATGCAAACTTTAGATTTTTATTTAATTTTGTTTCGGTTTTTCACAGGAAAATACATTTAATGATATGCAATATAATTTTTTAAACAGTTTCTTCATTTTATACATAAAATTTTGAAGTGATAAAAGTTAAAAGTTTTTGTATCTGTTATACACTATATTAAACTAACTATAACTAATATGAACAATTACATTAAAACTAAATACAGCTTTTTAATTTTTGGATTTTTTTAATGACAGTTATAGTAGTAGTATTCTTATATTGCAAGCAAACATTGGTTCATATTTCATTTCAAACATGAGGACAGCTTTGATTAATCAAAAATTATTCCATAAAATTATCACTGACTACATAACTAAAAGGGAAACATTCTTTAAGGAACGAAGACACATTGCATATAAATAGTATTTGAACTAACTGAACAACATTATCTTACATTAATTTATAATAGATTCCATTGCATTTATTGCATACAAGAAATTTTTCTATTATTGTTGGACAAAATCACTATTTTCATAGCATTTAAATGTGTCTCAGGGTTTACAATATGTTTTTTCAAATTTAGAGTTTTTTTTATTTACAAGACTTTTTAGCTTCTGTATTAAATTCAGAATTATAGTGTGGAGTAGAATTAGGGAGAAATTTAGACATTGAATAACAGACATAGCAAAAAGAATATTAGGTTCTAAATTTGTTGTTCTTCTCTTCGTTAAAAATATTTTTCAATAGAAACACAACAGATATTGAACGAAATACATAGTTATAATCAAGGTCAAATTACAATATGAAATTTTTTGTAGACATTTGTTGATATGCCAGCTTTAAAAACTATTTTTTACAAACCAAATTTGATAGATAGAAATGAGAAAGTACTGTATTTCAGAAAAAGTGCTAATCTATAGCTTTGTCCTGGCATTCAAAATCATTTGGTATGAATACATAATAATTAGATCTGGTGTTCATTCCCTTTTGTGAGTAAACTCTATTCAGTTACAAGGGAAGCCTACTTCTGGAAATGATTTATAAGTTTAGAATGAAATATTTCTGTATCACTCTGGAATTGGTATCTTCATTCTAGATTTACAGATCTCAACATTTTTTGGACATCTGTTTATGAACTACTTGAAAAGCAAATCCAAAAATGTTAAGGATCTAAAAGCATGAATGAGAAATGAATGTACAAGTTGATTAAAATTTGGTATTTGGTAGTAAAATTTAACACATTCCAGGAAAATGGCCATCAAAATGACATTGTTGCAATACAACAATATTATCAACATATTTTTAAAATTGTATGTGAAAATTCGAATGAAAATACGAGCCTATTTGTTAAATATCTTTATTGTTATGGAAATTTTAAGTTTACATTCAAGTGAGAGTTTAGAATAGAATCAGCAGAAACCTATGAGAAATTTAATATTTCAAATTAATTTTTGTAAAACCAAAGATGTTCAGTGTACATTTTTCAGTTTGTTTTAATTTGGTATTAATGAAATAATATGATTTATTCAAACTATATAAATATAAAATTTTGACATTAAACATTGTAATGTATAACAAATATTTTGTTTTAAAATTACTGGGATTTATTCAGTCAAAGATATTGTTCTCCATCATAAAATGATTATCATCATCATATTATATATTTTTCATCAAAAGAATTAAAATTGGTATTGGAGAAAAGTATTTTCAGGTACCATATGAATCCATCTAACCATGTGCTAACATTATGTTGAAAAATAACTAATTGAAATAAAAACATTCCGTAAGAATTGTAGAAGAAAAATGAAGGAAATATGTAATACTTACTTTGGTTGCGCATTCGAAACATGTAGTTACAACTTTTGAAATAACATTCATAAGATTTTTAGTTTCCTGTATCACATTATCGACTTTTGTAAATGTAGCGGCTTTTCCTACTGTGTGATCCTTCACAGTGAACTGTAAACGCTGAACAAATGTTGGTACCTTGTCTAAATGGGCAAGAAGTTCTTTTTTATTAGCACCACAAGGAACCTACCGAATAAAAAATTATCATTATTCCATCCGAATGTGGCAAATATTCTAACAGATTAATATTAGTTATATGTGTATTCAATATTAGCAGTTTTTCATTAAATAACATCTTATAAAAAATCAAATGAATATGTGTTGATGGTATTAATATTGGAAACATATTCAGATTATTGTTCAGAAAAAATAATAATAAATCCTTTCACGAAGCAATTTGTGTATTAAGTGAATGAGAACAAGAATTATGTACGTTTCATAATTGACATATATTAATGGTAGGTTATAGCGAATGGAATTCCCTTGAAAAATGAGATTTGTAGTTATAAATGTAATTTCCTGATTAAGTAACCTCTACACCATTTCCTAATAGTGATATTATTAAGTTATGAAGTTGTAAAATATGTACATACGAGGATGTATTGATATCTAGTTAGCCTAGACTAGTTCCATGCATAAACAAAATAATGCGTTACTATAGCAACGAACAATAACGTATTATAAGTGTCAGTGTAAAGTTTGACGTCAAAAAAGTAAACCAAAGTTGAGCAATAAATTTAATTAAAAAAAAATGTACACCGAAATTGTGAAAATCGAAAAATTGGAGTATCGAGCCATCATCAAGTATCTGTATTTAATAGGGTTAAGAGGTAAGCAGATTTACGAAGATATGCTTAATACCTTTGGTGATCAATGTACTTCGTATGCGACCGTGAAAAATTGAACTGCAAGCTTCAAAAGAGGTAAATTTGCCATTGAAGATGATGACCGATCGGGAAGGCCAGTTTCTGTGTCAGTCCCCGAAAATATCGATGCAGTTCGTCGACCGTCGAATTGGGCTAAAACGGATATCTGAAGCACTGAATATTTCATACGAACGCGTTCATCATATAGTTCACGTCAGTTTGGACATGAGAAATTGCTGCAAAATGGATCTCCAAATGTATGAATGTTGACCAAAAGCGCACAAGAGTAGAAGCGTTGCGTTCGATCTGTGCTCGATTTGAAAACGATATAGACTTCTTAAGCCGAATTGTTACTATGAATGAGACCTGGATACATTTCTACAATCCAGAAACAAAGTGGCAATCGATGGAATAGCGACACTCTGGTTCTCCAAGACCTAAGAAATTTCGCCTCCAAAAATCTGCTGGAAAAGTTCTTGCTTCAGTTTTTTAGGATTGCCATGGAGTAATCATGATTGATTTTTTGAATAAGGGAAGAACAATAACTGGAGATTACTATTCAACACTACTGACCACTCTACTGGTTTGGTTTGCCGAGCAAGAAGAAACTACGTCTAGAGACGTAGCAGGTTCGTATCTAATTAAGAGGAGAATATGTTGAGTAATAAAATATTTTGATATTGAAATTTTTATTCTATAGTAAGCTAAGAATTTATAAGTATATCCTCGTATATAAACTCATTTTTGAGAACCATGTAATGTAGATCACAAGCATATTGTCATGGGCCTATGAAAACAATTATAAGTTCAAGTAAAGTACAAGGATTATTTTTTGAGTAAGAGCCATCTTGTAATCGAGTAGGAGAAAATTCAGTTATGTAAATAGTATCACAAAAACAGTTTTTGACTTTACATCATTACATTGGTTAAGTACTGGTATTATCACTCAACATCCACCGCCGCCGTTAAACCACTTAGTAACAGTTTCATTAAACTTGTCTTCATTTTCTAAAAGCTGCTTACGAAGAGATACGTTCAGTTTTGGTATCACTTGAAATTTTGATGATATTCAGTACTGTACGCAAATTTTCTCATCCACTTTTCGTGTCAAGTTTTTATTCACAACACTAAACCATATTTACCATGAACGTTACAGGATTTACAGGCATTGCCATTATTCAATACACCTTAACGATAAATTTGAAAATCTTTAACAAAGCATAAATTTGAAAAGTAATGACGGCGTAGTGAGAGACTAGCAAAAGTGGTTGATCTTAAATTGAATTAGATAAGATGCGCAGAAACGATGTATAGTCACCCTGCGCAAACGGTTCTGAATATGGATTAATTATGCATTAATGACATTTAGAATATCTAATTACCGGCAGGTTTTCAGAAAGTTTCGTTTTTGCGATAACTAGTCTTTCTGAATTAAAGAAAAATTCATGAAATAAAAAATTTTGATTTTTAATATGCTCACGCTGTATGCGACCAAACCGCAAAATTTCTATTCACAAAAAAATAGATATCAATCAGAATAACACAAAATGTAAAGGAAGAAAATTAATTGTTATAGATGTAGATACTTGCCAAAGAAACACATACTTTTCTCAAAATATTGTTTAATATAAAAAAATGTTTCCATCGCATCTATGAATAAGAACAATGGATGGAAGTTAATGAAAATTGAAAACTTAAAATATTTAATAAGAGAGTTGATATTTGTAGATTTTAGATTGAGGAAAAATATAAATAAAAATTGTGTCTACAGATTATGTGCTCATAAAATTCTCAAGAAAAATTTTTTAGGTTAGGTTAGTATGGGCTACCTCACCTTACCAATTTCATAATAAACAAAGTATAGGGCTTCTGGGTTATTTTTAGGAATTAACCAAAAGAAACTGTACCATTGAATAAGCAATGGGTATTGACGGGCATAAGTTGTTACAACGCATCTTAAAATTCCCGAGGTAGAGGACTTAGTTAGGATAGTCGACCTATAAATAATACGTGAATATTGCGTCGCCAATAGTTGGTTGATCGATAAATTCGCTGACTATATTTCAATAACGGCAAATTTGGAATTGTACCTAGAAAATAAATAATCTATTCTGTGTGCCAATTTCTTCGCAAACGTTTTTGTTTAGATACTGGACAAATGTAAATTTATTACTGTTTGTAACTAAAATATTGGAATCATGCCATACAAAAAGGTGACTGCACAACGGACTGGATTGTTTCCCTGCCAAGAAATAACAGTTTTAAGATAAACAATGATGCGGAGGTTATGCCTCGATAAAGAGCATTCATGTATTAGTTACATATATATTTCTTTAATTTCTTATTTCTTATACCTTTTATATATATTCATGTTTCTAAATCGTCTTGATCTTAGATCTCTTCCGTTATAAAATTATTTTTTTTTATTTTTGAAGGACAGGCAGGTCATAAAAAGCCAATATGAACAAAGGTGAACCGACGCGAGGACAAAGTAGATAGAAACCTAAATTACGTTCACAATATTGTTAAACATTCAAAAGTTAATTTGTGAATTTATGTATACAAACAATCTGTATAAAGTTAATAGTTGCATTTAATATGCTTATATGTATTTAACTTGGCCGATATTTAGTGTGTAATTATATACCAAAAAGATGTCGTGCAATTTCCACCCTGCATTCCCGGTTGGGTTTTGTCTTTATTTACATTAATCTCCGGAGTCGACATAAGATATAAGCGTTATCGTTAAACGTAACCATACCCCACAACAGTCGATGGAGTGAGTTGTGATTTTTTTGCAATTTGTTCAATTTAGCATCATGGAGTGGACAAAATTCTTATTTTAGTGATGGTCGCTCGTTCATCCATACTGAATTTGTATTCTACGCTCATTAAAATGTTAATCCCCCTATATTTCTATTAAAACTAAGGAGACAGTTTTGTGATTACATTTTCTACTCCTGTTTACTTGATCATCAATAATTCAAATTTTATCCTTATAAATTACTTATAGTAAAGAGGTTTTACCTATGTGAGTTTGTTTCTTGAAAAATGAATGTAAGATCTGTTTAATACACTGTCCACATACCACTGTAGTAACATTCAAACTAATATCTCTAGATGAAGCGTGTTACACAGTTTAAATGTTGATGAAGTGGTAAAAAAAGGTGTATTATATCGCTATTTGATCCAGAAATTCCAATTTAACTCGATATAAATGTTTGTAAACGTTCTCACTTCGTTCAGGAATAAAGCCCACTTCAATCCTGGATCGCCTTACAAACATTTGTCCAACAGAGATACCTCTACATTTGCTGTATGCCGTAATGACAATAACGGACACCATATGCATGATACCATATTTGACTGTGCGTGAATATAGTTAAATCACATACTTGTATAAGCCTAGAATGCTCAGAAAAATTCTCAGAATCGGGTTCCTCAGAAAATACTTCACAATAAGAATTCAGATGATCGGCGAGAAGAATAAGACCGAAAAACGATAGCTTGAATCATTATTAGTAGACATGTGTGAGCATTTAAAATTATTTAGGCATTTATGAACAGTTAATAGTGAAATGTGTAAATAAATTGTAGTTAAGAAAATATACGGTGTGTTTAAATATATTAATCAGGATAATAAGAAAACATCTATCCTAGTGTCTTTTTTATTTCCAAAATGAATAAGCCAGCTGGTAATAGTTTTTTATTTTATAACTTAAGCATAATTATATTGAAAAATACACTCACCTGATAGCTGAATTGTCTTATGACCTTGTAGAGTCTGTTAGCTTCTTCTGCAAAATATTCTGCTTGCGTGAACAAATCTTGAGTTGTTTTCAGATCTCCTTCACCCTTTGTGAATTGGTACATAGAAAACGCCATAGCAGACATGTTTTTTGCCCTCTTCACAATATCATTGTTCTCCTAAAGATGGTATTTGTTACTATTCATTCGTGTTTTGATTAATCTATCAATATCATTTCAATATACTATGATTTTTAAGCGTGGAATGCTTCAATTACCTTGAAAACGGTTTGCGCATCTTTTTTTAAATTTGATTTTCTAATGTGGCCGATATTATAGTGGTATTTATATTATTATTATATCTCTTGTTTTGTCTGGAAAATTACACTAAAAACATTGCTTTTTGAACTTATTATATATTAATTTTTAATTACCATTAGAATAATATTGTAATTACTAATTTAAGTATTATTAAAAATCGAGTCTATTTATAGGTTTAATTGTTTAATACCAAATTTTATGATCTTAGTGCTGTCGATGGTTAAGCCAGGTTTGACTTCTGCAAATGATTAGAAGTGTTTAGTGACGAGCTCGTTTCTACTGTGATTTAGAAATAGCTGATGATTGTTCTCGTTATGAACAAGTGGTACTTCTGGTTCATCTGTGTAGTTAATTTCAGGAACTACTACTCTGTTTCTTGTTATGTCTGCTTGCGTCTTGTGAAGATGAATAAAGTTTCTATGTAGGATGGATTCGGTCTTGATTAGTTTGAATGATTACACATCTCGTTAGACCTTCATGCTTTTCTATCACTCTTGCCTTGTCCCATTAGGAATGAGCAACTTTTTCAAAATTCTCTGGCCTTGTAGTAGGTAATAGACAGTCTCACTGTAGTTCTGTTTTGTTCATGGGTGTCTTCATTGCCTGTATAGCTTCTACTTTTTCAGGGCCTGCTTCTAGTCCTTCTGCTGATACAATGTGCCTTAAAAAATTTATATGTATCTTTCAAACGATTTATTCGTTTTGGGAGCGAAGTACTCTTTAAACTTATCTTTAATGATTTTTGTCTGCCTCGCAAACGTTAACACTGTTATATATTTCGATTGCTTCTGAGCATATCACTGCCATAAATGTTGCTGCCTGGACTTCAGCTGGCTTTTTAGCTAATAGAACAGCGATTGCATACCACTAAAACTTTTAACCTCTTTTTCCAGCACTTTGATTTGTCCAAGTCAATTGTAGCTTATCTGGCGGTTTTGTTCCAGATACTGTCATTCTTAGCCATTTTACAAAGTATTTTCTTCTATTTTATACGTTTTTCTATAATTCTAATACCATGTAACATTGTAGTTATTGTTTTAGCTACGATTTTGAAGAAAACAATTTAGCGATTGACGTAACATACGAAAACTTTATTTTTTATTGATGTTTCAATTGATGTACAAGTTTTACATTTTGGAACGTCGAAGTTGTTGCACTTATGCTACATCTGCGTATTATTCTAATTTTTGCTAATATATTACAAATTTGGTAACCACTCCGCAATTATTGCAATTAAGTGTAACAAAAATCAAAAGAGAACTTTTGCAGTATTTCTCAATGATTTTATCCATTTGAAATCACAATCCATACTATCGGCCATATTAAATAACCCTTACAAGCAAAGTTCATAGAATTATTGTCCGAATAATAAATTATAGAATTTGATATTTGTTAGGTTCACTTACTGAAGTAGTCAAAGCTAATGAATTTGTAAAATATATATTGAATTTCAATCTACATGAAATTATGTTAAAATAATGGCAATGTTAAAAATCATATTTCAATTAAGTGTGTTTTCAGAAAACAAGTGCAATAAATGAGACTATTTCCTTCGAAAAATTTAAGCCAACCAAAAAGCTGTAATATTTTATGTTTACCTAGCAACGATCAAATTTCAGCGATAATACTGCACTGGTGCAAATTATCGATAATTTGCACTAGTGCCAAATTTTCGTCTAGGATTAATAAACATCATTTGGTTTTAATTTTATATTTTAAGAAAAGGAACAATTATTGTTTATTTTAAATTAAATTTTTCTCAGGAAATAGTCTGCCAAAATGCCCTCTCGTGCATGTCAAATTGTCTCATAATTTCCTCTCGTGCGCATTCGCGCACTCGAGAAAATTAAATTATCGACAATTTGACATGCACTCGGGACATTAATATTGATAATTGTATGTGAAAATTACCAGCATATTTAAAATTATTCATAAAACATTACCTCTAGTTGAGCGTTACTGTTATTTTCTTGCCACTTGTCAGTTTCAGCATCCATTTCTGTGGTAGCTAATTTCATTTCCAGACCGGTTTTTGCGATTTTTTCTTGTTCCGCTACATCCAATCTCACAGCTTTTAGAGGTTTTGAGGTAGTACCATGTTTCTGGAAAATGAAGTGATTATTAACGAAATATTTAGTTATACGAGTAATTGCTATTAATGTAAAACGAATGGATTTATATTTTTCTAGCTACTTCAAATACTCGTTAGAATTATGACTTCTTACCAATTGCTGAAAGCAAAAGTAAGAAAATTACGGAAATGAAGAAAGTTCATTAAAATTCATAAAAAATTTTAACAGGAATAAAATTTTCCAGATTATTTCGATTGAACCATATTTTTTAGATGTTTTTCAATTTGCTTCAAGTATTTGCTTACGAGGCGATGATAGCAAATATGAGCAAAATGTTCTTTTCAGCGTTAAACTACAATTATAAATAACAGAAGTACAATTCAAGGAATCAGAACTGTTTTTAATAAATTTCCTCCTCCTTGAGGATCTTCTTTTAAAAATTCGAAAATATTTATACTTTACGAACGATGAGTAGAAAACCAAACTATTTTTTTAAAGTGTTTGATTAATTATAAATTTTTCCTTATCAAATAAGGTATGACAAATTAAAACAGATTTTAATTTGTAGATTAGACAACCAATAATCTTTCGAAGATTCTGTTTTACCTTCATAACAAATTATGTTTCTCGAACTTGACTTAACAAACTCTACTACCCAAAAACTAAATTTTGGGAATTGAAAAATAGCAGTCTGCCTTTCTAGTGTTGATATGGGACATAATTGTGTAACTAATAAGTTTAGTTCGCTCCGGCGAACAAAAGATCTTGAAAGATTTTGAGAGAAATCAATTCAACGATACCAATTCAGAATTCAAAGATTGTTTCTGAATAGTTGTGAAAAAATGTGAATTTTAGTTATTTCTAAAGTTTTTTTATTGTAATGTTTTTCTTATTTATATTTGAACAATTTCTATTCGGGTGGTTAATTATTAATCACTGTCTCTTACGTTTTTAATTTATTTCAATACTATACACTACAATTAACTAACTTAAAAATAATTTAAATTCTTCGATTATTTGGCTAATTCGATCTGTTCACCACGACTATTTATTATAAAGTAAATTCAACTGCGTCTTATATATCCCAAGATCTAGAAAAATAAATAAACAAAACAAATAAATAAATAGACCTTCCTAGAAACTATTGACAAGAAACAATGTAAATAAACTGCTTGCTATAAAAAGTTATATAAAAATAAAGATCATACGAATTTCGGGTAATTCATCACAAGTAAGACAAAGACGCCGCGCGCTTTCGCCAAGTTGAAATTTCAATACATCTAAGCAGGACCGGACTAGAGACACGTTTGTAACAGTTTGTTTGGCACTTTTTTTAATATGAGTTTAAGTATTTCCTGAACAAAAATAGTGATATGGTGATTCTTAATACTTTGTGAACCTAGATGCAATATTCATACAGCTATAAGCATTTTAAAAAGAGGTTTTACGATTTAGGGAATTTATGTAAGGAAACTGGAAAATCACACCGATTTATTTCAATACAAACCAAACCGGTGATGTAATATGCAATTTTGGAAGATTATCGAAATGAATTAGAAATAAATAGTTCAATAAAACGTTGCTCGTCCGCAAATTTTCGGTTTAGAAATACGGCATTTGGATGAGGAAATTCGTGGTAGATAGAAACGGTTTATTAATAAAGTGCTCCACTGCAAATGAATATAAATTTCCACTCAAAATCCCTTTAATTCAGAAAGATTATGGCATCGCTAGTTGTAAATTCACTACTAGCTAAAAAATAAACTCTTCATCAAAGAATATTTTTTGAATTTCGTATTGCAAATAGAATTTAGTATTCGGAATTTCTTAAACTCACAGTAAATATCCTCTTTCGAAACCATGTCACATGAGTAGTGCAGTTTATTGAGAAACGATCTAGATGTGAAAAATTAACTTCCCTCTTACTCCATCTCAACTCCATGTGAATTATTGTATTAAATGAATCAAATCATACCATTTATGAATAATTGTTTGTACATCTATAACACACTGTCCAATTAACACACCAATTCCTGTAAATCCATTTACAAAGTGAAATGATTAATTATCCGTAGGCAATTCAGTTTGTCCAGATGATCGGTACTAATGTCCATTGACCGAATTCAGATAATTTGTTGCTTTTATAATAGGAATAAAATGTTAAGAAACACTTAAGCTTAGAAAAATTTTAGTTGAAACAGGATTTTGGAACTTTTCACAAATTGAAAGTAATTGAAAGAAGTGAGAATTTGTTATAAAATGAAAAGTAACATTTTATTTTGTGCGTGGAAAAGTTCGCCAAAAGAGCAAGTGGAGTAGAATTATTTCACAAAATTTAAATTTTAACACAAATATCATACGAAATTTCTGATATAACTGTCCTATTTTGATAATAATAAGAGAGAGAGAGAGAGAGAGAGAAATGCTTTATTGTCAAAAAATTGTTACAATTTGTAGAAAAAATCTTGTAAAAACTAAAAAAACCAACATAAAATAACTTAATAAAGATACAAACAGAATAAAATTTCAATATACAGAAGAAAACCACAATGAGCAAAAAAATTATATGTAATAGGTAATAATTAGTATATAAGTCCATAGCAAAATTAAACCATTATGAAGTATGCCCGGAATTAAATATTATTATTAGAATAGAAGTCGTTTACAGAGTTGAAGGTACTTTCTAGTATATATGCCTTCAAATTATTGCGGAATACCGGAAAAGATGATACCGATTTGATTTCAATTGACAAGTGATTCTGCATTTTTTTTTATTGTAAAATATTGAGCCCTTAACTAATTCTGAACGTGAAATAGGTAAGTAAAGGTCGTGCTCTTCGTTCCTAAATGGATAGCCGTGCAACTACCTCTGAAATTGGAGAAGCGTGCTTACGAATTAGGCAAACGGATTTAAAAATGAATAATAAAGGAAGAGTTGAAATTTTTGATATTTTAAAGAAATACCTGCAGTGAGCCCTGTTGTTTAGTCCGAGTAAATATTCGCTCATACTGAGTCGCATGTACTCCAGAAGGGAAGGGCATATCGGAGATGCGACTCAATAAGGGCATAATAGACTGTTAAGGAGGTGGCAAGTTCAGTTCTTTGGAAATTAATCTCAGCGCAAAACAGGAGGAACTTAAAATTCAATCAAAATATGGTTTTGGCGTCTTTTAACAGTTAAATGTTTTATTGGCGTTATAAAAACAACTAGTATCGCATTATTATATTATATTATTGTTAAAAGTTCATGCTGGTGTTGAAAATTCTCGCATAACGACGAATAGTAATAATAAACAGTGTATTCAAGAAGATGAGTCAAAAAAAGCTACATTTGAAATATTACCAAAAAAAAAACGGCACCTTATCGGCATATCTAGAAGATAAATCAAGAGTATAGAACCCGTCAACTTTGTGCAGTAAGATCTCCTTAAATAAAATCGAGTCCACTAGTTATAAATAGGGTGGTCGGTTAATGTAAGATAATATTTTAAGGTACTAGCTTAATAAATAAGTTAATCTTGACGTTTTAACAAGTTCTGAAGTTTGTAAATTAGGGCTGAAACAAAAATATATGCCATTATTTTTCAAATTCCTAGGAATAAAACAGAAATAAGTTCTTCTTTTCGCATTACCTATTGGAAAATATATTGGCACAAAAACCACATTACGCCAAACCTAGTTGGTCTTAATACGTTTTAGAAAATGTTCTCCTCAAGTTTTTTAAGTTAATAAGGTACATACAATAATTTAGAAGGTTTGCTGGCAAACTCAGAAGCAACAAAATGAAAATAAAGGAGCACATAAGATGAGAGTCGACAACAACAACTTAGTGTTAAACCAATCTATCTTTATTCCAAAAATTGCAAGCTGCAGCGGTGTATCTATCCATTTCTAATACTGATGAAATTAGCAACTCAAAGTCTACATACTCACAAGGTATTACTATAAACAATTGTTCGAATTGTACTAATCATTTTAATGTTCATAAATCATAATATAGAATACTTGAGATAAAATTTCATACAGTTTATAATAAAAATTGTGAGTTCTATTGAAAATTCAATGTTTACTGCTAGTTGGTTCGTTAGTTGATACGTTTAGTGACATAACTTAGTAAATTTCATTTTTTAACGTTTTCGATAATCATATATTGAAAATTCTCTTTTTACAATTATATAAAAATGTATAAGAAATAAATCCAAATTATCAAGGATATCTTTGAATGCGCAACAAAATTGACGATGCTTGAAACTAAATAAAATAGATCGCTGTACTCTTTCTTAAGATTTTTATATTGACTATTATTTATTTTAATAGAATAATATTTTGATGTTACATTGTGTGATCAAATATTATGATTAAATAACGACATTACTAATTTCAAAAAAATGAATCTAATACAAAAAATAATTATATTTTTATCGATGAGAAATCCGTAAATTAAAAACTACTAACAATACCCTGTAGATAACCTCCGAGCAAAACTATCTGAAGGATATGCATTATATTTAATTAAAATATTCAATGAAATAGTTATAAATAACGGAAAATTCAAATATATACAAGCATAAAAAATATTTCTAAGAAATTATAACCAACATTTCTACTAAATTCCGGAAACCTGGAGGAATTAAACAAATACTCACAATAGAGCAACGAAGTTTGTGGAAACTGGGTTGTTTTCAAATATTTTAGACACAACTGAAAAATTAATCAGCATTCCCGAAGCTACACTAGTCAATGTTGCCAAATCGGTAAGTATTCTCCGATTTCAGGGAAATTCGGTAATGAAAGCTGATGATACATGATACATTGAATATATACTTATATCCAACTTATATCCAAATTAAATTAGTACGAAATTTATGCACAAAGCCTTTTCAATTTATTAGTAAACTGTTGAGTTTTTTTTAGTCAGAATAGTTTGGCATGAGAAAAAGGCATCTGAAGGAGTGAAAATTAATGATTTATGAAAATTGAGTAATATTGATATGCTGCTCCTCGATTTCTTTGGAAGAAGCGACATTTTTGCGGATTGCTCTATATCTATTTGGCTATAAATCAATGTTTTCGATTTCTCTCAATTTTTGATAATAAACTGTCAGCTTGACCTTGTTCATAAAATAAGAATGTTATAGAAACCGGTCAAAGCTTTTCATAATTTTATGCGAAAAGTATGGAATTAAATTGAAAAAAATCCAAGAATAAATTTTGCGAAATGAAGGAATAATCTTATGTACTTATGTACGAGATAACAGTGTATTTCCTAGTCTAGAAGTTTATTACCTGCAATCGATATCATTCTGGTGCAAGTTCGTTCTCGACTAGTGAATGTTACTTACATCCATTATAGTATAAATCTATTGATTATAGCGGTTTATAGTGTTTTCCTGACAACTTATGTACTGCTTTGACATTTTTTTTGAATCTATAGCGAGACTATTCCATATGTGATATCAAGACTTTAACAACTTTATCCACAACTGTTGTATAATGTATCCATTGTACATCTGCTTGCTCGACCGTACCAAATAATATCCATTAATCACAGCATTGATTTATGGATTTATCTTGTTTTACCTATATTATATTGTTTTTCTAAAAATCTCGGTTTTGATAATTTCTATAGTACTAAGTGACCTGCAATTTCAATGCACGGAGCATTAGCACTGAGCTATCACAGACATTGAACGTATATGTCGTATATGTGTTTCTAAACGTACTATGGTTTTTGAAATAATTTTTAAATTGAAGTACCTTTTGAAACAATATAATTTAGACTTATATCTGTCAAAATTATTGTATGTTTAGATTTCTCAGTTAGAGAAGTTGCTGAAATTTCCTTTTTAAATTTATTGGCGGGAAAAGTCAGGGAACTTATTTAATATGGCATTGAATTTGCAGCTGGCAAAAATGATATATTGAATGAAATATTTGTTAGAGTGAAATGATAGTATTTCTAATGATGTAACAAAATTTTCCAGCAAAAAAACTTTAGTAGCCGCGGACAAAGTATAGTATTCTACTCGCATATAATGAGTTATTATTCACTCGCTAGCACTAGCGTTAGTGGCAGTAAACTTCCCCTCGTGAATAATAACCTTTAATATGCACTAGTGAATAATATATTATTGTAAAATCAATAAAATATATCTTTAGAATATTTAAACATCAAAAATAATCATTTTTATGACCCTCTATTCAATATAATTGTCTACCACTTTTAGTAAATTGAATTGAACAGTCGAACAAATAGATTCACCCACTTTTGTTACGTACCTTGATATAAATTATACAAATTAAATTGTTTGTATTAGGAAAATTTTCAGAAAGTTATATTATCTGTTCATCTGATCATTTTCAAAATAATTATAACTTTCTAGATAGAATCGAATTGATGATATAACATTCAATAGAATATGTCAAATGAAAAATTCTTTTCTAACAATTTCAAATAGATGGAATATACATCGGAATTTCAACTCAAAATCTGAATATAAATTGTTAAAAGAAAACAAACAAATGTTGTCATTTCAAGTTATTCTTGAATAGAAATGAAGAAGAAATTTATTTCGAATTTCTTATTTATTTGCAATCCGCTATCGATCTTCAAATAGTTGAAGCGAATAAAAGTGGCAACGTTGAATTTCAAGATGGTGCCAGCGTGACTATCAGATATTTCTGAAGCCAATAGAAATTGATTTGGATTTTCCGGCAAGAAGTAAGATACAGGGTAGTGGTTCGATAAATTCCACAGATTACTTTTCCTGAGAACTGGTAGGATATATGCTTATTCACCTACGCTTATTTCTTAAAAATTAGCTTAGAATATTTTAAGGTAATGTTGAACATTAATTCGATAAATAATTATTAATAAGGTCAGAACTAATTGTTGAATGAAATCTAGCTCTCAATAAATCGAAGAAATGAAGTGAGTCGTTTAAATTTGGAGTTGGGGCAGTTAAATAATTTTTATTTCGAAACAATGACACTTAATATTTATTTTGTGTAACATATGAAGCAGGTATAAAGGTTTCGACAACTAAAAGTAGATGGAGATAAAGATTTATTGCATTATTTGTTATGATTGAAGTGTTTGCTGGAAAAATTGACTTTTATACAGAGTGGGCTACAAGAAATAGTTCACTCCGATATTTACAAGATTTTATTAAAATACTGGAGTATTATACGATTTCAATATCAAGAAACTTAGGCATAATACCAGTTTGGAAATATCCAAAATACAATTGAATTTATTTTTCAGAAATAAAATTAAAAAGAAATAGATTATGGTAATTTTCAATCTTGTTTACACGTAGGATTGGAAACTTCCCTTAACAGAATAGGTTCTAATTAAGTTGTTGAATACAAAATAATTTAAATTTTCAAATAATCGTTAAGTAAGCCTGAGAAACAAGAGTTGTTTTCGAAATTTGTTGTAATCATTGTTGTTTGTCAATCATAACCATAAATTAAATATAAATAACGTGAAATGATTGAAAAATGTATCCAAGAAATTGTTGCATGATTTCAAAAACATTGAGATTGTTGAATGTGGGCATAGGTTGAGTAGGGATAAAGGACCTAATCCTTATAGCCCACACTATAGTTATTAGGGAATGAACCAGGAATGTCCCGCCGAAGTGGGTTTCCTGATGGAATTATTTGTCGTGGGAATAGGTTTATATGTGAAAGAATATAGTATGTATAGGATATAGGTAGGTCTAGTTAGTGTCAGTTGTGATGATTGACCTTCTAAAGACGATAAATAGTCTAGCGAAACGCAATTCACATACTGTAATTGTGAGTGTTTATATAGTGGTAATATTGAAGAATGTATTTAATATAAGTTTATCAAATAACAGCAATGTTAAAGCAATATTTCTATTCTAATATATTGTAATTCACCGCTGATGATAGAAAAAATAATAGATAATAGCAAATTATAGACGTTGTGCTTCATTTTTAAGGCGTATTGCACTTGAAATTAATTCTAATTATATTTGAATAATTCATTTGAATGTCTTTCTAATGATGTGCCACATACGGTTTACTACTTATTTTCAAATGAAAAGAATTGGAAAGAAAGCGGTTGACACTTGATAGATTTCTGTGCGGTGAAAATAGGATCCTTTGAGAATTTCCTTATAATCTATTATATTATGTGACCCACACTGTATTATGGATTTAGTAAGAAACATTGAGAAAAACATTTGTGTGTTACAATATGGGTTATGTATTTGAAAACATAAGTATACTTGATTATTTATTTCCAAACACGAATATCAGATCTTAATTAAAATAACTAACAACAGCCCCATTTAGAATAATGAATTTTGAAATCATGTCAAATTTTTCTTTAAAGGGCCTAATGCAATTAGATGTGTAAGAATTTTAATAATCATAGTGGTAAGTAAAGCATAGTAAATACACTATACACTATGAAATATACGCACATTGTGAAAATCAAACATTAAGACACCAAACAAATTAATATAAGAAATGTACGCTCCAATTTTCTTAAGAAAATAGACGCAACATGGAATTGGTAGTGTCTTTATCTGAGTTTTTATTTTTAATGAATGATCTAATTTCCATTGCTCCACAGATGAAACGATACATTACTGTTGAAGGTAACACTCGTAGTCAGTTTTCATTGATTCTCAATAAAATTTATTTTCAAGCTTCTCTACATCGGGCAGACTAGCAATATGTACTTAAGTTTTTCAGGCATTACAAGATTACATATTGAGCAAGTATTTGAAATTTTATATAAATTATGACCGACATATACAGAATGCTTCAAGTATAATTTGCACCCTCTAATGTCTCGAGTAATTATTAATAGTTTTGTCAAACTTCTATCTCTCTAATCTCTCTAATTCCCAGAATTCTCCCATCAAAAATCTTGAATGGCAAAAAGTAACAAATGAGGGACACAACATTTTCAAGCTGCATTACCTGTGCAGCCCAGTTTTCTTGTAATTTTCAACAATTACTGTTTTAGAAAACTGCTCAAACCATCATCATCAATATAAAACAGCAGAAGTTTTATATAAACAATCAAATTCTATTGACTGTTTTTTGCAAAGTGCCCACATCTAATTTCCACCTAATCTTATAGCTTGCTCTCAAATGGTTATTTAACATTTCATAGCATGTCGGGTGTAATTAAACAGAATTATGTCTCGACCCTTTATGGAAGATTTTGGAGAGTTGTGTACCATAAACTTTGTACTTTAACTACGCAATAAAAAGTCCAGATGAGTTAAATCCGGTGACCTAGATCGCTGTTTGATAGAACCTCTACGGCATATCCAGTGTCTAGAGAGCATCTTAAAAGTTTCAAATTCATCTATCATAGTGTGTAATACCTGCAGCTTGTTAGTTTTTATGGAATTTAACTGATATATTCTAGTGTTTGGGTCATTTAAGGATCAACAAGGAAAACTTCAGAATTTTTTATCACTTCAATAACGACACTAATAGCTGATGATTTTATTATTAAACGTTAAATATTTTCATTGGTGAAAGAAATGTTCTAAAGTAAACCTTCGTCATTATGCAACCCCAATTTTTCACACATTATCGTCGTCTACGTGTAAAATTCATGTTTTTTGACAATCCGTGAACACTTCTCATTTATACAAAAAAAATGGTTTTTCTCAATAACTGCCTTTTTTTATTGAAATATGGTCAAGAGTTCCTTTATAGATTTTAATTAAATTTGTAAAATAATAGCGGCTCGAGATTCGACATCATTATATCTAGCAGTTGAACTAGCAGACTAATTATTTTAATATTTTGGTTGTAACCATTCATTCTTTTTAGTTTTAAATAAAATGTTCTCAAAATTGGCGTTTTATCATCTTCAACCATGAGTCTTATTCCATCCATAACAAAAAATTATTAACGAAATTGATACTTTAAAAATTCTGGAAGAATTACCAATCAATAATTTAAAGTGAAAATAACATGTTAAATGTCACCGAAGTTTAAACAAAATGAAAAATTGCAATTTTAGTCAGAAAAAGGTTCCCAATTCCAAAAAAGGTTTTAGCTACCATAATATGAATGCTGAGTATCAATCAATCAACGAGCTTCCAGACTATCTTTGATATGAAATGAAAAATACTCACCCCTGGTCTAGGCAGAGACATATAAACTTGTTTTTCCGGTCTCGATTGTGTCGCGTCGATGACATCCTTGACCATCGTCGTCACATCCGAAATTAACCATTGATACATATCAGCAAAAACTTCAAGATTTTCTTGAGCGATTTTGCTGCCTGGACATGTTCCCAAACATTTTGCAGCTGTTATCACTTGAGGACCGTATACTCGTAAATTTATTTCGGTAAATTTGGCAGATACCTGAAGCGTGTCGGATACGGCCACGTTACGTAATAATTTACAAACCTAAAAAAACAAATACAAGTTCTTATTGTTATTATTCTTATTTGTAACTAGCGTATATCATTTTGCTACATTCTTTGTGTAATGGCACCCATGGCTGATTCATGAATGCGGAACGAACATTGTTTTCAATTTGTTTAATGGATTACAGATTCTTTCAACTTTTTTTATCTTTGTCTGTTTCACATAAAATGTGCGGTATTTGATAAAAAGTGTATGATGAGCAAATAAATTGAAATTCTTATGAAACATCTATTTCAACGAAACAAACTAATGAATGAAATTTGAAAGCAAAAAAGTATGATTTATAACCACCTTTGGTTAATCGATCCAAGCTTCTAGAATCCGTAGCAGGAGTGTTGTGGTGTAGAGATAAGATTTATTTCGTACATAGTTATTGTTACAAGTTATAAGATGATACATATAGTTCATAGAAAAATGCAATATCAACCGTTTTTATATAATTATAAATATCACAGAAGCCAAGGTCACGTATTATAATGTTATTTATGTATGGTCAGATTTCGCTTGACAACGCATCGAAAGATACTATTATTGTTTTTGTAGGTGTGGTGGTTATTTGTATAGTTACTGAATATTAACAAGACAAGAAGAGTCACTTTCGTCGAAATGATTAGGCTTACAAAAGCGTGCCTATTGAAACGAATAAATGTTTTCTTAGCGGAGTGATGACTTATGAAAATAAACAATAAGAATGTTGCTAATGTACTAAATAGAGTTTGTTCGGTCTACTGAGGAAGCTTGTGACTAAATTTCGAACCCAGTTTACACTATTGGATATTGAACCACTAGCACACAAACGTACAGTGTAAAACCTTATAAGATTCGGCTGGTCCAAGAATTGAATTCACACGATATCCCACAACGTCTAATATTTGGTGAAAGGGCGCCGGCAAAGTTGGAGGGAGATTCACTTTTTTATCGAAAAATTGTGTCAGCGACGAAGCTCATTTCTGGTTTAATGAATATGTCAACAAGCAAAATTGCAGCACCAATGCATCCCGAAAAAGTCACAGTTTGGTGTAGATTATAGGCCGGTGGCATCATCAGGCCGTACTTCTTCAAAAGCGACGATGGCCAGAGCGTTACTGTGAACGGCGAACGCTACCGTGTCATGAATGACGATTTTTGTTGCACAAAATTTGAAGATTTGGACATACTTGACATTTGGTTCCAACAAGATGGTGCCACATGCCACACGGCACGCGAAACAATGGCTAAATTGACAGCCACCTTCAGTGAACATGTGGGTTATAGTTCAACAGCTTTTATGAATTAGTCTATGTATAATCTCATTTTCCCCATCTTTTCGTTGATATAACAGCCATGAGTGATCCAGTGTACAGCCAGAAAAAACTAAAGGGTAAATAGTTTTACAACAAATTGCCTGACAGATTGTAAATTTCCAATGTTTTTTTCTTCAATTTCATTCTACAGTTTAACAAATATTTTTACAGTTATTTCAAGTTCTGTTTTTGATATTTAGCAAGAAGGAGCAGGAGCCATATTCTAGGCACTTTTTTTATCCGACCGTAGAAGCGATCCTGCGGAGAACCTCTTGGTACGCCATATATTCCGATCGTTTCTTTTTTAGTCTTTGTTCTTTACGTATTCATTTTTTCTAAAGAATTTACAGGGTACTGATGTATTAATCGTCTCTTAAGTGCCATTCTGTGAAAAGTATAAAAAGTTTGATTGCAGATATAGTTCTCATTACATTACATTCATACCAAATTGACAAATGAAAAATAATGTTTTCTTTCCGTATAAAATTTAGTAAACATTTAATAAACCATCAGTCCACGTGGACTTGATGAATGTTTGTCAAAATTCATCATCTCCACTGTTTACCAATGAAAACGTCGAAACTGTGGGAAGGCGTATGTCTACAATTTCTTCGAAATATTCCTGCCAGAGTCAGTCTGCGATAAGCAGTGGGGTCGTTTTTTGAGATTCATTTAACTCATAAATTTCTTTAAATAAATAGGTGGCGTTTTTCAGACCATGGGCAAGTGAAGACAATGAAATTGCACAGTGTAGTGAAAATAAAGACGGGTTTGAATTCAATAATAAAGATTTAGATATACAAAAAAGTAAAATATTCACCAGTCTGATAATTGATAATGCAATCATAATAAGAATTGCTGAATTAATTAGAGTGATAAATAAATAAATAAATTTTCTATTTATCGAGTAGTTACGAAAGGGTTTTCTGTGGATCATTCACAGAACCGAAAACATGTAAAGAAAAACTGAAATCACTTGGCAAAGATTTTATACGAAGGACAATTTATAGTTTATATAAGGAAAACTGGATTGTGACATTAGAAGTAATACAGCAAAAGGTAGCAGATTATTCAGAATAAAAATTATACCAGTTTAGAAATATTGCGTAAAATTTAGTCAGTATGTGGTTTTAAACACAAAAAACTGAATAAACGGATAGCAATAACCGAATCGTCAAGGATCGTTCCATTTATGTCTGAAAAAAAATTTCCTATTCCTGTTCAGCGATCGTAAAAAAGGCCTAACAAACAGAGAATTGCTTACTGTTATCAAATGTCTAAACTTGGAGAAAATTTATTTTTTTGACAAGCTGTGCAAAGAACAGGGTCATAGACTTCTCAGACTACCTCCTTACTATTGCATATTTAACCCTATGGAGTTGATGTGGCACACATAAAATCAGAATTACGAAAATGTAATCAGTCTCCAGTACTAAGTAAAGAGGTTGTAGAGCTCGTAAAGAAAGTTCTAGCAACATATCACCAAGAGCTTTGGAAAAATTGTGTTGAACATGTTATCAAAGAAGAAGAATAGGGTACAAAAAGGTTCACGTTTGGTACCCTGTTTAAACCAAACTCCCTTAGAGGCAGGTATATTTTACTCTTCTATTTACGTTTTATTCTTCAATATTCAGTTGTAGCAAGTTAACGAGGTATAATAATGATTTTTTTAAGTTCCAATGGGACTACAATTAAGTGCATCTGTCTAAATAACGGCGTATAGTGCTGTTCAATTTATAATGATTCGATTGCCTTTTAACGAATACTTTCTCGAGATATAGATATACATATTTTTAAAAGTATTTATAAAAATAATAAATGTATGAAATGAGGTATCTACGCCTATGGTAGATCAAACAAAATTGTCGGCAAGAGTTTTTATAATCTACAACTGATCTGCAATTGATAATAATCCTAAATTTACAGAGGCTGACTACTGAATCCTGCAAATCCACTGCTTAGCCAGGTAGCATATAATACGGTTGACTATTATATTATTATACCTACTCAGAACACAGTTTTGGAGTGAAATTATAATCCAGAATGTGATCTCTAGGAACATGGTAACTAGGGACCTAAATCTTAAATTTTTTGTAGTTACCTGTAGTCGGCCAGGTGGTTGAGTATAGAACTTTGTATTTTATATTTCACAGCCAATATTTATATTACTGGAATATTAAAATATTAAGTCTACACATTTATACAAAGCAATAGCACAAAAGAAATTGATTTTTTATATCGATATACACTAACAGTGCTGAGTGTCTACTATAGTTCACATTAAGAATTTATTGACTTGTTCTCATCCATCCAATCTCCTCACCAAACTACTAACTCCTACATAAATAATTTTCAAGTTGGGTCAATTAAATTTTTGGATAGCGCGGAAAATACATTGTCATTTCTTTAGTTAATGCGTTGTATAGGCTGGCCTGACTCCTGGGCACTGCTGAACTCCTAGTGGAATAAATATATATTCTCGTGGAAATTTGTTTTAGAAATCTAATGTATTGATTAACTATTTCAAATTTTACAAGCAATGTATTGCTGGAAAAACACATTATATATTCAAATATACACAAAAACGTCTATAATTGTTATTTCCAATTGAATTTTTCCTAATAAATCATCTCACCTCCAAAATATGATCAATGGAATCGTGAAAGGCATTTGAGGTATGATGCAGTCTATCAATTTCCGACATTGTTGCTTGCTGTCTGATACTTGCCACTAATTCCAGTCCATGTTTGGTTACACAGTTTAAATCTTGAGCCTGATATATAGCGGCGTTAGCTAAATGTCTAGATAAATCTCTTGATGAGTTAATACAAACTTGTATCGAATTATCTAGTTCAGGACAGTTTGATACATCCTCGAAACCACCCTGAAAAATTGAAGTGTCTTTAGACCTTTATACTTTTTATAAAATAATATTTTTTAATATGAAGACAATAATTTATCAAATCAATTTGTTTCTTCACATTTAAATTTTCTGTCAATACCTGGGAAGAAAATAAATATATAAAAGAAGAACGTGTTGTCATACGAGTGCTATTTGAGTTGATTACAGATACTTGAAACATTCATCTTGGTTAAAAAATGGAAATAAATCACGAATATTTTCGACGACTTTCGACGTGCATTATAAATCAGCAGTGTGTCGATCAACTTGTTTCGATTTTTGGTGATGAAGCATGTCCTTGAACCACCGTGTTTCGCTAGTTTTCCGAATTCAATCATGGTAACACTTAGCTACAAGATGAATTTCGTGAAGTCGTCCAAAATCGGATGTTGTGCCATCGATGCTATATGTAAACTGATATTGCAAGATCATCATGTGACATACCGCAGGGCATTACTTCCAATCGCATACATTCAATGTTGCATGAGCATTTGGCTATCAAAAATATTTCTTAGTAGTGATTACCGTATAATTTGACAATCGCTGAGAAAAAACTTGTGTCGATTGGTGCAAATAAATGCTGAAAAAATTAATCCCGGTGCTTCAAAAGACGTCTGTACAATCGTGATAGGCGACAAATCATGGATCAATGCATATGAAACCGAAACTGTTTGTCAGCGTTCGAAAAAATCAGGCAAACCAAACGCAGAAGACAAATAATTCTTCACCACAACAATGCGAGATCTCACACAAAGTTCAAACAAAAACGTTTTTGAACAGTCCTTGTTTGGCACCCAATGATTTCTTCTTATTTCTGTAGATCTAAAATAAATTGCGAGTCAACGATTTCTACACCTAAAGAACCGGTTGATGCGTTCATATCACATGTTTAGGAGTTAAGTACCACAATCGGAATGGAAAAAATTGTCAAACACATGCAAAAGTGTGTTGATCTTAATGGAGACTATTCTGAAGAACAACGAAGCCATATCCAATTATAAATATTTGTTTTTATTTTTACAGTTTGATCTCTTTGGAGCTTCTTGAATTTAGAGAATGAACTATCCAAATTCCATTCTAGACATTTTTCAGAATTCCAGTCATAATGGTCTTCCAGCAATTGAAAATTTGAAAGTACGAGGTAAATCTGAATAATGTACTAGGTGCTAAGGTAATCGCTAAGGCAATTATTACAATTTTTCCATATTAGCCCAAGTAATGTGAATTATATTTGTTAATGATTGCATTTTGATTTTCTTTCTTAGAAAGATCAGACACTAGCGTCAGTGATAATGGATAAAAATGTGAAGGGTTACAAATAATAGTTTTCCGTCTTTTGTATTTTTACATGTGACATGCTGAAGTAATAAATGTTCATACATATTACAGTCTACTAGTTCTTTTGATTGATTTATTTTGTCAGTTATCTCTTTCAATTTAATTTCACTAGACTTTATGTATTTTTTAGTATAACCGTGTCGTTAGACGAGCAGAGCATAGTGGACGGATTACAGTGTTCGTACAACCCTTAAGCCAATGGCAAACTTATCGGGAAAACATTTGCAAATATCTACGGTCACGGTAAATTTGTACCCTATCAAAGGGAATTTATAGTCGTAATTACTTGGGTGTCTGATGTCCTTATTCTCTGTTGGCTTGTAGAAGCGAATTTCTGTCCACGGAATTTTTGATGTATTAAGTAGAAAATGGCCTTGAACTATATCGAAAATCTTTGAAGTTGTAACCGAAATCATATATTACTTAATTTTATTCAAGGATAACATCCATTGCCTCCTCTTTTAGCTTTTCTAAGTAGTGCATATTATGCAGATAGCAAAACTTATCCAGCGGAAGTTATTATTTTCATTCATGATTTTGGCGTTATTAATATTATTTAAACATTAAACTTTCGTCGATATTACACTTTGGCAAATCTCTTCCGCATGACTGCGCCTTGAGGAGAGCAAATAAAGAACGGACACCATACTTTTTGTGAATAACGATAACAGAATTACGTTTGTACTCCGAAAAACACTTTTATGATTCAAGAATATCATTCTGAGAATTGAAAATATCTATTGTCACCAAGGTAATGTCTCAGTGAAGTGACGGTAAATGGAGATGTTATATTTTCTAAAACCCAGTTACGGTTTGTAAAAAAAAGTGTTAAAACATTGACGAAAAAGAAGAATTAAATATTTATTTGTTAGCAAACACTTGTTCTACAAAAACAATGTCTTATTTTTAAGTTGCATATTTATTTCACTAACCTTGTACATAATTCTACAATGACTATTTAATTATGATTCAATTGAATGATTTCAACACATTCACTTACTTCTTAACCATTCTTTCATGACATCTTTGCAAGGTCCAGTTGTACCGCATTTTTCAGACTGCTCGTTGTGGTATGATCCATTGTCAATAACAGAAACACCTGAATCACTTTTTAATTCAAAAATAAGAAACGCGTTTGCTATGAAACCATTTTCTTATCCAGCATAAACTAATCTACTAATTGTTGTCCTTTTGAGTCGAGTTTTCGTAAACCTTCGTTGTTGATTTTAGACTAAGCTTTCGTGTTGGTGTATGGGGAATGACTATATGTTCCGCCCATCAGTAAACTTCGGTTGGTTGTTATTTTACGTCATCGAAAGTCTATATTGTGTAAAACTTTGTGTGAAATTTTCCTATTACCTTTATAACCCTCTCTTACTTTTTAATGCTAGTTAATTTTTCTTGCATATACGAATTATCACAATTCGTCACAATACTGACCCACCGATATCATCTGAGCTGTTTTCTTGGGTTTGTTCAGCTTTTTTGTGCAACCTCGCCACGTTGTGCCATCAATCCTATAAATTTTAGTATATAATGCACAATTTCGCGATTTTGTGCAGTCAATATTTTTTTTTGGTATAAGAAGCTTTTTCATATAGAAGATATGGAACTTCTGTTAGAGGTTATTTCACTAGTATTTCAAATTTTGTTAACAACGCGGCGATCGATTTACTGTTAGGATCTCCTACAATTATTTGCACGCGTACTAACAGGATGCAGATGAGATTCGCTAAAGTGTAGAAAATTGACCAACCTTCTTGGGAAGAAACACGTGTGTACAACTCACTAGGTGTATGCGAATGAAAATGGATGTAGTTATAAGCTACTAAACGCAGACATTGCTTAATATGGCGTAATGCGTATGACTAAAATGGACATTTCCCTATCTTATCGTGGCACACCATAAAAACAATGGTATAAGAAACTGAGAGCATGGTTCAGCGGTACCATGGAGGATGTTCATTACATAAATAGTTTCATTTTTACATACATACATCAAAATGATTGACTTATTACATACCCCGGTTATTACGGTAAAAGAAACATCTACACATTCTATAATGATTTTTTTTTTATTTTTAACATCATCTGTCTTAGTTGTTACTTGAATTACATCACATACATAAACGAAATGACATTCTGGGAATTTACGTATATCTTCAGGTCTGAAGTCGGTAGCAAGTTTGGTTATAGTATTTTGAACATATTTTTCTATTTTATTTCTAGAATTTCTAGAACAGTAAAACGTATACTTACTACATTTATATAAAGACTTAGAAGATGATCTAGTTCGGTTTTAAGTCTTTCACTACATTCTAAAATGGCTTCTCTATGTTCATGGCTAGTATAGGCACTGTCAGTGAAATCCTGAGTTCTTTCTAAGACAGCCTCTAATGCAGTCGGAAGTGTCTCTTGACAGGAAGGGTCTGGAACAATGCGATAACAATATAAAGAATATGTTTATATACATTCATAGCTAGGTTAATAAATGTATTACAATTTTGTGAAAAATAAAATTGTGATGAAATAATTATGGCAATGGTAGTTAAACAGACAGCTACCTAATTCTCCAACTACTAATTCCTATTTGTGACACCAAACAAATTCGGAACAGAGTTAAGAGGACTGGAGATGAGAAGTAAAGTAGAACAAGCATGACAAGTATCCATGAAATCATATATATCAAATTAGTAGAGCTGGTGAAGAATTTTGTATAGTATCTGGTCTTAAAGCATTGAAGTGATTAATTCATTCAATAAGAAATGCTAACAATAGCTGGATTTTGTAATGACCTAATTTGCAGCCGTTCATATAATCAGCAGGAGACTTATTTTCATTTTGTTAAACTATACTGAATGAATTAAGAGTTTGGCATGTTTGACATAAATGCGTCGTTTCTTTTGTTGGAAGATATTGATGTGTTATACGCGTGTGTCCAATTTTTAGACGATTAAGGATTACTTGGTTTCTTCTTTTTTTTTGGATAGTGGCAGTTTGGTTTCAATTTCGGGTATTCTTTGTTTTAAATTTGTTTCGGTTTCTTCCCAGATTGATAGCCATTTTTGTTATATTTGCTTTTTTATCAGTTAATTTTTTCCAAATTTAATGTTAAGATAATGTGTCGCTGTCACTTAAATCTGTAGTTGAGATGTTGGTAGTAAATAATTTTTTCTTAAGTCTTGTGATTTAATTTTTCAAAGTTTTATTTTATTTGTTTTTATAGATGAAAATGAGAATTTCGAGTAATTCACATGGTTCATTTGAATAATCTGGATTATTTCAGGTTTGCAACATTAATAGTGTTTTGTAGAAAATCGCAGATCTGATTGAAATTTAAAACGAAAGGTGGGCTTCAATTTTCAATCTGATCTTTGATTACCTTTAGTAAGGTGGGCAGATCTTCACTAGTTGACTTATATTTTTTTGTTTCTTTTTGATTCGAGTGTCTCATGCGAAAGTAATAGGAGGACTATCTAAACATTCAGGTGATGTTGAAATTTGTTCTTTTTTAGTGATAGGAGTGTTAGTAACTGAATTTAGTGTTTTCCTTGTTAATGTGAGCTTGCAAAATTTGACAACATTTGAAGAGGTCTTTGTTGTGGGTATTTGAGGTTTGGTAGGGACTCTTGGGGATATTTTTGATGATTGAGGCTGAATATTTTCTGTTGTTGTCTCTGGTGTGGCTTCTGTTATGTTTTCTGTGTTCTCTGTTTCTTCTGTAGCACTTTTGTTCGATATTTTTATTTCGTCAGAGTCATTTCTAGTAATCATTTCTTCTATGGTGGTATGTGTGTCTCTTTATTCCAAACAGGCGGATTCTTCGTGACCTATGGATTTGCATGTGGAGCAATTTAATCCATCGATTGAAAGAAATAATCGGTAAGTGGTGTTATCGTTTGATATCACAAAAGATTCTGGAATATATTTATTTTCAATGGGAGAGATGAAAATTTGTCTCCAAAAGCTTAATACTTGGCTATAATCTGCTTCAGGCATTTCTACTCTTAGGAATGTCATTTTCGATACTGTTTTTATTCCCATCTTTTGAATTTCTTCTTCGATTTGTGAAGTAGGTATTATTGGGCATACATTTGATATAACTACATTAGGTATCGATTCCTTTTATTTTAATTGATTTATGTTGTGTGATCTATTGTTTGGAGGAGAGGTAGATACAAATTCTGTTGTTTGTGATCCTAGATGCATATAAAACGTTTTTTGGTTGAACTATGGATCCAATCTATAATGTAGTCGTGAATTTTGGCTCCATCTATTGATGTAAGGATGATATCTTGTTCCTTAGTAGGGTATTTATTGGTGGCTAGTATATTGGAATAGGTTTGTTGTGGTGGATTTATTATTTCATCGTTTGAAATCGTTTGAAGTCCCTGGTTAATTTCCGGCAATTAGGACAGATTCCGAAAAAACCCATCGGAAATCCCTCGCAATGAAACCAGATCTAAAGATATAAAAAACTTGAAATAAGTAGATCTAGTACTCATTGTGATTTTCCATGATCGTGATCACTGGATGGTCACTGTCACTTAGGTTAAGACAGAAACTATATAATTTGTTTTCAATTTCAATAAAAGCTGTTTATTTTAATAAATTAGACCGAATTAAACGTGGTATTATCAACCAAATTCAGGACCGGACTCCATAAAAAAGTTTGTTTTGTTTAAAAACTTAATATTTACAAAATACAATATCATCACTAATGTGGCGTGTTGTCTTATAGTTAAATATATAGAATTAAGGATAATAGAAGTATCTCCAGCCGAAAAGTCTGTGTTAAGAGAAGTGCAGTCTAAACACCAGTAAACTGCTTTCTGCGGGGCATTATCTGAATTAAGACAGCATTAAACATATCAGAGAAAGTAAACGTCGACCGAAAATTCTATGCTTGAACAACTTTGGTATAAGAAATAATCAAGCAAACTCTTAACTCTTTCAGTATAGTTTATCAAAATGAAAATAATTCTCCTGATGATTATGTGATTGTGCATTGCGTTTGCGCCAACATTCGTTGTATATGTCTCCCCTGCTAATAACTCTTAGTATGTTTATGTTTTATAGTCGAATTTATAGAGATGAATAGATGATTTATATTATTTTAAAATCATAAGTTGAAAAAACTTAAGTATTTAAGTAACTTATTTTCCCAGCTTTGAAAAAACTATTTATTAACATAAAGTATAAATAAATAAAGTGGTTTTAATAATTTACGGTTTTCCTTGGATGTCAAGACTATATAGAACACTCTTGCTAGTTTGTGCTCTCTTGAATACTAATCCTATTGTATACAAAAGCTATAATTAATTATATTTATGGTGGTCATGAAACATCAATACAAAAATAAGGTTAAGTAATTTAATAAGTTAATGGAACTTCAAGTGTCTAAGGGACATATGAAACCGCTTAAGTAAGACGTTAAAGACGGTCAGTTTACAATAAATCTAAATGAATAAAATAGTAAGTAGAAGTTAAATTGGTAGATTTATGAATGAACAGATCTTAAATGGTTCCCATCAGGAGTGGTGGATAATTTGCGTCAGAATAATGCGGCGTAATATTGGTTTGGAACAAATAAGAAGACATATAAGAGGCCTTAGCAAGAAAGAGTAAGTATCAATACCCATACTATTTTTTTTTAATTTAGATTTAGTTTAAATTTGTATATTTTTCTAGGGAATAAAGCGGTGAAGGAAATTAATTATTTGTGGTGAGAAGATAAGATAATATATGTATATAAGTATCGACAAATACATCAACATATTAGCCCGGCGTGTATGGCATAGAAGATAACAATTTCTCTCTCGTACGCAAATTGTCTTTTTCTAAGAAGAGAGGCCTTCGCTCCTTCGCAATCTCACAAGTTCATGCCATCTTTATTCAATTTATAGGTATTCTTAAATCCACTGAGCGAATCCGATAAGCTTATGGAAATTTGGTCGTTAACTTCTATTAACGTAATGTATTTTTCTTTAAAATTTTGCCATAAATTTCATACACGATAGAAATTTTAGTATTAGCAATTCCTGATTTATTACAGCTGTTAAATTTGAATACTAACTTTAAAATTACACTATTATCTAGTATACGAGGGCGATTAGATGGAAGTGTGATTTTTCAAAGATTGCAAACACTGTCGGTACAGTAGTTATATTGTTGGCTCTAATATTCGTTTAAAAAAAAGCTGTTATCCTTGTTGGGTGACTATGGAGAGAAAGAATTTGAAATGTTTATTCAACATTATTTTTTACGTAAAAAAGTTACGTAAATCTGGGTCCGTCTTTTACTTCAATTATTTTCGAAATGATTAATAGAATCCGCATCCTTATACTAGGCGAGTGTCGAGCAGAAGTAAGATAACTATCGAAGTAAATATTCTGACCGAAGGAATATGCAGTATAAATATAATTAAGTAATAAGGGTTAAGTACGAAATAGATATCTGCAAAGTCAGTACCTAGATTGCCGATCTAATGTTCGCCCGCATTCAAACGTAATTCATGTGAATTTTTCTGTAGATATATGATAGTAGATGACACTTAGGGACTCCATCAAACTCCACAAATAAAAATATAATGGAGATATTGGTCTGAGGAATGCGCTCCTAAGACAGCAAATACCGTACCGACAAATGCGATCTGCGATCATGGTTTTAGGATTTCAAACATCCTTATATTTTAATGACAACCTCAAGAACTATCGACGGCATTACAAGAGTTCCATACCATCACTAGGAAAATTAGCCGAACTGTGTTATTGCCTTGTCCATCATATTGACCTAATCTTGTTATCTTCGATTACTTGTTCTCAAATTAACAAAAATGCTTGGTAAAAAGCGAATCTAGACAAATTAAGAGAAGATGGCAAAGACAAACTTTCAAAAAGTATGAAGTAATAGGAAATTGTCTGAACGGTAAACTAACTTTTTTATTTCAAAATCACTTTTCCGTCAAACCGCCCTCGTTTAACATTGCAAGTTAGTACATTCTATAAGAGAGAAGTAAATATTATAGATGTAAATATCTTCTTGATTCTATATACACAATGAAAATAACGATCTGTTGGAAAATATCCATTAAATTGAAGATGTAAGCTACTATAAAATCGCCTCCGTACCTATAACAATATTTGCACAGCTTGATGGAGTAGAAGTTTTTTTTTATGTTATGTGTATTTGCTGACAAAGTTTCTTACGTACCGAGGAATATTTCCAACCGAATAATCTTTACAGTAGAATTTGAAAATATATGCATATATGTATTACATCTATTTCCAGTATTTACATTGTTGAATTGAAATTTGGAAATAAAATTGCGAGTATATTTGTGTATATAATTTCATACGAGAGTCTTCTTTATTGTTCATATTTTTTATCACCATTATTTTACAATTTAACATTTTAATCAAAAGATTAGAGAGAACTAGTCAATTATTTTTTTCTATTGAGTATCACTTTCAGAAAAAATTAGCACCTATCTATGTATATCAAACTTTATCATTAATAATATTCATTAAGCAGATCCATTCAGAAAAGTGTCTCGAAAAAATCTTTCACTCCATCTAAACGATCTTGAATATCTACATTCACACCATGCGGAGTTTAAATATCAAGGAAAATATGTAATATTGAACAAAAGACACGATTTTTGTAACATTTCAAAGACTTATTTTTATAATGCTAATATCTCTCAAGTGATAGACAGAATATTCATAAAGCCCCAATGCTTACACCTTTTGAATATAGATCTTTATTTGTTAACAGATAGTAAATTTTATAGGGGTTATCAAATTGCCCTGTAAAGCAGAAAAAATTCATAGAGTGGGTTATATATTATCTCATTCAATTTACATTTGAGTTTTAAAAATAATAGTTTCGTGTATACTCCATTCGGAAAGAGTGTAGAGTAATAAATCAACCCCTCTCCTGGCCACCATAGCTGTAGTCACATTTAAGAACAATTTATTATTTTTTCTATTAAACCTTAGCAAATGAATCCAACATTTATTTTCTAAGAAATTTATTGCATCAAGTTCAAATTTCCAACTATGTTTACTTATAGGCCAACAAAATTCCATTGGGGTATTTTAAGAAAGGAATGATGTTGATAGGTAAATATTTCACGCCCTTTATAGAATATACCTATACCATACAGGTTAATTTGAGGTATACATCAATACATAAAGTGAAGACGCATGCACTCTCTGTTAACGAGAAAGCCAATGCTTTCAATGTATATGGTGCATTAAAATATCAGTACCCTTCAGTGAGAGTGGATGATCTAACAAGTATGTGTTCGAAGATGACAGTTCTAGGAAAATCAACGGTCCACAATTTTTTTAAGGAAAGGAAAACAAGTAGATATTTAAGTGGACCAAAGTTTTGGCCAGGAAGGCCAAAGGTTTACATCGATGAAGATTACAAATATGTAATCCGCAGGAAATTCCTCATTTTACTTTAAAAAGAAAATTCCTACCATTGATAAAATTTTGGCGTTCTTTTTGGAAGATGGATGGCCCCCAATCAACAGAAATAAGCTTTGTCAGGTTCTACATGAACGAAATTTTTGTTGGGAAAAACAACGTAAAAATTCATATTTAACAGATTCCGAAGAAATCGTGTGTTGGGTGTAACCGGATGTAAGGAAAAACTATTTTTTTTTTGGAAGAGATCTGGGTTAACAAGGGGCACACTGTAGGAAAAATATAGCAAGATAACACGGTTAACAATTTTAAAGAAGCTTTCTTGGAGGGACTATTAACAGGATTGAGAGCTCCATTAGGAAAAGGCAGACAATTAATAGTAACACATATTGGCAGTGACAGTGGTTTTGTTGATGGTGGCCTTTCTGTTATTTGAATAAAAAAAAAAACGGTGACTACCACGAGGATATGAATGCAGATGTGTTCGAGGAATACTTTATACAAACGCTAGATCTTATTCCAGCCGGATCTGTAAGTGTTCTTGACAATGACAGTTACCACTCGAGACAAGTTGAATGTCTACCTACGACGACATGGAGAAAACCAGACATTATTAACTGGTTAATACAAAAAACAAAAAATATTACATTCAACAATGACTCGGTAATAAACGAACTTTTGTCACTTGTTAAAATAAATAAAAATCCCCATAACAAATATAATATTGATGAAGTGGTAAGAAATCGCCAAATTACTATTATTATTATTATTATTATAGAATATCCTTATTTACAATCTGTCATAAATCCTGTTCTTTATAATGCAGACTTACTAATTTAATATTAGTAACAAAATCTAAATTCCATTTCACAATATTTTATAAAGCTCCCTCAGAACAAGTACATTAATAGAAAGCTGCATTATTTTGAAAGTATGTTGTGAGAAAACTAAGGTATCTTGGGAAATAAAAGCAAAAATGTAAATTGCTGTTTGATATAACATAATTTAAGTTCTGGAAAATCAAGTATGCATCAGTATCTGACACCTCGAACCAAATATGTACCGCCATACTTTCTAAAGTTACCGTGCATATTTCGTATTCAGGGGATGAGTTGAACATTTATAGGCGCCCTCATTATGAAGATCTCTATCAATCTGTATTATAATAATGAAACTCACTTACCCATAGAGATTTTACTATGTTCAAGTAGATACTGCAAATGCTGTATACAGGCATATGCTGTTCCTCTGTCACTTTCACATAGTCCTTCTCTATGGATTGATTGAACACTTGAATCGGCACTATTTAAGACACCGTCTTTTACTACATAATGAATAAGGTCCATAGCTCTTCGCATTTGGCAGAATACGGTATCACGATTTTCCCTGGCGGATGTGCACTCTGGATGCCTTAGACTTGCCTAAAAAATCAATCAAATCTCAAAAAGTATACTTTATGTTAAAAGGAGTTTAGACCCCTGACATAGAGTAAGACAACGAGCAATGCAAGACATGTGCAGATAAAACTCAGCTGATCGATTCTGCAAGACTTATCAATTGCAGTTGATCAATTGAAGCACGTTTCTGGGATAAACATTTTAGCGTTTCTTGTTGATTAGTTATTATTTATACTGTCATTTATTTGGAAAATTATTCTTTGTTCTCTTTTATTATGATCGAAGAAAAATAACGTAGCAGGAGGAAAGTGCCAACAATGATTCAATGAAAACAGCATTGCACAATATCAAGCAAAATGCAAGATTCATTATCACATGTAATATTATGCCGTACGATTGTCTCGCTCTACGCCAAGCGGGTATTATGTCTGTTAGTAATCAAAGAATCTAATTTATTTTATTGAAGTAAATGTGTATAGTATTTCCAAATACGAAAAACCAACCATAACTGTAGAGACTAATCGTGATCATACTTAATGTACTCTTTTACTGAACAAATCACTAAAAACGTCAAGTCTGTAGGAGTTCACAGAATCTATTATATGGGTCGTTCGACGTACGCGATTATAGGGAAGTGATTCAGTTTATCACTGGTATACAAAGTTTAGCATTTATTCATAATTCGACATCCGGTATTAAGCATTTAGTATTTATCATTCAGAATTCTAGATTTCATTATTAAACAATGTAACAAATTGTAGAAATCATTCAGAAAAACCAAATAAATATTTCAAGTACTGACTAAACACGTGTTGACTTTTACAAAAAAAAATTCTGAAAAAAGACTACACTGCCCAAATAAAGGAAATTATTTTGAATGTATATGAGTTGCAACTATTCAAAATCCAAGTACGTAAATATATGAAGGATATCGACAACATTGAACAATTTTGAGACGATGAAAAGGTCACGACATTAGATATGAAAATCCTTAAGTATTTTCCGAAATATTTTAAAAAACCTTTATGTTAAATTTAGAAGACGACAATATAATTTTTGATGAAAATAATAGCATACTGCGATACAAACGAGAAGATTAATTGCCTAGATAAAACGGTCAATGCAAGAATTTAATCTTCTCCACAAACGTTTCTTGCTTGATTTACTTCATTAAAAAGTCCGTAAATGAGGTCTTAAAATTTGAACTAACCATATTTTTCAAAAATCATTTGCAACATTTGTCAATAAAGTGAAAAATTTATTCCAAACAAAGAGAAAAGAATAATAGTAGGTATACCATGTCGGTGGTGGCACTAGTTTTTTGCCTGAAGAAATGAGGATTTCTAAATCAAAGAAAAATGATGACTAGCATAAAGAAATGGATGTTCTGTCCTTGAAAAATAAGTTAACAGTATATTTTTTAATTTGGAAGAAAACAGCATAAAAAGTTATGAGAAATACATTCGCCCTCTGTGAACTGAGCCCCATCGAATTGATTCTGTTCAAAATCAAGAATTTTGAGGTTGAGAAAAAAAATAAATGATTTCTAAAGCCTTCTTCAAGATATTACTTCGTAAATAAATAAAAAACTGTAATTCTTTTTCAATATATTTTCTTTTTATTTCCACACAGTTTTTAGAAAGCCTGACTAAAGTTTCCCACTATAAAAATATGATACATCTTCAAGTCAAAATGTTCGTACACCGCCTGTTTAAATCCATCACAGCTGTTAAATCTTCTACTCCTTAACTCGACGTTTAGTTTTGTGACAAAAAAGTGGTCGAACAGGGCCAAATCAGTCATATTCGTATACAGTAACCTTGGAAAGCGAAGTAGTGTGTACTGAAGCATTCTCATGAAGGAAGCGCATACCTCGACTGTTTTTGCTGCGCCTTTATTCGATAATGGTTTGACTCAACTGTTATATTACTTTGTTAACGATTGGTCTGTCGAATTTGGATATAATATAAAATATATAATATATAAGTAGGTATAAGTATTTTAGACAATATATTTATAACAGGTTATTGATTGCAATTCTAGCACACCAAATAATGCTTGTCTTAATCCGTTCTTTTTCTTCCTCTGGTCTCTTGCATATTTATCAAAATTTTTATGGTTTCTCGATGTTCTAGATTTTAGAGTACTAAATATTTCATCCCCTTATACGAAGTGAATAGAGCAAATGTATATGAAACTAACAGTATAATCAATCGATTAAGAAACAGAACGGATCCTAAACAAAATGTAATACACATTTTCTTACTATATGAAAATAAAGACTTTCTCAACAACTATACAATTATTTTAGTTAAAATGATATTAGAATAAGTCATAAAGGTCATAATATATTATAAAAATATTTCCGTAAACTAAAATCTAAAACACCGAAAAATGAGATGAGTAATATTATACCTACATATATGTATATTAGTTGTAATTACACTGACATAGAACAGACATCTCAATATTTAGAAAATAGATTGGAAAGTCATCGATACGATAAAAAACTAAACTGCATTAATGAAACATGAAATATAAAAAAAGTACATTTAATTATATAAATAGGAAAATCCTTGAAACAGAGTCAAATAGAAGAAGAGAATTATTAGAAATGGTGAATAGAGAGGATGAAATTTTATATTCATGAAAGGTGATCTGTTGATTGATAGAATTATGTCAATATCAAATTATATTTGGAAAAAGACTAAAATTAAGTCGAATTGTCCAGATAATCTAATTATCTACCACAAAAATTAATTACAATTTTAAACATGATTCATCGGCAAAAGAATTATAATGTTACCCCTGAAAGATCGCCCAAAAAAATTATAAATACATTGAGGATTCATTTTTAATCATTAATTCATAAATAAATAACCGTTCTCCTTATAATAACTTACTTTACTTGAAGTTAGTAACATCATTGTTGATCTTTCTAAAACTTGTCTAGCCGCCGCCATTTGTGCCCGTCGCCGTTCGTCCTTTAGATCATTCTGTCTATCACCCGTTAAATGAGCTAATTCTACCATTTCTGCTCCAAACTGACTAAAGGCTTTTACGAACTCCGTAAAGTTGTTAACTGACTCTAATCGATCCAAACTATGCGAGACCTGCAAACAAAATGTTCTATAATATTTGAAAGTGCCGTATAATTTTAAGTCGAACATGAGAAGTTTCAGAAAGCCCATTATTCGAATATAATACCGTCTTATGTAGATAGATTTTGAGATGAGTGTTTGAGCCTATATTCAAGAAATGAAAGATCAAGAGGCAGGTGTTTCCTCAACAAATGTATCTATGTCTCTGACTATCTATAATGTAAAGAAAACTAGGAAAGTTTTATGCTGCTGTATAAAAGGTCACAAGAAAAATACAGAAATATAAAAAATGAGACAAATTCTCGAAAAATAAAAAATGAAGAACATAGTAAACAAAAAAAAGTTTAATTATAGCGGTAAAATCAACCATATCAAAGATTAATAATGAGTGCTTCCTATCTACTCTATATCTAATCAATTTATCAATAATTTCTCCGCCACATTCACAAGATCTTAGGCATTGCTATAGTTACATAAGAGGATTGTCTGGAAAGTATCCGACATAATGAGGAGACAAGACATTATTTCCATATCATTCTCATTTGTCTATATAATCTGTACACTCAATTCTGCGATTCTCTAACCTGAAAATAGTTGTCGTCATTCTCCTCATAATAGGCGATGAATAAAATCTCTCTTCCCTGCAAGTGGAACTTTGAGGTTAGGAAACAAGAAAAGTCGCTGTAAGGATGGATGGGTAACCAATTCGAAGTGCAGTTCATACATTTTAGTCATGGAGATCACCGATATGTGGAAGATATGGAAATTGTACTGATGGTAAAGCACATTCTTTTTCTTCAAATATGGTCGCTTTTTCGCAATTGCTCTTTTCACTTCATCAAGTGATGAGTAATAATTTTCTGTTGTTTTACCTTTTTGAATATAGTAGATGAACACATTCCCATGAGTATTCGAAAAAAACGGACGCCTTCACTTTTTCGGCCAATGAAACCGACAGTTCGATTTTCAATTTTTTTCATTTCAAAAAATAAATCTTCACAACGACTCACTTATATGGTTATCATACTTTTAGTGAGAATCTCTCACCGCATGCATACATATATTAGTAATTATTGCTGACATCTTCAGATTGAGGTCGGAAATTCTTCAAACAACTTTTGTAATTTAATGACAATGTCGACCAGTTGTTTTGCGGTATGATGGTGTGATGTGGCTGTGCATTATCTTTAATATAAACGAAATGAATTAGAGAATCTACAACATTCTGAAGATGATGTTGGTCCTGTAATTGTATGGATAATGAGTTTATTGTTATAACCTCTCATTCCAGAAGGAACATTATTTTCTAGTTCTGTGTTCACGCAATGGCTCAGTAAACCAATTTTTGTCCAATCCTGTTTGTGGCCCTTTGAGTAAGTAACTAATGTTGATTCTTCGTCCACTGCAGATGAGTGGTCTGATGTGTCCAGGTAAATTTTAAAAATATTCGATGCCTACTCAATCATACCCCTACCGAAATTAACCTTCAACTTATTGCAGTAATGGAAATAACTCGTTTCTCGATTTCTACTAGCTGATTAGACATTGTATGGTTGTTGTGTCTCGTTTGGAAGCTCTAATCCGATTTCAAGAGAACAGCAGCTAGAATTCCTTTTTAATTCAATAAGTTCCAGAGTGCCATCCTCACTTCCAATTCCGAACCATTGGTTAAGTATTTCGAACGACTAATTTGTTGAAATTCAAAAACATGATCTTTCAAAGTTGGAATTTCTGGAACCGATATTCATACTGAATACACTGTTTACACCACTACTACATTAACACTCACAATTACACTGTCTGACGTGCGTTTCGATAACCAAGTTATCGTCTTCAGAGACTGACAGAGACAGTTTACCTTCAGACTCTGAAGACGATAACTTGGTTATCGAAACGCGCGTCAGGCAGTGTAATTGTGAGTGTTGTTGAAGTGGTGGTGTAAACAATGTATTCAGTATAATCTTTCTAACTATCGACTATTTCTAGGATGTGACTTTTCAAAAATAATCAACATCATTTATGGGGGCATTTTCTCCCATATTAGGGATTTCTTATTTTGATGCCATCTGCAAGTCTACTTTTAGATATTATAAGCAAATGAACATTATAAAACTAATAAGTGGTCCTTAATTCAATTATCTAAACTTTAGATGTTTTACGAGGTCAGTTTGTTATCATACAGAAATGCTAAATATTTTTATCGTTTTATAGAAATCATTAAAGTTATTACAGACATTTGTCGATAAGTTTATTTGTAGTATTCACAAAATAAATCACCCTATATAAAATGTAGATACTGTAATAGCGAGATAAACGGCCGACGGTGAAATGGTTACCAGTAGCAACGCAAATTATAGGTGCCACAAAGTGTATGACGTAAATGGCTTGTACGCAACACATAGCGCAATATTAAGAATTATTCGGATTTTCATTAACCTCCATGGTTACGATTTGTGATTGATGACATCATTTGGAGGTCATATAGTTAGCATCTCAACATTTTAAGGGGGTGTTGGAGATTATTTAAATTCAAAAACATTAACAAAAATCAATAACTTGAAAATTTCTATTCTGTATGATTTATAGAATTAATTTTACATATGAAATTTGAATGATAATAATTGAGAAATGTTCTGAATTTAGAATAATACAGAGTTTCAGTTAGAGGTCTAGACAACCAACTAACTTTTGACTGCTGTTTCCTATCTCTTCTTTTTCCTTCTTTCTCTATATTAATTTTAGTTCTTCTTTTACTTCTTTCTCTTCGCCTCCCATTGCAAATATCCCAAGTTTCACGTACTTAATCCTTACCTTGATTTTGTTTATTTTTTTATTTCCCTCTATTAATTCTTATTACCAGATTAATTTATTGCATTTGGATGTTTTACTTTTTTATTTTAATTTTGTTTCGTGCCTCTGACAATATTGTTCCGCCCTAATCGTGTATAAAAACTAGTTATTAATTAACTTGCTTTTATTTACCATTGCATCTAAATGATTTCCTTGAACTACTTAAGGATATTCCACACAATATTAAAGAAGATGTGATTGGTGACCGATGATGCTCCATTACATTTAATGTGGCCTCTAGGCAATACTAAGATGAAAATAATCCCAATCGTTGAATTTTTCAAGTCTCTTAAATCAGTAGTTTATAATACTCATAAATTTGATACCAGCGATCTACCAACTCATACTCAAAGAGCATGTCATATTAAGGATTACATCTCAATGCAACATTTGCTATGTTTATGTGTTATCCTGAATCGTCGAACGCGCGGCATGTTTGATATACCCAGAATTCGTTTGATGTTTGTTTCTGTTGAACTGAATTTCTTGGAAGATTTATTTATTTAGTTGTTTTGTTTCTTTATTTTCTAGAATTGGTATGGATATATAAACGGGTTTCTTTACCGCAATTTAGTTTGGTTTATAAAATAGTCATAATAAACGGATCGAATTAGAAAGTAACCGAAGAATTAGGGTAAATTTTATAAGTTAGTTAAGTGTTAGTGATAAGCTAATTATTATAAGTTTCTTGAGTGTAGTGTAAAGTGAGTAAGGACAGTGACCAAAAATTCACCACTTGTATAAAAATCGTATAAATAAATAAGAAAAATATTACATTAACTAAAAATTGTACAAATGCTTAAAAAAATCTCGGCTTTCCTCGAGTTTTGCCTTTTGTAAGAAAATTTACCATGGTGATGAAATATTGTTTTACACCATCAGAAAGTATAGATTTCTACGAAAAAAATTCTAACGACTTTATAAAAAAGTTGATATTTTGACGAGAATTTTTGATTAAAAATTAGGGTGCTCTTTTGATATGAAATCAAAATCAGGTTAAAAAATTAATATTTTAAATCAACTAAACTACATTTGGAACATGGAAAGGAGAGTTCTCACAAAATTTCACGAAAAAAATGTTTTCTGTAAAATATAAAATTAAAAAATTAAAAACTTGTTTATTTAACTTTTTGACATACATTTTGTGGTTATGTGAAAAAATTGTTGACTCAAAAGTTGTAAATCTTTTTATTACCTTCAACTTGGATGATCAACTTTTTTTCATAGGACTTAGTTTTGCCGGAAATCGGTTCTGCACCCTTAAAGACTCACCCCCTTTCCCTTCCCGATCTCAGATCGCCCGTAAATTATTTTTCTTTTCATTTTTATTTAATCTCCTCCTTCTGCAATGGTTTTTGTCTCACTATATTTTTTTTCGTTTGGTTTATTGACCCTGGTCTATGATATCTAAAAGGCACATCATGGATCAAAGATGAATTTTATTTTTCATGTATATTATGAATGAAAAGCTTTCACTGTCTGTATTACACAATCTGTTAAATGTTCACCGATTTTAACTTTCTGTTGAAACACCTTATATGTTCAGCAGATATTATAGAGTAGACTGCAGATTTTAAACTAAATACAACCCACTAGAGACTGTTATCGAATTTGAAGATCACACACAAGTAACACTTCTACTGTACTGTATTTAATTAGAAATTCAAGAAGTGTCGCTACAATTTAATTCTATTACAACGTAGGTACAACTCATGCTCTATACTAGGGCAAGGAAATTACAAAGTAGCGAATATGTTTGTTTTAACTATAAACTTTTCGATGAAATTCGGGATGTGCTTGAAATTTTAACTCAGTCAATAATAATAATAATAATAATTTATTTTGAATTCTATCTCGTTGGTATTATTTTGAAACGTGGCAGACACATATTCAATTTTTCGCTAAAAGTTTTATTTATTTGGAAACTTAATGTTGTTTCGTTGTGGCCTAGTAACCGCTTAGTACGAGTTTTGGTACTTATTTTGTCACATCTCAAACGGCTCTGAATAAACTTGACTAAATGATATGCGAAAACTGAATGAGCGAAAAAACTTGAGAAGCGAGAAAAATAGTTGGGCCCCGTAATTCTTTCCACAAAACTTCTATTAGAAACAGTTATTCTATACAAGTAAACTTCTAGGTATTAGAAAATACTACATCGTTATACTCAGTCAGACAACGGTGTGTCAAATACACTGGAGATCATTCCACCTCTTAATGTCCCAGAGGGCAGCTCAGTAAGTGTTAAATGTGTGTTATGTGGCGGAAGCAGTCCTGCAAATTATAAAGGATAAAAAGCTCAAGTGAAACATACACAACAAAACTCTATATATAGTTAAGTAAGTTGACGAGGTTAGAGCCCATATTACTAATCAGAACATTAATTTCCTGTTGATATTGGAATAGCGATTCTTAGATAAAATTTTATTTAGAATGCATAAATATATTATATAAAACAATCCACCCAGATAATTCATGGAGGCCCAGCTATACAATTAAAATTTCAATAAAACATCAGGTGCTCAGTAATGATAATAAAGAATAATTGTAGGCTACCAGTATAATTGTGGAAGACTGGAATAGATCCCTTGCAGTAGTAGTAATTTATTGCCCAACTAGACCCACCATAAAACAAAGAGAATTCACTGAATCCCCTTGATTTTTATATCATGAAAGGTATTTCCTCCCATTTTGATCTTTATCTGTCCACTCATTTGTATTAGTTGCTCTAAGCATTAATAGTTCAGGAGTTCCCATTTACTGGGACAATTTTATAATAGAAGTAAACGTCGATATTTTTCTGAAAGCAGATATCGAGATTACTAAACGATAGGAAAGCTCTCAAGCTCTCAATCTAAGAAGTTTTCTGGCAAAACACCATAGAATCCATTAGCTCTGTTGAAAATGAAGACGCGCCCAACTTGATAAGATATAAAATAGCTAATAGAAGAAAACTTCGCAAAAACTTTGTTAAACAGAACCATTCAGGAACTGAAAAGGATATTCGAAAACCATAAAAATGATTATATTCAACAATAAATTTAGGTGCCATAGAAGCAACAGAATTATGGAAAGCTACAAAAAATTTGACGGTCACTAGCAAAAAAGCAACAGCGAGTAAACAACAACATTCACAAAACATTACAAAATGTTTTTCAACTAACTGACACAATCACAAATACAATTAATTTTTGAAAATTTCAAAAACTTTATAAATTATAGTAAGTACTTCGAAACCTTTCTCAATGACAAATTGTTTCATTCAGAAATCTCTATGAATGAGATTAACACCTTAAATTCTCACTAACCGACTGTAACTATATATTGCATTCGCATTCAGTTTTATTCTAATAAACTGAAGTTCACAAACAATTCAATACTGTTGAGAAGGAAATTGATGACGCGACAACTCTATTGAAATTGAAGTGAATAATTCCTTTCAAGTACCCTTCTTATTACAAAGGTTAGCAATCAACGCAAACCTCAATTTGGAAACCTCAAATTACAATAAATCTTGTTTCATTCATGCGTATTCTTATTCAAGTGGAGCTGTCGTTGATCTCATCTTTGCAAGTTCTGAATAATTGTACGAATATAGTTAGGTGAAGAATTCCCATTTCCATTGTCTTTATTAGGATAAACTTATAATGATGGTTGTGATCGTTAATCGACAACAGCTTAATATTGCTTGGAGTGAGATTAATCTCTATCTCATAATTTTTTTAAAAGCAAAGATTTCATTTGCTTAAATATTTAGAAATAACAATTCGTCACTTGAATATTCTTCCCAATAAAAAATAATAAATTTTGATTTTTCTCTCTACAAGGAAACTTTTAGTATCAATCATTTAAAAATGTTATATAAAAAACTAATTTTAAAACAGAAGAGATCTAAAATCAAGAACATTTAGATGCATTAATATATCAAAAGGTCTAAGAAATAAGAAATTGAAGAATTTATAAAACTAAATATATTATATAGTTTCATATATAACATTTTCAAACGATAGAGCTAATTATCACTTACTTTTATGCCTTGAATTCTCTATTTTCAAATGTAGAACACACAAAAGTTCGATCCAGTTCAATGAAATCATCAAATTTCACTTCAATTGGATATATGAGGTTTGGCTTTGGAGAAATAACTTAAAACATTTTCAAACATAATTTCTTAGAATCTCTACCCAAATTAATAATGAGTATTATATTTTTATGGATTATAAAGTTTAAAAATGGTTATAAGTACGTGGTATGACAACTATGTGAAAATTTTATTTTAGTACTCGTAAAAAAGGAAATTCTCTCATGTTAATCAATGTTTATCAAATGGGAAACTGTAATAAAAAAGCGACCCCTTAAAGTTGAGTTACAGGGTTCAGCTTTGGTGACGATTTTTTTATATCAATTAGTAACATTTGTGACAATGAGAGTTGAAAAATTGTTTTTAAGCGCCGTATTATACAAATATTTAAAATTGAAGTGATCTAGACGAATTTGTTACACTGGCAGTAGATAGCATCATAATATATGCATGAAAGGATGTAATTTTCGGTGTTATAGTCAATATTTTGAGATAATCACAGTTATCGAAGTTATTAGCTAATTATGTCCACTTTATCTCCAGATAATAACTCGATAACAATTAAATAAAATTTTTTGTATTCGGGCAAATCCCTCCAATTTGTCGGAGTGTTAATAAAGATTTGATTTGTTAACAGAAAACTATCTTGAACTGAAATAGAGTATTCGATATTATAGTAGTTCAGAGTTTTAACCTGACGATGGTAGTGATAGAAAGGAGTATGTGTCTGAAGAATTTCCAGTATGTCTCTTTAGATACGAATAAAAAGGTACAAATTATCTATTCACTAGTGGCTTTCGACATGGAAAAAAGTAGATGCGTAATTTACTCGAATAAAAAATGTTTCAAGTCCTAAACTTCATAGCAGTCTGGTAGATGTTAGTCGCGGATCAAATGAGTTTTATGTCTTTTTTAGGATGTTTTCAATAGCTTTTTTTATGAATTGCAAACCAAACCAAGACCCAAAAAATATGAAGAGCAACAGGTTCTTCGATCAATAAATATGAAATTATAATACGGTCCTACTCATAAAAGACGGTTCTAGAATTCCAATTTTATTGGGTGACACTGAGGTGAAACAGGACATAGCTTCCTTCTTGTGTCTTCAAAAATGTACTAGTACACTTTGAAGTTCTTATATTTTAGTGATACTTTTATTTGAGAGACCTCAGCCCAACCAATATAAAAGCTGAACTGGAAATGGATGATTGTGGACTGAAGTGCGAGAGCCAACAGACATAGTAACCACTTCAAAAAGTGCTGTACATCACATATTAACTGAAAATTTGGACATTAAAAAGTTCTGCGCAAGAGGGGAGCTGCCTTTGATCATAATCGAAAGAAAACAGCCTCGTGAAGATGTTTCCATCGAGTGATTGGCAATGTTTCACAGAAATAATTCCGAATTTTTGCGGCGTTTCATAACCGTGGATAGAATGAGGGTGCATTACTTTACACCCACAACAAAAGAATAATTAAAAAAATGGACTGGGAAGGGAGAACCGGCTCCAAAGAAAGCAAAAATCGTTCCATCTGCAGGCAAGGTCATGGCGTCAGGTTTTTGGGATGCGAGCGTGATAATTTCAATTTGCTATCTTAATAAAAGGAAAAATGATCAAAACGGAAGCATTTGGCTAAGAAAAAAGTGTTGTTTCATCAATACAATGCACCAGCTCACACATACGTTATTGCAATTGCCAAAATAATAAATTAATGTTTTGAATTACTATCTCATGGATCCTATTCGCCAGATTTAGCTCCCTCGGATTCTTTTCTGTTCCCAGACTTGAAAAAATGGTTCTGTGGTCAAAAATTTTCCAACAAGAAAAAGGTGATGTCGGCAGGTGATGGCTATTTTGAGGAGCTTGACGATTCTTATTATAAAAAGGGTATCTAACTTATTGAACATCGCTGGAAAAAGTATATGGAGCTAAAAGGATATTATTTTCAACAAAATGTATATATACATAAAGTTTTTACTATTTACTAATGACTAGTACTAGTAAACTCACGAATATTTAGAGAAAAAGATACAGTATCTTCGGTTTCGCTTTGACAGACTAGAAAACTTGCCACAGTTGTTCCAAATGAAAAATCAACTCACAAGCGATGTCACTCACAGTTGTGCAAAAAGAGCGCACAATCCATATAAGCTCAACTTTGAAAATATCTTTGTGAGAAAATTTGCTTCATGTCAATAATACATTGAGAAAGAGTGCCATTGAATCAAAAGTATCCCACACAAAATTTTCATTAAATCAATCAGGTTTTTGGGATTAGTTGAGAGTCTGAATTCTTGAACACCTATTTAAAAACTTAAAATAATAAAATCTATGTTTCAGCAATATGCCCATTTCCAATGATGATATGTATACTTTTCTTTTTGACTTTCTCAATGAAATATCTCACCTTATCTTTGGCAAATAAAAGCTGCTTAACAACTACGATGTCGGCTAAAAGTAAAACTCTAGTTATGGCACCCAGAAGGCATCTTGCAGCTCTAACTAAAATGGTCCTATCAGGGGAGACTTCTTCGTCGTGTACTTCACAAATATGCTCAATTGCAGCTCCTATAAAAATATGAAGAAATGATTATTGAACAATATTTGGAAACAAATGTAAAAATAAATAATTTTATTATTGAAAATAGAATAGGAAAGGCATAGGCTGATAAAATACTTCCACTCATTATTTAATTCATTGACGTTAAATGTTTGTCTCTACAACCACGAAAATAGAGAAAGTATTTATTCATAGACATTGTACTGCCAAGCTAGTCCGGCTCTATCTTTCGTTGAAAATGCCGACAAAACCTTTCAAGTGACATATTCCATAAATGTTAATGGCCTGGAAAAATTTGAAATGTTTGAATCATGACTGGAATGTCACAAGCCAAAATAAAAAGCTCAACGTTATCACATTTAACTATTGTAGGGGCACAGTTGTGTAGAAATTTTCCAGAAATCTCAGTAGTATTTTCTAATAGACAAGGATTAGGTAGAGATGTGATAGTTTCCTTCTCCATAAATCCTCAAATAAATACTTTTCAACCTACTTGAAATGGGCATTTGGAATTCAGCTGTATGTTTCTTATTGTTACACCATTTTTATAGTATGATACTATACAGAGAGCAACCTTTTATGATCTAGAAACAGGGGGCTAGATCTGGAGAATACGATGGATACTAACCAATTAGAACCTTAATTCATGCAATTTTGCCAAATTTTTCATTGATTTGTGACACGTTGATTGTCTTAATGGAACATAATTTTCTTCCTTTTCACATAGGGCCGTATTTGCGTGTTCTCATCCTTCAAACGCTTAAATAACCCCACGTTTTTTCTCTCTTTGAGAGAGTCGATGAATATTATACCATGCGTATCTCAAAATACTAATGCTATAACCTTGCCAGCTGACTTTTGCACCTTTTCTCATTTTGAACTGGGTTCATAACGTCCAGTTAATTCGTCTGACGGTCTATTAGACTTCGGTGTGAGATGATGTTGTTTTTGGTTTATTGTGAGCTCGCGCTGCATCCACTTTGAACAGAGCTTCCAAATTTTCATTCATGATATGTCCAACAAGTTTCTCTGATAACTTTAGGATCCCACCAGCAATCTCATTCAGTTATACTTTACAGTTATCCTGAATTATTTTGTAAACTATTTTAATATTTTCGTCGTCAACAGCCTTTTTAGGGGTACCCACTGCGTGCATCGGCCTCGGAGTTCATTTCGCCTCGTTTAAACTTAGCAGCGGTTCATTTTTCTGAGGCAACGTCCGAATTATGTTTATCGTACCAAACCTTAACTTTAATAGTACTTTTTTCAAAGCAATGCTTTATTAACACGCGACATTCCTTTTTATGCATTTTTTTTATGTCAGCCTACGGACTTTTTACTACATCCTTCCAAGTTACCACATAATCACTATAGAGATATTGCAATATTTCTTGAACTCCTTTGACACTTTCTTGTAACTTATCTCTCCCTAAAGTCGACCATTGAGGTCATGATCATTGTTTATATTGATTGCTTTTAGATGCCTTTCCAAGAAAAACAAATGTGAATTCTGAATAATAGAAGCAATGCAATCATGTGTTCAAGACGTCACATTATTCAATCGCTAGGAATATTGACAAAAAAATATATATTACCTTCTGATAATAAATAGGAATTGAACAGAAAAACTTTAATCATTGTATATCATTTTTCTCAATAAAATTTGCAAATATTTATCAATAATAAACAATTCAATAGTCCCTTCCAAGGAATTATTTTTAGATACCTTGACGCAAAGCTCTTCTTGCGTGATAAGTTCCCTTCTATATTGTGTATATACTGAAAGCTTTATTGTGTTAAATTACTTCCACGTCATAGATACTTGTATAAACGATGTTTTTCATCCGTGTCAGGGAAACTACAACAGCTTTTCAAGTCCTACTTTTGGACAGTTATTTCCATTGTAGCATATCACTTGTATTCACTTTTTATGCTCTGATGTTGACTCAAATAATTTTTGTTTTGATTAGTAGGCGGAAGGTTAAATAAAAAATCAAGAACAGCTGATCAATTATTTCTATATATGGAGTTTTAATATCAGATTTCTTTATTGCGATTTTGTTGTTAATGTTATACAAAAATTCTTGTTAGTTTTACAAACATCCAATGAGCTAGAGTATAAAAACAAGAACCTTTGAATAAATCTGTTTTCGTTAAGAATCTACAATTATACATTATCAGGATCAATATATGATTATGAAACTCAATATCTCTCAAGTTAACTAAAAGTTACATTGTTTTTGAGGTTTACAAAAAATGTTCAGTGCTTAAGTAAATTCTACTGTGATTATGTAGTTTCATAATGTGCATAGCAGTCATTAATTTCTTGGTTGTAGGGAGGAATATCTAACCGTTATTAAATCTCGTTTGACGCTAATAAGAAATATTTTATTTTGAACTAATAAATTATTAGGTATTTTTCATTACAATGCACTAAGCGAATCTGCTTGAAACCGTATTCATTTATGACGCGTGCTGCTTTCTCTTCCTCGAATTCAAAATCTTAATAAATAAATACAGAAATCGCACGGCGTGTAATCTTTTGAATAAGGGAACAATGGGATGTTGAATATAAACCTCTTGACTGACAATGCGGAATGAGCTTGAGCATTGTCTTGGCCTCTTTTCTCAGAAAATAAAATGGTAAAACCTAGCAAAGCTAAGAGAGAAACTGCAGCAATTGCAAAACACGCATGCAGCAGCAAGTTGTCAGAAGTGGACGGAATCTTTTTAGCCCTCCTTCAAAGAGGATATCCTGCCACACTTGATCCGCCTCGGTAGAAGCAGTCTACAGCTGGGGTAAATACCAGAACCTTGCAGAAGGGCTAAAATAACCAAAATCAGGAACAAAGACTACCACATATTCCGAATCATTCACACCAATCAGCCTCACCTCTTTTCTACATAAAGCGATAGAAAAAGCTGTCAACTACTTTAGAACAAAGACTTTGAAGTGGAAACCTCTCCATCCGTATTAATTCGCATACCAAATAGGTAAATCTACGGAGACAAAGAAAACGTAGTATGTGCCTTCTTAGACATACTAGTCGCCTTTGACAACATTCCACACGAGGTTGTCAAAAGAGCATTAGACGCGAGAGGAGTAAATAGGAAAAGCAACAGAGATGAGAGTAGGGCAAAACACCATTTCAATTACTGGTAACAGGGAATGTCCGTAATGAGGAGCATACTCACTTATGTGGAGCTTAGTAGTAAAAGAACTTTTATACGAGCTGACTGAACGTTCATGCAAGAGGAAACTTTGAGAATAAACTCTGCGACACAGTTCAAAGAGAACTCAACTATACAAAAAGGTGGTGTCGATCGGTGGGACTAAATATTAACCCGTATAAGACATACCTAATTTCTTCCACTAGGAAAAACTGAACCTCAAGCCCATCAAGCTAGACGAGCCTAAGCCTACATGTCGTAGGTCATTAAACATGTTGGGATTTTAGCTAATTTCCCAGGATAATAGGCAGTTGGCTGATGGCGCGCCACGCATGCCTATTCTCCCGGAATATTAGCTAAATGCCGGACAATAGATTATTCATCGAAAAATGACCAAGCGTTTGTCTATTTTCCTGGGACTATAGCTAAAATTCGGATAACAGACTATTGGGTTTACAGAATAAGAGAAAAAAAATAGGATAAAAGAAGTCTTATTTATTTATTTTTCGCATGTCAATCAATCATTTATTGTAACACGCGGAGGCTTGGTGACATTGTGATTTACATTTTATTTTATTTTTAAAACAAGAACACCGGTTTGTTACACATTGTTCACCTAACCTAACCAGTCTGAGCATGAGCTTCTAAAATTTTCTCATAATAATCTTCTACAGGTACACAATAAATAACAGCATCTGTTTGTTTTTTTCTTTTTACGATTACGTGACATTCATTTTCGATTTGCAATTGTTCATAGCTATGATAATGATAGTAAGTATTGTAAGGTTTGGGTCCAGCTTCTCTGTCTGGAGCACCAGCGAGTAAAATTTGCTTTACTTTGTCTAACTGTTTTTTATCCCATATATCGCAATTACCTTTCTGACTATTAAACAATTTGGCCTTTTTCAATAGATATTCTATTATCCTAATTTTACCAGGAGAATAGGCAAACGCTTGGTCATTTTTCGATGAATAATCTATTGTCCGGCATTTAGCTAATATTCCGGGTGAATAGGCATGCGTGGCGCGCCATCAGCCAACTGCTTATTATCCTGGGATATTAGCTAAACTTGTCTATTGACCTACGGTATACCTACATAAGAGATTCGAGAATATTTTACATTCTATGATTTTGTAAACCTTATGGTAATTTGTTAAATTTAAAAGACTTATAGTTTTGTTCGGTACATGGTGCTCATACCCAACTATAATTAAATACAAGGTGTACCAACAAAAACCCGATTTCCCCATAGAAACTCAGAGACCAAGGTACCAAAACATGGAAATAAAGAACATCCAGTTCATTGCGAAGGAGACGAATTTTCACAAAAAATTTATCCTGAAAATTTTTTGTCTAATGTTTCAATTGCCAACTCAAATTATATATATATTCTTATCTTCTGTTCACTAACTCTTCTTTCTTTGTCAATGTCGTTACTTTTCGACTATAGTATCACCTTCATAGAATTATTCCTTAAATATATTCTTTCCCAATATCCTCCCATTTAGCACATTCGGATTAGATCAACAAATTTCGGTTAGTTTACTCGTCAAAACTCCTTATATTCAAGGCATCTGAAAAACAGCATAATCAAAACTTATTCAGTGTTCACCATGAGTGATGCGAGACTCGACACTAACAACTAGGAACTCATTTAATTAAACTTGAGGTCATATTAAATTCTCACCCTCTATTTTCTTTGTCATAAGGTGCTAGCGACTTGTTACACTTGAACGCTAATAATTCCCTCATAAGTGGTACAAATGATTCCTAGATAAGTAAGCGTAAGTATTCTAATCTAATAAGATCCAATTACAACAATTTCCAGGTTGAACGTCTTATTGCACTATACAAACACATACAGTCTTTGCATACCTATATCATAAGATCACTGCCGTTCATCTAAGAAAAGATATACTTGGTTGAATAGTCACCGTCCGAATACAAGTCTTGTTTGAAAATAATTTAATACATAATACTCCACATTATATTACATTTTGTATCATTCCAATTTATTTTAAGTCATATTTTCTTGAATATAGCATGGAGTTAAACAAAAAAGCAGTTGATACAGTACACTGCTAAATTAAGGCCGGTATCTGATAGCAGTTGAATATCATCTTCAAAGCCATATACTTGAGAAGTAACTGTGCTGCACGTATCACATTATTCTGACAGTTTTACAAGCCAACTTTCTAATTGATTTTTGGTATTTAATATACGGTTGTTAAAAATCGTAACAAAGTTATTAAAGATGGTAGGTAATTATGTTGAATTCGAGGATCCCTCATTGATGTCAAGTATCATATTCGTTGTATTCATTTTAAAAACTGATTGGAGATGTTCATTCGTAAGTCTTGTGCGATATTTGTTCTTATTTATTTTCATGACGGAAAAAATCTGCTCACATAAATAGGTGCTACTAAACATGCAGAGAACGCATGCTGCATTTTTTTTAATTCCGGTTAATTATTCAAACTGTTTAAATATTGTGTATAAAATGTAGAAGCGTTAATCTCATTAAAATTTTTCTTTCAAAATACTGTCCAATTGAAGATCTATCAATTCCATTTGCAAATGAACTGGTGCCTATGAAGCTTCAAAATTAAATGGATTGTTGAAAATTAGGAATTCCATTTCATTCATTTTGTGGAAGTCTTCAAAACGATTGTTGAATTCCATAATCAAATTTTGCAGAAGTTGAAAATATTCATCAAATTTTTTTTTGGTTCACTGCGCTAAATAATTTCAAGATCAGGCAAGTGTTTATTCAAATCTGCCAAAAAGGCACAATCAATCCACCATTCATTGTCATAATCAATTGGTTTGCCTTTTTCTGAATAGGGTCACGTAATGCAAAAAAACTTTCTGAAACTACTCCTCCACTGAACCAACGAACTTCGTTGAAATAAGGACATAAGAAAACTTTTCATCCATATCTTGTAGCAGCCCTCTGCTCCTTATAAAATTTATAATTTTAATTATAGGTTGCATGACATGGTCCATTTTCAAATATTTGGATGCCAATGATTCCTGATGAATTATACAGAAAAATCCCACAAAATTTCCCGATGTTTTCTGTTTTAATTTAGTTACAACGCCCGAATGTTTGCCAGCCATGACAGGAGCGCCATCCGTAGTTGTATATATTCCAGTCGAGTTCATATTCTGCTATCAAATGCTCAATTGCAGAATAAATATCATTTGCTGTTATAGTACCTGTCAATGGAACGCACTTTAATAATTCTTCAGTTATTTCAAATTTACTGTTAATTCCTCGCATAAAAACAGCAAGTTGAGATGTATCAACAGTATCGGTGCTCTCATCAACAGCCAGTGAAAAGTTTGTAAATTCCTTAATTTTCTCCTTCAATTGAAGAAGCAAATTGAGAGATAAATCATTTATTCTTGAAAGAACAGTGTTGCTTGAGAGCGAAATATTTTGAATTTTTGACTTTTGAGATGGAAATGAAACATCGGCAACTTTCAACATACAGTCTTTAATAAAATCACCATTAGTGAATGATTTTGATTTTTACGCGATTTCTAATGCGATAACAAAACTTGATTTCAGGGTATCTTCGCTTAGCTTTAGTAAAAACCGATTGTTGACCATGAAGTTTAGATTTTAAAAATGAAAATATAACGATTCTTTTTTTTTTCAGTGTAACAATCGCATTTTGACTTTTAATTCCTTACAAACAGCAACTGTTCGATTACAAATCAAACACAGTGGTTTATCTTTCCATTCTATGAAAAAATATGCAATTTCCCATTTAGACTGAGAAACTCTGCACTCACCATCAACTTTACGTTTTTGTGACGTTATGCCAAAATCTTAACAATTATGGAACTCGACACAATAATTATAGATATCGCACGACACAAATACACAATACCTTAACAATCACTACTTCGCAGTACAATTAAGATCCTTCTCCAATTGTTTCACTTCGATTACTCGACTCAATTGACTCAGGTTGCGCGAACACACCCATTTTATATGGTTAAGGAAGGTTCTAGTCTAGATGAGAAACACGTGAAAGATTCTATCGTCCTCAACAAAAAGTCTAAAAGTTCTAAAAAACATGAACAAGGGCCGGAAGCGGCCCGCGAGCCGTATCTTTGATATGACTGCTGTAGATGTAGATTTGATATAATTTCTAAATCTCATTCCCCATGAATTAACGTATTTCAAGAGAAAAAATATCACATGAGTGAAAATTTGAAAAGAACTATGTTGGTAGATACTTTTATATAACTGTCTTTTAAAGATTCGTTATGTTGTTACATTGTGCTCATAAAATGAAGTAACTTGCTGCAAAATGTCTATCAGGTATTCCAGAAAACATGTCGAATAAAAGTTTTTTGTAATAATTCGAGCCAAATGTATAAGTGAATAATTATTATATAGAATGGGCCGTAGCTCCAAAATAACTAAACAAATATTCTTAGTTTTTCATATTTTATTAATTTATATAAAGAACCTTCAAGATAGCATAATTCTACATTTAAAAATTCCAAACTTAGATTCGTTTGAACTTAAAATTATTAATTTCAAATGTTACAAATAAAGTCGATTTTATTAAAATCACCGTTTCGATAATTACCTAGTAATACGTTTAAGTGTCATTAATTGTGTTTGATTCCTTATGAATTATTCCATACTGGTATTCGTGATCAGGTAGCTCAATTAATGATACAATCCCAAATCGCAAGCAAACTATATTTAATCTATTCTTTCTCGAAGGATTATGAAAAGTACCAAAGAGTTCCGATCGCAAATATAATGCCCATTCGCAGGACAAAAGTCGAATTGTCGATAACCAACTCAATTTTGTTTTGGCTGTTGATAAGAACGGTATATTTAATGTTATCATAACATCAATTTGTTTTGCGAATCTTAGTTTGGTTTGAGAATTTTGAATTCAGCTTTAGTGTTTGAATAGTGTCGAATATTGAAAAAAGATTTTCATTTCCCATGTCACAGTTAAACGAGGACACATAAAAGTTGTTGATGCAACCAAGACGAATGTGTAATGTGTATGAATGGTTTTTGTATACATAATTTTTAGAAAGCTTTGATAATTATTATTGTATATTATAAAACAAATTAACAATGGGATGCCGCTGAAAGCGGAAGAATCGTTTGTTGTTTCTAACTTCCACCGTATTTTTTATTCATGGAAGGAAAAATATAATTAATATATCAAAGCTTAATGGATTGTGAAAATTTCTGAAGATGTAGGTTCACCTAAAAATCATACTAGAACTTGCCAACCAAAAACCGTTACTAATGATATAGAATAATTGGATGCATGTAAAGGAATATTGTGAAACCATAATACAAAGTGTAAACACAAATCCTTATTTTACAAATAGAATAGTTCTTTTCAATGAAGCGATCTTCATATTAAATGTTAAAGTTAAACGCCATAATCGTAGATAATAAAGTGATACTAATCCTAGATGGATGCGGGAAAATATGGATTGGAGGCATTTGAAAGTTAATGTTTGCGCAACTATCTCTGAATTATCCTTTGTAGAAGGTATTTTGAGTATTTATAATGGAAAAATTAAATGCAGTTGTAACATTTGATTGACACTTGGTTTCAGGAGGATGTTATATTACCACAATTCAGCTGTTGGCACCAAGTTTTCCAAGAGATATGAAGTGGAAGAGAGTGTTCAATAGAGAGGTCAACCAGATTTCTCGTTTCATCGACTTCAGAATAGTTTTTCTGGGAATGTCTAAAAAACTTTTTATACATGTTAAAATCTGAGTAAGAAATGGAATATTGATGTAGCCTATCAAAGAAACTCACCAAGTTGATATATTTGAGTGGAGGAACAAACATTTAACTATATTATGGTAAAACGGAATCTCAAAAAACTACTTTTATACCAAACCAAAACCAAATCAAACTATTAAAAATGGATAATACCGCTTACATTCGCGTGTCATGTTAAATATATGTTTAACGGTAATATCCTATATTGAAAATGTCACCAAGGAATTTTCAATTTTCTGCTAACCACGGTGGTTTATATATGTTATATCCGAGCCTAAAATAGATTTTCTGTATAAGACGCCATACTGTAACCTCTTTTATTGGCAATAAATTCTCATTATTTGTTATCCTTCTTATATTTTTCGTTAAAGAAATGTTACGAAAATAGAAGGCGTGAGCTACTTGACACATTTAATGCCGTTTTTTATCAGACCGCATTTTTCTATCGTTATTTTGATTTATTGTTATGTTTCGAAGTTTCCCTTTTTTCTGAACCCTCGTAATTTTTACAACCTTGTTTTATCGTAGACGTAATCCAAGAAATTTAGATAAAATCCGCGTAACACAAATATGAGTATATTATTGAGAATATTCAAATAAATTTCACTTGTAGCAATCAACTAGTAGTAGACAAATTAGTAATACAACAGAGTTAAAAAAGAACAAGTATTTAAAATAAGTAGTTAGATGCAGTGGTTGAATATTAGAAGAATAGAATGCAGTAGACTAAAAGGAAGAAAAATGTATTCAGCAAAATACGAATGCTAGTGAGAAAATAAAGAACATCTAAAAGGTCACCTAAAAATGAATTTTTCAGCCTTCCAAGAAATTCAGGCAGTCTTTATAGCGGTGGAGAAGGTTTAAAATTCTATTATTATATAATTTGATCATTCTGTGACACAGTTGTTTAATTTGGAGTGAGAATCGCCAGGAGCAAAATCGAGAATATATACCGGATAAGAGAATGGATGGATAAGAAAGATAACAAATAATGAGAATTTATTGCCAATAAAAGAGGTTACAGTATGGCGTCTTATACAGAAAATCTATTTTAGGCTCGGATATAACATATATAAACCACCGTGGTTAGCAGAAAATTGAAAATTCCTTAGTGAAATTTTCAATATAGGATATTACCGTTAAACATATATTTAACATGACACGCGAATGTAAACGGTATTATCCATTTTTAATAGTTTGATTTTGTTCTGGTTTGGTATAAAAGTAGTTTTTTGAGATTCCGTTTTACCAAAATATGGTTAAAAACCGTTTGTTCCTCCACTCAAATATATCAACTGGGTGAGTTTCTTTGATAGGCTACAGCGAATGGCTCATAAAATATTCTAATCTTCTAGGCTCCATATTTTTTAATATACTTTTAATGTGTTGCATTATATACAATATTATCCAGTGTGCTCATAAACTTGCTAATATTCCAACAAAGTTCACAAAAAAATTTTTTTCAAAATAATTCAGGTAATCTAATTCAGTCGATTAGGAGTATACATGGTCAACCTATATCATACGATAAAATATCATTATATATATTTTTAGTTAGAATTCCTGAATCCATTTTCAGTTTCTCATTATATATCAAATTACAAAATTGTCAAGACCGAATAATTCTACATTCTTTATTCAGGTTTTGAAATAAATAATCGAAATTTGACAGTAATCCAGTCTTTTCTAAGAACCTGATATACCCTTATCAGTATTCCATTTCTTACATCATCTCAATCATCAGATTTTGTCTTGTATAAAAAGTTTTTTAGACATTCCCAGAAAAACTATTCTGAAGTCGATGAAATGGGAAATCTGGTTGACCTCTCTATTGAGCACTTTTTTCCAATCCATACCTCTTGGAAAACTATTTAAACACTTGGTTCCAAAAGCTGAATTGTGGTAATATAACATCCTCCTGAAACCAAGTGTTAATCAAATGTTACCAACTGCTTTTAATTTTTCCATTATAAATAATCAAACTACCTTCTACAAATGATGATTCCGAAATGGTTGCGCAAACATTAACTTTCAAATGCCTTCAATCCATATTTTCCCGCGTCCATCTAGGATTAGTATCACTTTATTATCTACGATTATGACGATTAACTTTAACATTTAACATGAAGATAGCTTCATTGAAAAAGATTATTCTACTTGTAAAATAAGGATTTGTATCTATATTTTGTATTATGGTTTCACAATAGTTCAGACAGGTCCTATGCGAATCATGTTGTGATGCAGTTTTTGTATTAATATATTAAACTTTACTACAAAACTTTGCAGTCATCCAATTATTCTCCATTATTAGTTACGGTTTTTGGTTGGCCATTTTTAGTACGAGTTTTAGGTAAACCCACTTCTTCAATAAATTTCACAGTCAAACAAATTACAGTAATTACATTTTTTACTTCCATGAGTAAAATATATGGTAGAAGTTAGAAACATCAAACGATTTTTCCGCTTTCAGAGGCGTCCTATTGTTATGTTGTATTATAATATAAAATAATAATTATCACAGCTTTCTAAAAACTACATATATAAAAACCATTCATACACTATTCGTCTCTGGTTGCATCATCAATTTTCATCAGTTTTCGGTTAACTGTGACATGGAATATGGAAATGTTAATGTCCACACTTTTTTGAATATTCGACAATATTATTAACTTCAAATACTGAAACTATATAAAAAATTCTCAAATTAAACGCAAAACAAATAGAAGTAATGATAACATTCAATTTGTTTACACTAACCTAATTAATATTTCATTGAATGCAAATAACATCGTCTCTGATACAGTGTATCTGTTTTTTTTTATCAGAACGCAGGAGTTGGTTAGCGTCAATTCGATTTCTTACCAGGACTATGACTTTTATCGTGCAAATGGGCATTATATTTGCTTCTTTAAAATTTACGGTCGGAACTCTTTGATACTTTTTATAACCCCCAAAATATAGTTTGCTTGCGATTTGGATCATTAATTGAGCTACCTGATCACGAATACCAATATGGAATAATTCATAAGAGTCAAACGCGACTAATCATCATCGGAACAGCGATTTTACTAAAATCAACTTTATTTGTGACATTTCTGACAGGGACGTACGCGCATGAAGCGCCATTAATGAAGTTCTTTCAATAAAGTTAGTGCCGTCTCTTAATAGAGGGAGGCATTATCTTTATTGGCTTATTTCTAAATCTATGCCTAGTCACCAGTATGAATCATATGTTTTCAGAAATTAAGACAAAAGAATATCTTAATTCCAGGTATTTACTGTATAGTTCAGTTTTTTTCATTTATGATTTGTATACGATGTCCAAATCCAAAGATTTCGTTTTCGGTATGAGGACGATATTTTTTAATGTGTCTAATAATCTTATAGTCAACCGTTATAATTCATCAAGTTAAAAAAATTAGAATTAACGGCAACCACTTTATAAAGAAGTATATTTCAGATTAGAAAACAGCTAATATTTTGAAATTAATAATTTTAAGTTCAAACGAATCCAAGTTTGGAATTGTTAAATGTAGAATTATTCGGTCTTGACGGTTCTTTATATGAATTGATAAAATACGAAACACTAAGAATATATTTTTAGTTATTTTGGAGCTACAACCCGTTCCATATAATAATTATTGACTCTCCCTTCTGCCTTCTTTGGAGCTGGTTCTTTTTCAGTTTATTATTCTGATTGTTATTTTGTTTCGGGTGAAACGGCACAAAAATTTGGCTTTATTTTTGTGAAACATTGCCAAACACTCGATGGAAACATCTTCACGACGCCGTGTTTGTTATTATGCGATGTACCGCACTCTTTGGATTGCCTACTATATCTGCTAGTTCGCGCACTTTTAGTCGACGATCATCCAGTACTGCTTTGTAGATTTTCTTCAACATTTCTGTCGGAGTAGAATGTATTTCAGTTTTTTATGGATTAGGTTAATGCCTTTCAAATAAAAGTATTGTATCACAAAATGATGACCAATTTTTTCCATATTTACAAATTCACTGAAAACGAGCACTACTGATGGCTGCCAAACAAATATTAAGCAACGTATTTTTCCAGAAACTACCCCAATTTCTAAGTCAGGTCAGGTACTTCTGGGTCCACCCTTGTATCATATAAATATTCATGTGGGTACCACCAAATGAAAAATATTTCATCTATAATATATATAAGTATATCCTTCTAATCTCTGTTGAATCACGCCTATTATGAAAAAGACGTAGCGGTCAGCTGAATTAATCGAGAATGTGGTTGCTAGCACTACACCCCCTCCACTCACTCTGACTCGTCTCGAGAGCCTTTAGAGGTGAGTCTAATGGAGGTAAAGTATTTTAAATATTCATCTCCATGTGATACGTTACTGTTTATTCTTTCAATTCAAAGAAATAATATTACAAAGTATTATTGATACCTAAAAATTGAATAAAATTTCTCGCGCAGCTTTCGTTTAAAAGGATTGCGACCTCACGTGCTACATGATCGATATTATATATTTAAAAACTAGCCAACGAACTGTCCTTCTTGAAAAAATAACATTGACTTAGTTTCGTATATTCATGAAATTTATGTGAGGAATGTAGAGAATGGTACGTTTTCAAATTGACACTCTATATGCGACTATCTTAATTTGATATTTCATTTTACGTCACGTAGATGAGGCAGCCAACCCTAATGGGATCGAATACTTCAGAGCCTACAATATCCCTGTTCTATTTTTACTTTTACGTAAAATGGGAAATTTATTCAAGTAACTTACCGGCCTGCCTCGCTTCCTTGCACGCTTCGTACATTCCTTGCCTAACTTCCGGATAGTCATCTGCAATTGTTTCTCCCACTGTCACGAATCGTTCAACAGCCAAGTTGACAGCCTGACCCACTCTTGCCACAGCTGACGGTCGCAAATTTCCAGCACTTCCATGTTGTTCTATCAGCGACGAAATCTGAAAGAAACAGTATTATTATATTTTTGTTGAAAAAGCGGTGAACTAATTAATTTTGTGGAACGGATTTTCGTGGAATATGAATAATTAAATCATCCAAGACAAATTTTTACGTTGTGTTCCAGTCAATTATTCATGTATTCTTAGAACTTTAATATCCTTTTTGACGTTTTCAGGTTAAATGGTTGTTGGGAAATGGCTCATAAATTTAGAAATGCAAACCTGAACAACCGACATGCTCTTATTAAAATGATACTGACATTCAAATAAAATATTCCCTTAACTTGGAATTTTTAAGTTCTGAAGAAGTGCCACAGAAACACAATTTTTTGTTCGTTTTGCCATTAATAAAACTTAATTGTTTCAAATTGAGGTGTGTAAAGTGTAAATATACTATATGAGGGTTTTGAGATAATATGGCAGCACTGATTTGAGTATGTCAAATCTGACATTGCCATCATAAAGTTTGACATTTTTAATCGTGAACTTACTCAAAACGTTTTGTCATACGAGTGCTATTTTAGTAGTTTACAGATACTTGAATCACTCATCTTGGTCATAAAATGGAATTGAATTGCGACATCTTCATACGTTGCTTTTCTATGACATTCGACATGAATTAAACCAACAATAGTATACTGATTAACTTCCTACGACTTTTTGTGCTGAAGTACCATATCGAGCTACCGTTTTTCGCTGGTTTTTCGAATTCAATCCAGACTATTTTGGACGACCTTCACGAAATTCATTCTCTAGCGAAGTGCGAACACGATTGAATTCGGAAAACCAGCGAAATACGGTGACTTGAGATGGTGCTTCATCATCAAAAGTCAAAGTGAGTTGATACTGCTGTTGGTTTAATTCACGTCGAGAGTCATAGAAAATCATCACACGAAAATGTTGCAATCTATTTCCATTTTTTGACCAAATTGAATGTTTCAATTATCTTTAAACAACTCAAATAGCACTCGTATGACAACACGTGCTGAGTACGTTCACTATAAAAAATTTCAAATGCTATGTCAGATTTGACATATTCACGTTACTGTTGCCATATCTCAGAACTCAATTATCATTTTGTCGAGTTTTTCTAGCTTTCAACCCTATTATATTCTAACAATTTGTGGTGAAGTTAGCGCAACTGTACGCTACATAGCCCTTGAGTGTCAACTTGTTTACGGTACTCCATTTTGATAGCTCATTTCTAGTTTGTTTTAATATGTTCTATTTGATAAGAATAAAATGTAACTTGAATTCTATTTGATTTTTTTCGTTAAAATTGATTTATGATATAGATGTAATGAACTGAATTATTTTAAGGTTGGAATTGGTTCATAATATATTATTATTGTTGAGGTTCATTCAATCAAAATCAATTAACTTTGATTGGAATTTTCGTTTCAATTATTTATTGATGCGATTTAATTCGCTATTTCACCATGAATTGTTGTTTTCAGGCTGATTTTTAATTAAATTCCATCAATCGTTCAGTGAGTCGGACACATCTGATCAAATATTGGATGGAAATGGAAATATTTCTCATCAGAATAAATCTAGATAAACTAAGTCAGGCTATAGTGATCGCCATTCTATTGCTCCTCTATGACCGATGCATCTGTTACCAATAAAGAGTATTTTATATAAATGAAATAACCCATGTAGGGTCCCCAAGACTTGAACTAGTCGGCTTAGATTGGGCCAACGCTGAGAAACCCTGCCTTGGCAAACCACTAATGGCCCAAGCCTGGTTGAAGTCTGAGTAACTTATTTAACTAATATTTTTATGTACATTAATTAATAGAGTGCATTAATAGAAATTTGTCATGAAAATATAATTTTATTAACAATATATTGAAAATCTATTTTTACAAGCAACCAGCCTGGTTCAGGGTTGCAGACTAGTCTTGGGTTTATCTAGGCAACCAGGCCTGGTCCAGGCTTTGCAAACTAAGCGAGGGACATTGTTAACATCCCAGAGTCTCACCATGTCTGGACGAATGATGGCTTCCAAGCTAGGGCCAGAATTGTACATACTTGGTACAAGTCTGGGCCTATACTGTGTCCATCGTAAAATCCTATATGGGAAATCAACTATGGTTCTTTGATAGTTACAAAATCTTCTGTCTCCCCTTCACTTGTAAGTGTATTCACCTTTCACTAACATATTATTAACTTTTAACTTACTTTTTCAGTATCAATTTACCTCTTTTGACTGAATAGAAGGATTGTTGAGAATCTATGAAATAACTTTTCTATTCACTCTATGTCAATTGCACATTTAAATAGTTTCTTTTTGATTAATTGTTTGAGAATGAGCATGGCATTAATCTATTGTGTATTTGGCTTTTCTAGCTACATGATTCTGAATATTGTTGACGTCAATTAAGAGACTTATATCTCTATAATGTTTGCACTCTTACTGATTCACTGCTTTCTCATTCTCACTTTGTGTCTTTATCATGCTTTCTATATCTTCGAATATTATTGCACCACTTTTAATTTGCTAGCATTTGAGTTCTTTATTTTGACGACTATTCAATCAAATTCTCACTACTCTATTAATTGTAGTGGCTTTATTCATCTCAAGGATGTTATTGTCAACATAATTGTCAACTTAACTCAAGTCTGTGATTAAACATGTTGCTAGAATCAATAATCAGCAATCAATTAAATGTTATTGCATTATGACAAAGCTGATTATTTTGAAACAGACAATATAACAAATTAAGTTACAAATTTTTTGTAACTTCCGAAGAATGTACGATATCGTATTATATTCGAAATAAACGAATTTTATTTACTTATTCTAGTTTCCAACAATTTATCCAATTAGCTGAGATTTAACATGTTGAATATTGCTTTTCCGTTTCATCCGCATCCTATTTGTAGTGCAGGTGTCACTCATGAACGAGAAGTGTCTACTTGGCTTTGTATAATCCGTTTAGCGTTGGAGATGTGTTAACATAATTTTGTCAGCGTGTTTAAAATGAAATGCAGTCGCAGATTTTTAATTTCGTTTGCGGCTTTGTTCTTTATTGCAAATCAGTTGTTATTCGAAAACTAAACTATACTGTCCAGATAAGCAGCTTTCGTTGGACGAATGGTGGCCGATGGCCGTGTACGCCGATACGATGTTAAAATTCCTTGTGTACCCTAGTTAATTGGACGATATGCGGAGAAGCTCCACACAAACTGGAGCTACACTTAATTTCGAGAACAACGAATATTCAGTTATATTATCGACAATTTTTTCTAAATCCAATAGTTTAGGATTGAAATTATACTGAACGGAAACTTTACGGTTATATGGAAGCAAGCTGAATAAGGTGACGTAGTTATAAGATATTCGAATGGAGTGATGATAGGGAAATACGACGATAAAATAAGGTTTCTTATGTTTCAACAATATTCGAAAATAGTCTTACCAATAGCTTTGTAAGAGCAGATGGTAAATGGAAACCCCTTTCCATAATTGAATACAACCAGTATATGAGACGCATACGCATAATATATATATATATATATATATATATATATATATATATATATTCTAAATAGCCTTGTTATTTAATTGCACAAATTTGCCACATTACAATAAAAACCTTATAAGTAATGAAGATTATTTCTTAATAATGTGAAAACAACCTTGACTTTTTGCTTTTGACATTTTAGTATTTTCCCAGGTTATGGTAGGATATTTCATTTTGGACCTTAATTCAAAATGTCCATCTGCAAATGTTACTTATGAAATGGATAATAATAGACAGTTACCTACCAATTTTAGATACTTTATAAATTGGGGATAATAATACGCTAGAATTTGATGCCTTTATAAAACACTGCTACGTGCAGGTACATCCCGGCTGATTATTTCCATTATAACCAACATAAGATTATAGGTCGCCATTTCCTGGTACATCTATTACTTAACTTTCCACTTACCATCGACTTCTATTGAGGATGGTGATAATAAGAGAAATGTAATTAGATCAATTGATTAACATAGGTTTAAGAAATCGCTATGCGAAATCACTTTTCCAAAATAAAAAAGAAAAACAATAAAAATTTGCCCTTTATACAAAGGGATTGAAAGGAACTTTTAACAGAGTGGGCTTTAAATTGGTTAAGTCCTACAATACATTAAAACAATTGTTGGGTAATCCTAATGAAATATCACATTTGGAAAAATGTGGTATATATCAATTAAGCTGTAGGGATTATGACGGGAGTATATCGGGCAGACTAAGATATCCGTTAATGTCCGATTTACACATAGCTAATTAAAAATATGGGCGGCCCGAAAAATCCAGTATTGCCAATAATGAAAAATGGATAAAAATGTATCCAATAATAAACTAATAAACTGTTGGATGCATTTGAAAGCATTGAAATTGCTAAATGTAAGAACAGGACAAATTGTCTATTCCTTGCAGCTCACTTTATAGTTTAGTAGTAAATTGAATGTGTAGATTCCCGCTAAGGAGGTTTTCCCGTTGGAATTATTTTTCGTGGTAAAATGTTTATTGGTGGCAAAATTTAGTTTAAAATATGTGAGTCAAGTTAATAGATACTGCTTTAGCCTCAGTCTCTGAAGACGATAACTTGGTTATGCGTCAAACAATGTAATTGTGTGTATTGGTAGTGTGAACGATGTGTTTAGTATCAATATCACCAATGGTTCCAAAAATTTCAACTTAGTTAATAGATATGGCTGGTTTGTGAAACAACATAATATTTCATAAATTATTATGTAATATTTTTCTAGAAGATTTCATTTTGATTTTATTTCATTTTCCATATTTGTTCACTTGTGTTCCCTAACTAGAATGTACGTGTTGATTTTTTGAATAAAGACGAAACTGGCCTGAATATTTAAATAGCACTAAAAATCTGACATATAGTAATAGAGAGCTTTATACACTTGAAAATTAAGACAATATTATTCTGATATTTGTCAATAATTGTATGCTGAATAATAAAATATAATTACCAAAAATATGAGAAACAAACTGTATGAAATAATCAGCAAATGGGTTTTAAAGAAATAATCAGCCGTTTGTATGAATAAAATAAAGTTTTTTCTTCGAAGTAATGAGGTAACGAATGAAAATTCATTTAACTAAGACTAATCTCCACATTCTTTCTCGTGAATATAAAATAGCAAGGAGTTATTTATCGATATCTTCTACAGAGCAGAACCAATTAGGAAATTCGAAATACTTGTCTTTTCTACTCATTTATCCATGCTTCTATGACATTTTTACTTTGTACCGATCTCTTCCAGTATAATATGAGTATCGTTTTCATATGTACTTGTATAAATATTTTAAATTGGAACTTGAACAAATATCTTAAACAACTTAAACATCATTAATATTGTTATCGAATAACTTCTAGATTACCTATACGGTTTATTTTCGTGTACTAACTTCATTTAATTCTGTTTTTCCTCTTCAAAGGCCTAAATTTTTAGATAAATTATTGTCTGTTGTCAAAGATATATATATTTTTCATTCCAATTTAGTATATTACCTTCAAAATAGGCTCCTTCTGAAAACTGATTCCATAATTCAGTATCAATATATATTCCCAAATATTTATTTTTTCTATCGTTTTCTTGAAATGTCGCATGGAATCAGAGGATATTATTTATTTACTATATTTCAAGTTATGACGAGAGTACAACAATATTTAAGGATATCAATTCAATTGTATTATTTTGTTTTAATCATTTTGGTGGATGTGATCGTGGTTAACTTATACTACCAACTATTACAACGCAAATTTAAATCCTCATCTTTACATATATTGTTACGAACCCGTCTCTGCTCTGGAGCCGGTCCTACCTAGATGTATTGCAATTGCACAGAATCCGTTCGATGTTTGTTTTATTATAGCAGATGGTTCATTCGCATAGTTTCTTATCAATAATTTCTAGGAAAGTCTATTTAATTGTTTAATTTCTCTATTTGCCAGAACTTTTGAGAATCCTATAAGTTTAATTTAGTTTATAAGAAATAATCGTAGTGAACAGACCGAAATAGAAAGTGATCGAAGAATTTTAATAAATAATTCAAGTTAGTTTGGTGATAGTGATAAGTGAATTATAAAAATTAGTTAAGTGTAGTGCAAGGTATTTAAATAAATTCAGAACGTAAGAGACATTGGTTATTAATTCACCCCACAAATAGAAATCATATAAATACATAAGAAAAACATTACAATAGGGAATGGTTAAAAAAGGTTACGATTGGTTTGAGAGGTACAGAAGTTTTGGTAGCTATGTCTTTGAGATGTGAATGGCGATTTTACGATTTTCCATATTTAGTAATAGAAGGCTGTTCGTTAGACTCGTATGTGTTTTTGATTGATGGTTGTTTGTCATGTTTTATACTTTTGCCTATCCTACGTCCTAGTTCAGCCATGCGTATTGGTTTCCTCTCTTCCCCATAGCTTAAGGTGTTTTTAATCAAATGAAAAGTAATATATTTGTTGACACTTTAAGATTTGGTATCTTAACATTAAGAGGTTTTGTGCGTATCTGCTTGTTTTTGCTCAATGAATAAGTCATTCTATATATCTGTCTATTCATTTGGTTCATGCCGTGGGTTGTAGCAGTCATAAAATCGTTATTGGTAGTAAAATAACTAGCCATTCCAAGGAAATCAATTTAGCACAGGTTGTCTGAAGAACCACGAAAAATCCCCTGCTCCATGTGTATCAATAAATCAACTATTTGTTGTCGAAATAATGACATACTAGTAGTATTTTATTAAACAGGCCGGCAGGACGCTCTCCTACATAATCAGCGCTGATGACGTAGTATCTATTTGGAACGGATCTTGGGCGATATAAAATATATCCAGACTTCTAAACTTTGTTTTGTTAATACTAATCCTATCGACTTGGAATAAAAATTACTATTCTTGTAAATTTAAATTTTTTAAAATATTTCTCTATGTTCTGGAGCTCTCGAAAGACTAAAGTGCACTTATAGGTTCAGTGGACGTTCTGCTCAACAGCAGATATATTATCTCGTAACGATTCTAGCTACAGCGTAGATGATTCTCGTGCATCAAACTGTCAAATATGTTTGGAAAACAATGGAACTTCTTTACACAGATAAAGAGACGGTTTATTTTGGATTGGTAATTCCATAAATATGAATTTCTCAAAATTGGTGCGACATTTATAGAAATGCATGTGTCTATAGTATACATCACCACACCGTGGTGATTGTCGATCTAACTATTAAAGTTAAGTCACAATCTCCGTTGTTTGTTCAGATTAGTTGATAAAAACACGAGTGGGAATAAAATATGGCGACAATCATATTATGATATTACTAATCAATTAATAAAATCGCTGACATAACACCCTAGAGTCGCCAGGAAATGTTCTAAAAGGTTGTGTATTTAAAGGATGAAAGTTTATTATAAATAATACCATCCGTCTTTTCCACCGAATTTTCCATGGTATGAGTACACAGTAACCAGAATACAATTTTTTGGTAATTTTCTACAAACAAGAGCTCCAATTTACTTGTTATCAGTAACTTTCTCTTTCCAAATCACCCAGTAATCGCTGTTATATAATAAATCTTAATTGTTTCGACATGTTTCCTTCCATCTTGACTTGCTCCTTCGTTAAATTTATTTCATTTGGATTAGGACCGTGCAAGACATTATGTGTAGAAGGTTCAATATATCTAATGATGTTTCAATTTAATTGGAGTGGGTAATATAAACAGTCATAAGAGTACATTACAATATTATTTCCAGATTTTATGTAATTAATTACTATCCATCAAAAGTTAGCGCATAGCGTAGAAGAGGGAAATAGTTGAAAAGTGGAATGAGAGTAGCTAGGATGGTGAAAAGAATCACACTTACGACATCGACAAAAATTGAAAGATTTATCATATTTCAATAAAATACTGATTATTATATAGAATTTGTTCTTTATTTACTTATTTATATTATAATGAATATTTTAATTTTCCTCAATAATTTATTGCAACTATTAATCTCAAATACCAAATTTTATATTTATATAGCAATACGAGAATGTATTGAAAAATTCTTAGCCTACTATAGAACCCAACAAAATTTCAATGTCAAGATATTTTATTACTCAACATATTCTCCTCTTAATTGGATATATTTATTACAGCGAACCTACAACGTCTTTAGACCTTCTTCTTCTTGCTCTGCAAACCAGACCTCCACAGCTTTTCTTACCTCCTCGTTGGAAGACAATTTACGACCTTTTAAACTTTTTTTCAGTTGAGGAAAGAGATGATAGTCGGACGGAGCCAAATCTGGTGAATAAGGGGTGTGTTCCAGTGATTAAAACCCATATCACGAATTTTTTGCATGGCAACATGAGATTTGTGTAGAGGGTCTTGACAGGGTCCTGACAGGATCCACTTTTTGCGTCAAGTGGTAAAAAAAAAATAAAAAACCGGTTCTACATGGTTGAACCAATACGTTACATGTGATGGATTGGTTTGCGTTGTTCTAGCCGACCAGAACACCTGCTTTGCTTATTTTCCCAATCTACTACGAATGTTTTGGGATGGTCGACCAAGGTTGGTTAATGAAGTTTGGAATTGTTTCAAACGAATTTGCTTCCGCTTAGCATTTCGGTGTCCAATTTTGTTGGTTCTTCTCATCAATCTCAAGAGTCGTAGAGATGGTAATTACTAGATCTGAATTTTGAGATTTATCTTTGAGTATTTACGAACCTCTAAAATCCACTTGGCAGAATATTGTACATGTTTTTTGTTGCACTATTTAATTTGTATTTCTTGGAATGAAAATTTATACAATTACATTTTTTTCTTAAGTTCCCATATGACTTAGAATTTGTAATTTTTATTTCCCTAATGTCATAAGCTTTTAATATACTTCAAACTATGAAGCACATTTTTGATAAAAATATTTGAAGATTTAGAGAATTACTTGCTGCTAGGTATATTTAGTGATCACCATCTTGTACAGAAAATTCTTGATAGATGGGACTCCGTATACTACAGGAGGCCCCTCAAGATGTCCTCTCTCTCTCTCCTGAAGCTCCAAATCACCTAACAAAAAACTAAGAAATGATAAGAAAAATGAAAATTTATCACGCCAAGTATACTCATAGTTAGTGATTATAATTTTTATGTTGACTTCTGTTTTTGAAACACAAAACAAAATTTAACTACCATTCAATTTTTCAATTTACTGGTTTAATTGACTGTACTAGTAAGACATCAATTGTATTATAAAAAGTTTATAATGCACGGATGTATATAGAAGCATTTTCTCATATTTTATTTTGTGAAACAGACTCGTCTATAAAAAATTGCCGCCACGAGAAAATAAATGAGCGAACTTTGTCTCTCTTATCAATGGGCTGTAAATTCATAGATATTATTTGAGAATAACTGGTATAGATATGCATAACGTTACTCTCGAGAAACGTTATTTGAACATTACTTGAATAGATAATAGAAGAAGCACTCCTATCGTGCTACTGGATAAGTCAGTAAAAGTTATATATTTTACATAAAAAAGCGCAGACACGAGTAGATACGATAACGAAGAATTCCCGAGAAAGTTAGATGGAAAATTTAGTGTAAGGAATTAATTGAGTTCGTATTCCATAACTTCTCAAAATTGATCCCAGTCTTTTGATATTTCTCCTGGACTGTGAATGACAGATTTCTAACGATGTGCGAGTTTGTATTTCTTGATGTCTTAAACAAAATAATTTGTTGTTAGTTTAAACTTTTAGAATGTGTGTAGCCGCTGGTTTAGCAGTTCGCGCAAAATCTGGTGAAAACTCTAAACAAGTTCTGGGTTGCAATCACATTTGTGATATTATTGTTAAATAAATGGTACTGTAAAGTCATAAATTTCTCTCTCATATTCAACCAAATAAAGAAGTTATTATAGAAATAATCTCATTTGTCTAAGCAAAAACTTTTCGACGTCAAAAACTATTACGCAGCAAAAAAGTGCAAAGGTATAGATTTTTGTTAAATTATTTTGTTATATCTCATTTCCTACACCATTGCGTTTATTATTTTTTTGATAATATTACTACAGTATATGACTGAAATTATTCATATCTATAACTATATCGCATGTCGAAGCTGTGCGAGAAGAAAGTCAACAATTTCCATTGAAGGCATCAGACTAGGAACTTGAATCATAAATTTTATAAAGGCCTACAACTAGCGTGAGAAAAGTCTGTTTATCTACAGGATAATTTTCACGTCCTCTACTCACTGGAAATAGTTACTAAGTAGTAAACTTATTCCGTTGTTAACAAAAAAGTTATATCTGCAGTGTTTTTTATGAAACAGCACTAATAGAAGTTCTAGGTATTGTTAGAAATTCATTGAGAAAACGGGTGAGTTTTATTAAAATATGTTTAAAAAAATAATATTGATGCGGTTAGTAACATGATTTGGCAAGATCTTATCAACTTTTCAGTAGATAGAGTTTTACCATATTTCTATCTTACAGTTAGTTACTAAATAGAATGGCCACCACGATCATCTATGCAGCATATTTAGATCTTTTCTAGGGAGTGGGCATTATAAATGTTTGGTATAAAAGAGATTTGGTTAGATTAGATTTTGAGATTAGAAGAATAACATCAGACGAAAGGCTCTAGAGGAGTGTCAGATTAGGTTTTATCACTACAAAATGAAGGATAACATTCCAAAAAACGCTTTTTTAAAATTTTTTTGAAGTACCTGCCTAACCTAGTACACACCCTATATAGCATATCTTTGAAGTTTGAAAACCTCACATTGTTTAGTATTTGTTTGGCAGCTATCAATAGTGAAGTTTCAACTGAATTTGTGAACATAGAAAAATTTCGTCATCGTTATATGATACAATTCTTTTATTTGAAAGGCCTAAGCCCAATCAATATAAAAGCTAGATTCTAAGAAGTGCGCGAGCAGCACGCATAGTAATCATTTCAAAAAGTGCGGTTCATCGCACATTAACATTAACATCAAGCTGTGCGCAAGATAGGTGCCACGTTTGTTCACAATAGAACAAAAATAGCGTCGTGAATATGTTTCCATCTATAGTTTATTAATAATTCACGAATTTTTTCGTTGCTTCATAACCACATGGATCCATAACTTCACACCCGAAACAAAAGAACAGTTGAATACGAGAAGGGAGAAGTTCCAAAGAAGGCAAAGACCGTTCCAGCCGTACGACCTGCGAAGACCAGCATCGCAGTGGCCGACAAAATGAGGTGATGACTCCAAAACTGTTGAAGAAAATCTACAAAGCGATCTTGCATGATTGTCCACTGAAAGTGCGCAAGCTAGCAGATATAGTAGGCGTTTCAAAAAGTGCGGTTCATCGCACATTGACTGAATTTGGACATGAGAAAGCTGTGCGCAAGATGGGTGTCGCGTTTGCTAACAATGGCGTCGTCAAGATGTTTCCTTCGAGTGTTTGGTTATGTTCCACAGAATTAAAACCGAATTTTTGCACCGTTTCATAACAATCGATGTAACGTGAGTCCATCACTTCACGCCCCAAACCAAAAGAACAATCAAAACTATGGACCGAAATGGGAGAACCCGCTGCAAATAAGGCAAAGACCGTTCCATCTGCCAGGACGTCGGATGCTGACTTTCTGTGTGAATTCGAAGATTCGCTTTAAAAAGTTCATACTTGCCAGTGAATTTATACATAATAGGTCACAATGTAAAGTGATGATGAATAGTTGATTTGTTTTTAGAAATGGTTAAGGGCGAAGCAAAGGGATATCAGCCTAACAACCAATTATGAGCAAATTATTCGATATATTTTCTCGAGGGTTCTTTAGAGGAACAATTTCTGCATACATTATGAATACACATACATTGCTTAATTATATTAATTATTAATTACATAAAATATTCATACTCCATTTATTCCATATTATTGTGATTGAGGGTTAGATAAAAGACTCATGTATCCGTTATTCATGTATCCAAATGTATTATGAACGAAATATTTTTAAGGAAGCGATGTTCATCTCCATTCAGTTACAAACTTTGTCCCTGTTTCTAAATTGAAATCCCTTTAAGTAATTTTATCAAACACAAACTGTCCCAGGAGTTTAATTACAAAGTTTTCTCATCTAACTGTAGTGTCTTTGATTTCAAGGGAAAGTGCTCTTTGTATCCTGAAACTTATTTGTTTTCATGGACAAAGCGCTAAAAAGGATTTCAGGTTTCAACAAGTTTTGCTTCAGGAAAAACTCTTCTACATTATTACCTGAAAGAGAAAAAACTATTCCATTATTCCAAATAGTGCACAAAATTCATTTTCTAACAAATATAAAAATACGTCGATCAAAAAAGTAAAATGTCGAATATGTTCTGACGTCAACAATATATTTTTAAATATGAATCACATTATATTATATAATTTGATAAAGCTTGTTTTTTGCGTTCTGCAAGTAAAATCCATATAAGAAAAAAATATAAATAAACTTAATTTTATTTAACAACTTTGAAAACTATTTCTTACAGGAATTATTAACCTGTGTCTCGTTTACGATCTGACAAAGGATAAGACAATGATAACCCTAATTTACAATTCATCTGCAGAGTTATTTCTTTTCCAATTCGTTCCATTATCCTTATAAATTATCTGGTTGGTTAACGTAAGCTCGACTTTTTAAATGTCCATGCAAAAAAATCTAAGAATGTGATTTAAGTGGCCTTTTCATTGATCCACGTCTTTCAGTTCACCTTCTTTAAAGAAGGTTATGCAAAAAATGAGCATATCGTTTACAGTCACTGCACCAACACTCAAAATTACACGACGCGCGATAACTAGTCAATGACATTTGGATCCAAATCGGCTGAAATAGAGAAAAACTATTGGAAACCCTTAAAAATCGTTCGAGAATCGTTTCTTAAGTGTTTTCGGTCATTTTGAGTCCAATTCTAGCCTTGAAATTCGCCGAGGGTGGTCATAAGAGACTGCTTGGGGGTTACAAATCATTACGGTGGTATATATTACAAAAGTGTAAGTTCAATTTTAAATTTTTAGGAAAATAAAAATTCAAATTCAATCTATATTATATATTCAAGTTACAAATAATATTTCTTTGATTTGATTTGAAGAAGGCGCTTAGCTATCGACAAAGTAGAGTATCTCTACCGTCGGTAACAGAAATCTGAAGAGGAATATGAGGATAGTTACTGCCTCAGTAGTCGGCGTCTGTCTAGCAGCAGTATTGCATCAGCATATTGTTTTCTTTCGTTATCATTTTCTCCATCACCTTTTCCCTTTCATCCATCCCCGAGCACCCTTGCGTCCATTCAACAGTGAGATATTATTTAACATACCCGAAAACCCCTGAGGAACGATTTTCGACGAATTTTTATGACCGGGATAATTTTTCCAAAATTCAACCCTCGAGCACCCCCGTAAAACCACCATGTGCACTGCCAGCAAATTGCAATGCAAGAATTGGACTCAGATGCCCAAAAACCACCAAAAAATGATTTTCGACTGATGTTTCGAGATTTCAATTATTTTATAATTGTTCGAGATATTATGCAAAATGCATTTATTCCACCAGAATGCAATTTTCTGTTTTTCTGATTCGTTTCCTATCTTCCCTGGGCTAACCAAGTTATGAGCTTTATTAGCAGGTTAAATTCCGAATCAGTTTAGGGACCGATGGCGTGCGCACTTTCAAAATTGTTGTTCGCTAGTCGATGAATTCCCTTCCCGCGAACTGATTCGGAATTTGACCCGTTATTTACACGCGGAAAACAGTGTAATTTTGAATTGTAATGGTATTGTAAACAGTATGTTCACTATTTCAAGCCCATTAGACGAATTGCGACGGTTTGAACACTTGAACAAAACGTTGCCTCTGAAATTACTACACTATCGAGAATATTCGGATTTTTATCACAATGCTTCATGAAAATTTCGGCTATCTGGATTATCTCATGAATGTTCGTGATTAAGTTAAACTTTGTATGGGTGAAGTTTTCCTTTAAACACTTTACTTCTTGTTGTTGTAGTTGCGTGAGGGTTGTCTCCTAATGACAACAAAATATCTAAATTTATAACGTCAATTATTTCTGGACCAGATTTTGGAGCATCCCTCACGCTTCCCGTTTCATTAAATTTGGCAACAATTCTGCTTACTTACTGTGCTCCAAGTTACTGGAGGTATTTCGAAACGTGTTTTATTAAATAAAATACATGCTTCTTCAAGTTCGTCGCCATAACCTACCATCATTAGAATTCTATCCATCCTATTTTAGTTAAATTATAATAATAAAATTGGTATAATAATAATAATAAAATTGTCAATTTAATACTGACCAACAATTGAAGAAAATTTATAAAAACGGATATTCTTACTAGATAACTACAAATTTTAATAATTTCAAAACAAAGTTTATTTAGTTTTTGATCAATTCTCTCATTTTTTTTGTGTCACGTGTTTTCGCTACCATTTTTAAAATGAACGTTGTATGTTTCATAAAGTTTCTGCTTAATAAAAACTCTATCTAATTACAAGTAAAACTATGGTCGTACAGATAATATAATATGAATATAAACTCAGTTTTACGTTCAGTCTCTGAAGTCGATAAATTGGTTATCGAAACGCGCATCAGACAGTGTAATCGTGAGTGTTAGTGTAGTGGTGGTGTAAACAGTGTATTCAGTATGAATATCGTCAACGGTTCCAGAAATTCCAACTTAATATAACTATATTGCTTCATCACTCATTATAAATTATATAAATAATGGAATAGTTATGGACAAAAAAGTTTCCATTTAAGTATAAGTCAATATAAATAGAAGGCGTGGTTATGTTAATAAGTGATTTAGTTTACACTATATGTACAGAGGATATCGATCTTCATATGCAAAAATTCCTACACCTCAATTTAAACATGTCGTAACATGTTAGTCTCTCATTCTATGAAGAGTACAATTGCTTCACATTCTTCTAATCATTGTTTTTTTGCTTATTGACGACGCTGTACGTTTTTATAATAAATCGGATGGAGGCTATAAATATGAAATTCGTGTATTGTTGAGACATCATTGGAAACAAAAGTTTAAAGTAGCTGTGGCAACAAGAAAATTTTTTGAAACTGAAGGAGAAGACACATTTAATGAGCAAAGAGCAGAGCGTTGGTTTAATCCTTGATAGTGGAGATTTAATGCTTGAAGATCGTTCGCGTTCAGGTCGTCCACCTGCGTTTGATATTGAAGTTACAAGAAAATCCGTAGAAAACCAACTAAGTAACAGCAGTGGCTAATAATCGGACTCCCGTAGACCTTCTAAGGCAGGGGTGCTCAAACGGTCGATCGCGAGTGTTTTTTGAGTAGATCTCGAGATGAAAAAATTTTTTAATAAGTAGGTAGGTAACTAAACTACAAAAATGTATTACGTAATAAAATAACACTGCTTGCGGCAAAAAGCCGGCTTTATCAAAGGAACGCGCGGCACTTGTCAAAGAAAAGCTGCGGCGTTGTTTCTAGACTAGACTGTACTGTCTAGTTTCGGGCGGCGCGATTGACGGGAACATTCGAGACTTTCTTTCACGCCGATATAAATGTTGCGCCTGCATGAATTGGAGTCATTCTGAATTGTAACTTGATAGCGATACTACGTCGATACAAAGTTTTTTATTAAATAGTGAAAAATGAGTGCAGTGTAGAAATCTAAAACGTATCATTTTAATGAGGATTGGGAGGAAGAATTTTTCTTTTGTATGGTGAAGGATAAGTGCATTTGTGTTATTTGTCGTGCGTCAGTTGCAATCCCTAAGCGTGGTAACTTAGAGAGGCATCATAAAACGGTTCATAAAAACTATCAAAAGGATTTTCCGTTTCCATGTTCACAAGACCAGCCAAACAATCCAAAGCTGCTACGATCGTGTCATTTAAAATATCGCATATATTGGCGAAACACAAGAAACCATTCGAAGATGGATCGGTGGTGAAGGAAGCATTTATTGAAGCGGGTGAGACTTTATATGGAGATTTTAAAAATAAAACAGAAATCATGTCTGCTATTAGAGAACTTCAGTTGTCTCGTCCGACTGTCACAAGGCGTATTGAAGTCATGAGTCAGGACATCGCAGATAAACTAAAACATGATATCATGGAATGTACATACTTTTCTTTACAGTTCGACGAATCCACCGATATGACAGACACTGCCCAGCTGTGTATTTTTATTCGGATGGTATTCAATGACATGTCGGCTAATGAAGAATTTTTGACAATCATTCCTCTGAAGGGGAAGACCCGTGGCGAAGATATATATGAAGTTTTCTTTAATTTTGTAAAAAACTACGAGCTACCAATATATAAATTAGTGTGCATTACAACCGATGGAGTACCAGCAATGACTGGAAACAAAAACGGTTTGTGGCATTGTGTCGAGCTAATGAAGAATTCCCTTCATTTTTTTCATTCCATTGCATTATACATCAACAAGTTTTGTGTTCCAAAGTTTTAAATACGGAGGAAATTATGGGCATTGCAACAAAAATTGTGAATTCCATCCGTGCACGTAGCTTGCAACGGCGGCTCTTTCAGTTGCAGTTGGAAGATAGGGAGTCAGCTGAACACACTGATTTAGTTCTTCACTCAGACGTCAGGTGGTTGAGTCGCGGAAAGTCCCTACAAAGGTTTCAAGAATTATTGCCCGAAATAACAGCTTTTCTAGACAAAAGAGGTGAAGACACTCAGATTTTGAAAAACGAAAAATGGCTGACTGATTTGGCATTTTTGACTGACATCGCAATGCACTTAAACATCGTTAACTTGGAGCTTCAAGGTAAAGGAAAAACTATTATTGAGATTATTAGCGCAGTAAACGCATTCAAAAGTAAATTGCAACTTATGATAGATCAACTGAAAAGAAAGGATCTGAAACATTTTCTGTCTTTGAAAGCAAGGATTTCCTCAGTCTAATTATGATACGTATGAGACTGAATTATCAAATATTTTGGGACAATTCGAAATGCGTTTTTATGATTGCAGTAAATTGGAAAATATAGCATCATTTATGAGTTATCCTTTTTCATGTAAAAACATTGAGGAATTAGCTACTGAAATAGCAAGTCAGTTTAATATGAACTCATGTTCTGTTGAAAATGAGTTGGTGCAGATTATATCAGATATACATCTCAAAGCTACAGCATCTGATACAAATTTCTGGTGTTTTATATCTGAAGATAAATATCCGAATCTAAGGCAAATCGCCCTTCAACTGACGGCATTGTTTGGGTCAACTTACTTGTGCGAGTCTGCATTTTCTGAAATGAAGATAATTACGTCAAAATATCGCAATCGACTAACTGACGATCATATGTCATCATGCTTGCGATTAGCACTCAGTGGTTACGTACCATCTTATGAAAAGTATGCTGAGGACACGCAGTGCCACGCTTCAACATCCAAAGCCACTCTTTAGTTAGGTTTATGTAACTCGTTTGTTTTGTAACAACCAATAAACTCGCAATTTTGAATAAATATGAGTTTTTTCATTGATATTGTAGAGAAGAACCTAACTAAACCTAACCCAAACCTTGACTAAAATAATGTACCTATATTGTGCAGGAAGCTAATATCTATATATAATTTTCAAATCAAAACGGTACACAGTATCAAGTTTTATCAAGAGTACCTTTTTGGTGTAAAATTAATGGTGTAAAAATCAATTGAAATTTTGCTTAATAAATGTACTAATATTAAAAAAGCTATGTTCAATACTACTTCGTAAGAACCGTGTAACTAGCATCCTCTATGAGAGTCAGACATAAAAACAAATTCATTTGCTGTATCAGCTTCCAACACATATTTGTATTTAATTTCAATACATTGTTGCAAGTGGATGCGGTTAAATTGTAAAAAATGTGTATATGTTTCTTCAACGCCTTTTATCTTGAATACAGATACCATTACAGAAATGTTTTACTGAGCAAACTCCAAATACATTTCAGCTTTTTATCTATACTAAAGAAGGGATCACCTTTCTTTGAAACACCCTATAGGAATTTAGTCACCCGTTACGCATAGAATTTATCCACATTATTCGGGATCTCGTAATATACTCAATGAATTTGTATAACTAAATATACAAAAAAAAAAATTTAGTACAAAAAACGAGGCAAGGCAAAAATAGAGATGATAAGCAATAGGAAAGGTTATTGAAAATATAATAGTATTATCTGAAACGAGGGTTATTGCTAAACGGAAAAAGAGGAATCATAAAAACGCGAAGGAAATAATAAAAGATATCTTAACTACAATTGACGCATCAGAAATTCAAATACAGTAAGAAACATGTGAGAAAAGAGGCAGATTCCTAAAGAATGGTTGTCATTTTATCAATTTATAAAATATGTGGGATGACATTTGGAAAAGTATTGTGCTCCTAGATACAAATTGTGATCTGTGTGTAAACAGTGATAATATAAGGATATTAACAAAATTCCAGGCGAGCGGTAATCAATCAGCTACTGACTAAATTTTCAGCTTAAAAGATATTCAAACTACGTGTTCGGAACATAAAATTGAATTATATCTATCCATAAACTTCAAGCAAGCCTATAAAGGTATAAAATAGAAATTTAAGATTTTATGAGTAATCCTAATATTGAAAAAGATTATATGAAAATGAAAATAAAGGAAAAGAAAAACAGAATGAATAGGTGAAATATATCTATAGTAATTTGAAACAAAAGAAGTTTGAGAACTGTAACCACAGTACTTTTCTATTTTTTGCAGAAACAAATTATAACAAACAATAAAATATTGATGAATAAAATTTAATAACTATAAATTATTTGAAACAAAAAAAGATGAGATATGAAATTCTTGTAGAAATCTGGTACAATTGGTCTTCAAGAATGATTTGAATACTATATGCTGATGAAGACAAAGTATATTGTGAACATATATAGGCAGAGTAGTCTGAAAAACTTTCATGAATATTGACGCACAATATGATAAAGTTGAAATTATTAATGAATATTATGATATTATCATAGAGTGAGCGTTTGATGTATAAAGGCAGTTCGGAGGCATGAGGATAAAATTTAAAACGCCCACACTTCATGGTATTACTGTTTTCATGGCCAATATGCAAAAGAATATATTAAGTATCATATAAAAAAATAAAAATAAAATTTCAATCGATCAAGTCATATGAGATTATTAAAAATTTCACCATTTTTTTATTGGTGCATATATGTATATGATAAAAGTGAGGAAATATACGAAATGTACAGTCAATAATTTGATTAAAAATTCCGTCTAAACAGACAAACAAATTAAGTGTCATCAGAACCGGAACCATATTTTATAATAATTATGAGTGTGTGGAGTTTGCAGATGACAAGAACAGAACACAACAAATAAGTTTGAAAAAGCAACTGTTAATTTTGAAATGATCTCGCATATCTGCATGAGAGATGTTTCAACTGTTTCAATTTTAACACGCTGATTTCATAACTCTATTTTCCCCTATAACGTAAGGTTTGCCCGCAAAATGTTTTTGTAAACAACATGTTCATACATGAGCGTGTAAATAAGCATAAACAGTCTTTTAAATTAAATTGTGTTGACGAATTCCAGTGTCTCAAATAAATGTCGATACTGGTTATCACGAGAAGTTCTTCAGACTTCTTAGCTGATGGTTATGAATATTTTGGAATGTCTTAAACTTTGAGTGTTTCTTCAGTAAGACTCTATCTGATACTTCGATTCGTTCACTTCGTTATTGAAACGTCATCTCGTGATGCAACAATAAAGTTCTGGTCCCAATTAGGGAGTCTATGCCTCTTTATTGGCTTTGGATTTTTTCTGCTTCCTTATTTCCTGGTATACCCTGATGGCCTGGAAGCCACATCAGGGTTACTTGTTTGTGTTAGCCAGTGATTTTAGAGTTTTTTCACACTACCACAATATTTTAGTCGTGTACTTAATAGCTTTCAGTACCTATCCGCTTGGCTATCTGAACGAATGTAGAAGTGCTTTTTAGAGAGATTTCTATCCAAATACTCCTGATCACATGTTTATTGCTAGCACTCTAACTAAAAATGGTGGGTGATATACCTAGAGATATGGAGAGCTTCCATTTTGGTCCAAAATTACCTAGTCTAGCTTCTTGCGCTAGCATTGAACCTTCTAGGTACCAGAGAGATACATTTCGGAAGTTTTTTGGTTAAACCATGCTTGGCAGTCGTTAATTACTATTACGAATGTAGTATCTTCATGCTATGCACTTGGTGCATTGGTACAAGGGAAATTTTCTTAATTTTTTAGATAAACTCTATTTAATCGTAATGTCGTTCAATAACTTATGAATTCCTAAGGAATTTATTTTCAATAAACGTACAAACATATATTCAATGGTAAAGCCAGTCTTAAAGCTTTTTTCATGATGGGAATGAATATATATCTCTGCCTATTAAACACAAGGTGAATGAATATATATAGATAAAAACTATAATGACTTTGCTACTACTTTAAGACAGTTAAAGATCAAGACAAAACCAACGGCAGACTGATTAGCAAACAGCGACATCAAAGGGCAACTATGCATTTCAATGTTTTTAGTTTTGTCAACGGCAACGGCAATCGAAAAGTTATGTTTATAATCGGCCATTAATATCCATAGACTGATCATGTTTATGTATCAAGATCATGTATTAAAATTGGTTTGATTACCTATATTATTATTTTTTTAAGAGTAAATTGATGTAACATTTTTCTTCAACTAGAAGTGTATTTGGTGACATTTTAACGAGTTGATTACGTTATAACGGACAGAATGGTAAGAATTCAATAATAATAGCAGTTTTTGTTTTGAAGTATGAATGAATTTGAATGGGACAACAGTTACAGTATTAATGGCCAATTCCTAAATTTGCCTTTCCGTTTGCCGTTGCAGTTGATGTTTGCTGTTACAAAATTAGAAACATTGAAATGCATGAGACCATTCATAATTGCTGTTTCACGTTACTGTTTGGTAATTGGTCTGCCGTTGGTAACTTTCGATATAAATTTTAAATTTCCCGTCGTAGTACAATAGAAAAGCGCCAATCGCATCACAAAACTTTTCGTGTTTTCTATAATATCGTCCACAAATACTGGATTACGTTAACAGCAGCATCGTCAAGTTTATGAATAGGGTGTAGAATGTGCTACGAACGTCATACGTCTAATGAGAACGGCAACGGTGAACGGAAAGTCAAGTTTATGAATCGGCCTTTATAGTGGCCGGTAGTATAAAATAATATGCATTTAGAATGGTGCTAGATTTTTTATACCAGACTGAAGATAGTCGAACAAATATCGTGAAATATTGGCTAGAAAAGCGAATATCAACAGAACATTTGGAATACTGAGAACTTTAATGAGGCCAAAAAACGTAAAAGCAATATTATATATAGCATTCATACCCACAGTATCCAATGCTTGCAAAATATTTCCAGAAATTCCGGAAATTATATTTTAAAGACTCATTAAAAAACTTTAAGATAATTATTCTAATGCCATTACCATCCCATATATACTATCTCCCCCGATAGGTGAACGTACTCTCGGAAAAGATATAAAATTATGTTACATCTTTTTTAAGTCCAAACCTGCTTGGCTAAAGACTAATTTCTAAAGTAATTTTAGCCTTGAAAAATTATGGATGCGTCGTAAATTCTCTCTAAAGCGCCTTTTGTGTAGCAAATAAGACAGAAATTTATTGAGATAAATTGTTTGAAACAAGATTAGAGAACCTTAGACCGAATTTAAAAATCAACGGCCAAATAAAATTTTGAGCATAGGTGGATAAAGAGATTTGTTCAAGTAGACAATTAACAATGCCATGGCTTAGTGGAGATCACGAATTCTCAAACGGTACCGCGCAAGGCATTTTAATAGATTAGAAGCATTAGAATAGACTGCAAATGGGAGAATAGGTACCAAATTTCTTCTGACGCGTAGTTCGTGCGCAGACGGATTTCATTACCAAAATTGTTAGTAGAGCTGAGGCAGGATATATGGTTATGACACTATGAAAAAAAAAATGGAGGCCACAATTAAAAAACAGTGACTTACTCCATCCTGAGAAGGCAAGGAAAAATCGTGTAGCACAACAAATCGATCTTTATTCGAGAATTTTTGGGAATCCATAGGTTTTCATAACTTCCAATATCCATCTTACTCACCTCTGTCTTTTCCCAAAAATAAAGAATATTTTAACAGGAAAACTTGACATCATTCTTGACATTTTAAAGGCGAAGACAAACCGGATGAAAGGCATTCCTAACAAATGCGATTCAACGTTGCAATCAATGTATTGATAGCCATATTACGTATTAATTCAAATTGTAATTCACAATTTTTCATAGTTTTCAATTAAATGTTTTTTATTGCACCTTGTTTCACTTGTTTACACTCTAGGAACGAATATACGTTAGAATGAATTCTCAACTCTCAAATCTTTATTTTTGATTTTTTTAAAACTCCGCTCAATGAGTAGTATATTATTATTATTATATAGAGTGAGTTCTATGTATGGAACGCCTTAATTATCTCAGAAACAGCTTGTAGGATTTTTATAAATTTTTGTGTGCAAGGGTCTTGTGATACGGCCGGTAATATGGTTGTATCTACATTGTTGTCAGATCTTTCCTTTTTTCGGAAAAATAATGAACTTTGTGATTTTAAATGGATAACCCTATTTATTCACTGGTTTAACAAATCCTTAAGAAATACTGATTTTTCATATAATATTCTCTACACCTAAATGCCAGAGTTATAGCTACATTCACAGTATCTCCACCAAAGATACAAAATATTGTTCATTAAGATGGCTACGATTGAATAAAACTGTTTAATTTTAATATTCTTTGATAATTTATGTGCTAATACAAATCTTGTAACATGGTCTAGTGTCAGTAAGGTAATCAAAAGTTTAACGAAACTGGTTCAGTAAAAGATTCATCCAAATCAGGGCTCAGAAAAACTACAACTGAAAACAAGTAGAAGTAGAAAAATTAGGAATTTTAGAAAACATACAGTAAAGACGATTACAGCAGATGCTCAAAATGTTGTCCATTATCTTCAATACAACAAGTCATGCGATTTTTAAAACTTTGCAATACACTTTGCAACATCCCTGACTGCTCAATCCTATCTTTCAATTCCTGAATATTGGCAGGTTTTTTAAGTGACCCCACAGAAAATAGTCTAAAGAATTAATGGCAGATGATCGCGGGGGTCATACGCCATATACGCATAGTGAGGTGAGGCACCATCTTGTTGTTGCCAAAGATTGTCGTTTGTGATATTGTTATTGACTCAAAATTTCTAATTTCTAGTTTTTTTTTAATGTAACTGAAAACACTTGCTTGGATTTGGAAATATCCAAGCCATTTCAGGTAAAATATTATTTTGCAATAAATATGAACACGCCGGATCATTTCAGATACCCTCAATGAAAAAAAGACCAATTATTTTGTCACCTATTTTTCCAGCCCATACATTAAGTTTTTCAGGATATTGGGAGTGGGATTCACGCATCCAACGAGGATTGTTAAGTGACCAGTATCTACAATTATGTCGATTCACGTTTCAATTGATACAAGAAGTGGCCTCATCGTAAAACATAACAATACTCAGAAAATTTGAACCGTTTTGAGTTTAACATTTTTCTATCATAAGGTCTGCAAACTCTTGAACCAACGTTACTTTGTATGGATGGAATTTATTATCACGTAAAATATCAAGTTCCCTGAATATTAGTCTAGTATAGTACTGAAGTGTGGATCGTCTTCTAACAGGTCACAAACATCTGAAGATTTGTTTTCAATTGATGCAGTTTTTATGCGCTCTGATTTGTATAAATCTTTTACTGAACCAGTTTCGTTAAATTTTTTCACTAATTCACTGCCAGTAGATCTTGTTATGGGATTTCGGTTAGGATATAAATTATTAAAGACATTACACGTTTCTTGTTGACTTCTACGCCTATCATCATATCCTAATATTATTAAAATATCAATTTGTTCTTTTTCAGATAAACGATCCATTGTGACTTTTAATAAACTCCAACAATAATAATTTATTTAGACGTCAAATTTGTTATTGTAGCAGTCTTAGCCACCTAAATGTATTATTTTAACTTCAGCAAATGTGGCTATAAGTCCGAAATTTCTTAATGATTTCGAAAGGCGAAAAATATACAGGTTGATCAATTGGAAATAACAAAGTTCATTATTTTTCCGAAAAAAAAAAGATTTGACAACAATGTAAATACCACCATAATCACAAGACCCTTGTACATAAAAATTTATAAAAATCGTACCATAATTGTAAATCAATTTTAATTTCTTGGAGAATTCTGAGGCAAATGTCTGTCGAATCGCTTAAACTAAAAACTATTAGTTCTCAGCCATATTAAAAACTCCATGAAATTCAATGAAATTAATAAAAGTTTATTGTCTTTATTGTTGATTCATATTGAACTTTAGGCAATACATCGTGTTTTGTCGTATAAAAAAAAATTTCATCGTTCATTATATGTAACAGACATATTGTAACTAAGCTACCGTCAATTTGGTGTGTTCACTTCTAACATTAAATCATTTTTTTTAGCATTAAATGTACCACTCACTGCCGTTTCCCATTTCAAGAGCCAGGGGCAATTGTCGAGTTCGCCTCTATATGTACTGTATCCACATACGTAATATTGAAATGGATGGAGCGGATGTATAATTATACGTATTAAACTTCCACCCGCTTCTTTCATCATTTTGTTTGTCCAGTAACAAACTTATCTTCTAAAAACATGACTTTAGGTAGATACAACTAATGGGAATACCCGGGGAAGTATTTTCGGTCGACATGTATATATATTAGAATACATTTTGTCTCTTAAAGCAGATATGGCATAAAGATGAATTTATTATCCCAACCTCTCAATTTTGAGTTGAAATTGTGAAATAATATTGGTATTAAACATGAATATATACAGAGAGAGGAGAGAGGGAAAGCGAGAGAGAGATAGAATATAGTTCATTCCAATAATTGGCAGTATCTTCCTACCAAAACCCAATCCATAATTATCAAGGCATTTATATAGATTATACAGACCACTGTCTCATATAAAGGTGTGAAAGTCAAGTCTAAATTCTATAAAGCGGCGTGGTTCTCTTGTTGTCCAATTTTAAGTATGTAACATGCTATTCGGCTTGATACGTTTTTCTTCAAACATTTTGAATATTCCTTTGTTCACCTCCCTCTCCATTTTAGAAATTCAATAAAACCACGGAATGTATTCGAAATCGTTGTCTACCTATCTACACTCCAGTTTCAATCAAAGTAAATTTTAGTAAATTTGTGGTCATACTTCTCCTTTAATTCGCTGGTAAAGTTTTCAAATATATTTTCAACTTTGCTCTTTTTATAATTGTGCTCACAAAAATTCCAGTTATCTTTATTAATTTCTTTTTCTTTCAATCAAATGTTGTACAAGTTCTGTACAAATTCGTATTTATTTGGTAAACAGAACGAATAGAATACAATAGATTCCTGTATGGATATATTAAAAAATATATATAAATTCAGTTCTATTTATATGTTAGAGCAAAGGTCCGTTTTCTTCAAACCTATTTTTTCTACTCGTTCCTTCTTCAGTAATTTCCATCTGTGTACCCATTCCCTTCCCCATTTTATTTTTTCCGCAGTTCTACAACTGTCATACAGGAAGTTTCAACCACAACTAAAGATCCAACCACCAAACTACAAATTCAACTAACTTCAACATGTGGGAATCCAGTTGAGGGCTACAACCATCTCGGATTCCCATAGATAAGTCTCGCTCTTATCTTTAATGTGTATTAAACTGAGTTGTTTTTAATTTATAACTGTTTTTTATTCGTTGTGGGTACGCAGTTATTGCGAAATTATTATCTTTTCAATAAATTTATTTAATTTTTTGATTTTTTACAGCAATGAATATTAATTTGGATAATCGTGTCCGAGTTTTTGTTTTTTCAATTTTCACTATTAATTTAATTCATAAGATATTTATATACTTTCACTGAGACCTAATTCCACTTGCTGAGGAAGAGTCTCTTTTGCTGGAGGTTATAAGTATTTCAAATAGACATGACACCGCGCTGCTATCTAGTATGTTGTTTCAGATATACAAATATGAGTAAGCTAGTGAATTCGTGTAAAAATATACATTCGAGCGAATCGGGCTACATACGCGAACCAGGTACAAATAGAAAAGTCGTTTAATGATCTAAAATACTAAAATTTATAATATAAATATGAGAGATTGAACGAAAAAATTGTGATCCACCCCTTTCTTCTAAACTTGCAACGTAAGGAAAAGAGGTATCTATCACTCAAATACTCATTTCAGAGCAATGTAACACATTATTATTACTTAAGCCATTACTTATATTGACAAAATTAGATTTTATGAAGAGCAAATTTCAAAAAATGAATGTGCATAAATTTAATAGAGATAATCTGTTGAAAAAAACAAATCAATTAGCAAGATAAACATGATTTAGAGTTAAAGCGCGACCAAAGCAAACATGAACAAGAATAAAAACGTAGAGAATAGTAACATTAAAAGCAAATTTCAAATTTGAAACTTTAACACCAATAATTGATAGAAGAACTTTTCAATCAGTTTATATCGAAATATTCCTTCGGTAAATAAATAAAAAAAACAACACAGAAATAAGCCTTGCAAATATTGTTAGATTATTATTAAATTATATCTAACTAGATTATGCTTCTTAAATCGAAGTATATCTGGTACTACTGAATCAATTTGGTTTCCACATTATTTCCTCCAAGAGATTATATTTTCACGTAAGTTTAATCTACTACACCTATACACCTCAGAAACCGGCTTATACTGTAAAATTCTTCTTGAATCTTTTGTGGCTGCTGTTCCGTGTCGGGGATTTTAATAATTTCGGGACGTAGTCTTGCAATGAAAGTTAATACCCTCTCGATGTTTCAGACTTTGTAACAGTTCCTATGCATTATAACACATAACTATCTGTGAAATCTCCTATCGACCGTAGTGTTGATCTTGTAGCTATATATCTTGTTATTAATACCTGTTTCTGATTGGTAATCGCATGAATCCTGCAGAGATAAAAGCGATTAAAGCTTTTAAGAAAACTAAATTGTTTTTAGAACACTTACTTATCTCTCATGTTCTTTATACTTTTCGCTATTTATGCAGTAATAAATTGGACTATTCCTTTAGTAAATTGAAATCAAGCTATGAATTCCTCCACATTAATTATATCGGTAAAAGTGGGATCAATAGTGTCCTAGATACGAGTATTTCTCTGTTGAAATTCTGGGGAAACAAAAGCTCAACAATACGATCCCCATCAATTCCTGCCATCTGTTTCGTGAAATACTCTAGAAATTCCATTATTTGGAAAACAAATATGGAATAAATAGTTTCTATCAGTATTTTTTGTCACGAAACTGTAATCATTTAATTGGACCATTAACTTCAATTATTTCTTGTACCAAATGTATATTGTGAAGATGAAATTTATAATGTTCAAAAATCCTATGAACGATAGTGTGGGTACAACAAATAGTTCTAATTTTGATTAGATACTTACGAAATTTTTCACTTATTCTAATACATATACGTATGATAAGTATGAGTGATGAAGTTGTTTCTCTTCATGAAACTGATTAAATGATTGTAATGAAAGTCGATTAATGGTGACCCAAACTTATTTTTACTGACCGTAAAATCAGATGATATATTTGAAATGAACTGGTGAATTGAACAGCTTACATTTTGAATGAATGCAGAAATGAGGTCATCCGTGTCAATTAACAGAAAGAATTGTTCCTTATGAAAAAGATTTGAATAAAGGTTTAAAGTATAGTTAAGTAGGATATTATCAATAAAGTAATGAATAGAAGTATATTATTTTCAATGAAAAAATCCATTAGGTGAAAATACATAATTATATATGTACATTAGAAATAGCAAACATATTTCCTATGACAACAGTATTTTTGTTTTTTCGGAAAATACAATTAATTCATCATCGAATTATATTCCTTGGTATCGCATACGGAATTGTGTGATCATCATTGGTTTCCGTCTATTGTTTGTATGATATTTATCAAACCCGAAGAAGTATAATAACGTCGTTTAAACAAAGAACTCATATATTTCTCTAATTTTTTCTATTGTTCATATCGATAATGTTGTTTTGGAATGATTTTCTGTCTCTTTGCGGCGAATATAATGCCTGCATCACTTTCTTTCCATCAAATTGAACGTATTCACTGTCATATTGATGAAAATCACTAAATCGGAATAGCTCCATGTTATATCCCTATAATTAAAAAATTTCTCATAACAACACCGAAAATAACTAATGCGTCGTCGCATTTAACTTAGTTGCATGCTGATGTTGTGAACTATAGAATAGCTAGTGTCCGACGAATGCATTCGTCACCAAACTAAAGCAAGAATCGAAAAAAATTCCAAATCACAGTAACGAAAAACCTGTCGAGAAATGTTCAAAAATGATTTCATGTGAAAAGTAAAAATAAATTCACCAGATTTATTTTCGCACTGAAACATTACTCATTGTACAATACTGATCAAATCATGTGGAACCTTCGTAGTGAGTTTCTCCTCTAAAAATTCCATCTCTTTGTTCTATTGTATATAGTCTAATAGTAGATAGTTACTATAAGTACCCTTTATATTTTTCCGAATTATTGTAATTAATTTCGGTATATTATGACGTATAATCTGAAATCTTGAATTAGAATGACTAGTCATATTAATACTTATCACCGCTTATTAGCTTGCTTCTAATTTTCACAGTTATTAATGTATTGTAGTGCATATATATATATATATATATATATATATATATATATATATATATATATATATAATAAAATGCACAGAATTTCTGGGATGTAGTTTTTAGAATATTTTAGAATATAAATATTTAACAGTAACCATTCATAAAATCCCAGAAATAGCGGACATTACAATCTCTTGAGAATGAATGAGCTAATAAGGCACAGATAACCGGTGTCATTATGTTATTGGAATCATGCCAAACAAAAGGGTGGAATAGGGTCAATTAGGGGAAAAGCCTTCTTTGATTTTAATGAGAGCTGCTAGCCCTGTCTGACACACAACTCGATAAATTCTAACTGAAGGTCGAACACATACCTCTCGTATTAAGCGAACATTTGGATACACTGTTGAAGCGTAATTTTTTAAATAAAATTGGTATCGGTATATCTTCCACTATAAGTCAAATGGAATTCAATTCTCTTCAATTATTTTTACATCATAAACAAGAAAAATTATTTATATGTTCACTTATTTCAAATAATTGATGTTTACCTCAATAAGTTTGATCTAATAATAATTTGAAATATTATTGATCTATCATTATATGAGGGTGGTCCAAATATAAACCGGAATTTTTGAACAAACGGGCGAAAAATTTAGTGTCATAAAATTGGCTGCACTGACTAGTCTATTCCGAAGCTTAGAGAACAACTGGGACTGCCAAACTGCTTTTTATTGTATTTATTGCCATGAGCAAGAAGGATGTACCTATCTGTGGGGCAACGACTCATTATTAGTTATTTGGTCAAAGAGAATGTAAACTCCACGGAAACTTATCGGAAAAAAAGTGTATGAATGATGTTCCGTTTTCCAAAAAGGCCCAGATGTAGTGGCAAACTTTTCACATGTTCGGCGCCGCAGAACAAGTGTTACCGATAAGAAGGTCAAAGCTATATAAAAACTCATTTTGCGAGACTGAAACAGTACTGTACGCAACATGGCTGAAGAGCTGAGCATCAGCGTAAAAAGTATTGAGCAAATAATTTATGAACGGTTCGATTACCGAAAAATTTCAGCCAGATGGGTATCAAGACTTCTGAATTTTGAGCAGACATTCATACGCAGGGAAGTTTGTGCGCGGCTCCTGCAGAGGTATTAAGAGGAAAGAGAAAGTTTATTACATCGACTTGGGTACACCACTATATTCCGAAGAGTAAACGGGCGCCAGTTGAAGCGAAGGTTACACTGTCAACTGGGGAAGTTGTTGTATACCTCGTTTTGTGACATTGGAGGATAGAAAAACTATAAAAAAATTTAAATCTGTAACTTAATAATAAAATGGTGTATAGCAAAATTCCGGTTTATATTTGAATCACCCTATTTTGAATATTTGACGAATAGAAAATTTCTTTTTATTATACAAAGTACCTCATTCGAATGATTTAGTTAGCTTTAGTTGTCACTATCGTTGCTACTAGATGAATGGCAACTGGTGCAATAAGTATGCAAAAACAATGTTTTCGTCTTTTCGAACTTGATTCCATAATAATGATATGAAGCCATTTATTCATTACGTAACAAATTCTCCAATGTGACATTGTGGCTTGCCTATGCCTAAATGAGTTCTATAGAGTTCAGCTAGCAATGATACAGTAGCAGTTCTAAGACCGCTTCTATGATTCATTTCATTCAATTTAATTGACTCGATGTTGTTTGATAGTTTCTATTAACTATGATTTAATGGCAGTCTCAGCCGAATCATTCTCGCAGTCATTGTTCATTTCATTCTACAACTTTTTAAAGTGTAAAATTTAACTTAATCGTGAGGAAAAGTATGTTGGAATAATTAGAGGGCCTATTTGATCTATTTCTGCGAGAGGGGTTAGTTGGCCATAAAATTTAATATTTACAGATTTTACGAGAATGGTCTAAGAAGTACCTGACCGGAACTAGAGCTGGCGGCAGTTGCTTAAAAAATTCCATTGTATTAGAAAGTACACAATCTATACAGCATATGTTTCAAGTTTAAAAACGCCAAGTTCTTTAGTTTGTGTTTGGCAGCCATCGATAGTGAACGTTTTCAGTGAATTAGTAAACAAGGAATGAACAAATGAAGCTGAATATTTTTGCACAATTTCATAATCATGGATGAAACGTGGGTCCATCACTTCAAACCTAAGCAAAAAGAACAAGCAAAAAAATGAACTAAAAAGGGAGAACCAGCTCCAAAGGGGCAAAGACCGTTCCATCTGCAGACAAGGTCATAGCGTCGGTTTTTTGGGGCGCGCATACGATAATTTTCATGGACTATCTTGAAAAAACGTTTCCGCTAAGAAGAGAGTGTTGTTTTATCAAGCTCAAACATCCATTATTGCAATGACCAAAATTAATCAATTAAAGTTTGAATTTCTACCTCATGCACCCTATTCACCAGATTAGCTCCCTCGGATCATTTTCTGTTCGCAGACTTAAAAAAATGGCTCGGTGGTCAAAAATTTTCCAACATAAAACGGTGATGTAGGCAGTTAATGGCTATTTTGAGAAGTTTAACGATCCTTATAATAAAAAGAGGTTCGAACTTATTGAACATCGCACTAGTAAAGATTGGGAAGAGCTTGAAGTCAACGCAGAAACAGTTTTGCGACAGATATAAACTAAGCGCCTTGGGTGGATACCTATATGTATTGACAAAACTTGAATTTTCGTGTATAGAAGTCCTATATATATGGCGCGTTGCGCAACAGAATCCAATTTTGCACCGAATTCGAAGATCCGCTTCAAAAGGTTCATAGTTGCCAGTGAATTTATATATAATATGTTACTGAAAAATTATTGCGTAGGTGGTATGGAATTAAACGTACTTTTTATTATCACAAAGGTTTTATGTTTTGAAAAGCATGGCTACAACGTGACAGTACAAAACGTCAGACGCGACACACGCGCACTTAAAAAGAAACTAATTTGGTTGCGTTCCATTTCACTAACACAATACAAATGTTTATTGGCAGTAGTGCCCTTAGTTAAATTATCAGGAATCATTTCCTCGCCCTCAATATAACAAAACAAAACAAATTATTAACATTAACATGATGACTTTGATGTATTTATCTCTTATATGAGTTTAGATTTAACTGTATCAGCACTGATTTGAATACCAGAACTCTCTAAGCCCATTATCATATGCTTATACTCCTCTGGTAAGCCTGCTAACATGAAAGTACCAAGCCACTCATCATTGAAATCAAATAAAATGTTACGCAGTTTGTGAGCAGTGTTCTTCGTGTTCTTAGTACGCCTTGATACTGAATTTCCATGTCGCGAAGTTTTCTGTTCCAACCAGTTTCTCTAATTTATAACATATTTGAACCCATCTTGCAAGATTTCACCAGAAATATATAATTTTTAAATTTAATCGTAAACGTTTTTTTAACCTCAAATTCAAATTGCAACGACAATTTTTCTTACTGATGTTTTTTCACTCTCTTGATATTTAACCAACGGTACCATTTCGGAGCCTCGCTTTGCTACCATGAAAGAATATTGCGTGGTTACAATGTAACGTAATGATGAATAATTGAGCGGATATCAGCCAAGGTATCGAACTTATTGAACATCACTGGGAAAAGTGTAAGGAGCTAAAAGGATATTACATTGGAACATAAATATATTTTTTCCAAAATTCCAAAAAAGTTTTCTTTGTTGTACCAGGTACTTCTGGGACCGTCCTCGTAGTTGACCTTCGGTCTCTGAAAATTATAACTGGGTTATCTGCGTGAGGCAGTGTACTTGTGTGTTGTGATGATCATTTCCCATCTATAACTATAAAATAAATTATACCCTCTCTCAACGTATGGTTTTCAAAAAAAAATCATTTATACTGAGCTTACTGTTCCAGAAAAGGTTGTTCCTATAATAAAATTTCTGGTCTCAACTCAAACTGACATGGTCTTAATTCGACAATTTCTTTTCTTGTAATGATCAAGATTACCTTGTCTGATTATATTCATCAGTCTGTAAAGATTATGTTATTGTACTATTGTCGTAACTATATTCCCATTCCAGGATTTTAATATACATTATATTATGGCTGAGCTTTTTCCGATACAGCAATATTCTTCTTTGCATCTTTTTGGCCTATCTCTTGCCATCAATAATTGTTCTCATAATTTTCTTGTTTTAGTTGTTTCAGCTCTCCATATTTGGGTTTTCTTGGTATTTAAGCAACTTTGTTGACTTGTTTTGCCACTTTATTTTCCAGAGTCGAGTAAGTTTCCTAATAGCAGTTTGCTTCGCTGGGCTTCTTAACTATTGTCATGTTACTATGTTTTTAGATAGTATTTAATATCATCGCAGAACTCTGTAAAAGGCATTGTTTTACAACCAAATAGAGGTAGGTAGGTGTGTTGCTCTCTTGAAACTAGTAGTGAACAACATGTTGGTGGTTCCGTTTATTATATCAGTTATAGGTCGACCACTCTTGGCTTTCTCGTTTCTATGACGCTCTTTTGCTGGTGTGGATTGTATAGTTAAACTGATTCGTTTGTTACTATGTATGTCAGTTATTTCATCGAATATGAAGTTCGTTCATATATCCGGTACAGAAAACTTCGTTTTGCTAGAATTCACCGACAGCTTGTTGAAGATTATGGTAAAGGTGTAATGAAAAAAATGACCAAGTATAATGAATGAAGATTTGACACTTGTTGAGAAAATTTCCCAAAATAGATATTTTTTATAAGTTTCAAGATCATATTTTTATGCTTGAAAAATGATGAAAACTGAAAAAAAAACAATAATAACTGTTCAAATGGGCAAGCAGAAAAATTGAAAATTTGAAAAATTTTCGAATATTTTTAACGAATATGTTCAAATGTAGAAAAATGTTCATATTTTAATTGCATACTCCACTAAAAAACGGATCTTACCTAAAAAATGGCCCTCGAGTATTGAACAGTTCTGGTGGATGTGTCTCTGGTTTTAATTATTTCGTTTGGTATCCTATCCTGTTTCTGAGGTATTTCTACCAAGTTTCTTCCGAAAGTTTTTCAGTTGTATCGTTTAGTTCGTATCATGTTTTAAGCTCCCTAACAATCTCCAAATGACTGCCTATTTTAGCCAGTATTCTTTTCTAATATTTCGTACCTTGGCATTGTTCTTCTTCTCTTTATATCACAGCTATTTTCACTTCATTATCATGATCACTTCCCCTAATCAGTTGCTATATTGAAAACAACCTTTATTTGTTAGTAACTACAATAAAAATATGGCGTTTTGAATGAAAAGAAATTGGATTGATACGTCAGTACTGGTAAAACAGTTTGTAAAATTCTTTTATATCACTTTAAAATAATATATTTCCATTGAAAGATTCTATTTCCACAAGAAGGGTTTATAGAAAGGGCACATTCACATAAAACATTCTCAGGGGAGAAATAAGCTAAATATAGATGGCTTAAATGGCTCAATTTGCCTCTATAAAACAAAATCCTGCCAAGCATTTTAAACACTGATTATTCGTGACCAACATATTATAATCCCCTTTTCAGATTAACGGTACGTTTTCGAAGCCTTATTTTTGATATTTTATTACTTGCTACTATTGTCATTTGAGAACATAAAAGGTGAAATATTCATGTTATTGGATATGTATTGAAAAATATAACTAAAAAGTGTATGGAATTTGTAGTTATGTGAATGGTAAATAAATACATATTTAACAGTGCAACGAATTTCAAGGCAAACAAGAGATCTCACAATAACAGCCACCATAGTAACGGCCATATTAGAAAAACAAACACAGGGACAATATTTATAATGTCTTGCATACCTGCCCGAAAGAAATCCCATTTTTAAACTCTGAATTGATGTGTGTTAATAGATTTAGGCCCTCTACTCCAGTAGATTGTTAATTTATTTGAACCAATGGTTAGAGATCTGTCCAATTTGTTTTGTTAGCGTATTCCATTTTACCTTTATTTCGTAGAAGTGTCTGGGGTATTTTAAACAAATATCCTGTGGCATTTAGTAGACTTTTTTTATCATCGTAAAATTTGGATGGTAATGAGATATATAATTCTTTAAGATAGTGGTGTTGTACTAATTTTTTTACCGGAACGCATATATATAATTATATAGACAGGGCCGATCCTGGGAAGGCGACCGCTCTATGCGGTCTCATGTCCCAAATTTGACATTTGACGACCCCAGCTATCTCACGCAATTTCAATTTTTGATTAGATATAACCCATTTTTGGACTTTTTTGATGTATCTAGAGTATCTACCTCAATTGGACGACCAGAACGTTCACCACCATTGGTGTGCGTACGGCCACATTTAAATTCAGCGAACCAATAACAAATAGTTCTTTTTGAAGAGGTAGAGTCCGGATAACACTTTTGAAACCAATGCTGAGCCTGTACAGTTTTTAACAAGAAGCAATGTTTTATTTTGAATTCATTGTTTTGAAAATAACAAAAGTGGCATCATTTAAATGGCTGTCACTTTTTTCTGATCAAATGGTATGTGACTTCATAAACGTCTTATGGATTTGACAATGGCGTCATTTGTGTGTTACTCACACGAATTATTGAGTGATGTAAAATTTTTTAATACGGAGAAAAATACACTGAATATGTTTGTAAGAAGAACATTTTTATTTTCTAGAAAAAGTTTCGAAGTGGTTTGGTTCAATTTCAAATCTATCAAGATTATATTACACAATTGTAGCTGTCTCCAAACCACGACGAGATATATGGCTGCAAATATTTCACTTGAATCGAGAATTGGAAAAACAAAATAAGAAATGATGGCGATATCAGAAGGAATTTCAGATACAACATAAATTTCAAATTGAATTCAAAGTCCCGTCTTGTAATTTTAACTGAAAATGGAATATTGTGTTCCATCATTTATATAGATAATAAATTAATGTTATCCCTCTTCACATTGTTTTAGCTCTAGTTGGCGAGCTCAATACCGAACAAAGTCATTTATACGCTTATTCCGTCTAACAATGGAATTCATAATAAATGTGATCAATTCTGTACAACAGAATTTTTTATTATTCCGTTTCGAAGTTTGTACGATTTGTGAAATGGATTTGGTTGAATAGAGAGAATAAAAAAGGAATAATGGTGGGAGATAAACTTTCGATGTTAGAAAATTGAATTTACAAATTCACTGAAACTTCCAACAACCTGTAAATAATATTTCTGATAAAAGAATCAATTCTTAAGAAAAAATTTATAGATTGAGTATTCAGTAACGTCCCATGAAAGAAATAACCCGAATAGAAGAACAGGTTAATCTTTCTTTTTTTAGAACCTGGCGGTCTGTTGATGTCTTTACCCTGTTGGCTAGAATATCAAGTATTCTAGCCACTTATGCATTTTAACCAACCTCTGTTTAACGTTTGTTCACTTGTAGTGTATTCACATTCTTAAATCAACTTAGGGCAAAAACTAACGGACGGTTTCATAATTCCACCCTAACTGGCACTTTAACTAAAGGTTCCTTTCGAATAAAATTAACTCATAATCGATTTGTAACGGTCTCTTGAGTAAAGGCTCCTTTAAGACGTTAAAAGAGGTGGACAAAACTCTGTCCATTTCCAATGTGTCGTTAGAAGAAGAAACAAAATGAAACGTAGAAGTTATTTTGTCGATAACGTTTCTTTTAGCTTGATGTTTGGTGGCGTGCTGTTGTGTTCTATATTTGCCAATTTAATTCTTCAACTCACTTTTTATTTTCAAATATTCTATGATTATTTTTATCATTTTAATCGTAAATATCATGATTGATGCACAATTTTCACTTCTACGACGTTCCTTGTTCTTATAATAGATTATTGTGTTCTCAGCGTTTGTATTCACGTTTCCCAATTTTCGCATGAGCTATTTTTGAATGCGATATCCGCTGTCACCCACTAAAATATGTCTTCCAAAGTGACTTTCCTCAAACCACAGAACATACCCTAGGAAGAAATGCAAACTTAGTTGTTATTTAGTGGAAACATTATGGCGGATTCTCGATGCTATTGACCTCAATGATACGTCGCAGAACTAATTTACTTTCGCGGTTCATTTAAATTTACAACACAGAATATCAACTGTATTCTATGTTATTCATTTCCATCCAGTTCTAATTTCACAGTTTCCTGAATTCACGATAAAAAACATCTTAGAACCGGGACAAAGTTATTTACAATATAATATTTGTATACATTTTCGACGAAACCAAGGAAAATTAGTAGGCATTATTGCAATATATCTTTTAAATGAAAAAAAATGAAAACTCACAAAATACGGATTTTTCTAACAAAGTGTAATATGTAAATAAGTACTAACCAGAAATATAACAGTAATCCAGTTGAACAATGATTTTAGAATTTAACAAAACAAAATATGCAGAAGATCTGTCTACCAGCATATGTCAAAAAAAGCAAACATTGATAACAGAGATACATAAGATATCACTGCAATTTAGTAGTAAAATGACTAAACTATATAAATTTATCATAGTTGAAATAAAAGGTTGTAGATACTTCTTTTGTACATAGAAAAAACAAAAGTTTTATCCTGTATAGTCGTTTTGCAGTACCTTGTCAAAAAATATTTCTTAACTGTGAATTTATGAATTCTTTCGTTAAATTATTTAAACTTTTCTCAAATGTTCCAATTTCACACATCTTCTTCAATGCCTTTAACTGATATCCTATTCTTCAAACTTTTTCTCACTTTTGATATTTTGGCTATTCCAATAAACTTGATACATAACCATTTCTCTAGGTGTTGAATTGTCCTCATTAGTTCCAGCTACGGTCAAAATATCCGATTTTTGTTCGTCAAAACTACTAATTTCTTCTGTAACAATGGAATCTGAAAACTCACTGGAAAACTCCAATCGCTCTTCTATAGGTAAAGATGATAAGGCATGAATACTCGAACTATAAACTTGATGCTCTTCTACGATCATATTAGTGTTTACTATACTTGTATTTACAGCTTTTGAATGTCCTTGGTTCACTATACAGTCCTATACAGTCTTTGATCTTTGGCATAACTGTGATCTTCATAAATGGAAGTAGACAATGAAGGCAGATAAGAGATGGGATACCTTCATACTACAAATTTTCACACAAATGATAATGTTTTGTTGAGGATTGTATTTTACGAAATTCTTCCCATTTAGAACACATATCAAGAAATTGTTTGGGAAATAGAAACAAATATTTATTTCGACAACTGACATTGACAGTAATGACATATTTTCATTACACTAGCGCCACGCTTGGTAATCGGTTGAACTAAATTTGTGTTGCTGAAATTTAGATGCAAGTTGATCTTCTTATTGGGTATGTTTTATGCCTTAAACAACAAACAACTTTCTCGAAGCACTGTTATTGACTATTTCCTTCGAAAAATTTAAGTCAACCAAAAAGCTGTAATATTTTATGTTTACCTAGCAACGATCAAATTTCAGCGATAATACTGCACTAGTGCAAATTATCGATAATTTGCACTAGTGCCAAATTTTCGTCTAGGATTAATAAACATCATTTGGTTTTAATTTTATATTTTAAGAAAAGGAACAATTATTGTTTATTTTAAATTAAATTTTTCTCAGAAAATAGTCTGCCAAAATGCCCTCTCGTGCATGTCAAATTGTCTCATAATTTCCTCTCGTGCTCATTCGCGCACTCGAGAAAATTAAATTATCGACAATTTGACATGCACTCGGGACATTAATATTGAATATTGTCCGATCGTGAACTGAATCTGGCCAACCAGCTACAATATAATTTATAACTTTAACTAGCTAAGTTCATGTTGTTGGTTCTGTTGCGCATGATGGGGTTAATGTAAATTATTACAAATTATGACATTGCAAAGCACACAATGTTTTTTTGACTTGCGATTTCTCTTTTCTCGGAGAAAGAACAAGAACAAGAACTCTTCTTCTTCGTTGTCTGGTATTTGAGGCCCTCCTAAGCTCTCAGTTTTCTCAACTCTTTGAGCCACTTTTTTTGGTAAATGCCTTATTAAAGCACGAGTAGTGTGAAGAGACTTGAAAGTTAAATTACTAAGACATTGACAAATTCTTGAATTTTCATGTGGGAGTTTCAACATAAGGTTCATGAGCCCTTACCTTCAACCATCACAGATTTAAGATATGTTGATAGAAGGAACTTCACGTATTCACATAACTCTATAAAAAATCATCGTTTGGATTTTTTTAGAGCATATGTGATTTCAATTGTTTTACACGACCTGACTCATAACTCTTTCTCCCACTCAATATTCTACTCACCTCTTTATCATTCAATATACTGTTCATACATTATCATGCATGTTACTTATAATTGAGTCAATAATCAAAATTAGATTTATGGTTATTATGAAATGCAGTCATTTCTGAAATTTGAACTAAGGAATATTTCCACGTTTTTGTTAAAATTTGATTTAGCTATCGCCCAATTTTTATATTTCTATAATATGGACGTAAGGACATAAAATCTGTACAAACTTGTTGTTTTATTTCAATTATATGTATTTTACTCTATGAAACAATACTACACTATAATTACATATTTTATATAACTTAATCAGCACACAGTCGGCTCGCTTATCTAATTTTTGTTTTTAAATATCAAATTCAGAATCTAACTTTCGCCGGAGTTTGCTCAAAATTCTTTTTTTCAATTCTTCATGTCTAGTTGCTTCTAATTATACGTTTAGTTTCAAATTTGGCCAAGAACGATCAATCGGTCTTTTGGCACACATTAAGAATATTCCTAGACTTTTCAATAAATGAAATATTAAAATCTGCTTCAAATTTACTTTCTCGCCTGTCTGACAATAATATATCTCATTATTCGCCGTTTCACTGCCGTCGAAAGTAAAGTATGACTCGTCGTCGATAATGATTTCCAAACCTTCAGTTGTAGTTGTCACTGAGGCTTCTAAATTTTGATTTTTGTTCCATTTATTGCTTCTCAGAATATTTGGGTGCCAATTTTCTTGTTTTTCCATCTACATTCTATTCCTAGAGAATATTGTTTACATATTTCTTATCAATTTTGAATTTTCTGTCCAATTTTCGCAAACTGCCCCCGAGATTTCCATGAGCCGCCTCAATCTAAGCTTTTCTCTTCTTTTTTGGTATTTTTTTTGCTTTTGTGCCTGGTTCTGACTTTCTTTTAATTGAACGCCGATAAATATAATCATTGTTTGTCTTCAGATCTTGTTTTGTTCATCATTATTTTACGTCCTCCTTTCTCTTTTAAAACTTCCATACTTGAAACTAAACTTCTACAGAGACGTAATGTCTATACGTGAGACATTTGACAATTGCTAAATTACGAGAAACAATTAATAACATTTTCAGTAAATACCTACTTTACTTGATAAGCTGTTTAAAAATGTACGGATTTTTTGTCTCCACACCCTTAGTTTGCGACTTATTGAATGACATTAGTGAGGAAAACGAAAGAATACGGGTGTAGATTCTGACATTATCGATCAAAAGAAACGTAATGTTAGATAATTATAAATATGTTTTTTGAATTCAATTAAAATTTGAAAAACATGATTTATAATAAACTTTAATTTACACTCGAAAGTTCGGTTTACAATAAGTGGATAAAAAAATGTTTTTTGAGATTGAAAAAAAGATAAGCACAATATTTAAGAGTAGAATAAATGTCAGTGAGTTCGGAAAAAACCATTTAAAATAAGATAGAAGGGATATTTTTCTGTTATGCAAACAATAACTTAACAAATTATCGAGCGACCTGAACACTTTTTTGGATCCTTTGATTTCAATATGATTATGTGATTTGGACTACTGGACTGAGAATTAAATCAATGTTTTGGAAGATCGGAAAAAATCTGAATTCTATAATTTAGAAGTGATTGATTATGACACTTTGGGCTTATGTTATGCAAACAACGGAATATGCCAGATTTTTATGCTATATACATAAAAAGTAATACTTGTATCAAGCTTTTGCTTTTAAAGGACACACTATAAATCAAAAAATTCATTCTAAATTCATATCAAATACGCTTATAAAATTCAGATTTATTAATTATTCTTTGTTATAAGTTGCAGACTATTTTAAACACAATTACAATAATAATTTTGTACCAGGGATTGGTAAACTTTTATTATGCTATTGTCCTAGAAGTACCTGGCCTGACCTAGAGATGGTGGTAGTTGCTTCAAAAATAAGACTGAATTAGAAAGAACACAATCTCTACAGCATGTATTTCAAATTTGAAGGTGCCACGTTGTTTAGTATGTATTTGGCAGCCATAGTGAACGTTTTCAGTTAACTTGTAAACATGGAAAATATTGGTCATCGTTATGTGATAGAATACTTTTATTTGAAAGGCCTTAACCCAACCAATATGAAATCTGAACTAGTTCTAATCTGGATGAGACTGCTCCCTCGTTATCGACAGTAAAATATGGGGTAGCAGAGTTTAAACGAGGCCGTACGACCTGCAAAGGCCAGCATCGCAGTGGCGGCCAAATGAGATGACGACTCCAAAACTGTTTAAGAAAATCCACAATGCGATCTTGCATGATCGTCGACTGAAAGTGCGCGATCTAGCAGACAAAGTAGGCACATCGCATATCAACTGAATTTGGCTTTGAAAAAGCTGTACGCAAGATGGGTGCCGCGTTTGCTCACAATGGAACAAAAACGGCGTTGTATAGATGTCCATCAAGTGTTTGGCAATGTTTCACAGAAATACAACCAAATTTTTGCGCCGTTTCATAACCAGGGATGGAATGTGAGTGCATTACTTTATACCCAAAATAAAACAACAATCAAAACAATGGACTGAAATGGGAGAACCCGCTGCAAAGAAGGCAAAGACCGTTCCAGCTGCAGGTTGAGCTACATCATTTCCTCCGACAAAACCAAGAAATAGATCACCAATGTATTCCACAATAGCTTTAGGTTCTTTTTTAGTTCCATCAGAGTGTAAGAGTAGATATTGTTCATAATTTATAATTTATTAGTCATTTAAACATAACAAAAAATTTGCTATAAGGGGAGAGAAAGTATACTTTTATAATGAAAATGCGACTCAAAAATGAACACTGAACAGGGTGAAATTATCATTTTGTAGGTTACTGTTTATCGTAGTAGTACGATATAAAAGCGGCATAATATCATATGTGTGGCACAGTCAAATGGAATAAATTCGATGAAAAATAAATGAAATAAATATACAGGGTGTGTCATGTTACAGTGGCCACTAACAACTTTCTTATTTTATATTCATACCCTTTGTTTATTATTTATTTTTTGGATTAATCGGACAATACAGAATTTATGTACAATGTCCAATACCTATCTTCAACTGTTTCGGAAATATTGTGACTTTTCACAACAATCATCATTAAAAAAAGAAAATTATCGTATTTTACAAATCCGCCACATTACACTAAATATTTATTTCCCATTTAGCTCTTTATATTGAGAAAGTATGCAAAATATATTCCCGCGTGCTTCTCTACTGATATCAATAAAAAAAAATACAAAAGAAGTTTTGTTTATAAGCTTAGCAACTTGTTGTTTGCCTGCATGAGAGTAGTGATCAAAACCTCTCAGTTTCGTTCGAATTTCATTAACTGTACATAATAATAAGAGAAAAATTATTGGTTAAGGAGATAGCACACGGACACAAATGGAAGTTGCTTGCATATTTCACGAGCTTGATAATGTAAGACAGATAAAACAATGTTGTTAATGCAGTGAGTGATGATAAGAAATTGGATATGATGATTGAGTTTCAAGTGAACCTTTCGATTATTAAAATGAAATTAAATGCGTCGCTATAAAATGATAACAGCTCAGGAGCTATTAGAAGATTTCTATAGGAGAACGTATTTTTATGAACGAATGATGGCAATTTTAGATAACAATGTGATTCAATTAGAAGATATTTTGTTTCACGGTCATGTTAGTTATCAAAATCGGTCTAATGAGAATCCTCTCTGGATGAGAGAACATACGCAATATTTAGAATTGCTCCATAATAATATGCCAATGACAATAATGCCATCCTTTACATTCTGAATACACTTTTCACACGACCACTACACCAGTAAAGAAATGATCAATATGACTTATTGGTTTTTGAGTGTAATGTAGCGATATGCGTATTTCTTAATTTTCGTGAAACAGTTGAAGATAGGTACAGGACATTGAATATTTTTTTTTGAAAATATGCGTAAACAAAAATACAAATTGTTGCATCCACGCGTTTTTCCCAACACGCTCTCATTTATTTCTCCGGTTGGCAATTTCACACCCAATATTAGCATTTTCATCTCTCAGTAACATAATGAAACTAAAATGTGTTCATAAAACTTGAAAATTCATGGTAAACCAATGCTTTTCTTATCTTTATCAGTCAAAAAGTAGGTACTGATATGGTGAATATATGGAATTTTATAAAAGGCAAGAAAAACATGCATGTGGAAGCTATGAATATTAAGGTTCCCATTCTTAGTTGTAGAAAAAAATCAACTTGAAAAGACTGTCTAAAATGAGAGAACAGTTGGTTACTAGGAAACTAGGTGAAAGGAAATCAGGAAATTACAGACCTCCAGATTTTAACTGCACTTATTACAGTGCATACATACAATACAGTACTTAAACTTATACTTATAAGTACAGTACTTATTCACATTACCACCCATTTTTTCTCGTAACTCGATTAATTCAACATAAGTTTTATCGACGGGTGGTTGTCAGTTTCAATGAGATAATACAAATAATTTTCCAGAATCCAAATCTTATTTTTCCCTTTAAAATCTTTTGTTAAACTCGATCCATTTCACAGATCGTACAAACTTTGAACCGAAATAATAAAAACTTTTTTCGTGAAAAATTCTGTCGTACCGATTTGATCAACTTCATCATAAATCCCATTGTTAGGCGAAATAATGGTATAAATGACTGTTTGTTATTATTCACGCAAAGTAAAGCTAAAATAAGAGGAGAAAAGGAATAAGATCAATTTATTATCCATTTAAACAACAAGAAGTCAGTTGTAATTTATTGATATTTTTTGTTGTATGTAAAATTCCTCCTGATATATCTATCCTTTTCATTCCCTTTTTCAAATTTTCGATTTCAGTGAAATATTCGAAGCATTATTTTTCGTCGCGATTTTTAAGAAATCTGCACCCCACAACAGAACACTACTTTGATGTAACATATTATTAATTGGATCCAACCAACTAAGAACTTTTTTACATATTTTACATATATATTCATTAAATTATTCGAATATGATAACAAAATTGATCATCTGAATATAAAGAAGGGATCTTCTCTGATAGAAACAATAATTTAAAATGTTATGAAATATTTAATTATAATAACCTCCATTTATTGTAGAACCAAATACGTTTAAATATCCTCCAATAAATCCACTCCTAACCTAACCAATATGGTCAATAATAAGGTGCTTCAGCGGTAGCTTTTAAATATTTCAATAAATCTACAGTGGAATAGCTTTTCTGTTTTCAACATCATAAAATGATTTCTTCCATTCACGTAGAGTACGTAAGAAAACAGTAACATTCTTGAGCCGGGTTGTCACTGCGCGAAATTGTTTCACGAAACGAGTCTCGCTTTCGTACTCACCCCGAAACTTGTTTCGCGAGTATGTTTCGAAGTAAACCAACGCTAGTCGGTTTTCGATCGCACATTAAAGAGATTTGCCGTATTGTTCACAGTCTATACGTGCACTATGGATTTCGCGTGAAAAATGGATCAGGGTTCACTCGGTGTCATTGTCTCGCACAAACTGATGGCTCAAGTTATTTTCGCCTAGAACCCGAAACGTTTCGTCCAGTCGACCGAAGACATTTTCGCGAAACAGTTTAGCGCTTTGACAACCCGGCTTTACGAATATTTTGTTCTCGTTCGACGCCCTTCAAATACATTTTCGATCATGGTTGTTCCGTTTTTGAATTTCTGTCGGTATCTGGTTCCTTTTTCTAATGTTTATTATTTGTATACAAATTCAATGAATAGTCAATTACTGACAATTAAAAGAAGCAAAAGTAATAACGCATTATATTACTGTTACAGACAATCCCGGTGATTGCTTCAAGAACTATGTAACAGCGCTCCTCAGAATAAAATCAAAGATATTAATTATGTATGATAGTATCGACTTCGTACATTATCTATCGTTAGAAAAAGGCAAAAACTACAACCACGCAGATAACAACGTTCTATTTATCTTCTCATTCCTTATAGCTTCGAAGGCGTTTGATAAATTCAAGTAAAGACCAGTCAAATTATTGTATATGTAGGAAATAATATTTTTCCAATTATCTAGTTTCGTTTATTTTTCGTTTCCTCTCATCTTTATTCTTTTAACGAAGTACCCAGCTTAATGTTCTGCTGACAACATCACGTAGAATCCATTTTAGGGTCAAAGAATAAGTAGCCGAAAAGTGCGCGGGAGTCGGTTGCTTAGAACACGTGGGCACTGATATTTAAGGATATACTATAAATCCGAAAGACGCAATGGTCCCAGAAAAGACCTATTTTGTTTAAAGACGTAAAAACGACGGATTGCTTAAATCTGGGACTTAGATGTGTGGATAAACCATTACTTTATTTGGTTAAGTTCATATTTCCGTTTTTTTTGAGATAAAATTTTCATCTAACCTACCCACTCTTTTATTCCAAATAATACCCTAGACAACAAAAACTAAATTAGATCCACAGATATATTTTGATAAAAGAAAAAGGTTTTTGAAAATTTGTGAGAGATTAAACACATAAATTTTTCGAAATTTATTTTTGATAGGGGTGAAGAAACAAATGGTGTGATTTAATTGGAATAATAATAATTTGCAATTCTTCGCTTATCTTTTAGAGTTAAGGTGGCTAGATAACGAATCAAAATTGCAGGCTCAAAAAATCATAAGCAGCTGAAAATTATGATTTATCAAAAAATCATGAATGTTTTTTCAAATGCTTCGAAATTTCTGTCATAGCGAAGTTATATATCTTTAAGAAGTCTGAGGATGTTCTTGTCATGTCCAGAAACGACATTAAACTGGTCGTCGGTCTTCTGACAGAGAAATGTTTCGTCAAATACCACCTTTAGATTATAAGTATGGTAGAGGATGTTAACTGCAAATTTGGTGAGCAAATCATAGAGACAGAAGATCATCTATACTGCGAATGCCGTTTCCATTTCAGCCAGGGATTAGATACTTCGAAAGACTAGTGATAACACCTTGCGAGATAGGATAAAAAACTCCAGGAAAATAGCATCTTCTTGAAAGAGGTTACGCAGTTTAAATTTTAAAATACTGCGAAGCAAATTATTATCAAGTCAGAAAGTTTAAAAGAAACTATAACATTGACCTCAATGGTTAAACATAAAATTTCGTAATTAACAGTAGAAAATTGTTTTTTTTTAAAAATCACAATTTTTTAATTATTCAAAGCTACAATTGTCATCTCCTAAGCTCTACACAAGGGGAAAGAGATGGAGCAGATCTTTCAGAGCTAAAAAATGTAATAATGTTCTATAAAAAAATTATATGTATACAACATACGAACTCTTATTAAATTCAATTGGTACAGTCTTGAAAATGGAAGATTATCCACTTAGTATTTGATACTTTCGAAACTTTTAACGGTATTATAATTGAAAAAAAAGCACTTTCATCTAAATTTTTTCGTTACATTCCCTCTAAAAACATTAAAGAATACTGCACCATCATAAAGTAACAGCAAACTTTTAGTTTTCCGGGATGGACGACCTCTAAAGGAGGGATATCAACTGGCTGCCAAATAAATCCTGATTCAGCTCCGTGGGTATTTTTTATAAAGTTACTTTGTAGAGTCCAGCACATAAATGAGTTTCTCTATCTGTTGTTGCATAAGATAAGTTTCACGTGTCTATCGTTTTTATTAGACGTATAAGTGTGTGCAGATATTCTCAAATATATCCTACATAAAAAAAAAACGTTTTTGCAAACAATTTACGTGTTGGGGAATGAGGACTCAAAATAAAACTGCCCAAGAGTTTTTTCAAATGCCAACGTTTCGATTCAACTAATATCAGACCCTCACTTTCTTTTATTCATTATAACTAGTGAGCAAACTTCAGGTATTCGATAAAAACGACAACCAAAATTTTAAAATCAATTAAACGGGAACAACTACGAGAGTATTTTCAGTAGCTCCTAATAAATATACCAACTATTTACTTCCATACAAATTATTATAATTAATTATTTTGGTTTTCATACTTGTAAAGTACGAATGCCAATGGACCTCACATATAAATGTATTTAATACAGATTACGTAGACTCAAAAAAACAGTTTAGCTATATAATCGTCAACCATTTATAATAACGATCAATGAATTTTGCCTACGTATAAACTTTAATATTCATTTCTATATTATTTTGATATCTCCAGACCACTTGAAAATATGTGATTTGATATAAATTCGTTGAAAAATCGTTGATAATATTACAACCTTTGTTGCACACAATATTTCAATAATAAAACAAAATGTTTTTCACAAAAAATTTATGTTTCTTAGTTTTCTGTGCTTTCTGTATTGGATTCAGTATACAGGTAACAACTTAATATTATTTCACTAAATCGGTTTCTATCGTAAATTGATTCCAATATATTATAAAATGGATATAACACAAATTAGGTGTATGTAGAATAAAAATTATAATTTATTTACAGTTACTTCATGTTATAACTCAGATTCTGTCCAAGAACAAACAGTATTTACACTAAATAAACTCAAAAATGAGATGATTTATTAAGTTGCAATAAAAAAATTTCCAAACTATAAACGCTACCTGCAAACAATCACTTAATCTTAACTACTCTTTCAACAATTCATCTAATAATTGTTGTTTCTTACTGTAAAGTAGAGATTGCCATCTGAGGCGCATTGGGGTTAAACAAGAAGACCTTCATTAATTTCACCGTTTTGTATTTAAACTTCTCTCCAGTTAATTTATATTCGAATAAGACGTTATACTAATGAGGGTGACGAGTCGACTAATTACAACTCCATCAATACATTTCATATATTTTCAAATTAAACACGTTCAGCAATTAAGTTACACGAGGAATCAATTGTCGCCAGTTACATTACTTTAGTTTTACTACTGGGCGAACAAAGCCGCAACAAAAAACACAATCGCATCGAATGAAACTGGACTGTCGAGTCTGTTTATTGCAAACAGTTGTGATGCATTTTATGTATTTGTCAGCTTATTTTGATGACTACGAATTTTAAAAGAAATTGATGGGTTTGTTTAGAAACGCTGGATAAATTAGGTATTAAATGTTGATTATTATAAAGAGGGACACTTTTCAACTATGCAGATATCTGTCAACGCTTTTCTTCTACCAATTACCTGCATTGATTTTAAATAGGGAATGTACCATATGTGGCACAACGATTAATTTCGATACAAAACACTCAGACATCTAGCTCTCTCCTTTTAAGCCATTTCTAAGATACCAAAAGTGTCCGAATTATCTAATATTCCAAAGAAAGTTCCGTAAAATGATAAGTAGATATGAAGATGAACAGAGATAATAATGTCAATATACCAAAGCTTGAAAAATTAGAGGACCAACATAATAAAAATTACAAGCTACCAAGCGCGGATCCAGGGGGGTCATGGGGGTACCAAGCGCGGATCCAAGGAGTCGTGGGGAGAGTCATGACCACCCCTCCTAAGCCCTGATTAATTAACTTGCTTTTTTGTTTCTTATAAAAGGGCGTAAAGAGGAATATGTAAAAGTACGAATTATTTTACACCGTGGATAAAGGCAGCCAATACCCCCAAATATTTCGAATACCAAAACAATACCTAATAAAACAAAAATAAAATGCTCAAGAAATTTAAGACTAAGAAGTAGAAGAATCTGACATAAACTAATTAATATGAGTGTCAAAAACAACGTAATTAACTTATATTTTGTGGGTAAGAGGCTTAAAATGCCATGTCTTTGGGGGAGGAATTGTCCTAATACTAATGAACCCCCCGTTGTCAAGACCCTGGATCCACCCTTGCAAGATACTTATCAAATCTGCGTCAAGTAATCTCCACAGCAATACGACGAAAAAGACATAGCCTTCTAAATAAAATAACCAATTCAATTGAGCTCCACAACAGCGATATCAATTTAAAGGCTAGTAATAAGAAATTACTTGAAGAACCTTAGGATCCACTATCGGAGCAAAGAGTTTGGAATCTAAGGTAATGCAGTACACCCTAGCAATATCACTAGGAAGCAGTAAACACTTAACCAAAAATTAGCAGCCATATGAGCAGTAATCCCCAACAAAAATTGCCAACTCATTTAGATCTTCACAATGGTAACCACTCATCATTTCATTCCACACAATTATAAGGTATTTTTTGTTAATAATAATAAAAAATTTGGTAGGTTTCAAGATCGAAACTTTTAGAATAGTAGACGCTATAACACAGAATTCAATTGGAGACCTCAGAAACAACAAAACCAAATAAGATTTACATTGAAAAAGTTAACGGAATCTATTTTTATGACCCGAACGGATTTTAAGATGGAAGTATTTACGATAATTTCTACAGAGCTACACTCGCTCCTTGTCGATGCTAGTGCTATCAAATCTTTCCAAGTGTTTTCATGATAGTATCAAATATGAGTTTTTTATTGTAACCTTCCAAAAATATTTACAATACTATTGCACATACCCACATTTAAACAATTCCGTAAGAACGAAAATTTCAATTTGTACCTCTATAAACTCAAAAATACATTCAATAGTTTCATAGGTTTTGATAATCTCAAATTTCTACAAGCCAAACTCGATTTTTCAGACTCTGAACTCATCATAGACAATTCTATACCACCTATGCAAGAAGGTAACAGAGCCCAATTATATTCAATTCGAATCACAAAACATCACCTAGGTCTAAATACCTGATAAAGAATCCCAAAGTGCCATCACACGTAAATAAGAGAAACAAGGAGTTACTATTAGATATTACAGACGAGATTATAAAATAAAAGTGATAGGTCTAGTTAGCAAATCAGACATCGATTTAACCGATTATAATGTTGTATGCGAATATATTATCATTATATAGAGCATATCTCATAAATAATGTCGGTCCATCGGATTCTATGGTTTCAACCCAACGTTCAGAGACGTTTGAAACCTTGGTAACATCATTCTTTGAGTTTAGATGCAAAAAATTGTCGCAATGCATTTTAAATATCTCCTTTGGATTAAAATTTTTCCTAAGATTTTCGCCATAGATCTGAATAAATAATAATCCGACTGCGCAAGGTCCGGATTAAATGCTAGATGTGGTAGGAGTTCAATACCTCCAAGTTCTCCGAAAAAGAAGAGAGAAAGATGGAAAGTAGAATTAGCTACTAGTCTTAACAAGTTACGTCATGTTTAATTTGAGGCGTATCATAAACGAAAACCGACATTATCTACTTATAAGACACCCTCGGTAGATTATCCAATTTGTAACACTACAGACATCTTGGGTAAATTAGAAATTCAATACTTCTCCACACTTAACGTCGTCAGCGGATTCCACCATATACACATAGAAGAAGAAGATATTCTCAAACACATTTGGTATATTCCATATTCAAAAATAAGGTATTGAGAACCGGCAAAGAAGGAATTAACGAATGACAAACATCTGTATCGTATAAACGGGTCTCTTTAAAAAAAATCAACGTATTTCTGCAATGCCTTAGAAAGTATCCAAGAAATACTGTCAAATATCAAGTTGGATTGTCTTCTGTAGCTCAATTTTGGAAATCAGTTCTTAATTCCTATTTAGGATACAATGAAATAGATACTACCATTGTCCGATAAAATATTCTTGTTGGATTCACCCAGATTGGTGAAATATAATGTAAATGTAATATTGAAAGTTAAAACGAATATCTAAGAAAAAATTGTTTCTGTATTATTAATGCCTATTTAGTATCTATGTTACCGGCAATGTGTATTGTATACAATACCTAGGCAATGTATAGAATACCTAAAACGGGCAGGTAAAGTATGAAATAGAATTTATTTTACACTTTACCTAGGTATTCTATACAATGCCAAACTTGCAGCAGGTAATGTAACAGTCGAAGGCAATTGTGGTTATTACAAACAAATAAGTATGGTAAGCTTCATAGAACCCTGACACCCTTCCTAGAGGCGCCATTTCAAGCATTAATGGAAGTGAATCGTTTTAGCATAACCGTTCACTCGCGAGTGTACGCCGCACGCGGGTATCCTTTGCAAATAAAATTAAATCCTTTGACAAGAGACGGCACGGCGCCAAGGCGGCGCGATCAAAGTAAGTTCGTTTAGATAATGTCGAACGCAATTGTGTTTAATAAAACAAAATACGAATAAAAATTATCGGGACACACAAGCTAGGTGCAAAGATAATTTTAATCAAAAATATGCGAAAGTAGGTAAATTCAAAGTAAAATTACACCACAATTCTTCATCACTCGAACTGTCAGAGTTACTACCACCCGTATTTTTAATAAGAGAGCCATTATCACGATCTGAATCCAAAACAAAATATTTAGGTACTTATTCTCTTCTGTAATTGCGTGAACTACGTATACTTATGTTCCACATAAATGTGGAATTACCTTTTTTATTAATACTTTCTTTTAGTTTGACTTAAGGCTGGAGCGTCTGTAGGTTGCTACGGGGGTAAGTACATAGGTGTAATTTATCCAGAATCTTATCAAATGTCGGATTTTTTGAGGATAAATTCAATTCGTAGTACAACAGTTCACAAACACAATCTTTCACTACGGAGGCGCTTCGATATAAAACTGTCAATTTCACTTTCGGGTGTACGCCGCACGCGGTAGCCTTTGTAAATAAAATTAAATCCTTTGACAAGAGGCGGCGCGGGCGCGGCGGCCGGGCGGCCGGTCAGGTCAAAGGAGCCGCCGCTTGAGAAAAAGGATACCGCGATAGCGAACGTTGGAGTGATGGTCTGCGATTTGTACAACTCATGAAGAATAGGGCGTTTCACTCAGGAATCAAAAGAACACCTTATGAAGCTCTTTTTGGGTCGAAAATAAAAGTTGGCATATCTTTGCCTTTTGAGGATACTCACAACCTGGAGAGCGAAGAAGATTTAGAAAAAGTGATGAAGTCATCTTCAGAATCTGTAATAGATGCACTCGATAGTTTTAACATCGGTAAGGAAGCTTCAAATGTCCAAAGTACGCATGATGAACACATGGCTATCCCAAATACTAAGAATGTTGTTGAGCCTACGAATGTCGAAAATCTTCCTTGTGAGGTGAATGATCAAGCGTTACATGATCCGAATTTGGTATCAGTACGAGAGGAGTCATTGAGTTGTGCACTTATATGCTGTGTTTGTTCCGAGGAGACAACAGGTGGTCATTCGTGCAGAATGTGCAATAGGCCTATTCATATTATTTGTGCTGCTCCGGAAGAAAATATTGCAGAAGGTTTTGGATCCAAAGTTGCTTGTCCTTTATGCGCAAAAAACGCCTTTTCGATAGAAAACCGCATCAGAACCAAAGAGAATTTGATAGTACAAGCTCAGAAAATGCTTAAAACTTCTGAAAAAAAATTCCCTCCCGTATCGTTGGGTCGTAGAGGTCGTGGTGATGCTCGCAACATACTGGCTGTAGTATTACACAAAACTGATGACGATCTATATCAACTAGGCACAAAGCAAGGCGTTGTCAAGACATTGTATTCAAGACAACAGTTCACTGTTTGCCATCAGAAATTACTGCAAGAAGACGACGTCCCCAATCTGGAAACGACACTCCGTACAGTTGCGACTTTTCAATCTACGGGGACAGGACAGGGCTTTGTGAAATGTAGCTGCAAAAAAAACTGTGACTCTAAAAAGTGTTCCTGTGTCAAAAGTAAGGCTCTGTGCTCTTCAAAGTGCCATAATAGTTTTTCGTGTAAGAATAAATAAAACCTACTTTTACTTAAAATTGTGAATGCCTATTAGACCTACTTTTTGTTATAAAGAGAATTGTTTGTTTGTGAAGTTCAATTACAAAATTACTTATATTATGTTAAACGATACTTGTAATGTTATGTTACAAACAAGAAGAATTTTAAGTTTCCTGTTATTTTTTTGTGATTTTAAAGTTGATAATAAAGTTTATTTCAAGTAAATACAACATATTTTATTTATCCGCTATTTGATAAGTAAGTCTGTTAAGATTTATTGATATTAACCGGCTTACCTAACATTAGTTTAGTCTTAAGATTTATTTATTTTACACATTACCGGTGAACCAGCAGATATTCTATACAACCCCTAGGAATTGTATACAATACCTAGGTAAAGTATGAAATGGACAATGATATTCATGATATTTCATACATTGCCTGGACGCCCCAGGGATTGTATACATTACCTAGGGATTGTATACAATACCTGAATTATACACATTGCCGGTAACATCTACATTGAATCCAAAATCGATGAATTGATTCCAGGATCCAGTGAAGTTAGAACTTTATTATGAAGGTTTATGCCCCTATTGTCATGAATTCATAGCACAGCAGTTATATCCGACATACGAAGCTCTAGGTGCTGATGCAGATTCAACTATTTTGATCGATCTGATACCATATGGAAACGCTGTAAGTATTTTACCACTCATTTGAATGATGCAATTGCAGGATAAATCCATATTTTCAAATTCATATCAAGCCAGTATTAATTGCGGCGTATTTTATAAATACCGCCCTAATATCTCCAAAGTTTATCAAAACAAGAGCACAAGAAAGTTTCTGCTGGAAAAGGTGGTTGGCTAATTTTTTGAATATACAAGAGAGACTATCATGAATAAAATGTCTTTGATGGCGTTTGAAAAATAGTTTTAGAGGTTTTTAACAAACTGTTTTAGTCATGAACCTCTGTAACGTTCAATAGTCGCCTGACTAAAAATTATTATTGAAAGTCATACCCAAGGGCAATAGTATGTTCGGGCCACATTACAGGCCTTTCTTTATTTCTGATAATCTAGATGGCTAAAGTTGACATTTCACATGTGGAAAGTGAAATTTTTCTGTACCGGTCTGGTAACATCACTTTTATGATCGACAGATCTAAACAATAGGACATTCTTTTTCTGGTGCCAATATTCAAGTTCGAGAATGTCAGTTATTGACTTTAAATGTCTGCGAATTATTGGAAAATAGATTCTGTCCCTGTATGTGAGTTAATAAAGATTATTTTGAACAATCCATACAATAATTTAAATGTTTCATTTTGTAATAAAACGAATTTCTATAAAGAATTCTGCATTTGTGAAATATCCTTCACCCTACATAAAATAGAAATAACCAGAGATGGAAAAATGTCAGCATAACGACCATTTTACGACCAACATTAAGACCACAAATAGTTTTTTGGTATTTTTTATAAATAGTCATAAACTATTCAATATTAACATCACAACTTTTCCACAGGCCTGTTACTGATATTGCCGAATATTTTTGAACAACTAATAAGACTTAAAGACAATAATCAAACTCATTGTTTATATGATTATCACATTTTTTTTTCTAAATATTTCTACTTTCTTTTTTTATACAAAAACAAAGTTTTCAACTTTTTCCTATTGCAAGCGACCAAAACATAAGTATTTTTTTGAAAAATTATTTTTATAATGATAAAAATCTATTTCAGACATAGTAAACAGATATATGTAGTATGATAAGAGTAGTAATATGATGAGAGGGCATTTGACAGGAAAAATTGTTGAGTTTATAATAAAAATATTTTATTTTCTACAATATCTCCTTTTAAATCAATCCACTTAGTTAAGTTTTGCAGAATATGTATTTGCCTCTGCCATCACTTCTAAATAAATAAGAAAAGATTATACATTTGGAGTTTCAAAACGGTGGAAATGTCCTTATTATCGACAAAAACAGTTTTTTCTTTCTTCGGAGCATGTTTTTCAGATCAAGTCCATTGTTCTTAACACTATTTTTGTTTCTGGAGTACAATGATCTTTTACTATCGTCTACTTCATCGGCTATCTCATGTAATTTTATTCGACGGTATGTACAAGGGAACGAATTTTATTAGTCAGTATAGATAAAGTTACAGTGAATCCTGATGTTCAGCATCAGCCTCTTCTTTAAGCATATAACCACTCACAAATCATTCCATAAAACGTAGCACATTCAAAATAATATTTACGTAAGGTTACTATAATTGTTTTTTCATGTAGAATGTAAAGTTTAATCAACACTCTAAACATGTTTCCCTATATGAGTGCTAAAACTTATTTATCTATCAGATTTTTGTATGACATTTGAAACATGAAAATATAATTTTTGTACCTAGCTAAAGTTTTAGTAACCTCTGAAAAGTCGAATTTCCATCGAACTGACATCTTATTTTCTCTATTAACATGTGAAGTGTCTGTAGAGAACTACTAAATTGCCTAGGACAGTATGTTCGCTTTTTCAATTCTATCATAAAGATGCGGCTAAAAGTATCTGATATCATAACTATTATGATATTCAAAGAAATATCATACGAATAGATAAACGAATGAATTAATGAATGTGGCAATGGAATCAATATCCAATTCATAGTTGTCTAAAAATAACATTCGTTACACCTGGACGAGAAAATACGATGAAATGTATGAATAGGAAATTAGACAGACACTAATTAACAACGAAATCTATAATATATTTAATAATATATCTAAAAAATATCTGAAAGATATTTCATAGAATGTACGTAGATATTTATCATCTCTTATCTGATCTTATTTATTCTCTCTTATCTGTTCTAACAATATTTTTATTTAACGAACCTTAAAAAATATTCAAATGGGTTGTAGGACTTATATATAGAGATAAATGATTCAATAGATCTTCTCTCGATAAACCCTCATAGCAATAATGCGTGGCATTAAAAGTATTTCTAAGACAAATTAGCTTATTTCCGAATATACTTTTGCTATTACGATTATAAAGATTATTACACGTTACAGTGCCTTATATACCTATACCTTATATAAGAAGATTGGTTTAATAGACATAATTAGTTTGTGAAGAATCGCATTTCATCTAATCTAAATATTCACTATGTAATCACCAATGTAATCAGATATAGGCATTATCGACATTATTATCAATTTCCATTGATCATAATTGTTGGATCAAGTATCGTATATAATGATAACTGGTCCAGATGGTTATGTACATAATGTATTTTGAAATGTATACTGTTTGATAGAGAATGCTTTCCAAAATTGGAATATCCACTAAAAATTGAAAGTTGAAGAACATTATATTTAAATATATTTTAATTACGTTGGAACTATCAACATTTTCAATTGTAACAGATATTATTTTCTAATAATTCAACAAAATGTCTTTCTTGAGTTCCTTCAAAACCTATGGTGATGAGTACCCAATTCGGAACTAAGTTGCCTTGAATCAAGATCACAACGCACAGCACCATGTGGGTTTACTCCAATACTTTGTAAATAAATTTCTCTCGCTTCTTGAGCTCTACACATAAAAATGTGTAGAATGCTTTCCAAAATTGGAATATCTACTAAGCATTATTATTATATTTATATTTTAATTGCGTTTCAACCATCAACATTTTCAATTGTAACATCGATATTATTTTCTAATAATTCAACAAAATGACAGTTCCTTCAAAACCTATGGTGATGAGTACCCAATTCGGGATAATAATGCACAGCAGCATGTACGTTTACTTTAATACTTTGTGAATAAGCTTCTCTCGCTTCTTGTGCTCTACACATTAAGATTTGCATGATACAGATCCCTAAATTTATTTGTTTTTTTTTTTTTTCAAAATCAAATCAACATATAAAATAGTAGGGTCGTAAATCTAGTTATCACTCGGCATAGCAAAACCAAATCACAGTGAATACCGTAAATATCGGAATACGCAAATTATCAATAAATAACAGATACAAATGAACGAGTTGTATTTTCTTGCCAATTGGATCATAGATCGCATCAAAACGCTTTGACCACTGCTAGCAGCCATGCGTTTCTTCAAAAACCCATGGTCTGTCTACCACCATCCAATTCCATGGCAATATTTCCTTCCATTGTCCGTTGACGACCTCGTCTGTATTCTTGGAATGAGCAACCGAAACGGTCCCTCAAGGCAGTGAAACTTTAGGGTAATGTTAATTTGATGGCAGAATCAAGTTCTGAAATTTGTCTTTATTAGAGAGGTCTTTATCTTGGTCTATACTGAAAAACTGTGACTAAAATGCAATCTACTGGAAAATATTACTGTTATAGGGCCCTAACTGAAGTTTAAGTAACTTGATTCTAGTCCTTCCCTCACTTAAACCTTCACTAAAGACAACCGTCCGCCCATGTTGCATCAACGATCTAAATCGAGACTTAATATTTGAACTCCTAATCATCATAGCTCTCCATGTAATCCACGAAGACCTTATCGAACACAATTGTAATCATTTTAAGCAGCTCAGCAAGGATTTTTTCATTGTACTGCACTAACTCACGGAATTTATTTCCAAGAAGTTCAATATGACCATGACTAGATCAACAAGGCGTGTTAACTCAACGAAAGGCCGACTTGTTATAAGATGTCTGAACGACAGAACCAAAAACACAGCTTTGTTAAATGAACGATTCGTTCAAAAAAAAACTGGAATATATAATTTACAATCTACGCCTGTTACCAGTACGCGTGATTTGAAAATCAAATGCGACTATTTTTAGAGGATTTTTACGTGTTTAGTTACTAGATAAACAGATTTCCCCACTATTGTTTTTTGAAAAAACTGAACTGTGGCTAGTTCAATATTTTCTTTAATCGAAATATTGCGAAGCATGCAGAAATATTATATTGCATTGATATTTTATATTATTAATGAATGTTGTTTATTGTTTCAAGTGAATTATAAAGCAATATTTGTTTGCTACTTGTAGATAAGTCGAATTATAATACATAGTCTTTGCTTAAAGTACTTTGTTTTTATCCATCAATTGAGAATTAATGCAAATTATCAAACTATTTAATGTATTTTAGGATTATGTGATAAATGATAATGGAACAGTAGAATTTACTTGTCAACATGGCGAAAGAGAATGCCTTTTAAACAGAATACATGCCTGTGCCATTAATCAAAACACCACCCAAGCCAAAATGATTGGATTTATATACTGTAGCATTAACAGATCTAAAGAAGATGCTTTGGAAGTTGCTAGTGAAGTAAGTGTGGATTCAAGGAAAATCAACTTTTTTAGGTTTGATGAATTGACAATATATTTGCTAAATTACATTATTATTAATTATTTCAATAAAAAATCCATCACAGGTTCACAAGAATTATGCATCACATATTGTTATTAGATCATGAAAACTAATCATGTGTGTGTGAATATTGTGATCACTAAACTATCTCTTTTTATGGCTATTATTCTATGGAATTGTTCAATCTTCATTGACGTTTCATTTAAAAGATGTTGGTATAATGGCACATTCCTTAACAACACTTACTAAAGCCGCGTTTACACCGGAGTTAATAAACGCCGAGTAAACGCGGCTTTAGTCACAGATATTTTAAAATGATCTTCGATGATGCACCTATTCCAGAAGTTATCTCATAGATAATAATCTAAAGGACCGAGATGGAGGGATTCCCTTCTCGAAAATTTGTCGTTAAGTTATTCTCTAATTAATATATAACAAGTTACTCCCGTGTTGAAAAAATGTTCATTTTGTTAATGAAAAAGAGTAGTTCAATTGATTATTATTCAAAATGGCAAACGAGATGTTTACATTAAACGTTTAGAATTAGAGTTTCAGTTGGACCAGCCAGTACCACCGACTTATACTCTAGTTGAGGTGAAACAGTTTGCCAAGTATTTATATGCTGTGGGTAATATTTTTTTTATATTTCATATACAGCAGCAAACTACTTTTTGAAAAATCAGGTATTGTTGACAATATTGTTTGTCGACAAATTTCTAATTTAGTCGGACAAATATCTGATAATTAAATTCAACAAGTAAGTTGATAGCAATCAAAGAGTTTTCCATTGTACGGACATTTCAGATATCAGTTTATATGTTACTTCTCTAGAGTCTCGAGAGAAAACATTTCACGCATAAATATTATACCAAGACAATTCATGATGGCTTAAAACGGCGAAATGTGTGCAACTGCGGCGGGCCATATAGACAACGGTAATTGAAAAGTTGAGAGTGTCTCAGCATTAGGGTTACATGAAGTTTTTTATTTAATAGTTTATAGTCGTTCTATTCTGCGAAAGAAAAATCTAACATAGAATTTTGTCGCTTTCAGCAGCGAACTCTTTTTGATGGCATCTAATGCCATCCTTAGATTTTCTTGAGTATAATTACCACGATTTGAGTTTTTCCTGATATACTTTGGCAATAAAACGAAGGTACGCCTATTTGTGAAGAAATAAATAAATGGCCATTTATTTCTAAAAATTAGGTGGCCACCTCTAACGAATGCTAGACTACCAACGTGTAAAATAAAATCCACCTTTGAAAGGAATTTAAATGTCAGAATTATCAAATTGAAGTCGTACTTAATATGTTAAAATATCTGCTGAATTTATTTCTGCACGTTCACACTTGTTACTACATTGAAAAGACTAATTAATTTTGCAATAATAATATAATATTTCTAGTTTTTGATTGCTTTAATGTATAATTGACGTGACTGAAAGCACACTGGCCGTACTCACACAAAAACTTTAGTTGGGTAGGACACGTAATATTTTCATAAAATCGTGAACTTCTACCTACTAATACTTTTTTTTCCAATTTTAGTGTTCCAACGAAATCGGTTTATCATTTGATGACATCAATTCCTGTGTATATAGTACTCTATCCGACAATCTTTTACTAGCTTACGCTAAAAGACAAGAGAAACTGGATCCACCATTGACATATGTACCCAACATTAGATTCAATGGTGTTTTTGATGAGAATCTTGAAAACAAAGCAAGGCAAGATTGTCTAGCTACAATATGTGGTTTAATTAAAGAATCCAAACCGAAAGCTTGTGACAGCGTTAGCAAGAGTTTCCATGGACGTTCATCTCAATAGAAAATAATTGTTAGATATTTAAGCAATTAAATTGAAATAAGAATATTTTCATATTGTATTTCTATAACCACTAAACATAGCGATAAAAGGTATTGAGTAAATAACGCATATACAAATTTATAAGACCTATAATTACATAAGCAGAGAGAACTCGAGCGGACACAACACAACAACGAAGTACATGAAGGAGATTGAAGGAGTGAGTCTAAGATATCGAATAAAAAGCAAAATTATGAGAGAAAATATGAATATATAGAATATAGTACGATTCACGAGATCGAGACGACGATAATGGAGAGACCACTTCGACAGAATGATGGAAGATCTATGGGCTAAATGGACAAAGGATGAGAAACGAACTTCAAGGAGACCTCTCGGCCGACATTTCTCTATAAGAGGCTCAATAGTAGAAGAAAAAAGACGAAGTCTTAAGAAGAGAGAAAGCAGAAGAAGAAGCTGCTTAGCTAACAAGCAGAGAATGGGCTGAGAAAAAGATGCAAATATTGAAGAATATGAAATAAATAGAATTGGTTTAAAAAAGAGTCACTACCATACATCGGTATAACTAATTGTTATTTTGTTAATTTCTTCCGTTATTCTAACTTTCACTTCAGCAATATTGTCTGGTCTATTAAAATATACTTTAGAAATAATCATGTATTTTCAAATCTATCCTGCTTAAAATCAGGAAAAATCTTTGTAGATACTAAAATATTAGTCAAAAAGCCAAATAAACAATTGATATGGATCTAGTGGGCTGCTGTCATTTAGGTATTTAAAATTAATAAAAGACGTCAGTATAATATTTGTGCGTGTATTAAATTTAGTTCTGGCTCATTTGTCCGAGACTCAATGAATAGACATTTTAATTATGATTGGTTGTAGAAATAAAACAAGAACTCAAAAGGAAGTTTTGTTTAATAATAAATGCCGTAGTCAACACATTTTGCAGTCTAATGGTAATGTTTAACAGGATTTTTTATTAACTTCTTAGTAGCTATATTAAAAAGACTTTTTCCTGATGTTAATCATCCAAATGAGATAGATCGATCTATTTAGTAATAACAAGACGGAGCTCCACACGCATTTTTCATGTACAGTTAGAAATAATTTAAACGCTGTTTTTGACACGTCTCGATTACTTCTTATGGGATTATTGAGAATCTAAAGTATGTTTTAATAGACTAGACAATATTGCTGATTTGAAAGTTAGGATAACGGAAGCAATTAACAAAATAACCTCTGAGGTCATACAAAACATTGTACGAGAAGTGAATGGTGGTTATTTTGAACATTTAATTTAATTGTAAAATACATTGGAAAAAACATTCTTGATATTATACGATATTATTATCCTCATTCTACGTAAAGCTTTTTGGTAGAGACATTATCTATCTTAAAAATCAATTTTCTCAGTTATGATTGCACCAAAACAGAGGACTAAAATCCCTTTCCAAGGAGGTGCCACACCACCCCCTTTTTATTTAAAATTCTCGAGGGAGTGCTTATAACTCAGAAGGGGTTCTGACGAAGGATAATATTTTTTCATTGTAAGTTAACAATTTAAGAATAAAAATCAACCTGTTTCAGGGTTTTTCCACATAGTACATAATAACGCTAAAATTGAATTTACTCCATATATATGGAACGCATTGTATATTGCTAAAATACATGTAAAAGCGGAGGATAACGGCGCGAAGAATGCATAGAGCCATAGTTTGCGACGAAATCTTGGTCAAAATATTTTGCGACATATTGCGATAGATAAAGATACTCTTCTTCACGATAAAAAAACATACAATTTGTTTTCATTACCCATGTAAACTAAGGCGTATGTCCACCATCTATTATGTGCAGTGTAAAATGTGAATTCGCCTCAAGTTAAGAAAAAATCCAACAATAAAAATGCATTATTTATGTTATAGTTTTTCAAACTCAAATTAGAATTAAATCTAAAGAAATACTAGTCACATTTTCCACTTTTTTTCTTAACTACCCTACTCAAAAATATCTTGTTTCAAATTTAATTAAAAAGTACAAAGTTCAAATAGTTTTTGTTATGTTTGTGAACAGTTTATATTTCCATGCAATTTATTTTTGCGGACAAAGATAAAAAGTGGGTACCATATATTTTTTGTGGAAATACATTACAAAGGTAATCAGCCGGAGATAAAGTATACCTTCCATTTGAATGAATGAATGGATTTCGTAATCATGGAAATGACTATTACTTTTAAGTTACGAAGATTGTAGGTTGCCGTACACATAATAATCCAAGTATTGTATTTGCCAATGTCACAGAATTAATACTAATAGAGAAGCGAAAGATTTTATAAAAAGCGTTGACAAAACAGAGCAAAATTCATATTAAAAAAATTATTATATTTATCATATGAAAAACATTTATTTGAAAATAAAGAGTAATTTAATATTAACTCATATTAAAATTATTATATATGAAACTGTGGTTTATTGATTTTTTTCATAAATGATAGATTAATTAATGGAACAACTAACTAGACCTATATTTTATTATTTATTTATAGTTTAGAACTTTACCCATAAAATTTAATACCTTAGTTGTTAACGTTTATGAATGTAATTGTAGTTATTATTTCTGTAACAGGTGAATTGTTACGTATAAAATTAGTTAATATGTAACGTAATAATTTAAAAGTAGTTTATGCTGTATTATGAATGATCAACTTGTTGCTCCTGATGTCATAATTTCGTATTTGTATGTTTTTATGAGTTTAATTTGTGTCTTGGAATTCCAATGGAATATGGTGTTAATTGGTGTTTTTCGTTAGATTTTGATTTTGCTTTCGAGGTAGATGGCTAAGTGTTATTTAGATTCGCACTTTCACATAAAACATTTTCAACAACTTGTAGAACTGTAGCAGGATCAGGATTTTCTTGGGCTTCAAGAGGCTTGTCTGTAATTTTGGCTGCCATGAAATCTAGGCCAGAAAAGATATCAGAGCTGAAAGCTTCTATTATACAAGCCTAAAATCCATTTATAACATTTGCACTGATGCTGCTTTTAAATAAGCTTGTTCGAATAAATAAGCAATGGACCACAAAAAGAAGCATACAATGGCTGCATTCTATGGCTTGTGTGCGCCGGAAATCCAAGTATTGTGATTTAGTTGTCTCTACATAAATTTATAACATCCAGAGCTACATGTGTAGCATGGTTACCCATCATACGTTCGACGTATTGAATAAAATGGTGCAGATATTTAATAAAGTTTTCTGTTGTCATCCCACCCGTTTCATGTGCCACGCCAATTGACCCTGAGGGAGCAACATTCATGAATGCAGGTTGCATCCTAACTCCTAACTAAAATCCAGATAAAATTACAAATAACTTCAACTTTCACTTGGAGGACATAAAATAAGATAAATAATAATTGTAAATAAGTACAATATGCCAAACAATAATGTTTATAATGTGCCTGTTACTAAGCCAATTTTTGCACTCGAAAGATCTTCCATATCGATTTTTCACGGTAATTGCAGTCAAAATATATGACAATGATAGTGATGTGAAAGTTAAATCTATTGTCATTGATCCGGAAAATTTGCGTCTTCATAAAATACTTCACATTTAAGCTGAATTAGATGATTGCCACCACAATGGGGTTGGTTAACACCAGATACGAAAGTTATCTTGACCAGAAACAGAAGTGAGGAAAGAGAAGGAGAATTGGAAGAGAAGGAGAATTAGTAGAGGATGTTAACTGCAAATTCGGTGAGCAAGCCATAGATACAGAAGATCATCTATACTGCGAATTGTTTTTTGAGAAAAAATAAGTTACGATCTTTCAAAGCTGCAATTGTCGTCCCCTAAGCTCCAGCAGGGACGTGCCGACAAGGGGAAAGAGATAGAGCAGGCCCCCCAGAGCTAAAAAATGTAATAATGTTCTATAAAAAAAATTAAATAATTCTAGTATCAAATTTTGGTAAATTTATTATTTTTTTTTTTGTATTACGCACCTCCTCCCAGAGCAAAATTCTGGACACGCAACTGAGTTCTAGCCATCTTACCCGAAAGGTTCGCATTTGAGGATCCATTTTCTTGATTTAATAACAGACTATTTTGTTTATTATTATAACAGGATATTCCTTGTAGTCGGGATTAAAAAAATAAAAAACTATCAATAAAAATTTTTTCGAAACTGAACGTTTCATTCAATTGACCTATGAAATCTTTTACAACACCATTCTCTACAATTGTGATATCATACGCAGAGAAGCAGAAGTTTCTTCTCATTTCTTTGTGAAATGTTAATGAAATTGTTGGAACAAGAGCGTCTGCATATAATTTAAGTCATCTAGATCGAACACATTATAACTAACACATGAATGATGTATCTTTGGTAAGGTAAACTATATAATGCGTTGATAAATTTGAACGAGAAGGCATTTCCATAAATATTAATCTTACAAGTCGTCGGACGACTAAGAGAAATCCATTAAATATCGTCGTGTTCGTAAAGCAATGACGATTCGGAATGCCTAAAAAATACAGCGGCTTTGAATGTATCGGCTTTACAACATACGAACAACAGATTTAATTTCCGCTCTTATTAAATTCAGTTGGTAGAGTCTTGAAATAGGAAGATTATCCACTTAGTATTTGTTACTTTCTAAACTTTCAACGGTATTTTATTTGAAGAAAAGGAGCACTTCCATCTAAATATTTTTGTAACTTTCTCTCTAAAATCATCAAAGAATACTGCACCATCATAAAGTAACAGTATAAACTACAATGGACGTCTTGGTCCTTTTTTCTAAACAGTACCGGTCTTCCATAGCCCTAGAGAGGGATATCAACTAGCTGCCAAAAAATGTCCTGATTCAGCCCCATGGGATTTTTGTATAAAGTTACTTCAAAGAGCCCAGCACAATCTCAAGAAATTTGTACCTGTTGTAAATTGTAAAAAATACTCCATCACAGAGAGAATTGCACTTTCCTGGTTTAGTCTTGAGGATGTATATCATCGCCAGGGATGAAATCTTGAAAATGTTATTTTCCATGAATAATTTTCTTTTTCTTGTGGCATAAGATAAGTTTCACGTGGTCATCGTTTTTATTGGACGTATAAAATAATATAAATAATATATATATATATATATATATATATATATATATATATATATATATATATATGTATATAAAATAAAACAAATATTCTATTTGATCTTTGTCAAGGCTAAAAATATTACAAACATTAGCATATTTTGGAATATCCTAGTAAATTCAATTCCCAGATAACAAAATTGATTCAATTAACATGAAAGTCTTATTCAACTTAATTCATTATTTTCAGTAGCTCCTAATAAATATATCAACTATTTACTTCCATACGAATTATTATAATTAATTATTTTTGTTTTCATATTTGTAAAGTACGTAAGCCAATGTAACTCACATATCAATCTATTTGATACAGATCACGTAGACTTAAAAAACAGTTTAGCTATATAGTCGTCAACCATTTATAATAACGATCAATGAATTTTGCGTACGTATCAACTTTAATAATTATTTCTACATTATTTTGATATCTCCAGACCACTTGAAAATATGTGATTTGTTATAAATTCATTGAAAAATCATTGATAATATTACAACCTTAGTTCCACACAATATTTCAATAATAGAACAAAATGTTTTTCACAAAAAATTTATGTTTTTTAATTTTTGCTTTCTGTATTGGATTCAGTATACAGGTAAACAACTTACAATATTATTTTACTAAATCGGTTTCTATCGTAAATTGATTCCAATATAGTACGAAATTGATACAACACAAATTAGTTGTATGTAGAATAAAAACAATAAAAAAATATCCTAACTATGATCTTAACTACTCTTTCAACAATTCATCCATTAGTTGTTGTTTCTTGTTGTTGTTTGCTTCACCGAAGTATTTAAACTTTTCTCCAGTTAATTTATATTCTAATCGGACGTTATACTAAAGAGTCGACTAATTACAACTCCACCTATAGATTTCATATATTTTCAAATCAAATAATTCAGCAATTAAGTTACACGAGGAATCAGTTGCATTGCTTTAGTTTTATTACTGGGCGGACAAAGCAGCAACAAAAAACAATCGCCTCGAATTAAACTGGACTGTCGAGTTTGTTTATTGCATTTTAAGTGTTTGTCAGCTTATTTCGATGACTACATATTTTATAATTAATTGATAGGTTTGTTTAAAAACGCTGTATAAATGTGAGTTTTAAATGTGGATTATTATAAAGAGAAACACATTTCAACTATGCAGATATCTGTCAACGCTTTCCTTCTACCAATTACCTGCATTGATATTAAATAGGGAATGTACCATTTTTGGCACGTAATACAAAAAAAATGTAGATGCAGCAATCAGCTACAATGATTTTCAACAATTAGTTCTCGATATATAGAGGTTTTTTTTCCAAACAGTCTAATTAATTAACACTTTGAACAATTGCACCAGCTCAAACATACAATGGTTAATTCCGATACAAGATACTCAGACATCTAGCCCTTTTTCTATAAGCCTTTTCTAAGATACCGAAAGTATCCAATTATCTCATACTTCAAAGAAAGTTACGTAAAATGCTAAGAAGATATGAAAATGGACCGAGATAATAATGTTAACATATCAAAGATCGAAAAATTAGAGGATCAACATAATAAAACTTACAAAATACTTACAAAATCAAATCTGCGTCAAGTAATCTCCACAGCAATACGACGAAAAATCATGGACCTTCTAAATAAACTATCTAATTCAATTAAGCTCCACAACAGCGTTATTAATTTAAACTCCTCTTAGGTCTTCAAAATGGTAACCACTCATCAATCCATTTCATACAATTAACAGGTTTCCGTAACGGTTTCCTGAAAATAATCAATTCGGTAGGTTTCAAGATCGAAACCATTAGAGTAATAGACGCTACAACACAGAATTGAAACCAAGCACGGAAATTTTGGAGACATCAGAAACAACAAAACAAACTAAGATTTACATTAGTTTCCAACAATGAATAACCTAACGGAAACTATTATTATGTCCCGAACGGATTTTAAGATGGAAGTATTTACGATAATTTTTACAGAGTTACACTCTTAGATGCTAGATGTGGTAGGAGTTCAATACCTTCGAGTTCTCCGAACTTATTCCTCGTAACTTTCGAAGAATATTGGTTAACTAAATGTGAATATTTCTCTAATAAAACCTGATACATTTGCAAAAGAAATTCACTATATCGGCAGTGACACATTGACCATCTTTCATGATTTTGTAGTACATTAAACCTTCATTATTCCACCAGATACACAACAAGACTTTCCAGGCCATTCGACATCTCTTTGCGACGGGTTCTGGCAATTGTCCTTTGTCTAAACACTGATTTTTCTTGTGCAAATTGTTGAGATAAATCTATTTTTCATCGCAAATAACACTTCGTCTAATAAAATGATCATCTTTCGACAAGGCAAAGAGATGTTTACACTCCTATACTCGACGTTTCGCTTAGACCCCGGTTAATTCATGTTACTATTCGACCAGTTTTATAGATCTTATCTAATGATTTAAAATACCGATGTATGGTAACTTTATAAGGTCCAAGAGAGTCCAATATTTTATGCAGATGGACAACCTGAGCACGAAAGATCTTAAAGCGTCCAATATCTACTATTTTCCACTATTAACATGATTAATCCAACACTTACTCGCTCATAACTTTTTCTTTCCCTTCAATTTCACATATATACTTTCCTACCACGAATGCTTTGAGCTTTTAATTTCAATAATGTCTTAAAATACAGGAATTTCATATTTATCGCTACATTTACTATGAAAACGTACTGCGTCGTCAGAAAATGAAGAGAGAAAGATGAAAAGTAGAATTAGCTACTGGTCTTAACAAGTTACGACATGTTTAAATTGATGCGTATCATATATGAAAATCGACATTACTTATAAGACACCCTCTGTAGATGATCCCGTTTCTAACACCACAGACATCCCCGATAAGTTAGAAATACTTCTCCTCATTTAACGTCGTCAACGGGTTCCACCATATACAAATAGCAGAAGAAGATATTCTCAAACGCATTTGGTATATTCCATATTCAAAAATAAGGTATTGCGAACCGGTAAAGAAGGAATTAACATATGACAAACATATGTGGCGTATAAATAGGTCTTTTTGAAAAAAATCGACGTATTTATGCAATGCCTTAGAAAGTATATAAAAAATACTGTCAAATATCAAGTTGGATTGTCTTCTTTAGCTCAATTATTTTGGAAACCAGTTCTTAATTTAGTATGCAATGAAATAAATACTACTATCGTCTGATAAAATATTCTTGTTGGATTCATGGTTGTAATGTACATCCAGATTGGTGAAATGTAATGTAAATGCAGTATTGAAAGTTGAAATGAATATCGGAGATATTTTATGTATGCCTATTTAATATCTACATTGAACATAAAATCGATTCATTGATTCCAGGATCCAGTGAAGTTAGAACTTTATTATGAAGGTTTATGCACCTTTTGTCATCAATTCATATCAGACCAATTATATCCGACATACGAAGCTCTAGGTTCTGATGCAGATGCAACTATTTTGATCGATTTGATACCATATGGAAACGCTGTAAGTATTTTACCACTCATTTGAATTACGCAATTGCAAGATAAATCCATATTTTCAAATACATATAAAGCCAGTAATCATTGCGGCGTACTTTATAAATACGGCCATAACATCTCCAAAGTTTATCAAAACAAGAACACAAGAAATTCTCTGCTGAAAAAGGTGTTGACTAAGAGAGACTATCATGAATAAAATGTCTTTGATGGCGTTTGAAAGGTACTTTTCGAGGTTTTTAACAAAGTTGGTACTATTTCTGTTTTAGTCATGAACCTCTGTACCGTTCAATAGTTGCCTGTCTAGAAATTATTCAGAAATATTTGGAACTAAATCACAAATGAATAAAGCACTCAACATTTATGTATTCGTCTAATATTAATATCTACAATCCAATATTGAACAGAAATATCTTTGTTTCAATCTTAACGTTTTGGTTTTTTTCTTCACCTCCATTAGAAATGTAAATAAATCGACAGTTATTTATTGAAAGTTATGTTCGGGTCAAATTACAGGCCATTCTTTATTTCTGATAATCTAGATGTCTGAGGTTGAAATTTCACATGTGGAAAGTGAAATATATTTTTAATAAGATGATGCACCACTAAATTTTGCTGGACCGGTCCGGTAACATCAGAATTACTTTTATGATCGACAGATCTAAACAATAGGACATTCTGTTTCTGGTGCCAATATTCAAGTTCGAGAATGTCAATTATTGACTTCAAATGTCTGCGAATTATCGGAAAATAGATTCTATCACTGTGTGTAAGTTAATAAAGATCATTTTGAACAATCCATAAAATAATTTAAAAGTTTCTTTTTGTAGTAAAGGAATTTCTATAAAGAATTCTGCATTTGTGAAATATCTTTCACCCTACATAAAATAGAAATAACCAGAAGATGGAAAAATGTCAGCATAACGACCATTTAACGACCAACATTAAGACCACAATAGTTTTTTGGTATTTTTTATAAATAGTCATAAACTATTCAATATTATCATCACAACTTTTCCACAGGCCTGTTACTGATATTGCCGAATATTTTGGAACAATTAATAAGACTTAAAGACAATAATCAACCTCATTGTTTATATGACTATCACGTTTTTTTTTCTAAATAAATCTACTTAATCCATATTTTTCAACGTGCAACTACTTTTGCAGGTCTTTTTTCATACAAAAATAAACTGTTCAACTTTTTCCTATTACAAGCAACCAAAATATAAGTATTTCCTTGGAACTTATTTTGATAATGATAAAAATGTATTTCACCTCTTCATTTTTTTGAAACACCTTTCCGCCAAGCCATTTCTGCTGGAAATATAGAGTAGTTGGAGGAAACCACATTAGGTAAATGTGGAGGTTCAAGCAATAAATCATAAAATCGTATAGCTAATTTGTCTAAAACAATAGAAGCCGACTGGTCGGACGTGTTGCCGAATAAAACAATTTTCTTCTAAAATGGGTTGGTTTTCCTTTGAGTCCCGCAACAAAATTAATGAGCAAATAAATAAATAAAAAAATATTATACTTCTGGAATTGCAAAACGGTGGTAATGTCCTTATTATCGACAAAAACGGTTTTTTCTTAGTTCGGAGCACGTTTCTCAGATCAAGTCCATTGTTCTTAACACTATTTTTGTTTCTGGAATACAATGTGTACCCAAGTTTCATTTACTATCGTCAGGAAAATTTACTTAGAGTAAGTTTGAAGATATCCAAACATACCTGTTGGGTTGAAATATCTACTTCATCTCATGTAATTTTATTCGACGGTATGTACAAGGGAACGAATTTTATTAGTCATTATAGGTAAAGTTACAGTTACAGTGAGTAAATATTCACTTAATTTCTTCTAGGTTCCTATAATTGTTTTTTCATGTTGACTGTAACGTTAAATCAACACTCTAAACATGTTTCCCTTTGTGAGTGCTAAATCTTATTTATCCATCAGATTTGTGTATGACATTTAAAACATGAAAATATAATTTTCGTAGCTAAAGTTTTGGTAACCAGTTTCCATCGAACTGACATCTTATTTTCTATATTAACATGTGAAGTTTCTGTAGAGTGCTATACACTAAATTGCCTAGGACAGTATGTTCGCTTTTTCAATTCTATTATAAAGATGCGGCTAAAAGTATCTGATATCATAACTATTATGATATTCAAAGAAATATCATACGAATAGATAAACGGATGAATTAATGAATGTGGTAATGGAATCAATATCCAATTCATAGTTGTCTAAAAATAACATTCGCTACACCTGGACGAGAAAATACGATGAAATGTTTGAATAGGAAATTAGACAGATACTAATCAACAACGAAATAATGATTATCATCTAAAAGATATTTCATAGAATGTATGTAGGTATTTATCATCTCTTATCTGATCTTATTTATTCTCTCTTATCTAGTCTCTCAATATTTTTATTTAACAAACTTTAAAAAACATTTAAATGGGTTGTAAGACTTATATATAGAGATAATTGATTCGATAGACCTTTTTTCGATAAATCCTCATAGCCATAATGTGTGGCAATAAAGGTATTTCTAAGACAAATCAGCTTTGTTTGTAATAGTTTTTCTTCGAATCTACTTTTGCTGTGACGTTTATATAGAACATTACACGTTACAGTGCCTTATATACCTATACCCTATAGTATAAGTATAATTTTTCAATGGATTCACAATACCGACAAATATGATTGGTTTAATAGACATCATTAGTTTGTGCAGAATCTCATTCCATCTAATCTAAATATTTCACTATTCCTCCAATGTAATCAGATATAGTCATTATCGACATTATTATCAATTTCCATCGATCGTAATTATAAATTTTCAATTGTAACATAGATATTATTTTCTAATAATTCAACAAAATGTCTTTCTTGAGTTCCTTCAAAACCCATGGAGATGAGTACCCAATTCGGAACTAAGTTGCCTTGCATTTATAGTAAGATTATAATGCACAGCAGCATGTACGTTTACTCAATACTTTGTGAATAAACTTCTCTCGCTTCTTGTGCTCTACACATTAATGTTTTTATACAATATTTGCATGATACAAATGCCTAACTTTATTTGTTTTGTTTTCAAAATCAAATCAAAATATAAAATAGTGGAGTCGGAAATCAAGTCACCACACTTTATAGCAAAACCAAATCACAGTGATTACCGTAAATATCGGAATACGCAAATTATCAATAAATAACAGATACAAATGAACGAGTATTTTCTTGCCAATTGGATCATAGATCTTTTTGGGCATTTGAAAATACACTTATTTTCGTCATTTCTTCAGACTCAGTCCAGCCTTTCCACCAGTTCGTATTAAAGCTAGAACGTCCCACTGGCAATTTTACTTCAGTCCTTTATAGGATGTTGAGGAATTAGTACCTCCGTCATGTATTTACTCCCATACTCTGAAGTTTAACCCGCATTCTGCGATAGTTCATGCAGTTAAATTCTTAAATTACTTCAACTTCAGTCAAAATGTCCAAATTTCAGAACAAATAATTTTATTCATTTTTTCTTTTCGATGTGTGCAGACAATCCAACCTTTCATTTTTTGAAGCCAATCAAAATAAGTTTTATCATATTAGGTTCGACATCCAAACATAATTTCAGGAAGAGTTTACTGGTATTCTAGAAGACGCATCAAAACTGGGCACACATTTATAGTTGAGCTTGACTCTTTGACGACTGGTAACAGTTATAAGTTTCTCCAAAAGCCCATGGTTTGCAGGAAGGTCTATCATCATCTAATTCCATAGCAACCTTTCCTTCCATCTGCCGTTGGCGAACTCGTCTATATTCTTGGAATGAGCAACCAAAACGGTCCCTTAAGGCAGATGAAGCTTCAGGGTAATGTTAAATTAATGGTAGAGAACTATCAACGTGTACTTTTGCTATGGATACTACGACTATCACTCGTACTGATAATTGCCTTTATTTCTTATATATTTATCTTGGTCTTTGCTAGGAAACTGTTACCATAATGCAATCTACTGGAAAATATCACTGTTATAGGGCCCTAACTGAAGTTTAAGTAACTTGATTCTAGTTCTTCCCTCACGTAAACCTTCACTAAAGACAACCGCACGATCTAAATAGAGACTTGATATTTAAACTCCTAATCATCACAGCTCTCCATGTAATCCACGAAGACCTTATCGAACTCAATTGTAATCGTTTTAAACAACTTTACCTCCGAAAAAAGCAGCAGCTTGAAACGCTTGAACTGCAATTTTAACTGTGTTTGAACAAATCATAGATCTCAAAGAACGAAATGTCAATTTGTCACAAGATATCTGCACGACAGAACGAAACACACAGCTTTGTAAAATGAACAAAAGACTGGAATATATAATTTACATTCTACGAGGTAAGTAGTTCAAGAAGGTGAATTAAATTGTTTAATAGTTTAATAGATCGGCGCAGGTGGCACTAGAGTCTCATGCTATCAACATTACTGGTAGAATAACTAAACGACAATTATACTTTTTATTGCTTCCTATTTGCTTCATCAACTTAATATAACGACATATTAAATAAAATGTGACTGTTTTTTGAGGATATGAACGTGTTTAGTTACTAGATAAACAGATTGTTTAAAAAAACTGAACTATGGCTTGTTCAAAATTTTCTTTAATCGAACTATTGCGAAGCATGCAAAAATATTACATTACATTGATATTTTATATTATTAATGAATGTTGTTTACTGTTGCTACTTGTAGATAAGTCGAGTTATAATACATAGTCATTGTTTGAAGTACTTTGTTTTTATCCATCAATTGAAAATAATTAATCCACATTATCAAACTATTTAATGTATTTCAGGAGTATGTGATAAATGATGATGGATCAGTAGAGTTTGATTGTCAACATGGCGAAAGAGAATGCCTTTTAAACAGAATACATGCCTGCGCCATTAATCAAAACACCACCCAAGCCAAAATGATTGGATTTATATACTGTAGCATCGACAGTTCGAAACAAGATGCTTTGGAAGTTGCTAGAGAAGTAAGTGTGAAGAATGGTATATGGATTCAAGGAAATTCAATTTCCTTAGGTTTGATTAATTGACAATATATTTGCAAAATTACATTATTATTAATTATTTCAATCAAAAATCCATCACAGGTTCACAAAAATTGTGCATCACATATTGTTATTAGATCATGAAAACTAATCATATATGTGTGAATATTGTGATCACTAAACGATCTACTTTTATGGCTATTATTCTATCGAATTGTTCAATCTTCCTTGACGTTTCATTTAAAAGATGTTGGTATAATGGCACATTCCTTAACAACACTTACTAAGTCACAGATATTTTAAAATGATCTTCGATGATGCACCTATTCCAGAAGTTGTCTCATAGATAATAATCTAAAGGACCGACATGGAGGGTTTCCCGTCTCGAAAATTTGTCTTCAAGTTATTCTCTAATTAATATATAACAAGTTACACCCGTGTTGTAAAAGTGCTCATTTTGTTAATGAAAAAGAGTAGTTCAATTGATTATTATTCAAAATGTCAAACGAGATGTTTACGTTAAACGTTTAGAATTAGAGTTTCAGTTGACCCGCCAGTAGCACCGACTGTTTTTCGAACTTATACTCTAGTTAAGGTGAAACTGTTTGCCAAGTATTTATATGCTATGGGTAATATTTTTTTATAATATTTTATATACAGCAGCAAACTACTTTTTGAAAAATCAGTTATTGTTGACAATATTGTTCGTCGACAAATTTCTAATTTAGTCGGATAAATATCTGATAATTAAATTCAACAATGTAAGTTGATAGCAATCAAAGAGTTTTCCATTGTACGGACATTTCAGAATTCAGTTTATATGTTACTTCTCTAGACCATTAACCAACGTAAGAGAAAACATTTCACGCTTAAATACTATACCAAGACAATTCATGATTGCTTAAAACGGCAAAATGTGTGCAACGGCGGCGGACTATAAAGACAACGGTGGTTGAAAAGTTGAGAGTGTCTCAGCATTAGTGTTCCATGAAGTTTTTCATCTACTAGTTTATAGTCGTTCTATTCTGGGAAAGAAAAACATAGGATTTTGTCGCTTTTAGCAACGTTCCATTGTTAAAAGAACTGATTGTATTATAATAGACAATAATATAACATTTTTCTTATTTATTTATACTATTTTTATTCGTAGGGTGAATTAATGAATACTGTCTCTTACGTTCTTAATTTATTCAAATGCTTTACACTACATTTAACTGATATATAAAACACTTATTACTATTACTTAACTAACTTAAATAATTTACTCAAATTTTTCGATTACTTTCTATTTCGATCTGTTCACTACGACTATTGATTATAAACTAAATAAACTGTACTATACAAAACAGACATTCCTAGAAATCATTCAAATGAAACAATGTAAAAAACCGCCTGCTTTAATCAAAATTTTTATAAAACAAACATCAAACGGATTCCAAGTATTTCCAACTTCATTAAAGGCTCCGCGCTTTCACTGAATTTTAGGTCTAGACGCGTTCATAACAATATTATAATAGAATTTTTGTAATGAAAATTATGAAAATAGATTATTGAAGATTTTCAAAAATTACTTTGCAATTAGAAACATGGTAACTGAAGATCATAATTTTCCTCAAATCCAGCTTTTGAAGGCGTTCATTAAACACAACTTATTACGCATTAGTTTCTTATGTCTAATTTCTTATGTTTCATAATTCATTAAGTAAATGTCTACTGAATATTTTAAATCATCTTTTCACCGTATTAATATGAAAAATTAAATTATTCGAACTGGAACTAATGCCCTCCAGCCCATTTCTATGCCAGGCAGGTATTTTAATAAGGTGTTACGAATTAGTGTTTAAAATTTTATAATTTTTATAATTTGAAACAACTACTTTCCACTTTCTTTCTAGTTTCTGATTGCTTTAATGTATAATTGACGGGAAAGCCGTGGAGCCATATATTTGTCAATACGTGAAACTCTTACATTTAAAAATTAAATCTTGTACTTTACTATACATAATGAGAACAGCTGAAATAATAATGCAAGTCTCGTATTTCACACGTTAAGCACTTTAGAGGTTGTCTTTGAAGCTAATTGTAGTAAGGGCTTTGATGTTGCTAGACATTTGCATGTTTTGTTTACAATTAGTTGGAGTTTTCCTATGTCACATACATTTTTGAGGACACTGAGCGTTACTTTAGTTTTTAAGACGCATTTATTAACTTCACTTACGTATATTGTACGAGTGTAACGGATTCTTTGAACATGATTTTCTAGTACTTCAAAACTAATTAATTCTAAATTTCATAAATTCGTACCATAAGTACCTGCTACCTACTAATACTTTTTTTTCCAATTTTAGTGTTCCAACGAAATCGGATTATCATTTGATGACATCAATTCCTGTGTATATAGTACTCTATCCGACAATCTTTTACTAGCTTACGCTAAAAGACAAGAGAAACTGGATCCACCATTGACATATGTACCCAACATTAGATTCAATGGTGTTTTTGATGAGAATCTTGAAAACAAAGCAAGGCAAGATTGTCTAGCTACAATATGTGGTTTAATTAAAGAATCCAAACCGAAAGCTTGTGACAGCGTTAGCAAGAGTTTCCATGGACGTTCATCTCAATAGAAAATAATTGTTAGATATTTAAGCAATTAAATTGAAATAAGAATATTTTCATATTGTATTTCTATAACCACTAAACATAACGATAAAGGGTATTGAGATGTTGAATTATTTGTTCACATTCGAATAATTTATTAGCTCTTAATTAATGTTAACAAAATAGTAATAGAACAAATGCATGTCCACCAATAGTAAATTCCGCATATACAAAACTATGACACCCATAATTACATAAGCCGGGGGAAAATGAGCGGACACAAAAAAACAATATTGGATATTGGAAAAACCACTTCGACAGAATGATGGAAGATCTATGGGCTAAATAGGCAAAGGATGGAAAACGAACTTTTAGGAAACCTCTCGGCCGACCTTCCTCTATGAGAGGCTGAATAGTAGAAGAAACAAGACTAAGTCTAAGACTAAGAAGCTACTTAGCCAACATGCAGAGAATGAGAAAAAGATGCAAATATTGAAGAATATGAAATAATAAATAGAATTGGTTCAAACAGGAGTCACTACCATACATCGGTATAATTAATTTGTGCTCTTACTACTAAGTTCAAGTTGACTAATACTAAAATAACCATAGGGATTATAATTCTCCCTCCGTATAATAACCTTTGCTTTTTTTACCCTAATTATACAACAAGTTATCGATATATAACCTAATTACTCTGGAGTATTCTAGGAGCATATTAACCCGCGATTCTTTGGCGTGAATCGCGGCAAAAATCGCTCGTGAAACTTTCTTGGCTCATGCCGGTTCACTATTGTGTTTGCAGTATATATAATTCGCTCGTTCGACTATGGGTTATTGTATCTATAGGCCTATTGCTCCTACATTTACATATTATAGTTTAATCGTATTTCCTTGATTGTGCTAATACATATCTATGAGTCTTCATTCTCCAGTTTATTATGTATTGTTTCAACTTCTTATTCCATAAAATTGGTTCCATTTGAATATACTATGAAAAGACTTCTTAAAGCCACTCGACATGATGCAATACAACGTGCAATGCAATGCAGGTCGCAATATTCCTTAATAAAAAGTAGCACCCCCTCTGAATTATAAATTACAATAACTATTCTGGAGACTATTCTGGAATTTTGGTACAACATCTGGTATGACCTCAGGGCTCATTTTGTTACTTTCTTCGGCTATCCTAACTTTAAAATCAGCAATATTGTCTGGTCTATTAAAATATACTTTAGAAATAATCAGGTATATTCGAATCTATTTTAATCATCCAAATGAGATAGATCGATCTATTTAGTACTAACAAGACGGAGCTCCACTCCGTCCACTCCACGCCTCCAATTTAAACGCTGTTTTTCCCATAATATGGATTGGAAGACGTGGAACGATAGAATGGCTGGTTAGGTCCCCCGATCCCTCTAATGTATATTTTAATAGACCAGACAATATTGCTGACTTGAAAGTTAGGATAACGGAAGAAATTAACAAAATATCCCCTGAGGTCGTACAAAATTTGGTGCGAGTAGTGAATGGTGGTTAATTTGAACATTCAATTTAATTGAAAACTACATTGGAAAATTCATTCTAAATATTATGCGATATTATTATCTTCATTTTACATATAGTTTGGTGATATAGACATTATCAAGATTTTACATCTTAAAAATTCTTTTTCTCAGTTATGATTGCAACAAATTTGAAAAAACTTATAATTCAGAAAGGGTTCTGTCGAGGGATAATATTTTCATACTGTTGTCAATTTAATAATAAAAATCAACCTGTTTCAAGTTTTTTTTTCACATGGTACATAATAACGCTAAAATTGAATTTATTCTTCGCCAAAATATTTGTGACATAGTCACGAGAAAAAAACATACAATTTGTTTTTATTACCCAAGTAAACTAAGGCGTATGACCACCACCTATTATGTGCAGTTTAAAATGTGAATTTGCCTCAAGTTTAGAAAAAATTGTGTAATATTTTTTGTGTAACTGAATATATAAGTAAATGATTTTTGATTATATACCTCTCCAACAATAAAAATGCATCATTTATGTTATGGTTTTTCAAACTCATAAAATTTACGGCAGCATAGTAATTACGTAGATCAAAACCACTATAGTATTATAGGATCAAGCCTAAAGAAATACTCGTCACATTTTTTACTTTTATTTTTTTTAACTAACCTACATGGTGTCACAAGTTCAACATTCGTCAATTCTTACCCAACCTTACCTTACCTAAGTTGAAATAGTTTTTGTTATGTTTGTGGTTTGTAGTTCATTGATTTTTTCATAAATGATAGATTATTCAAGGAATCAACCAAGTAAAGATGAATTGTTACGAATAAAACTAGTAATATGTAACTTGGAATTTCAATTACATAAGAACCAATTATAATAGTTATCAAAATAGATATACATAGAGGAGATGATCGAGAGTTGGAATTCACCAATGACGAAGATAGTAAAAAGTCTTATCTATCAATAATTCGTTTTATAAAGTACATAAAGTAAATACTTATAAGAACTAATGATTAAGCCTGTTACAAAAAAAATACTAAATATGTCAAACATTTTTTAAAAACTGTCAAGTTCGTCATCTTACCCTAATGTGTGGCTGAGATGACTTCTGTTTGCGGGAAAGATGACGAATATCCAAAGTTAAGTAGAAATATTATACATACCCAACTGCTATTTAATCAATAACGTAAGAAAAAACATAAATGTTAAATATTTATTTGCACAAATAAATAATTATTCAGTACGTAATACAAAAAATAAATGGTCGCAAATATTAACAAAACTAAACATTTAACTTATTGACATAAATCACAAAATCCTTCTTTCATGTCTAGTCCAGTGCATGCAGCATGAGCCCAGTCTCCACATTTGGCACACATATACCAAAGTTCATTTTTTTTCGCGTCGTCGTATTTAATACAATTCCTTTCATAATCAGAGCTGATAATATCCAGTTCATATTCTGTATCTATTATCTGAACTTCACAAAATGATTCTGGAGATGAACTAAGCAATTTTCACTTTCACTTCACGGTTTTTGATTTAACTGTTTTTTCGGCTTATTTTCTGGTTCTGGCTGATTGTCTTAATTATTTTGTCGTTCATTGGCTATTATCTCTTTTTTTGTATTACTTCCAAAACTGTTTTAACTGGTGTGCTAGAAATTATTAAAGAGGGAGTTTTTTCTTCGACGTTTATTTTCAACTTCAGCTACAGGTAATGGAGGAAATCCAGCTCCGTTGATATTAGACTGAGGTGTTAATAGATGTTTTTCGTTAGATTTTGATTTTAATTTCGAGGTAGATGGCTGAGTGTTATTTAGATTTGCACTTTCACATAAAACATTTTCAATAGCTGTAGTAGGATCTGGATTTTCTTGGGCTTCAAGAGACTTGTCTGTGGTTTTGGCTTCCATAAAATCTAGACCAGAAAAGATATCGTAATTGAAAGCTTCCATTGTACAAGCCTTAAGTCCATTTATAGCAATTGCTCTGATGCTGCTTTAAATAAGTTTGTCCGAATAAATAAGCAAGGAACCAAAAAAAGGAACATACAATGGGTGTATTCTATGGCTTGTGTGTGCCGGAAATCCAAGTATGGTGATTTAGTTTTATCTACATAAGTTTATGTCATCCAAAGCTACATGTGTAGCATGCTTATCTATTAATAATAAATTGGGATTATCTTTGGGGGATTATTCAACCCGTTTCACGTCCAACGCCTATTGAACCTATGGAAGCACCATTCATGAATACGTAGAGTGCATAAAATAAAAGAAATAATTATTATAAATAATCGCTGCCTGGCAGATACGCATACAATTTCAGTTACTGAAAAACTCAACTGCTTCTTTTGTATATAAGTATTAATTATGTGCCAATGTTGTGTCGGTTACTAAGCCTATTTTTGCGCTCGAAAGATCTTCCATATAGATTTGACACGTTAATTGCAGTCAAAATATATTATAAGATGACAATGATAGTGATGTGAAAGGTAAATCTTTTGTCATTGATCCGGAAAATTTGCGTCTTGTGAACACCCTATACGAAAGTTATCTTGTCCAAAAACAGAAGCGAGGAAAGAGAAGAAGAATTATGTTATAGTGCAGACTTTATAAATCAAAAATATGATAAGAGAGAATAGCGCCTATTCGTTGATTCTTCGAAATACGGGAATCAGAATCCATCTATACCAAAAAGATACGCAGTAAATTTTAAAGAGAGCTACGAATCAATATGTATCAATAATGAAATTAATAACGTATGAAAATCTTCAATGAAAAGTGTGCAGCGACATCAAAGTCATCAGTTGTTATTGGGTTTACAAAGTGGATTTGAATCGACATTCTATCGAGTCCGGCGACGTGCAACACGTTGACGTACGTCAAATACGGCAGATCAAAGTATACGTCAGACAACATTGAATTATTTGTGTAACCCTAAAATTGTCGAGAATCAACAATGAATCAATAGAAGAAGTTCACTGATAGTAATTATTTGATGTCAAAAAAGTAAACCAGAGTTACGCAATAAATTAAAAGAAAAAAGATGTCCGTCGAAATTGTGAAAATCGAAAAATTGGAGTATCGAGCCATCATCAAGTACCTGTATTTAAAAGGGTTAAGAGGTAAGTAGATTTACGGAGACCGTCGAATTGGGTTAAAACGGATATTTGAAGCACTGAATATTTCATACGAATGCGTTCATCATATAGTTCACGTCAATTTGGACATGAGAAAAATTGCTGCAAAATGGATCCTCAAATGTTTGAATGTTGACCAAAAGCGTGCAAGGGTAGAAGCATCGCGTTCGATCTGTGCTCGATTTGAAAATGATGTAGACTTCTTAAACCGAATTGTTACTACGGATGAGACTTGAGTATATTTCTACGATCCAGAAACAAAGCAACAATCGATGAAATGGCGCCACCTAACCAAGACCTTGTCGTGTTTCGTGTCCAAACATCTGCTGGAAAAGTTCTTGCTTCAATTTTTTGGGATTGCCATGGAGTAAGCATGAGTGATTCTTTGGATAAGGGTAGGACAATTACTAGAACACCCCCCTTATTCACCAGATTTGGCTCCGGCCGACTACCATCTCTTTTATCAACTGAAAAAAAGTTTAAAAGTTCGTAAATTTTTTTAAACTTTTTTTTTAAAGGTCTAGAGATGTTGCTGGTTCACTGTAATAAATGTATCCTATTAAGAGGAGAATATGTTGAGTAATCAATTATTTTGACATTGAAATTTTTTTTGAATCTATAGTAGGCTAAGAGTTTTTCAATATATTCTCGTATATAATACTAACATAGTTTTAATTGATGTGATACATCTTTCCACGCATCTTCGCGTGTATTTGAATTTTTGTAAGAAGTAAAACAGTTGACCACAGCTCGCTTTTTCATTTCCTCCATTTTTTTCTCCACATTTCAATCTACTATATATAGATTAACGCTAGAAACTGACAAGTCTAAACATTACCGTAGAACTAAAAATAAGAAAATCTCATAAGAAAAGTGTTGGATGAGTTACGGTCCATCCTCATGATGTAGAAATACAGAAGAACAATTGGAAAGAAGAGAAGAAGAAAAAAGAAGAGAAGAAGATAATAAACTATATTTAGGAAACGCAAATTTTAAAAGATGACTCAGATGATCTTATGACAATGAAATCAAAATATTGATCCAAAAGTCGATAAAAATATGGAGGTTCATAAAGCAATTGTCACCAAATGTAAGTATAGAAATGTATCAACCGTTTTTTAACTGACAATTTTAAAATGGAGTTTCATGAAGGTAACGCCATTGAAGGCCTATTTGTATGACGACAACCACAGCTACAATATTCTTACCAGAATGACTTCGAAGCCAACCACACATGATAGCATCTTGGGTTAACCGATCATTTTTTTAGACGAGCTGTTAAACGCTGCACTATTTGCCTAGTTGGTGTCGGATAATTGAGAAATCAACGTTCAGATTCACGCTGCGCTCACATCATCAACGAATTGTTGCGCAGTAAAACTATTCCGCGTTTTTGATGATAATAGCCATACTAATTCTAATCCACATATATTCGGTCAACTGCAATATGCAAAACTTATAGTACATATAGTGATGAATTCTGAGCCACCTAGTTCTTTATTATTACTATTACTATTATTATAGAGGTGTTAGTAGTATTCATTAATCTGTCTATAATAATGTAACGGGCAAAGAGCCATATGTAATCTGCGGACGCTGGCAATGGAAAGAAAAAAATGGTGGGTAGGTATTTCTGAAGAAATAGACTGTACCTGGATAGAAGTTATATATTACAATAAGTTTGTTCCAGCAGTATGCCCTCGTCATATTCCGAACTTTGGTGCACTCTACATGACTTGTCTAGAATCTATTACGTTCAAGAACCCAATAGTTGCTACTGAAATACCACGTTCACACAGGTAAGGAAAATAGAACAAGCATCATATTGGATTTCATATAGTTTCACTGAACCATTCACTTTATCTCCACTACCGACTAAATACTCTATCTACGAAAAATATTTCACAACCTAATAAATCACGATACACGATCTAAATTATGTATTGACATGCGCATATTCTTATGTTTCAAAATGTAGATATTCAAAATATTTTTGCTCGACTCGAACTACTATTGAACAAGTTCAATTTCAAGTAGTTACAACCAGACTGTTGAATTAAACCTAATAAATAATCAGTTCGTAAATTCTTGTTTATTTAACAAGCATTTCATGACATGTATCATAACCGCACTTAATGCGATAAAATGAACGTTTTACAAATTTTTTATCCACAACACATAATATACGGAGGAGAAATAATATTATTCACTAAATCACATTACCAGAATGGTGAATCGACCATACTAAATGTTGGCAATTATGGACAAGCAAATTTGATATGTTTGCGAACTTTCCACGAGTCATTGATTTCGTCGATTATCGGCAATAATTTGTGTGATCGAGCGTAGTGGCATCACAGTTATAAAAAAGCTGGAAAGGAGGAAATTAAGCGTAGTAGCCCAATCAACATCGAGAATAGCATAATAGCACGTTAAAAAGATGTATAAAAATTGTGGAAGTAATTATATAAGCCTCGGTTCCTGCGAGAATTTTTCAAAAATATCACAAACTATCCCATACTCACAGTTATCCAGTGAAATTACCACTTCACACAAGAACTAAATGTTTTTAGAGGTTTCCGAATGGTATACGGCAGATCAATAATACATAAATATTTAAACTTCAAGCATTGTAGCTGTCAGAGTTGACAGAAATACATTAAAATAAGAGCATCACTCAAATTAAATTAATAAACAAAGTGGAACGCTTTCTCATTATTCCAGATATATAAGTGACTGATTCATGTGAAATTTTTGTTTAAAAACGATCTAACCGAAAACTTTTAATGCTCCATTTAAATTTGCAAAGTATTTTCAGCTTGTAATCAATAAACCCGTTTTTGCTGATGCTCCATTCAGTGCGGTTCACTTGTGAAATGTGTTCGTATTTTTCAACTTTTCGGCGAGAGCGTCAGATGTAAAGCAAAAAGTCTCTGCTCGCCATTTTTAAAAGCTATTTATCAATATGATTAATGTTGAATATGTTCATTGAATAATGGAAGGTTTAATATAAAATTGTTTTAATATGCTGCTAGCATACATTTAATAATAAACCTTTGTGTTTGTAATTTATTACGAAATTTATAATTACTTTTTGAATGTTGAACAGTCGTCGTATCAAATAATTTGTGATATTGTTTCTACTATTTGGTTAACACATTTATTTTTTGAAATACGCAGCAATGACTAAAGAGTCTTTATATTTCTATATTCGATCCAGGTGCTGTTTTAAAGAGGCCGAAATAATTACTATGTATATACACATGTCTCTTAGATTAAGGAAAAGTTTTTAATCCAGTAATGAAGTCATCTTCGGAAATATCGGGAAATATTACGACGAATAAGACATGATATTGATTAATAAAAATATAGCTAGATAATATTACTTGAATAAATGTTTTCTATTGTTGATCTATGTTATTAAAACATTATTTCAGTTATTTCTGCTATTGAATTGCCTGTCATGAATGTTAAAATAAAATCTGAAGCAAACAAGAATTTTCTCTCCTCAATTTCTCACATTTCTTTATCAATGATATATTTCTAATTTTTATGAATACAAGGGTTGCTATTTATGGTTTTGGCACACTGTTTCTGACTGTCATTGACATTTCCGGTAAGAACTTTACATTGATAAAAATAACCTGAAGATATTGTTATTTGGATGCGAATGCTTTATAGACTATATAGCGATAAAGCCCCATCCTACAAAATAAAGGAGAAATAGTACAATGGATTCAAACTTGGCAGACATTCACTAAAGGACGAAATCCGAAATGGTCGTCCAAAATCTGCGGTTTTTCTGAACCATCGATGCTGTACTAGAACTGATTAAACAAGATTATTGTGTGACGTACCATAAGATTAAGTATCTTTGATCATAATATGGTTATTATCAAGAAGATTTCATGTATAATAATTGACCAGTCAAAATTGTGTTCTCATTATTTGCGATAAAACCTAATTATTTACTGGTGCATTAAAATGTTGAAAAAATCTGCTAAAATTGCACTGAAGGTTGTGTATAGGATAATACAGATATCGAATCATAGATTTACGAATATAACCTCAAAATAAAACAACTGCGTGAGTCTTTCAAGAGGAGCCAAATTCTATAAAAATAAGATGGTCAACTTTGAATCATGTACAACCATTTGTTTGCCAAAAGTAATTGGATAGGCAAAAATTAATTCTCATCAACATGCAAGTTGTCATACTATTACTCAAACAGTTGAATTATTAACTAGCCATTTTTAGTTGATACACAGTAATACACTAAATCGCCCTGATTTGGTACTGTTCGAGAATTATATTCTCAAACCAATGAATGATCATTCGATTTTAGAATCGATGATCTTTCAAAAATGATTAATATATTTACGACTACCTGATCTCAAAAAAAAATGGGAGTGAGTTGTCAGTGCATTTAAAAATGAAAAGTCAAATTAATTTCTCTTGATGAATTAACATAGTTCTTTTATTCAATTTACGTTTCAAGTGTTATTTACTGTATTTGGGCGCAGGACAAGTTTTGTGTTTAACATTTTGTGTAGTGTAGTCATATTTTATTAATAACTTTTTATCCTGAAAGTGTCTCAATTTATATCGACAGAAGTCAATAAGGCACCAACTACTGTAGCTTTACGACCTAAAGTAGTTGCTAAATAAAAGATTATTCATAGTGGCGTATGTCTTTTAGCCTTATACTAACATACCGTTTTGTGCTACCAAAAATCAACAACTGCTACAGTCTAAGTGCTGTACAGTTAACAAGTACGTGCAGCGCTCCTCACGCTTAGATATAAATAGGCGTGTGGGTAAAGTGGTTGAAGAACACGGTCATTTTCCAACCAGGTACTCAATGACTATTTATCGCATGTTCAACGTCAGTAGAAATGAAACGTATATTCCGAAGTTACCTTAGTTGCTTCTAAAATTGGTTGATACACATTGAGAAGTGTATTAATGGAGAATATTTTGAAACTAGTTTTTGACAAAAATACGTCTTTTCTCAATGTTACTTCGGACTCTTATGTGTGGTTTGTTAATGTTTTTTTTTCAATCGTGTTAATGAAAGGTTTTGAGATTTTTGTCTCTGTCATTGTGAACAACACCATAATCATTTCAATGAACCTCACATGAAACTTGTCTCAAAAATAAGTTGTCTATGCGAATTAAGGGTTAGTGTCCCCAAAGTCTCTTCTTAAAAAACATACTTTATCGAAACTATGAAACGACCTTGTTCAACAACAAGAAGAGTGTACAATATTGACTATAAATTTTTCCTATACAAAGGTAAGCAGTAAGTCAGGCAAAGCTCTCGAAAATAAGTTCAGCAACGCTCATAAGTCTGGCAACGCTGTCGAAAAAAATTAAGACGTAGCATATTCGTGCTTTAGACGGTTGTGTCTCTGTCATGATAACACGTGCTTTTCGAGTCAGAATGAATAACCGATATAAGTTCACGTTTCAAAAAAGAGTTTTTCTGTAACTTGGTTTCTGCGTACGAACGAGGATAACGAAACGATGTTTATCAAATTTCAACAATAATTTCGGAACTCACGCACTTCAGAACGGCAGCAGGTGTTAGACAGGGTTGCATTCTTTCACCTACCTTATTTAACATTTATAGCGAATCCGACATGAGAGAGGTTCTAGATGAGTGGCAAGACGGAATATCATCAGTTGGCAGAAAGAGGATCAACAACCTGCGCTATGCCGACAACACACTGATCTTAGCGTCAACCATATCAGCAATAACAGAAATTATGACCAGACTATCTGTTATCAGCGAAAAATATTGCTAAATAAATCCAAAACGAAAATAGTGATAGTTGATAGACAAGACAACAATTCTCCACAAATATCAGAAATTGCAGGCTACGAAGTGGTAAACAATTTTAACTATCTTGGTTCCTTAATTACCAACTCTGGGAAATACGAAATGGAAATAAGCCGTCGTCTGACTATGGCAAGTTTAGCAACTACCAAGTTAAATAAAATATTGAGAGACAAATCTATCACGAAAACAACGAAACTCCGTCTAGTTGATGCTCTTATCTTACCCATTGCAACGTACACAGCCGAAACATGGACTTTAAACAAAGCAGATAAAAACCGAATAGAGGGTTTCGAAATGTTGGTATATAGACTACTCTTACGAGTATCATGGACAGAACCAAAATAGACCAAGATAGACCAAAAAAACCCTTAATTAATATGAGACTGCATCATGCCGAGAAGATTGCACAAGATATGCAAGCATGGAAACAACTGCTGAATCAAATATAAATGGTGTCACTTCATCCTTCGGACGATAATGGGAAGAGGAGGAGGACTTACTAATAATGCGTTTTTATTATAGACAAGATTTTTGACACACTATAACAAAAATCAAATGGAATAAACATAAAACATTAATCCAAAAGAAAAAATATAAAATGTTCTAGGAAGTAAGAAACTGTATAAATTTACAACTCGAAATACATCCATGTATAAAGTGGAGTCACGTACTTATTATAAAATAAACTGGTTATTGGAAATCAGATAACGATCTTAATAATCCTTGAAATCCGTATACACACTCAAAAAGCGAGCAATATTATATATAATAATTGTTCGTGACTAATTTCTCCACATTTCATTTAAATATGGGAGTAATTGCTTGTCCGTGCAGGTTTCAAGCCAATCGAAAACATTCTTCTTTGGCTAAAAAAATAATTGGCAAACATATTTATTTTATTTGAGTTAATAAGAAAACCAAATGTAGGTACTGAAGCATTTTCAAAATCTACACATCCATGGAAAATTCGGAGAGAATAAACACATTAGTAAACTGATAACATCATGAAACGAGATTTCTTCGTGAAATTTTTATTTCAAAATCGAAAATTATTGGTGTTCCCGATAGTAATTCATTGATTTCCATGAAGGATTATGTAGATTATATAAACATATTCAATAATGTATTTATTGGATAGAAACCTTAAGAAAAATTTCACTTTATATGAAAGTTATGACATGCTATTATCGACAACTTTTTAACTGGCCATAAAAAGGTGTCCGAACAAGGAAATCGTTCCATGGTTTTATATACAAGAAAACAAAAGTGAATGTTCTCCAAATGGTCTTCATCTAAAAAGATGGAGATTACAACAATAAGATTAATACAGGTATTTGAAAAATAGTTTGAATGTTTGTAATTATCATTCAAATAGTCTTTATAATCACTATCTACGTAGACATATAGAAAAGAAAAAACTTTACGGATAGTTTATTGGTCATATACTATATAGTTTAAAAATTGTATTACTGGACAAAACTATTCACTCGCAGCTATGAATCAACCACGTTGTGGAGAGAGAACATAAAACGTGATAGTATTTTCAATAATTTGTTGTGCACATATTGTGGTTTAGTAGTCAATTCTGTTTTATTACCGAGCTCAGATTTCTGAAGATATCAATTTGTTGTCGACCTCCCACTCCATTCGCAAATATCAATAAAATCTTAGTGTCGATTCTGAATCGATTCGAACAGATTTTTATGTGGTTATACTTTAAAAAATATGAATTTAGTTTTGTTTATGTTAGTGAATAAGCTCCTTTCTATCCAGATGCGTTCTACCTCCTCATTCCATCTTTCCTCCCTTATTTCCGTTCCATTCCTTATTTCTTTTTCTTTAGTTCTGCAGCTGCTACACACGTAGTTAATGCGAATTTCATTAATTTTTTTTTCGGCCAATGCAAATGCATTTATGTTTAAGGTTCGATGTTTTGATTGGTAAACAGTGGAGATGAGAGTCCACGTGGACTTACGGTTTGTTAGACATTTTCATTTTTTAATTTGGTATGAGGGCCGTGCGTATTTATGATATATCTTCTGCAATTGATATTGGAAGAACTATACCACTTCCTGACAAAGAGTTTCAAGCTTGGGACTTTAAGCTAGAAAAACTAGAAAAGCTCATCGCTCTTCTCGTAAAGTGAAAATTCATATCTTTTCATCAATAAAAGCCAGCAAAATAGGTCTTGTTCCGATAACTTACAGTTTTTATCGCGTAATCACTTCTGACTATTTATTTCTTTCAATAGAATTCATCAGAAGAAAATTGAATGCTCGAATACGTAATAACTTAACACTCACATTAACTTAGTGTAATAAATCTTAACCTGTAAAATTAACAATCTAGCGACATTGCTGAAACTTATGTTACGTTTTAAAACGAAAATTGAAACTGTAGTTCGAAATCGTATTTTCGACAAAAAATATCGTATATTATTTTTTTAATATATATTTGTAGTAAAAATGGCAATATCACATAATGTTTATTGAAATGGTGTTTGTACCAGAAGACTCATATGTCAAAGGAAAAACTAACTGAAATAATTCTTTCTTCGTTAGTGAACAAATTTTTTAGTTTTAAACTTCATTTCTCTATACCCCAAAATAAAATAAATCATTATCTAAATTGTTTAGTTGTATCCCAACTAGTATGATTGTTACGTTTTCAATGGGATACTTAATATAAATATATGAAATCATTAACTTGACTTCTTGAAATTTTGAATTTATTTTGTGGCTTAGAATATATGTAGGTACTTACTGATATAGCTTTGGACCCAGTTGTGAAACCTTACCTACAACAAAAAATTTTGTTAATGATACACTAAAAATATTTTGAAAAAAAAAACTTCATTATTGTTTCACTCTTGTTCATTAATTTGTGAAATTGGCTATAGTGTTCACACAGCTCCTTTGATTTTTTAATTATTTCCATAATGCAGTACACTATCAAGCATTCGACTGGTATTAGCTAAGCTTAAAAATTCCAGGACCTTCTTAGGAAAAATCATTTTAGCGATTGAATATTGCACCATATATTTAGTTATTTTCAACCTATGTAAGTAACCAATGAAAACGACAATTACGTATCGCTTAATAAGGTATTATCTAATTTGGTAAATTTCCGAGTATTTTAATTGAAATAAGTACAACATAATCTAATATCTGTATAAATTCAAGATCTCCACTGTCACTTTACATTATCTCTAAGGGCAAACTAGATTGTTTTTGTTAGAAACGATCTCCAAAGTATGATTTCGATCACAGATTGGAATTTTGCCAGTGGTACCAGGATGCAGTCAGGATAATCCGTAGTTCCAGCATTCCATTTAGTGGTCGGATGGAGCAACTTTCAAGCTGCACGGTAGGGTCACTCGTCATAACTGCGTGCACTGGAACGACCAGAATCATCACGACTGCATTGTAGAAGAATTAATCCTGCCTGGGATGTATGTGTGGGCAGGTATCCATGCGGGTTCTTACTTTTTTGAGGGTCAAAGTTATTTTGAAATGCTTGAAGATTCACGTGGGAAAATGGACAACGATCCAACAACGGCGATCACCTATCATTTCATGCGGGAAGAAACTTCGCCGCATTACGCGTTATGTGTGCGAGAGTACCTTAATGCTCATTCGTTAAGTTTCCCGTACAGTCATGTGACGTGACACCCAATAATTTCTTCCTGTGGAGCCTTCTCAAGGACCACGTTATTGCAAGAGGACCACGCACGCAAATACGTGACAGTAATTGAGGGTCGTCATATACCATATGTAGTAACCAGTTGCAAAAATCCAACCTTTTGTCGTAATCACGATCAACCAATTGTTGATGCAGTACTATATGATATGGATGAAATCTAAAAGAAATATAATGTCCTATTAAATATCTTTCCGGAATGATAAATGAATTATTATGTTAACATATAACCATGCCCAAAAATAATATTATGCGGGTATATTTTGTTTAAGAATCATATCTTTTTACATCATAATTTACCTGTGTAATGTCAAAATACGTTGAACGGTGGTTCTGCTTATTCCTAAGTCTCTACTTATTGCTCTAATACTTAAATGCAGGTTAAATTGCACATATGCCAAAATATTTATTGTGTTTTCTTCTGAACGACCTCTGCCGCGTCTTCTAAATACAGGAAGATTTACATTTCCAGTCGTTCTTAAACGGTGTATGAGTCGACGAAAAACTCTGCTACCGGGATGACGTCTTTGTCTTTGTATGGCATATACCCTAGCCGCAAGAGTTGCATTTCTCATTCATTCAAAGTAAATGCCTACCATATCAAATGCTTCTTCATTTGTAAGAATCATCTTAGATATAACTTTTAAGTAAATTTTATATCGAACTTAATGCACACTAATCGCAATGACACGTAAATGAACAAATTACTAGGTTTATTAATTTGGCCCAAATGGCCATCCATAAATTACGTCACACGTTAATGGGGAGGGAGGGTATCACCGAAATGTGACATCGTTTGACAAGGGGCATGGGGGGTCAATAGTTTTGTGACGTCACATGTTTGGATGTGAATTGAAAATTTAAAGAATCTTATGAAATGTTGGACTTTATGTTGATTTTATTAGATTATTATTTAATAAACATAACTAAAAAATGAAAATAGCTGTTTTCTCTCGATTATTTTTAAATACATACATAAATTTAAAAAATGTGTGACGTCACATCAGGAGGGGGGGGTTATATAAATGTGACAACCTGTGAAAAGGACGGGGGGAGGGGTTCAAAAGTCCTAAAATTCGTGTGACGTACTCTATGGATGACCCCCAAGACATATCTTTTTGTTTTGTTTTTTCATAGCCTACTACTTGTTTTTATATATTTCCATTTTAACTTCCTTAACGCAGTTTCCCGATGACAGCATAAGTAATATTAACATAATAATTGGAACTATTATTAATAGAACAAGGAAAGACAATTTTGAGGATCAAAAAATGTTAACATCCGTTCAGTCAACCCGGAGTAATTTATGTTTAAAGGAAAATACTTAAAATTTACACATTTCTTAATACGTAATACGAAAAAGATATCGACATACGGTTTTCGCTATTCTGTTGCGAATTTGTTCTACTTTTATATTCCTCAATCAAAACTGCATGTTTCCATTTAATATTTTTCAAGGGTAGCTAGATTCAAAAAAATAAATAAATAGCGCCCTCTACCGTATACGTTACTCATTAGGTTGTTTCGAAATTATAACTCTTACATTGGTAGAAAGGAGCTCTCTTCAAAAAGACTAAGTTTGGATAGATAAGTTAAGTAGAGCTGGACTTACAGGAGTTTTTTCATAATAAAGTTCCAGCTTCCCCCCACGTGTTATTTGAAAAGATAGACTACTAAGACTTGTGAAATCAAATATACGCTGAATTTTGTGAAGAATACGATAATCATAGTTTAAATGCATCTTAATTAGGCAAAATTTGTAAATTATTCATTTTATAATTTTTGGTATTTATTCACGCCTTAGCGATGGACCTACAACTCTAAATAATTTCCAGGTTGTCCTCGAGGTCACTTTTGTTATAAATTTTTGCTGTACTATAAACGGTTCCCAAGATATAGCCGAGAGCCATTCTTAATGGGACACCCGGTACAATGTTATTTTCACAGTCAACTATTTACATTGTGATAAGATTTCGACCAGTTCAATAATTCGGCATCTTTCTATACCTTTGCTCAGCGGCGGCCTTAAAAGGTGTCGAACATGGCAATCGCCCGGGGCGCTGCTCTTGCAGGTGTACCCTAATTTTATATTAAATATGAATTTGATTGGAATGCGAAAATTTTATAATCTGGTACATTTAACATAGCAGCTGCTCTGAAAATTTACAAACTGAATTGCTAATGTAAGCATTTCCTTTCCTCTTTTGTTTTAAAAACATTTTTTCTTGTACTGATTCAATATCAAGTTTATGTTTTCTTGAAGTTTTTAGTATTTACTTCCTTCTAATGACTAATTAGAGTACAAACTAAAGGACGTGAGTTTTCAACTTTAAACAACACTCATTAATTCTAAAGGGTCTTTCGTAAGCCGCAATTAAAACAATAGTGTTAAACAGTGAGTCAGTAATTAATAGAATTTCTCACTGTAAATATAGAATAAAAATTTGTTTGTATTTTAATTTAACCCAGAAAGAGAGTTAGTCATTTATAATGATATGCAGGTGTATTTCACAGTTTTTGACACGAATTTAATCCCAAATGATTTGACTTTGAGAGATAATTGGCAGAAATGTTACGTAGCGTCGTATTTTCTTGCTTTCTCACCCCTATATACAACGGGTAGTAACAAACATATATAAGGAAAACTGTATATCAGGAAATTTACAAAAGAGTTAATAATAACATTTGTAGAAAGGATTTTGTCATATTTTGTCAAATAAAAAACATATTTGGTATAAATCTAAATTTGTATAATGAAAAATTCAATTGTCAAATCAAAAATATAAAACTAATAAGTAATATTATAATCCATTCAGTAACAAACAATACAAAACAAATCACTGTCTTATGGGACTATTTTCAAGGGAGTTATTGGAGTTTTCGTGAATGTTAGTATTTTGAACCTTTGAGAACGCCGTGAGGGGAAGCTCAACGGACATTTTGGGGACTTTTGTAAAAATTTAACTATAGTGATATTTTATCAACTGGGTAAAATTCAGCTTTACCCTAATTGTTTCCCATTGACTGGGTGATCGTTCATATAACGTACTTCGAGACTAATTAAAAAAATACACAAAATACTCAAACCACAACGTGTGTCTTAGTCGCTTCAGACCAAATGTTTCAGGCTTAGTAGGTAATCAAAAGAAAAAGAAAAATTCTAGGCGTATTGGTGCTTTTGATAATCGCAGACACCCAAACCACAACGTGTGTCTTAGTCGCTTCAGACCAAATGTTTCAGGCTTAGTAGGTAATCAAAAGAAAAAGAAAAATTCTAGGCGTATTGGTGCTTTTGATAATCGCAGACAAACCAACTTTGTAGCCATCACTCACCAGTTCATGTAGTTTTGGATTGCATCACAAGCCTAGAACATATCATTTCGGCCATTATGACTTTTAAAAAGGCTCTATTGTCTGCAAAACTTGAAACTACTGCAAAACTTGAAACTAGTTTCTATGGCTCGACTAAGTAACGCCCGGCCGGCTGCTAATATAATTAATTTGGAAGTATGCATCAGTTTGTAAGAAAATATTGAAACATGTTGATTTGTCTTAGTTATTCCTCAACCAATTATTTCTAAATATTCAAAAAATATATGTTAACATTGATTATTATTATCCTTTGAAACAATATCTTTTTTTTAATTTTAGTTTAACATGCCTCGCCATCGCTATTCATTGGCACATAAACAGAAAATATGAAAATTACTTTAAGAACCACTAACACGAATTCTATTGGGGCACTGCACGTGCAACGTGTACAAAGGACGAAACCTCTATCCACATTCTCTCGAAGTGTGAAACACTAAGGATCACTACACCTAGGAGCGTATGAAATAGAAAACGAAGATCTCTAGCAATCAAAGCCATTCTCAAATCCACATATACATATATAAAGAACCACTAAACTATCACAATACATTAATTATATTTTCTGGTTCAGGTTGGTCGCTTTAAGGAATTATAAGACTTCTAAGCAACTTTAAGCGACTCGACAATTTGACAGAGAAAAGGACTCATTACCTGCGAGTTAATTTGGTGTAGTTAATAGACGTCTTGTTGTTTTCACGGCTTCTCTTATACTCGAAAAATTTAGATGGAGATGAGAAGTAGATAGTTGGATGAATGAATATTTGTCTAAAGATAGAGCCAAGAATCTTGGATGTTGTTGGAGGTTTTTGATGTTAATCTTGAGATCTTTATCAAGCTGAACTAAGATTTTTGAGGTGTCTTTAACACGACCATGTGCAGCTTCGTTTCCATTGATTTTAAGCTACGATGGAAGGCAGATGAGAGAGAGTTGAATCATAAGTTGGGTATACATTATATCCCAGATTCGTCTATGGAACGTAAATATTAAGGCGTTCGAAATTTACCTTGACTTGAAATAAGTTTTATAGATTTTCACAACTTAAATACAATCATAAGAAGCAGTTATTTTGATTAAAAATTGACTTAGAGAGACACTTTTTAAAGACAATTAAATGTTTTTGAAAATTTTCTTTTATAAATGACGGTTTATTATTGTTGAAAACAGTTTTTGAAGATAAATGACGATTTGTCACCCTATATTATATATTAAATAGAAAATTATAAAAGCGCTTTGCAAAACAGGCAAAATTCAATGAATATCATGAACATATTTTTTTAACAAAATATAGCTGAAATAATCTTAATAGTAAAAAATATCCCAATATTACGAGCTGTAGATAACATATATTCAAATATTTTTGGTGAAAACCACTTGTCCAAAGTCACCACTGGACCCAATACGACCTTGATAATTGCTGTCCATTAGTATAGTTAATGTAGCATTTTAGACTCGCATATATAAGGCAAATGTTGAGAAACAAAAATAATTTAAAAATGATTAATTTAGCTGATTCATACTATGAAATTATTATAATACCTTAAAGGAGTGCTAAAATAGAAAAATGAGAATGATTTAGAACTAGATAGTGAGTTTATAAGATAAAAAAACAACGAGATTCATCATTTATTATCTTTTAGAGCTAGCAAGCGCAAACGATACCAACTGTTCCAATTCAATGTTTATTAACGTACAAAACTGTACGTTTCCTATTCAGTCGGTGCCCTGTATAACACTTCTGAGCAAATGAAATTCCTACACAATAAAATATTTCTTGCTAGCACGTGAATAACATCAGACACGTCTAGGTTGATTGTTACAGCTCATAATTCTCGGAATGTCGTAATTATCTTCAGTTGGATGTTTTAGGGATAGGGGTATCGGTTACACTCCTACACATACTTGATACAATTCAACGTACTCAAACTATTATTGAATTTTCCTTCTCTACTTCATAACTCAGAAGCTATGTTTATAATAAACGTTTAGAAATTATCCATCACATTACTGACAAAATTATTGTTCCAGGAATTAATCTCCCATCTACTGTGGGTAATGAGTTTGCAATTGGAATAAATTCAGTTCTAGCGTTATTATGAACTATTTGAAAGAACCTGAAACAGGTCGATTTTTATTCTTAAATTGGCAATTTACAGTATGAAAATATTATCCCCCCCCAGCTCCCTCAATACCCGTTTTACAACAAAACACCGGCTTCAGTAACCCGGAGAAAATTCCAGCGAGAGAACCTCTTTGGTAGAATTTTATCCAACAATGTATTATTAGATACATTTTTCAATAATTTAACATAATTTATATTTTTGTTTCGAGATTATGACTGTCAACGGACTGGAAATACGCAACTTTTCGGTCTCTCCATATTTCAAATGAGCTATGTGTTCTTTAAGCCGAACATTTACGGATCTCTTAGTCTGCCCAACATACGTGTTTTATCTTTAGGAATACTCCACAATTTTTTTAATGTAATGCTGGATCTATAAATAATATATATTATAAACCTTTTTTAAACCTACTTTGTTGAAAAATCTTTCTAATCCATTCGTTTTAACAATATTGAAAGGTACCAGAGAAATTTTTCTAGTTTCTCATTCTGATTTTGGAAAGAGGTTTCACATAGAGATTTCTCAAACCTATGATGGTTAATTAAAGTATCTATAATTCTCTTATCATAGCCATTGAGTACAACTATGTCTCAATAAAAGTCCTTGTCTCATTGTATTTTTCGATGTTTAATGGAAAGAATTAGACGGGATGTACCTGCACGTTGCTGTGTTTTTCCTAAATATATCATTTTTGTACCTTACATATTTTTGTTAACTGTAAATATTCTTCTATGATATCAGCTCCTCAAGGTACTCCAAGGTCTATGGGAACGACATGTTGGAAAATAATGAACTTACATCAGAGGAGATTGAAATTTCCCCATCTTCAGTTTATGCATTATTCACTATGATAAATTCAATAAAAAATGAAAAACTTTCTGGTTTGATGTGTAGGTTTTCAAACTCTTTGGATAACCATCTGGAAATATTATAACTAGTTATAATATTTTATATTTTATTTATATGGTCCAACCATCATACGCTTAAAAAATATCTACGTGGAACCACTTTTCCAAAATCAAAATGAGAAACAAGGAAAAATTGGTTTAGCACTTTCCAATATGGTTTACACAAAGGTATTGAGAAGAATTTTGAACAAAGCAGGCTTTGGTTTATACTTGAAACCAGCAATACCTAAAACAATTGTTGGATAACCAGATTTGGAAAAGAGTGGTAATTAAATTAGATTTAGTTAATGTGATAGGAATCATGTTAGACAAACTATGAGATCCGTTACTGTCCGATTTGTAGTGCACATGGCAAATTTAAAATATGCACAGACCGAAATGTTGACTATTGCCGATCACGTTGCCAGTCATAATCAAGAAATGAATATACATAATGTTAAATTGTTAAAAAATGTACCTATCCAATAATAAATTGTGAAATTTGAGAGTATTGAGATATTTAAATGTTAGAACAGTTTGATCATGGACAAGGGGTCTATTCCTTACGACCCCTTCTACAGTTAAGGAATGAATATAGAATTTCCCGGCGAAGAGGTTTTCCCGCTGGAATTCTTTCTTGCGGGTAGAAGTTTATTGGTGGCGATATTTATTATAAATATGAAGGTCAAGTTATAACCTCCAGTCTCTGGAGGCGGTTATCTAAATGCGGGTCAGACAATGTAATTATCAGTGTTAGTGTAGAAGTAGTATAAAGAGTATGTTCAGTATGAAAGTCACCAATGGTTTCAGGATACATACTTTTTTAACGCTAATTAGTATATTTACATCAGAAAATTCAAATCTAATATGTTTAGCTACTCCGTTGCATCCAAGAGCTAAACAAAGTATGAGTAGTGAATTTAAATAAATTATTTCAAGCTTTAAACATATAACTGATGGTATCTGACACAATAGGTGAATTTGTTTCAATAAGAATTATATTAGATGCAAAAAATTTCTTAAAAAATGGATTAACCGATCTCAAATACTTGAATAGTCAGTTTTCTCACTCCGCGTGCCATTAAATAAGATTCATTAGGTTTGTCTACTATATAACGCCCACAAGAATCGGTAGTTTCGTCCACAATAAAATAAATGTATTAATTTTTGACTTCTTTTAATTTATCACTACAAATTACCTATACCTGAGAGATGTAATTTGGCGGAATAAATATATGACAACATACGCGATGGAGACCAGAGCAAAAAACACTATAACTTTTGATAACTACTGAAATGCGAACGCTGCGATCAATAGCGGTATACACATTACTTGACAACAAGAAAAATGATGAAATAAGGGAGATATGTGACATCCAGAATGTAGTGAGATGAGCGAGAAATCGCCGAAGGGAATGGACAGATCACGTGGACAAAATATCAGATGACAAATTGACAAAGATTGCAAAGGAAAGAAAACCGAATACATCCCGACCACCAGAACGACCACCTAGAAGATGGTATGAAAGCTGGCCTTCATCATTGATGCAAACACAGGATTAAGTCCTAACGTACGATGAAGGAGAAGAAGAAGAAGATCACCTATATTTAGATGGAGCACGACAATGTTAGTTGTTCTAACGAAATTGACGACGACTGGGGGTTTGAGCCTGAACTACTAATATGACATCTTCAATAAAATACTGGCCAATTTTAGTATTATTAATGGCGCGTGATTTAAATTATTTGAGGTAGTTCACACTGGCACCTTACAACTAATAAAATCTCAAATTTATATTTTTGTTTATAATATTTCTCCAAATGGCACATTTTCATGATATTGTATTACAAACGATGCAATTTTGAAAACTATTATGAAAAAAATAATAAATTTGGAAATTTCTCAGTTGTAACCTTGTTAGAAGAAAAATATTGAAGTTATTATAAGAGTACTTTTCCCGTTACTCAAGTGAAATGTAGACAAATGGGATTTTGGTAGTAATATGATAATCCTTCAATTATAATCATAATAAACTGAACAAAACATATTGTTATTTATTAATAAGGTGAAAAAAAAAACTTGAAAAACATATAGACTTTTAAATAAAATATTGCTTACAAAAATAAGCGAATAAATTGTTATTGAGTTATAAATATAATTAACATTGAGTAACTTGCAGAAATAAACAATCAATTCTTGTTGTTCATTTAATGAAATCGTGAACGTTGGTCATGAGTTTTCTTCAAATCATTTATCTTCTAGCTTTTTGACTTTTGTAGCTCTGTCCCGACATGTTGTCTCGCCTAAATTTCCGTTGGGTAGATATCTAGAATAAGAACCTGCATTCTTTCAAACTATCTGAACTTTGAATATTGGAGAACCACAAAATATTTACGAGAATCAAAGGAAGAAAACAATCTTAAATATTGTAAAATGAAAATACTTTTACCGGAATACTAATCGTTCACATTGATCGACTAACGGCCACTGATAGCGGTGAAGTCATGAATTAATAATGAAATAAAATGAAAAAATCAACCCCCACTGCATATTTGGAACTTCCTAATTGACTACCTGGTATATTTTACCCGGTTAAGCCGGAATTGGACGCAAACTATACCGTTATGAGTCGCTTTAGGACAACCACCTTTTTTGATTAAGAGATTCCGAAGAATATTTATTCAAATTCTTTCAAATATGTATATGAGCATATGCATGCACATGTTTAGGAATATGCAAAAACTTGGCTAAATATGAAAAGTATGCATGTGATTTGCATTTAGCAATTATTAATAACATTAATTCGTTATATATTAAACCAGAATCGCGGTTAATACTACATCAGAATTCACTTGAAAAAATGCATACCTACGACAATATATTAAATAAATGGAATAGCAAAAGACATATACAGGTAAACAAGTTGTATTTCCTTATCTTCAAAAGCTGTCGAAGCAGTACAAGGCGTCGACCAGTGGGCTATCCATTCCAAAATTTCAAGTTAATCAGACAGGAAAACTTAGTGAAAAAGCCATATCTATCGAAAGGCAGCAGTTTTCATTGATGTAACAGACGATATTTATTTATTTTAAAAGGTGGTGGTCATTTGCACTTTCTTTTGCATTTATAGAAAATTTGAATTGGATTATTTACGATACCATGAGATCAATAACTAAGGGAGGGTGTTGCTTATTATTATGCGACCTTCTTTGACAGTAAGAGTCGACAATATATAGTTTTTTTTGCAGTATGATAAGACGAAGTAGAACATCAGATTGTTGGTATTAATATATTCGAAGCATCTACCTTGCAAATTCTACGTTATCTGAAATTTGAACATCTTGTTAACTACACGAGACATGTGCTTCGACTTATGTTCTCTACTTTTTTAGCTAATAGTAGCAAGAAATAAACTTGTTCCAAGACCAAAAAGTAGGATGGAAATAGATAGTTGTGGTTATATAATAATGAGTGTTAATCACATTTCTTTACCACATTAAATTTAACCAAATTAATACTTTATTTTATTAAATGTTTTCAATTTACAAAATACTAGAATTATAAGTGTATTATACAATTGGAATATTTTTTGATCCATTGTTTATTACAATGCCTTTTTAATACTTTGATTTGATGATTGAAGGATCTGTTCAATATTTTGTATTATGCGAATTTACCTCTCGCATGTTTCAAGTCATACCTTGCAAACAGAAGTCAGCTTGTAAGGGTTGATACAACGATGTCTTCTTGCAAATCAATAGAATGTGGAGTGCCTCAAGGCTCAATACTAGGCCCTATTTTGTTTCTTCTAATTATAATCCACATCGCCTATGTAGACATCAGTGGAATAAAATATGTCTATTTGCAGATGACACTAGTTTCTCTTGGAGCAACCGTGATATCACGGCACTTCATAGGACCATATCTACTGACCTAACCACCCTTAAATCATGGTGCGATTTTAATCTTCTCAGTCTTAACGTTTCTAAAACCAAAGTTTTAGCAAATAAAAATACATTGCATCCTTTTTTATTGAATAACACCACCAATGACGTCGTTTATTCTGTAAAATTCTTAGGGCTTGTTGAGGACAATTGCTTGAAATGGAAGTTACATATTGCCGGCTTATCTAAAAAATTAAGTTCCTCTTATTTTGCGCTGGAATCAAATTCCAAGAACTGAACTTATCCATCTCTTCAACAGTCTATTATGTCCTTATTGAGTCGCATCTCCGATATGCCCTTCCCTTCTGGGATAAATGTGGTGCGACTCAATTTGAGTAAATCGTCAAACTACAAAAGAGAGCTGTTAGATATTTACTCGGACTAAACAGCGGGGCTCACTACAGGGACTTCTTTAGAAGATTGAAAATGCGTATTAATGCGCAAGATAGTCGAGATCGGTAAACGACCAGGACTGCGATATTTCCTCTAGGTATGTCCTCTCTGTTCTAGAGTTATCGTTCCGGGAATGAGTAACCACGTGTTTTGTGGAAGACTTAGTTAGATATCTTGTTTTTTCTTTATTCTTTTTATTGTGTACGATACGTAGAGTATTACGTCAGTATGGGGTAGACAAATAAATAATAACCAACGTGATTGAACTATACACAGTTGTCTATGGAAAATAAAGGATAAAACAAACGTACAATGACATTTTAAACTATTTGAGGGGTAAATCTTCTCAAGATATCTTTACACCCATTTTGATCAATGCTCTTCCTTCCGTCAGGATTTTAAGCAACTATAAAATATCTGATCGGCCGTACAGACCTCTCGAAATCTGACATATTCTACCATCAACTAAGGGGGTTCGTCATCCCACACATCAGATCTGGCAGTCCGAAGTACGACTAGATGTTTATATTAGTAGGTAATGACAGATCTGGTCAGAGGAACTGATAGTTCTAAAATTGTATCCTTGTTTTTCAAGTTAATAAATAATTTGGGGTATATTTCAAAATTTAACACTTGACACAAAACGAAGTTTGTTCCAACTAATTCTTGTGTGTTAACCTCATGAGCGTCGATCCCATGGGTTTCAACAACAAAGTGCTTGATAAATTGAGAGTGCACAATATTGTTCCCGTTACTTCGATCGTGTTTGCTCCTATTTATCTTTTTTTAGGTAAGAAATCGCTTTTTAGGAACCATGTAAGGTAGAGTATCTAAGGCAAGAATATAGAAATCAGTTACAAATTGCTATTATTTAAGGGATTGAACAATTAATTTCAATTACATAGTATCTATCTACTAAAGCAAAAAAAAATTTTACCGAAAAATGAAATGGAATCATGTATCGTATTCTAAAAATTGTGCTTTGAATACACCTTGCTAAGTTAGAAAGGAATAATTATTCTTCAAGCTGGCAGTAAATACGCTTTTATACCGGAAGGCACTGTTTTTATCCGCCAAAATAGTTTCCATTCCTGTTCTGATTACATCAAAATTTGCGCTAGTTATCCTATAGAAACTCCAAATCATTTAATCCTTGTTTACCAAAGCAAATTGTGAGCCAAAAAACATTTTTTTTTACAGTAATTTTTCAGAAGCTGAGGTGAATTTTAAAGAGCTTTTGTAAATTTTTGAGGCTTCGACAGTTTACATAGTATTTCACTCTAAAAATTCTATTATTTTCTATCATAATACAACTAATGGGACACCGCGGCAGAATTCTTTACTGTATTTTTCAGAGCCGTCTTTATGCATGGGCCCAGCAGACCCAGATCTAGGGCCCTAGGCTCTTGGGGGAGGGGTCTTAAAGACCAACTAATAGTAGAAAAAATAATTTATGAAATGAATTTTGTTATAAAATATACAAAATCATTTGGAATATCATTAAAACAAATTTTATCTAAAGCATCAGGCTCAATGTATCAATAAAAAATTCAGAAACACTCCATAAACTTATTTTTTACGTGAAACTTTATACGTAACTTAAAGCTGCTCGAATTTCTTTCAAACGCTCAAATCTTGAATATTGATAACCTTTTTTTTTAGAAAAGGCTATATTAGGCATAGGGCCTAATAGGGCCTCAGCTTCAAAATCACTTTGGAATAGAAATTTTCGTCGATATATTTTTGAAATCCACAATATATTTAGGATAAAGAAGTTACGGTCGGACACCCGGTATTTCAAAGCATAATTTAATCTTTAAGTTATTATCTAACAAGATTACATTTTGTAGGTCTTCATTCCATTAGGCTTTCCTCAGATCTACTCAGCTATTTATAGTCTAATAATGAATGAATTATAGTTACCTTGCCGTTCATCCCTCTATTGGACAAACATGACCTGTTCAAGCTCATGATGTTCTTCGTTTACAGCTTTTTAATCACTATATTTTACGCGCGTTTTAGAACGTCTCAGAAATTCTAACACTTATCATTTAACAGTTCTCTTAGTTCTTAAAAACGTAGATATGTCTCGGAAACACATTCATCTAAATCTATTTCTACTTATTATCTTGTCAATTTTATAAAACAGTTTGAACGAATTCCTTAAAAATCTCATCTAGTTATATCTAATTTACTAACAAGCTCTAATTGTTTGATATGTCTATCGTTACTAAGGGACTCTTCTGTAGGGTAAAAAATTATTTTCTATTGAATAAAATATAATATCACAACGATTAAGGTACGTATTTAATTATTATTGTGTTACCTTCTTATGGATTAACTCACTCTATTTGAAAACAACTTATTTAAATTCTAATTCAGTCACATGCACTCGATGATTATCTACTTGGTGTTTTTTATTTCTTCGAAACTGACGAAAAAGTAGTTGAAAAAAAGTAGGTGAAAAAGTGCTTTCATTTGACAGTAGTTCTAACAGGTGTATAGTTGATAGAAAACACGTTTTTTTATATACCAACTAATTGATTATCGTTAAGCATAGATTTTTTTAAAACTTTTTCAATAAGTTCTTTATACGTTACAGTAGAAGCTTATATATTAAAATTATTAAATAAATGAGTGGAAGAACAACGGGGAGTAAACCGTCATGTACGGCTGCTCCGGGAAGACTATTCAATCGCGGCGATGGTTTGGTTATTTAGGTACCGTTATTAAAGAACGACACTCCGTAAACGGAGCTGACGTTTGAGAAGTAACGGTTTGAGGAAGAGCTGGGACACGATTTATGAAAATTTCGGGATATAATTAACGGAATACGTTATATTCTCAAAAAAAATCATACTACTCTACAATTGAATGTTCATTACTTGACAAATTTTGATTATTTATAGATGTATACCATCGCATACAAACAAACAATTCTTATTGAATCATTAGTTCTGAAATTGGAATTTCCTTTTTCGTTTCTCGCTTCATTGTTATATTTTAAAAATCAATTGAATACAACCAGTGTTCCCAACTTCTAATTATGCTTCTCCTTTTCATCCTTTTCATTAACCGTTATTATCTTGATCCTTTCTTTATTATACCAATGTAAAAGAAACTTTGACAAGAAAATATTGTTTTCTTGACGATATAATCATATTCATTTTATAGATACAAACAACTAGTTTACCTGTGTCAATACAATTCTAAAGGCCCCCTTTCATGGGTCTATGATATTTTATTTGAATCATTCGATCATGGTTCCATCTGTTTAGACAACCGATATATGTTGAATAATTGTAGTAGAAAATAGAGTAACTTGAAATCATGTATGTAGGTTAATCAGTTGCTCAAATCGAGATGAAATACGTGGGATGAACAGTGTAAATATATGAAAAAATCGGGGTTGGAGAAGTAGATGAAAAGAGGTTGAGCTAGGGAAAATTAGAATTTCTAGAATCCTTGGTGATATTCATACTGAACATACTGTTTACACTACCACTACTACTACACTTACACTTATAGTTACACTATCTAAGGCCCGTTTGGATAACCATGTTATCGTTTTCCGAGACTGAAGTTTACGTGTGAGTGTTGATATAGTAGTAGTATAAACAGTGTGTTCAGTGTGAGATACCTATACAAACGATGTGTTAACTCTTTATGTGACAATGATTAGCACTGAAATATGGTAACACCCTAATTTATTGAGAAAGTACATACGACATTGTAGCCTTCGTGGTGGAACAAAATGACAACACAGTAGGTATACATGAAGATGACATAACATACCTGGCCCTAAAGACCATCAAAGACGTTGTAAACGTGGGTGGGTGGGAGAAGCTAAATTTCATCAGCCTCGACATTTCCTGCATCATGTGTGAAATGGGAACTTGTTAGCATACAACGTTAGCAATATCTTTCCGTGTTACAAATGCTCTATCAAGTAGTAGTTATTTAGTTTTGCCAATGATATAAAAGTCACGAGGCGTAATTTCAGAGTACGGTGAGTGTTCCAGTTTTTTCCATCTTCAACGTCGCAGAGTTACTTTCATCTTGTACTACACGCGCTGTTAATAAGAGGAATTAGAAGGCTGAATTCAGATCTGCAGTCAGTTTAGGAAATTGGTTACAATTTTTGCAATATTAAATAAACTCCTAACTTTGATAACTTTGACAATAACAACCTGTAATTAAAAACTATACATCAGAAATGTGCGAAGGTCGATCTATGTTTTTTATAATACTTGTTATATATTTTTTATCCACTTTTTATCTTGAATTTTTCGCTCGCCACTCGTTTTGTTAAGATAAAATTATCTATCATAAATATGTAAATAAACATGGTATATTTGTGACATGAAATTAACCTTCGATGTCATTGCAGAAACACGTGTCATTTTCTTTTTTAAATAACATGAAAATAGCGTGATTTCTTTTTCTGTATCTAGTGATTCACAATCAACCCTGTTACTATAAATTTAAATCGCAAATAAAATCACTTCGCGAAATCGAATGCTTTTTTACGTAATGAAATCCAGTCTCAGAGCTGGTCGCCACTTCGACTAAGGTACTTTCACAAGGATGAAATTGTTTCTAAATGTTATTTAATATATTTAAAGTAGACAAATCCACTTCCGACAGGGCTAGCGCGGTTGCAATAATATTCACTGTTTTTTGCATATTGCAAATTTTTTATTTAAAAAAATGTATCTTAGCAAATCTGGCTTCCGAGTATATTTTTAATTAGACAATTTTGAGTACAAAAAAAATTTCCAGATGATTTGCTTGGTTGCAAGTATCTGTAAAATGGATCGTTGCTAAGAGGGCTGGTATGATCTTCCAAATCTAATTCCTAAAGAATATATCTTGTAAACTATTTTGTAAAGTTAGGCATTTATAATAAAATATCATGATACAGGTAATTTCTATTTTTCTTCAATTACAGATACTTGCAACCGAGCAAATCATATGGCAATTTTTTTACTCCAAATTGTCTAATTAAAAATATACTCGAAAGCCGGATTTGTAAAGATTCATTGTTTTAAATAAAAAAATTTGCAATATGCAAAAAACAGTGGATATTATTGCAATCGCTCTAACCCTGTCAGAAGTTGATTTTTTTTTACTTTAAATATATTAAATAACATACAGAAAAAGTTTCAGCCTTGTAAAAGTACCTTAGTTGAAAAGGGGACCAGCTCTCCAACTAATCGTAAGTAATAAAGACGAAGTTATTGAGTGAAGCATTACTATTTGTATGTGGAACCAATTCCGATACCGATGATAAGTCACTATATTTATCTATACATTCATACCGACGACATTCATCGAAAAAAAGTAGCAATTATCTACATGATGTTTCTATTCTGTCCACATCGATGACAAAAAAAAAGAAAAGCATAAATTCACCACGTGACCGCTTGTACAGCATTATTTTGTGTTAAAAACAAAACCCAAGTAATGTAAATACATGTTTGAATGCATTTGACATATAGCACAAATGTAAAACAAATACTTTGAATCGGATTTGCAGCATCGTTTTTGCATTTTATACGTTCTGAAGTACCATTACAATACAGAAACCTACTCTAAAAAATATTTATTATTTATTCAAAATCAATTCAGCTACAGCCGTTATAAGAGCGTTCTTCTGCTCGTGTCCAAAAGTTCAGCAGAATTTATTAACATGTGCCGAAGGAGAAGCCAGAGCCGAACAAGTACCTGTTGTTAACTACAGTACTAATTCAGAATTACGTTGACAAATTCGGGAGAAAAATTGTCTGTATTGAGTACTCAATAGTTAATTTGATTTTTCAAAAGTTTTAAGTATACCTATAGTAGAAAATATTACATAAATAAAAAACATTCAGTAAGATTTCTGGCGTCTTTTAAACATCAAATTTTAAAATTTTGTACCTATAGTGAATGGTAAATAAGTATATATATAGTCACTTATTTAGGAAATTAACAAAATAAAAAGTAATATTCGATCTTTTAAAGGAGATAGTCATAAGCTATCAAGATTTTTTTCATTGCCATACGTGACTGATTTGTAACTTTAATCACTTACACAGCGAATGCAATCAAAACTCTCAAAATAAATAAGAGTTCTCTGTTTTTGCAACATTTTTCATTGATACTTTACTCCTACGAGTTACATCGGAATATATATTGAAAAAATTGAACCACAAACAAACTCTGTAAATATGTGATAATGTTATAGATATTTTACTTCACGATATTCAGCAAGTGAAAGATTGACAAAAGAAATCAACCGCTCAAACCTCCAAAGAAAATATTATACTGATAATTCAAAAACCACAACAGTAGTTGGGGCTTGAGTATCCGCAGCAGGTACCACATACTCACTACCCCTAGGCTCCTATAAGAGCACATTTTAGGCAAATGTGTGGAAATGAACATGAAGAAACTATCAGAAATATGACATAGGGATCAATATCTATGGTAGGGCTACTATTAAAGTATTGAGCTCCTACGTCATCGACTCAAAGCTAATCTAAGAGTGTCGTGGCAAAGTTAATGAGAAACGCAAGGATAATCAGGTTCTTTGGGTTTAGGTTCCTGATCATTAGGAATATTAAGGACGATAATGTCAATATACTTACCAAGGAAATCATGCAAAAGCTTCTCATTAGACATTAAAAAATATGGAAGATAATTACTCTGGCGGATGATTCCAGCACTGGACTACGATCAAAAAGTTTCCTTAGAATTTAACTTCTGCGAAATCTAAGAACTCTCTCGATCGCTTCAAAAATATGCTACCAGGTGAAGTATATTTCTCATAGACATTACCGCATCCAGAAGTACTTAATCTATCGAATATTGATGGGTGCAGATTTTGTAAGGAAGATAAAAAAATCCGAATCTAGTAACACAATGTCTTTTCATTGTTAGCTACCGCAGAAAATGTTTGACAGGAAATTTTGGCGCCAGGCCAGATACTAGAGTTCATAAGAACTCGGTGTGAATAAATATAAAAATAATGTAAAATAAACATAATAGAAAGATGACATTAATCATAGAGTATAATCACTTATTTGAATAGAGGTGCAAATGCACATATATAGAGGGAGTTTTGTTTAGGAGTAGAAGTTATATGAGAAGTACTACATTCAAAAATAATAAAAATACCTCGATTCAATTTTTCTCCAAAGATGCTCGTTTGTTGGAAACAGCTGAATAAACAAATAAAAGGAATAGAAAGAATAAGCATTCATTTTATATTTCCTGGGGTGACATAAAACGGATTTTTAAACTATGATTTCTTTAAAACACATCGATTGAGTTGATTTCGATGTCATAACTTTTGCTTCCAAATCATTATCGAACTTTCTACTTAATAAATACTTTGTGCAACTCGTTGCAGCAACAAGAAAAAATATATTTTTTCCATTCTCATTTTTATTCCTCGCATAGTATAGACACTTTTGCAGCAATGCTAAACATTTTCAAACTCTCTATGTAATCGTTGCTATGTTTCTCATCGGAATAGGTATTTATATGTTTATATATGCGACACGTCTTCCTCTGATGTGAATCGCACTCCTGCAAGTGAAACTTTCAGGTTAAGACAAAGGTTAAAGTCATTGGGGGGTATATCTTGTGATTACGTTGGTTGATCCTACTCGAAATGCAATAAGTGAATTTTAACCATGCTCACAGAAGTGTGAGAAGGTACGATGTCCCGATGGAAGAGCACTTTCTTTTTCAAATGTGGTTGGTTTTTTGCAATTCGTTCCTTTACCTTATCAAGCAATGATGGGTAATACTCTACTGTTATTGTTGTTATTTCTATCTCTTTAACCTTAGTTTGATGGTCGTACAGAACTGCATCGGATTTAGGGAGAATTTAGGGGGACTGAAGCTCTGGTACCGAGCAGGTATGGGCCCCGCAAATAATCGAAACGTTTCTAAATGTATATATAGCCCACCGATTGCTCGTGACGATACCTAAAACGAATTTTGAAACAGAAGTGTCGTTATTTTAGAGAGAATGATTAATGTACATTTATTTATATTGTTAGATGAGCTATTTTCGGCGTTAACAAGACTGTGTATTGAAAACGAGATATTGTGGAATATGAATTTTTATAAAATAATTGAAAATTTTGCCATAACAAAATCGAGAAAAAAATTTTTTAATAAAAATAAAGATTCTAATTTATTCTTATTTATAATTTATATTTAGTTTAAAAGTAATAAATCAAATTTAAAAAATTTCGAGATGATTGTGATTTCCTTAGTCCCACTATTTAATCTAACGCTAGTCCAGTACCATTTGGATGGTATCGCTGGTTGTCACAGTTTTTAGCCACACAACGAATTAATAATTCTGCGTAAATATGAATGTATCTACAATCCAAACAAGTACAAAAATGTATGGTACAAAAGTTTATATTGTGGAAGAAAATAGAATGAAATATGTAATAAACTCTTCTTTAATAGTCATTGCATCATTAGGTGGCTTTGTGTTAGAAGTATGGACTTTATTCCAAGTTTCGTTAACTTGTTTCAATTTCTTGCATAATAATATTACAGTGTTTTATTCTTTCCTAATTATGTATTCAATATGCTGCCCTCGTAACGATAATAGTTTTTTCAACATGGCATATGAAACATTCTCCATTTTGTAGCTAAAATACCAAAAGTATTTTCAATGCTATGACGGACACGGCATAATCTGTAGTTTTAATTTCCATTTCTCTTATCAGGTTCGTTAGTACCGGTTAGAGGTTAATATTTTTTTTTCAGTAAATAGTCAGATATAGGTTAGGTTGTTTACTATGTGTTTCTCTTCTTTTATTTATATCATTTTCTCCTTGTACACGCAAAAGTATTCTGACACAATAGTAGTAATATTGCTTCTTTCTCGTCAGATGAACACATTGGTCAATTTACACAATCTTCATCAGACATCATGTACAACATAAGCGTCAAAAACAGTGAAATTAAATATGGCTGCCGCAGTCCGGTACGTGGAGTTTGGGTTACGTGCTTATCTCGAATACGTTAAGTATAAGCTCGTTTGAATTCAGCTGCTCAAAATTTTACGGTCGTGAATGATGATGCACGTTACACAGTATTCTAACTCCTCTTTCATTGAAGTAGTAGTATTATTATTTAAATACAAAAATATTTAATGATTCTCAATTTCTCACATTTACAAAAAAATCTTCACATGACTCACTCATACGATTGTTAAACAAAAACTAATCATTTAAAATGGCTGAAATTTCAATGCGCGAATACATTTCCGACCATATACTGAGACAGACATCTTCAGGTTGAGGTTATAAACTTTTCAGATAATCCTCGTATGTTATTTGAATAATTTGAGGAAATACGTTACTTATTGGTGTGTGTGTGTGTGTGTGTGTCTTACGTCTATAATTAGAAATAGTGTAAAAAATTTGAAATTAGAAACAAAATATTGTATTCTATACATCGTTGTTAATTATATGATCAACCTTTTAATTATACAAAATGTGCTTCAGTGACTATACGTCCAGTTTTCATCTTTTATTTGATTAATAGTCTTTCTTAACGAAAATCTCTGTGCAGTCGAGTTTTCTTTACCTAAAAAAGTTAGCTATATTCAACTATTCTAACATAATATATCAACTATTGACAATCTATTATTCAATAACTTTTCCGATGTGAAATATTGGAAAATGTATAAAATGGTGTGATGTAACGAAGTCAAAAAGGAAATATGGTGATTGATTGCTGACGAAAAACCGCCAGTTTGAAGCTTTTCAATAATATCACAATATTAGAATGGAATTTCAATTAAATGACCCATTTTCGGTTTTTTAAGGAGTCATACATCTCAACTACTCAAACACAGCGGCATTACAGGAACAGAACCACTTAAAAAACATTCCACGTTATTTGAATCTCAAGAGAAATAAGAAGATCGACATACTTGTTAAAGAGGGTCACTAGAACGCCGTCGGAATACTGTGTTTCCAAAAACCATAAAAACTTGCTAGTTGTAAAACTGATACGGAAAAGACAGTTAAATGTAAAAGGAAACATAGTTATTTAACTGGTAATAGAAGATTTAAACTTAAAACATAAAATGTCTAATAGATACCTAATGGAGCATGTTGTTTGTATGGATTAATATTTGAGAAATCATATCACAGAAATTATCATTATCGTCTCATTTTATTCTTCTGCTCTGACCCAAAATTTTAATGAATAGAGTTTACGAGTTTATGAAATTGATAATTAAACTATTATTTTATATGTTTTTCGTCAAATAAACCCCATTCATACTTAATATAGTCAAAGAAAGTTCCTAAATAAACGGGTATTCTTCAGCTTATATCAAGTTCATTACAAATCAAAATTATTATTGCTTGTACTAATATCACTAATATTAATCACCCGGATGTCATACTATTCCTCATTTGGATACTATTGGACTAAATCTAATAGCTTTCCTTTACCTCTCTTTTAATGTATCTGTTTTAAACAGCAAATAATTGAAATCAGATATTTCATCCTATCCTCAAAAGTTTCCTGGTATTTTAACTACGAAACTGGCGTCAGATCTTGCTGTGGTTAAGTTGATGTCATACATCATACATAAGTGTTCCAAGGTATTTGATCGCTTTGATCATATCATGAAGCTGTCCGAAATTTGCTCAATCACCTAATTTTTTCATCAAGTTGTTTATACCAAACCTGACGGAAATAAGTGGTTACTATATTTATCAACTAGTTATGAGAAGGCCTTATCGCTTGTAGTTGCCTGGATAAACCCTTTGTATCCCACTTGGTCGCCTTCGACCTAGATAATAGAGGCTTTCCAGAATTCTAAATTACTCTGGGCACTATTGGCTTGAAGGCAAGGCTGTTCCTCTGGGTAAACAGTCTTCTCCTCTCGTTTACTTGGCTGCGATATCCAGATTTTGTCTTGTTATCAGCCATATAACTGGGGCCATGCCTCTTTGTTTTTTCCTTTTCGAGATGTTCAATAATGTACAAGTAAGAGATTCCCACTGTGGGTTTGGGCCCTGTCGGCGCTTGAGAAGCTCCTTGGTGACTAGGTCATCGGAAAGCAAAAAAATTCTACACTATGGTTTCCATTCCATAGAAACTAATGCACCTTCTTAGGTGCCACATAGTTCAGTTGAAGAGTCAACATTATTTTTGAATTTTAAAACAAGATTGTTTTGAAATAATATTTTAATATTCTTGCTTATGTAGATGATGTGAAGCTATTTTATTCTATAATCAATATTAGCAATTGCCTCTTACTTTGATCTGATATTGGTACTATACTTGAATAGTACGAGAAAATGCACTTCTTAATATTCTCAAATATATAATACCTTCATTTTTTACTAGGAAACTTAACCTTGGTTCAATTATAACAAATTCTAAACAATTCTTTTAAATGCACGCATTTTAATATCTGGAGTCGTTGTTGATATTCATTCTGAACATACTATTCAATGCTGCTACTATACCCACATTCACAATTCACTTCGGTTCCTGAAGACGATAACTTAGTTATTGGAACGCGCATCAGAAAACAGAATTCTAAATATTTGTGTAATGATAGTTGTATAAAGTATTCAGTATACAGAACGTTTATTGAATAACTAAGAATATTTATATACCTTAAGGAATACCTCAAAAGATATTGTTGTGATATTCTAGAAAGCTTTATATTTTCAAAATTACGTCTTCACGATTATTTCAACGCGTGAATATGAAACCTTTACCTTACAGAAACTATTGACTATAAATTATTTCTAATATTGATACAATTGTAGTCCTCGCGCTTTCACACCAATGAAAAAATATTTTTTCTATATCAAAAAAGCTTCATTGAATATACACTTCAATAGTTAAATGCCTTCTCACATATGAAGCTATTGTGTGGTTTCAATTTAAAGAGAAAGTAAAAACTAGAGTGCAACTGGACAGAGATTACAGCCTTGCTTGTAGAGGACTGAGGAGTCCAAGTCTACAATAATGGAGCCAACTCCTGGAGCAGGCTTTTTGGCAGAAGACACTCATAATATTATTAGGGGACACGTAGTCGTCGTCCAAGCCAAAATAGTCGATAGTATGTAATGTGATCGGGCGACCCTACAATAATTTGAATCTGCCCAGACAGCTGACTTACTATAAAAACCATAACTGTCAGAATGATGTGTTCTAGGCAGCAGTGCAAAATGTCCTAGGTGGATTGGTTAGTGATAGCTGCAAGATCCAGCTCTTTTGGGAGATGGATAAGCCTTCCAATTTGCCTATGTTCACAACGGTTCCTCACCGCCAAGTAACAATGAACTGTGAAGAACTTGTTGATGCTGAGAATCTATATTTTATAATAATGATTCAAACAGATAACACTTTGTAAACTGCTATTCCTGTGCGGTAAGAGGAGGTAGTGAACCTCAACTAAGAGCCTCCACCTACAAGTAGTGAATTTTGTTATCCATACAGAGAAGTATGGAATGTCTGTAAGGTAGAAATTCCGGGATCACAAAAAATATTTTGACCTCAAAAAGAAGTGCTCTGTAATTTCCAAGTGGAGTGCTGCTCTGAAAGGGCTTATTTTCGAGGCCTCAGTATGGAAAGTTGGAGAGCACGTTTTATAATAAAGGTTAGAGAATGACAGCTAGGTAGACTGTGTCGAGTAGGTTTGAAGATATTGTATTTACATTATCAGAAAGACGAGGGTCGAAAACTTAGGCATTGATGTGCACAGTGATCAGTTCTGATGTGCTGTAGAGTGCTGTCAGAATGCCGTCGAATGCCATCAGACCCATTCCAAAAACTCATCGATTAACCTAACCTAGATTCGAGGAATATAGTTCAGTGTTGAGTTTGGGAGTTCCGTCGAATTAACAACAATTTCATGATCCTCAGAACTTTCGATCTCAACACTTAAGTATATGACTCGATTTTAGGTTAGGTTAGGTTAGATTAGACGAAGAGTTTTTAGAGTAAGGCTGGTAGCATTCGACGGCACTCTGCAGCATACAGCCCCAATATCTCCGTAAAAAATAGCACTCTATTCTAAATCACCAAAGCACTCACACACGCGTTAATTTCCAATCATACACAGAACTAGTATTTACGCACCCTCAATATAAAAGAACAATATCTCATAATAATTAACCACAAAAAACATCAAACATCAAAAACGTTATGAAGGAAAGTACCGAAGAGCAAGAGAGCTAGAAATGAAAGACAAAAGACCAGTGGAAAAGGGTATGTCGGAAAATGTTTGTCGGCATCGGAAGAACAATAAGTGGAAAATAAAAAAATTCAGTGATTAGTAAATTCATACCAAATATCCACAAAAATAGCCAGCTGAAAGAAGCAGATCGGAATAACGAATTTGGGTAGAACTATATATATATATATATATATATATATATATATATATATATATATATATATATATATATATATCGGGAGATTCAGAAGATTCAAAAAGATTAAAGATTATACAATTTTAGACTATCATAGCAATGAAATTTGGAACTAAAAAATGAACAAAGTCATGCAAATAAAGAATTATAATAAATTTTTTAATATTTGTTGTGAATTTGGTCGAAAAAGTGTTCAGTCTGGAAGTGTCGGCAAACTCTTTCAATAGAGTCAACAATCTTTTCTGATACGCACGAGATTATGAATCATAATAACATGCATCCAAACAACTTCGTATTTTCATTCATTACTCTACTCATGCTTTTCTTAGAAGCAACTCCTATCATCCCACTATCACGTGCCATAGAAAAAATTTCAAGTTCCTTTACAATTCGTGATATGACTCTGTTTTCCATAGAACTTTCTCGATATTAGAATGTATTCAATTTTCTCTTTTCAAATCCTTGACTTCTCTGGATTGCTTGATATGAACTTATAGTTAGTATAGTATAGTACGACAGAAGTAGAATTGGTGAACAATTTCTCTACTAGAGAAACTACAACAGATTCGTTAAAAATATTGCCAGTTTCTCATTAAAAAGAATAAAATACAAATGGAATAGTATCACATAATTAAAAAATTTCGATTTATTATATTACGTATCCAAATTTTTCAATTATAATGTAATAATAAAAGTAACGCCAGCATCCTGGAATCATATTCCCATCTCTGGACTTACTGCAGTGGCACTCGAGATTCGAGACCGGGACATCGGTGTCCCTATTGATCAACGAGAGTTCGCGCCAAGAACTCGCGCAAGTCCTTGTAATTTCTGTTATTATCACGCCTGTATTTTATATTTCTGCAGGATATCTCTCTTTCGCTCGCATCTTTACCTTGCTCAAGACTCAACACATTGCAGAAGCAATACCACTTGTTTGATTATTGATATGCTATGGTTTCGAATTTTACTTTTTATATCAAAAGAAAAAAATAGTCTTATATTGTTCTTGTGAATATGTTCTAGCCAAAAAGAAAGAAATCATTGAACCACAATGGAAAATTTCTTTCCAAATATCTCACAAAAAAGAAAAGATGGAAACAAGGTTTTAACAGTTGTTTGGAAATTTGGAAATAAGTATAGACTGTAATTGTCAATTTTTTTAATGGAATACATCATATATTATATCAGTTTATGAATTCTCCAGACCTGAATTTTATGAATACGCATGTAGACACTAATTTTTTCTCACCCAAATTCTTTGGTTAAACTGATTTAATGATCACTAAACGTAAATAAGTTGGTAAACATATAACATAAAAATTGGTATTCTGGTTCTGTAACTGGAATCCTTAAAACAGTAATAACCGTTTGAAGAAACAAATTTGAAGATAAATAATGTTCAGCCGTTTACGAGTACGATCTGTCTTTAAAAAAATCATTCAATCCATTCGTGATAACATATTAGATACCTATCCACTTGTCAATGGTTTCTAAATGAATATCGATGTCATCATTATTGAATGTCAATCACTTCAAACATTAGTTTATCTTAGGATGTATTGATATCTAGTTAGCCTAGACCAATTCCATGCATAAACAAATTATTGCGTTACCATAGCAACGAACAATAACTTATTAGAAGTATCAGTGTAAAGTTTGACGTCAAAAAAGTGAACCAGAGTTACGCAATAAATTAAAAAAAAGATGTCCACCGAAATTGTGAAAATCGAAAAATTGAAGTATCGAGCCATCATCAAGTACCTGTATTTGAAAGGGTTAAGAGGTAAGCAGATTTACGAAGATATGCTTAATACCCTTGATGATTAATGCCCTTCGTATGCGACAGTTCATGACATAATTTTATCAGACCGTCGAATTGGGTTAAAACGGATATATGAAGCACTGAATACTTCATATGAACGCGTTCATCATATAGTTCACGTCAATTTGGACATGAGAAAAATTGCTGCAAAATGGATCTTCAAATGTTTGAATGCTGACCAAATTGAAAACAATGTAGACTTCTTAAATCGAATTCTTACTTTGGATAAGACTTGGGTACATTACTACGATCCAGAAACAAGTAACAATCGATGGAATGGCGACACTCTGGTTCTCCAAGACCTAAGAAGTTTCGTGTCCAAAAATCTGCTGGAAAAGTTCTGGCTTCAGTTTTTTGGGATTGCCATGGAGTAATCATGATTGGTTTTTTGGATAGGGATAAGGAACAATAACTGGAGATTACTATTCGACATTACTGACCACTCTGCGGGAAAAAATTAGAGAGAAAAGACGCGGTGTTTTGTTTTTGAAGGACAACGCTCCTGCACACAAATCTCATGTTGCCATGCAAAAAATTTTTGATTTAGGGTTTGAATTACTAGAACACCCCCCTTATTCACCAGTTTTGGCTCCGTCCAACTATCATCTCTTTCCTCAACTAAAAAAAAGTTTAAAAGGTCGTAAATTTTCTTCCAACGAGGAGGTAATGAAAGCTGTGGAGTTCTGGTTTGCAGAGCAAGAAGAAACATTTTTTTTAATGGTCTAGAGACGTTGCAGGTTCGCTGCAATAAATGTATCCAATTAAGAGGAGACTATATTGAGCAATAAAATATTTTCACATTGAAATTTTTTTTGATTCTACAGTAGGCTAAGAATTTTCCAATATATCCTCGTAAGCCCAGCGTATATAATCACTTATTCTACGTGGTATTAACGTGGTAAAGAACAATTGAAGAAGTTTTTCGCATATTCACTGATTAAGTCCATAACACGTTATTAATAGATCAAACAATGTAAAAATGGCAAGAGATTGAAAATTATGAATTGCTACAAATGATAAGCAACTTACAGATAAAAATATAATCAAACCAATAGGAGCTAGATAATATTATAACTCAAACGTTTATTATATTTCACTACAATCAAAAACTTACAGCCGATGGCGCGTAGAAATTACACTTTTGTGTATTAATGAAAGAAAAGTAGAATTTTCGTAAAAACGTAATATTTTATCTTAACGATGAAGTAAATGGACTGAATTAACGAATTTGTTAGACGTAATCCCGGTTGGATGAGGAAAAGGTACAGAAAATAAATGTTTTAACAGGGATTATTATATAATCTGACCTTTATTTATTTAAACGATGACAGATACTTGGACTTATTGAAAAATTCCTTTGAGCCAGAAACTTCATCCATATTTTCCCATTCTAACTAACCCATCTTATGTTCCAATGACATATATAAGCTATGAGAATTACGCTTTTTCTCATTACACCTGAGCCGATCAAAAATCTTTACAATGTCTCCACACAAGTAATAAAATGAAGCTTTCGATAACTTGGGTTTTATTGTATGGATACATTGAAAGTGATGTTTATAAAAATAAATTGATACATATTTGAGCGATTCCGTCGAGCAATTTTGTAAAATACATGGAAATAGTGAAAGTATTCCACTTCAAACATTTACTGTAGTCTATGTTTGGTAATGCTTTTTCATTTCTTCAAACTAGGATTATTGTATTAGGACTAAAGTTATAATATTAAAAGAGTAGAAATTTTCAAGATTAGTCGGTATGTTTTTCTTTACCACTACGTATATTTTATTTTCTGCGACAACCCAAATACGTATAAAATTATTTCTTTATGTTTGATGTTCATTACATCTGGGTAACCATAGAATTTTGGAGAACGAAGATTATCGAGAGATCCAAGAAATCAATGATTTTATATGATATACAGGGTATTCCATTAAAAAAAACAGCACTACTCGTACGTCGTTTTTTTAACCCGAAAATTTGCTGTGGCATGCAATACCTGTTTCTATCTATTGTGAGTGTTGGTGTAGTGGTAGTGTAAACAGTGTGTTCAGTACGAATATCACCGACGGTTCCAGAATTTCCAATCAATTCAATCCAATCAAATAAATGAATGTAATTAGGAGTAACTACAAAGAATTTCAAATTCACATAAAAATACATACTTCTTGTGTGTATCTTCGTTACGAACTATTAGCTATGGTAAAGTATAACTTTCTTTTAAAATATAGCGACATAATTTTTGCTTATAGGTTCTGTAATGGTAGAACTGCGTTAGAGAATATCACAAGAGCTTTTCTGATTTTAAAATGCCTAGTTATCTAGCATTTGGGTCAGTTTTTAATTATTTGCAAGAAAATGGTAATTTTCCTAGTGAAAGAACAAAATGACATGTTGATGGAGTGGAAAAAGGGTCGAGAACTTGATGCTACTCAGTCAAAAGTGAGTATAATCTTACAAAAAAATCATTTGTACCCATTTGATACCTATTCAAATGGTTCAGCGATTACATCCTATGGTATATATTAACAATCATCGACCATCGACCAGCGGTGTACAGGACAGTATTTACAGATAAAGGCCTATTTAAATGAGACGGGATAAATAATTCCCGTTATCCTCATGTGTAGTCTGAAGAAAATGCTATATGAGAATGTCGTTCCTAGTTAAGGTTTTCAGTTAACACGTTGATTGGTGTCATAAATGACTATAGGTACTCACTTCTGGATGATCCTTTAAGAGGACAGGTCTATTCAGAATTATGATTTTGCCCTGATTTCAATCCCATATTTGGGAACAATTTAAATTACCAGTTTACATAGAGAATATTCGTATCCGACAACAATTGATTCGAAAAGTGTAGAGGCTGCTGGATTCTATTTCGAGAATCCACTTCAGATTTTCGTTATTTTGTTGTAATTACCGAATTTTTTTCAGTTCTTATTTCGCGTCTTGACTCTTGACTACATAATTGTAATTATTGTTTCAAAATTATTGCTCATTATTGTTATTAGCTGCTGTTTTTAGTTAAAATACTCAAAACATTTGTTTAAATACGTTATTATGTGATACTTCATTATGGTTTTGTTTTTCACTAAAAACTAAAAAAAACCTTGTTACATATGTGGTTTGCAGATTACTTATTGCATTTAAAAAAATATTTTACAGGGTGTACTCTTCAATACGAATCCTTAAATTGATTTTTACAAAGCCGGTTTTGGAATTCTTCTGTTTAATACCAGTCGAATGTTTGTTAGTAGTGTACTGCATCGAGAGAAAATCTAAAAAATCAAATGAACTGTGTAAATATTATAACCAATTAAAATTTATGGCCAATTCCGCAAAGCATCTGGTAAATTGATAAAGAAGAGAAGTTGACACTTTCTACTAGCCACATGATATACTCCCTGGCGGATTGTGCATTTGGTAGACGTATTTAAAGTTCCTCATAACTCACGCAGTATACATAGTAGAAACAGAAGACATAAACGAATATACCCTGATCTAGGTTGTGTGAGAAGGTCTGAAGTACATTTGGAAGAAATACTCTTTATTTTCTTCAACAGTATTCCGGAATTTCCCGAAGATGATAAAGAAATATCATCCAGTGATAACAGCATATTTAAAGAGAGTTTAAAAACTTAATAAAAAGAAACGAAACACTCAATCGAGAGTTTTTCTGTAACAATTTAAAAGGACTCTCAGCAGAGAAAGGTTTGTCGATTGGCACCTTTCGATTAATTGTAATATCATGTGTTTTAAGAAATCATGATAAATGTTCATAAAATAATGTAGTCATTGTCGACTGAAGTCACAATAAAACGTTGGTGTGAGCTAGTACCTTCTCTTTCAGCAGATATCCTCTCTATACTAATGTTTAATTTGAATAAAATGCTGCATCTCCTTTTCCGTACCAAGTTTATTGCCTTGACAAATATTTTTAACTCTTTTTTACATTTCTTTGTATAATTGAATTGAAACGTCCAGTTCATTTTTTGTGCATATCTATGTTTCAATTTATTTAATAAAAATGGTATTTTCAGAGAAGCAAAGTATTAAAGTCCTGATATTGTTGGGTTATGAGGATAGAATACGAAATAGTATAGTGAAATTTGCATTCATTTCATACAGTTATTAAGAACTATAAATTTGAATAACATGGTACAGAGAAAGACTTTTCCCAGAAGTGGAATGTGTTTTACAAAAAAATAAGAAATTGGACATTACTTCGACCCTCCAAGAATGTCAATATTTGTTAACGGTATTATTGGCCGAAAATCACGTTGAGTATAGACTAACGATTTGGAGATTCCTGAAAAAGGAAAAATACCACCTATATAAAGTATCTTCTTCAAGTGTATTTAGAACATGACTATGGAAATTACGTGAGGAAATTTTGAGACAATGTGACAAGAGAAATTGATTTCCAGGATTACTCTTTTTAGACGAAGCTACTTTTCATTTATATCAAGTAGTTAACAGGTAAAATTATAATTATCTACACTGGTTAAATCATGTTCGAAGCATTTAAAAGGTGACAAGTCTATAATTTTTTAAGAACCTTATACCTGAACTCTACTTAAACTTTTTAATATTATTAATAGTACCAGCTATAGCTGTTATAATTTAATAGCCACCAATATCCCCAAACTTAACACAATTAGATTTCTTTCTAAAGATGAGATTTATCAGATTTGTCCAGCAAACGAAGAAAATACAAATAGAGTGGAATCAAATGATATATCGGCTAAAAATCTTTGGAATTCCATATGTGGAGTTTTACCGTCGCTTGAGAGCTTACCAAGTACAGGGTGGAGGACACTTTCAGCATTTGCTATGTTAATTCACCCGTAGATAGTAGTTTTTGTAACTTTTTTGTTTTTGATAGAATCATATCTCTATTAGAGAGAAAAAAATTTGAGTGGAGTTGCAACTAAGAAAAAATTTCCATCTATTGGTATGGTATGGAAGCTTATGCGGTCTAGTTTCGAAAAACGTTGATTATAACATTAATTTATAAAAAAGATATTTATAATTATAAGTGAATATGAGATTTGCTAATAATTCAATTGATCGTCTCAATAATCAGATTATTAGTTATCTTTTTCTGATACATTCACTTCATTAGAAAATATCGCTCGTATTCATATTATCAAATTACTCGAGTCCAAGAATTGAACAGAACTATTCTCAAGATTTTGTAACTTCCAACTAATTTCATGTCAACCACAAACTAAATACTACCTTAATCAGTCCAAAACATTCTCTTGTTGTTTTAGCTTTTGGTGCTTTACTGAACTAAATAGTTGATTAAGTTAACCGTATTGTATCCAAAGTACGAGTGAACGGCATGAATTCAGTTTCAGTTCAGTTTAACAAGAAAATAAACAAGAAACATAGTGTTTAAGACATGATATGACGAAGTTATATTTTTTCGTACAATTTACAAACGGTGGCCCAGAAATATGTACTTTAATTTTAAAGTTTATCTAAAACAAAGGAACTTTTATGTGCACTTTTCTCTAGAGCTTAACAACATGAAGAAAAAAGTAACAAAAAACTCTCTGAAAGACTGAATAGAGAAGTATATTTTTGTGGGTTTTTTAAAGTTAAGCGAGAGAAAAATTTTTTATTATCTATGAAAATTATTTTTTCTACTAATGTTCTACTAGGTTCGCACTCTGATAACATTATGCCAAATGTATATTTTTTTCATTTTCCTATATTTTCCCATAACTGTCTGCGAAATGCAGATTTACACATTTTTACACGTTAATTTTAATGTTTTGTGTTATAATCTTTTTCTGCTAGAAAATTCATGTTTAAGGCCCGCCGTAAATTGAACCCAGCCCACGCACAGCACACTCGTGGATTATTTTGTAGAACGTTGTTTCAAATGGAGTGACGCATATTGAACCCATCCCACGGCCAGCTCCGACCCAACCTGGTTCGCGTGGTACGGAGTTGTACTTTCAACACAGTTTCGTGGGTCGTGGGTAGCTACTTTTAAATAAACCATCACCAAACAGTTTTTCTTTTGAGTCAAAAATGGAAAAATTAATCGAAATTGTGATATCCTTTTCTGTACTCTATGATTCTACTCATGAAGATTATATGAGAGCAAAACTGCAAAACTGAAGGATGATTTGTGGGAGAAAATAGCAAAAGAATTAAATTTTCCGAATGGTAAGTGATTTTATTACAACTTCACCTTAGTAGTCTGAGAGAGCGTCATAGAGAAGCTCTTCGAAGGCAACGAAAAAAAGTGGGCAACAGGCAACGCAGAATAGGCTATGGACTTATCAGAAACAAATAGAGTTCCTGAAACCTCACAGAAAAACAGAAATACAGTTGGATGTCCGACTTCGTCCCTGGAAAATCAGTTGGAAGAGGAGGACCCTTCAGATAGCATGATATTCCTCAGAGTTGACGATCCAAATTGTGGCAAACCAATTGAAATATCTGAAAACGTCGCCCCTAAAAGTATCAAACTAAATTATCCGCTGATCCCGCTTTGCTAAAGTTTATGGAGGGCAGTGACGACAGAGCCAGAAAGAGGGACGAATTACGCCAAAAGCTTGTTCTAGAAACGAAAAAATCAGGCGAATTACAAAATGACGCATTATACCAGTTTTTTATGTCTATATATACTACAACTAAAAGTCTTCCAGCTAAATACCAAAAAGGAGTCCGAAAAAAATTGTTTCAATCAGTGTCTGATGTCGAAGATAAAGTTGAGGATGAAAACGCAGAAAAATGTGCAGTTAAGCAGAATCCTCAGAGTAACAGACAACCAATTTCATCAACCCTCCAGCCTAATACTGCACTTTCTTGTTTCATAACACAAGAATTTTTTTCTTCATCGAACTCAACATCTATCAGCTCACTGGAAACGACAGAAAGAAGCTGCTCAGGACATGAAGACGATTCCTCAAGAACATTTTTTGAATTATGATAGCATGTATAAATTCACTGAATAAATATTTTTCAAAAAAAATGTCTTTTGTTATAAATATTGAATTTTTTTAACCTTAACTCAAACATACTGCTAATTTTTCTTCACAGGCTTTTTTACGTTGCACTCTTGACCAGTAATATCCTTTCCAATTAATTTATGAGCCTTACTAAACTGTCTTCTGTTTAACCGATACGCCTCCTTGAACATATTTTCTGGAATTTCACCAGATAACTCTCCATAACTCACTTTTTTTCGCAAAAACATCTGAAGATTTGTTTTCAGTTGATGCAGTTTTTATGCGCCCTGATTTGTATAAATCTTTTACTGAACCAGTTTCGATAGAACTTTTTCACCAATTCACTGACAGTAGATCTTGTTATGGGATTTCGGTTAGGATATAAATTATTAAAGATATTACACTTTCTTGTTGAGTTCTACGCCTACCACCTTATCCTAATTTCATTTTAATATCAATTCGCTCTTTTCAAGATAAATGATCCATTGTGATTTTCAATAGACTTCAAAAATAATAACTTATTGAAACATCAAATTTGTTATTGTAGCAGTCATAGCCACCTAAATGTAAACTTCGGCGGAGAAAACGCAAATGTAGCTATAACTACAAAATGTGTCATTTAGGTATAGGGAACGTTAGATGAAAAATAATAAGTATTTCTTAAGGATTTCGAAAAGCGGAAAATATATAGGTTGATTCATTTGAAATAACAAAGTTCGTTATTTTCCGGAAAAAGAAAAGATCTGGCAATAATGTAAATACCACTATAATACCGGTCGTATCACAAGACCCTTGTATACAAAAATTTATGAAAATCGTACAAACCGTGTCCGAGATAATTGAGGCGTGCCACACATGAAACTCACTCTATTGATTTTTTTAATTTCTATTTTTTTATCTAATCTTAGACCTTTTTATATCATATATATTTTTTGTGCACTCTATGAGATGTTTTAATGAATGAATGAGTGAATAAATCAGTATTATTCCTATACCAGATTCAAATTCAGCTCGTAATATTGTAGTTTTGGGGATTGGAAAAGTATCAATTTTTAACTTGATGAAGCAGATTTCGAGGTGATACCACTTAATCCTGAAATTTCTCAATTTTTGATATCCGAATTTTATTGTCAAAAGTAGTTTCACGCATTCTATAGTGATGGTCAAAGCTTCCCATTCTTCATTAGATAATATTCTCCAATAACAATAATCATTATAGGCATCAAAAATTGCAACCTGTGCGTGAAATATATCGATGATTAAGAACTACCATATTTAAATTCGACGATGTATTTATATTTACTGTAGTCGTCACCTTTTTGCAAGTAAGCAAGTAAATACATAGACAATACAAGTTACTGTTAAATGGTTATGATATAAAATTACAATAAAAACTTTTCACATAAAAAGGTTAAGAAAAAAATTTTTAATTCATTTTGTCAATTAATTGTAAATTTGAAAAATAAAATGTGTCTCAATATTCACCCTACAAAACTACCCTGTATTCGTATAGATCGATGTAGGTGGTGACATGAAATAAATTATCTCTAAACTCTTATAATCAGTCTAAACGTATTAATTTCGTAATCATATTATTTAAATAAATAGGGTTTTTAATTCAGCCCATTAAAGAATCGTATCTTGCTTACTATTCCATTTTTTGAAAAGTGACGATAAGTTTAACGAAAAGTGCGAAGTCAAAGTTATTTTGATATATCAATTATAGTTTATTATTATGTAGATCTAAAAACATCAGTAGATTTGTGTGTATATGAATCAATTTAATTATGGTATTTAGCGACATTTGAAAATGCGAAGCACTTAATATGCGAGTTAATTAACAGAAATGTAGATTTCACGATGAATCGAATGCCTATATAATCGAGGTACATTTTATACATCTGGGATTGTTACTAATTTGATAATTTATAAATCTATTCCATACAATACTAATATTGATTTCGAAATTTGTTCGTTAGTAAGTAGATAAACTGGTTTAATTAAGTTGATTAAAACCCACAACAATAACAGGGCATAGGTTGATTATAGTTTGGCGTGAAGTTTTAGAACGTTGCTATAGTTAGGTACTTTATACTTATGTGTTTCCACCCTTCCAGATATGAGGCGTGGGGTTGACTTCTAACTTCGTTTTTTCTTCTACCTTTCTTTCGATCTTATATATTTTTTCTATTTCCTGTAGCTTTTTTTCCTCGCTTATCCTTTTCACATGTCCGACACATCTTCTATGTGTTATTCCGTAGGTTTTGATTTCAATATTTGTCCGTATGTTTCGTTTCTTATGTGGTATAATCGAGTATTGTTCTCAATTTTTTGAGGATATAATAGTGATGTAGTTAAAGATCATTTTGACAGCCAGTTTACTAAGACTGTCGATCTAAGGATCCATTATGGAATAGGAGTTCTTTTTACGATAATTGAAAAAATACTTATCCAGGAACTAGTATAACTCATAACATTATTGAACCCCTTGTCCTCTACCTTAACTACAATGTAAACAGCCTGGAACTCCTCCTTAAATATTACATCTACTATTTCTTGCCTCCTCTATTGAGTTTTGTTTAATTACTTTTGAAACTGTTTAAAACTTCTCCTTTCCATGTTCAGTGGACTCCCTTGTTATTAACGGCACAAAATTGTCTAGAACTCATGGGTACAACCTCTTGGAACACCAGAGAAAAAGTTATTTCGACCGAGTCTCCTTGCTCCTAACAACAGTCGTTCCTTGAAATTTTGATCTTCTTCAGTAAACTACGGAAAAACACGCATCGCAATAGTTCACTTCACAATGCTTCCTTTTGCTTTAGTTCTTTGCCAGGATTTATGTTGAGACTATATCACTGCATAAACCCGACTTTTCTTTTTTTACTTTTTTTACTTTTCTTCGATTCACTCCAAATATTGGTTCAATATTGGAGAGGATATTTAAGCAGGGTGTAGCATTACGTGTTACTTGTGAACATATAACAACTGCAATGCCTAAGTGAAGTGAACCGTATCACAGCAGACCATTATTTATTGATGATAATAGCTTCGAAGCTACGTCTTGATTATCACAACATGTACTCGAAATGACCGCCAAAGACATCTATGCATGCTTAAAAACGATAATTGAAAGAGTTTCTAACATTACAAAGCATTTCTAGAGGAACATTCCGAAATTCATTCCGTATCACTCCATCATGTCATACCTTGTTGTTGGAGGTATTTTGTACACTTTATTCTTAATGTGATCCTAGAAAAGTGTGTCTATTTCATTGAAATCTGGATGGCCAATGTATTGGACTATTTCTTTCAATCCACTATCCGGAAAAAATGGTTTATTCAGTTCA